>OW285238.1:148860569-150324324 GCA_935421215.2 Melolontha melolontha
TAGTACATAGCCCAAGATTACTTCATATTTCAATCACACCTTTATTAAACGCCGTGTCGTAATGGTCTAAAATCAACCATTCATTTAAATTTAAATTTTGATATATAAGTGAACATCTAAAATTCAACAGTAACACAGTAAGTTTGAAAGTATTTAATTGGTAAAATTATATTACAATCAACTTTTGATGAAGTAAGCACTTCTCAAAATAATACGAAGTTAATTCAACTAAGTCTTACTAACAATAACTCACATGAGAAAACTTTATTTGACTTTTTGATTTCTCCTGATGAGCTGTTTCATTTCAGTGCTTCAAAAAAAATTAATTTGAAAGTTTTTTTTAAACCTACATTTTTGTTTTTCATGAGCTGAACAATAAAATCCAATTTTCTCAACGTGACTTGTAATTATATAACAAGCAAAAAAGAACTTCTAAAGAACGCTTTTTTTCGAAAGTATAGTTAAATCCATTCGCGGACCACTTTATATATTAATTGCAGTTGTTTTTTAAAGTAAACTGAATGTTGAATTTGTAGACTCTACAATATTGCACATGGAACAGTTCATCTTTGCCTTTTTTCCTTTTTCTTCTGTATATGTTCCTCCTCTATAATGTAGGAGCACTAAAACTTTACAGAGAAATAGAAACCGTCATATTTGAAAAGAAATTCTAGATTTCCTAATTGTGCAAATATTGCCCGCATGCAAACAAAATGGCGTACAGTCCAAAGTTTTCATCCGGAAAACTTTAATATATATATTGATTCCTGAATTACATATTTGCATTTACTTGTGACTAAGAGAAACTGGTGGAATCAATATTGAATACGAACAGTTCTATTTCCCCAATTTTAATTATTAAGAATTAAAAAAGTCACAAATTCATTAAGTACGAATATAATTTTTTAATTAAATGTTATTGTAATTTTAATATATCGTATGTATCTATTTTCAGCTTTCCAAAATATTGATAATATAGGAATTTATGTTTTCTAATTTCAATCATCTTTTCAAAATTAATATTATTTTTCTATACCGTGTGGCCGCCATCGATAGCGCGATGCATGTATTAGTAACTACTGGTCGACTATAATGGGCGTGCCAACTTGAAATGCCACACCGACAGCTGGCGTATTATAAGAATTTATTTTCGTGATATTTATTTATCATTCTTTCGCAAAATTGCATACGGCGATAATAATCATCGGGAAAAGGAACTTGTGAACTTGTAAATTTGTATGAACGATATTTATTAGTACGTAAAATATTTTGAGCCGTTGTTTTGCTGATACCCAATGCGCGGGCAATTTATCGAGACGACATAGTGGGATTTACTTCGACTAAAGCACATACTCGAATTTCTATATCACTTATATTCTTATCCGGAACAACTTTACTTTTATTAGTTACTATAGAAAATGTAGTTTCGAACCGATTAACTGTCCTACGAATGGTGCTTGCATTGGGAATTTGACTTTCAGGGTAATTAGCTGCAAATAAAGCTCGAGTTACTTCCGCGGAATTACCACCGTAAAATTGTTTAATCATAAAGAGTTTTTGCTCCGGTGTATAATACTCCATTTTTTAAATGACCGTTACGTACACCAACAACGCGGTTTATTAAATAATGTGAGCGAGTAGTTCCCCTGAAGATATAAACATTGCAACTAACACCCATATGCGGGAGCGACAGCTAATGCGCTTGCGCGCCTACACCGTCTAAATGTGAATTTATTGGACAAATACGACTGCATCATAGGGATATGCGATATGCTAGGCTCTCTTGTAATCCATTGGAACATTGCGTCTACTTCTTTACCGTTCTAACACACGGACACCTCTGTGTGTTTTGCTTACACTACAGGTTTCGCTATAGTGCAGACGCACGCGGCCACATGGTATATCTTTTTCGCAAATATTTTATTTTAACAATTCCCTTACGTGAACTTCTATAATGAAAATTTTGAAAAGCTCTAATAGATGGAATAGGGTTTTACTAATCGAAGAAGTACCACGAGATGTAAAAATAAACCGTAGAATATAAAATACTTTGCACCATTTTTCGTGTCCAGAAACAATTGGAACGAAAATAGTCAATTTTATTGACGAGCTAAACAATAACGAGCTAGCAAACTGGCTCAATTATTGACACGTTGATTCTAATTGTTTTCGTTCAAAACATGCGGCAACGAAATATCCATTTTTTAAATTTATCCTGTGCAATCAAAATGTCGTATGTGGTCAGATTGTTTTCAATCCATTTGTTGAGAATACGTTCAATATCCTTTTGCAAAATTTTAATTTCAAACATTTTTTATTATTAAATATAAGTAAATCTAGGATATAGGATTCAAACATAACATTTCCAATTTTATAAATATTTAACGTTCCTTTTCAATTTTAAACCACTGTATAAAATATTGCTATGGATTTTTCCCTAAATAATATTTAAAATTTAATTAAAAATGAATGTACAGTATTTGTGGATATCTATGTATATCCGATACGTTATTTCATGTGTTAAGATAAAAAACTTGATTTTTGGAGGTCGACTTGATGTGAAAGCGATAGAGAGATATTGAGGGAGAGACAAAGTTGTGCCCTTAGACAAGAACGTTGTATTTCTTTGAAATATATATATATATATATATATATATATATATATATATATATATACAGTATGACTGAAGTTTCATTTTGTTTTCTTTGGGGATATATTCCAAAAAATTCAACAAATAAAATAGTAAAAATTTTTTCTAATAAAAGTTGTCTAATAACGCCAAAAAAAAAAAATTTATAATAGCCCAATGTTTTCAAGTTTCACTGTACAAATTTCATACATAATAGGTCAGTAACCGACGAGTGGCTCTAACGATATCGAACTGTGTCAGGGTCAAGTTTAATATGTGAGACTGCCGTTTACTTGGAACATGTGTTTATTTGTATACTTAGTGACGTCAACCAAAACAATGCGTGCAATGTTTCGCAAAAAAAAATATTAGTTCAACGGTATTTTTCGTAGTAATATGACGTTAGTTTTACTTTATTGCTAGTTGAAAAATATTTTTGTATGAACATAAAATGGCATACCACTTTGCCAATAGTGAGTTAGTTGATATCATTTTGATTTACGGTGAATGTCAACAGAATAGTCATGCAGCGCGTCGTAGATATTCTGAATTATTTCCGAATAGACATTTACCGTCGGCACCTAGGTTTATAGCAGTTGCTCAACTGGCTCGCGATACCGGAGAATTACAACCTCGACGCCGAGATACTGGTCCAGGACGTGCTGAAAACGTTTTAGCTGCTGAAGAAGGGATTTTGGAGGCAATAGAAGATGATCCAACGTTAAGCACACGACACCTTGCTAATCGGTTTAACGTATCACAGTTTGTTGTTTGGCGAACCTTAAGAGAAGCTCAACTTTATCCTTTTCACTAGCGACGAATGCAAACATTAAACCCTCGTGATTATCCGGCTCGGGTAGAATTTTGTGAATGGTTGCTTCAAAGAAATCGCGAGGAAGAAAATTTTTTATTTAATATTCTCTTTACAGACGAAACTACTTTTACACGTGATGGGACTTATAATCTGCATCAGTGGGCAATAGACAATCCTCGTGCGGTCCTTCGTGTGCATAATCAACAGCGATTTTCGCTAAATTTATGGGCAGGAATAATAGATAACTTTATCGTCGGCTCGTTTATTCTCCCTGCTCGTGTTAATGGCCAAACTTATTTAGAATTCTTACAACATAATTTACAACCGCTGTTAGAAGATGTGCCCCTTAATATTAGATATCGGATGTGGTTTCAACATGATGGTGCTCCGGCACATTTTACACACACTGTTCGTAGACATTTAAATACTGTGTAACAAGATCATCGGATCGGACGCGGGGGTACTGTCGCATGGCCACCACGTTCTCCTGATTTAAATCCGCTGGACTTTTTCTTCTGGGGCTATTTAAAACAACTGGTGTATGGGAATGAAATAGATACCATCGATGAATTGTAAAATCGTGTGAATGAAGCAAATACTTTAATACGGGAGCAAAATGTCCTTCAACGTGTCAACGATGCACTCATTCGACGTTTGGAGTTGTATGTGCGAGTCAGTGGGGGAAACTTCGAACACCTGTTGTGGACTTGTAAAGTACGTATTAACCATCCTAAAAATATCGTTTTTGTTACTATTATTAATTTATATATTTTTTTTTAATTTTTAAATTAAAAAATGTTATTGTTTTTAAGCTTGTTTTATGTTATTTAAGTTAACAAAAGGAAACTTCAGTCATACTGTATATATATATATATATTTAATTTTATTCGGGATGATTTGATTCTGTTAATTAGTTGATGGTATTTTATATTCAATTCCCGTATATTGTAGAGAGTTGTATTCTCGTAATTTGTTGGTTTTAAGATTAACCTTCCGATAGTCGCGCATGGGTCTGATAATCCCATCATTTATAGAAAAGCGAACTACTTCCTAATAGATGGAGCCACGTGTATATCGTGTTGTGACATCTAACAGTACGTTATAACCTATCTGAATCTGCACGAATATTTCGATTTCATCAATCGATGCTAGTGTTTTTGATAGCTAATTGTGTATAGATCATCAATTGGGGCCAGTAGACCCACTGCGACAAGGTATGTTGTTTTTTTTGCCATTCAATAAGCGTGACTCATTTGCTAATTGAAGGGTTATGTTTATGCTTGCGCATTTACTAACGTTATTTATTAACTCTATAATCATAACCATTTGTTAATTTTATAATAATTAGAATGAACAAGAACATATTTGATCTCGAAAATCCGAACGATATAGAAGAAATACATCGGCTACTTTACGATGGAGACGACTTTGGTGAAGAGGATTTCAACGAAAGTGACGATTCAGAAACAGAGGATTGTGTTGAAATGCGAGATGTCATGTCAGATACCGATCATGAGGTAGAGGACAGTGAAAATGAAGAGAATCTAGAACTAGATAATACACATTTCTTTTATGGTGAGCAGCTACACGCTAGAAAAGAAGCGTTCTTATTAGACCTATTTTTGTTTTCAGGGAAAAATGGAACACAATGGAGAAAGCAGCCTTGGAAAGAGACACATAGTCGTCCTCAGAATATTATGAGAGTGTTACCGGGTGTAACACAGGCGGCAAGAGAAGCTAAAACCGAAATTGAATGCTGGAAACTCTTCTTTAGTGACGATATTTTAGATTTGATAGTTACAAATACTAACAATTATATACAAATTGTGAAAGATAAATTTCACCGAGAAAGAGATAGCCGACTCACAGATATTACAGAAATGAAAGCATGCTTTGGTTTGCTATATCTGGCAGGTGTTTTTCGTGGTGGGCGCCAAAACCTTCATGATATGTGGGCAACTGATGACCTTGGTATCAACATGTTTAGAATGGCGATGTCTGAAAAACGGTTTAGATTTTTAATCAGATGTATACGTTTTGACGAGAGGGCTTCAAGAGAAGATCGCAGAAAGTCTGACAAACTGGCAGCTGTTAGGCAGAAACAATTGTATCATATGTTCCAAAAGCAGGAAAGACAGTTGTTCTATTATCAAGTCTTCATGTAGCATCCAATGAAGTGTCTAATAACATACATAAAAAGCCGGAAATAATACTTCATTATAATGATACCAAGTCTGGGGTAGATGTGGTGGATAAGCTATGCGCTAGTTATAATGTGGCTAGAGCGACGAGAAGATGGCCTATGGTAATCTTTTACCATCTTTTGAATACAGCTGGAATAAACTCAAGAGTCATTTTCCTCGCGCATGCTAATCAATACTCAGATAGGCGGGCATATTTGAAAAAATTGGCTCTGACTTTATTATCCGGGCAGCTACAAAGGAGGTCGCTAATAACAAGTCTACCGGATGATCTGAAAAGTATGTTGAAGAAGTATAAACCGCAAGTAGTTACTAATAACGTTAAAACTGCTTCTGTTTCTACCAGCTCAAAAAGGAAACGATGTCAGCCCTGCTACCAAGCCTCTAAAAAAGACTGTCGTACCAAGTTTACATGTGAAAAATGTCACGTGTACCTATGTTTGAATCAACATGTGAAAACAGTTTGTGAAAATTGCTTAATTTGTAATACCGCAGAAAATATAATAATGGATTCTGTATAATGTTCTCTTATATTGTATATTGTAATAAAATATTATTTTCTTTCTAATAAAAGTTAAGTAGTATGTTCACTTAATGTTAAAATGTTATATATAATGGATCTCCTATACATAAGGTAAACAGATAAGTGAAAAAATACAAAACCAACACCATGGGTTTATCAGTCCCATCGCGACTACTAACGTTGCAAACATCAGCGCGCCTAACGGAAGGTTAAACAACGTGTCTTGCAAGTCTCCGAAAACTTGACTTCTTTTACTGGCGCCTTAAAAATTTTGTAGAAAAGACCACGTATTTCCTTTTTGGAATCCAGAGAAGTAAGAAATCCCATTTTTGTTTAAAATCAACCGGCTGAGTATCCTAGTTGGGAAGTTTAGTTGTGGATAGTGGCAGAATTAAATTCAATAAACCACTATTCATAGCAATATGTTATGTGTCAATTTCGACCCTTGTACAATTTAGTATCTGCTATATTTATTTGCTAATTATCGTAGTACCTGAATTCCTAAATTTAAATTACTTTATTTTTGCAGTTAGTTTGTTGCCTAATACTGAACAACAGGATATATACTAGGTTTCTAGTATATTTAATGTATGTACTATGTACTAATTGAATTCTTAAAATTTGAAATACCTTATCTTGCATTTTGGTTGTCAGCTATTTTTGTATAACATCGTTTAAAACGGTATATTCTTCAGAACAACGTGTTATATGTTGGCTAGTAATTCTTCTAGTAATTGTTGTACCTGGATATTCTACAAGTCCTATTATATTAGAGGGTTATTTTGGATGTTGTTTATAAATAATTTAGTCAACTTCTCCCCTGTTTCCCCATTAGAAACATAGCAATAATTATTGGATCCACTTAATAAAAATGCTTTAATAATAAAATTTACCTTACTACCTTCTTCCCAAGTAGAAATAAAGGGCATATTCCACATAGAAGACAGAAATAATTTTATTTTTAATATCTTTAAAGATTTAACCTGGGCTTTCTTTTGCCTGATCTTTAGTTTATTTAAATTTATTTTCCAATGGTTTGCTTACAAACATTACTTTAAGCATTGTTAAGACTGTCGAGTCATTTGCGCGTGCGATTTAGAGTCACATGGACATCAAATTTGCTTCTGTGTGCGTTTACTTAATTTCTGCAATGTCATTTTGTTCTATAAATTATTTAACGTTGTTTTAATTTAGTATTCCTAATTAAAATGAAACCCAGGTAATTATAAGAATTTTTTAGGATATCTGTTATCTGTTAATTTGTATTTCGTATTGTATTTGCGAATTAGTAAGCCATCTATTAGTATTTATTTATGTTATAGTACGATGTAATTAACGATTTTGGGGTATTAACTAGTTGAAATTTAAAAGGAAAGCTATTGTAAATTAGTAATAGGTTGTCTTTGCGGCCGATTTTCTTTGTGAAATTAATTAAATATAGGATAATTTAAATATTCTTTCAAATATTGTTTTTCTTCCTAGTATGATGTCGCACTGTCGATTATAAAACTTCGATGAGGACCAGATTCTCTCTCATTGGCTCTCGTTACAGCCAGGTAGTAAAGTTTCGTAACTCTGGTGTTAAAATTGTCTAGCTAAGTAAAATTTAATTAAAATATTGGTCAAATGTTCGCTAGTAGCGGTTTTTAATTTTACTTCGTGACTTACAAAAGTCACGAAATAATTATGTATATATATATATATATATATATAACAAGTGTTCATTTGAAAAGTCAATCTAGTAGCATGTGATTTACTGAGAACATTTTGAAGTATGTCGTAAATTAAAATTTACTACTTAACCTACGAAGTCGTATATTTTGACAGTTTCATACATACAAATAAATAACAAATAATAGGTATTTATTGAAAACTATAACAAATGTTGAAAATGTTGTCCTTCAAGATCAATGCACTTTAAAATCCTCCGTTCAAAATTTCTGATGATATTCTGCAACATTACTGGATTGTCATTAATTTCCATGCATTTCTGTTCGATTCTCTGTAGCATATCATTCAAATTCAATATAGGTGTTCGAAATATGTTATTTTTTAGATAAGACCACAAAAAGAAGTCGCAAGGTGTTAAATCGCATGAACGTGCAGGCCAGGCAATTTCAGTATTTCGACTAATTATACGCTCATCAAAAAATTCTCTTAAATAATCCAAAGATTCTGCAGTACAGTGACAAGTTGCTCCGTCTTGTTGGAAATATGCATTTTAAAGTTCATCATCATGCAACTGATTGACAAATGGTTGTAAAATTTCCGTACGGTACCTTTGAGCAATTAACATTCACTGAAAAAATATTGGTCCAATGATTCACCTTTGACTTATCGCTGCCAAACACCAATTTTCTCTGGATGTAGCGATTCTTCATTAATTACATGTGGATTTTCACTACTCCAAATTCTTGTATTTTGTGAATTTAGGTATTCCACTTTATAAAACCGTGCTTCATCAGTAAAGATGACTCTTTGCGAAAGTTCTCCATTATTGTTCATATTTACAAACCAAATAAAAAACTGTAGTCTACGTGGTTAATCAATTTCTAACAATTCTTGTACTGCTGTGACACGGTATGGATAAAGTTGCATATCTTTTTTTTAATAACTTGTGAGTTGTACCAACAGAAAGGTTTATTTGTTGACTCAAATGTCGAACAGATGTTTGTGGTTCATTTTCCATTATTTCTTCAACACGATTGACAACTTGAGGTGTATGTTTCTTAACTGCTCCGCTGCCTGATTTTCTTAAAAGACTACCAGTTTCAGAAAAAAGTTTTAAAGTTCTATCCAAAGTATTCTTAAATTGTATATAATCTATTACAAAATGTGGAAACTCAACTTGAAATTCTACCATGCAATCTTGAACTGAATAAACACATAAACCATCAACTTTATTACCACTTTGAAAATAAGCCTGGATTAAAAAAATTTTATGTTCTAAAGTGAAAGCCATTATAAAACTGAGAAGCAATTTATTTAAACCAGAATCGACGCACGATTATTTTATGCACTAACTGATATTTGTGATTGACATTATCAAATGTCATTTGGATTTACGTTTCCGGAACAACAAACGCATACTAATATATATGCGTCTTATTCTATCAAAATTTCAAAGTAACCTAGATTGACTTTTCAAATGACCACACGTTATATAGAATTCCACAGTTAACGTTATTGTTGTGAGCAGGTAGAAGACCAAGGGTCTAGCGTAGAGCGATAACAAAAGGAAGACACTACTTGCAAACGAATATGTACAGAAAAATGTCTAAGTTAAGTTATATTTTAAAATGCGAGATATTTTCAGAAGAAATTATTTAAAAATAAATTAAAATATTCTTAAAATGGGTAGAGGCAAGAAATTTGACCAAAAGCACTTTTTAAAACTTGTGTGAAAACTTATATATGCGAAGCGTGATAGTATAAACATTGTGGCGCCCTTTGTGATATAAGAACTCCCTCTCCACTCGCTTCTAAGCTGAGCTGGCCTTTAGCCGAAAGATCTCCGGGACAATCATGTACTGAGGTAAATTGCGTAAGTCATAAGCAGTTGGTATTACGTAAGTAGGCGCAAGACTAGTTCTCGTGGGGCATATAGTATACAATTTTATTATCCTATTCTAATTGTAGAAGGTATATCAGAAACGCTGGTGTCCTTCTATTTGAAGTTCCATTTCCTTATGTCGATAATGGATACAAATTAAAAAACTCTTCAATTTTACAATAAAGCAACATTAAAATAATTTTGACTAAAACGCCTAAATAATACGTAAAAATATCCTTCCAGGAACAAAAAACGCTACTTTGTGTCTACTTGGTATATTAGCTGAAAACGCGCTTGAACTAACAGTTTTTCCTGTATGTTATTGAAACTTATAACAAGAAATTTCTTTAATATTTCAAGAATAAAAAGTGAAAAATTTAAACTTAATAGTCGAAAAATAGAAGAATATATTTACGTGATTTTCGTGAAGAATGCTTTTCAAAATGTCTTGACAATGAAACGTAATGAGAGTTTTATTTGAAGAGAAAGCGAACGCAAAAGAAAATAATATTTCATTCAAAATGTTTCCGAATAACAAATTGATATAAATGTTCTGTAAAAATTGACACTTTGGAGTAATAATCGACAGAACGATGTATCGACTGTTTTGAATTATGGCCATCTAAAAGATGATTGTCTAAAGTGGCTTAGTCTATGAGAAAAAGAGACTGCGGGCCAAATATCTATTATTCAATAAAATGTGAGGAATAAATCAACCTAATATACCCTCATAAAAGCATATTGCACCACTTCCAAACCGCATGCAAAGATTTTATCTTTCGAAAAAAAGATGAGTAGGTCCTATTTTTTCGTCTTTTTTGCACACCCGTTTAAACACACATACACACGTATTGTACGTCACACACACGCCTACTCACGTTAAATGTTAGTTACCCCCACGCATACCGACACAATCACATATACATATGTAAAAGTTGCCACAGCGAAATATCAAACGAGAAAAAGAGACATCTTTGGGCACAAAACCACTCGGAATATAAACATGCATGCATATATACCGAGAACATTTACATAAATATGTGAACGACCCTACTATATTCTTCTTGCTCTTTCTCTCCTTTTGTTCTCTTCAAAACTGAATGTTTTACCTACAATAGCTTACTTACGTGTGCTAATTTGTCGAAAGGGTGAATTTCTAAATTGGCGTGATAAAGAATAATACAGGCTAGTATGTACGACACTTCTTCTATACATAGCAAGTGTTCCAGTTACTGTACTAACAATTAGGATCTCTTAAACAAGTATTGAGATTGAGAGTTAACTAAATAGAACAAAAATACCTGACACATACTTAATTACAAATTATAAAAAACACGCTATAAATTTTACTATATTTTATTTGATTGCTTTTAACAATATTTGTTGCAACTTCCCTGGTTTGAGAGGCTTTTTGGTATGCACAGTTTTTCCGAATAAAACACTAGTTTGTGAACTAAAATATTTTAATCTGCTATGAACAGTTCTGTGCAATAAATTGGCGTTCTCATTCTGGCATTATTTTATCACTGTGAAAACAGCTTATTTCTCCCATATTCAAAAGGTTAAGTAATGCCTTCATTATTGACATTAGTTGTCAAAATGCTTGATTCTATTCATCTTCTATACAACTATGAAGGTTAGTAATTTTTGGTATGATCTTATGTAGATATGCGTATAAAAAAAATTTACTACATTACATAATTGTTTAATATTTTACGCGAAAAATAAAATACAAATAAAAATAAATATAAAACCATGACAACAAAGCATTAATAACGAGTGATCATTAAAATTTTCACTCAAGTAAGCCATATATACAAAAAGCATGTCGTAACTTAAATTACTAGAGTAATGTTTTCAAACGTCGTGATTGTCATAAAATAAACTAAAATCTTGCATTTGATATTAAATATATTTATAATTTTTATAAGAGATGTGTGGATGTAACATTCTACCATAAAAACTTTATGCATATTGGTTAAAATCATTGTTTTTCTTTTGGTCAAACTATATGATATATAATTGACATTAATACGCGTTTGAAATAACATCTTACTGACTTAAGTTACGACATACTTTTTATATACACGCCCTGCTACGAGTGGGAATTTTAATGATCACTCGTTATTTCGTCATATCATTTACTTCAATGATACAAAAAGGTTTAAATATATCAATACGTTATGCACGTACTACGCATTTGTTACAAATGAAACAGACATGCAATATAAATATCTGTAACTGTACACATGGACAATACACATCGTATTTTCAGCATTTACTTCTGCTTAAGACACGTGTTTCTGCCATCTATAGGCGTCATCAGTCAAGCTAGTGAAGCAATGTACAGCATGTGTACAGTTACAGATATTTATATTGCATGCATGTTTCATTTGTAACAAATGCGTAATACGTGCATAACGTATTGATATATTTAAACCTTTTTGTATATTTACCGCCTTCTGGCTCGTGTTAATGGACTACACCTATACGTATTTTTTCGCTTATGTACCAGCTTAGCAGGTCAAGCGAAAGGTCGCCTTTTTCGGCATAGTCTCTTTCGTCGGACAGACTTATTAAATAGTGCCACCTTATAGGACGAAATTTGCTATATCTTGTAGGCGATTTCAGCGTAAATGTATATACAGATACAAATCTGTTTTTTAAAAAGATTTGTATCATTTGTATTACATTGCTTCACTAGCTTGACTGATGACGCCTATAGATGGCAGAAACACGTGTTTTAAGCAGAAGTAAATGCTGAAAATACGAGGTGTATTGTCCATGTGTACAATTACAGATATTTATATTGCATGTCTGTTTCATTTGTTTACTTCAATGATCTATTCAATCAGTGGAGAATTGAGTTTGCTAATTGCTGTATGTAATTTTCATCTGCCGCTAATTCTTCCCAAGCATTTTCTATAGAGTCCCAAAGGTGATTCACGT
Source organism: Melolontha melolontha (assembly GCA_935421215.2). Classification (NCBI taxonomy): domain Eukaryota; kingdom Metazoa; phylum Arthropoda; class Insecta; order Coleoptera; family Scarabaeidae; genus Melolontha; species Melolontha melolontha. The sequence continues at coordinate 148,873,240 of OW285238.1, forward strand.
TAAAAAAATTAATATTTTGAGAATATAATTTTTTAGTTAATAAACCCCAGATATTCTCAATGGTGTTCAAGTCTTGGCTGTTAGCGGGCCACGTTAACGTTTCAATGTTATTGTTATATAGCCATATTCTATATACATTAACCGTATGTACAGGACAATTATCATGTTGGTAAATAAAATTTTCCGGATATAATTGTCGAACAGACGGTAGCATTACATTTTCTAATATATGGCTGTAGGTCAGCATTGAACAGCCCGTCTACTTTGTAACAAACTCCTAGCCCCTTATAACTGCACCAACCCCATACATTTACATTGAACCGTCCTCTCCTTTGTACTGGATATATGTACTGTTCATTAAATCGTGCATGCGGCGGTCTACACACATGTATACGACCATTATGCGTAGCTTGAAATAGCTTTTCATCGGTAATATGACATTTTGCCAAAAAGGCAATTCCCTATAAACATTATTTATGGAAATAATAATCGAGCTTGTTTGTGAACTTCTGTCAGCGATAATTTTTTAACCGCCACACAACTTTCAAGTCTGATTCTTGAATTCTCACATTAGCTGTGGATCGTGATCCAGGAAAATTTACTGCAATTTTAGCATTAGTAACGGTATTAAAAGGGTTTTCCCTCAAATGCCGCAAAAACAGCGCGTCTTTTTCATGTGTCGGTATTCGTGGACGAGCAGAACCACGTCCTTACTTAACAAATCTAAATGCGCGGGCATATTTCGATCTATATCTGTCAGTCAAGTATGACAAACTGATTTGACGCGATATGAAAAATGGAAGTGTCAAAGCCTATATACATTTATATTTATCCCGTAATTATGGAAAGCAAAAGCCTGATTTAAATTATCGTAAATTAAGTGTACGCCAATTTATTGCAAAGAACTTTATATAACTATCTAATTATTCTATAAAAAATACTTGAATTACTTAGCGAATGCCGAGTTTTCTGTCTAGCTCGATGCTTTACGAGTTTTCGCTTGATGTTTTCTCGTTGAATTCTTCATAGATACTGTATGCCAGGTAAATTATAGGTTCGCAGCCACAATTATTCCGACCAGGTAATAAAATAAAATGAAATTTATTTTAAGAAATGTAGAATATTATTCAATAGGTAACGGAAACCCCCCCAATGAATAGGACAAAGAAGGCTATAAACTGTAAGCTAGAACCCTTAATGGACCTTTACATTCAATTTCGCTCTTGCATATTTAACTAAATAACAGGCACGTGACGGGCCACAGAATTACATTTATTATGTTAAATCAATTAAGAAATTTTAAGTACATCATTTGGAAATTTCACATGGATTATAAAGGTATGTAATTAACATTGAATAGCAATTCGTATGACCCAAAATACAAGATCTTTAAGTATACTAAATATATGAGGAGTAGGAATTTAAGGAAAGTAATTAGCTAAATATAGATAAACTAAACTAAATCTATGTAAAACAACAAAAACCACAAAACAATTATGAATATTATTGTTTTGCATTGATTATTTACATAGACGATGTCAAACAAATGTTCACCTTTGCCTTAAGCTTTCTTAACAATATTGTTTCGGTAATTTCTATTATTCCCAAAGAGAAATTAAATCGCGCAAGTTGTAATCTGTCATTAAAACTAATAATTTAGTAAAATAAGCAAAATATTAAGTGACATACATATCAAAACACAAAAAAAATTAAAAAATTTTACAATATATTCTACAGACAAAAGCAATCAAATTTACTAATAAAATATCATACCTATTTTATGCTTATACTAGGGCAGCTATCCACTCAGGTGATGAGTCGGTTTTTCAAAGATGGTAATTAAACTAATTTTGTCAGAAGCGTCACTTACTTTTTTTATTACATACATACAGGTATTGTATATCCGACTCGAAGGACCAAATGTATAATTTATATCCAGCTCTCGAAGGACCAAATGTTTAAGATGTATCGGCTCGCGAAACATCATGTATAAACTGTTTCTTGACCAACCGCTGACGGAGCGTAACTGTAACGTATAGTACTTCCATTATTTATTTTGGTTGGTGGCAGTTGTATGGAAACATTGTGTTTTCTGAATATTTTCTATATTTAATCAATAAGCAATATATTAAGTGACATACATATCAAAACACAAAAAATTTTTTACAATGTATTGTACAGACAAAAGCAATCAAATTTACTAATAAAATATCATACCTATTTTATGCTTATACTAGGGCAGCTATCCACTCAGGTCATGAGTCGGTTTTTCAAAGATGGTAATTAAACTAATTTTGTCAGAAGCGTCACTTACTTTTTTTATTACATACATACAGGTATTGTATATCCGACTCGAAGGACCAAATGTATAATTTATATCCGGCTCTCGAAGGACCAAATGTTTAAGATGTATCGGCTCGCGAAACAACATGATATTATAAACTGTTTCTTGGCCAACCGCTCACGGAGCGTAACTATAACGTATATTACTTCCATTATTTATTTTGGTTGGTGGCAGTTGTATTGAAACATGGTGTTTTCTGAATATTTTATTTATTTAATCAAAAAACAGTTAAACCTAATTTATTAAGTTAGTCTCACAAATGAAACACATTAATGTATACTTGAAACTTAAATTCTTTACTGTTGTATGAGACTGTATATCTCTTGTTGTTAATATGTTACTGTTTGATATGAATGTTATGAAAATAATGTTGTGTATCGTTAGGAAGTTGATACTGTTCTGTATTGTACTAGCTTATATGTAGGTAAAATATACTACTATACAAACTATTACATAATTAAATGCGCGTATTGTTGTACATTGTATTGGTTGACACGATAATGGGATATTTTTCTGTGTTCAATTCGTAGGAATTGTACCAACTGGCAACAATAGCAGGTTTGCAATAGGGTCTTAAACCTTACTAATAAATAATAATAAAATTTATATATACTTATATATACATGTAAGTTATATGTCTGACGTAGCTTCTGTGAGTGAAACGATTGTTACTTTGTGAAGTAAAAGCAGTGAAATTCATTAAAATTTATTTTATTTTATTCCGATAATAGTTTTACTACTTATAGTGTGCCTTCCTCACAGAATTGTCGATATTGTTCTGAACATAATCCCGATTATGTAAAAATTCTAAGCGTAAATATTAAAAAAAAAGAAATGTTTGATGTGCAATTTCCTCTCGTTGTGGTGTAATTAGACCATATTTTGTTGAAGGAAGACTTAATCAGCATACACATTTAAATATTTTGATATGGTTCCTCAGATTTTTTTTTTCTAACAAATAGTATATTCGAATAAATATCAAAATGATTTAGAGGTGGCTTATATTCGAAAATTTACGACACGATCTTATAAGATCTAGATGTGATGAATATGCTCAGAAAACTGCAAACGTTGTTCTACGTTGATCTGTTTACCTTGAAATAAAGATATGCTCCAAAGTATATGAAAAATTTAACGAATTGTTGCCAGTGATATAAGTCACAACGGCACATTTGTTAATATTATGCTGTAGTTTGTTCTTGTAACAACAGACATTGATGACAAACTGAAATCTCTCTGAAGTTCTTTACAACCAGATATAGAAGAAATTTTCGCAAATATTTCTAGATTGTCGGAGTAGGAAAGGTCATGGCAACGAAGAAGACAGAAGAGATCATTAATGTAAACATTGAACAGTAACGGATACAGGTTTGAACCCTGTGGAACGCCTGAGGATACGGTGAATGTATTGGTCAAACACATTATAACGAACATAGCTGGAACGATTACACAGGCCTGCATAAAATTTGTGATGACGTGATTTTTGTTTGTTAAGCTCAGTTTTTATATAGCAATAACTAATTAAAATACAGTTGGTCTCTACCACCCACAGATTTTTTTTGACACAAAAGAAAAAGGAAAAAATATAAAAAAAATCTTATAATAGGCGTTTTAATACATTGTAAAATGTACTACTTCAAATTCTAGGTATTAACCCAAAAATTATTTTCTGTTGTGGTTTTAAAGAAATTTGTTAAATAGGCTCTCATTACCTGATGTAAATCTTTTATTACATGTATTAATTTTGGACAAGATTTCCGGGAATTTTTACCTGCTAAATCCTATTTATTATGCTTTCACTTTAATAGTACTGCGAAGAAGGATTTCAAGTTTATCACTCCAAACAAAATGCATATTTTAATGTCATTTACTTCATTACAGCTCTGAGTGTCGATCAGTAAACAAGTAAAATTAATTTGTCTTTAGTGTTGTGCGTGGTATTTGATAAATAAAGATTGCTTAAAAATATGTCTAGCCGGTGTTGCAAAAACAAACCAGATGATTTCTGTTATATTTGTGGATATTTCGTCTTGAAAAAGTTTAAGAGACCAATTGGTGAATTTGTGAAAAATGCATATTATGATTATTTCAAAATCAAATTAGGAGATCAAGATAAAGATTGGGCACCGCACTTTATTTGTAAGGTATGTGAAGAAGGTTTAAGACATTGGACCAAAGGGAATAGAAAAAGCCTTCCTTTTGGAATACCGATGGTTTGGAGAGAACCGCAAAATCATCATGAAGATTGCTACTTTTGTCTTTGTGATATTAAGGGGCAAAATAGAAAAACTTTGAAACATATTTTGTACCCAAACAAAATTAAATCAGCTATCAGACCAGTTCCTCACAGTGATCATGTACCTATACCTACACCCCCAAAGTACTGCATGAAGATATTGAAACCTCTTCAACTTCCGGCTCCGTACAGATGGATAGTGATTTTAAACCATCAACCTCAGGTGAAAACCAACCTAAGCTATTTTCACAAGCCGAACTGAATGATTTAGTAAGAGATTTGGGACTTTCAAAAGATCTTTCTGAAGTACTGGGGTCTAGGTTGAAGCAAAAAAATTTGCTTTCCCCAGAAACTACCTTCTCTTGGTATAGAAATCGTGAGGCTGTATTTTATATATTTTTTGATTTTACTGGTTTGGAAAATAACCTTACGTGATACAAAAAAAATAAAAGCAGATTTGAAATCAGCGCTACCCAATTACTAGAAAACAGTTAAAATTTTTAAATCAACTTTCAAAGTGTTGAAAAATGCAGGCCTGTGTTATCTAGGTAAGATGCTATTATGTTGACAGTAGATGAATTGAAACCGGCCAAGCTAGTAGTAAACAGTGATCTATACTGTCAAAATCTTTAGTAAAGTCACTGACTTGGTCATGCTAATCAATACAGGAACTAATAAATTGGGTAATCTCTGCCAGATTTGTAACAGTCGATCTCCCTAGCATGAATCCGTACTGTTGCGTTGAGATGTATAAAATGCATTAACAATCAAGTTAAATAAAATCATGTGAGAATAGGCCAATACTGCACATAATTACGCACTCTCAACCTAACAAAAAGATGCTTAAACATTGTTTTAACATGATTGAAGTATTTTTTCATGTAGATTTCAAATATCTTCCACTAATCTAATAACTTTAATACTTTTTGAAATTTTTTAGCAAAATTTTCTTTATTTTAAACACAAAACGTAATAGACAACGACAAAATCAAAGAGTAAAAAATTTATATTGCATTGATGTACGATTGGTTAGGTTTCCTTGGGGAAATAAGTGTTATAATAAACTTTTTATCATGTACTTTATAAATATGTATTCGACAAAATCGTGGTGTTGTAAAACAAAAGAATAAATTATTATCTCTCAAATATAGATGCTTGCAAGCAATCTTCAGTCGGCTGTTAATTTTCATATGTAATTTAAATGGTAATTCGATTTTGTTCAATTATTCATTTTTAATTCATTTTCTTATTATAGATATTCCTATCGGAAATGGCAAAAATAAATATCACTAAACTGGCTTCGGTAACTTTTCAGTATACGGAGTTCCAAGGACTTATGTATGTGGGAAGCTTGATAATAAAAATACAATCCAACTAGCCAGTACCCAGGCTGAGGTCTCAGTGAAGACGGCGGCGTTTTTTTCGAAACGTTATTATATGACTGGCTACAAAAATAGTTCGAAAGGGCGCTACTACAAACTATTACTGTTGAATTGTGTTCAGAGGTCATATGTCACACGGATGACGTAAACCCTATAACGTATCCACTTGGTGTAGTATAAAAAAACAATAGAACTGCTACTACAAATCAATACTCGCACAAATAAGTAATATAATAACAAGATTTACTGGAAATGTTTTCCTCTCAAAAGTTATTAACAAAGCTCCAATACATACAGGGTTAGTTAAAAGTATGGAGACGGCGATTTATTGTCGTTAATATTCATTTTAGGGATTTATGTTCAATATAAAAGCTTGTTAGGATATCTTGATCTACATTCGAGAATACTTGAATTTTTTTTTTCTTCAATTGTTTTTTAGTTACGCCTGTCTGCGCATTTTTTTTTAAATGGGAACTAGTAAATTTTACTCTACCATTCGATAGATTTTTTTTCTCTTTACAATAATATTTTTGTTTTTTTTTATCATTTTAATAACTTTTTTACAAGAAAAATTAAACAAATTAATATCAAAGTAAATTAAAGTGTTCAAATTGTCGTCCATTAGTAATTTGACAATGACCCAATCGATTTACAAAACCCCGAACAGAGTTCTGTAAAAAATCTCGGGAAATTTCTTGTATCATTCTGGTAATTCGGATTTGTGAATCTTCGACGTTATCGGGCTTTTCTTTGTAAACTTTGTTTTTTACGTATCCCCAAAGAAAAAAATCTAAAGGACTTAAGTCTGGCGAACGGGCTCGCCATTCAATGGTTCCTCGTCTTCCAATCCATCTGTGGGGAAAAACGTTGTCCAGATATTGACGAACATTTACACCATAATGTGGTGGGGCGCCATCTTGCTGGAACCAGATACTGTCATTGGGCAGGCGTTCATTGTTTTCATGAGGATAGAGCGTAGCACTAGCAGGTATTATTTCATTTTGCAATAACTGCAAATACAGAGCCGAAGTTAAATTGCCATTGATGAAAAAGGGACCGATAATATGACCGCCTAGAATACCAACCCAAACATTAACCTTTTGGGGGTACTGCGTATTGTGCTCCAAAAACCAAGAAGGATTTTCCGATGACCAGTATCTGCAGTTATGTCTGTTTACTTCACCGGTAAGGCAAAAAGTAGCTTCGTCTGAGAAAAGAATATTGTTGACAAAATTTTATTATTATTGCAAATATTTAACATTTCTTCAGAAAATTGTAATCTCCTATCAAAATCATCTTCCGTTAACTCGTGTACAAGGTGTACCTTATAAGGTTTATCTATACTTTCACTTTTTAAAAACGACACGATCGATGACTGTGAAATATTGAAATTGGACGCTAATTGATTGGTTGATAAATGGGGATATTCAGATACAGCCAATAAAATATCCAGTCTGTTATCATCGCTTTTTGCTGTTCTAGGTCTACCACTCCTTGGCAAATCTTTAACGCTACCCGTTTGTTCAAAGCGTCTTAAAGTTTTACCAACAACGGATTTAGAAATTGGATTTCTATTTGGATGCGTATCATTAAATAAATTACTAACGTCTTGTAAACTTCTGCGTCTATCTCCATAACTCAACATCATAAGTATTTCAATTCGTTCATGTTCACTTAAACTCGCCATTGTTAATATTAACAGCAACAAATTGCACAAATGAATTATTTCTGTCAAAGATTTGACGTACACAATAACCACTGATAAAATTATGTCGCTCAAGTTTGTTTATCGCTACGCTTCTGTCTATCTGCGATTATACCGAACATCTGTTAAACACTTGAACCGGCTTTTTCTTATAAAAAATTTATTAAAATGAATTTAAAAAAATATTATTGTAAATAGAAAAAAAAATAAAATGAATATTAACGACAATAAATCGCCGTCTCCATACTTTTAACTAACCCTGTATAATATGAGCGGTCCTGTATATATACTCCAATAATATTAATAAATGTACATTATGTAAAAAATACGAAGATACCTACATATATTCGATAAACGTTATATTTCGACTTGACTTCCCTCACGGACAAAAAAAATTGTCGGAGATCTCTGCAATCGTGCATAAAAAAATATACACCAATAATTTCAAAACATAAGCCAATTAAAACTGATGAAAAATTATTATATACAATATTGAATAAAAAATGTTAAGCTCGATTATTAACTATTATTTACTTATTACTTAGTTCGAATATTAAAGAAAAAGTAAGAATTAGCTATAGAATGAAAATTCGAAATATAAATCGGGAACTATAGTTATATATATATATATATATATATATATGCGCATCAATTACTTAAAATATGATTTATTCGTAACAGCAATTAATTATAACCCACGGAAGTAATTCTGTATAACACTTATCCAACAAAATAATTTGAAACATACATGAGTGGGTAAAAACCACTCCAATTTGTATAATACAAAAGTATTTTTAATAATATAAAATATTATTAAAAATGGGGTGTGAAGAACACAATACAAGTTATATATTTGTGAATGTATCTCCTCTCCAGAGACGCAGATACGTATTTCACCTTTCTACAGGATCGTCGGTACGCCCCTGCTGGAGAAGAGATACATTCAACCAAATATAACTACCTTGCTATCAACCAGAAATTATTAAGACAGAGCGTGAAAGAATCTTCAGCGCTGTCTAGATAACAACTGTCGAACTAAGCAACGTGTTTCTCTAGACGGTAACATACCATATCTATAGAAAACTGTATTATCGTGTCTTCACTACTTGTCGGGCGAACCGAATGCGTATATAACAAAATAATTTGAAACATACATGAGTGGGTAAAAACCACACCAATTTGTATAATACAAAAGTATTTTTAATAATATAAAATATTATTAAAAATGGGGTGTGAAGAACACAATACAAGTTATATATTTGTGAATGTATCTCCTCTCCAGAGACGCAGATACGTATTTCACCTTTCTACAGGATCGTCGGTACGCCCCTGCTGGAGAAGAGATACATTCAACCAAATATAACTACCTTGCTATCAACCAGAAATTATTAAGACAGATCGTGAAAGAATCTTCAGCGCTGTCTAGATAACAACTGTCGAACTAAGCAACGTGTTTCTCTAGACGGTAACATACCATATCTATAGAAAACTGTATTATCGTGTCTTCACTACTTGTCGGTCGAACCGAATGCGTATATAACAAAATAATCTGAAAGATACATGAGTGGGTAAAAACCACACCAATTTGTATAATACAAAAGTATTTTTAATAATATCAAATATTATTAAAAATGGGGTGTGAAGAACACAATACAAGTTATATATTTGTGAATGTATCTCCTCTCCAGAGACGCAGATACGTATTTCACCTTTCTACAGGATCGTCGGTACGCCCCTGCTGGAGAAGAGATACATTCAACCAAATATAACTACCTTGCTATCAACCAGAAATTATTAAGACAGAGCGTGAAAGAATATTCAGCGCTGTCTAGATAACAACTGTCGAACTAAGTAACGTGTTTCTCTAGACGGTAAAATACCATATCTATAGAAAACTGTATTATCGTGTCTTCACTACTTGTCGGGCGAACCGAATGCGTATATAACAAAATAATTTGAAACATACATGAGTGGGTAAAAACCACACCAATTTGTATAATACAAAAGTATTTTTAATAATATCAAATATTATTAAAAATGGGGTGTGAAGAACACAATACAAGTTATATATTTGTGAATGTATCTCCTCTCCAGAGACGTAGATACGTATTTCACCTTTCTACAGGATCGTCGATACGCCCCTGCTGGAGAAGAGATACATTCAACCAAATATAACTACCTTCCTATCAACCAGAAATTATTAAGACAGAGCGTGAAAGAATATTCAGCGCTGTCTAGATAACAACTGTCGAACTAAGCAACGTGTTTCTCTAGACGGTAACATAACATATCTATAGAAAACTGTATTATCGTGTCTTCACTACTTGTCGGGCGAACCGAATGCGTATATAACAAAATAATTTGAAACATACATGAGTGGGTAAAAACCACTCCAATTTGTATAATACAAAAGTATTTTTAATAATATAAAATATTATTAAAAATGGGGTGTGAAGAACACAATACAAGTTATATATTTGTGAATGTATCTCCTCTCCAGAGACGCAGATACGTATTTCACCTTTCTACAGGATCGTCGGTACGCCCCTGCTGGAGAAGAGATACATTCAACCAAATATAACTACCTTGCTATCAACCAGAAATTATTAAGACAGAGCGTGAAAGAATCTTCAGCGCTGTCTAGATAACAACTGTCGAACTAAGCAACGTGTTTCTCTAGACGGTAACATACCATATCTATAGAAAGCTGTATTATCGTGTCTTCACTATTTGTCGGGCGAACCGAATGCGTATATAACAAAATAATTTGAAACATGCATGAGTGGGTAAAAACCACACCAATTTGTATAATACAAAAGTATTTTTAATAATATAAAATATTATTAAAAATGGGGTGTGAAGAACACAATACAAGTTATATATTTGTGAATGTATCTCCTCTCCAGAGACGCAGATACGTATTTCACCTTTCTACAGGATCGTCGGTACGCCCCTGCTGGAGAAGAGATACATTCAACCAAATATAACTACCTTGCTATCAACCAGAAATTATTAAGACAGATCGTGAAAGAATCTTCAGCGCTGTCTAGATAACAACTGTCGAACTAAGCAACGTGTTTCTCTAGACGGTAACATACCATATCTATAGAAAACTGTATTATCGTGTCTTCACTACTTGTCGGGCGAACCGAATGCGTATATAACAAAATAATCTAAAAGATACATGAGTGGGTAAAAACCACACCAATTTGTATAATACAAAAGTATTTTTAATAATATCAAATATTATTAAAAATGGGGTGTGAAGAACACAATACAAGTTATATATTTGTGAATGTATCTCCTCTCCAGAGACGCAGATACGTATTTCACCTTTCTACAGGATCGTCGGTACGCCCCTGCTGGAGAAGAGATACATTCAACCAAATATAACTACCTTGCTATCAACCAGAAATTATTAAGACAGAGCGTGAAAGAATCTTCAGCGCTGTCTAGATAACAACTGTCGAACTAAGCAACGTGTTTCTCTAGACGGTAACATACCATATCTATAGAAAACTGTATTATCGTGTCTTCACTACTTGTCGGGCGAACCGAATGCGTATATAACAAAATAATTTGAAACATACATGAGTGGGTAAAAACCACACCAATTTGTATAATACAAAAGTATTTTTAATAATATAAAATATTATTAAAAATGGGGTGTGAAGAACACAATACAAGTTATATATTTGTGAATGTATCTCCTCTCCAGAGACGCAGATACGTATTTCACCTTTCTACAGGATCGTCGGTACGCCCCTGCTGGAGAAGAGATACATTCAACCAAATATAACTACCTTGCTATCAACCAGAAATTATTAAGACAGAGCGTGAAAGAATCTTCAGCGCTGTCTAGATAACAACTGTCGAACTAAGCAACGTGTTTCTCTAGACGGTAACATACCATATCTATAGAAAACTGTATTATCGTGTCTTCACTACTTGTCGGGCGAACCGAATGCGTATATAACAAAATAATTTGAAACATACATGAGTGGGTAAAAACCACTCCAATTTGTATAATACAAAAGTATTTTTAATAATATAAAATATTATTAAAAATGGGGTGTGAAGAACACAATACAAGTTATATATTTGTGAATGTATCTCCTCTCCAGAGACGCAGATACGTATTTCACCTTTCTACAGGATCGTCGGTACGCCCCTGCTGGAGAAGAGATACATTCAACCAAATATAACTACCTTGCTATCAACCAGAAATTATTAAGACAGAGCGTGAAAGAATCTTCAGCGCTGTCTAGATAACAACTGTCGAACTAAGCAACGTGTTTCTCTAGACGGTAACATACCATATCTATAGAAAACTGTATTATCGTGTCTTCACTACTTGTCGGGCGAACCGAATGCGTATATAACAAAATAATTTGAAACATACATGAGTGGGTAAAAACCACACCAATTTGTATAATACAAAAGTATTTTTAATAATATAAAATATTATTAAAAATGGGGTGTGAAGAACACAATACAAGTTATATATTTGTGAATGTATCTCCTCTCCAGAGACGCAGATACGTATTTCACCTTTCTACAGGATCGTCGGTACGCCCCTGCTGGAGAAGAGATACATTCAACCAAATATAACTACCTTGCTATCAACCAGAAATTATTAAGACAGATCGTGAAAGAATCTTCAGCGCTGTCTAGATAACAACTGTCGAACTAAGCAACGTGTTTCTCTAGACGGTAACATACCATATCTATAGAAAACTGTATTATCGTGTCTTCACTACTTGTCGGTCGAACCGAATGCGTATATAACAAAATAATCTGAAAGATACATGAGTGGGTAAAAACCACACCAATTTGTATAATACAAAAGTATTTTTAATAATATCAAATATTATTAAAAATGGGGTGTGAAGAACACAATACAAGTTATATATTTGTGAATGTATCTCCTCTCCAGAGACGCAGATACGTATTTCACCTTTCTACAGGATCGTCGGTACGCCCCTGCTGGAGAAGAGATACATTCAACCAAATATAACTACCTTGCTATCAACCAGAAATTATTAAGACAGAGCGTGAAAGAATATTCAGCGCTGTCTAGATAACAACTGTCGAACTAAGTAACGTGTTTCTCTAGACGGTAAAATACCATATCTATAGAAAACTGTATTATCGTGTCTTCACTACTTGTCGGGCGAACCGAATGCGTATATAACAAAATAATTTGAAACATACATGAGTGGGTAAAAACCACACCAATTTGTATAATACAAAAGTATTTTTAATAATATCAAATATTATTAAAAATGGGGTGTGAAGAACACAATACAAGTTATATATTTGTGAATGTATCTCCTCTCCAGAGACGTAGATACGTATTTCACCTTTCTACAGGATCGTCGATACGCCCCTGCTGGAGAAGAGATACATTCAACCAAATATAACTACCTTCCTATCAACCAGAAATTATTAAGACAGAGCGTGAAAGAATATTCAGCGCTGTCTAGATAACAACTGTCGAACTAAGCAACGTGTTTCTCTAGACGGTAACATAACATATCTATAGAAAACTGTATTATCGTGTCTTCACTACTTGTCGGGCGAACCGAATGCGTATATAACAAAATAATTTGAAACATACATGAGTGGGTAAAAACCACTCCAATTTGTATAATACAAAAGTATTTTTAATAATATAAAATATTATTAAAAATGGGGTGTGAAGAACACAATACAAGTTATATATTTGTGAATGTATCTCCTCTCCAGAGACGCAGATACGTATTTCACCTTTCTACAGGATCGTCGGTACGCCCCTGCTGGAGAAGAGATACATTCAACCAAATATAACTACCTTGCTATCAACCAGAAATTATTAAGACAGAGCGTGAAAGAATCTTCAGCGCTGTCTAGATAACAACTGTCGAACTAAGCAACGTGTTTCTCTAGACGGTAACATACCATATCTATAGAAAGCTGTATTATCGTGTCTTCACTACTTGTCGGGCGAACCGAATGCGTATATAACAAAATAATTTGAAACATGCATGAGTGGGTAAAAACCACACCAATTTGTATAATACAAAAGTATTTTTAATAATATAAAATATTATTAAAAATGGGGTGTGAAGAACACAATACAAGTTATATATTTGTGAATGTATCTCCTCTCCAGAGACGCAGATACGTATTTCACCTTTCTACAGGATCGTCGGTACGCCCCTGCTGGAGAAGAGATACATTCAACCAAATATAACTACCTTGCTATCAACCAGAAATTATTAAGACAGATCGTGAAAGAATCTTCAGCGCTGTCTAGATAACAACTGTCGAACTAAGCAACGTGTTTCTCTAGACGGTAACATACCATATCTATAGAAAACTGTATTATCGTGTCTTCACTACTTGTCGGGCGAACCGAATGCGTATATAACAAAATAATCTAAAAGATACATGAGTGGGTAAAAACCACACCAATTTGTATAATACAAAAGTATTTTTAATAATATCAAATATTATTAAAAATGGGGTGTGAAGAACACAATACAAGTTATATATTTGTGAATGTATCTCCTCTCCAGAGACGCAGATACGTATTTCACCTTTCTACAGGATCGTCGGTACGCCCCTGCTGGAGAAGAGATACATTCAACCAAATATAACTACCTTGCTATCAACCAGAAATTATTAAGACAGAGCGTGAAAGAATATTCAGCGCTGTCTAGATAACAACTGTCGAACTAAGTAACGTGTTTCTCTAGACGGTAAAATACCATATCTATAGAAAACTGTATTATCGTGTCTTCACTACTTGTCGGGCGAACCGAATGCGTATATAACAAAATAATTTGAAACATACATGAGTGGGTAAAAACCACACCAATTTGTATAATACAAAAGTAATTTTAATAATATCAAATATTATTAAAAATGGGGTGTGAAGAACACAATACAAGTTATATATTTGTGAATGTATCTCCTCTCCAGAGACGTAGATACGTATTTCACCTTTCTACAGGATCGTCGATACGCCCCTGCTGGAGAAGAGATACATTCAACCAAATATAACTACCTTCCTATCAACCAGAAATTATTAAGACAGAGCGTGAAAGAATATTCAGCGCTGTCTAGATAACAACTGTCGAACTAAGCAACGTGTTTCTCTAGACGGTAACATAACATATCTATAGAAAACTGTATTATCGTGTCTTCACTACTTGTCGGGCGAACCGAATGCGTATATAACAAAATAATTTGAAACATACATGAGTGGGTAAAAACCACTCCAATTTGTATAATACAAAAGTATTTTTAATAATATAAAATATTATTAAAAATGGGGTGTGAAGAACACAATACAAGTTATATATTTGTGAATGTATCTCCTCTCCAGAGACGCAGATACGTATTTCACCTTTCTACAGGATCGTCGGTACGCCCCTGCTGGAGAAGAGATACATTCAACCAAATATAACTACCTTGCTATCAACCAGAAATTATTAAGACAGAGCGTGAAAGAATCTTCAGCGCTGTCTAGATAACAACTGTCGAACTAAGCAACGTGTTTCTCTAGACGGTAACATACCATATCTATAGAAAGCTGTATTATCGTGTCTTCACTACTTGTCGGGCGAACCGAATGCGTATATAACAAAATAATTTGAAACATGCATGAGTGGGTAAAAACCACACCAATTTGTATAATACAAAAGTATTTTTAATAATATAAAATATTATTAAAAATGGGGTGTGAAGAACACAATACAAGTTATATATTTGTGAATGTATCTCCTCTCCAGAGACGCAGATACGTATTTCACCTTTCTACAGGATCGTCGGTACGCCCCTGCTGGAGAAGAGATACATTCAACCAAATATAACTACCTTGCTATCAACCAGAAATTATTAAGACAGATCGTGAAAGAATCTTCAGCGCTGTCTAGATAACAACTGTCGAACTAAGCAACGTGTTTCTCTAGACGGTAACATACCATATCTATAGAAAACTGTATTATCGTGTCTTCACTACTTGTCGGGCGAACCGAATGCGTATATAACAAAATAATCTAAAAGATACATGAGTGGGTAAAAACCACACCAATTTGTATAATACAAAAGTATTTTTAATAATATCAAATATTATTAAAAATGGGGTGTGAAGAACACAATACAAGTTATATATTTGTGAATGTATCTCCTCTCCAGAGACGCAGATACGTATTTCACCTTTCTACAGGATCGTCGGTACGCCCCTGCTGGAGAAGAGATACATTCAACCAAATATAACTACCTTGCTATCAACCAGAAATTATTAAGACAGAGCGTGAAAGAATATTCAGCGCTGTCTAGATAACAACTGTCGAACTAAATAACGTGTTTCTCTAGACGGTAAAATACCATATCTATAGAAAACTGTATTATCGTGTCTTCACTACTTGTCGGGCGAACCGAATGCGTATATAACAAAATAATTTGAAACATACATGAGTGGGTAAAAACCACACCAATTTGTATAATACAAAAGTATTTTTAATAATATCAAATATTATTAAAAATGGGGTGTGAAGAACACAATACAAGTTATATATTTGTGAATGTATCTCCTCTCCAGAGACGCAGATACGTATTTCACCTTTCTACAGGATCGTCGATACGCCCCTGCTGGAGAAGAGATACATTCAACCAAATATAACTACCTTCCTATCAACCAGAAGTTATTAAGACAGAGCGTGAAAGAATATTCAGCGCTGTCTAGATAACAACTGTCGAACTAAGCAACGTGTTTCTCTAGACGGTAACATAACATATCTATAGAAAACTGTATTATCGTGTCTTCACTACTTGTCGGGCGAACCGAATGCGTATATAACAAAATAATTTGAAACATACATGAGTGGGTAAAAACCACACCAATTTGTATAATACAAAAGTATTTTTAATAATATAAAATATTATTAAAAATGGGGTGTGAAGAACACAATACAAGTTATATATTTGTGAATGTATCTCCTCTCCAGAGACGCAGATACGTATTTCACCTTTCTACAGGATCGTCGGTACGCCCCTGCTGGAGAAGAGATACATTCAACCAAATATAACTACCTTGCTATCAACCAGAAATTATTAAGACAGAGCGTGAAAGAATATTCAGCGCTGTCTACATTCACAAATATATAACTTGTATTGTGTTCTTCACACCCCATTTTTAATAATATTTTATACTATTAAAAATACTTTTGTATTATACAAATTGGTGTAGTTTTTACCCACTCATGTATGTTTCAAATTATTTTGTTATATACGCATTCGGTTCGCCCGACAAGTAGTGAAGACACGATAATACAGTTTTCTATAGATGTGGTATGTTACCGTCTAGAGAAACACGTTGCTTAGTTCGACAGTTGTTATCTAGACAGCGCTGAATATTCTTTCACGCTCTGTCTTAATAATTTCTGGTTGATAGCAAGGTAATTATATTTGGTTCAATGTATCTCTTCTCCAGCAGGGGCGTACCGACGATCCTGTAGAAAGGTGAAATACGTATCTGCGTCTCTGGAGAGGAGATACATTCACAAATATATAACTTGTATTGTGTTCTTCACACCCCATTTTTAATAATATTTTATATTATTAAAAATACTTTTGTATTATACAAATTGGTGTGGTTTTTACCCACTCATGTATGTTTCAAATTATTTTGTTATATACGCATTCGGTTCGCCCGACAAGTAGTGAAGACACGATAATACAGTTTTCTATAGATATGTTATGTTACCGTCTAGAGAAACACGTTGCTTAGTTCGACAGTTGTTATCTAGACAGCGCTGAATATTCTTTCACGCTCTGTCTTAATAATTTCTGGTTGATAGCAAGGTAGTTATATTTAGTTGAATGTATCTCTTCTCCAGCAGGGGCGTACCGACGATCCTGTAGAAAGGTGAAATAAGTATCTGCGTCTCTGGAGAGGAGATACATTCACAAATATATAACTTGTATTGTGTTCTTCACACCCCATTTTTAATAATATTTTATATTATTAAAAATACTTTTGTATAACCCTTATCCGTTTATCTTTCGATAGTGTAGATCTAACTACAAACTATGTTGTTCGCCTAATTATCTGGTGAAGAGCCGACCGCGTGGGCGATTACCAGCTTCGCAATTTGGTCGACCTTGAATCTATCGGTATCAAACAAACTCTAGGTTAATTCTCGTTCCAGAATCAACTTAACAGAAGCTTAGTACCAATCTTGTTAGCGGGCATATATCGGTGACTGTGTGCAGCAGAAGATTCAGGCCAAATATCCACTTCAACAAGTGTTCTACTCGCAACTCGCACGAAATTCCCAAAATTATATTCAAGTATAAAGCGGCCTTACATTTTTGCACACCGTCTTAACAATATCTAGATCGGAAGTTAAATCCAAAATGCTATCTCATTGTTCGATTGCCCTAGATCCCAATACGCACTCTCATCATGCCGTATCTCATTCTAACAACGCTACTGGTAGAATACTCACGCACAACTACCTGTGTACACTCCATGGAGACAAACACACGCCACCGGTATAGTCCGATGCAAAAAAAGGAACAATATGTATAGTAATGAACCATGAATAAAAATATGTTTTTCTTACAGAATCTATTTATTTATTTATTCGAAAATAAAGATACAGAGGATAAACTAAACATGGCATCCTAGAATAGATAACTAATGCATAAGTTATTTATTATACATACGCCAACCTAAAATTAAGGGAAAAAAGGACATACATAACAAAGTAAACTAATCAAAACATAAGAGAAAATGAAACAATAAAAAATAATAAAAGCTGAATAATTGTATTCGTTTAATCCTGTTTGAATGATATTCAACATGCGAATTCCAAATTGAACAGTAATATTCCGGTATAGCTGAAACGAAACTCTGATAGAACGTAATAATAAAAACAATTTGAAACATAGCTTGAAACATTGTTTCAAATTGATTTGTTATGTGCGCTGTCGGAGCTGTTTGATTTATACTGGAAACATTTTAATATACAGTTTTCGACTGTTATGACTGTGATTGTCCGATTGAAACCACTTGCTAGTGACGAGGATGGCGATAGTTGGTTTTTGGCGTTCGTAATGTTGACATTAGTCACTGAGTAGCGCTAAGTGTTGTTTCCTGCTGTCTCCTGCTTGTCTTCATTGTATGTAGTAAGGCAGTAGTTGTGGTGGATTTTGTCTATCCCAGCATCATACACTCAGCATTTTCAAACAAATATTAATTTATATCGTGTTCTCCACATCCGATTAAATATTTTCTAATTACATAACAATAGTTATAACATATATACTAATATATATATAAGTTATAACATTGCTAAAACCTCGATTTTGAGGTTATACGAGGGACACCTTTTATATTTTTACAATCGACTGTAGATGGTGCTTTTTACATATGTAATCACTATATTCTTAAAGTTTGAAATTTGTCAATGAGAAATCCGCGATAGCTTGGAAATTGAGTCAGTAGTTTGTTGACTGTGATAGTTTTAAGATAGTAAGTTTGTAAAACAATGGAGATTACTCGTGAAGATTTTCGTTGCATGACTTTTTACGATTATGAAAAAGGCCTAACTCCACAAGAATGCATTATATCTCTTCGGTTAACTTTTGGTAATGAAGCAACATCAGAGAAGACAGTTTACAATTGATTTGCAGAATTTCGTCATGGTCGTGTCTCAGTGAGTGATGAATCACGTAAAAGTCGACTAAAAACTATTGCGATTCCAAAACACATCGACGCTGTGCGGAAAGTGATGGAATACGATCGACATGTGACTTACAGTGAGGTAGAGGCATCTCTTGGTATATCGCAAACTGCAATTCATTCGAATTTACATGAACATTTATTTGTAAAAAAGATATGTTCCAGATGGATTCCACATAACTTGATCGAAGCACAGAAAGCAGCTCGTGTCAATTGGTGTAAAGAAATGCGGAAAAAATTCGACGTAGGACCCGCAAAATCCGTATACAACATCATCACAGGTGACTAAACATGGATATTTGCGTATGAGCCGGAAACCAAGCAACAATCTACTATATGGGTGTTCCAAGACGAACCAAACCCCACAAAAGTTGTTCGTGCAAGGAGTACTTCCAAGAAAATGATCGCTTGTTTCTTTGGCTGTACAGGACACATCGCAACAATTCCTTTAGAGGATCGAAAAACTGTTAACGCTAAGTGGTATACAGTAATTTGTTTGCCAACAGTTATAGACGAAATCAGGAAGAACAACCGAAAACGTCGCATTATTCTTCATCACAACAATGCGAGTTCCCATACAGCACGTTTAACAGTTGACTATTTGAAGGAGGAAAGTGTTGAAATAATGTCTCATTGTCCATATTCACCTGACTTGTCGCCGAATGATTTCTTTTTGTTCCCAACTGTGAAACAAAAAATGCGCGGACAGTGATTTTCAACAGCTCAAGAAGCAGTCGAAGCCTTTGAAAACCATGTTTCTGAGATACAGCCTTCAGAGTGGAAAAAATATTTTGAGAACTGGTTCGTATGCATGCTAAGGCGAATATTTTGAAAAACTATAAAATAGTTTGTTCCCAAAAATTTTGTTTTCTTACCAGATTTTGTAAATATATAAAAGGTGACCCTCGTATAAAGTCACACAGTATGTTCGCTTTACATATGTGAACATCGATAGAACAGAAAGTCAATGCTGAATCGAAGGTAACTTCCAGATTAATAAGTACTCCTTCCAGTAAGCAGCCATTGATAGAGTATGAGTATTTCGTGAATTATTTCCTCTTTTTAGAATATAATATAAATATAATCATGTTGAGAAGAAATCGCAATATGCTTCAAAACGTACATACTGACTAACGGAAGTTCATAAAATGCCGCCAATAGCTACTTTCAGTTTCAGTACAGCAGTAGTAGTAGCAGCTCTGAATATGTTCCTTACAATAATTGACGAAACGTCGATCAAGAAGGAAGCAGTTCTAGTCCAGAATCCCAGAAGCAATCACGGACAACGACCGCGAAAGCCTACAACCCAGATTAATAAGAAGAATCAACCCGTCAGCCTGTGCCTTTTTGATAAATAGTAATCGTTTAGCTCGGTAACAAGATCGATTGTTTTGTTGTCCGTGATTAAAACGACATCTCAATGGTAACGTTAAGAAAAGAACAAAATGGCTTAGCTCTAATAAAAAGGCAACTCCCCGAGCAATAGCAGAGACTCATTCGCGTAAGCTGATGCTTATGCTTCGGGCTATACAAAGAAGGCCTCCTCTACTATGAATGGCTTTCGAAGAATGTAACCATTACTGCCTAGATTTACTGTCAACAACTCTTTATAATTGAAGAAAAAGATCGGGAAAACATCATCAAATCATTTTACAACTCTTATATTGCTAATATTATAAAAGGGGCTATGCAAGAACTCGATTGAGTACTCATTCTACAGTCGGCTTATTGTCCGGATCTGGCTTCGTCAGATTTCATCCATTTCACTCTTTGAACAGCTATGTCGAGCTTCAAATTGATTTGACGACACCTTCACTTCTGAACCACAGGATTTTTTTCAGGCCTGGAATCGAAAAATTGCCAGATCGTTGGAAAGCAATAGTAAATAAAAAAGAAAAATATATTCTGGATTAGCTCATGTATTTTACTTGTTAAAAAATTAATCAATTTGCAGTTCAATAAATACACTACGAATTTGCGCATTAATCTAATGTAATCAGTATAATATCAACAAGAATTCATTCCAAACGAATTAATTAATATTTAACCGCAGAATTTAAAATAAATAATTTATAGTTACGAATGTAAGATTACCTAGAAGATATTTAATAAATGCTGATGAAAGAACTGCCTTACATAACATTTTGTCAATAATTTACTTATTATCAATATCACTCAACACATCAGACATAATACTTTTAATCGGTTAAAATATTAGTTTATTCTAATAAATCCACATATATTATATAATATATAATACTTACGGAGTATATCACCGAAAGGCACAACAAATAAATGATATCGAATATAGAGTTCAGCAGAGGCAGAAATGCGTACGTATTTTCAACTCATGGATGAGTGGAATTAGAGCGGCGATGAGGGATAGAGCTACTGACGAAGAAAAATGGAAGGATACATGACAAAAATTGGGGTTTACCGCAAAGGCTGTAGGAACCTGCTTATAATAAAGTAATATCCACATTTACTTTTATTAAAAATATCAATAACTTGCTATTATATTTCCGCAATTATTTATTTCAATATACAGGTGTCCTTGAAAGAGAGAGACAACGTATCAAAAATGGAAAGATGAAATTACGTAGAATATTCTCCCAAAATTCCCTCTCATACGAGAGAAAAATGTAGCTAAGATAAGAAAATTAATACTGGTAGCCGTAACTTTGTGGTAATTCATTTTGAAAATAATAAAATAAAATAAAACAATAACTTTGTTATATATACCACTTTATTCACATATAATCGTGACCGCGGTTTCGACATACAATGTCATTATCAAACTGCAAAAGTTATGTATAGAGGTGTATATATAAGATCCAACTGGTCGTTTAAAACGATATCTATTGTGTTGTTTCGGCTTTTAAAAATTTCTAGGGCCTCTAAAAGATTTAATTTACAACCTTTCTCGGCCAAATGCAATATTTTACGGTGACCAAATGTATGCCTTTCTGTAATAAGATGGTTTGCGAATGTTGAATCTGTCTTCTTTAGTTTATATGACCTCATGTGTTCTTTTACCCGTATAATAAAACTTCGACCAGTCTGACCTATATATACACTTTTACAATCATTACAATATATTTTGTACACTCCTGATTTATTATTGATATCTGTTTTAGGTTTTGCGTTAAAAATGAAATTACTTGTTTTTACATATGGTTTGTAAGCTATACGAACATTACTATTATTTTTTGAAATTATATTTCCAATTTGCTCGCTTATTTTACCGAAGTAAGTTAACGAGACAAATTGTTTCAAATTAGCACTATCTTTAGGATATACTAAACTAAGGGCCACTTGTAACTGTTTTTTCTGTAGTATACTGTCAATTACGCTACTTTTATAACATTGTTACCTCTATTTGTTTTATAGTATTGATTTCACGAAGAAAAGATTCATTAGACAAAGGAATATTTAATGCTCTATGTATCATAGAATTAAAAAATGAATGTTTGTGTGTCTTAGGGTGTAGTGAATCTTTGGGAATAATGCAATCAGTGAAAGAAGGTTTACGATATATATCAAATTTTAAGCTCTGATCTAATTTGCTTAATTTTAAATCCAGGACGTTAATACTGTTATTCTCTTCTATTTCTACTGTAAAATTGATATTAGAATGGATTGAATTTATGTAGTTCAGAAATCTTTGTAGTTGTCTATGAGTACCCAGGGAAGAAGAAATATAGGAAGAAGACGTATTTCTTGGTTAAATAATTTGAGACAGTGGTATAAATGCAGCTCCATTGAACTATTCAGAGCAGCAGCATCAAAAATGAGAATAGCCGTGATGATAGCCAACCTTCTGAGAGGAGATGGCACCTGAAGAAGAAGATGAGTACCCTTAAAGCAAGCTAGGATGTCGTCTACATACCGATACCAAAATTTAATATGTTTTTACCCAGTAGTAGTTTACCAGTAACTAAGATATTTATAAAATATATGTGCCGCCACTGTCCGACTGACTATAACATAAAGAGTTGGTACCTCTACTTCTTATGATATAGTCGGTCGGCTTTAAGTATCGAAGCAATTATCCCCCCCGATTCAGTCAGTCGTCGATCGTTACATGTGTACATGTGTATTTTCGATAATTTATATTTACGTCTTCGATTAACAGATATTAATAGTAAAAGCAATATTTGGCCCCAGATTTTATCCCTGAGGAGCATCCGAATAAACATAAAAACGCTTGACTAGAACCCATTGTATGTTATACAGGGCGATAAAAAAATGGAGCTTTATTTTTAACTGAAAATAGTACACGCGAAATAATAACAAATGAAAAAAAATTGTGATAATAGTCGTAAAGTAACAGAGATATTTGCACTTAGTGAGCAGCACTGGAACACTAGAGCATCGTACGTCAACACATGTGGTTTTTGCATCATGGTGCTCCACCTCATAACAGTTACGAATGCGTGAGCATTTAAATAATACGTTTGGTGACCGATGGATAGGTAGTGGTGGGCCTATTGCACGGCCACCTAGATCACCCGACTTGAACCAGATATACTTTTATGTATGGAGACCTAGAAAAAAATTGGTACACAATAATAATAATGAAATTTAAAACATTCAATTATTGACCATACGTCTTCAAGATTCTGCAGGCACAATAAGTAGGCAAGATATCCGAGCGTGTTATAACTCGTTACGGCGAGTACAAGCTTCTATTCAAACAGGAAGCGGTAATTTCAAACATTTTATCTAGAAGATGTTCCTATGTTACTCGCATAAGCGTGAATCTCTGTTACTTTACAAATCTTTATTTCAATTGTCACTATTTTGTATATACCATTTTCAGTTAAAAATAAAGCTCCAATATCTTGATCACCCTGTATAACATACAATGGGTTCTCGTCACGCGATTGTATGTATATTCGGATGTTCCTCAGGGATAAAATCTGGGCCCAATGCTACTTTTACTCTTTCTAAACAATATTCCTGACTCGGTCGATTGTTATCGTTGTGTTCTTGTTACTGATCTTAAAAAAGAAGTAAGTTAATAGTAAATATATATATATATATATATATATATATATATATATATATATCAGGAACTGAAACCGAACCCGAACCTGAACGCAAACGGGTTCAGGTTCGCTGTTTATAAAGACTTTGAACCCGCACCCGTTGAACCCAAAAATTCAGCAAGGTTCGGGTTCAAAAATATAAAAAAATAGAGAAATGTTTAATAGAAGAATAATAAAAAACATTACATTTCTTGCATGCAAAAAAAAAATTAAAAACAAAATCAAAATAAAATAACGACTATTTGTAGCGAACAAGTAACCAGTAACCTTCACACAAACTAGACTAAAATGGGAAATCCCCTTTTTCTGTTTGAGCTATGTACAAACATAATATTTGTGTTAAACAAATCAGTAGGCAAACATTTTCTTGTAACCAATGCAAATAGTAGCGACGCAAACCGTGTATTAGTATATTTTAACTTTCTTAAAGTAAACGTGGGTTGCTAAAATCAACTCTTAAATTGTTTTTAGTAAAGTGAGTGCTAACATTCAAATTTAAAAATTTCTATAAATTTTTTGATTTTTGTAAGCCAGAGATGTCTTCGAAATTTACGAAAAATTTATTTGTTTATGATGCAGGAAAAGATGTATCTTTATGCTCAGAATGCAAATATGAAATGAAAGGTAAACATACGGCAAATCTTGGGCGGCATATACAACGGAAGCATCCTGAACTATTCAAGAAAACTCAAAATGAATCGTCAACATCTAAATTGAGTCCGATCACCAATAAAAGAGCAAGAGCGGAGGAAAATACCCTTGAACAGTATTTAAATATTATCAAGATAAAAACCTGCAAACAAAGTTTCATTGATTCATGCGTAAAATTAGTAACCGTTAATGGCCGTCGTTTCACAATCTTCGAAGATTCTGGCATGAAAGAAATAATCGATCCGATTATGAATGCACTAAAAGTATCAGTAAATAGTCATAATATAAGTGATCTTATTAACAACAAAGCAACGGAAATAAAAAACAAAATAAAATTGGAAATATCAAACAAAATTATTTCAATTAAAATTGATTCTGCTTCTCGTCTTAGTAGATGTATTGTAGGGATAAATATTCAATATATTTTTGACGGAAAAATAAAACTACGAACTTTGGACATGCATGAGGCTCAAAATCGTCAGACAGGAGCCTACATAAAAAATCTTATCATCAGCGTTCTTGATTGTTACGACATATAACTGCAGCAAGTAACGGGTGTTCAGACATTCGAAGTCAAGTGGGCTCTGAACAAAAAATCGTATATCTTTACTTAAGTCAGAATCTAATATCGAAGATACTAATTTGATAACCTATAAAAATATTATATTCAATTACATCAGATAACGGAAAAAATATGATCAAATCTGCTGAATTATTAAAAGACGAGTATGGAAACTTTGACATGGAAGATGAATTTGATGCAGCTGAAGCAAATGCGCTTTCTTATATTGAACTGAAAGGAGCAGAAACATTAGCCCATTCACACCCAAATATTATTCATTTCAGATATGTTGCTCATAGTTTACAGTTGGCAGTGGTCGACATAATATCTAGTCCTCCTTTTAAGAAAATTCTTGATCAATGCAGAGGCATTTGCAAAAAATTGCGAACACCAAATATTTCTTCTTTAGCTAAGAAGCTAAACTTGAAAAAAGCAGTACTAGACTGTCAAACTAGATGGAATTCCAGTTATGACATGGTTCAAGCCTTATTGGAATACAGAAGTTTTTGTTCGGAATTGCTGGATGCTGAATTAACTATGACTGATAGTACTTGGAATATTTGTGAAGAATTCGTAGAAGATTTTGCACCTGTTAAAAAAATAACGCTGAAACTACAAGAAGAACAGATGAATTTAGGCGATTTTTATAGAATCTGGCTTACTTTTAAATTGGAGGTAACAAAATATGACAAAACAAAATCATTTTCAAAAGAATTATGTATATTTAAATATTATAAAAAGAGAAAACAACTTTATTAACAATCCACTTTTGATTGCAGCAGTATATCTAGATAGCGGATTTAAGGTCATTCTAAGCCCCGAAGATGTTGAAAATGCTAAAAAACATATTTTGAAAACAATAAAAATTTTGAAAAATTTACAAATGGAAAGAGAAAAAGAGAATCAATATCTTTTTCTTCAGAAGATGATGAAGATATGCTCGAACAAGTTCTAAAAAAGAAGGAAAGGTTTTATAAATCAAATTCTTCAAATGTAAATGTCACCGCTTCGATTGATAATTTAGTTAAAAATGAATTTGATATATATGAAAAATATCCAAGACTGGGAAAAGAAAAAAATATTTTACTATTTTGAGAGCAACATAAAACGGAAACGCCATTATTGTATCAAGCGGCTCAGATTATATTCGCAGTACCTGCTACGCAAGTAAGCGTCGAGAGGGCCTTTTCAGCCTTGAAATTCATTTTATCCCCACAAAGAACAAATTTAATAGAAGAAAACTTGAAAAATATATTAATTGTAAAATTAAACGAAAATTTCTTTTAAAAATAAATTTTCTACTAATAAGACACATGTAGTTCTTTAAACTTTGAACCCGAACCCTGAACCGAACCCGAACCTGAACTTTTTATTTTGATTAACCCGAACCCGAACCTGAACCCATTTTTGTCATGGTTTCAGTCCCTGATATATATATATATATATATATATATATATATATATATATACAATATATAGTAGTAACTAGGTAATTTAACCAACCTCCATAAAACAGTGCTGAAATTGTGATATGCGTATAACATCTAACCGCGAGGTAGATTTGTGAACAAATAGCCCATTTAAACACTTTAGCAAAGTTGGACAAAAGCAAAATCGATCTATAATTCTTAATATCACAAGACGAACCGATTTTAATAATAGGACTTCCATGTTTCGAAAAATTTTGACGTGTTTCATGCTAAATTAAAGATTATTCTTAGAGGGGAAATGAGAGAATAATTCTTCAGCCTATTAATGCGAAAACTTGGATTCCCATCATAACCAGAGGTCTTGCCATCTTTAAGTTTTCTAATAACATTATCTACGTCAAGCTTCGTTAAGGTAAAACAATCCGCAAATGCTAAACCTTCTGGTAGGTCAGCAAAACTGGTGCATTGTTCATTATATAAATCTCTTACGATATATTTCTGCTAGCTTCGCAGTTAAAACTTTCTAGTCTTGTATGCACCTCATTGAAAATTGAAGTGTTTAATTTTGGGCGCGGTTTCAAAACCACCGTCATACCATTGATACCGTTGATGGTATATGCTTGTGTAAACTGTGTGTCTAAATGAATAGTTTTTCTAACACTGACGATGACAACTTAGTTATTCAAATACGCATCCAGGATTAACGCTCCATTATGGTGAGAATTATTTTCAATTAACTTTTTCTTCTATATACAGGGTGGCCCAAAATGACCGAAGGGGTTTTAATTCCTTATAACTTTTTTATTACAATTTTTTTTTTCAGTATTTTGTAAAGAAGACTTGGGGAATTTAAAATGGAACAGTACACAATTGAACAACGTGCCAAAATCGTTGACCTTTATTTCTCAAATCAACAATCCAATGCGAGATATAATTTTTTTTTAAATATTCTCCATTAATATACTGTATTTAAAATTAAAAAAATTTAATAATTATGTCTTAAATAAGAAGTTATAATGAACTCAAACCCCTTCGGTCATTTTGGGCCACCCTGTATTTTCAAATTTTTACCTATATTCCATTCGAAAAATATCATACTAATAAATATGTCTTAGCTATTATCGACGCGCTAGTAACAACCAGTACCTACGATGTGCTCGAACGTTTGTCTTCTATAGTCCATCAAAGAGCGAAAATAGTATTGGTGGATGCCCAATTAACTATAACCAACACTAAATAACTTGATTATTTCGCAAAGGTATAACTGCCATGAAACGTAACTTAAGTTTATCGCGTCGGCAGCTAAAATGTTAAAGGTGGTCAACTATTTAAAATGATAAACATTCTGGAAGATCAAAATCGATCACAACCTATAATATCATTGCAAAAATTTACAATGAAGTGCTAAATGTTTTATTATGGTGCGGAAGCTGGTAAAGCTGGTAGCGCATTATAAAGATCTCAGATGAACCGGATGAGATAAACTTTACACATAAAAAAACTCTCAACCAGATGCTGTTGTTATCTAAGAAGGTTATCTGAGAAGCATGCTAATGCCAAACATCGATATGCTTTTTGTACGTGGTATATTAGAGCCATCTAGGCTTCGAGTAGTACACTACACAGCTAAACGCATAGTTTACTTCTAGTAGTTTAGCTATTCAAGGAAACCGCTGCCGGCGTGCTTTTCTTGGTCGTCAGATATCCTGAAATGCTTTCTCATAAAATTTGACGTATAAGATTGTGCTATATTTAGCAGGTATGGTATTGACATGTTTCTCCACGTGCACTGACGAGAACTAAGAGGAGTTCGAAACACGTGTCTGTACGTAGAAGTAACCAATGTGTGAAATATGCGTTGCCATCTAGGCTACGAACGGACTACACAGTTAGACGCATAGTTTGCTCCTAGTAGTAGCTTAATTTCTCATAAAACCGGTACTGGGATGCCTCCTTTGACCATCAGATGTCTCGAGACGCGTTTTCCTGACATTTGACATACGAAATTGTGTTATACTTAACGACAACATATTATATTGGCATGCTGCTCCTTGTGCACTGACGAGAACTCAGAGGAGTTCGAAACATGTATCTGTACGTAGAAATAACCAGTACGTAAAATACGGGTTGTGTTTGTGCATGTGTATATATAAACAAATAAAGTTTATTTAACATTTTTGGGTTACTACAAACAACAGCATATGCGTACAATCACATTAATCATTGCAATTATCAAATACCGTATATGTTTCGAATAAATGAAAGATATATGTATTTAGGTCTAAGTTCGAATAAAGTTCACAAAATTGCGTTTAATTTGTGAATGGGAATTTGAAAAATTGAAATACTGTAATGGCGCTCCCACAAATTTAGATCTCGACTCGTACACCTCGTTTTAATGAATGAAGATAACATCAATATGTACGGCGATAATGGAAATAATTGCAAAAATTTACATTCTCCCAGCATACATACATATACCGCCCGATTTATTGTGTTTTTAAAACAAACATACGTATCATATATCCCTTAATAGGTTTATATGTACGTTTACGATTTTAAAAGCATACATGTTTACAGCAGATGTTCTATAATTTTAATATTAATTATATTTATTGTGTGTAATGTTTTGCATTTATGAATATGACGATGAGAGTACTAATTATTAATTTTTTGTTTTAACATTTTGACGTTTGTAATTTATACAGACGCCTTGGCCAACCCATAATTTATTACTACTGGACTTTTTCACCTGAACTTTTCTAATTTATCATTGTTTATTTCTATATTTAGTTTCTTATATTTTTCTATTACCATTATCTTAGGTTCCACACACACACACATATATATATATATATATATATATATATATATATATATATATATATATATGAGACTGGCCACTAAAAATAGATTTCCGATTGCTGGGCGGAAAAAGTTTCCTTTTGATACCAAATGCTTAGCATTAAAATTTGGTAGCGATCGGAGAACGTTTGAGCCTGCCGCCCAAGACTTAAAGTTTGAAAAATCGAAATATATGGGAAAAATCAATGTTTTTATTGAAATACTTAAATTTTAATACATAAAACTAGTTTTAGTTGTTGATTTTTAATATTTAATCAAATTGCCAATTAAATTACCATTTCAACGAGCTTTATAAATCCAAAATTTAATGAAAAATATCAAAGTTAGACAATTTTATAGCTGAAAAATACTAAATACAAGCAAATTTAAGTGAGTGTGGATTTCTTATGTGAAGGGAATTTCTGACGATATGACTCGACGAACTGAAATACCAATTGTTTTTGATTTTCGTCATTTGTTAAGATTCGATTGTAATCTTTCATGAATTTGACGCCGCGTTCGGCAGCATCGTTTACGACGAACAAATTACGACAAAATTCCAAAGCGTCTTGATAGTCATCATCGTCTTCCCATAACGATGGATCTTTTTCCAAAAAACAGGCAGACAAACCAAATGCAGTGAAAAAATATTTTGTTTTATATGATACTAAATCGCTCAATGAACTGGAACGTAAAACTTCAACGTTTGCAATTCGACGGTTCTCCAATAGGTTTACGTTCGGTTCACTTGATTGGAGACATTTGATCATTTTGCGCTTTGCTTCATCTGAAACGGAAGGATCAAAAAATGCTAAAGCAACGTTTTCTGGTGCTAGATATCACAAATGGTTTTTGATTTTTGATAGAACTATGTTGGACACTGCTGCATCTGTTTCAGCGTATGCGATCGAGTCCTTTACAAATTGTAGATCTTGATTTGGAGCTGTGATGGCATTTGGGCATCCATACCAGACTTTGACATATAGTCGAACTAGAAAAATACATACATCTCGCAGCGCGCTCAATTGTCTATCTGTGCATTTGAATTGTTCGCGAAAAAGAAATATTTTCAGGCAATAAATTGCTTTTCCCATAAACCTTGCATGGGACGTTGAACTACACGTCCGAAAATTGCCACCGTTTCCACCAAGGAATGTGACTGTGAGCTGTAGAAATTCTTTATAATCAGCGCGAATTTGATCTTTTTGTAAATTTTGATAGCAGACATGTTTGACTTCATCACAATCCTCTTCGCTTATTTTTGAACGGACAATTTCGTCGTCGAGACCGCATTTGAATGAAGTGTGATTGAGATTGTCCCAAGCTTCCGCAAATCGATTAAAAATAGGAACTTCGGGTGCACTGGTCGCTGAGTATTTTAAGTCAAAAACACTTTTCAAGACAATTTCGAAAATATGATGACGACATGGAAGTTTGATTAATTTCCGGTCTAAATATTGTTGTAAGAATGCGATTGCACCATTGTTAGGACCAGTGTTTGAAGAAGTAGTGTCGAAACTCATCGCACCAACGCGATCAATGATAGTCCAACTGATTAAAGCATTACGAACAGCGCCCGCAATATTCTCTCCCGTGGCGGGTTCTACAATTGCTGCACTGAGAAATTTTGCGGTGCCTTTATAACTGACGAGAATTGCGATTTGCTCAACTTTTTTTTTACCAACTGCTTCCATTAATTTGCCATCCCAATGAACAACTAATGATTGTGCACTATTTATCTACGGAAAAAAATATATATATAATTAAAATTAAACCAAAAGTAAAGTAAATTACGTCTTCGGCGAACTCGTCCTGAATCTTCTCAAATTCTTTTTCACGGTGCTTTCTTCGTAAATTTTGGAGAGACGTTCGATTGACAACATGCTCATCAACGTTGACACGCAAGGCTTCTGCCACTGCCATTATTATATGTATTGCTTTTCTATTGGAAACCTTAGCATCATCCAGAGCGGCTGAAAGACGTGGTGTTATCAATTGCGTACGGCCTCTTCTTTCCTCTGGTTGAGTGTCATAATCGTCCACGTCCATTGTTGGATCGTTGTCGTCGGAAATATTATCGCTTTCACTAGCACTATTGTTTTCTTCAATCGCTGAATGAAATCATAAAAGAAGTTAGGAATTCATTCATTCCAATAATTGATATGTATTATACAATGCAAATTAAAAATATTTACCAATATCTACGTTTTGAGACTCATCGTGCTTTCGCTTTCGTGACTCTTCTCTTGATCTTCGCTCCTGCAATCGCTTTTCACGGCTGAATAAATGCATATCGACTCCGATCATGCATCCGGGGCGCCCTTTTTGTCTTTGTTTCAATAAAAATTCCCGATCTTCTTCAATGCGAATCATCTGCAACGCGTTGTTGTGAGCAATGTCGAAGAGATTGTCCAAATTTTCGATAAATTCTGCCTGATCTTTGTTCGCTTTCCCTTTCGACGACTTTTTAGAAACACGTCGCCATTCATTGTACAGTTTTATCAATTTATCAGCACATTTGTACAAATCACGGATCGGTAAGCGGGCTTGTAGCCAAAAAAGGGATACAGCGTTCACTGCCAATCTTGCACTTTCTTTCTGCGATAATTTGGCGAATCGAATATTATAAAAATAGACTTGCAATACTTGTCGATTGGAGGGTAATTTAGCTCCACTTATTTGATGTGTCACATTGCCAATCAAATATATTTCACGTGATACTTTATCAGACGCACGAGTAATCACTTTTGATGTGGTTGGTTCCATTTCGGCAGAGGTTGATGGTTCGTCCGACTTTATATTATCAAGCTGCAAATCAAAAATGCAATCTTGGGTACAGACAATTTAATTATTATATTAATTATTGCCAATTAATGGTAATTTAATTGGCAATTTGATTAAATATTAAAAATCAACAACGAAAACTAGTTTTATGTATTAAAATTTAAGTATTTCAATAAAAACATTGATTTTTCCCATATATTTCGATTTTTCAAACTTTAAGTCTTGGGCGGCAGGCTCAAACGTTCTCCGATCGCTACCAAATTTTAATGCTAAGCATTTGGTATCAAAAGGAAACTTTTTCCGCCCAGCAATCGGAAATCGAAGGAATTTTCGATAAATAAGGGCCAGTCTAATATATATATATATATATATTATAATAATCTTTGAGTCAAACGTTTACTAAAGAGTGTTTTTAAAGGCAAAATATTATACTTTAAAGCAGTAAAATGAGTATGATAGTATAAAAAAATGCACTGATTTTAAGTTTCAAATAATTTAATCTGGAGTTTCAACAAGTGTCTCCCTTATCAATTAATTAGTAAAATGAGTTTAAAATTCGAATTTTTACCCCCGCATTCTGATATACTTCTGCGCAGGTCCAATCATTGAATATAAAAAGCTTGCAGTTAACAATTAGTTAACAGTTACAACCAAATAGTGTTTTGGTTTTAAAGAAAGTTTGATATTTAATATAAATTTGGAGAATCAACGAACATGAGTTCTCTAATATCTCCAGGGTCGTGAAGATTCTGTCTGACAAAGAAATTAAAAGGTATGTTAGCTCAGTATTAATATGATAAACTAATTGAATTCAAACGACTTGTCTTGGTTCTTAAACTCCGTTTACTTAAAGGAAAATCTTATCTTAATAAGTCAATATTTAATTAGGTGCATTTAACAAAACATTCGGAATAAACAATAGTTAACAATTTATTTTTATTGAAAATTTAATGGTTATGTGGAATTTCTTATAGGTTAAAAAATTGAACCTACGGAAAGGAGACAAATACTAGGCTACATAAACAAATAGATTCTGATAAATCAAATTACTGAATAAATGAATTTGTATATAACCTCCCTACTTACAATGTTTTAAAACAAAATGGTCATTAAAGGGATTTTTATTTACCTTCGGTAAGTAAATGTATGTGTTTACTTAAAAAAAAATGCAAATAATAAAAACTTAGCTCAATATTCTATCACAATTATCCGTCTAGTCTCTGGAATTAAGTCTTGTTTCCCTGGCGTACGGCTGGTATATTTTAACTTCAGGAACAACGGTCACAATCCTGGCAGATCTCGAAAGTTAGGATCACCGGTCACAATCCTGGTAATATAAGGCCTTGTAATGTTTCCCAATATTTATCTAAAGCTGGTACACGTCTTTTGTGGCTCATTAATTGATAGCGGAGTATAAGATGAAAACAGTTCAAATCTTGGTAATATAAATTATACTTGTTTTTATATTAAAAAAAAAAATTCGTTTTATCCAAAACACATTCCATTAATTCAAGTGCAAAGATTCTTCTCTCCCCAATTGTTTTCAATAACTCACTATGGCAACCCAACAGCTTTCTCTGTTTTTGAAGCTCATTGGTCGCTTTAGTTATATAGAATTTTCCAAAATATTTGACATTTATACAATAATTTTGATTCTTAATTAATATTATGAACTTATTCGTTTACAATTAAATTTTCTTTCACACATAACCTTTGATATTACCAAACATTAACAATAGTATACAAAATTAACTAGATTTACATAGTTCTATAATTTTGGTAAATGTAAGAAAGTCATATACTTTTGAAATTTAATTATAGATTTGACACTCTAAATTAAGAAAGCAATACAAATATAATAGACTTCCAATCTTCTAAGAAATCCCAATTACAGAAATGTAACGAATTAAAGCTAGTGTCTTCAATAAATCAATTAACATATTTTATTATAATATATATATATATATATATATATATATATATATATATATATATATATTGTCATGGTTCAGCCAGCACACTTATTCCAGCACTACAAAAAGAAATGCAGATTATTACATATCATAAACCCATGTATAAATATCGAATTAGTGGACGTAATTTGTGAAATTAGTTTCGAGATGTGTATAAATTCATATTTAACTTATTTTGATTTTTAAACTTACTTTTTATATTTATATTTTTCCATTTAAAATTCAAATCATACGCGCCATATTACAGGTATTTAATTTATCCACATCAAGATTTATATCGAAGCGAGTTAACCACGCCCACCAATTTAAAATTGTCTCGAACCCCGCGAATGCGATTTTTACGATGCATATTTGATCTAATCTAACATTGAAAACCACATTATAAACATTTGTAAATTCTTTAATTAATTTTTCTATTATTTTAAAATTATAATATTATGAAAGTTCATATTATATTAGATGCAAATAAAGCATAAACTTAGAGGCTTTTGCCGACATTTTAACAGAGGGGAGGAAAAACAAAAGCCGAAGAAAGCGTCTGATACTAAAATTTACAACGAATGGCCGCATTTTTGCTATCACAAAAAGTTGTTTAATTAAAATTACTATTTAAAAATCAAGTAAATCCTACGAAAACCGTATACATTTAATACCTTAAAATCAGGCCGAACTTTTGATAGAAGAATTGGACCCGCATCACGTCGAATATAATAAATATCGAACGAAGCATCTTGTTGGAACTAGAACTACATCGTACCGACAACGCTAACATTGAACCGCTTCCGACGCAGGGACTTCCATTGGAGCAGACGAACTCTGATCTATTCCACAATTGCGAGCCCAGAGAATACATCCAAGCCTAGACACAGGAGAAATACCAGGTTCTTTCCAGTTATTTCCCATTAAACCTAGAACATCATTTAAAAGTTAATATTAAATTTATATCACATCACAATATCAAACATTGTTTGCATCAAAATATAATACATGAATTTTAACATTTCTAAACATCTATTTAAATATATATAATTATTCATTCATTCTTAATCTTTTATAAAACTTGTATATGTAACTTACCTTTGTGTGTTTATAGTAACGTTTAATATCTATTTGCACTGTTGCAGTATACATAACCTTAACTATTGTTATTAAACACATGTGCAAAATTGCATAATACCATTTTTTACCGTATAGTCCAGATAATACGAGCATATGTACAGATTTCTTATTCGCACGTAATAATTGTTACAGTTATCTGTTTTTTAATTCTAATAAATTTTATTACTTTGATTTAGATTCGATCTTTTATTTGATTTGTTTGGATGTTGAGTTTGTGTTAATTAATATACCATTTACATTGCATTTACGGGATATACAAACAACCGACTTTGAAACCTGAGATAGAAAATAAAGCATAAGTACTCAAGCTCTCCCGAAAGCTAGTGGGGTATTTAACAGATTGCGTTGGATCATCTAAGTACGTTAAAACTTGGCGCCCAATTTTCAAATTCGAATCTTTTAAGTTTTTCTTACATCATTCACTTTTTAGTTTTAACGCTCACATTATTCTTATATTTACTTATTACTTAGTCAGCGATCCTTTGTATTATTACAATATATATATATATATATATATATATATATATATATATATATATATATTGTAATAAGACGCTGATGATCTAATATAAAAGTATATATAATAAATGGTGATTAAATAATAAAAGGTCATGAAAGTTAAAGTAAATAGAATTGAATTTATAAAAATTTCATTAACGGGTGAGCGGTCTGTCAAGTAAAAATAAAACTCCTTTATTCCACTCTATATTTCATAACGCATTGGTTACTTCATCAGGAGTGTAATTCAGAGTTAAAATTTAGCAAATAACGGCACTAAACATGTTAAAATTCGTCAAATTTAAAACATCAAATAATATCAAAACTAACTTTTTTTTTAAGAGGTTGACGACAAACTAACAACATATTATTTGATGTTTTAAATTTGACGAATTTTAACATGTTTAGTGCCGTTATTTGCTAAATTTTAACTCTGAATTACACTCCTGATGAAGTAACCAATGCGTTATGAAATATAGAGTGGAATAAAGGAGTTTTATTTTTACTTGACAGACCGCTCACCTGTTAATGAAATTTATATATATATATATATACAGTATATACAGTAATGCAGTTACTATGGAGAATAAATAATTCAAATCAACAAGCAAACAAAATTAGTGATTGATTAATAATACTGCAGTTAAAAGTTGATGGTAATGGAAGAGTTGCAAGAGGCTGTTTTCATTCCGCTAGAAGTTAAGAAAGAAGCTCAAGTAGCATGTTATAAATTACTGCCAAAAAAATCGAAGGATAATTACGACAAAGAATTTCGTCATTTTGAAGAATGGAGAAAACAGCAAAGTATCACTGGAATTAACGAAGAAGTTATGCTGGTGTATTTCCACATTTATAGAAGGAAAATAGCACCTTCTTCATTGTGGAAGAAGTATTCCATGTTAAGAAGTACTTTGAAGGTGTATATGAATAGTGACATATCGAAATACGGAAAAGTGATTTCCTATTTGAAGAGTGAGGCAAGAACCCACAAGTCCAAAAAGGCGAAAATCTTGGAGAGGCTACATATAGAGAAGTTTCTGGATGAGGCTCCTAACAATAAATATTTGATGATGAAGGTATTATTTATTTTCTTATATTTAATTCAAAGTATTTATTCATTATTCGTTCGTGTATTCTATGCAGGTTGCCTTAATAATGGGTATATCAGGTGCGTGTCGTTGTGATGAAATAACTAAGCTGAAAGTTGACGATATAGAAGATAAAGGAGGATACTTGTATGTATCGATACCTGACACAAACGTATCTAGAAGTTTCACTGTTATGGCAGAAGGATTTACAACAGATATTCTTGACCTCTACAGAAAATATGTCTGTATGAGACCAAAAGCTATTCCACATGGCAGATTCTTCCTAAATTACAAGAAAGAAAAATGCACTATCCAGCCAGTTGGAATTAACACCATTTCTAAGATACCTTAGAAAGTTGCATCTTTCCTGAACCTACCAGAAGCTCAATTATAAACAGGACATAGTCTGAGACGTTCGTCAGCATCTCTTCTGGCAAACGCAGGAGCTGATATTACAACAGTTAAACGACAAGGTGGGTGGAAATCGTCCACTGTGGCAGAAGGTTATATACAAGATTCAGTATCCAACAAGATTGATATAGCCAGAAAGATACAAGGTCCAGACAGTCTAACGTCCTCGACTTCTGGTTATCAAATTTCTGTTCAGGATACTTCAAATACGTCTTCTAGTATAACTCTAAATTCGAATAACCTGAATGCAGAGTCAGATACAAAGAGGATTTCCTTCAACTTTAATATTAATGTAAATGTTAATTAGTTGCTATTGTTTACCCTTTAGAATATAAATGTGTTAATACTATAGCAGTTTGAATGTCTCTATGCAATCTAAATTTCACCTTGTTTTATCTCACTAGTGAGATAAATTATATTTTTAACTCACTAGTGAGTTATAAGCTACATAATTGATTTAAAATCGCCAGAGTTATAGATCTATTATTAGGAGGTGTTGGATAAAATATATAAATGACTTATATAAAAGTAAAAGTTGGTTAAACACATTTCTTACATATAACTACTGAGTGTTCACCGCATACATTGGTTTTACAACGTGCACAAGTTGTTCTTATTTTTCTGTCTTTTTAAGATGGACAAACATCACATCTCATCTTCTTTCTTGGAATCTCAGATCTAGTAGATGCTTCAGCTTCTTCTTCTGTTTCTGGTTTTTCATTGTCCTTGTATTCTGCTAACTCCTTTCCTAGCTCAATTAGAAAGTTTCTTCCCTTTTTCAAATCAAAAGCTGAATTAGGTTTCAAGAGCTTCCATAGTATATATGCATTCATGGCGCTGATGTCTATCATGTTATAAAAAACTACAAGAGGCCATCTCTTCGTCATCCTTTTCACGGTGTATGATCATGACATTTTGTCCATGTTGTCTACGCCATCTTTTGTTTTATTGTAGTCCAGAATTACCTGAGGTTTCTTCTTTTGGCCATTATCAACAT
This sequence comes from Melolontha melolontha, assembly GCA_935421215.2. Classification (NCBI taxonomy): domain Eukaryota; kingdom Metazoa; phylum Arthropoda; class Insecta; order Coleoptera; family Scarabaeidae; genus Melolontha; species Melolontha melolontha. Next base: position 148,912,052 of record OW285238.1, read on the forward strand.
TTTTCTCACTGTGCAGAGTACTCAGCAACGTTACAAGCTTGCGTTTCTTTGGGAAATACGTAATAATCATCGCATCGTCGTAAAACCAAACTGTGTGGAAAACACTTGACGATTTTTTGAATCAACAAATGAATATGGCAATTCAGGCTATTTTTTACGGATCTTACCAACTAATTTTAGGTTTTTTGATAGCAAGTACTTTGCAAGATTGTACGTAGTAAAGAAATTGTCGCAGGTGACATTCCCTCCAGAGTTTTCAATTTCTTCTACTAAACATTTTACAACCTTTTCGCCTTGATTCTTGTCTCTTTCCTCTCCCTGCTTTCCAGAATAAATTTCCAGTTTCCATGCGTAATCACAAATAGCCGAAAATTTTATTCCATATCGTCCAGGTTTTGATGGAATATATTGTCTAAAGGGACATCTGCCTCTGAAAGTTACAAGCTGTTCATCAACCGTCATACACCGATTTGGTACACACGCATCTCGCAAATAAGTATTCTATAACTCAAAGCATTCCCGTATTGGTGCTATTTTGTCGCCACTCCTTTTTCTTCGTCTTTCCGCAGCATCGTCGAATCTAAGTAGACGAAATATATTTTGAAATCTACATCGAGCGATAATAGTACCAAAGATTTTTCGACCATTGTTTTTGCTCCAAAGTTGTGTTACGTTCCTTTTAATTAGATTTGTATACACCTATTAGTATCTAAACTAATAAATTTCTTCAATTCTTGGACATCCATTCTTATCCAATTTTTGCCGAAAACAATCTCTCCTTCTTCATTCGTCCACTTTAGGCTAATTTCAAGAAGAGGTTTACGAAAACAAATCGAAAAAGAAGAAGCAGGTGTATCGATCTCGCGATTTCCAAAACGTGTTGGGCCTGAACGTTCTCGTAAAATATTGTGTCGTGGTTGTCTTCAGTGATGAGGTAAAATATGATCTTGGTACCAAAGAACTTGTTTGTTATTTAATATAAAAGAATTAGCTCCAGCCGGATTTCTGTTGTGATCATCATCGCTGATCTCAGCAGATTCTTCGCTATCTGATTCTCCTGCTGTGCTTGTATCATCTCCATCGATAAGGCCTTCGACTGTATCTACCTGTCCATCGTCGTCTCAAGCTATTGTATTCAACGTCACTCATTTCGGCTACTGTCGCCTCTAGCTACTGTTGTGTAAGATATTCCTTATTTCTACGATCCATTTGCCGTAATGGGTATAGGGCAAAGTAGAAAATAGCCACAATAAAAGATTCAGAAATAACTACCTGACAATTGATAAAAAATTATGCGAAAATATCAAATCGCACATCACAACTGAACAAAATATAAATTTTGTCCTATTCACAGTAACAAAGTAACACTACACAGATTCGGCAAGCGCTAATGTATTGTTCACGACGTGCAGATATAAATATGCTGAAACATGTAAAGTCCCCAAAATCCGCATGATAAAGGGATTTCCCTTTTCTGTATACATCGGGGAATGTCAAGAAAGGTTTATCAGCAGCGGGGAAGTCCGGAATTTATAAGCGAACCACTGTCATTGTAAAACACACTCGCTTTACCTACATTTATACAAAAGTCTTTCTTTGGAGACTGTGGTTAAGTAAAAACTTAAAAAAAGGTATATAACCCCTTACCACAATTATTAATCGCATCCTAAATACGTATTTCGACAACTGATGATGACAACTTAGTTGTCGAAATACGTATTTAGGATACGATTAATAATTGTGGTAAGGGATTATATACCTTTTTTTAAGATTTTACATTTATACAGTAAGCGACATATGGGTCCAACGGACCCGGTTGGTAAATCGCGAAAGTATTTTTATACTGCCAAAACCATTTCTAAAATAATTGTTTTGAAAAATTTTAAAGCTATAACTCGTACTTAAAAAGTCTATTAATACCAGTAAATTAGCCCAACCAAGTACGATAAAACAATGGTTAGAAATCGTCTCGAACCCCCTCTGTAGTCCTAGTGTTAAAAATACTTTTGTAAAGTCAATTGAAACTTCTTGGCCTTATTGGCTAAAAAGGTATATGACAATGGTTGTGAAACTTAGAGAATTGGATTCGGAAGCCGTCCAAAAATTAATGCGAGATGTAAGAAGAAAACTTCGTATAATTGAAGATAAAGTGCCCGTAGCGGCAATATAATATTTAAGTGTTAAGATCTAAGGTTCATTAATTGATGTTCTAATATTATCCATTGTTGAAGTTTTCTTTTAGTTTAAACAATAAAAGTTAAAAAATTTTCCCCAAACTTGTATAGCAGGTGTTATAACTAGAGAACGGACACGCTTACCACATGACGCAAAGCCCAGTGCAGTACTGGCGAAATGCTGTATTTCTAAAATATTTAATTTTATTTATATAATTGGAAAACGAACGGGTGGTGATCTATAAAATTACGAAATACATATTTATTTGTTGAAAAGTTGTATTTATAAAGTTTTTAATTTTATTTATATAATTGGAAAACATACGGGTGGTGATCTATCGATCTATAATTACGAAATACATATTTATTAATTAATTTTATTTCTATAATTGGAAAACAAACGGGTGGTGATCTATAAAATTACGAAATACATATGTATTTGTTTAAAAGTTGTATTTTTTAAGTTTTTAATTTTATTTCTATAATTGGAACATTTTTATTTGTTCATTTTGTCGTTCAAGTTGAGTAAAGGAGTATTAATATTGACTAGCAATAGTTTCTCAAGGTTTTCTTCTGTCAATTTTGTTCTCTTTGAATTAAGTACATCCTTATAAATAGAAAACGTCCTTTCTACATCGCAACTGGTTATAGGTGCATACTGGAAATATTCTTTTATTTCTTCATATTTAGCCTTTAGATTTTGTGGAATTGTCTCCATACATAATTGCTGCAATGTAATTAAATCTGGATTTCTATTAAGAATTGTTGCCGAAGGCCACATCCGAAGTCACTTGGAATACTTTTCAAGTGTGGTTAATCCGTCATTTAATTTGAGATTTCGATTTTCAAAATAAGTGATTAGTTTTGGCAATTTTCCAAAGTGTTCGTGAAGAAAGTACAACTGATTTTTCAAATTTGGGATTCGTGTGAGCTCCTTGCACTCACCAATACTTCTAGCATCCTCCTTTAGCAGTGTTACGAAATGTTTTAGACTATCGAAATTCTCAGCATAATAACTAGTAGCTTCCAGCCATGTTCCCCGTCTAGTTATTACTGGAGTGGGAGGCAGTGACAGAGATGGAAATTTTTCCCTGAAAAGAGCTACTCTCAATGGTGCTTTTCTGAAAACTTTTTTAAAAGCTGATACAAGTCTATCAACTTCCGGAAAAGTGTCTCTGATATATTCACAGATTCTGTGGAGAGCATGTGCTACACAAGTAATATGCAGCATATTAGGATATGTTTTCTTCAATAGTCTGCCTGTTTTTAACATATACGCAGCACTATCACTGACAAATGAAAGTATTTTTTCTTTGTACGTGGCGTCCGAATGAAGCACTTTTTGCATATTCTCCTTAATGGTTTCAGCAACTGTTTCCGCATCAACTCTATTTATAACACTTGTTGCTATTACATATGAGTTATAGGGAATAGTTGGATGTAGTACACCAGCTACAACATTCACCACACAGCGTCCTAACATATCCACCGTTTTGTCGGCGCTTATCCATATGTATTGATTTAAAAGATGGCTTCTAATGCGTTCTACTGTTCTCGTATATCACGTAGAAACATAATATTTGCGTAAAGTTGATTCATCAGGAACATTTCGACCAGTATATTTTTGAAGAAATATTTTTAAAGTGGGATTGCTAAAGGTTTTGTTTAAGTATGACAATACGTTAAGCATAGTGCATAGTTACAGATATGTAAATTATTTACATGTTTGTTTCATATTGTGGGATTGCTAAGTTTATTTAATGGAATATTAGCCGCCATAAAAGTTTTACAGAGTTCAGATGTGTTTGCGATCCTAAGTGACGAATTTTTGACGATATTTTACGGATTTTGTAATAAATTTCGGAATCACTGACAATGGACATACAATTAGTATGACCGTCAATCCAACTCGCCATTGTTTTACAATGCCGTTCTCGACATTCTTCCATATCATGTCTGAAAAAGTAACTTAAACAATGCTCTAGATCTAAATAAATGAAAACTAAAAATATGTGCGTAAGTTATTGAAACTGAACGAAATTCAATGCACACTCTTACGTCGAAATAATTGGTAGAAATAGATTCAATCAAACGATATTAAACAGGATCTATCACAAAAATTACGATGTAATTAACAGTTAAAACTATGAAAACAAGAAACTTACTCACAGCACTTTATTTATCTTACGAAATATAAACTAATAAATAAAATACATTATAAAAACCCCCCTTCTATCTACGCTCATGAAAACACTTTAAAAAGAAATATATATTCCGAATACAATAGCTGTGTTGTCCATTGTTATCGTGCGAGACCAGGTGGCCGAGTTAGTCAAACAAAAAATTCATTGAATTACGCCGGGATGTACTGTGCGACGTTATACACCATTCTAATTGCCGATTGCGTTTTATGGAAATTGCATCCGTTCTCTAGTTATAACACTTATTTGTGTCTACTATTACTTTAGAACAAATACACTTCTATTCAAATATTCTAATATTCAAGTAGACAACTTAGTGCAAACACACTTTCATTATTAATTAGATATTATTTTAAAGAATTACTACAAACATTAACTTTTAGTATTTATTTTATGAATTGTTCATAGTAACTGATAAATTTCGAACGCCCAAGTGCAACGTTAAAATTTAACAATAATTCTACTATGGGAATTGTGTATTATATTTATTATTTAATACCAACGGTGACGTGTGTTATAGATCACATAAGTTTAGATGCGCAAATGCACGTCAGACATTCTTTTTTTACAAAAAAGACTCTGTAAAATATTCATACTCATAACAGATGCAATAAGACATTTATGTGCAGATAAGCACACATACAATTTATTGCAGGAAGCTGTAACACAGTTTTATATATTTATTGAAATAAATATTTAAGAGATCCTAGAAGTCCAATATTATTATAAAATCCATAATATACATGTGCAATTACTATAAAATAGATAAATACATATTTAATCATTTGGTATACTTAAGGATTTATAAGTATTAAAGTTGGAAAGAATAACAACTGGTGAAAAGAGTTTTAGAATAATAAGAACAAAAATTTTAAAATGGAACGATTTAGATGAACATGGTTGAATGTAAGGATAGCAGTCCTAGAAGGGAATTGAATGGAAGGAAGTGAATATTATAACCAAGGCCAGAAGTAACTGTTTAGAAATATAGAAGACCAAATCCAAGGAAGAAATTAATAGAACTACAATTCCCATTAACTTTAACCCGAGAGGTAGAAAGGTTTAATATTGAATGAGTAAGTAATCTCGACGATCTTTTTAATATCGTTTAATAGTCTTCATTATTTATTGACGAGTCCCGGTATCTTATATTAAATACGTTCGTTCGAATACTTGTTCCGCCGTCTCCAGTTAACTTTGGAACATCACCACTTCCCCTTACTCGCGGGTAAGATTCGAGAATAGCAGACACACCTTGGTAGTGTAATGTCGTTTAAAAATTACGAGTGTACATCTCCTTAATGGAAGTTAATTCACCCATCTTTGACATTTAGTTAATTAATCGTTAATAAACGGATCAAGTGAATTCTAATTTTTAGAACAGCGAATTGCCGTTTGCGACTTAACCCTTTGTGTCCTGGCATATTAAATTTTTAGATTTACCAGAAATGTTAAGTATGATATGTTTGCTTATGATGTAAAACAAGTCCCTGAATTTTTTTAGAATTTTTTTTCTTAAAATACTTGGAGGGGGTATCGGGACTTTGAAGTCCCGTCAAAGCTAAAGATAATAAAATTTGGTTGATTTACAAAAAAATATTTTGTTTAAAATATTATTTTATGTGATACATCTGTTAGAGCAATGTTATAAAAAATTATTAATAAATGTGTAGTAACAATACATTAATTTTCGGACATGCTGTGATAATCCAAAAAACAATTTTTTCTCTCGTTGCAACATAAATATACTCCACAAGTTAAGCACTTGGAGTGAGGACGTGACTCTATTGCCATTGATGAGCATTGTTCACACCTTCTTCGTATTTTGGTAAAAATTGGCCAGTGACTTCCTCGATTACTTAGTCGAACATCGTTGCTTATACTATAGTTGTATTTTCTTCGTTTGGTTGGTGCAGGACTAAGGCGACTGCAGTTTGGACTACCAGAACGTGGACTCGATCTTGGGCTACTACTTTCACCGCGAATCAAACGTTTTTGGCAAGTATTTGAATTGAGAGAACTAGTCATAAGTCCTAGACTTACTCCACGTCTAAATTCTAAGAGAGACACATTGTCTTCTGGATGCATTGTTTTGTAAATGATGTAACTGTTGACAAATACTAAATCTAGTAAACCAAAAAAATCCGGCGCCACCATTTCTTTGAACGTCTGTTAACAGCATAAACTTGTCGTAAACGATAAGCATGATCAATACCCCCCATGTATTGATTATAATCCACAATAATTTTTGGGCAATTTATATTTTGTTGCGTCCCATCTTTTTGTAGTCGCCGAACTGTGGTAAATTCTGTGCTATGGAAATTTGACAGCATATGAACGACTCTGTTATCATACCACTTAAAGTATGTTATGTCCATACTAGAAACTCTGTAATCGCAATCTCCTCTTTTCATGCTTTTATCTGTTTGGAGATCTTTTGGTAGACCGTCTCTTGTCTGTCTTAATGTTCCACAAGCCAGCGTATTTTCAGATTTCAATTTTTCTAATAACTTTACCGAGGTAAAATAATTATCAAAATACACTATTCTTTGTCTTCCCCACTCTCTGATAGAGAAAGAACGACTCTTTCTCCTAGTCCAAATTGAGAAAATTTTTCTTGAGTCACTTCATCCTTTCCTTGATAAATTTCAAATTTCTTGATGAATCCCTTTTGATCGGCTATACACCATAACTTATATCCACGTTTTATCGGCTTCACTGGATTATACTGTTTAAGTGTAGAACGCCCTTTAAACAAAATCATACTTTCATCTACAGACAGCTCCCTGGTGCCATTATACAATGTATCAAACTGAATATTTAGAATGTCAATGAGTGGTCTTAATTTATACAGCTTGTCTTTGTTTTCATGAGGTATTTGTGCATTGTCATTAATATGTAGCATAGATAATATCTGTTCAAATCTATTTTTAGTCATCGTTCTCTGCACTAAAGAAATCCCCAGATCTTCCGCAGATGACCAGAATTGTTTATAACTAGGCAATTTGTGATAACCCATAACGTAATTTATGCCTATGAAACCTAGTATTTCATTTAACTTGACGTTCAAAACCTTGTTTCATTGTACGGCGTACAAATTACTTTGATAAACAATATCATCTATCATTGAAGATCCTAATACAGTTAAAAAATAATCTGTATAATTTTTACATGTAACAAAATGTTCCTCGATAGGACCTTCATCTAGTTGATAGGTAGGAATGTCAATAACGTTTGTTCTTTTTTTCCATTTTCTATCAATTTTTTTGGCTTTTTTCTTTGGTAATTTTTTAGTAACACTATTTGATGTACATGGTAAATCTTCATCTATTTCAGGAGCCAATGCAATGTCAGTAGTAGTTGTTTCATCATTTTCTTCAGACGGAGATGGTAATTTTTTTTCCAATTCCGTAGCAGTTATCTCCTCATCGTCTTCACTATTTTCCTCATCGGTGAGGATATTATTATCCATTGGCAGTTCTTCCAACTCCATGGCCGCTGCATTTGCGGCTTCAGGAAGCTCTTCATCATTTACAAAAAATTTCCTTCTCCACCCACTCATCATGTATAATTGTCTGAAACAACAAAATTTAAATACTTTTCTCTGAAAAGTTACTATTATTTAAAAAAATAACATAAAGCATGGATTTTGTGCAATACTTACCAGATATTGAGTTTTATACGCTCTTGTTCACGACGGGACTTTTGAGTCCAGAACAGAAACTGCTCGATAATAACGAAATTGTTTATTATTACAACACTAACTGAATATAATAACAAATTTTAAACTATGTTCCACCACTTCAGTTAATTATTTAACAAAAAGCACTAAACAAACTTAATTTTACTACCCCGACAAAATTAGAGCCGTATCTGCGCACCAGCTGGTTGTGTACTAACGGTTAAATTGAAATTTACTGACAACTAGCGACACCTGTTGCCACAGTAAGACTTTAAATTTGTTCATTACAGTGGACTGTGATAACCCGTCAATGCAAAAGTGGTTTTTATGGATTTATGTAAATATTATACAATTTTAAAAATACGGGACTCACAAGTCCCAACAGGACACAAAGGGTTAAGTAGGTTTGGAGAAAATATAACCCAAACTTGGTTTATGTGTGGCGTTCGATTTCCATTCCGGCTGAAGAGTTCACTAGCACTGCAGCCTATACTACAAGGCAATTTATGGTCGTCTAATTCGCCGAACAGTGATATACCTGAGGACATAATTACCACCTTCGACGGACAGGGACAAGATATCAAGTAATTCATATTATTAGAGTTTTGGCGTAATTTAAATTTCGTCTTATAATTCTTTTCATATATGTATATTGCTTTCATATTTTGCCGTAATCAATTTAACTTCTTTTAGCATAACTTAAATTCATTTTTATAATATTAATATAGTTATTAGCATTTTGAACGCCCCATATTAATCAATTTGCGTAGCGGCTTAGAGCCCAACTCGTATAAAATTTAATATATCTTGTAGAGTATAACTTAACCGAATTCATTCCTGTGAATTAAAGTATTTTCTTACTTGCATTTAATTCTTTAATCATTCATTAATCTTTCGTATATTGGAAATTAAAATCTAAATTTTATAGAATATTCCGATATGGATATATTTTATAACAATTTCTTCTGCGGTCAAAATTGTTTTTGCTGTGTCGTACCTGACTACAGATGTTCTTTTTTTTTCATACATGCAGGTGTCGATAAATAACGACGTATTTTTGTAATTTCATAATTTTGAATTAGAATTAAAATCATTTGTATTTGTGAGTAGGATATTTTGACTATCGCTATTTCTGTTTATAAAATTATTGTGAATTTATCTCTAATGGTACCATTAGAAAAAAATCTACCGTAATAAAATATGTAATTACTTAAGTAATTATTTTCCATTTAGTTTTAACAGTATTATTACGTTCGACTTTTGAGATATTATCTTTACCGTACTGTATTCACCTTTTTGCGATATCTAGTTTTGAAATTTGTATAGAATTATATATATTTCTTTTTACCTTAACATACAGTCGGTACAATTATACAGGGTGAAGATTACAATTGATTAATATTTCTTTATTTGATTTTAGTCAATGCTTAAATATACGTAATACATTCATTTACTTAATTTTATTATAATCATTTGTTTTCCTTTGATTGCGAATATCGAATTATTTGTTCATAAGTTTTTTTCTTTGCCTTTGGTACTGCCCGTAGCAATTTCCTTTTCAGATATTCTGGGCAACAACTTTGGTGTTAGTACGTAGATACTTAATAAGTCCAGATATATAGCGTGAATTTGAGTAGTTTGTATGTGCATGCGCCGAAGATCGCACAATCTATTTTCTCAGTTTTCAGTCTGAGCTTCCGTAAGCAAAACTGACTGGCGCTGCCTTCTAACTTTTATTTTAGTCACCCACACCCGTCTCTACTGACTAAGGATATATATGATAAATAGAAGCTCCCATACTTTGTGCGATACAACTACAGCTTTTTTTATCTCGATCATCTTCAGACGCCTTAGCTGCGCCAGCTTCCCGAGTAGGTAGCATATCCCAAAAATTTCCCGCTAAAAGATCGCAATTAGGATTTTTACTATTTTGCCATGTCGACGAACCGGAGAAGATATCGTATCGCGGTTTGGTTGCTCGTAATCGGTACACCCAAATACACAATATGCCGAAACGGCGAAAATCGACAATTTTTTAATTTTAATTTCTATCGCGAGGCTAAAAATTGCTATAACCGCAATAACATTTCTTATCCGGTCGAATTTTGCGGCCGATTAAAGCTCACCTCGAATGAATTAAAACGCGTATACAATGCACCTATTCATGATTCGGAGTTCTACGACATTGCCCTGACGATCGACACTTCTTCGCGAATATTTCGAAAAACGGAAAAGCTATCGGAGCGCGATTTTGTTATTCGTAATCAGCGCAGCCGCGTACATAATATGCCGCGATTGAAACGTCGAAAATCAATAATTTGCATTTTTGGAATTTTTAATTTTCATCGCCTGAGTTTCAAGAATCATGAAATTTTCAAACAGCATAACTTCCATATTTCTTATCTGATCGACCCGAAATTTTCAGCGATTAAAACCCCTTGCTATAGGATTAAAATGCCCACGAAATAAAAATGTAAATCGATTGTGTAAAATTGAGGAAGTTAACACTTTTCAATATTTAGGAATGTTGTGTGGAGATCTTCACGGCATGCTTATGATATGTTCTTCGCACAACAGCGCATAGTTCGCTGCATTGCTGGTGTTCCTTCCGCAACTTCCTGCAGGTCTTATTTCAAACAATACAAAATTTTATCTAAGAATATGCATAGCAGAGAAATAATTTCAAGTTACCATACACTAAACTAAATAATCCCAAATATCCCCAGTCTCAATAGGCCTATTTTTTTTAATTGATTCCCTGAAAACTTCCAGTCTCTTTCAGTTATGGTATTTACTATTTTTTAATTGTGTATATTCAATCAAGGAATTTTTGACCGTCCTTGAGCGGTGAAAGACTTTTTTTAAGCTATATGTGTTTATATTATTGGACAAGTCCATTGTACAATTTATGTATTTTACTGGGCAAATAAAAGGAATGAAAATAGCAAATTAAGTAATCCCAGAAGAGGAAATAAAATACAAATTTCAGAACACACTCAAAATGTTTCATACAGAGCGTTTATAAGCAAGACGCAAGTAAAACAATGATGAGTGTATACAAAGCGACATAAAGACCGATACTAATGTTTGACAGCGAGATATGGAAACTAAAGCAAAGACAAATAAATAAATTACGGGAAGTATAAATAAAATACCTAAGAAGAGTTAGAGCAGTCACCTAGAAGAACAGAATAAGAAATACCCAAATACGATCAGCATTCAGAAGTAGAAACATTAGCTTTATTGAACCCAGACATTTAAATTCGTTTTAGAATCATCTTACAAGAATGGAAACCAGAAGACCAGAGAAACAAATAAGGGAAGCAAGAATTCCAAAGAAACAAAAAGGAATTGTATATGTGTTCTGATATGCCATATTTGTTTCGCCAATTTGTGTAAAATTCTTTTAACATGTAATGTGTTTAACTAACAATAGTATAATACGTTGTACTGTTATAAGTTTCATACATTCCATTAATACAACTGAAAGTTCGGTCATGTCTGATGAAGAGTGGAGGCACCTTTATACAGTTTTCAAAAGTTGTGGTTGTGTCCATTAGATGGTAGCGCTTGGCTTACACTTGTTATGAAGACAGAGATATTTGTTTTGAAAGTATCTCTCCAGCAGCATGTACTGATCATTCTGTAGTGAGACGAAACCCGTGTGTGTGTCTCTGGAGAGATACTTTCACAAATACATGAACTTGTATTGTGTACTCGACACCCAATTTTTAATAATATTTTATATTATTAAAAATGTTTCTGTTTTATACAAAATATCGTAAAGTTAAGTTTGATAATCTTTTTGTAACGTTAATTTCATATTTTACTTGGACAATTCTCTTGAAATAAACCATTTTACCGAAAATTAAATCATTTATATTAAAGAAAAAGTGTAAGATTCATGTAGATTTTTAAATCTTCACTTGTGTTCATATTTCTTTTCGTATATTAACAAAATATCTACTAAATATATCACTATCGATTCCATTCACATAAATACCTCTTCGGTAATAAAATTCAGAAAGAAATGTGCCATATAATATTTTAGAATCCGCTCATGATGCGTGGAGCTTAAACGGAGAGATAAATCACCGTTGATATTTCTGCCGTTATCAATAAAAGCCGAGACGTCGTTGTAATGATCTTTTATCATTTATTGGTACCTGCTAGTTGCGACTCTTCTCTCTTCCCACATTTCTTCCGAATAATCTATAATGCAGAGCACTTCGTTGGTGAGCTTTGCACTTCCGACCTCGTGGGAGAAGATCTCTAACATCTCTCTTTCGGTCCTTTGTCGGCGGCTAACCCTGTTGTCCCGCACTTCAATGTACGAATCAAGACATATTGAGACGCGACGGTAAACCAAACGTGACCTGTGTTTCTGATACACTATACTGAATCTGTGTTCGTACGTGTGCATACGTCCATATGGTTCGGTGCATACAGTCGCGCAGACACTAATATTTGTGTTTTACTTTTAATATTTGTTTATACTTATGCATGTATAAGTTAATAAAGGGACATAACATTATTTTGCCAATTATGGACACAAATAGATAAAACTATTTGTAAAGGAAAACTGTTTGTAGCAGCTTGTTACCAATATTCTGTTCGACAAAAACAAAAATATACAGTATGTTCATTAGATATACATATACATATATATATATATATACATATATATATATATATATATATATATATATAAATATTTCTTGACCTTTGTATGTGATAGTATATTTAGATATTCGGCGAGTTAAGGTCTGTTTTACTTTAATATGTATATATTTAAAATAATTTCTTACATGTTTCACTAAATATTACTTTTATCAAAGAATTATAAATGACAGTATATGAATATCAAAGTTATATAAGTGACGTTGTCATGGTGAGAGAAATATATATTCATAAATACATTCTACATTCAATTCAAATAATAATAATTCATGACCTAACATTCCCAGCAGCTAGACGTTAATTACAAAGGGATTGGTAAATCATAAGTTATTATTATACTTGCGACCGTGGAGCGACTTAAGATGTGAAGCTGTCGGCATTCGCCTAGAACGAGAAGGAAAACCACGAAAACCAACTCGGACAGCCCAGCTCCGGGTTGAAATCGGGACTGCCGGCAAGATAAGCAGTGCGCTAGATATTTATATAACACAAGATATATTATTATTATTATTATGTTTGACTTCACATATGCACTTGGGTTTTTAATTTACTTTTAACTAGATATGATATTTTAAATTATACAACTACAAATAAATAAAACTTTAATACTTTTTTTCTACAAATTTCTTTATTTCTAACAAAATATGTTATCAGAATAATTTAAACATACATGAGTAGGTAAACCCCACCAGATTTGTATAATACAAAGGTATTTTTAATAATATAAAATATTATTAAAAATCTGGTGTGAAGAACACAAATACAGGTTCCCTATTAATATTTTCTTTTTATGAACGTGTCCAAACATGTCATATGTGTTCTTCACACCAGATTTTTAATAATATTTTATATTATTAAAAATACCCTTGTATTATACAAAATATATTATACTACTATTTTATTTGTATTTTAAATAAGATTAATAACAGTGGACCTGGTGTTCTTTAGATTCTTCCTCGACTTGCTCTTCGTTGTAGTTGCGGGCACATGGACTTCTCAGGGTATAACTTATTATTTTTTTTATAAAATTTACTTTTCAAATTGTTTTTTTAAATTATACTAGCTGACCCGGCAAACGTTGTTTTGCCTTCAAATTTTATTTATATTTAAATAGCTGACTCGGCAGACTTCGTCGAATATCATGAAGATGGCGTAGTAAAATCACTCCCTACAAAATGTATGGGAAAATGAATTTTCTTGATAATTTTTTTTCCGCGATAATTCGGGAATTTTCTTGGGTATTATTCTTGTTTGGCCGGAGACCAATCCGAATTGGTGCGAATCTTCGAAATCGGTCCAGGCGTTCTTGAGTTATAAGCGTAGTAAAATCACTCCATACAAAATGTATGGGAAAATGAATTTTCTTGATAATTTTTTTTTCCGCGATAATTCGGGAATTTTCTTTGGTATTATTCTTGTTTGGCCGGAGACCAATCCGAATTGGTGCGAATCTTCGAAATTGGTCGAGGCGTTCTTGAGTTATAAGCGTAGTAAAATCACTCCCTACAAAATATGTGGGAAAATGAATTTTCTTGATAATTTTTTTTCCGGGATAATTCGGAAATTTTCTTGGGTATTCTTCTTTTTTGGCCGGAGACCAGTCCGACCAGTTCGAATTGGTGCGAATCTTCGAAATCGGTCCAGGCGTTCTTGAGTTATAAGCGTAGTAAAATCACTCCCTGCAAAATGTATGGGAAAATGAATTTTCTTGATAATTTTTTTTTTCCGCGATAATTCGGAAATTTTCTTGGGTATTATTCTTGTTTGGCCGGAGACCAATCCGAATTTGTGCGAATCTTCGAAATCGGTCCTGGCGTTCTTGAGTTGTAAGCGTAGTAAAATCACTCCCTACAAAATATATGGGAAAATAAATTTTCTTGATAATTTTTTTTTCCGGGATAATTCGGGAATTTTCTTGGGTATTATTCTTGTTTGGCCGGAGACCAGTCCGAATTGGTGCGAATCTTCGAAATCGGTCCAGGCGTTCTTGAGTTATAAGCGTAGTAAAATCACTCCCTACAAAATGTATGGGAAGATGAATTTTCTTGATAATTTGTTTTTTCCGCGATAATTCGGGAATTTTCTTGGGTATTATTCTTGTTTGGCCGGAGACCAATCCGAATTGGTGCGAAACTTCGAAATCGGTCAAGGCGTTCTTGAGTTATAAACATAGTAAAATCACTCCCTACAAAATATATGGGAAAATGAATTTTCTTGATAATTTTTTTTTTCGGAATAATTCGGGAATTTTCTTGGGTATTCTTCTTGTTTGGCCGGAGACCAGTCCGAATTGGTGCGAATCTTCGAAATCGGTCCAGGCGTTCTTGAGTTATAAGCGTAGTAACTAACGCCACTCTCTTTTATATATATATATATATATATATATATATATATATATATATATATATATATATATATATATATATATATATACATATATATATATATATATATATATATATATATATATACATATATATATATATATATATATATATATATATATATATAGATTCGTGGATCCTCGATCAACAAGAACAAAAAACATGTATTGTTTTTGAAATTTAGTGACTCTTTCTACTTTGAAGTATAATCTTAAATTTCATTGAAAAATTGAAATTTATTTTCGTATTAATGTGATATTTTAAAAAAATAGGGGATTTATTATTGGAATTAATCTTACCTGTATTATCTTGATGAAAGATGGCTCTCTCTTATGGTAGTTTTCCTTTTATTATTAAATATCTGCAGTTATCTCTTTTAGGTGGTATCTAAATTCTTCACTGGTTGTTGATGTTACTTAACCTCTTCGAATATTGGTTGACAGCATAGAAAAGTTAACAATAGTTACCTTATTTATTTTCTTCTCACACAGTACGTGTATATTACATTCACAAATACGAAATACGTATTATTATATCAGCGTCAAACGACATTCTCCTTAAATTTTTTCAGCCTCTCGCTTTTATAAGATTGGCATTTAACAAAAGCCAAACGATTCTTCGGCAACTCTTCTTCTTTAATTCTTTAAATGCCTTTTTGAATTTTGATGTTAATAGTATTAAAAATTAGCCCTACTTTCCATCTTATGTGTGTTTTATTTATTTGTAAACCATGTAACTCAAACAATATCAAATTGCTGGTTATCTACATAGACTGACGCTTAAATTGGAATGCACATTCAAGCTATCTATGTGTAAAAGTAAATACAATTGTTTATCAAATACGAAGAACCGTAGAAATAACAAACATAGATACAGCAAAACTAAATTAAATTAAAAACTTCAATTTTTACTCAAACGTCAATAACAGTACACACAGAGAGAATTTTTAATATCTCCCATAAAACCGTGTAAGAGCAAAATTAGTGCATTCAGTAGCGAACAGCGCAAACCACACTTTCTAAAATTAAAAATATTATCAATTCCATCTCTACATACGACTTTACTTTTTGCTAAAGCTAATATAAACAAATTCGAATGACAATCAGATATCCATTACTACCCAACTAAGAACAAGTCATCTTTTCAAATTTCATATCACAGGTTAACTTTGACTCACCAATCTACTAAATACCAAGTCATAAAATTTATAATCACACAAACTGCAACGCAATCACCATTTCGAGTTTGAAAACATACAAATAATTGATAGAGAACAACACTCAATGAAAATTAAAATTAAGGAAATGATTAATATTAAACAAGAAAAAAATTCAGTTAACAACAGGAGTGACATAAAAATCTAAGCAGTGTATACTATAACTTAATAATGTAACGTTCTGCAATTTACCATAATATATTATACATATTCAAATATATTGACCTGTTATAGATAATATACAAACGTATTATAAAAATAGTGAAACCGATGGAAAAGTTTCCGAGATGAAAGAGAAATTGGCCAGAGGTTACCTTAGGATCATTTCAGGATCCTCTTTACTCAATATTAAAACTAAAATACTATTAAAAAAGGATACACCGAAGATAACAAAATTACACTTTATTAAAGAAAAACCATTGTAATATCATAATTCCAACTTCATTTAAATAAAATAATATCCGTATCTACAACTGAAAGAAGAACAAACATTTAAAAGTCATTGAAGGAACCAAAATACACACTGAAACAGAAATAAGAGAAACCCTAACCACAATATATATCAATAAATACTATATACGTATTTTGGCAACTAAGTTGCCATCTTCAGTAGAATAACCTTAAAAACTGAAAAATGTTAAACGTAGCGTTTTTTGCTAAGGTAAACCTTAGAAGATATGCTCTTCCCCAAATCGCCAGTGGGATAACGCTAAATTCCTAACATCGAAATAACACTTATATACTACTTAAACCCAGCGTGAAATATAGGGAACCGTGAAGCGTTTAGCCTCTAGAAATCTGAACGCTATCTTCAAAAACTATTCTCTTCGAATACCGTTTAAATCATGTAACTCATTAAAATCACTTTTAGGTAACACCAAGGACAAAATTGAGGTAGAACATAAATCTGGTATATATAAAATAAATTGTAACGATTGCAGCCAAAAATATATCGGCCAAACTAGACGTTCAATTTCAACTCGTTACAAGGAACATATTTTCCACTCTAGATTCAACTGACCCGAAAAATCTAGCGTTGCCCAACATATTTGGAACATAGGTCATTCTGTGTCGGCAAATAACCTTAGGTTGATTAAAACTGTTAATCATTATAGAGAATTAGATAGTTATGAAAGTATTTATATATATAGAAATAAGAATAAATTAATGAATTCTGACAATGGACCAATCCCTCAGTCCAGTTTGTATGACTTATTGTAACAATAGCATTTTTTTTTACGCTTCATATATTCACGCTTCACGGCTCCCTATATTTCACGCTAGGTTTAAGTAGTATATAAGTGTTATTTCGATGTTAGGAATTTAGTGTTATCCCACTGGCGATTTGGTGAAGAGCATATCTTCTAAGGTTTACCTTAGCCAAAAACGCTACGTTTAACATTTTTTTCAGTTTTAAGGTTATTCTACTGAAGATGGCAACTTAGTTGCCGAAATACGTACATATATACGTATATATATATATATATATATATATATATATATATATATATATATATATATATATATTGTGGTTATTCTGTTTCAGATTACAAACCACAGTCTCCACCAATTTCGAAAATACACACTAACCAGTCATTAAGTATGACATCCGAACAGAATTTATAGACATCGGGATAATACCAACCAACTGAAGGAAGATTTTCACCTAAAACAATAATAGGTTTAAATTAATAAAGACGAGCTCAATAAATAAAAGCAAATGGAATCATAAAAAGGATTTAGGAAATGTAACTAGAAATTTGGAAATTTTTAAAATAAAGCAAAATAAAAGGAGACAACGCTTACTGAAAGGGTATAAATCTTTAACAACAATAATACAACATTAAATACAGCATAAATTAAAAAATAAGCTAAAATTTTGTAAAATGATTTCTTTTTTTGACAGATATATAAAAATGTTTAATATAAAAATATTAATTAACCCTTGTCCGGGAAAGACATTTTACTAACGTAACCGGGCAGTTCGGGCCTGGTAGGCCCGGTGCTTTTAGTATATGTTTTTACATACAGAATTAATGAAACAAAGAGTTTATGGGAATTATATATTTAATACCATTTATAAATAACATTAATTACTTACTGATCTTAAATTTTATTCATTTCTTGCAATTATAACACAAAACTTTTGATGAAGAATGTTCGTTACAAATGTTTTGTTTGCACTCATCACAACATTGTCTTTGTTTCCTGTCTTTTGTTTTAGGACACATGTAGCACCTTCTTCTAGAATTTGCTTTAGTTTCAGTTCTTGCTCTCTTTGCCGGCGTTGCTTCTTCACCTACAAACTCGCTGACACAGTGTTGGATGGTACGAGGAAGTCCATTCGGCTTCCTTCTTTGAATGTGCGGAAGAACGAACTAGGTTTTCAGATACATCTACTAGAAACAATCTCCTTTTTTGGTGTTTAGCTTTATTCCAATTTGGGTTCAAATTCATTCAAGTAACATATGCTGCAATGCCGCTTACGTTGAGAAGGTTCATAAAAAATGTAAATGACCAACGATTTGTTCTTCGTTTATATGTGTATTTATGAGCCAATTGGTCTAACGTGTCCACGCTACATTTTGTGCTGTTATAATACAGAATTATTTCTGGCTTTTTTTTATCGTCATCGTTACAGTTATTAGTATGATGCATCGTTGACAGAGCCAAAACACTTTTGTTTTTCTTTGGAACGTAGGACACTAGACGCTTTTTCTGTAAATCCGAAAATGGACGTTTGTTCTTCACGTTTTCTATTGGGCAAAAATTCGGTTGGGATGAGGCGTTTATTTTTCCTTACGGTACCAACGCTCGTCAACCCATTTGTCAATAATCTTTTTTGCTAATGATAAATCCGTAAAATAATTGTCGAATGTGACATTTCTGTTTGTATTATAATACGGTTGTATGAGCTGCTCCACTACCTGTGTTGCGAGGCCCTTGGCGATTTTATTTCCTTCCTTTCCAATATAGGGAATACCATTTAGAGGATAGTAGGTTTCAGAGTCACACGCCCACCAGATCTTCATTTCATATTTGTCTGGTTTGGAAGGCATATATTGTCTAAATGGACATCTTCCTCGAAAGGGTACAAGTTGTTCGTCCACTGTGATGTTTTCTCCGGGGAGGTAGTGCTTTTTCAGATTGTTATTTACTTTTTCCCAAATAACTCGAATAGGTGCAAGTTTATCGTTCTTCCTTCTTTCGGAACGTGTACTTTTGTCATCAAATCGTATAAATCGCAACAAGCTTTTGAATCGTTTCAATCCCATCGTTGCTCGAAAAATTGAAGGGCCATATAATCGACTCCATAGCACATCGTAGCTAGTATCATTAGCACTTAGGCGACCGGCAGTTAGAAGCAAACCAAGAAAAGCGCGAATATCTATCAGTGCCCTCTCTGCCTTCTTGTTTGTATGTGAAGCAATTTCGGTAAGTACAGCTTCATCAATAAATAAGAGAAATATCATCAATTGGATCTTCAACAATTTTTCCCGGCGGTAAGATAACTTTATGCATTTGCGATTTTATTATATTGCACGAACGAACCCGTCCTGTCGAAGGAGGCTGGCTGCTCCACACTGAATCATCTTTAGCAACAAATTTGGAAATACTGACAACAGGAGTGTCACACAGTCCCTCACTGCCTTCTTGCGCGTCTTCCGTTTCACTAGCATTAGAATGGTGGTCCTCTTCGTCCTCATCTTCGACATCCGACTCAAAATTTACAGGCGCCTGGTCACCGTCCGATAGGTTTTCCAGTATATCTGCGAGTTCGGCGTCCGATAAAAATTTTCTCGACATTGCTGAATGATTATAACACTTTCACTATAATGCATAAACTAAAAGCAATGAACAAAAAATGCTCGTATATATACGAATAGACAGGGAACCCCTACCTAATATTACTTTCCTCGAAAAATTACGACCTATATACGTCATCAAATGTATTTGCTGCACAAATGACACAAAAATGATCGGAAACACTAATTACGTAAAGAGGATTAGAAAACAAAAACGGAAAATAAAGTTACCATAATTGCCTAAAGTATGGGCCTGCTAAGCCCGGCTTGCCCGTTAATGGGATTTTAAGTACAACCCGTCAATTAACTAACGATTATTCATAATTTAACAAATATTACTTAACAAGAAAACAGTAATTAACATTTCTGAGGAATTCTAAAGAGCATTAAGTCAAGTCGTTCTAAAATTACTCATTAAGATATCGAATTTTTTATCGTCGCTCGGGCCTGGCAGGCCCCCCTTGCCAGGATAAGGGTTAAAATAATTATATGAATATTAACAGGGAAAAGTAGGGCTAATTTTTAATACTATTAACATCAAAATTCAAAAAGGCATTTAAAGAATTAAAGAAGAAGAGTTGCCGAAGAATCGTTTGGCTTTTGTTAAATGCCAATCTTATAAAAGCGAGAGGCTGAAAAAATTTAAGGAGAATGTCGTTTGACGCTGATATAATAATACGTATTTCGTATTTGTGAATGTAATATACACGTACTGTGTGAGAAGAAAATAAATAAGGTAACTATTGTTAACTTTTCTATGCTGTCAACCAATATTCGAAGAGGTTAAGTAACATCAACAACCAGTGAAGAATTTAGATACCACCTAAAAGAGATAACTGCAGATATTTAATAATAAAAGGAAAACTACCATAAGAGAGAGCCATCTTTCATCAAGATAATACAGGTAAGATTAATTCCAATAATAAATCCCCTATTTTTTTAAAATATCACATTAATACGAAAATAAATTTCAATTTTTCAATGAAATTTAAGATTATACTTCAAAGTAGAAAGAGTCACTAAATTTCAAAAACAATACATGTTTTTTGTTCTTGTTGATCGAGGATCCACGAATCTATATATATATATATATATATATATATACATATATATATATATATATATATATATATATATATATATATATATATACATATATATATATATATATATATATATATATATATATATATAGATTCGTGGATCCTCGATCAACAAGAACAAAAAACATGTATTGTTTTTGAAATTTAGTGACTCTTTCTACTTTGAAGTATAATCTTAAATTTCATTGAAAAATTGAAATTTATTTTCGTATTAATGTGATATTTTAAAAAAATAGGGGATTTATTATTGGAATTAATCTTACCTGTATTATCTTGATGAAAGATGGCTCTCTCTTATGGTAGTTTTCCTTTTATTATTAAATATCTGCAGTTATCTCTTTTAGGTGGTATCTAAATTCTTCACTGGTTGTTGATGTTACTTAACCTCTTCGAATATTGGTTGACAGCATAGAAAAGTTAACAATAGTTACCTTATTTATTTTCTTCTCACACAGTACGTGTATATTACATTCACAAATACGAAATACGTATTATTATATCAGCGTCAAACGACATTCTCCTTAAATTTTTTCAGCCTCTCGCTTTTATAAGATTGGCATTTAACAAAAGCCAAACGATTCTTCGGCAACTCTTCTTCTTTAATTCTTTAAATGCCTTTTTGAATTTTGATGTTAATAGTATTAAAAATTAGCCCTACTTTTCCCTGTTAATATTCATATAATTATTTTAACCCTTATCCTGGCAAGGGGGGCCTGCCAGGCCCGAGCGACGATAAAAAATTCGATATCTTAATGAGTAATTTTAGAACGACTTGACTTAATGCTCTTTAGAATTCCTCAGAAATGTTAATTACTGTTTTCTTGTTAAGTAATATTTGTTAAATTATGAATAATCGTTAGTTAATTGACGGGTTGTACTTAAAATCCCATTAACGGGCAAGCCGGGCTTAGCAGGCCCATACTTTAGGCAATTATGGTAACTTTATTTTCCGTTTTTGTTTTCTAATCCTCTTTACGTAATTAGTGTTTCCGATCATTTTTGTGTCATTTGTGCAGCAAATACATTTGATGACGTATATAGGTCGTAATTTTTCGAGGAAAGTAATATTAGGTAGGGGTTCCCTGTCTATTCGTATATATACGAGCATTTTTTGTTCATTGCTTTTAGTTTATGCATTATAGTGAAAGTGTTATAATCATTCAGCAATGTCGAGAAAATTTTTATCGGACGCCGAACTCGCAGATATACTGGAAAACCTATCGGACGGTGACCAGGCGCCTGTAAATTTTGAGTCGGATGTCGAAGATGAGGACGAAGAGGACCACCATTCTAATGCTAGTGAAACGGAAGACGCGCAAGAAGGCAGTGAGGGACTGTGTGACACTCCTGTTGTCAGTATTTCCAAATTTGTTGCTAAAGATGATTCAGTGTGGAGCAGCCAGCCTCCTTCGACAGGACGGGTTCGTTCGTGCAATATAATAAAATCGCAAATGCATAAAGTTATCTTACCGCCGGGAAAAATTGTTGAAGATCCAATTGATGATATTTCTCTTATTTATTGATGAAGCTGTACTTACCGAAATTGCTTCACATACAAACAAGAAGGCAGAGAGGGCACTGATAGATATTCGCGCTTTTCTTGGTTTGCTTCTAACTGCCGGTCGCCTAAGTGCTAATGATACTAGCTACGATGTGCTATGGAGTCGATTATATGGCCCTTCAATTTTTCGAGCAACGATGGGATTGAAACGATTCAAAAGCTTGTTGCGATTTATACGATTTGATGACAAAAGTACACGTTCCGAAAGAAGGAAGAACGATAAACTTGCACCTATTCGAGTTATTTGGGAAAAAGTAAATAACAATCTGAAAAAGCACTACCTCCCCGGAGAAAACATCACAGTGGACGAACAACTTGTACCCTTTCGAGGAAGATGTCCATTTAGACAATATATGCCTTCCAAACCAGACAAATATGAAATGAAGATCTGGTGGGCGTGTGACTCTGAAACCTACTATCCTCTAAATGGTATTCCCTATATTGGAAAGGAAGGAAATAAAATCGCCAAGGGCCTCGCAACACAGGTAGTGGAGCAGCTCATACAACCGTATTATAATACAAACAGAAATGTCACATTCGACAATTATTTTACGGATTTATCATTAGCAAAAAAGATTATTGACAAATGGGTTGACGAGCGTTGGTACCGTAAGGAAAAATAAACGCCTCATCCCAACCGAATTTTTGCCCAATAGAAAACGTGAAGAACAAACGTCCATTTTCGGATTTACAGAAAAAGCGTCTAGTGTCCTACGTTCCAAAGAAAAACAAAAGTGTTTTGGCTCTGTCAACGATGCATCATACTAATAACTGTAACGATGACGATAAAAAAAAGCCAGAAATAATTCTGTATTATAACAGCACAAAATGTAGCGTGGACACGTTAGACCAATTGGCTCATAAATACACATATAAACGAAGAACAAATCGTTGGTCATTTACATTTTTTATGAACCTTCTCAACGTAAGCGGCATTGCAGCATATGTTACTTGAATGAATTTGAACCCAAATTGGAATAAAGCTAAACACCAAAAAAGGAGATTGTTTCTAGTAGATGTATCTGAAAACCTAGTTCGTTCTTCCGCACATTCAAAGAAGGAAGCCGAATGGACTTCCTCGTACCATCCAACACTGTGTCAGCGAGTTTGTAGGTGAAGAAGCAACGCCGGCAAAGAGAGCAAGAACTGAAACTAAAGCAAATTCTAGAAGAAGGTGCTACATGTGTCCTAAAACAAAAGACAGGAAACAAAGACAATGTTGTGATGAGTGCAAACAAAACATTTGTAACGAACATTCTTCATCAAAAGTTTTGTGTTATAATTGCAAGAAATGAATAAAATTTAAGATCAGTAAGTAATTAATGTTATTTATAAATGGT
The DNA here is from genome assembly GCA_935421215.2 of Melolontha melolontha. NCBI lineage: Eukaryota > Metazoa > Arthropoda > Insecta > Coleoptera > Scarabaeidae > Melolontha > Melolontha melolontha. The sequence goes on from OW285238.1 coordinate 148,936,199, forward strand.
ATTAAATATATAATTCCCATAAACTCTTTGTTTCATTAATTCTGTATGTAAAAACATATACTAAAAGCACCGGGCCTACCAGGCCCGAACTGCCCGGTTACGTTAGTAAAATGTCTTTCCCGGACAAGGGTTAATTAATATTTTTATATTAAACATTTTTATATATCTGTCAAAAAAAGAAATCATTTTACAAAATTTTAGCTTATTTTTTAATTTATGCTGTATTTAATGTTGTATTATTGTTGTTAAAGATTTATACCCTTTCAGTAAGCGTTGTCTCCTTTTATTTTGCTTTATTTTAAAAATTTCCAAATTTCTAGTTACATTTCCTAAATCCTTTTTATGATTCCATTTGCTTTTATTTATTGAGCTCGTCTTTATTAATTTAAACCTATTATTGTTTTAGGTGAAAATCTTCCTTCAGTTGGTTGGTATTATCCCGATGTCTATAAATTCTGTTCGGATGTCATACTTAATGACTGGTTAGTGTGTATTTTCGAAATTGGTGGAGACTGTGGTTTGTAATCTGAAACAGAATAACCACAATATATATATATATATATATATATATATATATATATATATATATATATATATACGTATATATGTACGTATTTCGGCAACTAAGTTGCCATCTTCAGTAGAATAACCTTAAAACTGAAAAAAATGTTAAACGTAGCGTTTTTGGCTAAGGTAAACCTTAGAAGATATGCTCTTCACCAAATCGCCAGTGGGATAACACTAAATTCCTAACATCGAAATAACACTTATATACTACTTAAACCTAGCGTGAAATATAGGGAGCCGTGAAGCGTGAATATATGAAGCGTAAAAAAAAATGCTATTGTTACAATAAGTCATACAAACTGGACTGAGGGATTGGTCCATTGTCAGAATTCATTAATTTATTCTTATTTCTATATATATAAATACTTTCATAACTATCTAATTCTCTATAATGATTAACAGTTTTAATCAACCTAAGGTTATTTGCCGACACAGAATGACCTATGTTCCAAATATGTTGGGCAACGCTAGATTTTTCGGGTCAGTTGAATCTAGAGTGGAAAATATGTTCCTTGTAACGAGTTGAAATTGAACGTCTAGTTTGGCCGATATATTTTTGGCTGCAATCGTTACAATTTATTTTATATATACCAGATTTATGTTCTACCTCAATTTTGTCCTTGGTGTTACCTAAAAGTGATTTTAATGAGTTACATGATTTAAACGGTATTCGAAGAGAATAGTTTTTGAAGATAGCGTTCAGATTTCTAGAGGCTAAACGCTTCACGGTTCCCTATATTTCACGCTGGGTTTAAGTAGTATATAAGTGTTATTTCGATGTTAGGAATTTAGCGTTATCCCACTGGCGATTTGGGGAAGAGCATATCTTCTAAGGTTTACCTTAGCAAAAAACGCTACGTTTAACATTTTTCAGTTTTTAAGGTTATTCTACTGAAGATGGCAACTTAGTTGCCAAAATACGTATATAGTATTTATTGATATATATTGTGGTTAGGGTTTCTCTTATTTCTGTTTCAGTGTGTATTTTGGTTCCTTCAATGACTTTTAAATGTTTGTTCTTCTTTCAGTTGTAGATACGGATATTATTTTATTTAAATGAAGTTGGAATTATGATATTACAATGGTTTTTCTTTAATAAAGTGTAATTTTGTTATCTTCGGTGTATCCTTTTTTAATAGTATTTTAGTTTTAATATTGAGTAAAGAGGATCCTGAAATGATCCTAAGGTAACCTCTGGCCAATTTCTCTTTCATCTCGGAAACTTTTCCATCGGTTTCACTATTTTTATAATACGTTTGTATATTATCTATAACAGGTCAATATATTTGAATATGTATAATATATTATGGTAAATTGCAGAACGTTACATTATTAAGTTATAGTATACACTGCTTAGATTTTTATGTCACTCCTGTTGTTAACTGAATTTTTTTCTTGTTTAATATTAATCATTTCCTTAATTTTAATTTTCATTGAGTGTTGTTCTCTATCAATTATTTGTATGTTTTCAAACTCGAAATGGTGATTGCGTTGCAGTTTGTGTGATTATAAATTTTATGACTTGGTATTTAGTAGATTGGTGAGTCAAAGTTAACCTGTGATATGAAATTTGAAAAGATGACTTGTTCTTAGTTGGGTAGTAATGGATATCTGATTGTCATTCGAATTTGTTTATATTAGCTTTAGCAAAAAGTAAAGTCGTATGTAGAGATGGAATTGATAATATTTTTAATTTTAGAAAGTGTGGTTTGCGCTGTTCGCTACTGAATGCACTAATTTTGCTCTTACACGGTTTTATGGGAGATATTAAAAATTCTCTCTGTGTGTACTGTTATTGACGTTTGAGTAAAAATTGAAGTTTTTAATTTAATTTAGTTTTGCTGTATCTATGTTTGTTATTTCTACGGTTCTTCGTATTTGATAAACAATTGTATTTACTTTTACACATAGATAGCTTGAATGTGCATTCCAATTTAAGCGTCAGTCTATGTAGATAACCAGCAATTTGATATTGTTTGAGTTACATGGTTTACAAATAAATAAAACACACATAAGATGTTTTAGATTTACACTTTATTAATAAAATAATGACAGCTGTTTCGCTAACACAGTAGCTTCTTCAAATTCAACTTAAGACTAAAGATACATACAATATACAGCGTTAAATCAGGTAGTTGACCCAAGTTAAAATTCTAGGAGCTATTACATTTATATTTTGCTTTTTGAAAACTATACCATGTCTTACTTGTGTGAGGTTTAAGTTTAATAATATAACAAAAGTAACTAAGAAACAATATTTCAATGGGTGAACAGATTTAACAGTGGGGATGAATTCAAGTCTAATTTATCGTTTAGTAACATTTCTGAGTTTTTGAGTTTATTAATTTCTAAAGACTCTAAACAATTTAGTTTTGTACCTTTATTTTCTACATGTATGATATCGAGTTGTAAATTAAATTCGTGTTCATTCTCTATTAAATGATTAGAGTGGTTGAGTCAATTTTCTTATTGATATAAAAATGATAGTGGTCTTGGATTCGTTTTATAACGTTCTACCTGTCTGTCCAATATATGTTTTGGTACATGATCCGCATGATAACTTATAGACTCCTGATTTATTGTCTTTGGTAGTTTTTTCTTTATTATTTTTAATATATTTGGCTAGATTATTATTAGTTTTATAAGCAATATTAATGTTTTCTTTTTTAAGGAATCTTGATAATTTAAGTTGCTGTTGTCCTATGTAAGTAAATGATTTAAACTGCTTGTCTGGCTCCACTTTAATGATCGGGTACACCTCCCTTAATAATTTATTGACTGATTTTTTAAAAATTAATTTATCTATTAGATTTGGGTCATATCCGTTGTTGTGAGCGATTTGTTTTATAATATTATATTCTTTATTATAGTCTTCATTGGACATCGGGATGTTAATAAGTCTATGTGTCATGCTGTGAAAAGCCGCTACCTTGTGTTGGATCGGGTGGTTAGATTTATTATGTATTGTAGTATCTATATGAGCCACTTTGTGGTAAATAGAAAACGGACCCTATTGTTTACACGTTTTAAAGTGAGATCCAGAAAGTGTATACTATTATTAAGCTCCTTTTCTATCGTAAACGTGATATTAGGATCAATGGAATTGATAAATTCATAAAGAGTGTTCAACTGCCTATCTGCACCTATATTGCATCTGTACCAAAACAAAATGTTTTTCACGTATCTGTCATTATGAAAAATCGTATTTTCCAGGTAATCCATATAAATTTCCGCAAGTAAAGGAGAAAGAGGATTTCCCACGATAAGACCTTGTTTACATCAAGCAAAGGTCGAAACAATGTAAGAATTAGAATTAGTTTCGAATTTGATTTTGTTGATTTTGTCCATATTCAATTGTTGGCTTCAAACCATTCTTCCGCTTCAGATAATGCAAATGACTCCGCTATTGTCAATTCCTCACTTGCAGGAGCACTAAGCAATAGGGTGATATCATCAGCAAACATTTTTGTTTTGCGCATGTGAAGTCTTGCGTATAAATCATTGACATATATAAGAAACAATATTGGTTCTAACTTGGCACCTTGTGGAACTTCATACTTGACTAATTGTTCTCTAGAAGAATTAGCTGCAATTCATTTGCTAGATCGAATAACGGTTAATGCGGATTAGTACACAACAGTGTGTTTGCCAGAAATAATCGCCGTGCTCCGAGAAACCAACCCAAAACAACTAATCATCCTGCATCATCACAATGCGAGTTTGCACACAGCTCGAAAGACATTTGAGTTTTTAGTGCAGCAAAATATTGAATTATTAGGCCCCCGACCTAAACCCTAACGATCTTTTTACGTTCCCAAAGATCAAAAATGGAATGCATGGTGGACGATTTTAGTCGCCGGAAAAAAACAGTAGATGCCTTCAAAACGTTAATTTTGACTGTTTCAAGTGAAGACTGGAATAACTGCTTTAACAATTGGTTCGAGTGAATAGAGAAGTGTATCAATTTTTGTGGAAAATTTTAATCATTCCTCTGTTTGATTTTATGGCTACATGTAACCCTAATACGACATCCCTCGTATACTAAACTACTACAATATTAATTTCAAAAATGTAGAATATTTTGTAATGTGTAAAATTTTCATTATTAAAACATACTCTTCAACAACGTTAATATATTCTTCCATAATTCATCAATAGTGTGTATAATCTAAAATAGATTATATCCGACTGCAAGGCCATATGTTACTTTTTGTTACAATCAACGTATACTTGAAACTTCCAGCAATAAATACAGAAGCGCCACAAAAATCTCTCCACATCTTACCAACTCAGCGCTGTCGTTTACAGCATGAAATGACTAATGCACTTGCCACCCACTTTCATGGCTGTCTAAGAATTTCTCAATATGCGTTATTCCTTTTTGCATATTTAAGTTATACGCTACTACACATTTATACAACGGGAAGTATTCAAAATTGCCATTTTTATATTTTCAAGGAAGCTATCGCATATACAAGGTGCAACGATTAATAGCTAGGATGGCCACGTCATCCATGACATACGAGGACAGGTTGATTAATTCGCTCAATCGTATAGAAACAAATGAATAATTTAAATAAACAAACTTTATTTTCGACATAGTCTGCTCTTAATTCGATACATTTGGTCCATCTCTGTTAAAGTTCCTTTGATCCTATTCAAAATTATTTTCTTCTAACTACAAAATAATTGTCCACTGTTGAAGCTAGCTCTCCATTTGTCTAGAATTTTTTGCTTCCAATAAAATATTTTGATTTAGGAAATAGACGAAATGGTGCTAGGTCTGAAGAATATGGGGGTGCGGTACTAATATGAACTTTAATTCTTCAATTTTTTAGCAGAAACCGTAGTGGAATGCCCAGATGCATTATTATTTTAAAAAAGCACTTTCTTCTTAGTAATTCCTGGACGCTTCTCAACAATAGCTTCCTTCAAACGATTTAGAAGATTTGCGTAAAATTCTTAGTATACGATTTTGCCCTTTTGAAGATAGTCTATTCACAATATTCCTTTTGCATATCAAAATACCGATGCCATCACTTTTCCCGCCGATGAAACTGTCTTAGCCTGCTTTGGAGTTGGTTTTCCACGTTTGGTCCACATCTTCGTTGTTTAGATTCGGGTGTATAATAATAAACATCTTTTGTCACAAATAACAAATCGGCGTAAAAAATCTGTCGTGTTCTTCTTCTGTGTATTCATCGATATTTGACTGCGAACACGTCTTTGTTCCGTCGTCAGTAAACGCGGTACCCATCTTGTCGAAAGCTTTCGTTCCTTTGAAATGCCCACAGCCTCTGCTATTTCTAACGCTTTCAATCGTCGGTGACTTGGCAACAAATCATGGACTTTATTCATCATTTCTGGACTTGTAGGTGTTTTCAGGCGTCCACTGAGGGGATCATCTTCTAAGCTGCTCCTGCCACGCTTAAATTCATTTCACTATTTTCTGACGGTTATATACGAAGGACAATCCTCACCTCATTACATCTCGCATATCATCATGAATTTTGGTAAAGGACATGCCTTTCTTTAAAAGATACTTAACATTGGACGATGTTGGAATTGCTTACGAAACACGCTTTGTCGCAAATTTATCAAACACTAACAATAAACTAAGAAGCATCGGTTGTCAAAATGTGATGTGTAGTTTTTTTATGTCAACCCGCTCTCGTATTGTGTGCTCCACGCCCGATTTTTAATACTATTAAAAAGTCTTTGTATATATATATAGATAATTATTTCTTGACCTTCGTATATTATAGTAGATTATATTAGTTAGCGATTTATATTTTTAATTTCTTTGAAAAAGACACTATTTGTCGAAACATGTAAGATTGTTTTAAATATATACATATAAAAGTAAACCAGACCTTAAAACGCCAACTAATTAAATCTATTATATATATATATATATATATATATATATATATATATATATATATATATATATATATAAGGTAAACTTAATAAGTCGGCGATTAAAGGTCTGGTTCATTACTTCAAAGTATATATATTTAACAAAATAATTTGAAACATACATGAGTGGGTAAAACCACACCAATTTGTATATATTCTTAATATTCTTTCATGCTCTGTCTTAATAATTTCTGTTTGATAGCAAGGTAGTTATGTTTGGTTGAATGTATCTCTTCTCCAGCAGGGGCGTACCGACGATCCTGTAGAAAGGTGAAATACGTATCTGCGTCTCTGGAGAGGAGATACATTCACAAATATATAACTGGTATTGTGTTCTTCACACCCTATTTTTAATAATATTTTATATTATTAAAAATACTTTTGTATTATATATATTTAAAACAACCCTACATGTTTCGGCAATGATGCCTTTGTCAAGGGAATACAAAATATAAATGACAGAATATAAATGTCAAATAATTAAGTTGCTATGGTTTAAATTATTCAAAGATACATTCCAATGATAATAATAAATCATGCCTTAGTATTCCAAAAAATAGATAGCAAGGTGTGAACATATGTGTTGTTCGCTGCCAGAAGCTTGTGTCTCTTTCTGGGTATGAACCTGTGTGTTGGTTGCTGCTGGCAGCTTGCGTCTCTCTCTGGGTGTGTGATTTTGTATTTGTGTGACCGCGTAAGTGTAGGGTTTTGTATGTTAGTGCGCTCGTGCGTGTGTTTAGTGACCGGTCGCGTAAATTTAGAGAGATCGGATAACCAGCCGTTGCGTAAGGCCGCCAACCCTTTCCCGGCAACTTCTTTACTTTTCCGAGCAGTACTTCGACGGCCCGACCCCGCCCCAACGTGGCAAGGCGCAGACCAGCGAAGCGCACCCTGCACGGGGTTGCTCATCGCCAACCGAAGGAACACTCTTAGTGGCTACCTCAGTCGACGACGGTCAAACTTTGTGCCATCTTAACGATTTCCGCAGAAGCGGGGGCAATGCACACACGTCGAACGTGTGTGTGCTGTTAACAGCAGCCTAGCCAGGTTGCCGCCCAGGACCGGTCCTAGTGGTGTGTGCATTGCGCGGCGCCGTGATTTGCGCCGCGTAGCTTGGTTCCTCACTCCTGCTGGAAAGGCGGAATGGCACCTGACTGCCCATCGGGCAGACCCCCCTAGAGTTTGGTAGCGCATATGCTAGGCTACCACCCAGTAGAGGACCACATCAGCACAAAACAGAAAACATGTTAGCTGTTTTCTGTTTTGTGCTGATGTGGTCCTGTATTGTATCACGTAAGGTTATTTTTCAAACCAGTAAAATCAAAAAATATAGAAAAAACACGATTTATTTCATTTATAAGCTAGTTTAAATTATACTAAAAAAAATGCATAGAAACTATTAGAAATAGTTATTTATTCTTTATGCTTCTTAAAAAAACGTTTTCGTTTTTCAGAAAAGCTTCGTTTGGTTGCTTTTCTGTCATATTCAGCTAAAGAAAGATCTCTTCTCAATGTCCAACAGTAATCGGCCATCATTTTTGTGTCCCAGCGCCCTAGGTATCTTTTTCCATCTCTTTAATATCCTGGTTAAATCTTTCTCCTTGCTCTTCACTCACGTCCACAAGGTTTCCTGGGAAATAGTCCAAATGGGAATGTAAAAAGTGAATTTTTATGCTCATATTGCAACCGAGAATCCGGAATTTTTCCAGCATATTTTCAACGATCTCAACATAGTTTGTGTCTTTATAATTCCCTAGAAATTTATGTACAACTTCGTTAAAAGCATGTCATGCATGTTTTTCCTTATCTTCCGTCACATTTTCAAATTCTTGATCTTTCACCAAGCTCCTAATCTGCGGGCCTACAAAGATTCCCCTCTTTAATTTTGCCTCTGACAGAGTCGGAAATGTTTTACACAAATATTTAAAGCCTTTTTCCTTTTTTGTTTAATGCCTTAACAAATTGTTTCATAAGTCCAAGTTCTATGTGAAGCGGTGGAAGTAACACTTTTTGAGGGTCAATAAGACTTTCGCGAATTACATTTTTGGTTCCAGGTGTTAAAGTCACCCTTTGTGGCCAGTCTCATTTTATCCAATGCTGTTCTCGATTTCTGCTATCCCACTCGCACAGGAAACATGGAAATTTAGTATATCCAGACTGCTGACCCAAGAGAAGGCCTAAAATTTTTAAATCTCCACACACTTCCCAGTTGTGATTTTCATATTTTGTATTCTTAAAAGTAATTCGTGTAAATTTTCATAGTTTTCCTTTAAATTAACAGAATGGCCGACCGGAACAGAAGCAAAAACATTGCCATTATGTAAAAGAACAGCTTTAAGCCTCCTTTTTGAAGAGTCGATGAAAAGTCTCCAGTCAGAAGGTGTGTACTAAGGAGCTCCGAGGAAAGTAAGTAGATCAGCAATTGCTTGGCAGTACACGAGTGGTCCGTTTTGTGCAAAATATTTTACCAATCCAGCCTCACGATTTCTATACCATGAGAAGGTAGTTTCTGGGGCAAGCAAATTTTTTTGTTTCAACCTAGACCGCAGTACTTCAGAAAGATCTTTTGAAAGTCCCAAATCTCTTACTAAATCATTCAGTTCGGCTTGTGAAAATAGCTGAGGTTGGTTTTGACCTGAGGTTGATGGTTCAAAATCACTATCCATCTGTACGGATGTTGAAGAGGTTTCAATATCTTCTTGTAGTACTTTGGGGGTATAGGTATAGGTACATGATCACTGTGAGGAACTGGTCTGATAGCTGATTTAATATTGTTTGGGTACAAAATATCTTTCAAAGTTTTTCTATTATGCCCCTTAATATCACAAAGACAAAAGTAGCAATCTTCATGTTGATTTTGCGGTTCTCTCCAAACCATCGGTATTCCAAAAGGAAGGCTTTTCTATTCCCTATGGTCCAATGTCTTAAACCTTCTTCACATACCTTACAAACAACGTGCGGTGCCCAATCTTTATCTTGATAATTTGATTTTGAAATAAACATAATATGCATTTTTCACAAATTGGTTTCTTAAACTTTTTCAACACAAAATATCCACAAATATAACAGAAATCATCTGGTTTGTTTTTGCAACACCGGCTAGACATATTTTTAAGCAATGTTTATTTATCAAATACCACGCACAACACTAAAGACAAATTAATTTTACTTGTTTACTGATCGACACTCAGAGCTATAATGAAGTAAATGACATTAAAATATACATTTTGTTTGGAGTGATAAACTTGAAATCCTTCTTCGCAGTACTATTAAAGTGAAAGCATAATAAATAGGATTTAGCATGTAAACATTCCCGGAAATCTTGTCCAAAATTAATACATGTAATAAATGATTTACATCAGGTAATGAGAGCCTATTTAACAAATTTCTTTAAAACCACAACAGAAAATCATTTTTGGGTTAATACCTAGAATTTGAAGTAGTACATTAATTTTAAAATGAATTAAAACGCCTATTATAAGATATTTTTTATATTTTTTTCTTTTTCTTTTGCGCAAAAAAAAATCTGTGTGTGGTAGAGATCAACTGTATTTTAATTAGTTATTGCTATATAAAAACTGAGCTTATCAAACAAAAATCACGTCATCATAAATTTTATGCAGGCCTGTGTTATTGATCTGAGTTTTTTTCCCAGTATTTGCTCATATATTTTTAATGGTACAATGTCTTAGTAGCTATTCGTATTTAAGATACTCAAGCAATTCTTGGGATCTAACATGGTGACACACAAAATGTCTTTAAATGTAAATATGTAGTATTATCGGGTAAAATTTTAGATGCCATAGCTTTACTGTAACCACAACCATCGAAAGTGAATGCCCTAATGTAATAAAAAAGGAGAAAATTTCAAAAACTGAGAATATAATCGCAATTAATTTTTTAACAAAAAAGACCAGACATATTTTCGAATTAATTCAAAATTCATTCTAAAAATAAATGATCTGTATGCATTCAATGCTTTTCATTTACTTTTATAGCATCTTTGCTTTTCATCTTAAGCCAGTCAGATATCAATGTTTTATATCAATTTAAATAATATTCAAGAGACTTTATTGGAAACCCTTGAAAGTCGAATTGATATTGGAATAAAATTCATAATCGCCAAGCAGTACCCGTACGCCATGAAACTTTTAAATAAATTTTATAGGTTTCCTTACAGTTCAAGAAGAAATATTAAAACAAGTATGACATGACGGACATATTAAACTGTTTCAATATACGTATTTAATAGTTTTTGTAAAAGCAATGGATATGGAAGCACTATGATTGTATAATCTTCTCTATTTATTACGTTTTTCGTTCTAAAATTAACATTGAGGCAGCATAAATAAATACCTTTTTAATTTAACCTCCGAATCGATAATTTTAATAAAATACACACCGAACAATTATTAGGCTGGCTATTTATATACACGGAACTGGTGACGATAACATTGATGGCACCACCTCACATATTCATCATACTGCCTTTAAAGACAATTTTGACAAAACGCTTTATCATATAGACACTATTTGTGTTATTTACGGTGACGAAAATTTCATCTCAATAAAAAAATGTAAAACGTAAAAATTTTTGTGCGACAATTTATTACGAATTTCAACGTGTATTATCTCAACAACAGTGGCATCGATAAACTCTCTTCAACTTTTGGCAATTAAAGACTACCTAAAGCCACTGCTAATTACTGGTTTAGTTAATTGAATCGTTGCCGTTGTTCGTTTATGGACGAATTTATAAAAGGTCGTCCAAAATAAGTCGTTGCGTCAGAAAACACAATTATACAGTGCACGAACTGATAATGCGAGATCATGTGACATATCATGAGATTAAGGCATCCCTAAGCATTAGTATGACAAGCATAGATGGGATATTGCGTAAACATTTAGAAGTAGAAACTATTTGTTCGCGTTGGACCTCGCGTAATTTAACAAACGCTAAAAAAAAGGATAATGTCGATTGGTGCAAAGAAAAGCTCAAAAAATGCTATTGTGGTGCCTCAATAGTCGTGTCTCACATCTACACAGGTGTCGAATCTTAAATCAGTGTGGATATTCCAAGACGAGCCAACCCCAACAAAAGTTGAGTGCGCAAGAACCACCTTGAAGCAAATAATCCCTGTTGTTTTTAAAAAAGTGGACATGTAGCCACAGTGCCACAAGAAGATCGTGGAACGATTAACTCTGAATGGTACACAACTATTTGTTTGCCAGAAGTCTTTAAAGACGCATCGACGCAGGCTCATACTTCACCATGACAATGTGAACTCTCACACATTAGTACAAACAACTCAATATTTGACCGGTGAAAACATCTAATTGATGGGTCATCCACCTTACAACCATGATTCCGTGCCCTATGATTTCTATTTGTTCCCGTTCGTAAATAACAAACTATGGTGGGCTATTAGCATACCTTGAGATATTCTTCTCTCCGAGTAGATTCCATTAATTTTGAATGAAAGGAATCTAAGAAATATTCGATCAATGGGTCTAATGTCAAGACATCGCAAGCTTACAAAGGGATATCTAATTAACACAACGTAGTTCAGCTTACTCAGAACATAGGCATAATATAAAGATCTCAACATAACTTTATTCCTAATATGCGCTTAATAAAACCCAGTGACTTGAAAGCTTGAGAACATATATTGAGATTTTAAGGTAAGGCTCGAATAAAACAATTCTCCTAAATCCTTAAATTCTATCTAAAGTGCTAGTTGAGGATCATGTACGCAATATGAGGGTGTAAAACGCGAGGAAGAACGCTTGAAACTGACTACACAAGATTTACCAATGTTTAGTTTGACGCCAGATAATCTACACCACTTGACCAACACATTATGATTGTGTTGAATTTGAGCATATCATCAGTAAAAGATATTTCAAAATATATTTTAATAATTAACTAAGGTAAATTTAAAACATTTCTTAAGCAATTAAACAATTTTTTCGTCTATTCGACCATTCTCAAAGAGTTTACTCAACTAAATTATGGGATCAACTTCCAATGTTTATATATGACTGTCTGTGCTTACGATTAGTGTTAATTACCATTTAAAGTCGAATAGACGGAAGCAATTGTTAGAGTAGAAGTCTAAAAAGCAAGTGAAACTGAACAAGTGTTTTAATTTTCTTAAGTTAATTGTTTAAACATTGTTAACAATATTTTAATATCCAAACACCGGAAATTAATTCATAAAACGTCATTGATAAATATAACAGATAGTAGTGGCCCTAATTTGAGCCTTGACGAACATCAGGCGATGGAACAAACTCAATGAAATCAAAGCCACCATAAGCCACATATCATTTCCTTTGATGTGTGTATGTACAAAGAAGATTAGTAGAAGATGTGAAAAGACCATATAAGCTTAGTTTATTTAATAGAACTCCATGATTCCCTGATCGACCATGTCATATGCTTTGACAGATTTCTACAAGTTAAATCAACTTGACCCCGTCTTATTGTGTATTCTCCTAATACAGGGTGGCCCAAAATGACCGAAGGGGTTTGAGTTCATTATAACTTCTTATTTAAGGCATAATTTTTATTTTTTTTAAAATTTTAAATACAGTATAGTAGTGGAGAATATTTTTAATTTAATTATGAAAAATTATATCTCGCAAGTGGTGGCCATTTTCTGCTTCGCATATCGTGCTCTTTCCAAAACATTTTCCATAACCTTTCGCAAAACTTCAGGTGTTATGTTGTTGATTTCGTCGCATATATTATTTTTTAATTGCTGTATGGTTCGAGACTTATTAATATAGACTTTTCCTTTCAAATAACCCAAAAGGAAGCAGTCTTAAGCGGTTAAATCCGGTGAACGCGGAGGCAAATTAAAGTCGCTTGTACGGGAAATAATTCGTTCACCAAAGATGTCGCGTAAAGGAGCCATTGTGTCCCTCGCAGTGTGCGCTGTGGCTCCATACTGTTGGAACCATACTTGCGGATGGTTTTCCACGGCTGGCCTTAAAAAATTTTCCAACATTGTCCGATATATAACACCAGTGATGGAAATGGCGACACCGTGTTCATTTTCAAAAAAATGTGGGCCAATCATCCTTTCCGACGAAACACCGCACCAAACGGTACACTTAAGTGAGAGTAATTCTCGCTGTTGAACTACTCTTGGATTTTCCGTAGCCCATATCCTGCAGTTTTGCCTATTAACGAACCCATTTAATTGGAAATGGGCTTCGTCGCTCATAATTAAATTATGAATAAAATCATGATTTTCTTCTGCTTTTTGACGAAAATAAATTGCATAATCAAGTCGTTGCTGGTAATCTGTCGGTTTCAATTGTTGGACAAGCTGAATTTTGTATGGAAACATTCTTATTGTAAGCAAAATTCTCTGCAGCGACCCTCTTGAGAGGCCAAGTTGTGTCGAACGTCTCCTGGTTGATGTTTCACCATCTTCCCAAAATGGTGGCGCAAAATGACCGAAGGGGTTTTAATTCCTTATAACTTTTTTATTATAATTTTCTTCCCAAATACTCTCCTGTACCCGTTCAACATTGTCATCCGTGTGCACCGTTCGTCGTCTGCCGGCACCAGGAAGGTTCCATACTGCCCCTTGTTTTCGAAAATTTGCAACCAGACGGTTTATTGTTGACTCTGAGGGTCCAACCCGCACATTAAAATAAGGACGATATGCACGCTGAGTCAAAACAATGGATCGTAGATTTGAGAAATAAAGTTCAACGATTTTGGCTCGTTGTTTACCATAAGCCACATATCATTTCCTTTGATGTGTGTATGTACAAAGAAGATTAGTAGAAGATGTGAAAAGACCATATAAGCTTAGTTTATTTAATAGAATTCCATGATTCCCTGATTGACCATGTCATATGCTTTGACAGATTTGTACAAGTTAAATCAACTTGACCCCGTCAAGTTGATTTACTGTTCCATTTTAAATTCCCCAAGTCTTCTTTACAAAATACTGAAAACAAAAAAAAATATATATAATAAAAAAGTTACAAGGAATTAAAACCCCTTCGGTCATTTTGGGCCACCCTGTACTTCCTAGTTCGGCCAATTTAATACCACCATCCCCTGTATTAGGCTGTGCAGATTCAAAGCTGGTCGAGGAATGTAGGCAAATTTTGAAAGGTGTGTAACCCGCATGCAACAGTAATCCCCTAGCATTTCCACGGTTTAACTCATCAGTAATCATTGTCATATTCATATTTTTAACATAAAAACAAAGTAGATTTAAGAAAGAAACTTCACCATTCTAACAACATGTCAGATCTAATACTCTAGCTAAAAAACTATATGACAGTCGGATGAATGCACTTGAAGATAGACTTTTTATCCACGGGGTCCCGTTCTTCAGGATTAAACAAAAAATTGTTCGCATAATCCTATGCGAATATTATTCAATTAATTACTTCAATAAATTGTGAAATAATATAGAAACATCTAATAATATTGCTCGGCCAATGTTGAATAATATAGAACAAGCATTCATTAAAAATGAAGTCATACATATTCATTTATCAAAATGTTATTTCTAGATTTGAATATAGCATTTCTGTATTCAAATCTATTCATGTTTTAGTTTATTATTTAAAATTATACGAATATTACTAATTTACGTGTACAATTAATAATAACCTGTAATTTATGGAAACAAAAAATTAAAAATGTCGAAAATGTACGTGTTACACTTTCTTTATATGTATATACTAGTTGTAATGCTATTTTGTAAATCAATCAATTCGCCTGTTAAAGTCTTGCCTGTCAGAAATGAACGACAACAGGCACCTTAAACGTATTGAATTATTCTGATGAACGTAAAAGGTTAACCTATACAGTCTTAAAATACAAATTAATTTCCCATAATGGAAAATAATATGCAAATATTTTCCGAAAAAATCTCCATTTGTATATTATTATTGTAGTAGTCTATGTAATTTCTATAGATTTCAATTTTTCTGCCACTTTACCTAGTATATTCTAACAAAATCCTTTCTTGAACAATTTTTAAAATTTTTAACTCTAATCTTGAAAGTCAGCAGAATTCTATCTATCTAACTAATACCCTTTGTTCACACATTACCAAAATTAGAAATTTTTCAATACCCATAAACTTCCTTGAAATGAAAGTAAATATAGCTTTCTACATTTTACGACGCTAATTAATCGAATTTTTTAATTGAAAAAATTCGCCCTTAAGCAGGATTCGAACCCACGTCCATGATTTACCGGACCATTGCTCCGCCACTGAGCTATTAAGAACTGTGGTTCCGAATACATCAGAAATTCTTAAATTACATTAAGGAAACAGATGTTAATATTTTTTGCTTGTAGTCAGCACTTGTTGCAAATTAATTTCATTTTCGCGAAGTTATTGAAATGATTTAAAAAACTCGTACACAATTTTATTGTTTTCCAAAGTATTAGCCTTTGACGTCGATATACTTTTGTTTTTACTCGAACCAACTTTCTAAGCCTTAAACATAAAAAGAAATAAAGTCTGTCTAACGGAATGTCAAGAATGTCAACGGAATAACAAGACACTACTGTAGGAGCTGATCGCTAGACTTTCAGCAAATCTAATTCACAGTAATAAAAAATAAATGAAAGAGAAATGGCAAATATTTCTCTAAAGTATGGATTAGATATGTGAACAATATTTTCGTGGACTTTATACAAGGTTGTGTAATTTATATGACTTTTTAAAGCAATTAAATTCGAAATGCCCAACAATTTAAATCACAATAGAAAAAGACAAATCAAGCTTTACTTCACTAGCCAAACTGACGAAGTCTATTGTTGTGACAGAAACACGTGTCTGTGATAACTTGATTGAAGTAATTTGTGTATGTACTACTTTCACAAGGTGCGGCCCCGGTCTCATTATATTGTATTAGAATAACACGACCTCGGTCCATCTAATTGCATACACAAGGTTATGAATCATAGTTGCACACTTGCAAATCTTGTTGATGTTTTAATTAGTAGATGGCCGAAAGAAGGATCTTTCAACGTATATAAGGCATTCGATTAAAGAAGAGAGATCAGTCTTAGTTAGACAGTCAGTACGACTTGCGAGTACGCTATAGAACTCTCTTTCGGCTACTGTATTATATTGATTATGTAAATAGTATTGTTATCTTGTTATAAGTATTAACTAATTATACAAATGTTAAACCAACTTCGTAAGCGTATTATTTAATTCATACACGTTCCCACGAACTTACATAATGATGTAGCCCGTAGGACCAGGCAACATCACATGTCTTTGGCAGAAGTAAGGTTTGTCCATGTGTACAGATACAGATTTGTGTAATGTATATCTGTTTCATTTGTAAAATATACAAATGCTCTAAATTATAAAGTAAGTAATAGATGAATTTTCAAATGTAAAGGATTCTTAGAATTTAAAGAAAGTTTTATAATTTGAATATTGTAATAAAAGTATGTTGTACTGTGGTTTAAACTTTAAAATGCACCTTGAATATTTATAAAATTGGAAATCTTATAGTTTAATTCTTTATCGTAAATTTACTTATATCTGACATAAATAAATACAATATAAAAAATTTTGTTTTATGACAAAGCAGTTTCCAACAAAGATCCTTTAATTTTCTTGTTCATCGGTTGTTAAGTTTTTCGCTTTTAAAAGACAGATAAGGAAAAGAACTGTTTGATCAAAAGCATTGCAGTATTCATGTGTTCGTAAATGATTAAAATCAAGGTCAAAGTAAAGGCTCGAAATTTAAATCGGTAGTAAAGTAAAGTAGTGTAGTAAGTATAGTAAAGTAAAGCCTGTTTTCAGTTCTCATACAAATTTAATAATTAGCGTATTCCAGGTTATTACTGCATTCGTCATATTTGGAGCCTGCCGACGCGAAGTGTTGCATGATTTATGTATTCAGGATGTGACGACTGAAGGTTCGATTTTGTTAGTGAAAATTCACTAAAACTTACACTTCCAGACAGTTTACGATTGTTCCTAACGATGGTATTGTGGACAAAATTCTTTGTACAACAAATATGTTGCTTTACATCCTAATTATGTCCAAATTGACAGTTTGTTTTTGTCATATCATAATGGCAAGAGTAGTTAGCAGGCGGTGGGGAAAAATACTTTCGGAAAAATGCCAAGAATGTTTGCCGAGTTTCTAAAATTACCCAACGCAAATAAATATACGGGACATTGTTTCCTCAGAAGTGCTGCAACTATACTAGCAGAAAGCGGCAGTGACACAAGAACGTTGAAGCAATTGGGTGGTTGGCGATCGGATAAGGTAGCCGAATCTTACGTTGAAAATTCGCTGCATAACAAAAATAAAATAGCTCAGAATATCTGTGGGGGAGCTTCGACAATCATATCAGAGGCTAATGAAAGACCTATTAGTTTAGACGATAGTTTGCGGCAAGTTACAAAAACTAATCCAAGCATTTATACTTTAATTTCCACAAATAATATTGCAGAAAATAATGTATTATTTTCCTTAATGTTAATAAATGTTATATATTGACGTTTGTCTGAATTATGAATTCAATTGTTGCCTAGCAATTTTTGATTGATCTGTGCCATAAAGACCTCTTTATGCCCTCATTTAGAGGCCTATAAAGAAGATTATGATTCTAAAATCGAATAAAAATATTTATATACGTAGAAATAAGAGTAGTTAATGAATTCTGACAATGGAACAATTCCTCAGTCCAGTTTGTATGCTTCATTGTGGCTTTAATGTGTTCTTTAATTTTTACGCTAGATTTAAGTAGTATATAAGCGTTCGTTTTAATGCTAGGAATTTAGTGTTATTACTAGAGCTGAGGATGTTTGCGGTACGGCAGGACCGTATGTAGTGCATCCCCACATTTAACTATTTACCTAAATATTCTCTGAAATGATTTGCCGGATCTCATAAATTAATAGAGTGATATTTTAGTATGCACTGGATATTGTTATTATACAAAATCATAATAGCCATTTGTATTTATGGATCATAAATAATAATACGCATGTATTAGTATTTGGTTGTGAATTCAATTTAAACTTAAAACGAATCGTAATATTTTAACGACAAGCCGTCCTTGCAATACATGCATTCGAGACAAAGTGTGCAACTCTACGAATAACTTCCATAATTGATCGAAAATGGACATTTTGGAGCTGAAGTAAAGCCCCTATTCTTAGAAAATTTTATTACTGTCGTTAAGAACTATTATTATAAACAACAAAGGCCTTTTATTAGTGTTGAAGTTTTAGGTTCATTGAATTTCCATGTTGTAAGTAGTCAATTGTAAAGTGTTCATTCACAATATTCTAAAACAAGGTGTAAATTTAACTAAAATCCAGAAAAACATATTCTGATAATATATTACTAGAATAGAAGCTGTGTTTATTACTATTTATTATATTATTTTTATAACCAAATGCAATAAAAGCTACGAAAACAAAAGAAACCTCGATTTATTAACATCTTGTCACACAGCCTTCCAAAGCCTGGCAGCAGTTGAAGTTAGAAGTTATAAGTTATAACTTCTAACTTCATTCACCTAGTTCAAGTAGGTAGTATATATAAAATATATGCAAAATATGTGCTGCCAGGCTTTGAAAGGCTGTGTGACAAGATTTTAATAAATCGAGGTATCTTTTGTTTTCGTAGCTTTTATTGCATTTGGTTATAAAAATAATATAATAAATAGTAATAAACACAGCTTCTAATCTAGTAATATATTATCAGAATGTGTTTTTCTGGATTTTAGTTAAATTTACACCTTGTTTTAGAATATTGTGAATGAACACTTTACAATTGACTACTTTACTGGAAGTTATTCGTAGAGTTGCACACTTTGTCTCGAATGCATGTATTGTAAGGACGGCTTGTCGTTAAAATATTACGATTCGTTTTAAGTTTAAATTGAATTCACAACCAAATTCAAATACATGCGTATTATTATTTATGATCCATAAATACAAATGGCTGTTATGATTTTGTATAATAACAATATCCAGTGCATACTAAAATATCACTCTATTAATTTATGAGATCCGGCAAATCATTTCAGAGAATATTTAGATAAATAGTTAAATGTGGGGATGCACTACATACGGTCCTGCCGTACCGCAAACATCCTCAGCTCTAGTTATTACATTGGTGATTTGATGATGGGCGTATCTTCAAAAATTGTAACTTAGACAAAGATCCTACGTTTAACACTATATTTCAGATTATTCTACTGAAGATGACATCTTAGTTGTGAAAATATATAGAGTTTAGTAATTTATATTGTGGTTAGGTTTTTTCTTGTTTCTGTTTGTTTCGGATTTCAAGCTACGTATTCGAATGAAAATATTAGATTCCAGAAATTTTACGAGCCGTCCTTGTATGGTAACTCAATTTATAATTACATTTGAGTCCATAAAATTAATGAAAAAAGGAAAATTAAAACACATTTTGTTATCTGAGTTACAGGCAAAGATTAGAGATTACGACATTGAAAAATTAATGGAAAAACCGTTTTGCATACTTGATAAAATACGTACATATATTGTTTCAGTAACTACCTCAGGCAATTTTGTTAATTTAAAGCACTTGTTGAGCTTACCTCGCAATTACTAAATGAATTAAATCCCAAAATCTTTTAACATCAAAATAAGTATATTCGCTATTTTCAACCTCCCGAAAAATATCGTATGAAAAAATCACAAGTGAAGGTATAGTGGAAATTCTAGAGAAAAATGATATTTAAAATTATGTCTGGCCCCGCTAGAATCGAAGTTGATCCGTTACATTCGTATCCCGAAGAATCGCAGTTGAGGAAGTCTCCGGCGACGGATTTCATTTACATCTGGAACAGATTTACATTCACACCGGTCGGTCCCGGATCGTGAAATATTCAGCGGGTTTTTACATCTGCCGTGTCGGCTAATGGTTCTTGAGTGATGTCAATGAATGTTAAATTCTTCTCAGCAGTAACAAGCCTAGCTGGCGCTTATATTTCTTTGCACATCGTCAGTGCCGACGCGTGATAACCTATGTGAAATTGCTAGTGAAAGAATATACGCGATACATGATTGTTTCATTTCCATAAACTGAATAAAAGCATTTCCTTTAACGTAGAAAGGAATCGTTCGTCTATTACTAACCCAATCGTTTTTAATATTTAATATTCTTCGCCAAAAGCAATTCAAATTGAATAAAAAAGGGAATATAGATATTTTATAGGCACATTTTTAAAAATATCGAAATACTCAGAGATACACACATACAGTCTGCTTGAAATACTACCTGGATTTAGCTGAAAACCAGACAAACTAGAAAGGCCAGCAACAAAAAAACTGCGTACTGTTTCTTATCAATTTTTAGTCACTAAAACCGGGAACAATACTCGAAAAATTCCATCTTGTCAAACTGTCTTGCAAAACTTGTGTTTGTAGTTTTCATTTAGACTGAAACACCCGCTTAATGAAAAGTTAGGAATCTTACTGACTGGTTTGAGCATGTTTATACACGTTTGCCTGGGTATTAGAAACGAGTATAAGCAAACATATTGCCAGATTTAATCATATTTCAGCATGTTAAATAAGTTCAAGATCTAAATTGATGATAAGTAGGGACCGGACACGAAAGGCCCATGACTCATCGCCCACGGGCGAACTATTGAAAATTTGTATTTTTATTACTGCTTAATTGACGAAGGAGATACTTGTTGAAACTTCATTATCACGCTAAGAAATAAGTAATTAAACTTCTAGTTTCAAAAATTCTTTTATTGTAAATACCACTACAATATTGTTTCGCCATACAATGGCTTCATCAGGTGGATGAAATACTGAATATGTACAATACAAGTTTGAATATTTATGTGAAAATTATTGGGGAAATGGTGGTAGAAAAATTTTTACAATCTTAAATTTAGTAGAGGGGAGTTGTTTAAATCTAGTTGGTCATTTAAAGCAAATTCTAAACTATTGTATCTATTAATTTCTAAGTTTTCTAATAGGCTAAGTTTTTTACTTTTTTCTTGAATGTGTAAAATTTTGAAATCTATATTAAATCTATGATTGATATCTATACCTACAATGACTTGCGAAAGTTGAATCTGTTTTCTTTCATCCTAATTTTTTTGAATGTCCTCCCCGTTTGTCCTATGTTTACCTTATAACAATATTCGAATGTTAACTTATATACACCAGAGTTTGATTCTTTGTCTATTTTATCTTTGTTGTTTTTAATAATTTTCTGTATAGTATTGTCTGTTTTAAATGATATATGTTCGTTATTAAGTTTTTTAATGAAAGTACCAATTTTTTCGAAATTTTTCCTAAGTAAGTGATTGAATTATAGGAATTAATTATCTTGTATTTTAATTTTGGATAAACTAAGGAAAGGGTCTTAGATTTTTGTTGGCTATTTAGGATGTTATTGACAATATTTATGGAGTAACCATTGTTTAATGCTATTGTGTATATTCTATTTAGTTCAAGGTTGAAATTACTTTTACTCATAGGTACATGAATTAATACCATTGATTGGTATGCTGATAATTTGTGTGTTATAGGATGAAAAGAATTAGCGTGTATTGTGGTATCTGTATGTGTTGGTTTATGGTATATAGCGAACTCGTGTTTATTAGTTTTGTGTGATATGGTCAAATCTAGAAAATTAATGCTTTTATTTATTTCTGTTTCTATAGTACAAACACTATAGTATAGTGTTTCAAAATTTATTTTGGGGTGAATAGTGTTGATATAATTATGTAAAGTTTTTAATTGTCTATCTGAACCGTTAAAGCAAATTAATATGTCATCAACATACCTAAACCAATGTACACAATTACCAAACAAGGGATGTGTACTAATTATAGTTTCTAAATTATTCATGAAAATTTCCGCTAATAAGGGGCTTAGTGGGTTTCCCATTGCTAGACCCTCTGTTTGTTTATAAAATTTCTTTTTAAATTGAAAACAATTTATAATAATAAAAATAATATATATATAAAAATAAAAATGGTAATAGAAAAATCAGGTCCTCTTTTAATAACACCCAAAAACGTATATTAACAACTATGAATCCCCTACCTCCTAAATTATACGGTTTAATTAAACTACATAAAGACAATACACCTATACGACCAGTAGTATCGTACGTAAAAGCACCTTGTAGAAATGTGTCCAAACACTTAATAGATTTAATTCTTACACACACTAAATTCAAATCTAAGTTCTCCGTTAAAACTCCCAGGAATTAATTAACAACATTTCAAACTTGCAATTATCAAACAAATGCAAACTCATTTCTTTTGATGTCTCGAATTTGTTCACTAGTATCCCATCCCAGGAGGTAATAGATTTAATTACTTTACAACTAGAACGTAGAAACACGAACATTATCACAAAGACCGAAATTTTACAGCTCTTTGAAACATGCCTGGAACAAGATTATTTTCAATTTAAAAACAAATTTTATAAACAAACAGAGGGTCTAGCAATGGGAAACCCCCTAAGCCCCTTATTAGCGGAAATTTTCATGAATAATTTAGAAACCATAATTAGTACACATCCCTTGTTTGGTAATTGTGTATATTGGTTTTAGGTATGTTGATGACATATTAATTTGCTTTAACGGTT
This sequence comes from Melolontha melolontha, assembly GCA_935421215.2. Lineage (NCBI taxonomy): Eukaryota > Metazoa > Arthropoda > Insecta > Coleoptera > Scarabaeidae > Melolontha > Melolontha melolontha. The sequence goes on from OW285238.1 coordinate 148,959,310, forward strand.
CAGATAGACAATTAAAAACTTTACATAATTATATCAACACTATTCACCCCAAAATAAATTTTACTATAGAAACAGAAATAAATAAAAGCATTAATTTTCTAGATTTGACCATATCACACAAAACTAATAAACACGAGTTCGCTATATACCATAAACCAACACATACAGATACCACAATACACGCTAATTCTTTTCATCCTATAACACACAAATTATCAGCATACCAATCAATGGTATATAGATTAATTCATGTACCTATGAGTAAAAGTCATTTCGACCTTGAACTAAATAGAATATACACAATAGCATTAAACAATGGTTACTCTATAAATATTGTCAATAACATCCTAAATAGCCAACAAAAATCTAAAACCCTTTCCTTAGTTTATCCAAAATTAAAATACAAGATAATTAATTCCTATAATTCAATCACTTACTTAGGAAAAATTTCGGAAAAAATTGGTACTTTCATTAAAAAACTTAATAACGAACATATATCATTTAAAATAGACAATACTATACAGAACATTATTAAAAATAACAAAGATAAAATAGACAAAGAATCAAACTCTGGTGTATATAAGTTAACATGCGAAGATTGTAATAAGGTATACATAGGACAAACGGGGAGGACATTCTAAATTAGGATGAAAGAACACGAGAGAAGCTATAAAGAAAAGAAAACAGATTCAATTTCCGCAAGTCATTGTTATAGATATCAATCATAGATTTAATATAGATTTCAAAATTTTACACATTCAAGAAAAAAGTAAAAAACTTAACCTGTTAGAAAACTTAGAAATTAATAGATACAATAGTTTAGGATTAGCTTTAAATGACCAACTAGATTTAAACAACTCCCCTCTATTAAATTTAAGATTGTAAAAATTTTTCCACCACCATTTCCCCAATAATTTTCACATAAATATTCAAACTTGTATTGTCCATACTCAGTATTTCATCCACCTGATGAAGCCATTGTATACTATGTTTCAAACAATATTGTAGTGGTATTTACAATAAAAAAAATTTTGAAACTAGAAGTTTAATTACTTATTTCTTAGCGTTTTATTACTGCATTAAAGTTATTAAGACAGAACGTAAAAGTAGATGCAGTGCCGCTCATAGATTTAATGTCGACATCACGAACACTAAAGTAACCATCGTTGTCTTCATAACAAGTGGAATACTTAGCCAGGGGTTTTTATCTGACGGACACAACCACAACTTGCGAAAACTGTATTAAAACGCCTGCACTCTACATCTGATATGACCGAAACTTTCGGTTGTATTAATGGAATGTATGGAACTTATAACTAGGAACCGGACATGAGAGGCCCATGACTCATCGCCCACTAGCCTACTATCGAAAATTTGTATTTTTAAAAAGTTTTTATTTTTATTTATATAATTGGTAAACAAATGGGTGGTGATCTATAAAATACGAAATACATTTTTATTTGTTCATTTTGTAGTTCAAGTTCAGTAAAGGAGTATTTAATATTAACTAGCAATTCTTTCTCAAGGTTCTCTTCTGTAAAATTTGTTCTCTTTGAATGAAAAACATCCTTGTAGATAGAAAACGTCCGTTCTACATCGCAACTGGTTATAGGTGCATACTAGAAATATTCTTTTATTTCAGCGTATTTCACAGTTAGATTTTGAGGCATTGTCCCAATACACAATTGCCAAAATACTATTAAACCTGGATTTCTATTAAAAACCGCATCTAACTTTTGGCGAAGACCACATCCGAAGTCGCTTGGAATATTTTTCGAATTATTAATAGCCACATCTAATGTGGTTAATCCTATTCTTTCATACTATGTTTCCAACGTGCCTCTCTTGTTTCTAATACTCTAGCGCATAATTTATCTACTGTACTTAATAATGTGATTCCACGATATTTACTATAGTTCCTTACATCTCCTTTCTTGTATACTGGTACAATTATTCCGATTTGCCAGCCCCTGGTGCCTCGCCTGTATTTAGTACTTTGTTATTATCTTTAGTACCTCTGCTATTTTCTCATTTCCTGCTTTTATCATATCGGCCGTTATCTGGTCGAATCATTGCCTCTTGAATTTGTTCCGTAGTCACCGCTTCAATTTGCTGCCGATCCTCCTCTCTCCCTACACGTCGCGAAGAATCAACATCATTGTTTTATGTCCGTTCCATCCAATAGGTCTTTAAAATATCTTTTCCATCTTTTCAGTCTCCTCTTCCTCCACTAAAACTTCATCCTCCTCATCTTTAACGTTACTTATCATGTTACTGTAATTTTTCCTAGCATTCCTAATTGTTTCAAAAAATAATTTTACGCTCTCTTGACTATCGTTCTTTGGCTTTTGTAATCGTCATAATCTCTTTGGTTAGGGATTCATCATTTCATTTTAGATTTTGATTTTCAGAATAAATGATTAGTTTTGGTAAATTTCCAAAGTGTTCCTGAAGGAAGTACAACTGATTTTTTTAATTTGGAATTTGCATTAGTTCCTTGCACTCCGAAATACTTCGAGCATCGTCATTTAAACATGTAACGAAATTTTGTAAACTATTGAAATTCTCTGCATAAAAACTGGTAGCTTCCAACCATGTTCCCCATCTAGTTATTACTGGAGAGGGAGGCAGTGACAAAAGTGGAAGTTCTCCCCTGTACAGAGCTACTCTCAATGATGCTTTTCTGAAACTTTATTAAAAGCCGAGACACGTCTATCAACTTCCGGAAAGGTGTCCAGAGACACCTGTGAATATATCAGAATATATTTACAGCTTCTGTGGAGAGCATGTGCTACACAAGTAATGTGCAGCTTATTAGTATATGTTTCCTTTAATAGTCTGCCTGTTTTTAATATATATGCAGCACTGTCACTGACAAATAAAAATATTTTTTCTTTATACCTGTCGTCCGAATGAAGCATTTAGTGCATATTCTCGTAAATGGTTTTAGCTACTGTTTCCGCATCAACTGTATTTATAACTTTTGCTGCTATTACATATACGTTATATGGAATAGTTGGATGTAGTACACCAACTACAACATTTACCACACAGCGCCCTAATGTATCGACAGTTTCGTCGGCACTTATATTTGAAAGACGGCTTCTAATGCGTTTTACTGCTTTCGTGTAGCACTTAGTAATATAATATTTGCCTAAGGTGGATTCATCAGGAACATTTCGACCATTTGGAGAAATATTTTGAAGGTGGGATTTTTAAGTTAATTTAATGGAATATTTGCCGCCATTAAAGTTCCACAGACTTCTTCGTTAAAATTGTCAGATTCCAACGGGTCTAATCTCTGTGTACGTATTTGCGATACTAACTAACGTTTTACGTGCGATTTCTTGGAAATTTTACAGACTTTGCAATAAATTTCGGAATTACTGGCAATGGACACACAATCATTGTGACCCTTAATCCAACTTGCCATTGTTTCACGATGCCATTCTCGACGTTGTTCCATATCATATGTGAAAAAATAACTTAAACAATGTTTTAGATCTAAATAAATGAAAATGAAAAATAAATGTGAAAGTTATTGAAACTTAACGAAATTCACTGGACCCTTACGTCAAAATAATTGGGAGAAGTAGTATCCATGAAACGATATTAAACAGGATCTATTACAAAAATTACGAAGTATGTAATTAACAGTTAGAACAATAAAATAAATTACAGAAACTCCTCACGCTTCTATCTACGCCCATCAAGAAAGGAATTTAACTGTTATATCGAAGTAATTGGCTCACAATTCATAAAAAACAGATATGCGGTTACCCGAATTAATAGTATTATTCAATAACATCGTAATTTCAACCCGATGCGTCCGGTCTCTACTGATTAGCCACACTCAGTTTACATTTAGCGTTCAAACGTGACTGTACTCGTGTTTTTAGTTATACAGGGTTATGCAAAAGTGTGAATCCATTCGTATATCTTTGATACGGCTACTTAAATTTTAATAAAATTTTCCACATTTAAGCTAATGCAAATAGGGAATTCGAAGAGTTTATTTATATCCGAATCAAGACTTTCGGTTTAAGCGGAAACGATGTTAACTTCTACATTTTAAATGAAACAGATTGTATATTTTAACGAATTTCAATAGAACCTCTGCTCTAGGAGTTCAGAAATAATAAGGCATGGCACCCTTTTGTTCAACAACGACAAATACATTTAATTAAAGCTGATATTTCAAAATTATGTTTATGTTTAGTAAATCATGGAATTAAAATTCAGTACTTTACTTAAACTGTCAGAATTAACTTTGTAGACGTACAAATATGTTTGAATTTACTGAAAAAGAACGTATTGAATTTCTGATGATGACTGATTTTGGTATTGAAATTCTGATGATGATTGCGATTCCCATCGCATACCTCTTTGTGTAATCTCGTTTTTGTAGTGATGTGGCGTGTGAAAGCTAATGAAGTGTTTTGAAATAGAATATGATTCATCTAACCCGCGGCTATTCTTCGATTCGCCGAAAACTAGTCTCAAACAGTGTTATTACATAATGAATATCTCCAATACACGACGGAAATTTTCCCAATGCCCTCTTGAAGGAGCTTGGGAAATACTCCCTCTGATCCTGGGGATTTATATGGTTCAAACGACCGTATCGCCTACCTAATTAAATGGGGATTGAACATCTCATTTGATATCTCCCAATCATTCCTAGTCGCCCTCCAAAAGGTGACAAGTTAATTGGTATCACAATCATCCATACGCTCAGAACCTGGAAAGTGCACCCCCAGAAGATACTCTAAAGTTACTTCCACGGTACTGGCATAATACACCTCAGGTTTTTGTATAGGTCTCATTGCGTTGGAAGGATCTTTTTTGAGAATCCTGTTAATTCTGACCATGTCAGGGACACCTGATTCAGCAGATTAGAAAACATAATATTTTCCAAAAACATCCCATGCTGCTAAAAAAATTTTATTTGCGGACCTGTATTATATCATATATTATACAACAAGACACGTGAAAATACTCGATTATACGAGACGTATTGCCTGAAACACCAGGAGACCAAAGGTGTGTTTTTTTAGGCAATACTTCTAGTTTCGAGAATTTTCAAGTATCACGTTGTATACAGGTAGGCTATATCATGAAAATAAAAAGAAAAACAGTTGTACGGAACGAGCCATGATGATAACTAAGAAATCTGACAATTCAGTACCATCAAATTATTTAAGTCGAAATCATAGTAATTTAATCGTAGTTTTGGCAGCGAATATACAAAAAAAAAAAAAAAAAAAAAAAAATCGACTCAGACCGCACTCTCGCAGTAAAATGTCCCTAGCACAAAAATATAACATACATTCCAGTTTTGCTTTTCAAACATTAAAGTTCAAGATCTTAACATAAAAATGAGTGCATATTCTTCTGTTACATTTCTTTTTCTTTGAAAAAATAAAGTTATGTTTTAGGATGCTAAAACTTCAAAACAGACGCGGAAAACTTAAAAGAATAGACTAGGTAATATCAAGTACATTTTTATTTTAATTATCAATATTTTGTGTTACCGCCCCTAGCCCTAATTACCGCTTGTAAACGGTTCTTCATGGAATGAATAAGTTTAAACGCGCTGTCTTGCGGGATAGCGTCCCATTCTTCGGGAAGTGCTGCTTGAAGTTCAGCACTCGTAACTGGTGCAGGACTTCTAGCCTGAATTTTCCTTTTGAGTTCATCACACAGGTGTTCAATAGGATTCAAGTCCGGGCTGCGCGCCAGTCCATAACTCGTATTTCAAGTTCTTGCAAGTAATGCCTTACGGAAACTGCACTGTGTGGACGGGCATTATCTTGCATGAGAATGAAGGTTTCCCCGATAAAACCAACGTAAGGAACGACATGGTTCTCTAGAATTTCTTGGATGTATCAGTTCGCTGTCAAACCTCCTGCTCGGCCGCCGGTTTCAATAAAAACCAGCTCGGTTTTTGCGTCCATAGAAATGCCAGCCCACACCATACAGGAACCTTCTCCAAAAGCCACCTTTTCTGTTATGCAGCATTGTGTGAATCTTTCTCCCGGCCATCTGTATACTTTTCCTCTTCTGTCACTGCCGTGCAAACACACTCTGCTTTCATCCGAGAACAGTACAGAGCGCCATTGCTCGTTTGTCCAATCAACATGCTCTCTTGCGAAACGGAGACGTGCTGCTCGATGGGCTGGGGTCAATTTTGGACCCGTAGCTGGCCTTTTTGGACTAAAGTTAAATGCGTTGAGTCGTCTTCTGACTGTCCACCGACTAACCGCGTTTCTCTGAGCTCCCTTTGAATTTGTACGCCGGTGAGAGCCCGATTTCTTAAAGAGCTCTGGACAATGAAACGGTCATCTCTCATTACTGTACACCGCTTTCTGCCTGAACTTCTTCTTCGATGAAAGCTACCATTCTCCTGGTATCTTCAGTAAACTCTTGACACGGCAAACTGACTCATGTGCAGCACACGAGCGAATTCCCGTTGATTATGGCCTTGTTGCAATAATGCAACCGCTTGAGCCGCTACTTCGGTTGTAGTATCCATTAGCAGCTAATATTCCTAAATGTAGCTGATGGAAATGTATACCGGTTGACGTTTGATAGCCAACTAATACCGGTTGATAAGGTAGAAAGCCTTTTAAACGACCTACTGACCTGCAAAGAAAAATGATGTCAACTTATACAAAATCTTGTGATTATCGATCACAATAAATTGTAGGGTAGTCTAAGTGTATAAGAAGTGTAAGTTAAAAGAATATGCACTCATTTTAAAGCTAAGATCCTGAACTTAAAGATTTTGAAAGCAAAAGTGGAATTTAAGTGTTAGTTTTTGTGCCAGAGGTAATTCAATGCGAGTGTGCAGTCTGAGTCTATTTTTTTGCTCCCGAGTGTACAAGAGTTCGTATATTCTATTATACAAAGATACGTATATTCGATTTGCGTCATAATTCTTTAATAACCGTATATTCGATTTGCGTCATAATTCGTTAATAACCGACAACCACGGCAAATTTTCATAATTTTAGAATGATATAGCTAGTATTATACTAGTTGATAAGAAACATGATTGAATATTTTACTCAATTATATTACTGGCAGAAACACACAAAAAGTCTTAGTCAACATAGGTCCGCAACTCAACTGTTTCTAACATATAGTAAATTGAAACTTGTTTTATTTGGATAAAAATTACAAAGAAATTCTGATGACAACGCATCTAAAACAAAAAAAAATCATTTAAAGTAAAATTAAAGAAGTTGGTCTAAATGTCCGCAGTCCATTTCTAACAACGCTTCAAACTTTATTATAAACAATTGGTGCGCCACTCCGTCCTATTCGTCTCCCATTGTATCAATACCAAATTATTCTTAAGCGAAACAGTGTGTAAGTTCTTTTTGACGTTTCCGGAAGTGAGTGTCGTAGGTATGTACGTCACCTTCAAGGTTTCCATCCTTTTAATCTAGATGATAATTCTGTCTGAAATTTCGTTAGTTTTAAGTCTCAAACTAAACCATTCAGTTCAGTCTGTAAAATCAGACTCTGTGACTCGGTTAAAAATTCTGGTACTTGAAAATACTGGATCATAGTCGATTTCCTGTGCGAATTGCATACCAACAATTAGACCAGAATTTGGTCTAACTGTTAGTATTCTTAGTCCTTGTTCGTCCAAACTCCAAGATTCTGGTGATTTTGATGTAGGAAGTTCTTCAGTATGTTCTACGGGCCATAAAGCTGATAATAAATTGGAATTTTGCACTGTATGCTTGGACTTCGTTCTGATGCCCAATATGTTAGTAAAACAAAAGAAACAATCTCTGACATGGTATTTCTGATCCCTCCACATCATTAGTACTACAAAGGGAATTTTACATTTTCTACCTTTCGACAAACCTGTTAAGAATGTTACACAAGTCTTACAACATAAGCGAGGGGCCCATGACTTATCTTAATCTTCTAATAAATGAAACAGGCATGCAATATACATATCTGTAACTGTACACATGGACAATACAGTTACAGATATGTATATTGCATGTCTGTTTCATTTGTAACAAATGCGTAATACGTGCATAACGTATTGATATACTTAAACCTTTTTGTATATTAATCTTCTAACCTAATTTCGAAATAAAGCTTTTAAGCTCTTCATACAAGTTCAGTGAAAATAAGTTTTTGCAATTTAAAGGTTATTTCCCCACATACATAACAAAAACTATTGACGTTATTCGCATACTACTAACTGTATTTGCTTCTTAATTAACGGTAAATCACACTACAGTACTAAACATAAATCAAATATGTAAAACAAAAACATGTTAATAACGATGTTTCGCGGCACGACATAGGAAATGCAGCAACTTCATTTGCTGGTAAAAGCCCACTAATGCACAATATTTGATTTGGGCGTGTACTTCATGCATGTAATAGGTAGGAATAAAATTGTCTTAGCACGGTATGTTCGTCACTGGTGATACATTACACAAAGTGGTGTAAAATGTTATATGTTGCATACTTGTAAAATATAAATGCTTGTTACTAAAAATCCATGGGTGATAGGCAGTTTTTGTTTTTTAAATTCGTTTTTAGGGCGGTCAAATACAACTGAAACACCTAAAAATACCCATGTAACAAATTGTATGTTCAACAGTGTATTTATAATATATTCGAGTTTTGTTCCCTGGAAAGATAGATACGAACTTAACAATATACGAAATCCTTATCATGTTAAGGGCGCACTCTCCTTTGTAATTCACTTTGTTTCACAAATGTGTTAAATAAATCAATACCATGCAAGACAACGAGACAAAAGGGTTAAACATTCCCTCTGTCAATGAGCAGTCTAATTCTCAACTAGGTCCTGAATAAGTGCATAAATCAAGGTAAGTGAGATAAATAAGTCTACTCTAATCGGTTCCGGCACCCAACGTATCCGCAGGACCCTGGCCAGCAGTGTAATGAATCCCAATTAGTTGGTTCATAAAGCAGAGGCCTTATCCTAGAACGTCCTTTCCACCTGAAATCCGTTCCTACCGTACTACCACTTGTAATTTGTAAGGCGTTTTGCTCCCTATCATTTCTTTCCTCATTATTACAGTTTCAGAATTTTATTCATTATAATGTATTCTGCTTTAGTAAAATAACTTATATATGTATAGCCTTGCTAGTAGTAATAATTGTACTCAATCCCTTTTGTATTCATCCCTGCATTCAACGCCATTTACAAAGCTTACAATCTTCATCACAGGCAATCTATTAGATCAGTGTTTCTCAAAAATTTTTCTCACTCATATGTACTACAGATCAACCGCGTAAACTAAACAATCAACAACTATATATATACTCAAACTACGTTTGAGAATGATAAAGCAGTAAAAAAAATAACAGATTTTGAAAATGTTCATTATTTATAAAAACGATGTTACAATATTCTTAACATAAAATCTAACTAAAAACTCAATGAGAGGCCCGGTGTTGTATGCTCAACACTAGCGGGAAAATGTTAGTATCGGTTGTCTTTACATTTAATTGCAAATTTGAGTCAAGATTTAGTTTATTAAGTAATTTACTTTTTATTGCCAGCATGACTGAAAATCCAGATTCACAGAGATAGGTGGTTGTAAATGGAATTTAAAACAACAATGCTTTTCTGGACAGTAATAGATTTTTAGCCCGTAGACGAAAATTATATAACTAACTCTAATTTTGTAAATTACATTCTCAAACCACTATCACAAAATAGTTCTATCAAAAATTCTCTTTCATTGTTAGTTAGGGTTTCAGGAATATCATCTAATTCGAATGGATTTCTTGTCCAAAGTAATTCAGAAGTGATCCTCAAACATGAGGACAACAAAAGGGTGTGCTCATTTGCTATTATGGATCCCAGTAGGGAATAATCTCATCAGGACATTAGAACATTAATAAATGACCAAGAAATATGGGTGCGGGAATTTTCTGATAACAGTGTCATTGTGTCCCAGGGAAAATTTCTAGAAACAGTGGAGGGGAACATGCGAAATGCTCTGCGAATTATGGAAAGTGACACTTCTGACACTTTTGGAATACATTTTTAACATGTTGGTCGTGTTCGATTAGACGAAGTTTTTCCTTGAGTATAAATTTGGTTATTTCGTTTGCCGTTAATTTTTTTTATTATTGCGCACCCTTGGTGGTAGATACAACGTCGAATTAATATATGAGCTAAATTTAATTCACAACGCTCGTTTTTAGAACTCAATAAAATTCTCTCTTGGGTGTCCCGATTATCCCTAACTAATTAGGGTGCAAATCTCTGAGAGGCCACGCTGACGAGAGTAGATTAAATTTCCGACATCTTGACCACATGTTTAAAACCCTAGGTTTGTGCCAGATACCACATGTTCCGTTAAATGATCCGCATTTCGTCGGTAGCATATAATTGCAATCTGTGTAATTTTGTGTGCCGAAAAATACCAAAATTCATTAATCTGTAACTTTTAATTACCAAGTCAATAATCTCGAAGACATCGTACGTCGCCCATTTTGTGTAGTATAACGTTTTTCCTTTGTGTAACAACCGAATGGGCAGATCTCCTTATGTGAAATCGTTAATTAGATTTAATAATTTTTTGTTATAATTTTCATGTACCGATTGTGTAATTAATATTAAATTATTTTATTAATTTCGCTTCTATTGGTTAAATAATTATTTAGTTATACCAGTTCGCGCTAAAATTCCGATTACTAATTTTTATTTGCTTCATGTAATTATGTTTACATAAGCCGAATCTCATTTTTTTAGCATCGATAGTTAAGCGTAGCTGTGACTCTTCTTTCCTGTGAAGTAATTCACTTTAGCATATAATATTTAAATTTAGGTTGGGCTGTGGGATAAATTAGCTTGCTTATAGTATTTAACAGCTTTTTTTTGTTACTGTACACTATGGTAAATTGATTTTGCTGTTTATATTTAACCCTATCGTAATTTAAATTTTGTTTATGATATCTACCATATGATAATTTCGTTGGCAATGAAGCCGTTGACTTTCATTATACCGCATATTATTTTAGCTAGCGCCAATTAAATAAATTTCTTTAATAGATGTAAGGGTGAAACGAACAGATCTCTGCAGTTCTTTTTTTGAGTAGATGCTGTGTAAAATATTTATTTTCTTTTTCTTATTTTGTTTGTTCAACATTGTTTAAGGAATTGACTTATGAAAATCATAGACTTTTTTTATTAAATCGTCCTAGTTTAATTAATTAGTTGTTTTCTCTGTCTTTGTTTATGGAAGTAACCATAATAAATTTAGTAATTTTAGTTTCAAACCAACTTTCTTTTATTTACACCTAGCGGCTTTCTAATATTCTCTATGATCTCCGTGTGGCTTAGACCAAAAATACACGGTGGACACCTTTTTTTTCAATTTCGAGCTGGATAATTTTTAACGACGTTTCGAAAGGAACCCCACGACCGCCTTCACTCGACGCTAGCCTGAGTCTGGCTCGTTGGTTCTGTATTTGGCTACAACATCTCTCTCACGAAGAGACAGTTTCGTATTAGTCTTTTATTGTTACAGGTGTTACACAAAGAGAAAACGTTATACTACACAAAATGGCCGGCGTACTATGTCTCGAGATTCTTGACTTGGTAATTAAAAATTTCAGATTAATGAATTTCAGTATTTTTCGGCACACAAAATTACACAGATTGCACTTTATCTGTTACCGAAGAAATGCAGTTAAGTTACATTTGGTGATGAAAGAAATCCGTTTTGTATCAATTGAAGTAATTTGAACACTATTCTAATCGGTGACAAAATAAAGTCATTTTATTGGACATCTTTAGAATGCATATTTTTATATTTCTGCTGAAAGAGAATATTTCGAAATGATTTTTGCCAAGATTTCTGTTACTGTTTTTTTAAAGCCATTCCTGGTACATTTACCAGCAGAGTTATAATTTTTTATAATATTGTTTACTCTAAATAGTAATAATAGTTATTTTTTCTATTTTTCGTTCGAAATGAACTCATTATGAAACCCAAAACAGTATCGAAATGAGCTTCATTTCGATACACTTTTTTTCATTTTTCAATGTTGGCGTTGTTCGAATACAGAAATAAATATCATTGCTGTCATTTTATTTTTAGAATTTATGTACATTTGACAGATATGATATATGTCCCTATTTTACACAAACAACGTATGTTGTATACAATTGACAACAGCATATATATGTTTCTATGTCACTCATGTTTATATTTTTATATGAAATATCAAGTAATGTTAACGAAAATTAATAAATAATATGTAATATAATATACTTCGCGGATTGCAAGATTTAAATTTGAAAATGTCAAGTGTCAATGTGACCAACTGCATGCTTTTTATAAAAATTAAACTCTGAACTTTCAATTTAAAAAAGGTATATAACCCCTTACCACAATTATTAGTCGTATCCTAAATACGTATTTCGACAACTAAGTTGTCATCATCAGTAGGTAAAAACTACTAATTAAAGTCACACGGGGCACAATAAAGTAAGATGAACGCTTCCGCACAACTACTATACACTGCAACCCTGTAAAGACTAAATTTACCATGCACATTTCAAACTACGAGACAACACTCTTAGAAAGGTTCTTAAACATGTGTTCAAATATCGAACAAAGGGACGGCAATAATTCTTCTCTAAAGAAGGCGCCAACTAAAAAACGATTTTAAAGCTACGGTGACCTACTAATAAACTAAATGAAACACATTATATTTCCACAAAACACTAGTATAATTAACTGTATGAGCATTTCATGTGCAATGTACAAATTAATAGTTATTATTTAACGTGTTAATATCGTACGCAGGGAGGGACAAAATCTATATAGGGTCCGAGTGTAAAAACATTTCCATAAACAAATGGTTAAAAGGTCGTGTATATATATATAGTAAAGGCCGGATTCTCATAGCAATTCTGAGAAAGACAAAATAAAGAAGAAGGCGTTATATGTGAAAAACCAGACAACCGGCTTGTTGTATTATATTAATTGGGAATACAATCCTCGTAAAAAGGGTCAATAAATAATCCGATATTGTAGGTGTATAATTTAGAAGTTAATTATAAATAGGTGACAATGTGTTATAATTAAAAAAGAAACCATTCATGTCTATGAATAAATAGATATTGTAGGTATGTAAATTTAAAAGTTAATTATAAATAGGTGACGATGTCCTAGTTAAGGAATTCAGCAATTTAATATAATGTATAGAATTCACGGTAGGCTCTGGGTATGTAGGAGGTAATTTTGCATATTAAATGAGAATTCAATTCACGTGAAAAGGGTCTTGAATAATTGGATATTGTAGGTATAATTTAAAAGTTAATTATAAAAAGGTGACATGTCCTAGATAAGGGGTTGCGCTATTAATATAATGTATAGAATTCACGGTAGTCTCTAGGGTGTGATAAGGAGGTAATTTTGCATATTAAATGAGACTCACTTCACGTGAAAAGGGGGGGGGGGTCTATGCATAATTGGATATTGTGGGTATTTAATTTAAAAGGTTAATCGTAAATAGGGGGCATGTCCTAGTTAAGGAGTTAAGCAAAGTAAAATAATGTATAGAATTCACGGTAGGCTCTGGGTGAAACATGATAAATAAATTTAATAAACAAAACACCCGGTACATCTGTTCCCTAAACCGCGAAAAATTTTACATTTCGTGAAACAAACACACCGAATGCTTCATTCAACAACCATTGTTTAGGAGGTAATTGCATTATTTCACGTGTATGGATTCCCACATGTCTATATTACTGATGTTACATCCCCCACTCACTTATAAAAATGTGAATAAACAGCTGAACGGTATTGGAGATTTATCGCTATTCAAGGAGGTATGTTTATTTTTCGCGATAAATATACTTTCGTAAGCATCAAGTTCATGGGGTTTATTAATTCCTTTTATCAATTTCAAACCTGTAATCGGTACATTGTGTAGTGTGCTCAAAGCGTGATTTGCGACATTTGATTTATCCGGTCTATTGTATTTGATATGTGCTATGTGTTCTTTAAAACGTGTTATTATAGGTCGTTTAGTTTGGCCTATAATAACACGTTTTAAAGAACACATAGCACATATCAAATACAATAGACCGGATAAATCAAATGTCGCAAATCACGCTTTGAGCACACTACACAATGTACCGATTACAGGTTTGAAATTGATAAAAGGAATTAATAAACCCCATGAACTTGATGCTTACGAAAGTATATTTATCGCGAAAAATAAACATACCTCCTTGAATAGCGATAAATCTCCAATACCGTTCAGCTGTTTATTCACATTTTTATAAGTGAGTGGGGGATGTAACATCAGTAATATAGACATGTGGGAATCCATACACGTGAAATAATGCAATTACCTCCTAAACAATGGTTGTTGAATGAAGCATTCGGTGTGTTTGTTTCACGAAATGTAAAATTTTTCGCGGTTTAGGGAACAGATGTACCGGGTGTTTTGTTTATTAAATTTATTTATCATGTTTCACCCAGAGCCTACCGTGAATTCTATACATTATTTTACTTTGCTTAACTCCTTAACTAGGACATGCCCCCTATTTACGATTAACCTTTTAAATTAAATACCCACAATATCCAATTATGCATAGACCCCCCCCCCTTTTCACGTGAAGTGAGTCTCATTTAATATGCAAAATTACCTCCTTATCACACCCTAGAGACTACCGTGAATTCTATACATTATATTAATAGCGCAACCCCTTATCTAGGACATGTCACCTTTTTATAATTAACTTTTAAATTATACCTACAATATCCAATTATTCAAGACCCTTTTCACGTGAATTGAATTCTCATTTAATATGCAAAATTACCTCCTACATACCCAGAGCCTACCGTGAATTCTATACATTATATTAAATTGCTGAATTCCTTAACTAGGACATCGTCACCTATTTATAATTAACTTTTAAATTTACATACCTACAATATCTATTTATTCATAGACATGAATGGTTTCTTTTTTAATTATAACACATTGTCACCTATTTATAATTAACTTCTAAATTATACACCTACAATATCGGATTATTTATTGACCCTTTTTACGAGGATTGTATTCCCAATTAATATAATACAACAAGCCGGTTGTCTGGTTTTTCACATATAACGCCTTCTTCTTTATTTTGTCTTTCTCAGAATTGCTATGAGAATCCGGCCTTTACTATATATATATACACGACCTTTTAACCATTTGTTTATGGAAATGTTTTTACACTCGGACCCTATATAGATTTTGTCCCTCCCTGCGTACGATATTAACACGTTAAATAATAACTATTAATTTGTACATTGCACATGAAATGCTCATACAGTTAATTATACTAGTGTTTTGTGGAAATATAATGTGTTTCATTTAGTTTATTAGTAGGTCACCGTAGCTTTAAAATCGTTTTTTAGTTGGCGCCTTCTTTAGAGAAGAATTATTGCCGTCCCTTTGTTCGATATTTGAACACATGTTTAAGAACCTTTCTAAGAGTGTTGTCTCGTAGTTTGAAATGTGCATGGTAAATTTAGTCTTTACAGGGTTGCAGTGTATAGTAGTTGTGCGGAAGCGTTCATCTTACTTTATTGTGCCCCGTGTGACTTTAATTAGTAGTTTTTACCTACTGATGATGACAACTTAGTTGTCGAAATACGTATTTAGGATACGACTAATAATTGTGGTAAGGGGTTATATACCTTTTTTAAATTATTATTTAACCACAGTCTCCATTGAAAGAATTTTCTGAACTTTCAAATTAAATAATTCCAATTTAAGCAATTTATTAATGTAAAAAAACGCAAAATAGAAAAAATAGTATAAAAAACTCGTTTCATATGGCCTTTTGCCGCACTCGCTCTTTAGAAAACTCGCCGAAAACTGATCTCGTGCGGCAAAATGGTGCCTTATGAAACTTGTTTTTTAATATACTATTAACTATGCCAAAGCAATATATGAACATTGTAAATATTTAACAGAATAATTTGAAACATACCTGAGTAGGCAAAAACCAATTCTGTATAATACAAAAGTATTTTTAATAATATAAAATATCATTAAAAATCTGGGGTCAAAAACACAAGTTCATTATTAATATTTTTGTGAACGTATCCCACTCCTGAGACGCAGATACATATTTCATCTTTCTACGGATTCGTTAGTACGCCCCTGCTGGAGAAGGATACATTCACAAAAAGATCGACTTCACTATCTCACTGAAATTATTAAGATCGAGCGTAGAAGATCATTCAGCGCTGCATATTAGTAAACAGCGGAAACAACTAGCTATGTCTACATAACAATTCTAGAACTAACAAAGTGTTTCCATCAGATGGCAACACCATATCTCCAGTAACTGTATTATCGTGTCTTGACTACTCTTTACGGATGCGCACCCCTTCTTTTTGTGAATGTATTCTTCTACAGTAGGGGCGTACTGACGAATCTGTAGAAAGATGAAATACGTATCTGCGTCTCTGAAGAGGGATACGTTCACAAAAATATTAATAATGAACTTCTATGCACCAGATTTTTAATAATATTTTATATTATTAAAAATACTTTTGTAAATATTTAATTTTAACATTAAAATTGATTTTAAGAATTTAAATTGCAGTTCAAACTTATATTCACGTTTAACTTAGTTTGCACTTCAGTTATCTCGATATAGTGATGTTAGTTAGTTCTTCTCTGATGCCAATTTGTAAACTTTTATCGCTTCTTTGTAAATTTGCACGTTAAATAACTCTATTTTGTACTCTATTTCGAAGCGGTATTTTATAAGGTAACATACAGTAGCAATGCAAGTATATAAAAGCGATCCAATAATACCAGAGATACGTAGTCGTATTTCTCAATAAACGTAGTTGCAAATTGTAAATTGCAATGGTATTTGTATATATTCATTAGGGATTAATCTCGTCTAGAAACGGTACCGCCCGCGCGCGAATCAGTCCGCATTGTAGATAGATGGGTAGATAGATAGGGTGGCTAGAATACGACTTGTGTATTTGTTTCCACGGTTTCCCCAATATGTTTGTTGAATATGTTGCCTAATGATTTCGACACAGCAACAGCAAGGCAAGTAACAGAGAGACACGTGAAACGGTGGGGAGAAACTGGAAGTTCGGCAAGTTAGTGTCACAAATCCTGCCATAAATGCCGTACATTGGCTGTGGTAGCTATTTATCAGAGGAATCTGCAGGTTTACTATTAGTATGCCTGGGCGGACCGCGGTCCTCCGGAGATATACGGTCTAGATAACCTGCTAGAATAAATCCGAGGATTAGGTAACGTGGCGCATGAAGTCTCCGCTTTCTGCTTCTGCTCCGCAAGTACCCTCTGTCTCTAGCTTAATGCCTTCTCCCGATGTTGGTCTCTCTGTGGTGTCTGTAGGCGCATATGTCAGGGAAAGTTAACATCAGTCGACTGCCGACCGTCTATTTATAGCCGTTGTCGTTGACCACCTAATGCATTAAGTAACCACCACCGGATCCGCCTCTTCCTTTGTTCCTTTTCTCACATTCGCAGTCGTAGTTTAATCTCTTCACATACTCATTGTTATGAAACATATAATTTATTTGGCTAATTAATTTGCAGGCCGCCCTCTCGAAGTCGAAGTCGCTATATAGGGCAAGCCGGAAAGGAACCAAGTAAAAATTGCGAATTTAATTTCACCTAAACATAGCAGTGTATGGCATGTATAGTTTGTAGTTCTATTGACTTTCCATTTTAGAACTATTTACTATTTAGTTTTGTTAGAAATGAAATCGTTTGTTACATCTATATTTACAAAGTCTTAATTATAACCTCAAATTTACCTCATATAGACGTGTACACATATACAATGGCCTCCATTTGTATCCGAATGGCTTAGAAAAGAATGTAAAACAATCCTCAAAACTTTCTTCCATTCTTTCCTTTTATTCTAATCCGAATAAATAAGGGACATATAGTTCTATGGCACCTGCGTTTAATGACAAGATAACAGAACCGAAGTATAGCATATAAACTTTGACAATAGTTACATCAGAATACCTACAGTTTTTATAGTTAACACACACATGAAATCAAGCGTTTCGAAAGTAAAGTAGTATAAAGTTTTAGACAATATTAGACATTAAAATCTGCTTTGATTTGAATTATTCTCTTTATTTGTTGGAAAGAGGATATAACTTTTTTGAAGTAGTTCAGCTTTTTTAAAGTGAATATATATGCAAACGACAGTTAATGTTTTTACTATAAAAAATATTTTCTACAAATTACAACAAAAAACTACAAATTCCAGAATAAATAAAATAAACAAAAAACTTATTCTGAATATGTGAAGGGTACAGGGGAAAAAAGATGAATGTCACAAAATGTAACTTTTTAGAAAAAAGACTTTAGAGATTTGAAGACTCCACACATGTATTGAATTACATTATTTATGCTTGAGATTTTTTAGCCATAAGCTGGTAGGAAGTAAGCTTTAGCAAAAATGAATAAATTTCATAAAACGTTTCTAGGTCCAAGAGTAGCAAAGCCAATTAACAAGAGAAAGAGGAAGTCTTAACAGATACGTCTGAAAAGAGTTTACTGGAAGAAGAATCTAAGAAAAGGGACAGTGTCAAGAAAAATCTTTCTGACAAACTGTCTGTTAAAAATTCGGCTCAGAGCAAAAGTATCAAGAGACTTCAACCTTCAACTTAAAGACCGATAATGTGTTTCTTGTACATTCAAGTTTTCAATTTTTGTTTTAGTTACATTATAAGTAAGAGAAGGCAAATTTAGTAAGTTTAAAAAAAAATAAATAAACGTGTTAATTTATTTATTCTTTTTTTTTTGTGACAACTAACCTCATTCACGGGGTCAGTTGTCTCACCTAACGCAATTATTTAAAACATTTTATTTAAATACAAACTATAGAGATAAAATAAAATAAAATATTGGAAAAGTTAACAAAGATTCTATAGTTTGTAAAGAAAAATATATGTTCTTAAAATATCAACCCACTTCAGAAAAAAAAATTATGCAAAAATTGTGACATATAGCCCGGCCTCGCCTACTTATATATATATATATATATATATATATATATATATATATATATAATAACTTCGTGACCTTGGTATGATATGGTAAACCTAATCAGTAGGCGATTAAAGGTCTGTATATTACTTCAAAATATATGTATTTAAAAAACTCTACATGTTTCGGCTGTCATTCATATTTTGTATTCTCTTGAAAAAGGCGTATA
Source organism: Melolontha melolontha (assembly GCA_935421215.2). Lineage (NCBI taxonomy): Eukaryota > Metazoa > Arthropoda > Insecta > Coleoptera > Scarabaeidae > Melolontha > Melolontha melolontha. The sequence goes on from OW285238.1 coordinate 148,978,580, forward strand.
CAGCCGAAACATGTAGAGTTTTTTAAATACATATATTTTGAAGTAATATACAGACCTTTAATCGCCTACTGATTAGGTTTACCATATATATATATATATATATATATATATATATATATATATATATAAGTAAAGACGGCAGACTATGTGCCCGAACAGTAGCGTGATGTGGAGGGATCGAGTAGAGGCGTACGACGATCAATTCAGTTGCCGTTGAGACGTTGTAAGCGATACATTGTTAACACAATCGTGTTGAAAATGTCGGGAGTGCGTAGAAACAATGCATCGACTCGGTTGCATGCTAACGTAGTAAAGAAATTTTTACATCGGTTTCCCGATTTAATATATGACGGTACCGTAGTGAAATGTTTAGTTTGTGAAACAACTTTATTAACTTGGAAAGCAAGTCAGTGCCAAAGACATATAAATAGTGACAAACATAAATCGAATAATAGTGGACGCAGATCATATAATAAATTTGTGTGTGATTTAACAATTATGTTAATTGCGACCAATATACCAATGCAGAAAGTGGAACACCCAATGTTTCGTCAGTTTTGGAAGAAATAAAATCCTACGTGGAAATTACCAGCAAGAAGTACGCTACGGAATTACGTACCGTCAGTGCGCGAGAGAATTGTAAATTGTACGAAAAATACGGTAAAAAAAAATTCCTGTGGTTAACAATAGACGAAAATACAAATATTAAAAAACAGTCCATCCTAGCCATTCTAGTACGGACGCTGACTCCGCAAGGACCTTCTCCTCCTTATTTGCTAACCTGTAAACGAATGCAAGGGTGTACTGCCAGAGCGATATATGATGTATTAATAGAAACACTATACACATTTGAGATTTTACCGAAGCAAGTGTTAATGTTAGTTACCGATGCTGCCAAGGTTATGTGTTCCACGGCAAACTTACTCAAAACGATTCAACCAAACCTGTTGCATGTCACATGTTTGCTTCAAGCTTTACACCTTGTAACAAACACTATACGTACAACTTATCCTGATGTGGATCAACTGGTAGGACAAACGAAAGCGGTTTTTCTTAAATCTCCGAAACGGATTCGGCTATTTCATTCGCTGTGTCCTGATATACCTGAGCGCCGCAACCAATTCTTATACGATGGGGTACTTGGTTAGAAGCAGCATTTTATTATTATAAACATTTTGAAAAAATTAGATCAGTGATTTTACAACTAGATGCCAAAGAAGCAGCTGCAATACGGCTCAGCCAGGTTCAATTTAACAATCCTCAAGTTGCAGCAAATTTAAAAATTATTTACGACAGTTACAAAAATTTACAGAACACTGCGCTGTCCTTATCGGACTCATTAGCAATTATTGACCACGTAAAACTAGTGCTGCATATCCTCGAAGATGAAAAAAGTGATTGTGTCCGTGAAAAATTTAACAGTGTATTAGATAAAAATGTAGATTTTACAAAATTAGGGCAACTTTTTACCAATACTGATGATCCGTTGTACAGATACAAAGAGCGCTTTAACTATGCAAATATAACATCTCTCAACATCCAACAATCCTTCTCTGTATATAAACATATATATATACGTTGCTACGTACGAACCTTTCCGAGACTAATACAGAAACATATATTATGGTGCAGTTTTTTCATCGCGCACATCCGCATTTTTTTGCAACAATGTAAACATGTTGGGTAAGTTATTTATGTTTTTTTTTAACGTTTTGTATAGGGATTCGATATAAGTAAGCGCACTGTTATTCTGCTAAACTCTCCACGCAACGCCACTGCTGGGGCACATAGTCTGCCGTCTTTATATATAAGCTACCTTTTGCATAAAAACTTCACTCCATCTTCTTTGCACAGGCATAAATAAAAAATATATAAAGGAGCAGGTACGATATGAAAAGAGAGAAGAGGGATGAATGTCACATGGCGTACCACCAAAAAATAATAAAGTATTATAAGAAAACCAAAACATTTATTTATTTAACAACATAAAACACAATACAGAAACAACGAATTCACAACAGCAAACTCTTAATCATCATCACCATCCTTAGATGCACCACGGCTGTAAGGTAAGTTCTCGTAATACGCGCTAGCAGCAGCATCTTCGCAAGCTGTTGAAGCTTTTGATACTTTTTAACGGATATAGGAAGACTGTCGCTGTATTTCAAATTAGGCAGTTCAAACTAACCAAGAGGAAGTCCACAGAAGTTTTTCCGTTTGAGTATGGGAGGAACAACAACAGAAGAAGTGTTTGTCTGGATCTACGTGTCCAACAGTGACTAGGTGACGCTGGATATTCTGAAGACGTTTCGCAGATATGCCGTGTAAAGCAAGCATTGCTTTATAGCATATTGGTACCTCAACTGAGCCAGTATGCCGTTCAACTCGAACTCTGTAGCTATACGAAAGTAAATGATACTGAACGTCTTCGTCATTCGCTTGTCTGCTTCGATGTCTTTTTAAATAGCCATGTTTAACTAAACCCCCTAAATAAAGGTTCTGCTCATCGGGTTTTAAGGTTATTAAAGTGTTTTATAATTGCTGCCCTTTCTTCAGCTACGATGTTTTGAAAGCACTCAAATCTACTACACTCACAATTGTAACCAGTTTCATGAGTTTGTAATTTTAGTTTCTTGGAAACATCACTTATTCGCCCACGTTTGCCACGTTTTTTCGAGGCATACTGCTGTTTGTTGCGGTTCTCATCCATCACTGACAACAAGCGCATCTGCAAAAGTACTTATCACAATAATATCAACGAGATGCAACTGTATGAGAATCGATCTTGCAACTAACAAACAATGCATCACCCTATTTACACAGCACGATTTCACACGCGCGCGTAGTCTTCCAATATTTTATAGTGCTATAACTTTTTACCCTCATCTTTTTTATGATGTGTGTGGAATTCATTGAACAACAACAGCTTTCAATTATATTATTACGTAGTTATCTCAAAATGGTGATATTTGGACATTCATCTTTCTTCCCCTGTGTCCATCATATACAAATTTTAAAATAAAAATCGAAATTCCAAAACAAATAAAATAAACATCAAAGTTATATTGTAAATATATATAATATTAAACAAAATAAAAATTCTATAATAAATGAAATAAACATTAAATATATACAAACTTAAAGTAAAAATTCCTAAATACTTGGTCTAGTAACCATTATTGTCTATGGTATTTTGCAACCTTTCAGGCATAGATGTGACAAGTTTTTGGCAAGTTTCTTAGCCACGCAAATTATTCCATTATTGCATAACATGAGCCTGAAGGTTATCTCTATTCCAAACAATGTTTTCCCGATTGCATACCATAATCGCCCACAAGTTCTCATTATTATTATGGTGAATAGTCTGGCGGGTTCTCCGCATTCGCAAGTTGGTGTATCAGTCAGTTCCCATTTATAGAATGAGTCACGACAAATTCCATGAGACGTTCTTATTCTATTGAGTGTTTTCCACTCATGGCGAGGCAGCTCCATTCCTGGTAAGAGTACGGCAGGATCAATGATTTGGGTCGCTTGAGCGGGTTTCAGCGCTGCCCAATACTCTCTCCATCTATTATTTGGGTTGAAATCTTCTGCTATAAGTCGTTCTGCTAGCAGTAGTTGAGGAGATCCCGGCTTCAGTCTCGACAAGCCAGCATCAGGCAAATCATTGTGTACTGGAAGATATTCGATATTATTTTATTACATCCTCTTACCAGGCTTTCCTGTCTCTGGATGGTGGGAGGTATAATATGGCTTAGAACCGGGAGCCAGGATAGAGGTGTACTTGTTAAACAACCGCTAATCATTCTCATGGTCTCGTTGAGTTTGATATCGATCATCTTTGCGTGGCAACTGTTTAACCAGACTGGTGCGCAGTATTCAGCTACCGAGTAAACAAGGCCAAGAGCTGGCGTTCTAATGGTGGATGCGTTCGCACCCTAAGCAGTACTGCAGAGCTTGTAGATTATGTTATTTCTGGTGTTTATTTTAGCTGCGGTGTTTTCTAGATGTTTTACAAGTTCTCAATTGGATCGAGATTGGCTGATTTGGCAGGCCAAGGGATTAGTTCAATCCCTGACTAGTGCAGACGTGTGCACTGCAGAATTATCATGCACAAAAGAAATTCTGGCAAGTGCTAAATATAGTATACGTACACTTGGCAACATTACAGCTTCGAGTATACATTGCTTGCGAGATTCATTTGAATCAGAATCAAAAACTCCAAGACTATACGTCTATGATTCACAAAAGAATATATGTATATCAAATTTTCATTAATAAGTTAAGATATAAGTTAAGGATGAAGTATAAGTTACAACAAAATGAGATGTGAACTAGGCCTAGTTGTGTAGAACCCAAAAAGATTGTCCTGAGATACCCAAATATTATACGGAGTCTCAACAAAAATATGCTTATGTAACTGCCCACACAATCACTCATTTAAATAAATTAAATTTAAAGCAGAAACTTCACAGCAATATGTAAGGCGTAGATTCGGTGAATAGGCCCAAAACAAGATTGCCGTTGATCCCGATTTTCATAAGCGAATTTTGTTCAGCGATGAAGCTCACTTTTGTTTGAATGGATACGTCAATAAACAAAACTGCCGTGTTTGGAGTCATGGTAATCCTCAAGTGTATGTTAAGACACCGTTACATCCAGAAAAACTGACTGTTTGGTGTGCTTTATGGGCTGGTGGAATCATTGGTCCGTACTTCTTTAAAAACGATGCTGGTGAGAACGTTACAGTCAATGGTGACCGCTATAGAGCCATGATTACTGACTTTTTCGTTCATCAATTGAACAACCATGATGTGCAGGAGCTGTGGTTTCGACAAGACGGCGCAACATGTCACACAGCTCGTGCCACAATTGATTTATTGAAGGAAATGTTTGGTAACCGTGAATTGGCCTCCAAGATCGTGCGATTTAACGCCGTTAGACTATTTTCTGTGGGGATATGTGAAGTCGCTAGTCTACGCCGATAAGCCCGAAACGATTGACCATTTGGAGGACAACAATCGCCGCGTTATTGCCGATATACGGCCACAAATGTTGGAAAAAGTCATCGAAAATTTGGACTTCCAGATTAGACTACGTCCGAGCCAGCCGTGGCGGTCATATGCCAGAAGTCATATTTAAATTATAATGCCAGAAGATTATCTTTCGAATAAAGTAAATTTCATGTCAATTTAAAAAATTCATCTTTGTTTTATTCCATTTCAAAGTTCTATACCTCTATAAAAAAACACCTTTTATTATCTATAATATGTATACGAACATTAGATTGCTCATTTGTGCAAAGTTGTGATTTTTTTTTGCTCTCCGTTCATTTTCGTAAAATATAGGTAAAAAGAATAAGATCTACAAAAAAAGGGATCATGTGGAGGAAAGAATTCAGCAGGTTTTCAATTAAAATTTACAAAATAGATTTTAAAACGGTAGATCGCTTTAACTGTCCGTAACTCGTATAATACTGAATTTGTCGCTGATGATATAGAGTCAACATTTATTCAGCATGACAAGACGAGCATTTTGTTCTCAGAAAGTTTTGGTATACGGGTGAAATTTAATGCTGTTGTGGTCTAAAAACTGCATGTTTTTAAGAAAATCTGCATGATTTTTTCTTTAAATTATTTTTTTGCAAATTTTGAAGAGCGGAAAATTTATTCTGGAAAGCCCATTTTGTAGAAAATTGTATACATATTTACTAAAAAAAAAATTATTAAAAAATATTTATTTTTAAGGTGTGCCCAGTCTCAAAGTTTGGAAAAAAAATTAATAATTAATATTTTTTTTTTAATTTTGACTTTATTGCTAGGTAAACATAATTTTAAATAGTATATATTTTTTAGATATTTTGTTTTTTATAAGTAAAGACCGGACACGAGAGGCCGAAATTACGATGGGCCATATAAATAGTCTTATAGTCTAAGTACAACACGCACTTACTGAATAGCACTATTCATTCGGTTAACCGCACATCCGTTTTTTGTCGTTGAATTGTGACGCTATTACTACAATATTCAACATAAATTCTTTCTTCATGGGTGTAGATAGAAGCGGGAGCAGTTTTTATAATTTGTTTTATTTATTAGTTTGTATTTCGTAAGATAAATAAAGTACAGAGAATTAATTTCTTTGGTATTAGGAATTCAAAAAACATGTAGTCAAAAAAGATCTGAGGAAGATGCTGCTGTTTATTCAGCCTTAATTAATTGCGATATACAAGAAAAAGTTATGGTCATGTGTTTCGATACAACAGCAAGCAATACTAACACTTCAATTTTAGCTTGCGCAATACTAGATGAGAAACTAAATAGGCAGCTGTTGCATTTTGCATGCAGACATTATATTATGGAATTATTGGTTACAGGTGCATTTAAAAAAATTGTAGAACCCACAATATGGATTCAAATATTTTGTTGTTTGAAAGATTTCGTTCAATATGGCCACAACTAGATCATGATAGTTTTGAGCCTGACATAATAGATCCAGAAGTAGCTAAATATTTCAAGAAACATGTCGAATGAAATTATTTATTATATTTAACAATTTTATTCAAGACCAAATTGAAAATAAGGTTGATGGTCATGATGGTAGCAGACATGACTATATTGAATTTTTAAAACTAAGTTTACAATTTTTGGAGGAGTAATTCCCGGATATAAAATTGCTAGGTCTGGTGCTGTCAGTTAAGAGGACAACTGTGGTATCTAAATGAAACAAACATTGCTTTGTCGTTTTTCGATGATGAAGTTAGCACTGAAATGAAAAGAAAAATGGTGGAAAACTTAAATGTTGATGGGTAGCCGGACAAGCCACAAATAATAAATTTGCCAGTAAATAAAATCTTGTGCGATTTTGTTAGTAATAGTTATAATACATATTTTTTATTTGATACGATACTAAATCAAGAAATCACCAGTATAATCAAGAACTTTTTGACTTCCAATCCAGCGACATGGGAAGAAGACCAAAACTACAATGCTGCGAAAGCAATCATTAAAAATTTGTTAGTTGTTAATAATCTAGCAGAACGTTGAGCAACTTTAATGACTCGATTTAATACAGTTTTAACGCATCAGGAGCAACAAAAACTGTATATCCAGTATATCGTTGGACCAACATTATAGACCAATACCAATTCAAACCTATTCTAAAACAAAATTTATTGAATATTTAACTAAAAATTATGATGATAGCGAAAATAATTTAAAAAAGAATTTCATTACGTTTTAACTTTATATTTGCGTAAAAAAAAATACTTTATAAAGAATAAAATATTGAAAAAATATATACGATTTAAAATTATATTTACCTAATAATAAAGTCGAAATTAAAAAATAAATTTATATATTTTTTTTCCTAATTTTGAGACTGGGCTACACACCTTAAAGATTAATGTTTTTAAATTATTTTTTTTAATAAAGTGTATTCAATTAATTACAAAATAGGGTTTCCAGAATAAATTTTTCGATTTTAGAACTTGCACAAAATTAATTTAAAGAAAAAAAGTCATGCAAATTTTCTTAAAAATATGCAGTTTTTGGACCAAAACAGTATTAAATTTCACCCGTACACCAAAACTTTCCGAGAACAAAATGTTCGTCTAGTTATGCTGAATAAAAGTTGAGTCTAGATCATCAGCGACAAATTCAATATTATACGAGTTACGGATAGTTAGGGCGATCAACCGTTTTAAAGTCCATTTTGTAAACTTTAACCGAAAACCGGCTGGGTTCTTCCCTTACACATTCCCAATTTTTTTGTAGAACTTATTTTTTTGCCTATATTTTACAAAAATGGACAGGAAGCAAAAAATCATAACTTTAAACATATCTTATGAGTAGAGCAGACCAATTTCCGTGCGCGCCATGAGCGCTGGTATGGAAGTATAATTCGTAATATATTAGAATATGCGACAGAATAGGGACGCAACATGAGCTTGTTACCGATATAAATATAAAAGTAGAGACATTTATTCTATCAGAAAGAATTAAATATACATTTGGTTAGTAATATGCATAAACACACGAAAAATAAGAATAGTACATATTATAGCAGCGTTGTATGTACCTATAAATAAAATGGAAAATGTATGAAATCAGTGATTGTGTGCACGACAGAAGATTTAAAAAAACACTTACCGTTTTAAGCGTCTTCCAAGGATTGACAAACTGGGGAAACTCGATTGTATATTTTCAACATCAGGTGCGTTTCTAAGGTTATTTCTGAAAAACATGTCCGCCGTGAGGAAAAAATATGTTTATATTCGGAAAACGAGCGTTCTATTAGTTCTGATGCAATACAATCATCCTCACATCGGCGCACATGGCGCGCACGGAAATTGGTCTGCTCTACTTATGAGCACTCTAATGTACATATTATCTATAATATGTACTCAGTCTGTTTTGTACATATTACATACATTAAAATTGTTTTAGTTTTTCGTGTATATATATAATATTTACTTTAATTAATAAAATAAAGAAAAAATCTTAAAAACAATTATGTATTTTATTTGTAAGACGAAAAAACTGACAATTACGATAACGGCCAATATTGTTTCTTTTTTTGGTGGTCGTTATCGACAGGTTTTACTGTATTTGTATTAATTTGTATTAACCATGTAACAATTTATCGCTTACTCGAGATTATTTGGCCAAGTATTCCAAACGCATTGTACCACCGTATTCATCAGAGTTAACACCATGTGACTTTTTCTATTTATGCGGCTCAAAATACCGTTCCCTGGACACTGTTTTGAATCGATTGAAGGGATAAAACAAAATACGAACGCTCTCCGAAAGCTATATTAGAAATACTGTATTATTTGAGAAGGGAACTACTTTGAATGAGATGAAATAAATTGAAAGACGAATAATTACTTCTCGTTTTATTTAACTTTTAATAAATTTAAAAAAAACCTTTAGATATTAAGAAGATAAAATATCTTCATTCTAGAAAGAAACACTAAAAAAAATTTTTTACGTGATGAAATTTAACATCAATAAATAACTCCAAGGCCTTTTTATTCAGGAGATATAATAAATTTTAAAAAATAAAATAGAGATTTAATATTTAAATTTAAAAGTAACGGCTAAAAGCAAGTAAGGTGTTTTCCAAATATTTTATAACACAATAGACCAATATGACGCATTGTTTTGTGGATGAAAGGAAAAATTTATAAGCGTAAAAGTCAAAATAAGAGCCGTCTAGCAAAGAGGAAAAAAATGAATTCCAGTAAAAGCCATAAATTATTTAGGAAGACAATAACAAGTACGGTAGCCAATAATTCAGAGGCTCTATGGGTCGCTGTAACGGAATTAAAGACAGAAATGCCATTATTTTAATATGTGTCGTTATGAACAATAGGAGTAATGAAAATGCAGCGCTGCGCTATAGCGTTACCGCTGCTACGTCGCTAGTGTTTCTGGTGTTTAAAGAATGAAAAAGAGATAATTAAAATACTTTAGCGAGCACGCCCGATTCATATTCATTTATTTACGTATTTATATATCAAATAGTTCGACATGTTAAGACATAAAAATGAATTGGAATGATATTAAAGTGAAAATATTTTCTATTTTACATAGCTTCTAGTAACAAGGAAATTCTTGCCTTCGCGATTATATTTTAAGACAGTGTGCTTTCTCTCTGATATACTTTTTACATGTGTAACCAAACGATAGATCACAGAAAGTTGAAATTTTCTGTAAATCTCTAAAACTAAATTAAAAATATTACTATACCACTTTTTTTAGAAATAGTCAAAAATCACACATTGCTAAATTAGGTGAGTATAGCGGATGTTCTATTACTTTTGTATTTTTTGCAGCCAAAAATTGGAGAGTTAAAACTGTCGTATTATCATGGTGAAGCATAATTCCCTTTTCTGGAAATCTACTGAACACTTTAAGCAAACATTTTTCAGTGTACCACTTAGCTGTAACTGTATCTATCTAGCTCAATTGCATTTACTATGCCCGTACTTCTAAAGAATACCGCAAACATAACATTTTTCATAGCCCGCTGTTTCTTAGTTATTGTAGGAGTTTTATCATCGTAAATCCATACACGACTCTCTTGGGAAGTAGAAACTTCGATGCAGAAGAGCTGTTGGCAAGACCTGGGGACTAAAACCAAATGTGGTACACTGGTTGTACACAGCAGTAGTAAGACCAACGATTACCTATGGAGCAGTTGTCTGGTGGAAGAGGACGCAGCGGACATAGTCGGTAGGGCTCCTCACGACTCACCAGCGACAGGCTCTGTTGGAAATCACAGGAGCTATGAACAGAACGGGATCCGGCTTCATGGAGGCCATCGTGGGTCTCCCTCCACTGGAACTATTTGTAAAGGCGGAAGCAATGGCTGCGATTCTGAGACTGAAGGCCAATGATGTATGGTGTCCTAATAAGGTTGTAGGGAGCCATACAGATATCACAGGAACTATGCTGGAAGAGCCGATATTTCAAATGCCGGCAGACAGTATGGCACTTGAGATTATGTTTACAGCTAATCTGAACATATTTATACCGACCAGGGAACAGGCAAACAGTCGCTCAAGCGATTGTGGTGCCTGCACCTTGTATACTAATGGATAACAATCTAGTCAGTCTGCAGGTGCAAGCATATGCGTAATGTGCCCTAGAAGGAAGATATCGATATGTCTGAAGAAACATGCAACTGTTTTCCAGGCCGAATTGTTTGCCTGCGCCAAGGAAATTCGAGAAGCCGGCCGCGCAAACAAAAATATCAACATAATGACTGATAGCCAGGCAGCTATTAAAGTCATTATGAACTCATCTACCAGGTCTAAGCTGGTGAAATATTGTAAACAGGTTCTCAATAAACTGGCACAAGACAATACTGTGTCGCTGATATGGGTGCCAGAACATGAGCGAATTAAAGGCAATGAGATAAGCGACGAACTGGCCCAAGAAAGTACTAATAAGAACTTCATACGACCAAAACGTGTATGTGGAATCACTAAGGATTCCACTAAAAGGGAGATCTGGTTATGGCTAGAAAAAGAACATAAAAATAAATGGAGGTTAACGGAAGGTCAACTCCATACCAAAACACTACTAAGGGAACTGGACGGAAAGTTTTCAGCTAACCTAGTTCGTAGTAACAAAAAAGAAATTAAAATAATTACCGGGTTAATAACCGGACATTGTCCTTTAAAGAAGCATCTGTACAGCATGGGCTTGGTTAGCGAGCCCTGGTGTAGAAGATGTGAAAAGCAGGAGGAAACTAGCCTTCATGTAATATGCACGTGTGAGGAACTGAAGGAACTCAGACAGAAATATTTCGGGAGAGATCTATTGGATCCTTCGAGTGTACACAAACTTCCCCTGAGGAGGATAGTGGCTTTTGTCGAGGACGCAGGACTAACAGAGTGGAACTGAGAGATCTATTGGAGATAGTACAAAGAGCAATGTGCTCAAGTGCCTGGACGTTCTGGCGTCCAACCCAAAACAGAAGAAAAGGAAGGAGAAGAAGAAGGTCGAAAAAGGGAATCTAAGTTTCGTCACCTGTCACCATTTTGGAAAAAAATAGGTGCCTGACATTATTTAAGGAATTAATGGCAAATGGCAAGTAGCAAAGTAGTGCGGCACAAAACGTCTTACCACTTTTTTTTTAATGCGGGTGATCGTGTATGATTGTTTTAACAGCTGAGGATCCAATCTTAAGTTGATACTGTAATGCTATACTTTCCGTGGGCGGATAGTTAGCTAATTTTAATATGAAGAAAAATTTAATTAACGAAAAATTTACTTTTAATTTTTGGCTACGCTTGCACCTTAATTCTGGCCTGAATACAAATTGCGGGTTTCGGAATGTATTTAGGATAACTAGAAAAGTGATTAGAACGATATCCTTGTTTTGAATTAATCGAGAAATTAATAAATTTCATTAATTTATTATTAGCGGGTTTGACGGTTATGTCTAGAGATGGCGTTGACACGGATAGTCTGATATGCATAAAGAAGGTTGATAGTTCTAAAGAAACCAAACTATCTTCGTGGTTTAAAATTGCTAACTTACAGCTCTAACATTACCTTAATTTTTAATAAGCTTAATAACGGGTTACTTAGTGGGAAAATTTCGGACTACGGGTTTGTGTTTCTTTTTTTGGTATCAGGGACGGTGGAATACAAATATGTTGGCGGACCATTGTTGGTTGCTGAGGCGAAAATACCAACGAAGGTATTGGGTTCATCATTATGACTCCGAAAACAAGCGGTACTTAATGGAATATCATCGTCCCATCCTAGAATACTGATCGAACGGGACAAGCAACAAGAGATTGTTCGAAGAAAAAGATCACAAAGAAATAGGCCAAACCCAAAATTTAAGAGAAAATCTCAAAATAACGTATGGAACATAAGTTTTGAGAAAAAGTTTGACGAGGAATGTTAGTATCAAAAATGGTCCAAACTAGCTACCACTGGGCTAGAAAAGATGCTCGTTTGTTAGTTACTATAGTGACATGTTAGATTTGTCAGAAATAGTTTTGAAAGATGTCATACAAGATTGAAATACGAAAGTCTATATATAATTTAGTTGGACGAGTACCAAAACGCGAGATTGTTAACATTTTTCGAGACCAAAATATTGGACTGTCAACCATTTACCGCACAATTAAGAAATGTTAAGAAGATATGCCATGCATGAATTTACCGAAAAGTGGACGACCTCCAGTTTTAGCCCCACATGAAGTAAACAGACTCATCAAATCTGCTCAAGACAGAGTTAGGACGTCTACGCGCACTTTAGGCCGTAGATTTGGAATTCCACATAGGACTGTTGGCAGAAGAAGGAAGTGTCCCAAATACACCGCAACCCAGCTAAAGAGAATCCCCGGATGCTGCCGAACATTAAGGCGTCAACATTTTATTGGCTACAGAGTTATTGTTTTAGACGATGAGAAATATTTCACATTACCCAATTCGGAAATAAAGGATAACGATGGTTTTTAGACGTCCAATATTGTAAATTGCCCTGACAACGTAAAATTTACGCGATATTTGGCGAAATTTGGCTACAAGATTATGGTCTGATGCGTTATTTCTCAAGCAGGAATTTCAAGACCTTACGTTGGGAGAGTTAGAGGTGAAGCTGTGGATGCAAACACCTATATTCGCAAATGTCTATCTAAATTGATAAATTTCATTAATCCTCATCATCCAAATAATGATGTAATATTCTGGCCCGATCTGGCTTCATGCCATTATGCTAGAATCACTCAGAACTGGTCAACTGAGCTTAACGTGAATTATGTACCTTAGGAAGATAATCCTCCGAACGTACCCCAGGTGCGCCCCATTGAGGAATTTTGGGCACTACTGAGCAGGAAAGTTTATGACAAGGGCTGGAAAGCCCAAAATGAAGCACAGTTAGGGGCCAGAATATTACAGAAGATCTAAAAGTGACTATAAACGTCGTCCAGAGAATGATGGGCAAAATTATACCAAAATTGCTCGCCATTGAGGACCATGGGTCCTTATCAGTTTTGTGAAAATAGTTTTTGGATGACGCAATAGTGTATAAGCTTGGTTAACAAGCCCTGATGTAGGAGATATGAAAAACAGGAGGAAACTAGCCTTCATGTAATATGCACGTGTGATGAACTGAAGGAACTCAGACAGAAATATTTCGGGAGAGATCTATTGGATCCTTCGAGTGTACTCAAACTTCCCCTGAGGAGGATAGTGGCTTTTATCGAGGACACAAGACTAACAGAGTGGAATTTAGAGATCTATTGGGGATAGTACAAAGAGCAGTGTGCCCAAGTGCCTGGACGTGGTGGCGTCCACCCCAAAACAGAGAAGAAGAAGAAGTGTATAATAATTTCCCAATGTTTATGCTTTAACAAAATTTTTACTATAAATCGATTTTTACCTTTGATTTTTTTCTCAAAACTTATGTTCCATACGTTAGAAGCTTCGGAGAGAAAAAGGACAAGGTTTCACAAAGATAAGTGACATGTTTACGCAATAAACATGTAATCGTTTATCAAATTTCAATAGTTTTTATGTTCTAGAATTAAGTAAAGTAAAGGTGTCTTTTTTTGCAATTTTCTTCCTATGTCTATGCTGAAATCTAGACGTGATGGAGAAAACTGAATATATATTCGTAATCGGCCCATCAAAATACGTCAGAATCAGTCATAGAATTCAAAAAGGGACGCCATAACTTCAAATTTGTAGACCTGTGTAATTAATTGATTTTTCTATATATTTTCCTTCTTAAAAATTAATAAATTTTGATTTAGTAAAAACGTTATGGGCTTACGCATCAACACGATACTTCACCTGCAAAATGCAGACGTGTTAGAACTTTGCGGTATTATAATATTTATTAGTAAAACTATTTAAATTATGTATATCGTAAATAAATTAGCAAATTCCTTGATTAAATAATTACATTTATTAGTCTCCTGATTAATCGTCTCGGAATAGTCTCGTCTCTTGATTAATCGTCTCGTAATAATCCAACTTGAGAAATGTGAATAAATTTTTAATTAAATCAACTGCATAGCATCAGAAGTAACAAATGAGCCGTTGAAAGCGAAAGTGGTGTAAGTCAAAAAAATAAAAATTATAAGTTTTCTTCACAAATGGGTACTATGTACTACATAGTTAATACTACATAGTTAATACATAGTTAATACATAGTTAGTACTATGTACTACATAGTTAATTATAAGTTTTCTTCACAAATGGGTACTATGTACTACATAGTACCCATTTGTGAAGAAAACTTATAATTTTTATTTTTTTGACTTACACCACTTTCGCTTTCAACGGCTCAAATATATCTAAGAGGAGAAAAGCTTTAAACAGTAACTGAGCAGAAAATTAGGTAGTTGAGTAAGTGCATAGGGACGCTTCCCTTTGTTGGCCATACCTTTGTGCTATTGACGAAAGCAAGACATTGACGTAGAGCCTTATTATGCGGATTAACTATGCAATGCAATTTTGACTGTGTGAGAAGTTGTTTCTGTTGCAATTTACGGGCACCGAAATAGTGCAATCTATCACTTTCTATAGTGGTGCATTACCATTACTATTTAACTAATAGCTGTATTTCGAGCCATCATGTACTAAGTACAGTAATTATCATTTATTACCTTACTCGTTGCATTAATGTGGTTATAATAGTGATTAAAAAATATTTTTTAAGAGACTGTTAGTCAAAAATTTCAAATTTTTTGTTTGTAAATAATAGTATTTACCGTTTGATTTTTATTTTATTGTTTATTAAAAAATTACCATTCTTTTATGAATATACAAAGCATCGGATGCTCAAAAAAATTCGACGTCAGTAATTCATGATAATACAGTGGACACCGCTTAATGTGTTCAATTTGGGATGGGGCAACTTTGATAAAAATGACAGCATGATAACAATATACGATAAATAAAAACATACATACATACATCTTCATAAAAGCTTTTTGCTAGAATAAATATACAATACAAACTTTATAAAGGCAAAATTTGAACACAAACATAATAAATGTTTATACGTAACAAGTGTTGATTTGAAAAGTCAATCTTGTAGCATGTGATTTACTGAGAACATTTTGAAGTATGTTCTAAATGAAAATTTACTACTTAACCTTCGAAGTCGTATATTTTGACAGTTTCATACATACAAATAAATAACAAATAATAAGTATTTATTGAAAACTATAACAAATGTTGAAAATGTTGCCCTGCAAGATCAATGCACTTTAAAATCCTCCGTTCAAAATTTCTGATGATATTCTGCAACATAACTGGATTGTTATTAATTTCCATGCATTTCTGTTCGATTCTCTGTAGCATATCATTCAAATTCAATATAGGTGTTCGAAATATGTTATTTTTTAGATAAGGCCACAAAAAGAAGTCGCAAGGTGTTAAATCGCATAAACGTGCAGGCCAGGCAATTCAGTATTTCGAAAAATTCTCTTAAATAATCCAAAGATTCTGCAGTACAGTCACAAGGTGCTCCGTCTTGTTGGAAATATGCATTTTGTAGTTAATCATCATGCACCTGATTGACAAATGGTTATAAAATTTACGGTACCTTTGAGCAGCTAACGTTCCCTGAAAAAATATTGGTCCAATGATTCGCCTTTTGCTTATCGCTGCCCAAAAACCAATTTTCTCTGGATGTAGCGATTCTTCATTAATTACATATGGATTTTCACTACCCAAATTCTTGTATTTTGTGAATTTAGGTATCCCGTTTCATAAAACCATGCTTCATCAGTAAAGATGACTCTTTGCGAAAGTTCTCCATTATTGTTCATATTTACAAATCACTATTTACAAAACTGTAGTCTACGTGGGTAATCAATTTCTAACAATTCTTGTACTGCTGTTACACGGTATGGATAAAGTTGCATATCTTTTCTTAATAACTTGTGAGTTGTACCAACAGAAAGGTTTATTTGTTGACTCAAATATGTCGAACAGATGTTTGTGGTCCATTTTCCATTATTTCTTCAACACGATTGACAACTTGAGGTATACGTTTCTTAATTGCTCCGCTGCCTGATTTTCTTGAGAGACTACCAGTTTCAGAAAATGTTTTAAAGTTCTATCCAAAGTATTCTTAAATTGTATATAATCTATTACAAAATGTGGAAACTCAACTTGAAATTCTACCATGCAATCTTGAACTGAATAAACCCATAAACCATCGATTTTATTACCACTTCGAAAATAAGCCTGGACTAAAAAAATTTTATGTTCTAAAGTGAAAGCCATTTTAAAACTGAGAAGCAATTTATTTAAACCAGAATCGACGCACGATTATTTTATGCACTAACTGATATTTGTGATTGACATTATCAAATGTCATTTGGATTTACGTTTACGGAACAACAGACACATACTAATATATTTGCGTCTTATTATATCAAAATTTCAAAGTAACCTAGATTGACTTTTCAAATGAAAACTTGTTACGTATTGCTGTGAAATAAACTTTGGGTGAAAATTAAAAATAGAATTAATAACGTAGAAATTAATTAAACGTAACTGGATAAGCAAAAACAAATTTAAAAGAAATCAACCGAGGTTGTGTATTTTAAATGCACCTCGTATGTCATATATTAATGAAGTATTAAAATTTTCGATGAATATTTCGAAGCATTTATATGTAAACAAAGAAAATTATATCAATAAATTTTCGGCTAATTAAATTACTAAATATTTAGCATGGAAGTAAATTAATAAATCAAACAGCATTAAATGTAAATAAAAGTAATTAATGCAGTAATGTTAAGATATAAACAAAAAACAAAAAAATGAAAACATAGGACAGAACGATACCATATAAACAAACAAGGAAAGAAAGAGAAAGAAAATACTATGAGAAGCGAAGCTCCTACAAAACTTAGATTCGAAAAAAAATGCCAACAAGTCTCGATATGAACGAAACGCTGTTTTTGTAAGACTAGACAAAAAAGAGCTCATTTTTCTACAATAAATTTTACAAATATCAAAATTATAACAAAAAGAAAAAACATAAAAAAGAGACAAAGCCTAGAGATGGAAAATTTAAAACTACCCACAATGGATAAAAATACACAGGTATGAAAACATTAAATAACTATGCAAATTAGACAAAACAGAAATAAATAAGATAAAGTGGGGAAGAAGCTCAAAAAAACAGAATCGCAAAGGGAATAAATAGGACCAGCGCCGAGAGATTCATTCATTCATTGATATATTTTTGACTTGAGAAATTTAACTTGAACGCGTATTGATAGAGACTAATTTCAATAAAGCTAAATTAGAACTAAACTTAGCCTATCGGTAAAAATATTCATGTAATAGTGAACAATAGTTTAATTTAGAATTTTCCTTTATTACTCGCATTTACTATTGTCATTATTATTTGTTGTCACTATTGCATAAAAGCAATAATGTATAAGGAGGAGTTTGAAAGTTTATATACCGGAATTGGGTCCGAGTAAGTAAAACCTTATACACGACAAAAATTTGGAGTAATTAAGAGTAATTAAATTAGTAAAAGTGCATGTGGATCATTATTATAAATAATTAATAAGTAATAAATACACGATATCTAAGGCCAAATATTCGAATTTGATGAAGAGGAAGTAGTTTCCCTTAATGTTCTCGAAATAGCTGTGCCATTTGCGACCGTTAAGATTCATAACGTTCAGCGATAGGCGCGGAAATAAGAAAATAATTATACTGTGTGAGGATAAGCATCCTGTTTCTGTAGGGACTCGTTTCCCACTCAAATAGGCGCTGAATAACACACTCGCTTTGCAGAAAATCTCTAGTTGAGACCAGAAATCCACATTTTAGACAGAGATAGAATTTGAGTATTAATCTCAGCCTTTGGATGGCAAACACCCCCTTTTGCGAGTGGGATCCTCAAGAGTCTTTGTTTGTGAGATTCATTTTGAATCTGTATTGAACCTCCAATACTATCCGTGTATGACTAATTAAGACATATTTGTATTATAAGGTTGCACTGATAGGTAAAAATCTAGATTAAGAACGATACATTTTAAGTTTCCGCAAAATGAATTGTGAAAATACAGAGGAACAATAAAATACGTTTTTAAACGATTACCTCTTGTTGTTTTATTTCTATGCATTTACGTTGGACGGTAGGCCTAGTTGTGTAGAACCCAAAAGATAGCCCTGAGATACGTCAATCATATACAGAGTCTCAATAAAAATTATGCTTGTGTAACTGTCCGCACAAATCATTCATTTAAATAAATTAAATTATTTTAAAATCAAGATTCACAGCAGTATGTACTAAAAAATTCTATCAAAGTTGATTGTCGTTCATTGCTTCTGAGTAGGTTACTAATCAAATCTTCATAGTTATAATGTTTTTCGAATTCCACTATCCTTCATGTACGCCCCTACCGCAAAACTACTAATGCTTGTCTCATTTGAACATCGGATTTTCCATTGGAGTATATTCCTCGGATTCATTTTCTTCTATTTCTCCCCTTATTAACTCTGAAGTAGTAACTATCTCACAAATGTCATTGTCAGTTAATTGTGCTGCAACTTCAACGCTATGATCAATAGCTATCCATTCTTCATATCACTTGGTTTCAACTGCTAAATATTTTCTCTTCCACGGGTTCAGTCGAAAATCCTCCTTGCTTTAAACAATTCTGAATGGTATTCTCTGACACATAATTCCATAACATTGCTAACAGATGTAAAGCCTCTAGAAGGCTAGGATTACATAGGATGGTTGATCGTTCTTTCGAAATTTTACAACCTTATGCGTCTTCATTTCTAAAGAAGTGTGTGTGTTCTGGTAAAACTCGATAATACAAGCCAGTTTCATCGGCGTTAACACATTCAATTCCGAAATAATCTTACACCATTCATCATTTTGAAAGTTCTTCTGCTTTTTGCCTCATCGAAAGACAGACGAGCAGAATTACACCTATATATAAAGAAGGTATCAAAAATAATATTTCTAACTACAGACCAATTATTATTTTGTCCAGCTGCTCTAAAATCTTTGAGCACTTACTTTATGACAAATTATATAAATCTAATCGATGTTTTATCTCCACGCAGCAGCATGGTTTTATGTCTTGAAGGTCAACTTTAACTAATTTTACTGAGATTACTCAGTATATCAGTTCCTCTGTTGACTCAAAATATCAAGTCGATGTTGTTTATACCGATTTCGCGAAGGCCTTCGACACTATTGACCACACCATATTATTGTCCAAACCAAGTTCATTTGGCTTTACTTCATTCTTAACAGACCTGATAGCTTCCTATTTTTATAATCGCTCATGTCATGTCCGCTATAATGGCTTTTATTCCTCCACTTTCACCGCTTCTTCGGTGTTTCTCGGGTCTCGAACCTTGGTCCGCTATTGTTTAATGTTTATATTAATGATCTTCTGTTGTCGCTTAATTCACGCGTCCTTGTTTGCGCGGATGACTTAAAGGTCTTTAGGAAAATATCTTTCATCTCTGATTGCGAAGGCTTGCAAAAGGATTTAAACACTATCTACCGATAGAGTAACGATAACAAGATAAGGATCAGTATAAATAAAATTGATACTATATAAATTCGAATATGCGTTAATTATTTGGTACCTCTATTATGTCTGCCAGAATCTTCTGATCGAAAAATGCAGCGATGATTCTTGAAATTTTTAACGTACAAATAATCTGGAAATTATCCTGCTAGGGGAGTTGACTATCAGGGACTTACTGTGGGATCACAATTTTACCTCACTTTCGGATTGCAGAGCTCACTTTATGATTAAGCTAGTTAAGAATGGCATCGACGCACCAAACTTACTGTCTGCTGTTGTCATTATGGTGTCAAAATATGCAACGAGTTCAAGTTAACCATTCACCGAAGTCAGAGCTAGACCTAACGTATGTTCTAAAGCAACAATTACGCATATAGCTAGAAATGCTAACAGAATTTTCCCTAATCTTTTTACCCTTTCGCCACAATTTAACCTTTTAACATAGATTCAATAAATTTTCCTAGGATTTTCTTAATTTTATTTTATTTATCATTTTTACTGTAATTAGTTTGTGGTTTATAATACAATTTAGTTTTTTGACATTGTACTTTATTATTGTATTGTTCTCTTGGTGAGAGCTGATGGACAATAAAGATAATTATTATTATACCGTATGTTAATAGGTACCGGTCCGTTCAAAAGTTTTGGAGCATACATTAATCCAACTTTTAATTACAATTGAATATTTTGTGCCTTTATTTATAATAGTCATAATTTAAGTTGTATATATACAGGGTTTCTGCTTTTTATTATCTTTTTGACGCTTGATACATTTTTCACTTGTTTATATTTTTCTTTATTTGCAACTTAAACGCTTATAATAAATATTGTTACTTCTTATTTGGTGGTTATTCGTTTCCTTTTAATATATTTAGCTTCCTTGGATACAGCCAGATTAAGCGTGGATGCGTTATCGCATGCACGGTCTTTCTCGTAAGGTATAATGACTTATACAAGTTGTCTACAAAACGCTGTGGTGCTCTTTTTTTAAATTTAGATCAGTAAAGTTAACAACGTTTTGTCATGAAACCGTACGATCGTCTTCACTCGATCTGTGCCGCGGTACTGGTCGACTAACTTGTATTTTTAAGAGCAACCCGCCCATGGAAGGTAAATCCACGTAGGGCTATTGAATTTAGGTAAAATTTAGAATGACCAGTTTTCGCAAATTTTGTTGCTTGCACGGCGCCGGTAGCAATGAATTGAATTTATGCTACTAGTTCATAGGTATCTTCAATTAATTTTAGAAGTGTGTGGCTACTATCTAATATTGCCACTACTGCGTACAGGTTACTTTCTTCGGCTTTTCCCACAAAGAACTCTCGAATGTGACTTATCTGCCGATAGTGGAGTTTGTGAATCTTAATTATTATTCGACCATATAAGGCTCTCGGCAAATGAAACCTCTTTTTATTAAAGTACACTTCTCAGTTCTAATATAAGTATATTAACTATATCTGTACACTGATCTCACTTTAGTATCGCTTGTATTACCACATTTTGTAAAATTCGTACTTTTTTAATAATGCAAATGCAGTGCATGCATCATAAATAACAACCATTGAAAAATAAAGGATTACCTACATTCACTCCATATTGAAGAGCAAAAAAGTTTGAACGAATTGCGGAAACCTCAGAATTAACATGGAGCATATATAGAATAGTAGTCGTAGTTGATGTGGTATAGAAATCTGGAATGCAAATGCTAATGGCGAAATACTCATTTGTTTCGGTCGGAACTCGTTATAAAGTCAGTATACTGGCTGTGTAATAAAATCCGGCTCTGATTGTGTGTAATATGTTTATACAAAACTAAGATTTAGTATGCGGGGAATGACTAGTACAAGTTTGCTTGTAATTTATTCTTGTGCGACTTTCGCGAAACGCTCCTGGAGGAAGGAAGAAGCGGGACGCATTGTGCTCACCCATCAGTCGTGCCTCTCTCTGATGGTCTTTACTGCCCGTTTCTTGCTCTTCGCAATTAGTCTAGCGAAGGATTTGAATAATAATTTATTCAGAGTACTTGTTTGACACATGACTGCCTCTTCATTGTTATGCCTGCCTCTTTCCGTTTCACCCGGCATTTCACTTGAAGAAGACGAGATGGAAGATGAATGTCGTCCTTATCGTCTTCGTCTCGAACAGTTTTTGCGGCAACCCATCTCGTCCAATTGTTCGTTCCATTTCTGTCTGCCTTGTACACACTGCGCTGCCCGTGTATTGTAAGGTAACGGTTAAAGATCGACGATTCGGATGAATACTTTATTTAATTAAAATATTTGCGTGCAAATGCGTTAAACGCATTAATTCCTAACCGTATCACTTGTTAGAATATTCTTGCAGGCTTATTATTAATAGAATATTTATTTCGAAAAGTTGGGAAAAGTTTAATTTGAATATTCGGGAAATTATTCATTCGATTTATTTAAAAATCGCCCTCGTAAAATGTAGATAACACATAAATTTAAATAATACATCCAATAAATTGAATTTTTCAAGGAAATACCACATGAATAAACTTTTTAAAGGATATCTTATTTATTTATTTCGTATGAGAAGCGATACTAAAAAATAGTAATGGGATAGTAACAGGGTTACTTTTCTCAAGTGTGTTATGCTATATAACGCACGAGTGCCATACAAAATCTTATCCAACACCTCTTAATAACGCTTTAAATATGCCTTTTTGAAGGCAACGACTTGACATTTGAAAATGGCAAATTTCTATTATAAGAATTTATAAAGTAGGTACGTGTGTAGTTACTAATACACTGTTCGAAAAAAGTGACGAGCACACCCTGTATAATCTGAAAAAGTGGTTCTAACGCAATGAAATTTGGTATGGAAGTAGTAGGGTAAGAACGTGTACCTTTGGACGCTTGTACCTTTGGACGCTTGTAGCTTTGGACAAAGTAAATATCTGAACGTAGCATATACTTAAAAATATTCGGAACGCGCCTTGTGTTTACTTTTTGTCAACCGGCAGCACTGTTTGTAGAGATCCACCATTTTGTCTGAGTGCGTGTTACCAAATACTGCTGGAATATTTTCAGTGCTAAAAGTAAGTTTTTTCATAAATCTAATCTAATGTCATCACAGTAGCCATATTCGATTTTGGCTAACTTCATGTAATAATGAATACAGTAATGGTTAATGTCTAATTTGTTGATAATAGCTTGTTTGAAAGCCTAACCTAATAATTCTTATATAGTTTTTCGTTAGGATTGTTTGTGTCGGGCACCTTTGGACAGAGAGTTTCATGTACCTCTGGACATGTCCAAAGGTACATGTATTATTCTCATATGTAACCATAAAATCTATGAAACGTTTGTTACAGTGCCACGAAGCAAATTTGGCAAACAACGTGACACTGTACCACCTGACTTAATTAAAGAAGCTGTGCGAGAGGTTTTCGATAAACAAGCATCTATACGTAATATGGCAAAAAAATGGAATATTAGTAAATCTACATTACATAATTATATAAAAAAACAAAATTCGAACATCACATCTGTGGAAGATATTGTAGTTGCGGTTCCTAATTATGCCGTTCATAAAGTTTTTAATGCTGCAGAGGAGCAAGAATTGTTTAATTATCTGGAAAAATCCGCATTCCTTCATTTTGGTTTAACAAAGCAGCGAACAAGACAGTTAGCTTTTGAGTATGCTAAAGCTGTAAATAAAAATGGGAAACTAAAAGGACAGCTGGCCGAGAATGGCTAGTACAATTCAGAAAACGTTGGCAAGCTCTATCATTACGAAAACCTGAAGTCACCAGCTTGTCTCGGGCAAAGCTTTAATAAAAACAATGTGCAACAATTTTTTAATAATTACAAAGATGTAGTGGATAGGTATAATTTTACTCCTGACCGCATTTACAACATGGACGAAACAGCGAACTTTACTGTACATAAACCATCTAAGATATCGGCACCTAAGACGATTAAACAACTGGAAAGTTTGACATCTGCCGAAAGGGGTGTGAATGTAACAATGCTAGCATGCGTAAATGCAGTTGGTCAGGCGATACCCCCATTGTTTGTTTTCCCTCGAGTGCATTTCAAGGCCCATATGTTGAAAGGGGGACCAAATGGTAGCGTAGGAGCAGCGAATCCATCTGGGTGGTCTACAGAAGCCATTTTTCTCCAATTTTTAGAACAGACAATTGCGGTAGCTAAACCTATAAAAGAGAAACCTATGCTGCTGCTAATGGATAACCATGAAACCCACATCTCTATTGCTATAATTGAGAAAGCCAAAGATAATGGTATAGTACTGTTGACATTGCATCCACATACCTCGCATAAAATGCAGCCCTTAGACCGCACGGTTTTTGGGCCGTACAAGGCTTTTTATAACAAGGCCTATTTACAAGCATTTACGACCAATAATATTATTAAGGGCTTTGAAGTGACGGGTCTGTGGCCATTAAATTCTAATATATTTACGGAGCAAGATTTTCTTCAATCTTATGTGACAGATAGACCGGAACCTCCAGCAGAAAAAGTTCAAAGTTCGCCGACAAATCCTGTTTTTGTAACTGATCCCAGTCCACGCGCAAGTTCCAACTTTGTACCACAGTTTGAATCAACTCCAAGTACTAGCTCTTTGACTGTGACTGCAGCAATTTCAAGTACAAATGCAAACTCTGCATCTCTGATTAAGCAGATCCCGTTTACGTCTTCACCATCACTGTCTGTTGAATCTATCATACCATTTCCAAAAGCATCTGCCAGAAATAATAGTGGCAGAGGGCGTAGAAAGAAAGGAAAGACACGTATTCTAACAGACACACCCGAGAAGAATGAGCTGTTACTACAGGGCGCTAATAAAGTAAAAAAGAAGAAAGCGAATGAAGCGAAAGTGAAAACAAAAGTAAAAAAAAGATCAAAAAAGGCAAGAAATGAGTTATGTAGTTCCTCTTCCGAAGATGGATCTAACGATGATGTATCTTTTCAAGATACTTCTGACGATGATTTTAATATTGACATTTCTGATGATCAGCTTTATTTTGAGCCAGAGCAATATGACCAAGTTGTGGTGTCGAAAGGAAAGGCTAGCAAAATACAGAAAGGAGCCTTCGTATTAGTAAAACTAGCTTCCAAAAAACTCATAAAACATTATGTTGCTAATGTGCTGGAAGATATTAGTAATTGTGCTTACATTGTAAAATTTTACGAGACGAAAAAGGATAGTAACTACTTTTTAGAAGGGAAAGAAAAGCCCTATGAAATAGACGCTGATGATATCATTCTGAAGTTGCCATCACCTCGAGCGGCTGGTGACTCTGCAAGACTACATTCTCATATTATATTTCATTTTTCTTTCGACAATTACAATATGTCTTAATTTTTGTGTTAGAAATTGTTCATATTCTAAAGATTTTGTAGAGTATTCTTTATGTGACTTTGTCAGAATTTTTGTTTTATGTTAATAAATAGATTTATAATATATATTTTTGCAAAACCTGAGTATTAATTTTTTTAAATATTTTATGTGTACTACGTCCAAAGGTACAAACCAATCAGTCCAAAGGTACCCGTTAGTCTATGTACCTATGGACGAAATGCAGACTTTCTATAAAATAATTATTAACAGGAAATTATCATACTTTATCATTACTTCATTAAGGATTTAAATACAGAACAGGTCGTATTGCTACACAGCACAATAATTAATTTCCTAGCTTCTATCAGTTTTCTTTAAAAAAAATCACAAAATCAGTGTTTTAATAAATGTCCAAAGGTACACGTTCTTACCCTACTTACGTAGCATAACTTAATCTCGCCTGGAGAGCGGCGCAGCCCTGCTGGGAAGGGATGCATTAATAACGGGAGTATCCCCCACGAGCAGCGCGTACCATCGCTACACGACGAGGTATGGAGTCAATAAGTCGTTGTATGCTAGCGGGAGGGATGTTCAAGCATGCTGCTTCAACTCGCCTTTATAGCTCCTCAACGTTACCCGGGGGAGCTGGATAACATTGAGGTCTCCGATCGATCATATCCCAGACATGTTCGATCGGATTGAGATCCGGAGAACGTGCCGGCCATGGAAGCATCCGTATATGGTTCTGCTCCACAGAGATCTGAGCAACACGTGCAGTGTGCGGTCGGGCGTTGTCGTGCATGTATAGAAGACGTGGGCGCCGTAGAACGTAGGGAAGCACAACGGGCCGTAGCACGTCATCTACGTAGCGGCGAGCCGGCATTGTATGCTATAACTGCAGCAGACGTGTACGTTCACCATGTGTAATAGCACCCCATACCATAATGCCCTGCTGGCGGTGGATCGGGCGTGCTTGGATTCACTCCTCGAGATGACGCTCACCACGTCTCCGATGAACCAAACTTTGCGCGTCACCGTTGTCAATTCGAATCTTGATTCGTCGGAAAACAAAATGTGCCTCCACTCGACAACCCACTGATGTCTAGCCTCCACCCACTGGCGCCGTGTACGGCGGTGCTCGTGAGCCAGTGAAATCCGCTGCAACGCACAGCGCGCTCGCAATCTACTTTCTAGCAAACGCCCCCGTATAGTTCGTGTAGTGAGTAGGCATTCCCTTCCTGCTGGCCAAACGGCTCCAAGTTGCCTGAGGAAGACTTACACGACGCTAAAGCGCTGTGCACAAGGCCGCGATCCTTGCGTGCTGCCTGCACTGCCGATAATGACCGCTCGAGACGGCGCGCGATATCACGGAAGGATAATCGTGTCATGTGCATCCCCACAACCATTCCTCGCTCAAACTCACTCAGATAACGCGAACGGCCTTCCATCACGCACAAAGTACGACTACAACTACACGCTTGCACCACACTAATAATAACCGGTTTCTCTCCCCGCATCGGTTTCCATGGAGACAATATATTGCAGCCGTCGGAGCCACTCAGTAAAAAATGCAGCTATAGAAAAAGTCAAAACTCGCTGCGCAAACTCGTCTAGAGGAAACCTAAATGCTTGGCTAAATCTACGCATTTTTCTTGGCACGTTCAGATTATACAGGGTGTACTCGTCACTTTTTTCCATCAGTGCAATATCAACAACAATGTCAAAATATTCCGAAAATTGAAAAATTAGAAGAATTTCCTTATATGTCTGAAGAAATTTTACACGATGCTCAAGCCGCAAGTTGTGCCCTAATATCAAACAAATCAAAAGAATTATATAATAGAAAGCTCGCTAAATTTAAAGAGTGGAAAGAACGTCGAGGTATAATTGGAATAAATGAAAATATAATTCTGAGCTATTTCTACAATTATAGAAAAAGCTTAGCCTTCTTCACTATGGACGAGGTATTCGATGCTTACAAGCGTATTAAAAATATATAAAAATATTGATATATCAAAATATGGTGTAGGTGTCACAAAGCCAAAAAGGAAAGAATTTTAGAGAGAGAACATTTAGAGCAATTCCTTCGCGACGCACCTAACGGCCAGTATCTGATGATGGAGGTATTTCCATTTTCTTATCTTTATCTAAAGTATTTATTTATTTCCCCAATTAGGTCGCATTAATAATAGGAATATCAGGTGCTTACCGCTGTGATGAGATAGCTAATTTGAAAATTACTGATGTTGAAGATAAGGGAGAGTAGATATATGTTTCTATATCTGACACAAAGGCGAACATCTCAAGAAGTTTTGTAATTATTAGACAAGGATTTTCAGTAAACTCTTTGAATGTTCACAGAAAATATATTTCTCTAAGATCGAAAAATGTCCCACATTGTAGACTCCTTCTTTATTATAAGAATGGCAAATGTTGGAACCGTTGGAATCAACACTATATCGAAGATACCTCAGTTTGTTGCATCGTTCTTGCATCTACCTGAAGCACAATCATATACGAGACACAGTATGAGACGTTCCTCAGCAACATTATTGGCAAATGCAGGGGCCGATATTACGACAATAAAACGTCATACATTCAAGATTCAGTTTCGAATAAAGTAGAAATAGCTAGAAGAATACAAGGTTCGAATAAGACATCGACATCAACTTCTGCCGAAATACCTGAATCAATTCCGATAGATGATACTAAAACTACACATAATATAAACATGAATTCCAATGACAAAAATCATGTTAATAACAAAGCCATATCCTTAAACTTTAAGATTAATATCAATACGTAGTTGTATGAAATAAATAAAGATAATAAATGTCAGGTGATGTTTTCATTAATTGTAATTTAATTATTCCCTGTATGTGCATTATCTCTTAGTTTTACATTTGAAAATGACGTACGATGACATACATAAAATTTTACGGAGTTCGTATTCATGGTGATAAGGAAAATATTTCCAAAATTTTCGCGAGCTTAAGAAAATGATTTCGACGAGTTAAGCACTATACTTTTTCTACGACCTCGCCTATGGTATTAAAAAAATTGTGTAAACAAACATTTTTAATTAAAAATTTCAAAACTATACATCATATTTAAATTAGTTATGATTTAAACATTGATACATAGAATATGTAGACCATAAGGTCGATGGCTTCAAATTTTCACACAATTGCCGAATATGAATTTACGCTATTGTCAACTCTCTATCCAATGAATTTTACGTAGACTTCTTCATACCTCTATCTCGATTTTTCTCGTAATAAGGCCGCAACGGTTTTCTCAGCTATTTCTGATGGTGTGTTGGGAATATCTAAACCACTTTCTGAATAAGAAATCATGATAAAGCTACAAACAGCACAAACTTACGTGATTTAAAAATGACACGATATAGCAACAGGTAGGTAGGTAATTTTCGTCACTAGGGACGAAAGTTACTTTTTATATTTCACATGCGTCTAGTTGCCTACTGTCACTGGAGCTGCGCATTCATTCCTAATTCTATTTTTTAAGTCTTCCAAATCTTCAAGCGTGTATATATGTATATATATATATATATATATATATATATATATATATATATACATATATATATATATATGTATGTATACATATATATATATATATATATAGTAGATTCAATTTGTTGGCTATTTAAGGTCTGGGTTTACTTCAAAATGTATATATTTAAAACAATCTTACATGTTTCGGCAAATGATGCCCTTTTCAAAGAATTTAAAATATAAATGACAGTATATTAATGTCATACTTATACATTTGTAGTTGTAATGTATAAGTATTATTCCTGTCGGTATCAATTTTAAAGGAGATGAATTTTAAAAATCGCCCGTGTATCCTATCCAAAATTAATCTATGGGAGGCATGGAAGGGATACCAAACAATAGCTGCACAATACATTTTGCCGACAACAAAAGCGAAATACGAGACAACACCCTAAACAAGTCAATGTTATTAAAATTAATAGAAACTCGCATTACAAAGCTCGGGGTTTTGTAAGAGGAAGTACAAAGCTTGCAATTGTTGCTAAAAAGACAATTCGGAATCGAATAGTACGCCCAGGTCCTCAATGACAGTTTTCCTTTCCAAATAAGTATTATTAATTATATACTGCGACAGTATAGTCATTTTGGAGCGGGTGTAACTCACAAGACAACACTTCTTAGTATTTAGTTCCAATTTGATGCTATTACACCAATTTGAGATTATATCCAAATTGTCTTGCAGAAGAGAAGTATCGTCGATGTTAGTTATTTCCGAATATACCTATAAATCATCCACCTATGCTAAAACTGGACAGGTGAGAGTAGCCAGCAGGTCGTTGATAAACAACACGAAAAGTAGTGATTCCAAGTTGGAACCCTGAGGCACACCAGATTTTTCAATGTTTTCAAATGAGCGAAAGCCGTTGCAAGATGCATAACAATTTCGATTTTTTAAGTACGAATTCATAAAATTTAAAGAAGATGGCGCAAAGCCAAACGAACAAAGTTTAGAAAGTAAGGCTTCGTGACTTACTTATAGTGTCAAATGCATGCGAAAAATCTGTGTAAATAACATCTACTTGACCGCGCCTATCCAGAACTTCATTCAATACTTGAGATACACTACACAAATTGTCAATGTGGATCGCCCAGGAAGAAAGCCATGTTTGTTTTGGGAAAAAAAACTGACTAATATTTCCGTAAATTCTAGTATATAAAACCTGTTCAAAAATCTTCGCAAAATTGGATAGAATAGAAATAGGTCGATATTTTGACAACAAGGACTTATCTCCTTTTTTATGAACGGGGCAAACAACTGCTCGCTTCTATAGATCAGGAAAGGTTTCTATTTTTATGGAACGATTCATAATCGTGAATGAAGCAGTAAGCTTATTGTTAAGATTGGACATCCATTTAACTAACCCATCCACAGCAATCGCAGGAAAGGTGACACATGGACAATACGAGAAAGAGTCAGGATAATTCGAACCTTCATTTTGTAAATATACGTTAGAAAATGTGTGGGAAAATGCATTAACTATGTCTAAAGGTTCAGAAAACTAAATATTGTCAGAGTACCAGGAATTCTAATGGATTTACGTTTATTGTTAAGAAATTTCCACAAATCTTTAGGGTTTGATTTCACGTATTTTTCTACCTTTGCTATATAAACATTATACTCTCATTGAAATTAAAAACTTAGAGATATTAAGCGCTTATACTCATTAAGGAATATAATATTCTTTGTTCAGATCCATTTACGGCGAGAATTTTCTTTATTTTTCAAATTGAATTTGATCTCTCGTGTAAACCATGCAGGACAGTAGGATCTGGATTTAGTCTTTCTGGGAACGTATTTATAATGGAATAAAGCAAATCATAAAATTTCGCTACATATTAAAAAAAAAACATGAACAAAAAAAGTACATTCCGTTTGCTTATAAATAGAAAACAAAAATACTTTATATAATAAGCAAGTATTTCACAAATTATCCGTTAAAAAGAATATGTCATCATATAGTTTATCGGCATTTACTAAAGCATATGTAAGGGGCGCTTTCATCATGATATTAGTTCTAGCACTAGGCACAGAGAATGTGGAAACGTTTCTTGATGAAAGACGTGGCACATGAAAACTAACTCGAGAAAGCAAACAGGTCGAATCAATGTATAATAAGAAAAATGCACAGCCGATACATATTCAAGCTCAGAGCGCACATATGCGTAATATAAAATTGTTAGTGTTCTGGATTCATAAAAATCCCTGGTGACACGTATAATAAAGTCAAGTGACTTGACAGCTAATGAGGTAAAGTTGATCAGATGTTGCGAAAAGTCGAATTTATTATGAAACGTGACACCCACATTCAAAACACCATTCGAACACGCAACAGGTTCACTATGGATGAAGTAAGTACCCGTCAAGGCATTATATTTCTTTGTGTAAGATATAGGACTGCATTTGCTAATATTAAGTTTGAACTTGTTTTTCATGCACCATTCAACTATAACGTTCAATGCGTTCTGCAGATAAGTGATGCCTAGTTCATTTAAACGGTACCATAAATCTTTTTGGTACCGTAATCATTTGAATAGTCCAAATTTACCTTGTGTAGTTTTGGACTATTGGAAGTTAACAGATCATTGATGAACATAATGAAAAGCAGTGGTCCTAAGTTAGAGCCCCGCGGCACTCCTGAGGTGGAAATATAAGACTCTGACCTTAAAGCTATTATAATAATGTAATTTTGCCTATCCTGAAGATAACTATCATGAATAAAGACGGCAGACTATGTGCCCCAGCAGTGGCGTTGCGTGGAGAGTTTAGCAGAATAACAGTGCGCTTACTTAAAAATAAATATATCGAATCCCTATACAAAACGTTAAGAAAAAACATAAATAACTTACCCAACATGTTTACATTGTTGAAAAAAAATGCGGATATGCGCGATGAAAAAACTGCACCATAATATATGTTTCTGTATTAGTCTCGGAAAGGTTCGTACGTAGCGACGTAAATATATGTTTATATACAGAGAAGGATTGTTCGACGTTGAGAGATGTTATATTTGCATAGTTAAAGCGCTCTTTGTATCTGTACAACGGATCTTCAGTATTGGTAAAAAGTTGCCCTAATTTTGTAAAATCTACATTTTTATCTAATACACTGTTAAATTTTTCACGGACACAATCACTTTTTTCATCTTCAAGGATATGCAGCACTAGTTTTACGTGGTCAATAATTGCTAATGAGTCCGATAAGGACAGCGCAGTGTTCTGTAAATTTTTTATTGCGTCCAGTATTGGAACGTAACTGTCGTAAATAATTTTTAAATTTGCTGCAACTTGAGGATTGTTAAATTGAACCTGGCTGAGCCGTATTGCAGCTGCTTCTTTGGCATCTAGTTGTAAAATCACTGATTTAATTTTTTCAAAATGTTTATAATAATAAAATGCTGCTTCTAACCAAGTACCCCATCGTATAAGAATTGGTTGCGGCGGCTCGGGTATATCAGGACACAGCGAATGAAATAGCCGAATCCGTTTCGGAGGTTTAAGAAAAACCGCTTTCGTTTGTCCTATCAGTTGATCCACATCAAGATAAGTTGTACGTATAGTGTTTGTTACAAGGTGTAAAGCGTGAAGCAAACATGTGACATGCAGCAGGTTTGGTTGAATCGTTTTGAGTAAGTTTGCCGTGGAACACATAACCTTGGCAGCATCGGTAACTAACATTAACACTTGCTTCGGTAAAATCTCAAATTTGTGTAGTGTTTCTATTAATACATCATATATCGCTCTGGCAGTACACCCTTGCATTCGTTTACAGGTTAGTAAATAAGGAGGAGAAGGTCCTTGCGGAGTCAGCGTCCGTACTAGAATGGCTAGGATGGACTGTTTTTTAATATCTGTAGTTTCGTCTATTGTTAACCACAGGAATTTTTTTTTACCGTATTTTTCGTAGAATTTACAATTCTCTCACGCACTGACGGTACGTAATTCCGTGGCGTACTTCTTGCTGGTAATTTCCACGTAGGATTGTATTTCTTCCAAAACTGACGTAACATTGGGTGTTCCACTTTCTGCATTGGTATATTTGTCGCAATTAACATCATTGTTAAATCACACACAAATTTATTATATGCTCTGCGTCCACTATTATTCGATTTATGTTTGTCACTATTTATATGTCTTTGGCACTGACTTGCTTTCCAAATTAATAAAGTTGTTTTACAAACTAAACATTTCACTACGGTACCGTCATATATTAAATCGGGAAACCGATGTAAAAATTTCTTTACTACGTTAGCATGCAACCGAGTCGATGCATTATTTCTACGCACTCCCGACATTTTCAATTGTGTTACGATTGTGTTAACAATATATCGCTTACAACGTCTCAACGGCAACTGAATTTATCGTCGTACGCCTCTACTCGATCCCTCCACATCACGCTACTGTTCGGGCACATAGTCTGCCGTCTTTAATCATGTAACCGAATTAAAATATTAGACAGACCAAATATACTTAATTTCTGTAGCAATATCACATGGTCAATTGTGTCAAAAGCTCGTGTAAAATCAGTATATATTACATCAAGTTGACCGCCCCTATGGAGCTCTTCAGCTATCTCCTGTGCAATAGTAGCAAGAATTGTTGAAGTAGAACACCCAGTCATGAATCCATGTTGAGACGGTGAAATATATGAGAAGATCCAATCAGCTAAGCTATCTGGAATTTCCAAGGCTGAAGTGCAGGGAATGACGAAACAGGGCAAAGACAGCATATAGAGTAAAAAAGCCATGATCAGGCCAGACTACACCAATCATGCAACTCTAGAAAAAGATCCCAATCATAGAGGAGGCTTTTCTTTCAAAGCTGTTGAGTCCAATTAAAGGAATAAGGCTACAGAATATACTCTAACGAGGCATGGGTACTACAATAAATCTAAAAAGCCCCCAGTTGGTTAAGATGCATAGCCACCTCAAATAGTATTACCAAATCTTAAGTTCTTTCTGGACCCACAATTATATTGCACCTGTTCTTTCCGTTTTACTTATTTGGTTACATCAATTTTAAAAACAATTTCTGTTGCTATAATTACTATTTCTTTTTAATATAAATTTTATTTGCATTTGAAACTTTTAATCGTCATTATTGATAAAATTTCTTGCCATTTTAACAATAATGACGATTAAAAGTTTATTTCAACATACATAATTAAAATTACATTTAATAATCCTTGACAAGAAGGACTTAATATACCGTTGAAATATCATATCACGACCCTCTTTTCTTTTATAAATTCATTCGCTAAAATAAGAGAGACAGAAACATAAAAATTTGCATTTATTAATAAAGTTTTCCCGAATGCTACGTTAACATACGTCTATTGAATTGGAAAATTGGTCTAATAAATCAACGTCAGAGTTCTCAGTGAAGAGGTAGATACACAAATAAAAGAATACGTCTATTGATAAGCTTTAATTAAATTAAAACAACGTATAATTAATCATTGTCGGCTTTTTTATCAATGGTTTATTTCATATTATGCAAATATTAACCTAATACTAATTAGTAAATGAATTTATAATATTCTCTTCTGCTTTATATCACATAATTGAATCCCTTTATAATAATTTCAAAATGACGTATTGGCTTATTGAAAATAATGTATTCGTTTCGATGTTTTTTATACAAATTTCAGAGTTGCTGTTTAAGAATTTGTTTATTTTATTCGAAAGTTTGTAATAATAATATTCATAACTATATATATATATATATATATATATATATATATATATATATAAATAATTATTTCGTTACCTTTGTATGTTACGGTAGATTCAATTAGTTGACGATTTAAGGTCTGGTCTTACTTAAAATGTATATATTTAGAACAATCGTACATGTTTCGGCATATGATGCCTTTCTCATATAAATGACAGTATATTAATGTCATACTGTAACGATCTGCAATTTACCGTCATAATATATGTTGCTGTTACACAAATATACATCTTATGTTATTTAAATATCTGTACATTTGCTCATCTTGCTGACAGTTCCGTATTTAGATCCCTGACTGGCTGTCTGAATAGGTTTTCGTGGTTTTCCTCCTCTTTTAAGGCGAATGCCGACAACTTAATATGTTAAGCCGCTCCAAGGGCGCATAGACAATAATAACTCATATCTTGCCATTCCCCGTTTTTGTTGTTTAACTATTTTTTGAATACTAAGGTATTATTTATTATTATTAAACCTGGAATGTATCATTGAATAATTTTAACTATGACATCTATAAATGTACAGTATGACATTAATATACTGTCATTTATATTTTAAATTCTTTGAGAAAAGCATCATATGCTGAAACATGTAAGATTGATTTAAATATATACATTTTTAAGTAAAACCAGACCTTAAATCGCCAACTAGTTGAATCTAAAAATACAAATTTATACAACAAACCCACAGCTTCTTTTCGATATATGAATTACCACTCAAATGCACCTACAGTATACAGTAAAATGACTATAAATAATCTGACTGATAGATCAGTAAAACTATCTCACACTCAATACAGAAAAGATAGCATCAAGAAAATTAAAACGATCTTAACAGAGAAAAACTATCTACCACAACTTATAGAGCACACAATTAAAAAACGAATCCACCAAATGTACAACACTGCAGGCACCAATAACAATTTAAACAATTAAAGAAATAACATATATCACGATTCCATATGTTCCACAATTATCAGAAAAAATTAAATATAATTTAAAAAAATATGATATAGCTACAACATATAAACGTAGTAGTATTAATAAACATCTATTTTCAAAACTAAAATATAAAATAGAAAAAATCGAGTAAGACATGTCATCTATAAAATACCATAAAATAATCGATAAAGAACAACACACAATGAAAATAGAAATTAAATAAATGATTAATATTAAACAAGAAAAAATTCAATTAACAACAGAAGTAATCTAAGCAGTATATACTATAACCTAATAATGTAACGATTTGCAATTTACCATCATGAATATATTATATAAATATCTATCATATGTTATTTAAATATATGTATATATATATATATATATATATATATATATATATATATATATATATTGTAACATTACTGTGACCTTCTGGTATACTAAAAAGGAATAAACAAGGCCTCCACGTTGGTGGGCCAAATGTAATATTTCAGTGAAGCTGTATAAAACTAAAAGCCTCACGTTGTTGGTGCCTAATGTAACAATCCAGTGAATGCCCCAAAACGTTGGGCTGTAAAGGTTACGTTACTGAACTGGTAACGAAAGAATGTTATCTAAATTGGTCTTGTTTAATACTTAACTTTGTTTAAGGCGGCTAGCTCATTTATCTCTCAGGGTTAAGGTCGGTTCACTTCTCTCCACTCTAGTTAACTTACGCTGCTTGTTTAGTCAAAAACGGAACAATATCTCAAGTAATTAAAAATGCCAAAGTAAAATATCAACAATTAACTTTATTATCAAATAAACATATCGAAAAATTCCAAAATTTAAAACATCAGTCTTCGTGACACACATATCATCCAGGTGACAACACTTAGCAGTTGGTACTCATACAGTTTAAATGCAATATGGTGAAAGAACATGTGCAAATAATTGTCGATTTATTAAAATATATTATAAGTGCGAAATTGAATTAAGTTTTAATATTAAAAATAGTGAATATCAACATTTAAATAAGTCTGAATAAGAATTACAATGTTTTAAGAACAGTGAATGCAATGTAAGTAATTATGGATTGAATAAACAACAAGTTCTTGATGTGTTCATAAGCGAGTTAAAATGGCGTGTATAAAATTCGTAAAAATAGAAAAAGAACCTGAATCTTCGGATATAGCTTCTTGTGATCCCTGCTAATGGGTTGTGGATGAGTCTTCACAGCGGGAAACTGGAGAATATTTCTGGCAATATCCCTCGGGATGATGCGACTTTTCAATATTTCCAAGTCCGACGGCAGCTTGAACAGATGACCGATCTCGGGCTATCAATGGTGGCGTTCGATGGACGGTGAAATTTCGTGAGTGTACTTTTGTATCCAAAATTTTAAAAATTATTTACTCGTGAAAGGTCTGGTCGGGAGATGTAAAAATTTGGTCCACAGGTAGTCCTAAGGTAGGTGAAACGTTTGATCAACTTTAAAACCTCGAGCACTTAATATTTCCGCCAAATTATTTTAATTAAGCAGGAGCACAAAAAACGTGACCTCCCGTTGCAACTACTAATTACCGACGCCAATCTTTTCATTTGTTTTTAATTACACAACTTGCTGCAGATCGCTCCATTTTTTACTTGCATTATCTTTTTGAATACTTCTAAACTAAACATTTTTACAGTGTAAAACAGTTAAAAAAGTTACATTTAGATTTATGAAATATCTTTAGTTAGGAAACATATGTTGATGTGTTTACAATCACTCTGTCAACATATGTTCCTATACGGGTTATTGCGCCGTTAAAATTGTGGGCGGGGCTTAATTGCTTCAAATACATTTGAATATAAATACGTTAAATATGTTCGAATAAAATCGCGTTAAATATTAATTTGAAATAGAAATGAGTATAAACATCAACAATAAAAAAAATAGAAAAATAAGTTAATTATTTTAAGGCAAATTTGTCGTCATAATAAAGTATTTATATTTTGAATAAATTTTTCCCCTTCTTGGTATTAAATTATATAGTAAATATAGACATTACAGCTACATGTATCTTTTTGTATCTTTTCAGAGGAGGAGCCCTTCTTGTAATACTTCAATATATATATATATATTAGCTTATTATGCTGGCAGTTCCATGTTTAGATGCCTGACTGGACTGTCCGAGTAGGCTTTCGTGGTTTTCCTTCTCGTTCAAGGCGAATACCGACAGCTTAAAATCTTAAGTCGCTCTACGGGCGCAGACATAATAACTCTTGGCTTGCCAATCCCCCGTAATTGACGTCTTGCTGTCGAAAGTTCTGAGGCTTGAATGCATCTTTGAATATTTTAATTCTATCTATGACAACTACAGATATATAAGTTTGACATTTATATACTGTCATTTATATTTTAAATTTCTTTGAAAAAGGTACTATGAGTCGAAATATGTAAGATTCTTTTAAATATATACATATCAAAGTAAAACAGACCTCAAAATTGCCGACTAATTTAATCTACTATAACATACAAAGGTCAAGAAATAGTTGTCTTTATATATATATATATATATATATATATATATATATATATTGATATGATTTACTAGGAGACGTTTTAATTTATATAACAAAGAATAATATGTTATGTTGAAAATGTAGAATCTTCAAATATTGGGCGCCAGCGATTAAATTAATCACAATAATAACTACGTCCTCTGTGTACATATAATAACACAAACAGCAGTCAGAGAGCATGGTTGTTAAATATATTTGATATTAAATACCTCAAGGTTCATAGTCGGTCTGTGAATTACCTCCCTAATTGTAGTTTGATGTCTGTGAAATGTGTTTAACTCAACAACTAAATGCTAACAAATAAAAAACAGATTACAGAGATAAAAATAAAATATATTGAAATAAAAATTAGAAATCTGTAACAATTATATTACGCAGACAAGTGTCTATAAAGAGAATTACGATCTTAACATGTGTAAATCTAATAGTACTAAATATAGTGTTGATGAACAAAGAAAACTAAGTTAAAGAATATGTAGTATTGTTGATACAAATTCGGTAAGTACTATGGTATTATATCTTTATTAAATTATGCTTGTAATTATTAAGCTAGGATTGACGATGTGTAGATAATAAATATAGAAGTTTTATTAATGTTTAAATAGGTTATGGTGATCTTGATTATTGAAATATAATTTTTATAGGCAATGAAAGAATAAATTGGTCATTCAAGAACCTGTGTTCCAAGATTTTACGTGTAGGATCAAGCTGGAAGCGTTGTGGTTGTGCAGTACCAAGTACGGCGTTAGGATTCTTGATATCGGCTTGGCGTCGTTCTATCGTCCGAGTGGCCCACGCGTTGCAGTTTGGATTCTTGTAATGATGCTATCCTCAATATCTGGCGTATTTTTGATGATGCCGGGCTTGTTGTTACTTAAAAGGGTTGGCCAATATTCTGCGTTTCTATTATATATATTTTCGACGAGATATTTTAAGTTTGATTATGGTAATTTAATTTATAACTTGGATAATTACAAAAATGCGGCCATATGTTGTAAAATTATTTTTCGGCTTCTCTTCGTTCATTTATTTTTCAAGGCCTATCCCTATATTGACAAATAGCCTCGAAACTTTATTATCATAACATCGCTTTGTGCTTTGAATTTAATTGATATTACATTTTTAAATAAATTATAAAATTTTTAAAATAATTTACAAATACAATTTGTTTACTTTTGAATGTAGGTTATGTCATTATCATGTGTTCAAAGTTGCATTATTACGAGTTCATGCTAAATTTAAAAAGAGGGCGTGTCCAATCAGTATCAATACATTATTTCAATGTAGATAAATTAGATACCGTTAGTTTCGCGCGAATTATTTGAATTATGAAATTTAAAATAGAAATATAAAAGTAAGTTATAAAAAATAAAATAAGTTAATTTGAATTATACTGTTCTCGTTGTATTAATTTATATACATGTTGATACTAATTTTACAAACGAAATTCGCCAATTTCACCCTTTTTATAATTGTTATATGCATTGTTCTATCTGTTTTTCCATTTCAGATGCAGATATATGGGTGCAGTATGAACCATAACAATATATATATATATATATATATATATATATATATATATATATATATATATATATATTGTTAGGATGCAGGTTGCATTAAACCATTGGAATCCTAGGAACAAGAAAAAAATAAGTAATTTATATTAATTTAGAACTTTAATTTAATATTAAGAACATAAACTTTCGGTAGACCCGTATTCAAGTATCTGTCAAATATTAAATAAGTTAATATTACGTGTTACATTTATTTTCCACGATAAGTTGTTATCGCCCTGTAGATAATGATATACATCAAATTTAGTTCATTATATTCGTTATTTTTTTTATATCCTGACAGTGCCATCTAGAATGGATTGTGTGCACTGATTTTGACCCCACTTGGAGCGGTGCCATCTTTGTGATTTGATCTTGGTGACTAATTGACAGATCGCTCTGTACTGTCATATTTAACCTAACGGGTGTTCAGAAACATTCGAAGTCAAAGTAGGCCTTGAAAATATGAAGTCATGTCTGAGATAGATTGATACATTTACTTAATACAATTTTATAGGTTATCAAATTAGTATATTAATACTTAAGTAAAGATATACGATTTTTTGTTCAGAGCCCACTTGACTTCCAATGTTTCTGAACACCCGTTATTAAAGTATGATTCTACAGAATGGTAAAGAAGATTCCTGCGAATTCGCACCATCTCTGTGTTAGATGTGTCCTCGTATTTACTAATACTATTTTAATCGTAATAATAATTATTATTATTTGTATAAACCTACAATGTATTCTAGAACACGAAAACACTGGAAAAGAAATCATTTTAAAAGAATTTTAAGCAAATTAAATTTTTTCATCAACTGTGGTACAATGTGTATTAAAACTAAATCAAACTTATAACAGATATTTTTAGTTGGACATGGTGAAGAAATCAATTTTCCAATAAAAATTATTAATTCAATTCATCACGTGGACATGCAACATATGTACGTAAAAATTGCAAGGATTGAACGATATTTAAAATTCTATTTAAAGATTACTGCATTTCCGTGTGGAAGGACAAGATTAGAACAGCATTATTTTTCGGATTTATTCCACAAAAAGATTCGAGCAAGACGGCTAAAAGGGCAATATATTCGCAGGGGAAACATTTTATGTATCCATAAACTCTGTTTACGAACACTAGGATGTTTCCAAGCGAACTACTAAAGCTCTAAAACTGTTTTTCTATATGGATATACCCCTTCGTTTTGTTATGCACGACACAGTGCCGTACTGTGATGTTCGATAAGGTGGTTCAAAAGGATGCCACTAAGAAAAACCATCTGCAAACATGCGTGCTTTTTGCTTTAACAATAATTTATATACACACATAAAAACAGGTACATTGATATAAAAAAAACGAAAGAAAATGAAATTTATATGCAGCACGACAGCTTTTTATTATGTTTAGCAAGAAAACAAAAACCATACGTAATTGATAAACTTCTTAAAATGCTATTTACTCTTATACAATAACAATAATATTTTATTCAAATCTGTAATATACTCGTAACATACAATAAGTCACGGAAACAGGTAAATTTTATGTATAATATTTAAACAGACATTTGTCAGTTGTTAAGTAGAAGTAATTGCTGGAAAATGCGAGGTTTATTGTCCATTTGTACAGTTACAGACGTGTATATTGCATGTCAGTTTCATTTGCATGTACATCATTATCTTTTCTAAGTCTACACATATTTTAAGCTGCTAATGCAATCTGTTCCAAATTCGGCACGCTCGCTTCTTTATGTTCACCAATAAAGAGCGCTATCTGGCGCATGTTTTGAAAGTTGCGTTAGTTGACGTTTGACCACTACAGCTGGCTATTCGTTTCTATTATTTACAAATTTTGCAAGTTCATAATAATTTGAAATAGCAAGATATAGTGAAGATAAAAATATCTGGCTACTGGTAAGTGCCTATATTTACTTTTTACATAAAAGAAATAAGCTTAGTAATCACAGGTAGAAGTCGCATGTGCGTTGTTTACTTGTGCTATATTTGGCACAGTTTGCAGTAAAGAGTTGCTAAGGATGATTTTTTTGTAGATGGATACAAAACGGTTTTATGGTCGACAATCCAATCAAATTCCAGATTTAGTTGACAGCGAAGACGAAAGTTTATCGGATGACGATGATTATCGAAATATGGCAAAGTTTTCCAAAGTTTTATTCGACGAATTTAGCAATGGGTGTTCCTATGAAAATGTAGATGACATTATTGAGGAAACTGATCATTTCGATAGTGAAGATGACGTTCCACTTTCTACCTTAGTTGTAGCAAGTAGAAAAACAAAAAAAAACCAAATATCACTTAGACTGGCAAGATAAAC
This sequence comes from Melolontha melolontha, assembly GCA_935421215.2. Classification (NCBI taxonomy): domain Eukaryota; kingdom Metazoa; phylum Arthropoda; class Insecta; order Coleoptera; family Scarabaeidae; genus Melolontha; species Melolontha melolontha. The sequence continues at coordinate 149,020,669 of OW285238.1, forward strand.
ATTTGAATATTGTGGAACAAGACAGCACGTTCAAAGGATCTGAGTCCTTACCAGAGGAAATTTTGAATTTTGATACTATTTATCACTTTTTCAAATTCTTCTTTACCGATGATATACTTACATACATAACTGAACAAACTAATTTATTTGGTGTTCAATGCAGACCAGACAAACCACCAAATATATCAAAAAAGGAGATAAATGTGTTTATTGGTATTTGTATATATATGTCTGTAGTGCATTTACCCTCAACTAGAAGCTACTGGAATAGTTCGCTAAATATTCCAGCAATATCTCAAGCAATGACTTGTAACAGGTTTGAAGAAATAAAGCGCTTTCTTCATTTCAATGACAATGTAAATCAAAAGAAACACGGAGAGGCTGGTTATGACAAGCTATTCAAAATTCGCCCTTTTCTAGATAAAATCCGAGAAAAATATTTACTTGTTCCAAAAGAAGAACACCTTGCTATCGATGAACAAATTATTCCCACCAAAGCAAAATCTACTTTGAAGCAATACAATCCTAAAAAGCCTCACAAATGGCTGAAGCTGAAATGAGAAAAAAGGGTAGAGGTACAATTATAGAAAAAGTCGCAAAAGTTGACGATGTTGATATATCTGTAGTTTCTTGGTTTGACAATAAAATAGTCACCACGGTCTCAACGTATGTTGGTAGCCAACCAGTTTCAAAAGTACAGCGGTTTTGTCGAAAGGAAAAAAAGTATATTGAAATTCCACGTCCCAAATGTATACAGATATACAATAGCTATATGGGTGGTGTTGATCTCTTGGATTCCATGTTAGGGTACCACAGGATCCTTATAAGATCGAAAAAATTTTATCTCCGGATTTTTTTTCATTTCATAGACATGCTATGTTGCAATAGTTGGATTTTGTGGAGAAGAATTATTGGTTGCAAAAGTCCTGGAGATACTTGTGATATGTACTTGCCTTTGTCTGAATTCAAGTTAGGACTGGCAGAAATTCTCACCAGATCTAGTGTCACATCTAAGAAGCGTGGGAGACCAAGCCATTCTTTACAGCCACAGTTGGAACTAAAGAAGAAAAAATATCCATTTTCGCCGATACCGGCTCAAGAGATCCGTACAGATAACATGGGTCATTTTCCACTTTGGCACAATGATCGCCAACGATGCAAGTACCCCGAATGTAAAGGAAAATCACAAGTGTCTTGTGATAAATGTAACGTGACATTATGCCTGAACAAAGACAGAAACTGTTTTCGACGTTTCCATTTAGAGTAGCTGTAGCATTCCAAATCTTATAAATATATTTTGAATATAAAACTATCAAATCTAGTTTTTTTTTAACTACAAATTGTGACAAATTTGGCACGTGTCAGTATTTTGACAGTTTTTGACAAAAAAAATTACTATAGATTTTTTTGATTAATTTTCCTGCATTAAGATTTGTTTAAACTACTATGTACAAAAAGTTATCAACAACCAAAAAATCATGCGGTAAGGGGTTAAATAATTAATTAGTTATAAATACACAATTCAAGTGTATCTTAGCCTAGATATCCGAGTTTGATGAAGAGAAAGTATTATTTTTTGAATATTCTTGAAATATATGTGCTGTTTAAAAATTTTAAATTCAAAACATTCAGCAATAGGCATGAAAATAAGAAAATACTTATACAGTGTGATGATAACCGTCTCATTCTCTAGGGACTCGTTTCCACTTAAATAGACGCTGAATGGCACAGAGATCTATATTTCAGACAGAGACAGACTTTGAGTACTAATCGCAGCATTTGGACGGCAAATACCCCCTTTTACGAGTGAAATCCTCAAGAGTCAAGAGAATCAAAACTCCAATAATATTATATATTTGTATATTAAAGTTGCAATGATAGGTTAAGATATAAGTTAAGAATGAGATATTTTAAGTTACAACAAAAATGAGATGTGAAAATACAAACAAAGAATAAGATATTTTTAAACGAGTACTTCTTGTTGTATTATTTCTTTGCATTTACTTTGTATGCTAGGCCTAGTTGTGTAGATCCAAAAGGATAGCCCAAAGACATACCCAAAGATTATACAGAGTCTCAACAAAATTATGCTTGTGTAACTGCAAACCAAATCATTCATTTAAATAAATTAATTTGAAAGCAAAATTCACAGCAATATATTAATTACTAATACACAGGTAAGATTTCTCGAATACCACCTTCATAGATACCACTGTAAATCTAACACTCTTATGGCTGTATCAGCCATAAGAGTGTTAGATATATGTCTTACACTTACATTGATTAAGTTAGATTTAATGATATCTCTTTGATAATGGAATAACAGCCGAAACAAAGCTTAGAATTATTCTAATAAAATTAGTGAAATGAAGCGCCAATACCCGAGCTTATTTCATAAAAACTTTTACAATTATGAACTAATTAGTTTCTTTGGTGGTTGAGAATATTAATTTAATGTTTGTTTCATTAAGTTAATGTTATTTATTAATATTAAATTAATTTAATGATAATATTATCCCGACATTGGTTCAACTGAGAAATAATATTTATAATATTACATTATGTGTGTAATACGTATATATAAGTATATGAAACATATAAGTTAATTAACGAAGGAAGTTAACAATAACATTTATTGTACATAACTTTAAGTCGACAGTTTAACCGAGTTCAAATTATAATAACGTTAATGTCACGTATAGTTTCGTTTGATTTTAGAAAATTTAATCATTTCAGAGCAATTTCAACTTCTAGTATAAACCCTTTTCCAGCATATTCCCCGCACACATACATGCACACATGTACACGTCAAAGTTCGAGCTTGTGTTAGCCTGCGCATTATACTTTACGCTCGAACTTCGTTCTCTGTTTACATAAGAAAAACGTGTTAATTATTTCGTCGTATATGGTGCATGTAAGCGCCAGACACTTTAGTTTATTCACGCACTTTATTGCGAACATAATGATAATTAATTAGATACTGCGGCTTTAATAATTGCCTGGGAGCTAGAAATTTTAGATAATTATAACTGACATGTGAGAAAAATGGTCTTCTTAAGACGAAATATGCTTGCCGTGTGATTTCTTTCAAATCTTACATAAATTGCCATGGATCCTCCCTCAGCGCCTGCTAAATTACGCTTAAACCGATGTGTTCCTTACATACAGTGGAAAATCACAACATGATAAGTTATCCTTATTACGAGGAAATATCAGAAAATAACGAGAATAGTGCTGTAGTACAAGAATGAAACATTTACTTAGAAAGCATCAAGTACTCGCTATTCTGTGCAATACACTTGTTCCATCGTTTCGTCCACTTGTCATAAACATTTGAGGAACCATTTGATGGGTAAACTATTTAGTTTACCCATCACCTCGTTGTTGAGCTCTAAATCCGACTCAAATTTTCGATATCTCAATTATCTTTTGACTTCAGAAAACAAATGGAAGTCACATGGAGCAAGGTCAGGTGAGTAAGGAGGGTGAACCATAATTTACACCCCTAATTCTTTAAGTGTTCGTTAACAAATCGCCTATCTGTGTGTCGGAGCATTGTCGTGATGCAGGATCCAACCGATGTCTTGATAAAACTGTCGTTTTTTCTTTAATTTTGCCTTTAGGATTCCCCGAAGTACATTAGAATAGTACTCTACCGTTAATGTATTTTCTCTAGGTAATATGTGATAATAAACAAAGCCCCATTTATCAAAAAGAAATTAAATACATCACTTTACCGGTTTCACAGTTTTCGCCTTCTGCGGTCTTGGACTGTCTTTGTATTTCCATTGCATACCTTGAGACTTTAATCAGGATGCTGAAGTGCGAAGTGACGATTATTCAGATAGGACTAAAAAATAGGAAAGTAGTTATGAGTGTTCTTGTTTTACAAAAGAGACCAGATCGTGAAGCTTTATCGAAAACCTGTGATACTTATATCTAAAAACGCAAACAATTTCTTATCTTGGTCACTTTTTTACACAATGTATTTGCTCTATAGTTGCATGTGGTGGCTTAAGTTCAAATAGGTATTTCTTCTTTTTCTTCTCTTTTGGGTTGGACGCCAGCACGTCCAGGCACTTGAGTGCACTGCTCTTTGTACTATCCCCAACAGATCTCTTAGTTCCACTATGTTAGTCTCGTGTCCTCTATAAAAGCCACTATCCTCCTTAGGGGTAGTTTGAGTAACCTCGTAGCATCCAATAGATCTCTTCAGAAATGTTTCTACCTGTGTCCACTCAGTTCCTCACACGTGCATATAACATCAAGGCTAGTTTCCTCCTGTTTTTCACATCTCCTACCGCTAACCAAGCCCATGCAGTACAGATGTACCTTAAAGGACGATGTCCGGTTATTAAGCCGGTAATTAATTTAATTTCTATTTTTGTTACTACAAATTAAGTTGACCGAAGACCTTCTATCCAACTCCCTTAGTAGTGTTTTAGTATAAAGTTGGCCTTCCGTTAAGCTCCAATTCTTTTTATGTTCTCTTTCTACCCATAACCAGATCTCCCTTTTAGCAGAATCCTAGCGATTTCACATACAGGTTCTGGTCCTATGAAGTTCCTATCTTGGCTAGTTCATTGGCTATCTCATTTACTTTAATTCCCTCATGTCCTGGCACCCATATCCGCGACACAGTATTGTCTTGTGCCGGTTTATTAAGGACCTGTTTGCGATATTTCACTAGTTTTGATCTGGTAGATGGATTCATAATGGCTTTAATAGCTGCCTGACTGTCATTATATTGATTTTTTTGTTTGGGAACCGAGTTCCCGAATTTCCTCGGCGCAGGCTGCGACTGCAAACAATTCGGCCTGGAAAACCGTCGTATGTTTTCCAGAACATATCGATATCTTCCTTCTATGGCGCATTTCGCATATGCCTACACCTGTTCCCTAATTGAATTGTGTTCCATTCGCGTACCAGGTGCCGGCACCATAATCGCTAGAGCGACTGTTTGCCTGTTCCCTGGTCGGTATAAATATGTTCAGCTTAGTCTGTAAACATAATCTCTGGTGCCATACTGTCCGCCGGCATTTGAAGTATCGGCTCTTCCAGTATAGTTCCTGTATTATCTCCTCTGATGCCTTTTCAGTACAGGTTTCAATTTCTGCAACAAAAACTTGAATTAAAGGATTTTCTCTGGAAAAAGTAAGACTCAGTACTCGTGTGGTTGATCATGAATTCGAAGTCAAAATTATTGAAAATTGTAGATGCAATATGACGGAGTGGTTCTTCAAAAATTAGTTGAATCTGAATGGAATTTTTAACTTGGGGTTCTTTGGGGTGGCCGATTACGAATCTGATGTCGAAATTTAAAAAAACAAAATTGCGGAAATCGAAGATACATGGCATAGATCATCGAAAATTGCTCGAATCTGGATGGCATTTAGTGTTCATAGGTTGGCTTTTTGGATTGTTAATCGCGAATCCGAAGTCGAAATTTCAAAAAACTAAATCGGCAGATCCAATATGGACGACATATTATTAATAGAAAAAAAATTTCATTCCAGCTGAAATTTGAATTAGGTCTTTTTCAATAATCGTTGATCTAAATGAGAATTCAAAAAATGAGACTTGTAAAAGTGGGAGAGGCGTCGTCTAATTCGTCCCTTGTTGTGCACGCTTTAACAACTATCTTTAATTCCTTTAACCAATTTTCTTACCATTCTATTGCTCATAGAGTTCGTTCCACACACTTGACTAATCCTCTGATTAATTTCAGTCGGTTTAACGTCTCTTGTATCTAAGAAACGAATAACAGCTTGCATTTCTTACTCGACAGCATTATTAGTCGCCTAAAGTATTTAAAAAATGCACAAACAAACATTAACTTGGGTGAATGATTCCCGAAATTGTGTCGGTGACTGGCCAATAGATGTAGGTATTCAGCGCGCATGCAAGAAATGGTGATTGCATCCCTGCAGCGGCCATATTTCAAACTGGTACTTACTTAAAAAATACTTAAGTCAAATTTCAATTTTATTTAATTTGTCTTAAGAGTTTGGTTCTTCCTTTCTAGTCTTATTAATTTATTTGAATCGATTTGAGTTAGTAACTAGCAGCTTTCGTGTAGATTTTCTTCGATATTAAGATTAATTTAGTGTCGCCAAACGTGGGGAAAATAGAGGAAAAATAATTGGAAATAACCTTCGTTAAGATAATGGCCTATTATATAACCAAAGAACATGTAAACTGAATTTCTTATTTCACGTTTTTTGTACCTAATTTTTCAAAAATAAAAACTTCCCAAGAAAGAATTTTAACAAATGATTGAATTTAATATTAAAAGAATCGATTGTAAACTTACCTTTTAAAGTAACTTATTCATTTATTATAAGAATACTAGTTCAAATCTTAATAACAAAAACATTGTTATTGTTACATACTGGCTAATAAAAATATCGGTTGAAAATCCTTTTTCTAAATACTAGTAATTTATACGGATAGGTTCAATCCTCTTTTTACCAGTTTCTGTTTCATTTATGAGGTAGATAATTTATTAGCTTACATTTTACTTTAATCGCGGTTCTGAATTTTACTCAACTAGGGTCATGATATATTGTAAACAAAGTTTTAATAGCTTCCTTGCTTAACGGAGAGTTATTTGTTCATATTGCATGGCCAAATTGAATAGGAACGTATATCAATGGTGGATAACTAACGTAATATTTAAATTTAATGAAGAACTTAATTATTTATTAAGTAGTGATCATTTTTAAATTTAAAAAAATCAAGACACAAAAGATTGTAATTAAACCGATTAAATATTTAACTAACAAAGAGGAAAGGGAATTACTAGTTATGATTCTCCAGTACACTCGTTGACAAGCAATTCCGGACGTTGAATTAAATGTTTATCATAATTAAAATTCTTCTTTTTGTTTTTTTTTCTCAAGAGATGAAATACTATCTACGAAATAAGAATTGGAAATTAGAGAAGATACAAGACATTTAATTTATCAAAACAGCCAAAAGAAAAACAAAAATAATATCGAACCCAAAAAATCCAAACCAACCCAAAAGATCTTAGTGTGCTCTTTATTCAGCATTTATCTGTTGTATTGGAAGGTCATTTGAACTGTCAGAACTGAGATTTATTGGTTGAGAAAATGCAAGCAGAAAATGTAGCCCAAGCAGAAGTTTTGAACGAAAATGGACGCAGTATGCGATACATCGCTGCTGTCTATATATTCCCAGAAATACCGTCCAAGATGCAATACAGTGACATCGTCAAACTGGGGAATACACAAAAAAGCCATGATCAGGTAGACCTCCAACCAAAAACTGGCGAGAAGATCATTTTATGGTGTTATCTACACTATGCGATAGTGGTTTACCGTCAACAATTGGGTCTCGCCAAGTAGAAGACGTTTACGGTAGGTGCAGTTTCTGCACGAACCGTTCGCCGAAGATTCAAGGAATACGAATTTATGTCAAAGACACCTGCTGCTTGTCCAATTTTGCTTCCAGCTCGTGTTCAGCGACTGCGATTTGCCCGTGAACGTAGATATTGGACAATGGATAAATGGAGCTCCGTATTATTCACGGATGACTTTCGTTTTTGCCTGCGTTCACCAGATGGACGAGAATCTGTGCGTGGAGAACATCTCGTGAATGATTTTCAGCGTGTTGTATGTCTCCAAGAATGGCATTTGGGGGAGGTCGTATAATGATTTGAGCTGGCATTTCACTGTATGCGAAAACTGAGCTTGTTCTCATTGAAAATGGTACCATCACGGCTGTTAGGTACATCAACGAGTGTTTAGCTCATCACGTCGTACCATTTGCTCCATTCGTAGATGAGAACTTTACTCTAATGGAAAATAACGCGCGACCAACTGGTGGTTGAGCAATATTTGGATGCGGTTAACTTTCGCGATTTGGAATGGTCAGCTCGAAGCTGGGCCTTGAATCTTATCGAAAATCTTTGGGATTCATTAGACATGTTCGGCACCGACAACCGATACTGGTAACCATTGAGGAATGGGAAAACATTACACAAGAAGAGGTCGCCAACTGCATTCAAAGTTTACCACGCCGTATGTCAGAAGCATATATTCTATAAAATACGATTTCGGGCAAGATGCACGCACTCTCTTGCTTTCATATGGCGTACTAAATATAATATTGTTGCCAAGTTTTTGTAGTCTCTGTTGAAAAGGATAATAGTCAAAAATAAAAGAAGCTTTTGGTATGAAGAATAGGATAGTTTTTAGCGTTATTTTCACTAAAAAGTCTTCGTTGCACATATTCTTAAGAAATCTTTGAATAAATATGGTTAACTATAGGGGAGAGTGGGGTAAGATGTCGGAGTGGGTAAGATGACGAAATTGCTATATCTCAGTAACAATCCAAAGGAAATACAGATTTCTGCCACAGTACCGTTATCTGTTATACAAAACTTAAGTTTCATTACAGTAGATGTCACTATTGTAAGCAAACTGAAATTTGTGAGTATAAAGTGTTGCGTCATCGTTCCGTGGTTCATTCGTTACAATATTTCAACTGCACAGAATAAGCATTAGACGCAAAGGAAAGGTATGTACGATCATAATATTTGATTGGCTATAATGGTAAAGATATAGACGTATTATTAGCGTAAAAGAAAAAACGAATTTTTTAGTAGCACATCCTCTTTACAAAAGTTAGGTTATAAATACTGCACAGGGTAAGTTGTCGAACCGAATTGGTCATCTTACCCCATTAGTTCACGATCATAGTATTTCATTTTATCCCTACCTATATTTCGGTAGACATTCCTTTTGGTTGTGACTACAACCATTCTTTTATTCAACCATTCCAATTATAATTACAGTTTCTTTTTTTACTAAAAGTAAACTAGAATTGCAATTTAAAGAAAGTTTTACTAGTGCATTCATTCAATGCTGTATTTTGTCTTGCTTTTACGTGCTATGTTTTTATACTTTTACAGATGCCACGCTCTAATAAATCTAGAAGTAACCGACACTCGTGAAACCAGGGAAGCTTTATTGCTGTGATGCATGTTGTCCAAGAAGAAGGTTCGTCATGCAACCGAGCTAGTATTACGTGTAATATTACAGAGCGAACTCTAAAAGGTTATATTTATAAACCAACACATAATATTGAGTTACCTATCCATGGCGGTCGATATATAAACACTTTCAACGAAAGACAATGTTGAGAATTATGAACTTATATTAAGGATATGCGCAACAGAGCTTTCGCCTTAACAGGTACAGAGTTCAGAAAATTAGCTTATGAATTTGCAGTATCAAACAATATAAAACATCGATTTAATAATAGTACAAAAATGGCTGGCAAAGACTGGCTTATTACCTTCATGAAATGAAATAAAATAAGCTTAAGAGTGCCGGAGTCTACTTCACTTGGACGACTTATTGGGTTTAATAAAAATGCAGTTAATGTTTTCTTTGTTATATTGAAAGAGCAAAAATTAAGACATAACTTTAGTCCCGATCGAATCTATAATGCGGATGAGTCGGGCTTATGGACTGTACCAACAAAACTCCCAAAAGCTTTGTCCGTCACTGGAAGACGGAGGGTCTCCAAGGTGTCATTCTGGAGAGCGCGGAAAAAATACAACTGTAGTATGTGCCCAGTGCCCAGTACCCAGGGTTACATTCCCCCATTCTTAGTATACGGACGCAAAAATGAAACCGGAATTACTCTACGGTGCACCACCAAATACCGTTGGTTGGAGTGACACACTTGTCTGGTTGGATGACAACGTAGAATTTCGTAAAATATTTCCAAAGTTTTGCAAAATATGTATATCCGAGTCTATAAAGGCCAGTTCTGCTAATAGTAGATAATCACGTGTCTCATAAATCCTTATGCAGCAATCACTTTTTTCCGAGAAAAGGGAATTGTCGTGTTAGGATTACCATCACGTAGCACTCACAAGCTCTAGCCATTAGACGTCTCCTTTTTTGGTCCACTAAAGGTTTTCTATAGCCAAGAGTGTGACTATTTCATGACAAATAATCCGGGGAAAACCATAACAGACAAGGATGTAGGAGCAATTTTTGGCAAAGCATATATTAAAGCGGGGAGTGTAAGGAATGCTGTTAATGGTTACCAAAAATGTGGCATCGAACCTTTCAACCCAGGAGTCTTATGGGAAGATGATTTTTCACCATCTGGAGTATCTGAGAAGGAGTCAGAAATAACACCTGTAGATGAAGAGCGTTCATCTTCAGACGATGAACCACTGGATAAATCAGCTCGAATATCAGCATGTACCTCTACTGTTCAAAAAAACAATATCGTAGCAACATTTTCTGCTAATGTAGAATCTCATCACATATTTGCAATGTTTAGGAAATTTAGTGAATCAAATAATCTTCTTTATCCTACTCTTAGTTTGATATTATATATTAATACCATTAACTATAAGATGATTGTGACGTTAAGATATTTTAGCCACGTGAATTCTATTCACAAGAAAATGCAGGTAACTTTGCAGAAAGTTAGTTTTTCGTGGTATACTTGAATTAAATCCGATCATAAAATTTTAGTTCAAGAGCAGTTGTTAAATATAACTATGAGTTTAATTATTAGGAAACTTTATGATGACATTTGTCAGTCTTTTAATGATAGATCTCTGAATCGAAACTCGAGGAAAAATAGGCAGCTGATGTATTTGTAGAAGATAATTTTGTAATTTTTTGTGCATATGAATTGTCCTTATTTTATGTTGCTGTTTATTAGAATTTCTGTTTATTTATTGTTATGAGTATATAGTTTATTTTGTTTTATTGCAAGAATATTACATATTTTGATATATTTGTTAAATTTTAAACATTTATTTTTCTTCTTTCAAGTTTAAATTTATTTTTTAACAGAATTAATTTTTGAAAAAAGTTATAAAACCCCTTACCACAATTATAATTGTATCCTAAATACGTATTTCGACAACTAAGTTGTCATCATCAAGGTTTATTTATATGCACGTAAATACGTGTCTGTGATTTCCATATTTATAGATATATCGCACTGATGACATCAAAAAAGATCGAAACATGTATTTAGAGCATATTTAGAACAAAAAAAAACACTGTAGTAAATTAAAAATGTCGCCTCTCGCGGTTGTTTATGAATTTAGTACTACCATATCAACATCAGAGGCGCTAGCGTAAGAGTCTAATTTTTTACATTGAATGTGGCACTCCTATACGATATGCTCCTTGGGCAGAAGTCACTAGAGTGCGTGGTGCTACTATGTACTATTAATTGCTTAAATGTGTTAAAACGTAGACGTAGAACCTAGCCTATGAGACCAATGAATTTGTTAATTTTACACAATTTACTGTTTCATAACTTTTTTATTTCTCATTATTACTTTGTAGATAATATTTCATGTTTTTTTTTTGTTAAAAAAATAAATAAATTTTTCTTGTACTAACATTTACTTCAGTGTCCGGAATTTTTTGTCTACGAGTGTATATAACTAATTGTATTTGCTTGTCAGTCTAAAATGTGAAGTGTTAAATAGGCTTATACACACGTGTTTCTGCCATCTACTATCAGGCGTCATCAGCTAAGATAGTGAAGTATAGTAGATGGCAGAAACACGTGTCTTAAGCAGAAGTAAATGCTGAAAAATGCGAGATATATTGTCCATGTGTACAGTTACAGACGTGAATATTGCATGTCAGTTTCATTTGTAACAAATGCGTAATACGTGCTTAACGTATTGATTTACTTAAACTTTTTTGTATATTTGCTGCCATCTGGTATGGTGTTAATGGACTTACACCTATATACGTATTTTCTTCTCTTCTGTACCGGCATAGCCGGCCAAGGGAAGGGTTGCCACTTTCGGCATAATCTCTTTCGTCCGTCAGATGTCACTAGAATATGGTGCCATCTGATAGGACAAAATTTGCTATACCTTATGAGGCGATTTAAGCTTTACTTACTTCACTAGCTTAACTGATGACGCCTAATAGTAGATGGCAGAAACATGTGTCTTAAGCAGAAGCAAATGCTGGAAAATGCGAGGTGTATTGTCCATGTGTACAGTTACAGACGTGTATATTGCATGTCAGTTTCATTTGTAACAAATGCGTAATACGTGCTTAACGTATTGATATACTTAAACCTTTTTTTGTATATTTGCTGCCATCTGGCATCGTGTTAATGGACTTACACCTATATACATATTTTCATCTCTTCTGTACCGGCATAGCCGGTCAAGGGAAGGGTTGACACTTTCGGCATAGTCTCTTTCGTCCGTCAGATGTCACTAGATTATATGGTGCCATCTGATAGGCCAAATTTGCTATACCTTAAGCTTTACTTATTTCAATAGCCTAACTGATGACGCCAAATAGTAGATGGCAGAAACACGTGTCTTAAGCAGAAGTAAATGCTGGAAAATGCGAGGTGTATATGTACAGTTACAGACGTGTATATTGCATGCCAGTTTCATTTGTAACAAATACGTGCTTAACGTATTGATATACTTAAACCTTTATGTACATGCACTTCTACTAATTTAATTAACTCTATATACTCCAATTTTATCGTATATTGTACATGCAAAATTTTTGAATTCCTCCTGGTATATTATTAAACTTTTATAATAATAATGAGAATAATAATGTTAATAATATTAATGATTAAAATGAAATTAAACTTTTATTTATTCTTAACTAAATAGAATGCCAACAGGCTTAAAATTTTTGAGATTATTGACTATCCGAAATTGGTGGAGACTGTGGCTTGAAATCTGAAACAGAAATAAGAAAAACACCCTAACCACAATATATATCAATAATAACCTTAAAACTGAAAAAAAAAAGTTAAATGTAGCGTTTTTGGCTAAGGTAAACCTTAGAAAACATGCTCTTCACCAAATCGCCAGTGGGATAACACTGAGTGTTATCCCACTGGCGATAAAAAATAGCTTTAAAATAATGCTATTGTCACAATAAAGCATACAAACTAGATCCCTCAGTCCTCAATCCCTCAGTCCAGTTTGTATGCTTTATTGTGACAATAGCATTATTTTTACGCTTTATGCATTCACGCTTCACGGTTCCCTAAATTTCACGCTAGGTTCAAGTAGTATATAAGTATTATTTCGATGTTAGGAATTTAGTGTTATCCCACTGTCGATTTGGTGAAGAGCATATCTTCTAAGGTTTACCTTAGCCAAAAACGCTACGTTTAACATTTTTTTCAGTTTTAAGGTTATTCTACTGAAGATGGCAACTTAGTTGCCGAAATACGTATATAGTATTTATTGATATATATTGTGGTTAGGGTGTTTTTATTATTTCTGTTTCATTATTGACTATATCTATAATACAATTTTTGAAATGAAAGTAGCTGAATAAATCAATGAATCTTTGTGATTGTCGAAGTTATATTGAAGAATCTCCTCATTTTGCAGTGATTTTCGCTTTTATACCCAGCGTTTCTTTCTTCTTAGAATTCTGTTCCTACTCCAAATTATTTATTCTTGTCTGCCCTAATATTCATATTTATTTAATATTTTCATCCATGTATGTTTTTATTGATCGTGGGTAGCTTTAATTTTTCCATCTCTATGCATTGTATCCCTGTTTATATATTTTGGCTTTTTGTTGTTTCTTTAATATTTGTAAATTTTATTCTGGAATAGTGATCTTTTAGCCTCATCCTTCTTGGAATACCTACGCTTTCGCGTTCAATCTTGCTAACTTTACGCGGAATCCATTTCTACGTAAGATCTTTGCTTTCCCGTAGTAATTTTCTTTCTCTTTCTTCCCTTGGGTTTGTTCATATGGTGTCGTCTTGTCCTTTGCTTTCATTCCCACATGTTATCGATGCATTCATTGAGCATGCGTCTTTTGATATGCTTTTGTTTACATTGTTTTGTTTACATCCTAATATTACTGCATTAATTGCATTGTCTGTATTTTACAATATTTGTTTATTTCTTGTTACTGATATTCTTGTTGTTTTCGATTTTACTGGTCCAAATTTCCCGTTTATATGGCTTATATAATTAATTTTCTTATTTTAAAATGCTTTGGACGTCTTATGTTAATGCATCCCTTTTGACAATATTATTTGCAAAAATATAATGAATTGAAATTAAGTATGGTTACTAGCGTTATTGCCGTATAAAGAAAAGATTATTTTATATCCTTTTATTATATTTCTGGTGTGCATAGCATGTTTTATTAATTTACTTTCATTCTAAGCATTTAATAATCGAATTAACCTAAAATTTATTGACATAACGTTACTTATTTACCTATTAATTCTTGAAAACATAACATATATCTAAAATATTAATACTATATTAATATATGATACATTAGGTGCATTTAAAATACACAACTTCGGTTCATTTTTCTTTTAATTTGTTTTTGCTTATCCAGTTATGTTTAATTAATTTATGCGTTATTCTATTTCTAATTTTCATGCTCGGTCAATTTCACAACATTATGTTCCTGAGCTTTCTACATTTCCTGTGTTTTTAACACTATATTTAATAGATCTTGTGTGCTCCGCCATACTTGTTTCAATCCTTCTACCGCTTGGCCCTATATATACAAGGTGCTACAAAGTTCGAAAACACGGCTATAGAATGGCGTTAATCATCAAAAACTGAAACAAATGTTCTGTTACCATTTTTTTATCTGACTGTTATTTTATGAATTTTAACAATTTTAAAAATAAAAAATTAAACATGTAAATATTACACAATTAAAAACGTATAACTCGTAACATTTGTTCGAATTGTCTTTGGACAACGAATAAATATGAACAAAGAAGGCTTTGAAATCAATACATAAAATAAATGAGGTGCGTAAATAACTAATTGAGTTTTGTACAATTGTAAAAGATACTCTCTCTGTATTTTGAATTTTAGTGTATGAGATCATGGCTCGAAACTATTTAAGTCGTGAGTATCAAGATATGTTGATGGTTGTTGGCGCTTAAACTAATGACGCAAGTCAAAACTGCATACAAAGGACGTTTTCTTTCGAGAAGATATAAAAATAATTTATATTTTAGTTACATGAGTATATATGTAGATCTCGGTTTTGGAATCGCATTAAGTTAGGCGTAATTGCCAACGTTTCGTCTACTGTTACAAGGGACATCTTCAGAGCGGTACGTTCGTCGATTCGCAGTAGCTTGAAGAATGTTAGGCAGATACCGGCACAACTTATATAGGTAACATTCAAGGTGGCAAACAATATTGAATTCAACTACGAAATCCCACGCCCAGACGACCCAAGCGATTGGCTCATTGTCTCCAGACAATAGCAGGCCACCATCTGACCCAGTCCCCCCTATATAAGTTATGTCGGTCTCTGTCCTAGTATTCTTCGAGCTACTGCGAATCGACGAACATCTACGTCCAGCCCTGAAGATGTCCCTTGTAACAATGGACGAAACTTTCGCAATTACGTCTAACTCGATGCGGTTCCAATCCGGAAACCGAGATCTACAATTGAAAAAACGACCGCGGAAACCTACACCTACGAGAATATGTATCAATGTTTGTTATTTCCTTCCGTATATTTGCTATTTACCTATTTATTATACACTATTTTATATTCGTTTATGTACAGAGTAACTTACGGGAAACTGACGTTTTTAAAATAGATAATATAAAGGCGTTAGTGGTGGGAGGAAGAAGGTGGAGGGGTCATACGCGTCGGCATGACCTACCGTTTCAGTTACAATGGAGCAGTGGACAATACAGCACCGCATATTCGCGTACTTTTGTCAAAAATGGCGAATCAGTTATCATAACACAACGAATTTTCCGCCGGCATTTCAATATCCGCCGGAATAGCGCGGTTCCAAGCCGCAATACAATCCTGAAATGGGTGCAAACGTTGAGAACAACAGGGAATATTGCAAAGAAGAAACCGCCAGGCCCTGCAAGAACAGCGAGAACGCCCGAAAACATCGACGCAGTGAGAGAGGCAATGAACAGGAGCCGAAGTCGATCTGCACGGCGACATGCACGTGAGTTGCAGTTAAGCCGTGATTCTGTGAGAAGAATTTTGCGTTTGGATTTGAAATTTCACCCATATAAAATGCAGGTTGTTCAGAAGCTCAACGAGAGGGACTATGTTGAACGCGAGGACTTCGCCGTACGTATGCAAGTGTTGTTTGAGGAAAACCCAATAGTGATTATGAGCGATGAAGCTCATTTTAGCTTGGATGGCTCCGTAAATAAACAAAACTTTCGTTACTGGGCCCCACAAAATCCTCGCATTACCCGTGAAAGGCCTCTTCACTCCGCGCGTGTGACCGTATGGTGCGCGGTTGCGGCTTTTGGTGTTATTGGACCGTCTTTTTTTTTTTAGGAGAATGGCGTTACGGTGACCGTGAATTCGGAGCGTTACATTCACATGTTAAATACGTTTTTTCTACCTGAACTACGAAGAAGACAGATAAACCTCAGAAATGTTTATTTTCATCAGGATGGTGCCACAGCACACACTGCAAATGCATTAATGGAAGTTTTGAGAAACATGTTTTCTGGGCGCCTCATTTCTCGTTTCGATGACGTGTCGTGGCCGCCAAGGTCGCCGGACTTGTCGTCTTCTGACTTTTTCTTGTGGGGGTACTTGAAAGAACGTGTTTATGTTCACAAACCCCGTACTTTAATTGGGTTGCAAGATATCATTACAGAAGTGGTGCATGCGATTGACCAAGAGCTATTGGCACGAGTTGTGAATGAATTTTGGCAGAGACTTGAAATCTGTATTCAAGCGGACGGCCGTCACTTGAGTGATATAATTTTCCATAAATGACAATGTTACAGTAAATGGTAAATATTAATCTTTCGTTTTGTAAAAATAAACTTCTTCTTTATTGAAAAACAATTGAGTAATGTTCATTTGAAAAGCGTCAGTTTCCCGTAAGTCACCTGTATTTAACATATTCTATTAATATTTAACAAATTCTATGTATGCTCTTTGCCTGATGGAATGAAATATATTATTATTATTTTTATTATGATATTGAGTTCGTGCGTTATAAATCAAACGTTTATCTTCCTTAGATCAATACTGCACAATAGCAGAATTATGAGGACCATGTAGAGGGAAACTGGAGTCGTCAGTGAATAATATATTTTTAACAAAATTTTCGTCATGTTGTAACGTTCTAAAGCTGCTTCACAAAACCCCAACCTTTCGTATTTGTCGTTTGATTTGATTTTCTTAAATTGTACGAACGGTACTTATTTGTTTTAAACCGTACGAACGGTATTGTTTGAGGTAGTAAGTTGCTCAGCAATTTTTCTGGTAGATAATTGCGATTATCTTTCTACTGCAACACAAATACGAATATCTCTGTTGAGGATACATTTAATTTCCTTTAGTAATATTTTAATTTCAAACATTTTTTATTGTTAAATATAAGTAAATCTAGGATATATAATTCAAACATAACTTTTCCAATTTTATAAATATTCAACGTCATTAGAATTTAAACCACTGTATAACATAATTTTATTATCACATTTAAATTACAAAACTTTCTTTAGGTTCTAAGGGCCAGTTGTACAAAAGATGTTCAACGATGAACGTAGTTTATCGATAATTTAATCATGTCTTGAACTATCAATGAACTATGCGTCTCTTATACAACCTGCCCTTATAAGAAAGCGAAATCTTTTACATTTTTGAATTTATTGCTTTATACATTAGACCACTATTTTATTACTTTGGGTTATAGTGAACAAAGGGTTTTATCTGTATATAATTATTAACATCACGTTCTCTAAATATGTATAATAAACTTTATTACTTTAACAAGAAACGATCCGGAAGTACATACTTAGATTTATAACGCCAATACTTAATTAGTAATTATATTTTATTATTTATTAGTTAAAATTAAATTTTTAAGGCACTATCGCAAATCTTGGGTATTGTTGCCCGTAGGTACAATTTCCACAAATTAATTACACAAAAAAGTTTCCCATTATGATGTCAAACAGTACACTATAGAACGAATATACGAACAGTCGTACATCAAGACACACAGTGTTACTTTAAACATCAACATAACAATCATACTTTAGCAATCGACATCAGCCTGAACAGCAGTTTTATGTTAATATAAGTCGTAGATCCAAAAATAAATGTATATAATGAATATATAATAAATGGATTCAAGTACATTTATTCATTTAACAAACAGTCGCCGAAGATTAAAAAGGTAAAGTGTATACAGCCTTACAACCTAGACACGGTGAAACAACATCGAAGTCCCGATTCCATTAACTGAGGTTCACCACCAGAAACCGGATTCACAGCAGATGGTTTGGTCTTCGAGCCGCATCAGCTTGGTCTTCGAGCTGCAAAAATTTGGTACCACAAGCCGAACATTACCGTCAATAATTGAATAGATAAGGCTGTTACTTGGTGAAGATCCATATTAATACGATGTAAAATAAAACAAAACAAAACAAAGTTTAACGTACATAGGAAAACTTTCAATTAAAATTAAAAAATGTTTAGAAACTTCAGACCTAAATACATGCTTTAAACAGACAACAATTTAGCCAGGTAGTAATTGTGACAAAATTTATATTGGTAGAACTTTCAGAAATTTCAAAACTAGAATTTGAGAACATAAACGTAGCTATAATAACAAAAAACTAGATTCTAATTACTCAAATCACTTATTATCTGAAAACCATTCATCGATCCGGAGTTTGAAATCTTACATGTACAAAATAAATCGCATAAATTAGACCTCTTAGGAGCCCTGGAAATAAATAAAAATAAAAAATCTGGGAATTTACTGAATGACCAACTAGATATAAATAGTTCTCCTTTACTAAACTTATTTAATTAGGGTTTTTTCATGTGATTATTGTGTTTGAATTCCTAATCTCTTCCTTTCTTTGTTAACAGCTTATCGTTTCTTTCTTTATATACCTGTAATTACCAAATTTATGTGCATGCACTCATTTCATTTGTAGAATAATCATTATACCATCGTCGTTTGTTAAAGCTACAGTGTTAGCGAAACGCGTCAACTTTTTGTAAACGTTTAGTAGATATACGTTTTATATAGTGAAGATTAAGTTTTGTTTTATTTTACATCGTATTACCGTCAATCTCGATCTGCATTTTGTGAAGTTATTTCCGTTTATATTGCAGGTATAAACAACCATAGCTTTTTCGAAATTATTAATAATGTGACGCACTATCTCATAGACGACGCATCTTTCAAATTATGTTTGAAACGAACGTATAATTTGTCTGATTAATTAACCAAGATGACATTGAATAACAAATTGCTTTTCTTGAAGCGAAAAAATTGCTATAGCTAGATGTAAAATTAGTATCAAAGAAAATAATAAATTCACTCAAAAAAAGCAACCGTTAATAAAAGAAAATACTAGATAATTGCAAACAATAAATAGAACAGTAAACGCGACCTTCATCACGTCCCTCTATTTCCGAATATTACAGACTACTATAGGTGACTATAGGATGCCCGCTCATACGGTATGTAATTACCTTTTATATTAACAAAATTACGTCAGAGTTAATTTGGCCACCTTTTTTTCTTTCACAGTTTTTAGTATAGAATATTTTAGGTAAACTATTAGGCAATCTATTTTATGTTATAACGGCTTTCTGAATTTGCAAAATACACTGAATATATTACTTTGTTTTCAAATGAACGATACGGAAAAATATGCACCCGTTATGTACTAATCATTCATTTGATACTTTCGAATTGTTTCAACTTGTTAATCAAGGAGCAAGTGCAAATTTTAGCCTGCATAAATTTTTAAGTTGGAAACTTCAGAATTTATAGCGCATCTGTTTATAGTTTACCGAAGTAAGAGCACAAGATAGAGAAGGTAATGGAAAATATAGTAACAGCGACTTCGAAGCTAAAACTTGGAGGCAATAAATCATGCGAAACTTTGTTTTCGACAGGAGCTACTCTCTTGAGCACACCGCTGCATAAATTACTCAAGTGCTGTATTCAATTTAGTGAAATAATTTAAATTAGGTTGACCAGTGAATCATACTCTCTTCACATTATTTATCTACTTCACCATGAAAGTTTCATATATTTGTATACTACTACTTATTTGCTAATTATCGTGGAACAAATTAGCGTGAAACTACATCGCAATACACTTTGTAAATACTCCTGGATATTTAATTTTATTAAAGCGAATATCATATATACGGGGTTACCGCTGAATAGCGATGAAGCTACGCGAATCTGAAGAATTGGAAATCACAAAAGAAATTTATTTGTAATTCAAAAAATTTCCAAATTTTTAGGGCCAAAATATAGTTAAGGTCGGTCCATATCTTTATTTATTCTATACTTACCAAAATACAGCTGTAATTCAAGTTCATTGACCAGCAAAAAGATCCATGAACTTCCTAGACTGGTATGATTAAAAGGAGTATTTGCTTTTAACACTCCATTGTGTAGCTTTTACTTTAAGTAAATACTAAAAATTATAGCATTTTCTCAACATTATTCTTGAAGCAAAACCAAAGTAAATACTAGGAGTAATTACTTGATACTTTGCTTTGTTTGCTTTGGTTTATAGAGTAATTATTAGGGACCGTCCACGAGAGGCCGATGTACTCATCGCCCACAGACTTACTATTGAAAATTTGTATTTTTAAAGAGTTTTTAATTTTATTTATATAATTGGAAAGCAAACAGGTGGTGATATATAAAATACGCAATACATTTTTATTTGTTCATTTTGTAATTCAAGTTGAGTAAAGGAGTATTAATACTAACTAGCAATAATTTTCTCAAGGTTCTCTTCTGTAAAATTTGTTCTCTTTGAATGATATACATCCTGGTAGATAGAAAACGTCCCTTCTACATCGCAACTGATTATAGGTGCATACTGGAAATATTCTTTTATTTCAGCGTATTTAGCAATTAGATGTTGAAGCATTGTTCCCATACACAATTGCCGCAATGTTATTAAATCTGGATTTCTAATAAAAACTGCATCTAACTTTTGCCGATGGCCACATCCGAAGTCATTTGGAATATTTTTCACATTATTAGTAGCCACATCTAATGTGGTTAATCCATCATTTAATCTGAGATTTTGATTTTCAAAATAAATGATTAGCTTTGGCAAATTTCCAAAATGTTACTGAAGAAAGTACAACTGATTTTTTAAATTTGGAATTTGTATTAGCCCCTTGCACTCAGAAATACTTCCAGCATCGTCATTTAAAAATGTAACGAAATTTTGTAAACTATCGAAATTCTCTGAATAAAAACTAGTAACAAGTGTTCATTTGAAAAGTCAATCTAGGTTACTTTGAAATTTTGATAGAATAAGACGCAAATATATTAGTATGTGTTTGTTGTTCCGTAAATGTAAATCCGAATGACATTTGATAATGTCAATCACAAATATCAGTTAGTGCATAAAATAATCGTGCGTCGATTCTGGTTTAAATAAATTGCTTCTCAGTTTTAAAATGGCTTTCACTTTAGAACATAAATTTTTTTTAGTCCAGGCTTATTTTCGAAGTGGTAATAAAATTGATGGTTTATGGGTTTATTCAGTTCAAGATTGCATGGTAGAATTTCAATTTGAGTTTCCACATTTTGTAATAGATTATATACAATTTAAGAATACTTTAAAGTATTCTTAAATTACAGCACATGTTTTTGGGACTCAATTCTGAGAATTGCACGTGAAAGTAGCCCCAAAAAGAAGAACTTCTGCATCATTCGTTTTGTCAAGTTGGCTGCATTAATAATTTAATGGCCATACGAATTTTTTTGCTTAAGGTGGATTTTGATCAATTTTTCTATATTTTAACATGGTTATATCTCGGTATACTGTACGGAATATCTCTTTTGTGTCTGAAGCAAAGTTGTAGATATTGAATTGGAGAAAAAAAAAGGGCAACAAACCTACTCGAAAAAAGTGCATCCAGTGCCTTAAAAATCGCAAAAATGCCCATTCTTTCCCCATTTGTCACCTTTTTTGCTCAATAACTGGATTACAAATCCACAAATATGCTGTTTTTTTTCTTTATAAACTTTATTTTGCATGAAGATAAAAATTCCGGTTCATATTACAGGTATTCTTATACAGAAAATATGAGATTATTATTTGTTATCTATGCATGGAAACAAAATTTAGAACATTTTCAATTATTGTCAATATCCATCCTCGTTGAAGTTGACGCTTGTGGTTCTGATAATATGTTTTCTTCGTAGGTTGTTCATATTCATGTTCTGAGTCTGCATCATCATCCGAGTTAGACATAATATTCAAGGGCATGTTTTCTTCAGTGTGTCCACCAATTTCGGTGTCATCTTCATCTACGGTGCTTTCATCTTCAAACTGCATAATTTTAGAACTCCACCAACAAATCTCCGCAAGCAATGCATCTAATTTTTTGCCTTTGAATCGCTTTTCCATTGGCATGATCACTTGGTGGAACCTCTCTCCTTGTTCGTCCGATTCCTGAGGTAAAAAGCCTGTGCCAGAAAGATATCAAGGTGGAAATGCATGAAATGTAATTTTAATTGTTTCTCGAGCTCGGGAGTTCTTGCTTTCCAATCTTTACATTGATATTGATTCCCTGTGTATCGCGAATCCCAATTACAAAGAAAGCAGAAGTATTTTGGAAAACCGCCCTTTAATATAATGCCTTGTATTATGTTGACAACCTTTAGATCACAACAAATCTTCCATTTGTGTACATTGTATTTGATTTTCTCTAAAATTTCGCCCAATGTTTCATACGTTTCCTTCATAGTTGTGCTGAATCCCAATGGAATGGACGGTCTTTTGTTTGTTTTGTGCAACAGCACAGCCTTCAAACTTGAAACTGAACTGTCGATGAATAAACGCAAGTCGCCAGCGATATAATCCATTCCCATATATTTCACTAAACCTGGGATATCATGGCAGTAAGTGAACGTATTTGCTTCGTCAACGGAATAAAATTTCTGAAAATCAGCTTTGCGTTTTCGGTATGATGATGTTGCGCTGACATTTTGCTCTGTCAGTTTATTGCCCTTCAAAAAAGATGTCAAAAATTCGGAATTTTTTTGTGATAGTCCCATCTTAGCCACAATGTAATCCATTTCGATTTGTGTTACCGGTTGTGGTGCATTATTTTCAATATCGAGTGTCCAATCTGAATCATTCACATTCGTCGGATTGGTGAAAACGGTTTCGGCTTGCAGGGACACAGTATCCAGACTCGGAGGTTTAGGTGGATCGGTAACAGCAGCGCGTTGTACTGGAAGTGTCGCAGTAAAAGCGGGAATGTATACTTTTGTTTTCAATTTTTTTTTGTTCAATCCATAACCGGAATTTATTCATGCGTAGCACCTGGATTCATCATGTCAAGTTAGGTCTTGCACCCAAATTACTGGCTTCATAAAAGAAAACTGTACACCTTTTCCATGTATCCACATTATAATGGTATTATAACAACTTTTGCACACTGTGTTTGGCGTAAAATTTGCACCACTTAAAACTGTTTCATCAAAATAATGACAATACGCTGTTTTAAATTCCTCAGTAAACAAGTTTTTTCGATCCTGTTTGCCTATTTTTGGGACGATATGACCACAAAGGTAACAAAAATAATCCAATTTTGGGCACTTGTTCTTTTCCATATTGAAATATTCAATGTTCTTCTGGTTTTAAAATGTAATTCACTCTGAACCAAAGTGTTGTTTATTCCACAGCCATTAAATTATTAATGCAGCCAACTCGACAAAACGAATGATGCAGAGAAAGTTCTTCTTTGTGGGGCTACTTTCACGTGCAATTCTCAGAATTGAGTCCCAAATAAATGACCTGAAAAATGTTGTACTGTGTTTGGATAGAACTTTTAAACTTTTTTCTGAAACTGGTAGTCTCTTAAGAAATTCAGGCAGTGGAGCAGTTAAGAAACGTACACCTCAAGTTGTCAATCATGTTGAAGAAATAATGGAAAATGAACCACAAACATCTGTTCGACATTTGAGTCAACAAATAAACCTTTCTGTTGGTACAACTCACAAATTATTAAAAAAAGATATGCAACTTTATCCATACCGTGTCACAGCAGTACAAGAATTGTTAGAAATTAATTACCCACGTAGACTACAGTTTTGTAATTGGTTTGTAAATATGAACAATAATGGAGAACTTTCGCAAAGAGTCATCTTTACTGATGAAGCATGGTTTTATAAAACGGGATACCTAAATTCACAAAATACAAGAATTTGGAGTAGTGAAAATCCACATGTAATTAATGAAGAATCGCTACATCCAGCGAAAATTGGTGTTTGGGCAGCGATAAGCCTAAGGCGAATCATTGGACCAATATTTTTTCAGGGAACGTTAACTGCTCAAAGGTACCGTACGGAAATTTTACAACCATTTGTCAATCAATTGCATGATGATGAACTTCAAAATGCATATTTCCAACAAGACAGAGCAGCTTGTCACTGTACTGCAGAATCTTTGGATTATTTGAGAGAATTTTTGATGAGCGTATAATTAGTCGAAATACTGAAATTGCCTGGCCTGCACGTTCATGCGATTTAACACCTTGCGACTTCTTTCTGTGGCCTTATCTAAAAAATAACATATTTCGAACACCTATATTGAATTTGAATGATATGCTACAGAGAATCGAACAGAAATGCATGGAAATTAATAACAATCCAGTAATGTTGCAGAATATCACCAGAAATTTTGAACGGAGGATTTTAAAGTGCGTTGATCTTGAAGGACAACATTTTCAACATTTGTTATAGTTTTCAATAAATACCTATAATTTGTTATTTATTTGTATGTATGAAACTGTCAAAATATACGACTTCGTAGGTTAAGTAGTAAATTTTAATTTACGACATACTTCAAAATGTTCTCAGTAAATCACATGCTACTAGATTGACTTTTCAAATGAACACTTGTTAGTTCCCTATCCAGTTATTACTGGAGAAAGAGGCAGTGACAATGATGGAACTTTTTCCCTGTAAAGAGTTACTGCGGGGCTTTTCTGAAAACTTTTTGAAAGCAGGTACAAGTCTATCAACTTGCGGAAAGGTGTTTCTGTGGAAACATATCCTAATATACTGCATATTACTTGTGTAGCACGTGCTCTCTACAGAATCTGTGAATATATCCGAGACACCTTTCCGAAAGTTGATAGACTTGTATCCGCTTTTAAGAAAGTTTTCAGAAAAGCACCATTGAGAGTAGCTCTTCACAGGGAAAAACTTCCATCTTTGTCACTGCCTCGCTCTCCAGTAATAACTAGATGGGAACATGGTTGAAAGCTACTAGTTTTTATGCAGACAACTTCAATAGTTTACAAAATTTCGTTTCATGTTTAACTGTCGATGCTTGAAATATGTCTGAGTGCAAGGAACTAACACAAATTTCAAATTTAAAAAATCAATTGTACTTTCTTCAGGAACACCTTGGAAATTTGCCAAAACTAATCACTTATTTTGAAAATCAAAATCTCAAATTAAATGATGGATTAACCACATTAGATGTGGCTATTAATAATTTGAAAAATATTCCAAGTTAACTTCGGATGTAGCCTTCGGCAAAAGTTAGATGCAGTTTTTAATAGAATTCTAGATTCAATAACATTGCGGCAATTGTGTATAGGGGCAATGCCTCAAAAGCTAACTGCTAAATACGCTGAAATAAAAGAATATTTCCATTATGCACCTATAACCAGTTGCGATGTAGAAAGGACGTTTTCTATCTACTAGGATGTATTTCATTCTAAGAGATCAAATTTTACAGAAGAGAACCTTGAGAAAGTATTGCTAGTTAATATTAATACTCCTTAACTCAATTTGAACTACAAAATAGACAAATAAAAATGTATTTCGTATTTTATAGATCACCAGTCACTTGTTTTCCAATTAACAGTTAAAACAATGAAAAAAGGAAACTAACTCACCGTACTTTATTTATCTTACGAAATATAAACTAAAAAATAAAATAAATTATTAAAACTCCTCACCATTTTATCTACGCCCATGAAGAAAGGAATTTGAAGTAATTTCGTCAAAATTCAACGACAAAAACAGATATGCCGTTAACCGAATGAATAGTGCTATTCAATAACTGCGTGTTGTACTCAGCGATGTATAGACTATTTATATGGTCCATCATAATTTCGGCATGATGCGTCCGGTCTCTAGTAATTATTAATGCTGTCTAGTATTTCCTCCATATGTGAGTGTTTGGTGCAGTATTTAAAAAGTTACTCATAGAACAACTTCACATGTGTTACTTCGATTAAACAAGTGTGAAAAATGGCTGTTTTTATGAAGTAGGGTAGGAAAAGGAGGGAAATATGTCAAGGTAGAACGTATGGGAGGGAGGGCACTGTACAGAAAAATATTTCGGTAAGTTAATTATTTTAAATAACGTTTGACTAATGCACTGTTCTTGTAGTTTCAATGTAGAAATTGTTTAATGCATGGTTGACAAGTTCTTAGGAAATCATATAAAGACTAAAGGAGCAGTTTTGTCAAATGTACCGAAAATGGATATATTTTTTCTGAACTCATGGTGATTTTGGGTAGCAATAAGGTTTCAAGCATAATGAAAGAAGTTTCACAAAAAAATTGTGTTGAAAATAAAAAGGCTTGAATGTCTTTTCCTCACAATGCCCGCGAAATTGTGTTAGCGAAAGAGGGTTGGACGATAGCTGGGGCAATAGGAGCGATGAATTGTACCCATATCAGAATAACGCAACAAAGAATTCATTGGGACGAATATTTCAACCGTATAGGATTTTGTAGCATTAATGTACAGAGTACATGCAATTCTAAAGGAATTTTCACGTCTGTGGATGCATCGTGGCCAGTAAGTGTACATGACATTTTTTCCAGGAAATAATAATGGACAGTGCTTTTGTTAGAGGATGAAGGATATGGTATCGCTCCGTGGTTATACCTTATAAAAGTATAGTAAGGTACATTGTAACACTGTAACTCGGTCAAATTGAATGCTGTTTTGGATAGTTGAAAAGATGTTTATGCTTTATCATGCACCCCTTCCACTGCGACACTGCGTTGGTTCCAAAATGGGCGTCGATAGTAATAACATATTTAAGTTTTTTTTTAAATATTTTTTATGTTTTTTTGTCTTACAACTCCTATCAGAATGCGTTTTCTTTAAAAATCTACAAAAATATTGAAATAATTAATTTAATTTTAAATAATTAATTAAGTCATAAAGAATAAGACGTATTCCTTCTAATACAGTTGTCAAAGGCGTAATGAAAAAAGTGAATACAAACTAGAAAGATATCTTGAGCAAGGGGCGACGCAGCTTCAGCTTCGAGCAAGGAACGGTCACGTATCTCTAGCAAATTTCCATCGTTATTACCTATTATCTTTCATTCCGCTACCTGAAGCATTCGAGGAGAAGAATAACTTCATTCGGTTAATACTTAATAGCACCCTAATCCCTTATTTACATGCCTCGGCATTTTACTCATGCTTTAGTTATATTAAGGGAATGTCCTAAATTTACATTGTTTGTGGAGAACGTCCCAATTCGTTGCTTTTATAAATCCAACTTTCTTATAATAACCTATTTAGCGTTATAAGTGCGTTATAAATTAACACTAGATTGAATTAAGTAACGCCATTACGGGAGCACTCTGCACAATGTATATTACGCATATATTTAACGAGACGTGGTTTTAAGGAAAATGGAAATAGACCAACATTGATTTTTCTTTGAGCAAAAAATTTCCCTAATTTTGTAAACGAATGATTCTAGTGATAGTTATTGTAATTTGGAGCTGTAATGGTTTGTTTATTCATTATCTATGAGTTACAATTTAGCTACGTAAATATCAAGCTGAAAACGACATTTGTTATTAGTAAAGTTAGTTCTACGAAAATTCGATTAATAGCGTTCGCCTTGAAAAAGAGGAAAGAATTTAGCAGATGTTATAGTCGAAGGACCGACAGTCAGGTATCGTTCTTCAGGCCAGGCACATATCTCGTTCGTATGATTGTTTTTATTGTCTTGGGAGTTTTGTACGGTTTAGTTTAATAAGGTCTCAATTACGAACCTCGATAAAGTGACCATCAGCTCACAAAGTACAGAAGTTTATTGATAAATTTCCAGATTTAATATATGACGGAAGTAAAATAGTTAGTGAAGGTTGTGACACCAGCTTTCATGTTCCGGAATAGCACAGAGCAAAAATTAAAAAAGGTGTTGAGTTGATCAGCCAATTTATATTCGATTTAGTAGGGGTAATATTGGAAAAACCAACCAGCTGGGTAAGACCGATCAGGCGGTTTTTATTTTAAAAGGCGCATCAATTGCAGTACAATGCAGCGCTATATTTGGATATGCAAGCAGACTGTTGAGCACAAGTACCGGTGACGCCATGGTTAGACTTTACCGAGTTTTGTATGTTGAAAAAATTTTTAGCTTGAATTGTTATAACGATTTTGTGTTTTAAAATAGGTGAGTACTCCGAAAACAAATGATTTTTTTCCTATATGTGTATTAGGGTGGAGTGAAAATGAACAAAAAAATTTTTTTTTTAATTTTGAAAACTCCTGTATTGTTAATTGATGACCCTATTAGAAAGCATTATTTATGCAAAATAACAAGACCCTGCGACTTTATTTCGAGGTGGCGCATGAAGGGTGAAGTTTGAAAAATAACCTAATTTACATAAAGGCAGAAAAGTACAATTTAAAAATCTTTTTTATCTACCATTAAATAAAACTGTTGGCAACACTTAAGTTTATTGCTCAAAAACAAAGTTAGGGGATTCCCATGCATAAAATAAAGTATAATTTTAAACAGATTCTTTCAGTTTCTTCATAGTATTTAGAAGTGCAACGTGTTAAAAAAGTTTATAAAACTTAATCAAACGTAAAATGTTCTTTACCAAAAGTTAAAACGTGATTGCTGAGGAAAGATTTAAAATGCCTAAAACTAGGAAAGATTTGTGTTGCTCTGTATTTGGAAAACCAATTACATTAAGTGCTAATGTGTTGACTTCGCATTGTGATATTATTAAATATTACCTGTGGCTAAAAAATCATATGCTTGAATTGAACAACCGAAAAGATCCTTCAATTAAGTGCATATGTGAATTAATTGCTACTGATATTGAACAAATGTGGTAAAAGGCATCGATTCCTATAATAAGTCATCAACAAATCTTAGCAAGATTGATTTCCTATTACAACAAATACAAAAATATGAAGAAACTGCGCAGTGAAGTAAAAAAACAAAATTTCTTAAAGGAATCTCAAAAACAATTATTTGACATCGCAACCTGTAAGTGCGCGTCCAGAAACATATGTAAATGTGTGACAAAAATACCTCCAGCAGAGGAAAAGTTTTTAAAGGACCAACGAAATGAGCGTAGAATGTATATTAGCTGTGTGGATAGGTTGACAACAAAATCTATACGACGCAATGAAGTTCGAAAGAGAAAATATGATCAATTCGTTCAAAAAAACATGACTTCAAGTACTTCTTCGCCTATGTCAGAATTACATCGGTCATGCAGTAGCACTTCAAGTGAAACATCAGAATCAGAGCAAGATGATTTTTGCTTTAATGAAGGAAAAAGAAAAGTTCACAAAAGAGAAAATCAAAAGGGAAATAAGCAGATGAGACAAAAGTTGCAAACCCTTGCTACAGCTTGTGACAGGACTGGAGTTTCAGATCGATCTGCAGCATTTGTTGTAAACGCAGTAATGGTTGATTTAAACATTATAGATGCGGAAAACTCATCAAGCGTAATAGATCGTAGTTAAATACGTCGAGAAAAGAAAAAAGTTCGAAAGCAGTTGAGCTCTATTAGCAATGAAAAACCTCTGACTTCTATTTATTTTGATGGTCGTAAAGACAAAACTTTAATTATAACTTCAAAAGAAAATAAGTCACAGCGTAAGACTATTACCGAAGAACATATTTCAATGGTATCTGAGCCAAATTCTGAATATATTGGACATTTCGCAATAGATTCAGGAAAAGCAGCTAACATTATGAGGAATATTGTCGCCTTATTAGATAAAAAGTATAAATGTAATTCATCTTTCGTGGCAATCGGATGTGATGGAACGGCTGTCAACACAGGGTATAAAAATGGAGTCACTGCCTTATTGGAAACACATTTAAAAAGACCATTGCAACGGTTTGTGTGCTTATTACAAGCAAATGAATTGCCACTGCGCGATTTGTTTTTAAGTCTTGATGAAACACAGCAAGTCCTAATAGCTTTTCTGGAGCTATAGGTAAAAACCTCCTCAAGTGCCGAAGCGATTCCTGTAGAATTGCCGGATATTGATATAAAGTTGCTAAGCACTGATCAAAAATATCTTTACGAGATTTGCAAGTTTAGCTGAAAGAGACCCTGGGAAATTAGCACACTCTCGCTGGCTAACTTGCGCCAATAGGATTCTTCGCTTATACATTGGAATGGCTACACCACCAGAAAACCTTAAGCAACTAGCACTTTTCATTATGAAAGTATACGCGCCAACATGGTTTGACATAAAGTCAAAGTCATCTTGTAACCATGGTCCAGTTCATGTTTTCAACATGGTCAAGAGAAGTTTATATTTAAGAGATGACCTTAAGAGTATTGTTTTAAAAACTATAAACAGAAATTCATTATTCGCACACCCAGAAAGTTTGCTGTTGGCCATGCTTCAAGATGATACTTCAAAAATTAGAGAATTGGCTCTCCGAAGAGTATTAGAAGCAAGAAAAGAAAATGTGTGTATTAAAAGCAAGAAAGTTCGCGAGCTCCGCCTTCCACAACTTCAAGTAAATGCGACGAATTACTATGAGTTAATAAATTGGTCGAATGTGAGAATAACTGAACCACCAATGACTATGAAATATTCTAATACAGAAATTTCAAACCTGATTCGTTCGGGAAATAATTTCAGTCAATTTGGGATGTTTCCTTGTCATACCCAAGCAGTAGAGAGGTGTGTCAAGCTCGTCACTGAAGCTTCAATATCTGTTTGTGGATCAGAAGCAAGAGACGGTTTCATTCGCTCTAGAATTAAAGCTAGGCAAGACATACCACTGTTTGAGTCGAAATCTCAATTTTTTCAACAACGAGATCCTTTACAATTTGCTAACGAATGATTTTTGTTTTTGTATTAAATATGCTTTATGTGAGTAAATAAAGACTGTAACAGTTTGAATTTATTGAATAAAAACAAATTTAAACTGTTTACTTTTTTATAAATGATAAAGTTTCACAAATTAAAGTCTTGTGCGCCACCTCAAGACGTTGACCTAGGAAGAGAAGATTTTTTCTCTGCACTTTTAAGTACTTAGAGCATCGATGTTTAATACAGGAAAAACTAAATTTAAAAAAAAAATTTTTCGCTCCACCCTAATGTGTATGGCATCTATTAGCTTGAACATTTGTTATGTTGAAACTGCAAGTCGGTATAACATAATTTTTATAATAATATCGCACAGGAAAAGTTTGTAGACGCATGCATTGTTGGGTAAAACCGACCACAGTTGGTCGGTCTTACCCAAGCCCGGTTGGTCTTGCCCGAAATTTATACTTCTTTTATTTTTTTTCAATGGGATAGCAACAATTGAAAAAGATGTAAAAGGTTTTGAGGCAAAAGTGACTTTTCCAATAAATAGAGACGTCATAAATGAGGAAGAATTGATCATTATTAAAGAAAACATGATAAAGGGAGAGGAACCGCAATGAGAATATAACAACAGAGACGAAGGGGATAATGCAAAAAGGACGTAGGAACTAAGGATAACACAGCAAATAAAATTTAAAAAATTATGAAAAACCCTTCTAAGACAAATGCATCAAGTAAAGACTTGACAGAAGCTGATCCATCAGGAATTTCAAAACGAAAAATTATCGAAAAATTGTCGAACGATTTTGATACCGATAGGGAATCAGACACTAGCATAGTTTACTATACAGATGAGGATAGTTATAATTATTTGGAAAAAAGCGTGAGTTCTATGTCATTTGAAGACCTTCGGGCCAATTCCCCGGTTCTTAGGATCTAGCCAGGAAAAGAGTAAGAAAACACATTCTCAATTATTTACCGAGATACCAAATAAAATATGATTAGATATTAAAGAAATTGCAAAATTTTAAAGAAATGGAACTGACAAAATCAAAAGGAACCAAACGGAAATTAGTGACAGATAATAAAGTAAAGACAGACAAGCCAAATAGCAAGAAAACTAATTTGGAAGAGGCCACAGACCCTTACATCGTATGAACGGAATTTGGAAAGGACAATGAGTGGTGGGTGACTTGCGCTTGTGGAAAATCATCACATGCAGAATGTGCAGGTGTGGAAATCACCCAACTCTACATTTGCCATTTTTGCAGCCATAGGTGCATACATCTTTTAATAAAAGTGAAATTATTTGTTATTTAGGAGCACTTTTTTTATGAGTTTTATAGTCGATATTGCCTGAACAGGTAGGGTAATACCAATCATTTACATTTATACATTTTTATATTAAATAAATGTTTTATTTTGTTTGATTGCCATGTTTCCACTCTTTCTTATTCTTCCCTAATTGTACTTTGTTAAATTTTACATCGAACAAGTTTTAAATTCTAGCTGCTTTGGTATATATGAATTATTTTTCTTAAGTGGGCGGAATTCCCCATATTTCCCCTAATGACATTGATTACATGTAATCTACCGTTTAATTTATTAGATAACGTCATCTCCTAAAGGTTGTGGTATAGAATTCAATAACGTTAAATTAAATAAAAATAGAATAATATCAAGTTGCCTTTGGTTTACATTGTTTATTGTAAGTTGACAATTAGTTATTTTGAACTTGCTTTACAATGTCGTATAAATTACAACTTCAAAAAAGTAACGAGTGATCATTAAAATTTTCGCTCAAGTAAGCCATGTACACAAAAAGTATGTCCTAACTTAAGTTATTAGAGGAGATCTGTCATTATAATTTCAAACGTCATGATTGTTAAAAAATAATTTGAAATGCTGACTTTTATATTAAATATATTTATAATTTTTATACAAAGTAATAGAATATTATAAAAAATGTGTAAAATGTTGACCATTCTCCACCAAGCATAATCGCACTCTATTTCGTAGAGCATTGAAAACATTGATCAGTATTTGCGGTGAGTTATTGATGTGTTCACATTTTTCTATGATTTTATGTCTTAACTCTTGTAGATTATTAATTGGTGTTTCATAAATAATATTCTTTATATATGGCCACACAAAAAAATCAAAATCCATAACTGTTAAATCACACGATCGTGGTGGATATGGAATCGCTGTGTTTCTACTTATTATCCTATCGCCATAAAATTGTTGCAAAAACTGAATATTTTCAAGTGTAACGTAAGATGTAGCCCCATCCTGTTGAAAATATCCGACCTGGAGTTCATCATTAGTCAATTGATTAGTAAAAACACTGAGAATTTCGTTACGATATTTCTCCGATGTTATCGTGCCCTCAAAGGGTTAAAATTGGTCCTATTAATCGGTGACCACTCATACCTACCCATACGCCTATTTTTTCTGGATGTAGAGGAACTTCTCTGTAGAAATGAGGATTTTCACTGGACCACATACGCATATTTTGCGAATTAACATAACCTTTCAAATAAAACCAAGCTTCATCGGTGAAAAAAGTATGATTTAAAATATTACAACATAATTTGAAACATACTCGAGTGGGTACAACCCACCAATTTTGTATAATACAAAAGTATTTTTAATAATATAAAAAATATTATTAAAAATGGGGTGTGAAGAACACAATACAAGTTCTTTTATGTATTTTTGAATGTATCTTCTCCAAAGACGTAGATACGTATTTCACATTTCTACATGATTGTCAATACGCCCCTGTTGGAGAAGACACATTCAAACAAACATAACTACGTTACTATCTAGCTGAAATTATTCAGACAGAGCGTGAAGGAATATTCAGCGCTGTCTGCATAACAAGAGCTGTTACCGAGTTGTTACCGACTATAGAAAACACGTCTGCTTCGGCTCTTGTTATGCAGACAGCGCTGAATATTCCTTCACGCTCTGTCTGAATAATTTCAGCTAGATAGTAACGTAGTTATGTTTGTTTGAATGTGTCTTCTCCAACAGGGGCGTATTGACAATCATGTAGAAATGTGAAATACGTATCTACGTCTTTGGAGAAGATACATTCAAAAATACATAAAAGAACTTGTATTGTGTTCTTCACACCCCATTTTTAATAATATTTTTTATATTATTAAAAATACTTTTGTATTATACAAAATTGGTGGGTTGTACCCACTCAAGTATGTTTCAAATTATGTTGTTATATACATTCGGTTTAACGCCGAACAAGTAGTGAAGACACGAGAATACAGTTTTCTATAGATACGGTTGTTACCGACTATAGAAAACACGTCTGCTTCGGCTCTTGTTATGCAGACAGCGCTGAATATTCCTTCACGCTCTGTCTGAATAATTTCAGCTAGATAGTAACGTAGTTATGTTTGTTTGAATGTGTCTTCTCCAACAGGGGCGTATTGACAATCATGTAGAAATGTGAAATACGTATCTACGTCTTTGGAGAAGATACATTCAAAAATACATAAAAGAACTTGTATTGTGTTCTTCACACCCCATTTTTAATAATATTTTTTATATTATTAAAAATACTTTTGTATTATTTAAAATATTGTCTGTCATTGTTTGAATAAACCATTGGCAAAATTGTGTTCTTTTTTCATAATCCATAGGTAATAGATTTTGTACAGAAGTTAATTTATATGGATACATGTGCAAGTCCTTTTTTAAAATTTTTTGATATGTTCCATACGAAAGCCCTACTTGTTGCGAAACTCTGCGAATAGTTGTTTGAGGAGATTCGTTAATAATTTGTCTGACATTTTCAATTACGCCGCGACTTCTCTTGAGAGCAGGACCGCTTCCTTTTTTCCTTAAAATACTGCCTGTTTGACGAAAAAGATTTACACAATGCATTAGCGTATCACGGAAAGTTTTATAGCTAGGAACAGTATTTGGATATCTCTCTTCAAACTCCGCAAGGCAATTTTCTATTGAATGCTGCCAAATACCATCAATTTTTTGAGATGTCAGGAAGTAACATTCTACCATAAACGCTTTATGCATATCATTAAAGGCCATTACTTTTTCTTTTGATGAAACTTTAAAATATATATTTGACACTGACAGATGTTTGAAATAACATCTTAATGACTAAAGCTACG
The DNA here is from genome assembly GCA_935421215.2 of Melolontha melolontha. Taxonomy (NCBI): domain Eukaryota; kingdom Metazoa; phylum Arthropoda; class Insecta; order Coleoptera; family Scarabaeidae; genus Melolontha; species Melolontha melolontha. Next base: position 149,055,936 of record OW285238.1, read on the forward strand.
ACATAATTTTTATATACACGGCCAGCTACGAGTGGAAATTTTAATGATCGCTCGTTATCTACAACTTGGTTGGGTGGGTCCTCAATGCCGAAATATGCCGAATCTTTAAGAATGAAAATATGTCACGTAGAACAATTTATCGCATAATAACGGAATTCGAGCAGGGAATTACATGTCTTAACCTCCCAAAAAGTGGAAGACCCAGAGAATTTACCAGAGAGACTATTGAGATGTGAAAAAAATACAAGTTGGGATGACAGTGAGGGGCCTAGGGTAGTTGGAAGAGTGGGGTATCGTTAAAATTGAAAAGAAATGATCTAGAATATCGAAAAAGACGTAAATTCACCAAATACACCCTAATTCAACTGCTGTGTATACCAAGACGCTGCCGTCAACTGGAGCGAGTGCATTTTGCCGGTGAACAAATCATTATTGCAGATAACGAAAAGTATTTCACTTTGAGTATCTCGGAAGTGAAAGGAAACTATAATGCCGTGAAAATGTTAAGTGCTAACATAAAGCGAAATTCGCCTATAAAATCTTTGTCTGGTGCGCAGTTTCAGCGAGAGATATATCCCGAGCTCTTGTGGGAAGTGTAAAGTGCGAAGCTATGAACAGTCAGAGCCATATCAATAACTGTCTTTTCGAATTGCTTCAATTCCTCAATGAACATCATGTTGATGACAATATCATGTTTTTGCCAGACTTAGTATCGTGCTATTACTCTAGAGACAACCAAAACTGGCTTCTACAACTCACATACTTTTCGTTCATAAAAACTATAACGCACCAAACTTGCCTCAGACTCGGGCAATAGAGAACTTTGAACTTTACTGTCGCGGAAGATTTATCATGCAGGGTAAGAAACCCAAAATGAGGTAATTGTTCCTCATTCTGTGAGAAATTATTTGGAGTCCGCTGAGCATCTGATGAGAGACATCCGCAGGAATTTGCGTTTAGTAGAGGTGAATAGGTCACTGCACATAATATAACAATGTAGTTTAGTTAACTATTTAGTTATACTATATGGTAAGTAATAAATTTTAACGCTAAAAAATTTGGCCATATACTTTGGCCACAACTTGTACTCTTTCTAGAACCAATTGCCTAGGAAATTACCTTGTCGGACAACTTTTTGAAAAAACATAACATCAGTGGACGATAAAATTGAAAACAGCATTAAATCAAAACTATACAATAAAAAATATGGTTATATGTGGACAACTCGACTGATCGTTAAAAAATTATGGAACAAAAGAACTTCTGGAACCATAAGTTCAACTCTTACGAAAAAAGTTATATGCCTATATTAATCAATGTTTTTTATGAGCCATTTACAAAAAGAATCCCAAATTCACAGATCTTTTTCAACCCTTTAAAGCGCTTTTACATAATTTTTATAGGATTAGTTAACCCTCAACTTTCATTCAAATTGGTGTCTTCATGCTGAGGGACTTTCCTTGGTAAGTCCATTATTAACTTCACAAAAAATTGGTGGCAAAGGATCATCCAAAAGTATATAGAATACTAGACATAATTATGTTTCATTTTGAACTGAATACCAATTACATACATCAGCCACTAGACAATAGTTTGGAGTTGGTTCAGCAAAAGTCCAGTATTACTGTTACTCTTGTATCATGACAAGACAATTAAATATACATTCTGCTACATACTTTCTAATATTATCTTGTGAAAATATTGTATTGGGTGACCTCTGTAAGAATGGAATAATTTGAGCGCCCATAATCTCTATCATATAGTGCAATGTAATACGGTAACTTCGATGCTTAATGGCGCGCTCCATGTTACATTATAAAAGCGGTTCTTCCTATTTTATGTGCATTGAATGAAAAGGAACTCATACAGGAAGACTTTATGATTCTCTTTCTGGTACCAATTTCGCGTCTTTTCTCTCTAAATCTCATTGCCAAATACAGTTGGCAATGAGTTTTAGACAATGCTAACCACAAAATCTTTTTAAAAATATAAAATATTACTTCAAATCGGGTCTGAAGAACACAATACAAGTTCATATAATTATTATTTGTATTATTTGTAAAGGCAGTTTCCAGGCTTTTACAAATATATGAACTTGTATTGTGTTCTTCATACCCAATTTTTAATAATAATTTATGTTATTAAAAAAACGTTTTGTTTTATACAAAATTGGTCAAGTTTTACCCACTCAACTATGTTTCAAAATATTTTGTTAACTGCAATAAAAAATTGCAAGGCACGAAATTACTTGTATCATTTTCTGCAGTAAATGATACTAATGTCCATTCCAAATAAGAATGGACCAGATGGCGCTGCAATCTGAGTATAATTACAAAAAAGTAGATAACATGATTGATTTCATATGTGAGGTTATATATTTACTAACCTATATAAAAGATTATTTTTGACGTTTGTTTATTAACATATTTATTATTAAGAAAGGTTAGACTTTAGTAATTTTATTGAAGCAAGAAGCGGCAAATATATACCAAGGTATTAGACTTATATAAAATATTTCAATTAATATATTAGAATCTGTTACTTATTGTTTGAAGGTGTTGAGTCTACAATAAATTTGTGCGTAGATACAGTGAGAATGTGTTAAAATTAACAGGAGAAATATTTACACTTGTGTAAATGTGAAACTAATCAATTTAAGGGATTCATGGTGACAGTGTATTATAATTAACATAATATTTGTATATCGATTAACATTAGTGCTTGCTTAACAAATATAACATTTTACAAAATAGTTATTTTAATAGTATCTATAATGAGAGAGCTATAAGGATTGCACATCATTTCACATAATTTTGATAAAAATTTTTATACATCTAAAAAAGGTATTTATTTAAAAATATTTTCATTTATTATTTCATCATATAAAATATAGGTAAAAACAATTTTTTTCGTAAATGTCTGAACACAATAAGTGTAAAGTACTCTTTTGTTAACATAATTTACATTAAATCGTTTACCTACACTTACATAATTACATTAAAAAAATTATATAGTCATTTCCTACTTAAAAATTTCATTAATATTATGCGAGTATCACAATATCTGTTATTTACTGGACATCAAGGATGTCGAGCAATTTCTGAGGACCTGAAATAACTTATAATCTCATGAATTTATATGGTAAACATTATTATATAATTATATTTGGTTTACACTTTATTCACAATATTCACTATATTTACTAAACTATATAACTTATAAGTATAATAAAATTATATCTAACACATCACACACACACACTTAACTATATCAAACATCACACATAGATAACTAAACTTAACACACCACAGTCCATTATGTTGCATAGTGTTCACGAATATATATATAATACAAAAGTATTTTTAATAATATAAAAAATATTATTAAAAATGGGGTGTGAAGAACACAATACAAGTTCTTTTATGTATTTTTGAATGTATCTTCTCCAAAGACGTAGATACGTATTTCACATTTCTACATGATTGTCAATACGCCCCTGTTGGAGAAGACACATTCAAACAAACATAACTACGTTACTATCTAGCTGAAATTATTCAGACAGAGCGTGAAGGAATATTCAGCGCTGTCTGCATAACAAGAGCCGAAGCAGACGTGTTTTCTATAGTCGGTAACAACCGTATCTATAGAAAACTGTATTCTCGTGTCTTCACTACTTGTTCGGCGTTAAACCGAATGTATATAACAACATAATTTGAAACATACTTGAGTGGGTACAACCCACCAATTTTGTATAATACAAAAGTATTTTTAATAATATAAAAAATATTATTAAAAATGGGGTGTGAAGAACACAATACAAGTTCTTTTATGTATTTTTGAATGTATCTTCTCCAAAGACGTAGATACGTATTTCACATTTCTACATGATTGTCAATACGCCCCTGTTGGAGAAGACACATTCAAACAAACATAACTACGTTACTATCTAGCTGAAATTATTCAGACAGAGCGTGAAGGAATATTCAGCGCTGTCTGCATAACAAGAGCTGTTACCGAGTTGTTACCGACTATAGAAAACACGTCTGCTTCGGCTCTTGTTATGCAGACAGCGCTGAATATTCCTTCACGCTCTGTCTGAATAATTTCAGCTAGATAGTAACGTAGTTATGTTTGTTTGAATGTGTCTTCTCCAACAGGGGCGTATTGACAATCATGTAGAAATGTGAAATACGTATCTACGTCTTTGGAGAAGATACATTCAAAAATACATAAAAGAACTTGTATTGTGTTCTTCACACCCCATTTTTAATAATATTTTTTATATTATTAAAAATACTTTTGTATTATACAAAATTGGTGGGTTGTACCCACTCGAGTATGTTTCAAATTATGTTGGAATATATATATATTGAAAACTACTAATTTTTCAAATCAAAACCTGAATCTAATGAAAATTCTGAAGATGACCCAGTATTTACATTAAAAATCAAATTTTCTAACACATCTTCAACAATATTATCTAAATTATCCATTTCATTTTCTTCTGTTATAACATGATGAATGCTATTTTTCCATGCGTCAGCATCAACATTGTCTAATCCTTTTAATAATAAATTTCTTACTTCGTCCAATTTAAATGTCTTATTATTGGCCGCAACATAATGCCTGACTTAGGCCCATACAAGTTCAATAAAATGCAGATTACAGTGATATGGATGTAAACGTAATACTGTACGACCATTTTTTCTAGCTATTTCATCGGCAACGTATGATACTGGATGACAGGATGTGTAATTTTTTACAAGGTCAAACAATTCAACCTTTAGCATAGTATTATCGGCTAAAATTCCTTTTGTTAAAAGCCATTCAATAAGTGCCTCCTTTTTCCATGATGAAGTAGGCATCTTTTCTGTTTTAGTAGAATGATAGAGCACATTATCCATTACTACAACACAATTAGGCTCAAGAGAAGTTAATATATTTTGCATCCATGCGATGAACACCTCACTATTCATATTTTCATGGTAATCTCCAATTTTCTTGGATTCAGATAATAACAAACCCCTTACTCATAGAACCAGTTTCGCTGCAAAGTGAAATACAATTAATCGCTTTCCTTTGCCAGATGGATCTTTTGAGCCAGTAGAAAGACCTTTAACAAGTGCTTGCCTTGGATTAAGTACCGTTATATCTTTCCATATTTGTGCTTTTGTGTAAACTGTATTCACCCATGTTTCATCTAAATAATAGATTTTTCTCCCTTCTGCATGAAACTTTCTTATACTTGTCAAATATCGACGGCTCCATAAGATAATATCATTTCTTTCAATTAATATGTTGTTTCGTGTGCGTTTTTCCCATTTGAATCCTAATTTCTTTAGGATTCTCCATAGCGATGTTCGTATTACAGGAGGTAAATTGGTATCCCCTTTAATATCTTCATATATTTTTGTACAAGTTGGTAACTAAATTTTAAAGAAAAATGAATGCACGTGCCTTCTATTCGTACTTTTTGAGACTTCATCCAATTTATTGTAAGCATCTCGGCAACTTCGTTTTTCTTAAAGGAGAATGTGTAACTCCAGACATTTCAATTTCCTTAATAATGTCAAACATAGTATTCATACTAATCCCTACTTCCCTTGAAGTTTGACGAACAGAGCTGTTTTGGACATATTAGCTTTGTTCTTAAAATACACATTATAAGCCGTCTGCCTCTGTCCACTTTTTACATATTTTCCTTTACGATTTTTTTATGGACCTGGTAAAGGTGCGTCATCCATGGTCTAAAACGGTTGCGATTGAATAAATTAAAGAAATTAATGAGAGTGATAAAATATCTTTAGAAAATGAGTTTTTCACTGTATAATCTCTATAAAGAACTATTTTTAACGAATATTAATAATAAATAGCACAATAAACAACTAGTAAAACACGCAGTTGACAAGCGCTGACAGAAATACTGATCAGACTGCCAGCAAAATGAAAATTTGACATAATAAAATAAACTTAATTTTGCCTGCATAAAAGCGGCCTCTATTTTAGCCAATCACAAGCTCTTATTTAAAGCCCTATCTTTCCCAACGATTGATTCTTATTTGGAATGCTACATAGTCATCGCTGGCTGTGAATTGAATTACATGAGATTCTACAACATGATGATACACGTATTTCAGGCTCGAACACCAGCTTTCAATCTTATTTCCACTTGTATTAACCCTTATTCTCTATTTTCAGATAGCTGCTTCTATGCTTCTATGTATGTTTAAATATTTAAATGAAATTATCTATAAATGTAAATATAAGAGGATATGTTTAAAAATTTTTTGTCCGCAAGTCACTCTATGCAACACTCCCATACCAATCAAATACTTGGGACTCGAATAGAATGAGAAACTAACTTGGAAAGCTCACAACAGAGCCAAAAAACCCCAACTAGGCCTAAAAGTTAGAAACATATACTGGCTACTAAATAATAATTGTCAATTACCCTTAGAAAACAAAGCCATACTCAGACCAGTTTGGACGTACAGACACAAGAACTTTGATTAGTTTTAAACAGGATATTAAAAAAATTATGTTATACAGGCTGCCCAAAATGACCGAAGGTGTTTTAATTCCTTATAAGTTTTTTATTATAATTTTTTTTTGTTTTCAGTATTTTGTAAAGAAGACTTGAGGAATATAAAATGGAACAGTACACAATTGAACAACGTGCCAAAATCGTTGAACTTTATTTCTCAAATCAACGATCCATTGCGAGATATAATTTTTTTAAAAATATTCTCCATTAATATACTGTATTTAAAATAAAAAAAATTTAATAAGTATGTCTTAAATAAGAAGTAATAATGAACTCAAACCCCTTCGGTCATTGCGAGATATAATTTTTCATAATTAAATTAAAAATATTCTCCATTAATATACTGTATTTAAAATTAAAAAAAAATAATAATTATGTCTTAAATAAGAAGTTATAATGAACTCAAACCCCTTCCGTCATTTTGGGCCACCCTGTATAGTCTTTCAGTTAAAAACAGTTCATTTGAAATATTTAATAAAAATATAAATTAGCGAATTTAAAAGAAAGATAATAAATGTAATTTTCGTGACAAGAACGACGATCTTAAGAAAGTTTAGTTTTAAAATTTACTTTAAAATAGCTTTTGACAACTAACAAAGAGCATATTTGTAATTCGCAGTGCAATTGCCCTTAATTCAATCAAGTATTACATTTTATGGTACAGTTAACGTGAAGCTGTTATCTGTTACATTTTATAGAGCATCCAACGTGATCCAACTACAAATATTATTACAATACATATAATGAATCTACAATTGCTTGTATTTTCATATCGTGGGTGCATTTGTAAGGCTATTTACATCATTCACTGATGGAGTGGAAGGTATTGTTCAATATTTTTTTTCTTGCAATAATTACGGAATGATTTACGACAAACGAGAAGCAGTCGTATTTTCGGGGTCGCTTTTCATCCCTTTAAAAGCTTTGATGGTCGGAACGGAAAACAGTTCTTTACTCTTACAAGCCCTACATAACTATCGAGTTTCACTGAAATCTATGATTACATGTTAGGGCAGTGTCCTTGCTAGTAACGAAACCTTTTCTTTAGAAGGCAATTTAATTCAATGGTTAAACCACATCTAAAGTTTTGTATCTACAGTGCGTGGAAATAAATATAATGACACAGAAGGATCGATAAAAGGGTGCATTCACGCTTTAATAAATGTGTTGTGATTTCTGCCACTGCTTTCAAATCATCCACATTGTTTGTTACTGAATGTGACATCTAAATTTAAGAATTGAAATGAAAGATGTGTTATTTTTCGAATGAACAGATTATAGAAGTAAACATTCCAAATATATATATTAATTAATTATTTCTTGGAATTCGGGTTAATAACTATTCATCAAATAAAAATGCTAATTTTTAACGTTTTTTTTTTATTTTGCCTTCATCAGAATAAATTTGATTACAATACTAGGTGTTTCCCTACTAAGGTAAATTTAAATTAGGTAATAATAATAACAAGTGTTCATTTGCAAAATCAATCTAGTAGCATATGATTTACTGAGAACATTTTGAAGTATATCGTAAATTAAAATTTACTACTTAACCTACGAAGTCGTATATTTTGACAGTTTCATACATACAAATAAATAACAAATTTAATAATAGGTATTTATTGATAACTATAACAAATGCACTTTAAATTCCTCCGTTCAAAATTTCTCATGATATTCTGCAACATTACTGCATTGTTATTAATTTCCATGCATTTCTGTTCGATTCTCTGTAGCATATCATTCAAATTCAATATAGGTGTTCGAAATATGTTATTTTTTAGATAAGGCCACAAAAAGAAGTCGCAAGGTGTTATATCGCATGAACGTGCAGGCCAGGCAATTTCAGTATTTCGACTAATTATACGCTCATCAAAAAATTCTCTTAAATAATCCAAAGATTCTGCAGAACAGTCACAAGGTGCTCCGTCTTGTTTGTAATATGCATTTTGTGTTAATCATCATGCAAATGATTGACAAATGGTTGTAAAATTTCCGTACGGTACCTTTGAGCACGTTCCCTGAAAAAATATTGGTCCAATGATTCGCCTTTGGCTTATCGCTGCACAAACACCAATTTTCTCTGGATGTAGCGATTCTTCATTAATTACATGTGGATTTTCACTACTCCAAATTCTTGTATTTTGTGAATTTAGGTATCCCGTTTTATAGAACCATGCTTCATCAGTAAAGATTACTCTTTGCGAAGGTTTTCCATTATTGTTCATATTTACAAACCAATTACAAAACTGTAGTCTACGTGGGTAATCAATTTCTAACAATTCTTGTACTGCTGTGACACGGTATGGATAAAGTTGCATATCTTTTTTTAATAACTTGTGAGTTGTACCAACAGAAAGGTTTATTTGTTGACTCAAACGTCGAACAGATGTGTGTTGTTCATTTTCCATTATTTCTTCAACACGATTGACAACTTGAGGTGTACGTTTCTTAACTGCTCCGCTGCCTGATTTTCTTAAGAGACTACCAGTTTCAGAAAAAAGTTTTAAAGTTCTATCCAAAGTATTCTTAAATTGTATATAATCTATTACAAAATGTGGAAACTCAACTTGAAATTCTAGCATGCAATCTTGAACTGAATAAACCCATAAACCATCAAATTTATTACCACTTCGAAAATAAGCCTGGACTAAAAAAATTTTATGTTCTAAAGTGAAAGCCATTTTGAAACTGTGAAGCAATTAATTTAAACCAGAATCGACGCAGGATTATTTTATGCACTAACTGATATTTGTGATTGACATTATCATATGTCATTTGGATTTACGTTTACGGAACAACAAACACATATTAATACTATCAAAATTTCAAAGTAACCTATGTTGACTTTTCAAATGAACACTTGTTATAATAACTAATGTTTTACGTAAAATGTAAATTTATATATAACGGGTGTTCATTTGAAAAGTCAATCTAGTAGCATGTGATTTACTGAGAACATTTTGAAGTATGTCGTAAATTAAAATTTACTACTTAACCTACGAAGTCGTATATTTTGACAGTTTCATACATACAAATAAAAAACAAATGTGATTGACATTATCAAATGTCATTTAGATTTACGTTTACGGAACAACAAACACATACTAATATATATGCGTCTTATTCTATCAAAATTTCAAAGTAGCCTAGATTGACTTTTCAAATGAAAAAACAAATAACGTGCGTTATTTATGGTACTTACTTGTATTATTCTTTTTTACATTTTTTAACAGAACTATTTTACTTAAAATATAAAATTAGCACATTGTATTTTCAACTCAATGTACTCAATTTTAGTAGGCCTAAAGTACGTATATATTTTAAATTTTTGTGTTTTGTCCTTGCCTGTAATTTGATACTTTCGGCTTGGTGTGGATGAATTTTAAAAGATTTAAGTGTTATTGGATATTAATTTTTACGTTATTTATATTACGGATGTTTTAAATTAATGGGAGATATAATTTTGGCAGATTTGAAATTTCATTACTGTCATTAACGGTATTTTCTTCATGTTTTTAATATGAATTAACTCTAATACTCATGTTTCTTTGTAATTTGTTTAGGTTTGTAGTATTTTAACTTAACTTTGTAATTGAAAGTGTGGTTATTTTTAGTTTCATGTTTTTTTAAAGCTGTAATGTTTTTTAATTCTTTCTTTTAAATGTTGTTCTGTTTGACCTATATAAACACGACTACAATCATTACATGGTATGCTATAAACTACACTTGATTTTTTTCCCGTGGAATGGCTACTTTTAATTTTGTTTTAGTGAAACTTAAATTATTGTAGTTTTTGTGCGAAATATGGATATCAAACTTTTTTATAAAAAAAACTGTTTAATTTTTCAGACTCTGAAAAATCAGGATAGTGGAAACAACGGTTATCTTTATCTATTGCTTTCTCGAAATTTTTTATCAAACCTAATTTGATACGTAATGGTGGTAGATGTATTTTATCAGGTTCAACTAATAACTTATAAAGCATATTTTTTTGCGCAGAAATATACTGAGCCCGGGCCAGTCTTTAACAATGTAGTGGGAATTTCTTGGTCGACTCTCCCATTTACCAAGAAAACAGCAATTCTTTGTGTACCCTAGTTGTAAGCCGAGTAGAATTGCTACAACTTTGAAGTCTGTACTGATATTCCATTCATACATTTTTTAATTAATTCTGTCCACAAGAAAAGTCATATTTTTCTTCTAGACAGAAGATAGTTTCTTTTAAGTAGATTGCGTTGCCTACGGGTACGGATGGATAAACGTTTCCTAACTGAAGAAAGACAGCAATTTCGAAGCATCGATAAAAAGACAGCATTCCTCGGGATGGTGTTAGCCTAAGGCCAACATCAAAGCGTCGACATTATTGCCGTATGAAAGACCCTCGTCAGTTGCAAAATACTGTGATAGTTCTTTCTGACGATTACGATACATAGAAATATATGTGCCTGGAGCTAACAGATTCCATCCTTGGAGTCTAGATTCTAGTATGTTTGCTTTAGTTTTTGACAAATTCAGGTCTCGAATTAAATCATTTAATTCTGATTTATCAGGTGTGGTCTGTCCATTGCAGATGACAAACATTCATCATCGCTAGTCGATAACTTGACATTTTCTTCTTCGAGTTCTGAAACATCATATTCTTCACTCGAATCACCTATAGGTCTTGGCACTGGCAAGGCCTCCAAATGAGATACTGGACGTATAGTAGAGGGCAGACTAGCATAACTAATATTTTTCTGATTTTTGTTAGAATACGCTAAAGTTGTCGGACAGCAAAAGTAGCAATCAGTTTATTCACGCCAAATTATAGGTCTTGTAAATGGCATAGCACTCTTCTTACCGTTTGACCAACCTCTCAGAGTAACAGAACAGCGTGCGCAGCAAATGATGAGAGTTCATGACTTGTCTCGATGTTCAATGGTTAAACCAAAATGATGAAAATATAACTTCTCTATTAAAGGTGTAATATTCCGCATATGCTGGTGGGTTGTGAATTCTCCAGAAGCATAATAGAAATTTTTAGGATTATTTGTACTTGCAAACTACATTATGAAACAAAAAAAGTTCAGCTATCATAAACTGACTTACATTGAATCGAAAGGCCGTGTGTAGCTTTTTATATACTCACATAGCCAATCTACCAGTTCTTAATTTGATTAGTTCCAAAGCAAAAAATGGCGTTGTTTAAGCTTTCTGGCGTAGAAAATATGCAAAGACATATTGAGACTTGTCCACTTACTATTCGACAGAACAATATTTTTAGTAGCATATTTCTTATATAAAAGTAACTTTGAGATTTTGCAAAATTTAATGCGTCTTTTTTTTAACTGAAAATATCTCAAAATTCTGACGTGATGACGCAAATTTTAAATCAAATTCAGAATCAGTATGACCAAAGACATAAACTACACGTATTGGTGTATAAGAAAACCCCTGTTAACCAGTGATATTAATAGTTTAAGATGTCTCCTTTAACTCCCTTTTTGAACAGCAGATTTATCTTACGTTTACTGAAATTTTCCCAATTTCAGTAAACGTAGATAAGCGAAGAGACAGTATGAAAATAGCACATTGGTTCACACGACATTGAATTTAATTGTCTGACTGTGTATACTCTTTTAGCATTTTAATATGATCATTAAAGAACGGACACGCTTACCACATGACGCAAAGCCCAGTGCAGTACTGGCGAAAGGCTGTATTTCTAAAATATTTAATTTTATTTATATAATTGGAAAACGAACTGGTGGTGATCTATAAAATTACGAAATACATATTTATTTGTTGAAAAGTTGTATTTATAAAGTTTTTAATTTTATTTATATAATTGGAAAACATACGGGTGGTGATCTATCTATCTAAAATTACGAAATACATATTTATTAATTAATTTTATTTATATAATTGGAAAACAAACGGGTGGTGATCTATAAAATTACGAAATACATATGTATTTGTTGAAAAATTCTATTTTTAAAGTTTTTAATTTTATTTCTATAATTGGAACATTATTATTTGTTCATTTTGTCGTTCAAGTTGAGTAAAGGAGTATTAATATTGACTAGCAATAGTTTCTCAAGGTTTTCTTCTGTCAATTTTGTTCTCTTTGAATTAAGTACATCCTTATAAATAGAAAACGTCCTTTCTACATCGCAACTGGTTATAGGTGCATACTGGAAATATTCCTTTATTTCTTCATATTTAGCCGTTAGATTTTGTGGAATTGTCTCCATACATAATTGCTGAAATGTAATTAAATCTGGATTTCTATTAAGAATTGCTTCAAACTTTTGCCGAAGGCCACATCCGAAGTCACTTGGAATACTTTTCAAATTATTAACAGCCACATCTAATATGGTTAATCCGTCATTTAATTTGAGATTTCGATTTTCAAAATAAGTGATTAGTTTTGGCAATTTTCCAAAGTGTTCGTGAAGAAAGTACAACTGATTTTTTAAATTTGGGATTTGTTTGAGCTCCTTGCACTCACCAATACTTCTAGCATCCTCCTTTAGCAATGTTTTAGACTATCGAAATTCTCAGCATAATAACTAGTAGCTTCCAGCCATGTTCCTCATCTAGTTATTACTGGAGTGGGAGGCAGTGACAGAGATGGAAATTTTTCCCTAAAAAGAGCTACTCTCAATGGTGCTTTTCTGAAAACTTTTTATATATTCACAGATTCTGTGGAGAGCATGTGCTACACAAGTAATATGCAGCATATTAGGATATGTTTTCTTCAATAGTCTGCCTGTTTTAAACATATACGCAGCACTATCACTGACAAATAAAAGTATTTTTTCTTTATACGTGGCGTCCGAATGAAGCATTTTTTGCATATTCTCCTTAATGGTTTCAGCAACTGTTTCCGCATCAACTTTATTTATAACACTTGTTGCTATTACATATGAGTTATAGGGAATAGTTGGATGTAGTACACCAGTTACAACATTTACCACACAGCGTCCTAACATATCCACTGTTTCGTCGGCGCTTATCCATATGTATTGATTTAAAATATGGCTTCTAATGCGTTCTACTGTTCTCGTATAGCACCTAGAAACATAATATTTGCGTAAAGTTGATTCATCAGGAACATTTCAACCAGTATATTTTTTCAGAAATGTCTTCAAAATTGGATTGTTCAATTTAAATAATGGAATATTAGCTGCCATAAAAGTTTCACAGAGTTCTTCGTTAAAATTGTCAGATTCCAACGGGTTCAATTTTTTTTCGTGCTTTAACGATCCTACGTGACGTTTTACGGTTGGTTTATTGCAATTTTTCGATAGCGTTTCACACACACAATTAAACGAAATTAAATAACGAAATTTTATGCACACTCACGTGAAAATAATTGGAAGATGTTGCTTAAATGAAAAGAAAAGGAATGTACGTACTATTTCTCTTACGAAATACGATAAACTTATTTATATTATCTACGTACTCGACACCACCGAAAACACTATATTCTCCGAATACAATAGCTGGGTTGTCCATTGTTATCGCTGCGAGACCAGGTGGCCGAGTAAGTCAAACAAATACTTCATTGAATTACGCCGGGATGTACTGGGCGACGGGACGACACAATTCCAATTGCCGATTGCGTTTTATGGAAATTGCATCCGTTCTCTAATAATCATTGTATTAGTAGATGATCCTAATACATCGGACAGGGCGCGTAATATTTTATTGTATTACAGCGTTATTCCTCCTAGTATTTCATGAACATTTTTACGTATTACGTGTACCTGTAAAACAAATACAATTTCAAATTACTTTGGAAAAAAGCAATGTGTGTAAATGAGACAACAAAGAACAGAAGCCGCCAAGTATATACAAAAGCTAAAGTCAGGTTTAAATGTATACATGCAGTGTCCTACTACAAGGACAGTACATTTTCATGCACAGATCAATAACGTGATCAACATAAGTAGTATAGAACATCTCTCAACGACGTTGCAGAAATAAGCATTGCGAAAAGTGGGTGGCCCTTGCTACATCTAACAATCACCACACATCACCGTCCTCTATTCTTTAGTTTCCTACACTGACATATTGTTGGCACGTCAGACCTTTATACTCAAATTTCGTCTTTGTCTCTGCGGAAAGTCGCCGTTGGGAGCGACGAAGATAAAGTTTTATAATGCTATTACCCCCTATTGTGTTAGTCGTAAGGCCGCTAGGTTTTCTATAATTGCCACCATCAAATATTGTGTCCATTCGTTCTGTTTTACTCTATATACGTACAATGTACATGGTATTTTACTCGGTGGGTTGCTTATTTCGTTATTTTGTTTACTCTTCTTGTTATTTGTCTTCCTCGGACCGCGCTCTTTCTTCTCCCACAGTGTGCAATAAATTTTTCTGTCTCAACCTGTAAGGTTTGTTTTAGTTTGCCGACTATCCGCTCCCACTAATTGAACAAAAAGTGATCTATTTTAAAAGGTTCCGGCCAAGAAATGCTTATACTGCGTTTCAAAAATACGGAGACAAATTTCCGAACGAACTTTCAGTCCAAATTAATCTTAAAAATTGTTTAGTAATTTTAGGCGGTAAAATTAAAATTACCTTTTAATGAAAAAAGTCTCAGATTTTATGGAATATGTTGTTTCTTACTATATATAGTTATGTATATAAGACGTTGTTGTAAGTTTTACTGTTATCGTAATACGAGGGCCACTGCTAAAATTCACGGAAAATTGTGAAATAAAACAAATTACGCTATGCAAATCACTTTGCTGTTTCTCAAAATATTCCCCTTTAAGATGTATGTATTCACTTTTGCATCCTATAAAATTAATCTTCAAAACACTTTTTCCATTCTGAGCGAGGTATCTGAAAAACCAGTGATTTAAATTCTTCAACAGCCTCGTCAGGTGATGAAAACCGCTTTCCATGAATTTTATTTTTGATGTTTCGGAATAAGAAGAAGTCATTTGGCGCTAAATCCTTGCGTCACTTGACACGTGCTTGTTTATGCTCGTTTTTTAAATTTTCAGGAATCCAACGACTGGAAAACTTCCTGACATGTAAATGATCGTGCAAAATTGTATGTATTTGTTTCGCCGCAATGCTTAACTCTCTTACTGTATGTCACATGTCGATCTGATAAAATCATTTCACGCAGAGCATCGATATTTTCGCAACAACAGAGATGCATGGACGCCCTTCACGAAGGGCGTCAGGCGAAAGGGATCGTCACTAAACGTTGGCCTTCAACGCTTTCAAAGCTTTTCCACACATTGCTTTGGTGTCAAACCGTATCGAAAATCGTAAGAAATCGTCACTCGAAAATCATGTTACAAAATTTCCATTTTTGACACAACTATCGTACACAACAACTGACACAACCTCATAATATAATTTAAATTATTATATTAGACAGTTAATGTCAGAGTTAAGTTTTCTAAATTCATTTTAGAATTTATTTATTAATTTCAGTCAATAGTTTACATAATTTTATACAAACAGGTATATAATTTAATAAAACTAATGAAATATGTACTTAAATATAAGGTTGATATATTTATGAAATAACTGTACCTACTCCAAATTTAGTCGAAAATCGTAAAAAATCGTTACTCGAAAATCACGTTTCAAAATTTCCATTTTTGACACAACTATCGTACACAACAATTGACACAACCTCGTAATATAATTTACATTATTATATTAGACAGTTAATGTCAGAGTTAAGTTTTCTAAATTCATTTTATAATTTACTTATTAATTTCAGTCAATAGTTTACATAATTTTATACAAACAGGTATATAAATTAATAAAACTAATGAAATATGTACTTAAATATAAGGTTGACATATTTATGAAATAACTGTACTCTGAATTTAGTCAGATTACAAATTAGGCTAATAATTGTGTTAAAACCAGGTTTGTATGCCAAAATTAATATTAAGAATTTTAAGATAAACAGAAACGATAATATTAGTTGTTAAAGATCAATTAAGTAAGATTAAATCTAAATTAATACAAAATTGGAAAAGCATTGAGGAGGCCCTGGAATAAGAAAAACAATTAGCAGGTGGCGGTGTTTTGTAAAAAGTAAAACAGCATATTTTTGGTGCTCCTCAAAATTAATAATTAATTAATAATTCAAGAAATACGGTAATTACTGAAGACTGAAGTAATAGAATTGAAACTCCGACGATACCTGTTAACCTGTAACTTCAAGAATAAGCATCCATTCATCCAATCTAAAAGCCTCTAGCTACTATTCCTGCTTTTACCTACGTCTATACAATCCTGAATAGAACTTACGTGTATTTACTTACAGCGGTAAAATATAAAAAGGTCTTATTTCTTATAAAACATTAAAAATTGCAATTAAATCGCTAAACAAAGAGCTAGCCAACTTAAAATAATTAACTTACCTCACTTAGTAAACATTTAACAAAACTAATCAATTGTCTTCGTTTATTAAATAAACATATTTAACTTCAATCACAACCGAGACAATGTATCACGCGTAGAGATTAAGTAAATTTATATCGTTGAGCGAAACACTGTATTTCGAGTTGCATAAGCAGCGATAAAACATTGTAGCCTGAATTATCTTAAAATATGTATATATTTTTTTTTATTCTTAAAACCTGGATATTTCTTATTTGATTATATACATCTAATTAATATTCGCTGTTTATGATTAAACCGGGAATATATCAATACGATGAATCTGCCTTAAACCCTGAAAGAGTCTCATGCATTGAAGTCAATCAATACCAACGAACGCACATCAACGTTCACCAGTCCTTACAATGGCCTCATGAAATACATTAAAATTAAATAAACTTGATTAATAACACTGGTCTGCAACAAAATCCTCCTTCATAAAATTATGTCATAAATATGAAGATTTCGATGCTCTGAATCTGTTCCCTATGGCCAATTTTTTTCTGTCACGTCTAGTTTTTTCGATATGATTTTTTTTCCAAAATATCATAAATTCCGTTTTTTTTTTTTAATTCGTTTATGCGTTAACATTATAAACAATGTATATACATACGAAATAGGTATTTGCTAGTTATAAGAGAAAGAAGGAAAGTCCCGAAAGTGATTTCTATGGTAGTACATATGCGCCTGCGCAGCATACACTGTGTCTTTACAATAGTTAGTTGAAAACTTGTCTTTTAATTGTTTACGTTCTACATCAAATACTTTAGTAAGTTTTGCACAAAATTCATGTTATACATATATTTTAAGTATTTTATGTGTAGGTTATCCATTTTTTTATGAACATAGAGAATAAATATATAATAGAAATTTAAAATTATTTTTTAAAAAAATTCCATTCAATTTTAGGTTATAAAATGCCGCGCGCTTGTAAGAATTCTTCCGACTGTTTTTGCTACATTTGTGGTGAGCTTACTCTAAAAACACAGCGAAATGCGATAACAGATCTTGTTAAAAAAGCTTATCAGCTTTATTTTGGATTCTCTATCGATGAGAGGGATAAAAGTTGGTTCCCAAAAATTTGCTGTAACAGTTGTTAAAGAACGTTGAGAGGTTGGCTTGAAGGAAGTCACAAATCTATGCCGTTTACGATGCCAATGCTTTGGAGTGAACCTCAGAATCATGAAAATGACTGTTTTTTCTGCATGCCATCAACACGAGGATTCTCGAAAAAAAATAAAAACAAGATTGTATATCCAAACATCGCATCTGCAAAGAGACCACTTCCTCGTGGTGAAGGCAGTTCACCTCCAGTACCTACAAAAAATGGCGAGAAGATGGAAAATAAAAATACTTCTGGTCTACAGCCTCAATTGAGTTCTATTTCTTCCTGTACATCTTCATCATCATACGCTTCATCAGGATCTTCAAGCCCATCAAAAGAACCTTATTTTCTTAAACAACCTGATTTAGTTTCGACTTAGCTCAATATTTTCTAACTTCACAATTTTTCGTCTATAGACATCTAATCTCTGGAATCAATTCTTGCTTCTCCTGACGTACACTTTGTATATTACCCAAACCGGAAAAATGGTTCCGATCCTAGTAGTTCTTACCGGTGCATAGTCCTCCAGAATATTCAAGGCAAATAATCTCTTTCTAAATGCTAAATTCTTCTCTTTATAAAACATAACTCAACTTTTAAAATGCCCAAAATTCCTCTCTTTTTTTAAAACATAACTCAACTTATCTAATTTTATACGTTTTCTAAAAATATATCCTCAAATGCAACTGAACTTTATCGTGCTAAAAATTATTCTCCCCAATTGTTTCAATAAGTAACCATAGCGACCCAACAGCTTTTCCTCTTTTGAAGATCATTGGTCGCTTCTGTTACACAGGTTTTCCAAAATATTTGACATTTTAAGTATAATTTTGATCTTTGATTAATTTTATAAACTTGTTGCTTTACAAATAATTTTTCCTTCTCACATAACCTTTGACATTCGCAAACATTAACAATTGTATATAAAATTAACTAAATTCATATTATCCAATAATTTTGGGAAATATAGGAAAGTCAAATACTTTTAAAATTTAATTAGAGAAATTAAAATTGAATTTACTATATATATACAATGTGTCCGGGAAAATGTGGGAAATCTCTCGGATTCAGATAGACCATTAAAAAATAAGATGACAAGTTCCCATAATTTTTTTTCTAGCGGCCCTCCCTACGGAGATACGGCCTCCTAAAGGACGCCATTGGAAATCAATTTTTCTTGAATAACTTTTAAGCTACTTATTATAATTTAATGAAAATTTAATACGATAAACATTAGTAAGGACCTCTTAAAATACTGCCCCTTAAATTTAAATTAGCATGTTTAGTTTACCAGGGGCGGACTAGGTTGTACATTTTAATGCTTACAATTTTAACACCGTGTATGACAAGGAGTTAAAAAAACAAATTTGGATACCTTGAACATTAAGCTAAAGAAAATGTACTCTTGTTCATTGTCGATAAAATGAACCGTTTTCGAGGAAAAAAAAATAAAAGAATTAATGTTTTATTTCTATTAAAAAGATCCATGTTTATTATTTTTTTTGTCTGCAACAAAGTGTGATACAAAAGTCTGAAATAAAACTGTTTTCAGTACTAAAAAACGCATTGTTTTTACAAGCGTTACTATGGTACCTACGAATTAATAAATATCTTGCATTGACGTGTAAATTTTAAATCTTGTAATCTTTCATATTGTTAACACGTTTATCCTTTACTTCGATATTAATTTATTGAATTTTGAATATCTTGGTAAATTTAATTTGATAATGGGATACACATTTGGTGAGTATGCAGATATATCTTATGTACGGTCTTGCAATGCTTTGGAAGCAAGAAGGTTGTATGAAGAAAGATATCCTAATCGCAATATTCCAAATCAGAAAACATTTCAGTGACTTGACCAACGTCTGGTGGGCGATTCCATTTAATAAGGTAATATTATTGACTTTCTTTAATATTTTAGGAAGTTTTGCGAAAAAAGTACTGATGCTGGTGTGAGAAGAACAGTACGTACGGTGCAATTGGAGAAAAATATTTTGGATACTATAGGTGATACTCCTTCAATAAGCTTAATACGTCAAAAACGACAATTCATGAAGTACTTAAAGAACAGTTGTTTTACCCTTATCATCTTCAAAAAGTGCATCTACTACTTCCTGATGATTTTCCTCATAGAATCCAGTTCGCAAGCTGGCTGTTAGATCAGCAACGAACAAACCCAAACTTCATTAGCACTATTCTTTGTACCGATGAAGTAGGGTTTACCAAAAATGCTATTGTGAATTTACATAACTCGCATGTATGGGCTGATGAAAACCCTCATGCCATTGTCGTTCATCATTATCAACATCAGTTCCAATCAATTAATGTTAGGGCAGGAATAATTGGCAATTTTTTGATTGGACCATGCGTATTGCCGCCACGATTGAATGGTGAACTTTATTTACAGTTCCTTCAGAACGCTTTTCTGGATTCAATAGAGCATTTTCCACTTGCAACCCGCCAAAGCATGTATTTTATGCATGATGGGGCCCCACCTCATTTTAGCGTTGCTGTACGCGACCACCTGAATAACGTCTATCCAAACCGTTGGATAGGTAGAGGAGGTCCCATTGCCTGGCCTCCACGGTCTCCCGACCTAACGCCAATAGATTTTCACCTGTGGGGTCATATCAAAACCTTGGTGTATTCCTCTCCGGTTGATACTAGGGAGGAACTTTTACAGAGAATCACATTTCATTGTGATGTGATAAGAAACAATGCTGGTTTGTTGTGGCGAGTACAGCAGTCCTCTATTCGTCGTGCCCGTGAGTGTATCAGAGTTCACGGAGCCCATGTTGAACCCATTTATGAAGTTTTTAATTGATTATTTCTAATTAGCGTATTTAGGTTCAATCGTTGCAAGCTTTAGTGAGTACATTTCTAAACATAATTTTTGTTAAGGTTCCTTTCTGGGACAAAACTGCATTTCTAAGAATCTTTGTAATTTTGTCGTATTAAATAACCTAAACTAAAACTTTTTTGTTCCTGGAATGACTTTTGTATCACACTTTGTTGCAGACAAAAAAAAATAAAAAACATGGTTCTTTTTAATAGAAATAAAACACTAATTTTTTTTTCCTCGAAAACAGTTCATTTTATCGACAATTAACAAGAGTACCTTTTCTTTAGCTTAATGTTCAAGGTATCCAAATTTGCTTTTTTTAACTCCTTATCATACAGGGTGTTAAAAATGTAAGCAGTAAAATGTACAACCTAGTCCGCCCCTGGTAAACTGAACAAGCTAATTTAAATTTAAGGGCAGTATTTTAAGAGGTCCTTACTACTGTTTATCATATTAAATTTTCATTAAATTATAATAAGTAGTTTAAAAGTTATTCAAGAAAAATTGATTTCCAGTAGCGTCTTTTAGGAGGCCGTATCTCCGTAGGGAGGGCCGCTAGGAGAAAAATTTTGGAAACTTGTCATCTTATTTTTTAATGTTCTATCTGAATCCGAGAGATTTCCCACATTTTCCCGGACACATTGTATATATATATATATATATATATATATATATATATATAACGAACTTCATGTGTATGAGAATTAATAATTATTAAATCTCATTTTACATGCGATTGTCGCTATAATTTGTGGCATTTAATTCTACAATTCGGCAAATCACTTTTGCTTATATATATATATATATATATATATATATATATATAAGGTAAACTTAATAAGTCGGCGATTAAAGGTCTGGTTCATTACTTCAAAGTATATATATTTAAAACAACCCTACATGTTTCGGCAATGATGCCTTTGTCAAGGGAATAAAAAATATAAATTACAGAATATAAATGTCAAATAATTGAGTTGTTATGGTTTAAATTATTCAAAGATACATTGCAATAATAATAATAAGTCATGCCTTAGTATTCCAAAAAATAGATAGCAAGGTGTGAACATATGTGTTGTTCGCTGCCAGCAGCTTGTGTCTCTTTCTGAGTATGAACCTGTGTGTTGGTTGCTGCTGGCAGCTTGCGTCTCTCTCTGGGTGTGTGATTTTGTATTTGTGTGAACGCGTAAGTGTAGGGTTTTGTATGTTAGTGCGCTCGTGCGTGTGTTTAGTGACCGGTCGCGTAACAAAACCCTCTTTGAATAATTTAAACCATAGCAACTCAATTATTTGACATTTATATTCTGTCATTTACATTTTTTTATTCCCTTGACAAAGGCATTATTACCGAAACACGTACGGTTGTTTTAAATATATATACTTTGAAGTAATGAACCAGACCTTTAATCGCCGACTTATTAAGTTTACCTTATCATACCAAGGTCATGAAAATATTATATTTATATATATATATATATATATATATATATATTTATACAACAATTGATAAATTATTGGAGTTTTTTGAAAAACTCCAATAATTTATCAATTGTTATATTTAATAAACGGCTAAGAAATTATCTAAACACTTATATATATACATATATATATATATATATATATATATATATATACATATATAGTAAATGAAATAAATCCGCAATTTTATAATCGTTCCGAATACTCATAAAATAATGACGCGTGCCGATGATTCTATTTTGAATGAAAGCAGACTTTCATTTTGAAGCAAATTAATTACGTAAATATAATGCTAAAAGTAATGTTTCAAAATTGAAAGCTCGAAAAAGGTAAGCCGGAACCCTCCAGTATCGTCCTTAAATGCAAAGCAGGTAAATAATTTCAATTTCTTGAAAAACGAAAACTGT
The DNA here is from genome assembly GCA_935421215.2 of Melolontha melolontha. NCBI lineage: Eukaryota > Metazoa > Arthropoda > Insecta > Coleoptera > Scarabaeidae > Melolontha > Melolontha melolontha. The sequence goes on from OW285238.1 coordinate 149,078,726, forward strand.
AAATTAAAGAATTCCTAAATTAAGAATCTCTGGTGTGGTGCGCTCAGCTCAGCTCTTACACGGCTATCATAAATTCCCTTAAAAGAACTTTATTAAAGAGGCAAGTCGTTTTTTGGTGTATATAAGATAAGTAATCTAGTGAATTTGTAAATAAATATGCCGAAATGTTCTGTCGGTAAACGTGTTGTACAAAAAACAAGCTGTTGCAACATTAAATAACTTTATGTACAAATTAAAAAGTTTTGCTTTCGGTAATAATTTAAATAATAAGTTTCGAATTAGATTCCTGTTTAATTAACAAACAAATAAATTCTTGGTTTTAAATAGCACAAACTTTAATTCTTTCGCATACCTTATCAGAAGATCTTATACAGGTGAGTTTTTTTGATTGTTTAGCATTGGGATCTCAGAAACTACTGGAGATAGAAAAACGCTTAAATGGGGAAAGATGTGCAGTTTTACGAGTTTGATTTAAAACTGCTTTTGTTTCTCCGATAACTTTCATGGCTTATTAGATATTCAAAGAAAACTAAATTTTACGATTTTCTTTAAACATGCTTAGCATCGTTAATAGTAATTTTAGAGAAAAAGTGTTCAGACAAAAGTTTTAGATAATTTTACGCCAAATAAAACTGTGTAGCTAATATTTTTTTTTCGTTCACCATTATCGAGTTGTGACACAAACTTGTGTTTTTTTAAATGGAAACCATAGTTGGTTCTGATACCATTAAAAAGCTTATTTTTTGCTGATTACAGTGATATGAGGTTTGGTATGGTTATTTTAAAAAATAAAGAAGATATAGACATTTCTATGATTGTTCACTTTATAAGATAAAAACTTAAAAAAAAAATGTTTGGTGTTTTGTAATTCAAAAAATTCAAAAAACGAAAAATCTGAGTTACAATAGTGTTAGTTGGAGCAGTCGAGATAAATATACTAACATTGCTTTCACGTTGAGTCACAGAAGTGAGAGCTGTTAATTTTTACTTTTAAGTCAAGTTAATTGTCAAACATTGACAATTAACTATTAATTAATTTAATTGTAACTATAACTATAAGTGGTGCAAACGGCCGTTAATCATAAGTTTGCATTGGCTATGGAATTTTCTAACGTAGAAAAGCGTGATATGGTTGAATGTTACATTCAGTGCCAGAAAAATTCTACTAGAGCTGCTGAAGTTTATTTTGAAAATTATTTTGATCGACGTCAGCCGTCGCTACCTACTTTTAAGAGATTATGGGATAATTTAACAGATTATGGTTCGTTCGTTAAACCAAAATCAAAAAAAGTATTAGAGTATTAGTATCAGAGTGTTGAAGAAGCATAAATTTCGTCCCTACAAATTATCAGTATCACAAACTTTACATGAAGGTGATAACATCAGACGAATAGCTTTTTGTAGATGGTTTAATGATCAGTGTCAAAACGATCCACACTTTGCAATGAAAATATTATGGACTGATGAATCTCGTTTCACAAATTGTGGAATGTTTAATAGGCACAATGAGCACATATGGTCTCAAACAAATCCACTTCACGTTGAACATAGGAGACCACAAATTAAATTTGGGTTTAATGTTTAGTGTGGTGTTATAGGATCAACTGTTCTTCCTCCTGTTCTCCTGTTCTTTTATTTTTGATGGATCACTAATTGGCAATCGTTATCTTAATTTTTTACAACAAGATTTCGAGGAAATGTTAGATAATTTAAATTGAAGAACCCGAGCAATGCTGCTATGGTTTCAACATGACGGAGTGCCTCCGCACAATCAACTGAATGTTAGAAATTATTTAAATTTGAACTTCCCTAATAAATGGCCATTGAATGGCCGGCTAGATCCCCTGATTTATCAGTTTTGGATTTTTTCTTGTGGGGTGTACTAAAGGACACAGTATACAAAAGAACATATGAAACAATCGACGATTTTAGAGAAGCTGTCTTAGTTGCTTTTAATAACATCAATAGGCGTAAAGTCCGCAATGCTACAAATTCTGTTGTGAAGAGATGCAATTTGTGTATTAATAATAATGGAGGTATCTTTGAACATTAATAATGTTGTGTGCCCTTAATAAAAGTTCTTATAGTTTTCATTTTATTACTACATAAGATTTCAAAATAAGTTTTCGTTTGGTTTGTATTTTATCAGTTCGAAATTCAATTGTTTTCCATAAAAACCATAAAAATGTCTACATCGTCTTTATTTTTTAAAATAACCATACAAACTTTATATCATTGTAATCGGCAAAAAATAAGCTTTTTAATGATGTTAAAACCATTTATGGTTTCCATTTAAAAAAACACAAGTTTGTGTCATAACTCGATAATGGTGAACGAAAAAAAATATTAGCTACATAGTTTTATTTGGCGTAAAATTATCTAAAACTTTTGTCTGAACACTTTTTCTCTAAAATTACTATTAACGATGCTAAGCATGTTTAAAGAAAATCGTAAAATTTAGTTTTCTTTGAATATCTAATAAGCCATGAAAGTTATCGGAGAAACAAAAGCAGTTTTAAATCAAACTCGTAAAACTGCGCATCTTTCCCCATTTAAGCGTTTTTCTATCTCCAGTAGTTTCTGAGATCCCAATGCTAAACATTCAAAAAAACACCCTGTATATTTCTAATATGACTTTATTTAAAGTCTTTAGTTATAACTCGTATGTAATGTACTTTAAGGCCTCTTCAATAAGACTATAGTCTTGCTTCTATAACGCAACATAAATTGAAACACGTGATTAATATTGATTTTTGATGCATATATTCGTAGCTTCTTCATAAATTTATTAATTTTTAAACTACGAAAATACATGAACTAATCGAAAATATATTCTCCTTCAATATTTACGATTGCCTCCTAACTATCTGCCAATTTTTCGATTCCAACCCTGATGAAACCTCATGCTTTAGAAAGGAAGAAATGATCGAACCGATTTTAAAGCACGCATCGTTATTAAAGGAAGTTTCTAGAAGATTGTTTAATACAAAACGAAATAGATATAAACCCGACCGAGATAAGGATAGTGACTTCCTAACCTCTTTTTAAATTTTACCAGTCAGAAGGCGAGCGTTACCGTTCTGCCAAATGATTTAATGTCTTGCCGGTCTTTTTTCTTGATTTTGCGGTCTCAATCCGACAGCGCTGTTGACTGTAAATCTCAGTAGTGACAGTTGCGTTTCTCTGAAACAATTCATAGTAGACTCACAGATTATTATTAGCTCGGTGAGTTGGTTTTTGTCAGAGCTAAGCCATTCGTTTCTGTTATTGACGCGAAGGTAACATTTCTTTCCACCAGTAAGAATGCAGGACAAGAACGATCGATGTTATTGACGACCTAAACGTTAACGAGGTAATAAAGAGGCATAAATGTTGACACGCTGATTCTTGTTGTTTCTCCTCAAAGCGTACGTCAACCAAGAATTTAGATTCGTTTTAATAGTGTTTAAGTGCTTATTCAACGTTGACGTAAATGTTCAAACTACGTAAATTATTTAATTTAATTCAAGTGCTCTTTCTTCATGCCTTAAAGACCCAAGACATACATCATTGCATACGTATTTATCCTTTTCATCTTCCAATCTAAAGGGCTTTCCAAAAATGACTATATAACTTTAATTGATTATAGCATTAAAGTATTTATTTTGTTTCAGGTGAAACTGCATATACCCTAGGGAGTGTCCTATACAAATCGAACAATGGTACCGCTTTCTGAAGAACAGGCGTATTGAAATAATAAAAATTTATTATGCAAACGGTCGGTCAATAAAACAAACCTATCGTAGAATTCGTGGTCTTTTTGGGGCTTTCAATCGTTCTATTGAACTAACAATTAGAAAAAGGCTTTCGGATGCCTACTTCTCGAGTTATGCCAGTAAAACCGTAAATTTCCTAATCAAAAATCTCTACTTTGCGAAAATTCGCCTGGCCGTAGCGGCCAAACGGTTGGTTCTAGAGTGGCACATTGTATACGCGTTTTAATCCCCATGACCAGATCTTTAATTTGGCGCGAAATTCGCGGCGATCGAATGAGAAATGAGGGAGTTATGGCGTTTCGAAATTTTCGCGATTTTTTTGAACCCTATATGTAATTTGACCGGCTAATTACGATATAACAAACTAGAGTTCGCTATCTACTTTGGTTCTCGAGATATTTCAGAAAAAGTGTCGACAGGTCAAAAATAAAAAAACGAAATCGCGAATTCTCAGCAGAAAATCGTTCAGACAGTCTTCTTTAGCGACCCTGGAAACCCTGGGGTGTATTTTGGGTAGAAATTCGAAATTAAAATTTTTTCAAAATCGTGAAAATTTCGCCGAAATATGATGTTCGATTTCGACCCCTCTCTGTATCTCGGAAACCAGCTCCAGATAACCTATCCTATACTGCCCGACTTTCGATACGCTGAATCGACTAGTCCAAACCTGAAGGCTCTCAGACGCCTAATTCTTGAGTTATACCAGGAAAACTGTAAATTTCCTAATCGAAAATGTCGATTTTGCGTAAATTCGCGTGGCCGTAGAGGCCAAACGGTTGGTCCTAGGGATAGCACATTGTATACGCGTTTTAATCCCCATGACAAGATCTTTAATTTAGTGTAAAGTTCTCGGCGATCGGATGAAAAATGAGGAAGTTATGGTGTTTCGAAATTTTCGCGATTTTTTTTTATCCTCAGGCGAAGAAATTTAGAAATCTAAAAATGGCGTGTGTCGATTTTCCCTGTTTTGACGCCAACTATATGTAATCGGAGTTCGCTAAAATTTGAAGACAGTGGATCTGTTCGAGACAAACCTCATTCAGGCAGACCAAAAAGTGCACGTTCTGCCGAAAATATCGCCGGTGTACGAGAGAGAATCGCAAATGACCCATCAGCATCAGTCCCACGACGCTTTCAAGAATTAGGCATTACTCCAACCAATTTATGGTGAATTTTACATAAGCATTTGCAGTTGCTTGCATTCAAAATTCAGTTAACGCAAGAACTCAAGGAGACGAGCCGTTGACAACGCAGAAATCTTGTTGGATCTTAGAACAAAGAGCAACAGATCCACATTTTGCGAATAAAATCATTTTTAGCAATGAAGCACATATCACGTTAAATGGGATAGTGAATAAACAAAAATGTCGTATTTGGGGCGAAGAAAATCCTCGACCTACCAATGAGCGATCACTTGTACTTTATGGTCTGAAGGAATAATCGGCCCATTTTTCTTTGAGGACGATCACGGCAACGCTAATACGGTAAATGCAGAACGTTATAATGCAATGTTAAGAAATTGTGTATGGCCTCAACTAGATGAAATTAACATTGATGAGGCATATTTTCAACAAGATGGTGCTACTTGTCATACAACACGAGACAGCATCACATTACTACGCACGCGATTCCCTGGACGTGCCATCTCTCGGAATGCAGATGTAAATTGGCCGCCAAGGTCTTACAACCTGACACCTTTAGACTTTTGTCTATGGGCTTACTTAAAAGGCAATGTCTACTCTAATAAGCCAGCTAACATTGAAGCCCTAAAAAATAACATTTGAGCAGTTATACAGAATATTGAAGCTCCTATGCTTGCACGAATCATGGACTATTTCAATTCTCGCATTGATACATGGCATCGTAGCCGCGGCGGACATTTAAACGATATAATCTTTCACGTTTAATTGTAATGTATTTTTCTTTGTTTTAAAATAAATATACCGGAAATTTTCCTTACATTTTCTTTTTTACAATAAAACAAAATCCTATAGTCATTTTTGGAAAACACTCTATAACGTGTATGCTCTTTAAGTCACCTTGTGTGCTTTCATCACATCTTTTTCTTGGTCTCCCCTTTTCCTTTTTCCTATTGGCCCCATCAGGATCATCTTTGCAATTCTACCTCTGGTCATTCTCTCTAAGTGTGCTAGATACCTTAATCTTTGAACTGCCTGCTTCCAATCTATGACGTGTATAACTTTTAGGTCTTCTTCTTTGCTTTTATACCATCTATTGCTTGGTACCTCCCTCTCATTTTTCCTATTGGCCTCCTGGACCGAATCATCTTTGCCACTCTACCTCTGGTCATACTCTCTACGTATACTAGCCACCTTGCTACGTGTCCGTAACACTCAACATTTTATTGCTTTATTTTGTATTTTAATTAATAATATCTTCAATATATTTCGTTCCATTTCCGACAAACCTACCTGTATAGGTATCGTTATTCGTTATTTATATATATATCTAATTTCTTTCTAGTTTTTTTCTTTTTTCCTTGACCTTGCTCACTTTTTTTTTCGTTGTTAAGAAAAGTCCGAGACTAGCTCTCGACACTTGGTTGTTAGCTATCGATCTCTGAACGAAGTTACGTTCTTTTACCCAACACGGATATCGATCGATGTAGCCGTATGGTGCTTGTTGTAATTACGACCCCATGAGGGTTTTTAATCGATCAAACATATCTAATAATTATTCGCTAAATGCGATATCTCCCTGGGAGGATTTAAAGTGTTGGGAAAGGAAGAAATACACTTGTAGCACGTTAAACAATCATCGTTTTAATTTTAACCGCCATCAAACGCAATAGTTGGTATGTATAGAGCTATCTCTGTAACTTTCTTTTCTCTTATTTTCGTTGTACTCCTTTATTTAGATGGTGTGTCCGACGGGCGGGAAATAACTTAACACCACCCGATAATTCCCGAAAGTGACGTTTTTTTTTGTCTGGAGGGAGAAGGGACACGAACGCCGATCTAACCACAAGATAAGAATTTAATTCGTACTTTTTTTTTCTCTTGTCATTTGTAAATTTCTTGGGTTATTATTCATATAAATTATTTGTCATTATTAATTTAATAGATCGTCGTCAATTACGCCCAGGTGTTTTCCAAACGGAAAAACTTGTGTCGTCTGACCTTCCTTTTTTGTAGGTCATTTTCTTTATATCATTTACGTTCGCTTCACGAACTTTTTTTGTTGCGGTTTCTATATGACCTGGCGTTTTAAACATAAATTTATTCCAACACTTTAATTGTTTGTATTTCATATTTTTGCCAATTAATTAGATTACTTTTTTTAATACTTTAATTGTTTGTATATCATATTTTTGCCAATTAACTAAATTCCTTTTTTTAACACTTTAATTGTTTGAATTTCATATTTTTGCCAATTAATTACATTACTTTTTTTAACACTTTAATTGTTTGTATTTCATATTTTTGCCAATTAATTGGAATACTTTTTTTTACACTTTAATTGTTTGTATTTCATATTTTTGGCCATTTAATTAGTATACTTTCATTATACGCAATTACACATTTTGCGGAATCTTATTTGAATTTGAAAACGTTCTAGCTAAAGATCGTTTTATTACAACGAATTGTCGAACTTGTAATAGAAAGAATACCTATTGTTTTTTTAAGGCGTACTAAGGCCCTCAGCCGCTCTGTAAATTATTATACCAAACGTTTTATTCAAATCATATAATTTTTTTCCTAATGAATTAATCTTTTTCATTACTTTTGTCTGGCCTTCAGCCGCAAGATTTAATCCTGAATTTCAATTTTTTATTATTTGTTTTTTTTTGTGTCTTTAAATATATACTGTGTGAATAATAAATAAGTTGTTTGGTTGGAAACACCGTATTTTCTTTCTTTTTCTTAGTCTCTCGATCCTCGAGAGTGGAACGAGTCTCGGACGCGAGGCCGGCCTTCTGCCCCACGCTACTTGCCTTGTTTCTTTTATCATATATTGTTATCAAGTTTCCGAGTTTGTGACGTCCAGCGGCAGAAATTCGGTGGCGTCCGATATCCACCTTTTTAGTTACTCACTTACCTCTGGGTCTCCCCACCCCCTGAGCTGAGGCAGCCTCAGTAGCCGGGTGGGCCGTTGGACGTTGGCGAGAACGGCCAGGGGCAGTTTTAGTGGATCGAGACTGGGTCTGCTCCGGGGAGCGTTTTCTTTGTTTTTTTTTTATTTATATTTTAAGCTCGACACGTAGTGATCGTAGCAACCTTAATCTTTGAACTGTCGCCTTCCGATCTATGACGTGTATACTTTTCATTTGGATCGGCTTGTATACTTTCATACTACCTATTTCTTGGTCTTTTCCGTTTTCTTTTTCTAATTGGTCGTTTAGATAGCATCATTTTTGAATGGTCATTCTCTCTACCTATTCTAACCCCCTTAACACGTTCGCTACCGCCATTAACGACAAAAACCTTTGCCACAGACCACTTTGCTATTTTTGTAAAATGCGCATGTAAATAAGGTACTGAAACTATATTGATGACTTGTTATTTTTTTTATTTTAACATGATCCACACGTGGGACAGTGGCCTACAGCAACAATTTTTACCAATAGACCAAAAGTCTCATATATGAGACGAGGCTTCTGTCTCTAACAAACATGTAAAAAAAATTAAATAATCAATTTCAAAATAACTTTATTATTATAACTTAAATTTTCGTATAAACGGAAATGCAAAGCAAAACAAAAATTTTATTCTTATTAATTCGCAAAATTAAAAATTTTAGGAATGGTGTTGCGCAAAACAAGAATTTGGGCAGAGTCCAACTGGTTTTCCTTTATCATCCACGCACACACTGCACACAAAGAAAATTTTCTTTCTATTCTTATTTGTCGAACAAATGCGGCAACTGATCCTTCTTTCGATTTTTTCTGGAAAATGTGGGATTTTTGGATTTGGGGCTACATTTTTGCCGTCTTTTTTCTTGTCAGCATCCGTGTAGTCAATAAGTTATAGTATTATTCAGTCCCTGAAGTTTAGATATGCATTTTCTTTCCTGTAGTTTTCTGATATAGCCAGTTACTATTCCATAAGCAAACGTCTACCAAGTGAAAAAATAATTTTAGGTACCATCTAATGGTTTTCCTCGGTGTGGTGTAGTATGAAGTAATTTGATCCGTTCGATCAATCCCAGACATATATTTGTTGTGGTCAATAACGATATTTGGTTTCACAGGTTCTGTGCCCTTTCTGTTCCGAGTTTCTTGCACCTCAAATTTATGCGACGTCGAAATGACAAAGACGTCACGTTTGTCGTGCCATTTACCAACAACAACACTACCTTTTCTTTTCCATACAAACTCGCCTTTCTTTAGCTTTTTATTTATAATACCTTTGGGATTTCCTTTCTTATTTGTTCGGAGTGTGCCAGCAATATGTGTTTCTTTCTCTAACATTTTTTTCTGCAACACCTACACTTGTGTAAAAATTATCCAAACAAATTGTATGCCCCTTTCCTTCATAATGCTCCATAGGTTTCCCTACAGAATATCCGTGCGCCAGTGGTGCTTCGTTTTGAGTGGAACCCTTACCAGAATATATAAGAATATTTAGTAAAAATCCATCCACCGTACATAATTCATACAGCTTGATCCCATTTTAAGCACCTTTGCTAGGGATATACTGTCGAAAATACAGACGACCGCGCCACAGGAATAGAGCTTCATCTAATGATAGATTTCGTCCAGGATAATAAACGTTTTATATGTTGGTGACAACATAGTTTACAACGTTGATTATTTTATGTAAACGGCTACTAGTGTCGTCATTGTCGTCGTAAAAACACAAGCAACCCAAAATAATTTCAAACCGATTACGTCCCATCGTTTTATGAAATACTGAATGATAATAGACTAACAAGTGTTCATTTTAAAAGTCAATCTAGTAGCATGTGATTTGCTGAGAATATTTTGAAGTATGTCATAAATTAAAATTTACTACTTAACCTACGAAGTCGTATATTTTGACAGTTTCATACATACAAATAAATAACAAATAGTAGGTATTTATTGAAAACTAAAGCAAATGTTTAAAATGTTGTCCTTCAAGATCAATGCACTTTAAAATCCTCCGTTCAAAGTTTCTGATGATATTCTGCAACATTACTGGATTGTTATTAATTTCCATGCATTTCATTTCGATTCTCTGTAGCATATCATTCAAATTCAATATAGGTGCTCGAAATATGTTATTTTTTAGATAAGGCCACAAAAAGCAGTCGCAAGGTGTTAAATCGCATGAACGTGCAGGTCAGGCAATTTCAGTATTTCGAATAATTATACGCTCATCAAAAAATTCTCTTAAATAATCCAAAGATTCTGCAGTACAGTGACAAGGTGCTCCGTCTTGTTGGAAATATGCATTTTGAAGTTCATCATCATGCAACTGATGGTTGTACAACAAATGGTTGTAAAATTTCCTTACGGTGCCTTTGAGCATTTAACGTTCCCTGAAAAAATATTGGTCCAATGATTCGCCTTTGACTTATCGCTGCGCAAACACCAATTTTCTCTGGATGTAGCGATTCTTCATTAATTACATGTGGATTTTCACTACTCCAAATTCTTGTATTTTGTGAATTTAGGTATCCCGTTTTATAAAACCATGCTTCATCAGTAAAGACGACTCTTTGCGATAGTTCTCCATTATTGTTCATATTTACAAACCAATTACAAAACTGTAGTCTACGTGGGTAATATTTCTAACAATTCTTGTACTGCTGTGACACGGTATGGATAAAGTTTCATATCTTTTTTTAATAACTTGTGAGTTGTACCAACAGAAAGGTTTATTTGTTGACTCAAATGTCGAACAGATATTTGTGGTTCATTTTCCATTATTTCTTCAACACGATTGACAACTTGAGGTGTACGTTTCTTAACTGCTCCGCTGCCTGAATTTCTTAAGGGACTACCAGTTTCAGAAAAAAGTTTTAAAGTTCTACCCAAAGTATTCTTAAATTGTATATAATCTATTACAAAATGTGGAAACTCAACTTAAAATTCTACCATGCAATCTTGAACTGAATAAACCCATAAACCACCAATTTTATTACCACTTCAAAAATAAGCCTGGACAAAAAAAATATTATGTTTTAAAGTGAAAGCCATTTTAAAACTGAGAAGCAATTTATTTAAACCAGAATCGACGCACGATTATTTTATGCACTAACTGATATTTGTGATTGACATTATCAAATGTTATTTGGATTTACGTTTACGGAACAACAAACACATACTAATATATATGCGTCTTATTCTATCAAAATTTCAAAGTAACCTAGATTGACTTTTCAAATGAACACACGTTATATTTCTTGACTAATAGTATTTCATACTAGGCAATTTTATATTTCCCATGGCAATACAAAGAGATATAAATCTCATCATTTCATCTCGTGTTGTATTTTTCCATTTAAGTATATTTGATTTTTCCTGCGGAGCCATTTTTGATAAGAAAAGCTGCGCCCTAGTGTTTGTCCAACGAACAAGTTTATCAATCAATGCAAGAAAAAATATTTGAAGTGGTGATGCATTTTTAGGTATATCTACTTCATACCTTCTTGTTCATTGAAATCGAATATTTCTGGATCTCGCTCTATATCAGTCCATTCATCTTCATCATCGATATCGTTTTCTTCACCTTGGTCCATATTATCACCACAATTTTCGTCATCGGTATTATTTTCACTGTCATTAGCCACTGAACCTGAATTTTCGGGAGAAGACAATTGCCAGTCACTTCCAGAATCTTGATATGGTTCTTCAAAAGAATCGTCATCTTCATCAGAGAGTTCAAAACATTTTCATCAGGTTCAAAAACTTTTCTTGCTTCTTCTTGTAGCTCAGCCTCAGTCAAACGTCTTCTTTTTTGACGAATACATATCAGAATAATATTTATTTACACATTTATATAAAGATTTATTAGAGAAGAAATGTTGAATGTACGAAAACAACATAAACTAAAAAGATATCCAGAGACCATTTGACTCACATATGTGTCATACATTCGTATATACCTCTACGGAGTTTAAAGCTTCAATTCAATACAAAATAAAATCACTTTAAGTAAAGCCACGTGCGGTAGCGAACGTGTTAATCTTTGAACTGTCGTCTATGTCGATCTATGACGTGTATACTTACTCGTTTCCTTTTTCCTATTAGTCTTCCAGAGAGAATAATCTTTGCTATTCTACCTCTGGCCATTCTCTCTACCTGTCCTAGCCCACTTAATCTTTGAACCGTCCTCTCTTCCAATCTATGACGTCTATACTTCCTCTTTTCCTATTTCCTATTGGTCTCCTAGAGACAATCATCCTTGCCATTCTACTACTTGTCATTTTCTCTATGTATCCTAGCTTCCTTAATATTTCAACTGTCGTCTTCCAATCTCTGACATTTATACTCTTTAGGTCTTCTTCTATACTTTCGTATAATATATTTATTGGTCTCTTCTTTTCATTCTTCCTGTTGGTTTCTCGGACAGGGCCATCTATGCCATTCTACCTCTGGTCATTCTTTCTGCGTGTACTAGCCCCGTTAATATTTGGACAGTCGCCTTCCAATCTACGACGTGTATACTCTTTAAGTCTTCTTCTATGCTTTCATACTATCTATTTATTGGCCTTTTTCCTAATAGTCTCCTGGAGAAGATTATCTTTGCCTTTCCACCTCTGATCATTCTTGTCACGTGACTTAGCCACCTTAATATTTGAACTGTCGTCTTCCAGTCTACGACGTTTATATTCTTCAGCCCCTCCTATATGCTTTCACACCATCTAGTTCTAGCCCCTCCGTCTCGTTTTTCCTATTGGTCTCCTGAACGGCATTATTTTTACCATTCTATCTCTGGTCATTCCATCTGCTGTACTAGCCACCTTAACCTTTGATCTTTTGCACATCTTATTGTAGTGGTTTACTTGTACATTTGTTCTTTCTCTCTAGTTGACCCTTCCTCCAGCTTTTTTATTTATTTATTCCCCCATCTTTCTAAAAATGTCTCCATGTCTTTATTTAATGCCGAAGTTTCGATAGCGCATTTCACTGTGAGTCTTATTACAGTGTCGTATATTTAAATTTTTATCGTTCTCGATACATATCGTGATCTCATTAGGATGCTTAGCATTCCGTATTTCCAATTCTGTCTCTCACTTCTTGTTCTTCATGTCCACTTTCTTCTATTTGAACTCCTAAGCATATACACATTTTCACTTTATCAAATGTGTAAGTCTCCGCTTCAAATGTTTATACTGTCAGTTGTTCTTCAGCTTCCTACTCTGTATCTCCTATCACAATATATTTTGTTTTTTCCTGATTTATTCTTAACCCATATTTTTATCTCCCATATTCCAAGTTTTCGTGATTTCTACTAATTCGCCTTTCCTTTTTGTTATTATTGTTATGTCAACAACGTACGCTAAATATTGGTGTTCACCACTGTAAAGTAAATAGTTTCTTCTACTTTTAGTCTGATATTTTTGTTAGAAATATGAAGCGTAGATTATTTAGAGTAATAAAACTTTATTTTCTAGAAACTAAACTAAGAAGTAATACCAGCATAAGCTTCATTTGGAATGAAATAACTAGGCATTTATTTTAAGAAAATTATGGAACATATACCTTCGAAATTACTCGAATGACGTGCGGCTTCCGGAACAGTAACAAATTAAGACGTTGTCTACCATCTTTTTTGCGACAAAATGCCACAAGCAAATCAATTAACTTTTGACTCGTTTCTACTCCTGCCCGTCCCTTCGAGGAACGAAATTATTTCGTCTTCTCTTTAATATTTTTTTTATTACTTACAAGCAGGCGGTTTTCTTCTTCTAAAGTAGTTAATAATATATTGAAGAAGGCGGTGAAAATGTCAGAGGTAATGAAATTTGCCCGTCTTCCATTATACTCTGCAGCATTCGATAATTTATTTCCAAAGAAATATTATTAGCGGCGGACTAAAGAAGTTAAGTTTATGAGTATCGAATTCTAAAAAGCTCGAGATCAGAATGTAACAAATTTATTAGGCGATTAATTCAATTTTCAATATTTAAAAGCAATATTAAATTTCCGATAAATTTATTACCTTGTCTCTCTATTATTGCTTTAAAGTAATGTGTTTATGTTTATATTTGCATGTTGAAGTTAATTAATTTAACGTTTTCCGTTGACAACTATACTACACCAAAATTCAATTTTAGTAATTCTCTAATTCTCCATACATACATCAGGAAATACGTACACACACACACACACACACACACACACACACACACACACACACACACACACACACACACACACACACACACACACACACACACACACACACACACACACACACACACACACACACACACACACACACACACACACACACACACACACACACACACACACACACACACACACACACACACACACATATATATATATATACAGGGTGTATATAAATTGGCGGACCCACCATCCTCCATATCTTTGCACGAGGTTCCTAAAGTTCGAACTTTCAATCTTAAAATAAGCATTATTACTCGATACTTGTTGACAGAAAGAGCTACAATTTAGAAGAAAGAAGAATTGTTGTATTATCCTTTCGTTAAAGTTTTCTTTTTGATTTTAAAGTTTGTTTTTAATATTTGTTTATTAACTTATTTTGACGAAAAACACAACTGACAACGTTGTAAAACAATAAGTAGGCAGCCTAATGTTGTTCTAGTCAAATACATTACTACTGTCAAATTCATTCTGAAGACAAAGGAAGCCTGATACATCGTTTTAGGATTAGGACTTTTATTTAACTCAAAATTCGTCCAAGAATGTCGCCACGTGTAGTGGGTCCGCCAATTTATACACACCTTGTATATATATATATATATATATATAATGAATAATTAATTAATCGGGTAAGCGGTCTGGCAACTAAAAAATCATTTATTTTGACTTCTATATTTCGCAGCTATTTGCTACTTCTTCAGTGGACTCGACAAGATTAACAAAAACTCACAATATATTAATGAATGTGCTAATACTAACATACTTAAAAAAAACAGAGTTAAAAATTAGGAGTGGACGTCACAAAACATGTTAAAATCGATTTACATTAAATTTAATATCTTGGTTGTGACTTGTACATAGGCCAAACATCACAATGCCTGAAACACCCATTATACCTATTATACCAGGTGATTCAGTTTGGTATTCGCCCACCTGTAACTTTTTTACCTTTAGAAAAAAGTATAATAAACCATATATATTCGTAAATCCGATGGTAAAACCTATCGGATAGGATGATCAATTTATCTTTACGATGACATCTGTAAAAAAAGTGACTGTCAACTTTTTTTTCAAATGACACCCTGTATATTTTTTTGCAACATTTAATAGGTATTTTATTTCTAATTCCAAATATGTATCACACTCTTTACTTTTGGATAGAGTAACAGAAATAATCACTAAAATCGTGGAGATATAGTAAGCTCTAGGAAAAAAATATTTACCCATGAAAATAATTTCAATTCACTTTTAACTGTCAACAACAAATATCACGGCGCGTCACTTAGTTGTAATTTCTTTAAAAAATGGCTGTGTATTCAAACCAAGAGAAGTTAGATATGATTTTAATCTATGGGGAATGCCAAATAAAATAGTAAGGTCGCTAGACGAATATACCAACAACGGTATCCAGAGAGATCATTGCCATCTGACAAATTATTTGCAAAACTAGCAAGAAATTTGGGTGCATTTGGAACTTTCAAGAAGAAGAAGAGAAGTGCTTTTAGACCAAGGACTACAAGAATTGAAGACAATGCAATTGCAGTTTTAGCTCGAGTAAGTGTTGATCCTCACATATCCATTCGGCAAATAGCCGATGAAACTGATATTTCTTTTTCGTCAATTCAACGGATTTTGAAAGATAATAAACTGCATCCATTTAAAATTCACGTACATCAAGCTTTGCTTCCTCGAGATTACGACGAACGGGTAAACTTTTTAGCCTGGCTGAACTATGCACACGAAGTTGGGATTTTACATCTTATCATGTGGTCAGACGAATCTCGATTTCATAACAATGGAAAAGTGAATCGCCACAATTGCCACTATTGGTCAGAACATAATCCTTACTGGCTTCGAGAAACCAATTTTCAAAATGTTTGGGGAATAAATGTGTGGTGTGGCATCCTTAATGGAAAAATTATTGGACTAAAATTTTATGAAGGCACACTCACGGCGGAAAAGGTATCTACAATTTTTAAGGGAGGAATTATACGAATATATGGACGATGTTCCGTTACAAATACAGTCAAATCTGATATTACAACAAGACGGCGCACCAGCTGATGGCGGTAGAATTGTCACCAATTATTTAAATGAAGTTTATACTGGGAGATGGATTGGAAATCGTAGTGTGGAAGTAAAGTGGCCCCCCAGATCTCCGGATCTCACGCCACTTGATTTCTTTCTGTGGCCATATCTTAAGGGGAGGGTTTATACAACACCTCTAGTTGATTTGGAAGATCTGTAGGATAGAATAAAACATGAATGTCGTCAATTGATTCAAGATGTTCTTTTGCGTGTCTGTACTCAGGAGGTATTACATAGGGCTGAAATGTGTCTTGAGATGAACGGTGCACATTTCGAGCATTTGATGAGCTAAGTTTTTTTGCTAAAATTATTAAATAAGCTTTCCTAACAATTGTTTTCATCGTCATCTACTTGTTACGCATCTGAATAAACTTTTATTATTTTTGTGATTGTTTTTTATTATTTTATCATAGTGATACATATTTGGAATTAGAAATAAAATACCTATTAAATGGTGCAAAAAAATATACAGGGTGTCATTTGAAAAAAAAAAGTTGACAGTCACTTTTTTGACAGATGTCATTGAAAAGATAAATTGTTGATCCCATCCAATAGGCTTTGCCATCGGATTTACGAATATATATGGTTTATTATACTTTTTTCTAAAGGTAAAAAAGTTACAGGTGGGCGAATACCAAACTGAATCACCTGGTATAAACAGCCCCCCCGTATACTAGCAATATAAACATCACAAAAAATATAAAATAAAATGCCCGAGAACAGTTCAACTTACCCCCCTCCCTCCCAAAAAAAAATGTTGACAAAGCCAACACTCTTTCCACTCGTCCAAAAAAAAATAGATGACCAAGAAAATGGTTCACCTGCTAATACAAAAAGTTTCGTTTTATTTAGAAATGCAAAATAAATGCGTCGCAATATATTAACACCAAAAATATTTAATGTAAGTATATTTATTATAATATCATCATTTAACAGACGTTTTTAACATTTAAATAAATTTTAGCTTTTGAAAAAGGTGCTATCTATAGTACCGAAGAAACGTTAAATTAAATATTGTTTTAATTACCCGATCGCTACTCCTAGAAATATTACTTTTATTTAGTATTATAATTACGGCCAAGAAAAAAAGAAAATTCCTTCTAATATATATATATATATATATATATATATATATATATATATATATAATAACTTCGTGACCTTGGTATGATATGGTAAACCTAATCAGTAGGCGATTAAAGGTCTGTATATTACTTCAAAATATATGTATTTAAAAAACTCTACATGTTTCGGCTGTATACGCCTTTTTCAAGAGAATACAAAATATGAATGACAGGATATAAATGTCAAGCAATTAAGTTGCTATGGTTTAAATTATTCAAAAATACATTCTAGTAATAATAATAAATCATGCCTTAGTATTCCAAAAAATAGATAACAAGGTGTGAAAATATGTGTTGTTCGCTGCTAGCAATTTGTGTCTCCTTCTGGGTATGAACTTGTGTGTTGGTTGCTGCTGGCAGCTTGCGTCTCTCTATGGGTGTGTGGTTTTGTGTGAGAGCGTAAGTGTAGGGTTTTGTATGTCGGTGCGTTCGTGCGTGTGTTTAGTGATCGGTCGCATGAATTTAGAGAGGTCGGATAACCAGCCGTTGCGTAGGGCCGCCAACCCTTTCCCGACAACTTCTTTACAATTCCGTGCAGTACTTCGACGGTCCGACCCCCGCCCAACGAGGCAAGGCGCAGACAGGCGAAGCGCACCCTGTACGGGGTTGCTCATCGCAACTAAGGGAACACTCTTAGTGGCTACCTCGGTCGACGATGGTCACACTTATGCCATCTTAACGTTTTCCGCCGAAGCGGGGGCATAGCACACACGTCGAACGTGTGTGTGCTGTTAACGGCAACCTAGCCAGGTTGTCGCCCAGGACCGGTCCTAGTGGTGTGTGCATTGCGCGGCGACGATAAATTACTCAAAATAAAATATATTACTAGAATCAATCGTTTTGACATTTCATTAAAATTATTGTATTAATTTTACAATTTTTGTATTCTCTTGAAAAAGGCGTATACAGCCGAAACATGTAGAGTTTTTTAAATACATATATTTTGAAGTAATATACAGACCTTTAATCGCCTACTGATTAGGTTTACTATATATATATATATATATATATATATATATATATATATATATATTGTGATGAGGCTAACCATGTATATGAGGGGCCTAGAGCAAAAATACAGCATAAATATTTAAAATTGTTAATTTAGTATAAGTTTTGTTTGTTAGAACTGCATTTTTCACATGCCATATCAATAAAGTTAATACCGCGTTTTTAATTTATCAATTCTGTATCACATAATTATTGTATTTCTTGTAACCATTCAAGTTAGTCATTTTCATTTACATTTTAATTTTTCCGAAGATATTTAACTTAATTGATTGGAATTATATGTCACATATTATGATCATAACTTTAATCATTTTTAAAATTTTTAATAATTTTAAATTCGAATAAGGCGGGAATTATCCCAAAATGAAAATAGCTAATTAGCGGAAATTGAACATTTAAAATAAACTTTTATCCATTGTAAAATTAATACAATAATTTTAATGAAATGTCAAAACGATTGATTCTAGTAATATATTTTATTTTGAGTAATTTATTGTCGAGATTAAATAAGTATAAACAACATTGAGAATAAGATGCCTGGAAGAATTAACAAAAACAATAGAGAGTTCGCTTGGGTAATTAAAATTGGTACAACGCGTCTAACGTTTTAAAAAGTGTATAAAGGAATAAAGTGATATAAAACCTAAAATAAATTAACGAAACCTTACCAAAAAGATATCCTATAAGTTCCCAATTCACTAGCATCGTTTTTACGGAAGGTTACCTGAACCTGAACCCGCTGGGCACCGATAACCAAAACTCCAATTTCCAAAGGACGCCAACCCGAATTTAGAACCAAAACCAGTTCTTTTCTGCACCTGAACCCGTTTTTCTTGTGTACCAAGACTCGAACATCCAACAGCCATACAGATAAACCACCAGCATCAAAATTGAGTATTTATTTAATAATCTCCTAAAATATAAAATTTTATTTGTTACATTGCGAAAAAGATCGTTTATATTTCATTTAAAATCTTTAAATATTAGCATTTTGATCACTATACAGTTAATACAGAAAAATACAGTTCTTTTTACTTTGAATTTGTGTTACATAATTTAAAAATTTGAGTTATAAAAATTTCATAACAACTTTTAACCTTACTTTTCTATTATATCGAATCACGTGACTTTTAATGCAAATGTAATACTAAATGGTATTTTAGCTTACCTGTTATGCTTTGAGAATCTAATTAAACTAGTGATATTTACCATTTATCCTTTTGTTTTATTCTTTTAACAACTTTGAAAAATCATTCACTTAGCATATCTTAGTTTAAACAAATAACTGTTTTCTATCAATACACCGAACCGACTTCAACGTTAATCTTGTTCACGATAATCTGAGCTAGCCATATTGTGATTAAGATACCCATAAAATACTCCGTAATAACTTTAGCACGTAAAGGAAGCTGAAAAGAAGTTAAATATACATTGTTTTATTATTGTATTCAAGCACATATAAGTTACTTATATGACAACTGTAAAAATATAACTTCAACGCCATCTATATAACCCTTCTATAACTCCGTAAGTGAATATTCATACATATTTTATTTTTGGGCAAATTTAATTATTATTATTATAACTTTAATTATATGCACAACTGTAAGGCCTTATAGGTTTGTTATTTATAATTTGGTCGGCCCAACGTCGGGCTGTTACAACTGGCTTTTTACAATTTAGACGACCAAACGCAAGGGCCATTTAACATACCAGCTCCGCTATATGTAATTGATAAATTTTGTATTATTTATTTTAAGGCCTAATTGATTTATATTAATATATATATATATACTCGTATATATATATATATATATATATATATATATATATATATATATATATGTGATTTCTTTTAGGTTTCCGCGGGTAGTATTATGTACTGTAACTGGATTCCGGGTTTTCTTCCGCGTTTCCACTGTTTGGTCTTCGTAAAAACCGGTATTGGTTTCTGGACGACATTTCGGCAAAATCACATTTGTCATCTTCAGGTCTGCGATAACTGTCTGCTTCTGCTTCTGGTTCTGGTTACTCGTAAACTACGAGAAGCAGACAAATGTGAGTTTGCCGAAACGTCATCCAGAAACCAGCACCGGTCTTTACGAAGACCAAACAGTGGAAACGCGGAAGAAAACCCGGAATCCAGTTACAACATCTCATTCGTCTTCACCTGGAGCAGGTTGGCGGTTGAATGCGCTGCCTATTATGTACAATCGCTTCCTCCTCTCTCTGTGTCAGTGGTGGAACATGCGGCGGCTCGTCGTTATGAGCAGGCACGATGTTTCGGTGGCGGTTCATGTAGGCACCAGCCCACTGGACCGCTCAGCATTAAGTGCCTACACAAACCGTCACCGAAACATTGTATCCGCTCGTAACGACGAACCGCCGAATGTTCCACCACTGAAACAGAGAGGGGAAGCGACGGTACATAATAGGCTTCGATCGCATCACATTCAACCGTCAACCTGCTCCAGATGAAGACGAATGAGATTTCGTTGAAGATAGTCGAAGCGCTGCTGTTGGTGATAAATAAGTCTTGCCATGTTTTTGCCAGCTATCCAGTGCAATACTATTCTGTCTGATTCAAGCGTTCGGTCGATATAGACGCATTTTTGTAGCACTATTTGTGTAACTATGGAAGACGTGGCTAAATCTTAAAGAGCAATAATTTTATTTTTGTAGAAAGAAGGTGCAAAAACTTCAGAAATTATTAAATGTCTGCAAGGAGTGTTTGGTAAGTCTGCAGAATCTGAAAGTACTGTATAATGGTGGACGGATCGTTCTGAAAGTGGTTGAACATCATTAGAAGACAATCCACGCAGTGGTCGCCAGAGCACGCAGGTAAATGAAAGAAACATTACTGCCGTGGAGAACCTACTGAAGGAGGACAGACGAATGACTATTTTTCAAATTAGTGTACGCCCAGGAATAGGTAAACGACAAGTTCATGAAATTGTTTGGGCGTAAGCAAGGTTTCAGCACGCTTGGTGCCAAGGCTTTTGTGACCGGAACAGAAACTCAATAGATCTGGCACTGATCGTCAACTTTAAGAGCTGTTAGCCTGTTGCGGCGATAAAGTTTGGCAACGGATAATAACCACTGACGAAACGTGGATTCCTTATTTCAATCATGAGACCAAAACTCAATCCAAAGAATGGCGTAAACCCGACGAAGGGCCCTCCACTTAAGGCGCGGGCAGTTCCGTCTGTTGAAAAGGCAAGGCCTACTGTATTTTGGAATTACGAAAAGATTATTTTTATGGATTATCTGGCGAAAGCTACTACAATTAACGCAGGATATTATTCGAAGTTATTTTCCTGAAAACTGCGGCAGGTACTTATCAGAAAACGGCCTGGGAAGTTGTATAAGCGTTCGTTATTGCAACAGGATAATGTTAGACCGCACACCGCAAGAAAAACAAAGAATGTTTTTAACACTTTACGATGGGAATTGCTTCCGCATCTACCTTATTCCCTGGATGTCGTACCGAGTGATTTTCATCTGTTACCAGATTTGAAAAACCATTACGGGGTGTTCGTTTTGAGAGTTTAACGTAAAATATGCCATAAATAGGTGGATTGGGGAGACGCTGAAAAAGTTCTTTGGGAACGGTTTAAAAAAGTTAATTTATCGTTGGAATAAATGTATTCAATGAAATGGCGATTATGTTGAAAAACTACATTGTAATATTGATCAAAATTGACAAAATAAAAAAATTATAGCTAGATTTCTAGAACTTTGGAAACAAAATACTATGGAGGAGTTCTATAGTTCTACTCCTCCATAGTATTTTTTTTCTAAAAGAAAAATAACGAGGAGTTAACATTGTAATATTTACTCTTAATAATATGATTGGTATTATTATATTAGACAATTAATTTCAGAGAATTTCAGAGAAAGTTTTCTAAATTCATTTTATAATTTATTTATTCATTTCAGTAAATAATTGACATTAATTATGTACAAATAGGTATATAATTTAATAAAACTAATAAAATATTTAAATATAAGGCTGACATATTTATCAAATAACTGTACTTCAAAATTTAGTGGATTACAAATTAGGTTATGTAAAATTTTAGAATATTTAGCATTGTAAAACCAGTTTTTGTATGCTAAAATTAATATTAAGAATTTTAAGATACACTGAAACGATAATTTTAGTTGTTAAAGATCAATTAAGCGAGATTAAGTCGAAAATAACAGAAAATTGGAAAAGCATTGAAGAGGGCCTGGAATAAAAAAAACTATTAGCTGTTGGCGTCCTTTTGTAAAAAGTAAAACAGCATATTTTTGGTGCTCCTCAAAATGAATTTATAATTCAAGAAATCCAATAATTACTGAAGACAAATGTAATTGAATTGAAACACCAACGATACCTGTTAACCTCAAAAATCAAGAATTATTATTGTATTATATTATAGTATATTCTTCCTACTCCCATAAATTATATTATTAGAGATCCGGGACCTGTACTTTAATGATGTCCATTAAGATACAAGTTTACAGCCAATAGGAATGCGACATTCCAATATTCGACCAATAATGTCATGAACATTTGACAAATCTAAATTTTGACAATTCAGTCACCTACTCTATATACAGTATGACTGAAGTTTCCTTTTGTTAACTTAAATAATATAAAACAAACTTAAAGACAATAACATTTTTTAATTTAAAAATTAAAAAAAAAAAAAATTATTAATAATAGTAACACAAACGATATTTTTAGGATAGTACGTACTTTATATGTCTACAACAGGTGTTCGAAGTTTCCCCCACCGACTCGCACACAACTCCAAACGTCGAATGACATTTTGCTCCCGTATTAAAGTACTTGCTTCATTCACACAATTTTGCAATTCATCGATGGTATCTATTTCATTCACATACACCAATTGTTTTAAATAGCCCCAGAAGAAAAAGTCCAGCGGATTTAAGTCAAGAGAACGCGGTGGCCATGCGACAGTACCCCCGCGTCCAATCCAATGATCTTGATACACAGTATTTAAATGTCTACGAACAGTGTGTGTAAAATGTGCCGGAGCACCATCATGTTGAAACCACATCCAATATCTAATATTAAGGGGGACATCTTCTAACAGCGGTTTTAAATTATGTTGTAAGAATTCTAAATAAGTTTGGCCATTAACACGAGCAGGGAGAATAAACAGGCCGACGATAAAGTTATCTATTATTCCTGCCCATAAATTTAGCGAAAATCGCTGTTGATTATGCACACGAAGGACCGCACGAGGATTGTCTATTGCCCACTGATGCAGTTTATGCAGATTATAAGTCCCTCCACGTGTAAAAGTAGCTTCGTCTGTAAAGAGAATATTAAATAAAAAATTTTGGTCCTCGCGATTTGTTTTGGTTGACGTCACTAAGTATACAAATAAACCGGGCATTTCATTCTAACACATGTTCCAAGTAAACTGCAGTCTCACATATTAAACTTGACCCTGACACAGTTTCATATCGTTACGACCACTCATCGGTTACTGACCTATTATGTATGAAATTTTTACAGTGAAACTTGAAAACATTGGGTTGTTATAAATTATTTTTTCTTGGCGTTACTAGACAACTTTAATTAGAAAAAATTTCTTGTTGAATTTTTTGGAATATATCCCCCAAAAAAAACAAAAGGAAGGAAGGAAAACAAAGGATATTATAACCATGTTGAACATAGTTGTCATTTAAAATAAATAAATTTTGAATATAAATTTTTTTTCGCTATTACACAGAAAAAATTAAAAAAATAGTGTACTCGCATTCTTTACGACATGCATATAACCCTCATACTCGTGTCTTAATAGCCATTATTAAATGCTCATTACATAACATATATAATATCATATATAACAATTGATAAACGGCTAAGAAATTATCTAAACACGTATATATATATATATATATATATATATATATATATATATATATATATATATATATATATATATAATAACTTCGTGACCTTGGTATGATATGGTAAACCTAATCAGTAGGCGATTATATCCTGTCATTCATATTTTGTATTCTCTTGAAAAAGGCGTATACAGCCGAAACATGTAGAGTTTTTTAAATACATATATTTTAATGTAATATACAGACCTTTAATCGCCTACTGATTAGGTTTACTATATATATATATATATATATTACATTCATTGTTTTTCTTAATGAAATTAGTTCTAGTATTAAAATTACGAAGACAAAATATTTGTTCATATCTAATAATAATTCAGAACACAAAATAACAGAAACATATATGGCCAACATTTCAACAATTTAGTATAGTGCCATATTTTAACTACCCTCACTCATTTAAATCACACTGTATTCCATTACTAAGAGAGGACCTGCACTTAGGAAATTTACAGAACGTAATTTTAAAATAAATGAAAAGATGGCGCCTTAAATCAAGAAAAATAAAACTAAAGAGAGTGGAAATTAATTCGTTTTAGCAGGATAACAAGTAAATCCACATTAAATCTAATTTAAAATTGACACTCTTAATAGTATAAATTAGAAATGACAGCTTAAAAGATAAAGATGAGATTTGGGAAAGGTAAAGTTAACAACTTAAACTAGTGAATAAGAGAGAAAGAAAAATATCGACTGCGGGTCCGTATGGGTACAAAATGAAAAATAATAATGCCTAATTTATAAATAAAAACGTTCATTAAATAGCTATTTGTTTAATAAATACGGAAGAAAAATCCTTTCCCGGAACCGGGACTCATAAATCAAAATGCCCCTTTAAAGTTGAAGATAAAGTATCTCTCATCTGGAATTTTGTAAAGGAAAAGTGGAAAGAGAAAGAATTCATTTAATATTATCTGAGTTCATGTTATCGGGACATTTAACATTCTTCTTGATTATGCATTCAGTGTTTTAATTAGATCTGGTGGCAACCGAAGTGAGAAGATCCCGCCTTACTACGTCCGTTGTTGCTAGCGTTCATGAACGAAGGCAAAGTAATTGCCTAGAATTTACATTTACGTACATATGTATGCATAAGTTGCATCAGCCATAGAGATATCAAACTCGTGGAAATTAATTGTAGCTATATGTGTAGAAGCAGAAATATTAATAAATCAGTTTTCTCGCCCATTTTCAATTCAAAAAAATTTGATAATTTTTAGACAAAATTAAGTATAAGTAGATCAACTAAATTTTTGAAGGATCTCCTATAATGTAAAATAATTTATTACTTGCTTAAATTAATACAATTATTAGCAAGTGGAATTTGTAATTATAAAGCTCAAAATAAGTTATGTAATTAAAAGTCCTTCATTGGAAACGGTGGCTAAGTAAAAACTTAAAAAAGGTGGCCACAAACCCCCCTCGCCATCATGTTTCGGCAACTAAATTGTCATCTTCAGTAAAAATTAATAACACTATTGAACATGTGACACAAAGAAGCTAGCACACAAAGATCACGCAAGATCTTACTAAACGTATTTGAAGTATTTACTTAGTCATGTCTTCTTATGCCCTCTTGATGTGTCTCTTCTAGGAAGTCATATAAGCAGGTATATGGAACTGGACCCGTATCTACATTGTAAATGTTATTTTCTTTTTAATAATAAAAATTCGTTCATAACCATGGAGCTCTCTTGGGTTTCTTATATTTTAATTAGTTTTAGACTACCCACAATATAAAAAATTAACTCTAGGCACGTATCTCAGCAACTAGGTTACCATCAGTTCAGTAGAATAATCAGAAAAATAAATATAGTGTTAAACGTAACGGCTTTGGCTAAGGTACAATCTTTAAAGATAGGCTCTTCACCAAATCGCTAGTGAGATAACAACAAATTCCTAACATTAAAACAAACCATTACATAGTACTTGAAGCTAGCATAAAAATAATTACTATACAATAATGCATACGAACTGGACTGAGGAATTGGCACACATTGTCAGAAGTCATTAAATTTTCCTTATATCTATGTAGGTGTATAAATACTTTCGAAGCTATCTAATTCTCCATAATTATTTATTGTCTTAATGAATCTAAGATTATTTGGAGACATAGAATGGCATGTATCTCAAATATAAGGGGCAAACTAGATTTTTCATGTCTATTAAATCTGAAATGGGAAACATGTTCCTTGTAACGCGTTAAAATTGAACCTTTAGTTTGTCAGGTTACAATCGTTACAATTTACTTCATAGATGCCAGACTTCAATTTGATCCTCGGTTCTACCTATAAGCGATTTTAATGAGTTGGATGGTTTAAATGATTGATATAGGTGTTCCGACAAGAACGAAGCGGCCTTTTCTCTCGATCCCATTGCATACTTGGTTATCAGTTTTTCTCCTCGCATACGAAATAATTTTAACTTCCCACGAAAAGATATATAAAAGAAAAGCACATGCCTACTTATGTCTGTTTGCGTCAAAATAAAAAAAGTCACAATACTCAATACGGTAATGAGCTTCCTTTTAAATATTTCCTCATTGTGCCCTAGTCGAATCCACAAATTGGGATAATTTTCAAAAAACTTATGGCAGACGTGAATTATATTTCGATTAACGGAGCACCCCAAGATATATACAACTTTACTCACTGGTTGTTCAAACAGAAGTGACGGAAGACTCTCTTAAAACCGCTCTCCCGAAGCGGGGAAGGATCAAATCTAGAGCACAAAATCTCACAGATATCGGAACCCGTATTACAAAGAAAACAGCGAATATAAAATAAACTAAATTTGATATATACAGGGCGGTAAAACCAAGCGTAAAAATAAATGTAACAACCTAAGTTTCATCCCCAGTAACAATACACACTCAATACACCAAAGATCCAAAGACGTACGGAAACATTTCACGCGTTGTTGTTTTTGCGACAGCGTGAGAATTCTCGTCGCCCATCTTGCGCTGACCTTAGCCATGCCAAGATGATACTGAAAAATTTTAAAAATGGTTGCATCGGATACTCCGATAATTCCTACGAGTTGTCTTCTTTAGCCGATCATCAGATTTTCTCCATATTTCCCACTTTCTTCCCGATTGAGCTGCTTGGTCAACGATAGCTTAAACACTACTGACACTGACACAATTATGATAAAACTTTATATTACTTATACGAATAATGAGTCACTAAACATGTTACAACATGAAAGAGCTCATCCACTACCATCCATCCCCATTCCGTGAACATAAAAGCACTCCCTCGTGTGTTAAATTGCGCGGAAGAAAATTAATGTCGAAATCATTCATGTTTATAAATAGGAAGTTTTTAATTGAAATAAATACATATAAATAGTTGCATGTTTTACTCAATATTATCTTTATATTTTTAAGACTTGTAAACAGGAAACTGGAATCCATTTGCAAAACATTTATATTTCATGAACGGCTACATAAATTATCATACTTTTAAGTACAAATAGAATGCTAATTTATTAGTGTGCTTTCTAACAAATGTAAATTAATTCTGTTTTTTTGGATAAATATGTAAAAACGAAAATATTAAAATTATGATAATTTCCTATGTTTAATATCTAAGTGAAAGCAACTTAATCAAAAGACCCGTATTATTTAACATTATCCAATTTTATACATAGAAAAGTTAAAGAAAATTATTGGTAATTACCAGAGAGCGAACTAAAGCGATTGAATGACCAATTGCCCCGATAAAACGTTGTGGTGGGTTAGGTGTAGTATGCATATTATAACAGCCCCACTATTTGCTTGCTCGATTGCATTCGTCGAGCAGGTGTTTTATTTCCGGCGTTATGAATAGTACATTGTGTGTATACCTCCATAAATTAAATTTAACAGTGGTGTGTAAGTCGGCACATACATTTATATATTTTTTCGTTAGACTTCTTGAAATATTCGTTTTAAAATTATATCCGCTAATTTCCAAAGTGTATTCTCGTGTTTACATACTGTTATACCTGCATATACATACATGTATTTATTGTTCTTGAGATAGTATATTTTCTATTCTTTTCTATGAGAGATTGTTTCTGATTTTGTTTCCTTCAGTGTTATTTGGTTACAACGTTTGATATTTTAAAAAATCCGTTTTATATTGTTATATTGTATATTTATCCTATAATTTTTTATAAATATTAAGTTTAATTTACTACCTTATTTTTGGAGTAGTTTTCGTTCCTTCTTTTTAATCCATTTCTTTCTGTTCTTAGTATATCTCTGTATTTTCATTAACTATGGAGAATTCCATTGAAGTGTGGATTAGAGGCCATACAGATTCGTTTCATATTCGTAATGATACCAAGATATATTGCAGAGCCTGTTCACTAAGTTTAAGGCGTCCACAAAAGTGTAATGTGCAAATACATGTCTCTTCGAAAACTCATCAAGATAACATATGACCATCTGCACCCGACACTTTTAACGAAAAACGGTGTGAAGCTTTCATTGCGGCCAATATCCCATTCAAAAAGCTTAACAATCCAGTTTTCTAGAGATTTCTTACAAATTATACTGATCGTCACATACCAGACGAATCTACTTTACGTAAATACCAATTACCAAAATGTTATTTGAGAACCATTGAAAAAAGACGAACCAACCTATCTGGTCATTATCTTTGGGTAAGTGAAGACGAAACAACGGATGTAATGGGACGGTTTGTGTTAAATGTAGTTGTTGGTATTCTTCATCCGACAACTTCATACCAACCATACTTAATTGCAACTAAAATATTGCCAGTTGCAAATGCTGAAACAGTTGCGCAAGTAATTGATCAATGTATTCATAATATTCTGTCATCGGATAACAACTATAAAGACAAGATGCTATTATTTTTGACTGATGCGGCAGCTTATATGTTAAAAACAGGGATGTTATTAAAGCAATCTTTTCCCAATATGCTACACGTTACCTGTGCGGCACATGCACTACACAGAGTATG
The DNA here is from genome assembly GCA_935421215.2 of Melolontha melolontha. NCBI lineage: Eukaryota > Metazoa > Arthropoda > Insecta > Coleoptera > Scarabaeidae > Melolontha > Melolontha melolontha. The sequence continues at coordinate 149,107,908 of OW285238.1, forward strand.
TGAATACATCAGGGGTCATTTTCTAAATTTTGTTAAGTTAGTTCCATCATTCGAAAAGATATTTCTCAGGGCACCTTTACGAGTGCCAATACTTCCAAATTTACCTTTATCCCCAGTTGCTGTATTAACTAGGTGAGGAACATGGCTAGAAACAGCATTTTGCTATTCACAACACCTGGATGAATTAAAAAACTTTGCTTTTCATCTTCAAGACGATGATAAGCAAAGCATTTCTAATTGTAAACACCTGATACAAATTCAAAATTTACAAAACCAGCTAAACTTTGTTAAAGCTAATTTCCAGTGTCTTACAGATACGATTACTTACATGCAAAATCAAGATATTATCCTAAAAAAGGCGATAATTAATTTACAAACCGTTATGGATCGAATGAAAAGTATGCCTTCTGAATTTGGAAACAAGCTGAGACAAAAAGTTGATGTCATATTTAGCAGAAATCCAGATTTGAATATATTATATTAATTCTGAACAGAGTCAATTGAAAAATTTGTACATTCGAAGTATGGTGCACTTTTGCAACATTTTAATCACGCACCTATCACAAGTTGTGATGCGGAACGGACATTTTCTATTTTTGAAGGTGTTTTAACATCTAAAAGAACTAATTTAACACAGCCATTAACCTTAGAAATTTTCTTAACACTACTTTGCCAAATTGATGGATCGGTCGACGAGGAACTATCGAATAGCTGGCAAGGTCACCAGACTTGGCAGCACCTGACTTTTTTTTGTGGGGGTATTTAAAAAGTTGGGTTTTCGTTAATAAGCCTGAAAATCTCGAAGATCTCAAATTACGGATTCGACAAGAAGCTTCTGATGTACCTTTGATTTGGTTTAAAAACGCAATTCGTGGCTTCATTCGACGTATCAATTACTGCCAGGAAGTGAATGGTGGACACTTTGAATAGCTTTTGTAACCAGTTTCTTATTGAATAAACTTTTTTTTTAATTATTGCTACACCAAAAGAGACCAAAACACTTTTATTCGTTTTATTTTAAACTATTTTGAAAAATAGACAAACTATATTCACATCGCTAAATTCGAAACTTTTCAACTTTCCAACGATACCAAATTCAACCACTGTTGTCATTAAAAAAATAAAGTTAGCTTGGATTTCAAATATACCGAAAAAAGTAGCGCCAAAAAGAACCGCTATCGAAATACTTGATCGTTTCCATACATAATAGCGAACCTCTGTATATATCCAGGCATTCTCACTGCGATCTCTATTCCAGCAGTATTGTATTTGAGAGCACCGACGACGACATTCGTCAAGCGAACCCGGAAGCAATGGCCGAACGAGATGATAATACTATTATTATTACTAACCTGACGCTGAGACCCAGTTTCAAAAGAAAATGTACTCCACAACAACTTCTGGACGCAGAAACCATAATTATTCGAACCGGAGACGAAGATGATATTCAATATCTTTTGCACAAATCACCGCAAATATTCATGGTAAATCCCGAACAACCGACTATAGAATTACAAGAAATAGATTTACAAGATTACGAACTGCCCAAAGATGATATAACCCCAGTAAAACCGCTCAAAAAACAACCGGAAGAGAATAATGCAAACTTAAGCAACACCCAATTCACAAACCCGAAGAAAACAACAAAAAAACAGAAAACCGGCCACACAAGCAGACCAATCGAAACAAAAAACTCCTACAGTGCCCTAGGAACTAACTCCGAGAAAAAAATTGAAGAAGAAACAACCGAAATCACCCCACAACCGTCAACATCAGACAGCACACCCAGGGTAAGTGACAAAACAAACACCACACAAAACACAAACACCAAAACACACAAAATCGCACCAATCATAATCACAGAGAAACACAAATGGGCACACATACGACAAATACATAAGACACACAACATTAACACAGTACAAAACAAACTTGTAAAACCTGGTATACACATCGAACCTGAAACTGACGAAGACTACACACTTAAACACATACTCAACACAGAACAAATACAATTCTACACGTTTCAATTACGAAGCGAAAAGACACTAAAGGTAGCTATGCGTGGCATTCCTACCTTTATCACTGACACAGACATTACCAACGACTTGACTGACCAAGGCTACCCGACATTAAAAATCAAACGAATGAACGGTAAACACGGCATACCTGCACCACTTGTACTAATCGAACTGACGAGACAATATAAATCAATTTATAACATACACGACTGCTGCGGACTCACAATTAAAATCGAACCACTGAACACACGGACAGACATAATACAATGCCACAAATGTCAGACTTTTGGACAACAACAAAGACACTGTAACGTACACTACAAATGTATGAAATGCGGAGACGAACATTCAACACTTATGTACAAAACCAAAAACGACCCCACCAAAGTGTGCAAACTACGGTGGTCCTCACCTATCAACATTCATAAACTGTCCTAATCACCCAAACAACCCTGTAAACAAAACCACACCCAAACCCAAATACATACCAGCACCACACCCAACATCTAACCCCTGGACACAAAAACAAAAAAACACAACACCTAACACAATTGACGAACTGGCACTTGCCTTAGGCAATATGCTAATAACATTACACTCCACAAACGCAACAACACAACAGATACAATACTTTGTAACGCAAACAGAGAAAATAATCACACTTTACAACAACAGCAAACACACATGACTGACACGCAAAAACGCGACAAACACATAGAGAACACACACGCAACACAGGACCGCACAAAAACACGCAACACACGATTATTTATTAATCAGACACAAACACGTCACAACCCTAGGAAATACAAAACAATGGAGTGGAAATGGAGGCAACTCCGACCACAAAACAAAATTAAAAGGACTCATATATATATATATATATATATATATATATATATATACATATATATATATATATATATGCATTTAGTATTTATACACCTCCGACTGTTATATAGATAGGTAGAGTTCGCCTCCGATTTGACGAGTTCGCCTCCGAAATCGGAGGCGAAAGCGTATTTCAATGTTTTCAGCGCTTTTGCATCAGTAACAAAGTTCTCTACAAGCTGGTGAAATTTTAGTCGGAGGTGAAAATGAGCCAAAAATAACTATACACATACTCTTTAGTTGAATTGACATCCCAGCAGATGGCAGTACTATTTTATACACATTATACATGCAGGTAGTTACTGACTCCGTACGTTCATAGCGCGAGATCGCCTCATTTTCTTGGCAACAATGTTAGTTGTGCGTATAGCAATAGAATCGTTTCCCTATTTGTATTGCCTAAGAAGACAACATTACTTGGTAGGATGTTAATTCGCATATATTGTACATATCTACGTACTTCTTAAAACAAAAATATTTATGAACTTATAAATACTTCTTATTCTCAGAATAAAATACTATATTATACTATACAAATTTAGGTTTCGTAGTATTCACGGGTGATTTTATTATACTTCTGAAATTATTTAAATTTAATAATAAAATAAAAGTTATAGCTGCATTTAAAACTGTGAAACGATCCAAATAAGATTGACAGTTTCAGTGTGTTGTACTATAACTTACGTAATAATTACAATTACGTGTTTACAACTGATTTATTTCTAATTTTTTTAAATTTATTTATTAAACATTCGTTAAAACTATACAAAATAATAAAAAAATATAGAATAAACGTTTACAAATATAAAGTTGCACTTGGTAGAACAAATACTGGTGTAATAATATTTAATAATTAAATATTATTACATTTACTCGATCTGTAATTATTACAGATCGAGGTTCTGTCGATTGTATATATTAAAGACGAAAGTTTTAATTTTATTATTATTTAAGATTTTCTCGTACAGGTTTTTAAGCTTTTCACATTCAGCCTTCTTGGGAGCCCTTTTTTCTTTAATATGTTGTTTAAAGTGTGAGGTTACAATTTTTTTTTGCTCGGTTGTCCATCTAATCCTGTTACTTGTTTTTTGATATTTGGTTCTACATTATTACCAGATGGCCCTGCTTCTCCATTGTCATCTACAGCACAAACTTGCGTATTTTCTAGTGGAGTATCCTCTCTATCTAGAATAGAAACTTGACTGTTTTTGGGTATCGTACTCTCTTCAGTTTCGGAATTATCATCAGATTCAACGAATACGTTTCTTGGATCAATATCAATACGCTCTAGTGTCATGTTTCTATATTCCGATCATTTACCTTTATCAAATAAATTTAACAACTTTGCAACTTTAGCCGCTTGATAGGCGTTTAGTGTTATTTAATAAAATTCTTTATGGGTATTTTCGGTGTGGCCCATAAACTTAGAAAACTGAGAGTAATCGTGTTTATTTAAATTTATAATTTGCATTAATGTCGCAATTTGCTTTCTAAGTCGGTTTGATGTCATTAATTCAGGATTTTGTATTTTGCTGGATTTCGCAAAGTTTTTCAATACAATATCTCCTCTAACCCACTGGTTAGTAACTCCAGGATAAGCAAACAAATATCGATTTTGAGGCGGTATTATATCACTTTTTTTTCGTATTTCAAGAAGTAAGTTAATGTATTCTTGCAAATTACCAGGGAATAATATCACAATAGCACGACTACCTTTTCCACCTCCAACTATGCGTTTATAACTTGTTGTTAATGTTTTTTCAGATTCTGATAATTGTTCCAAAAATTCAGTTTGATCATTAGCTGTAAAGTTCTTTAAATAGGTGTCAATTTCAACATACTGGACATCTCCGATTCTTCTTCGATTAAACAAGATTGTGAGTGCTAAAGCCGCATCTACTAATTTCTTATAAGCTTGTGCATCAGTATGATCGTTTTTTAACAAATAAACACTCTTATTTGCAGTATTTAAAATATGATCTCTGAACTTCATTATATCTTCCGTTAGTGGTAGCATAACAGGTTTATTCCATTTCTTTTCTGCTAAATCCTTTAACACTAAGGAGGAAACTTCATTACTCCATTGACTTTGGACTAGAAATCGAAACCTCTTTGTTCGTTTCAACTTATCTTCCAAATTTTCGCATTTGAATCCTGGAGTTTCTTTTAACAATAAATGCGTTGTAAGGTCGCATATTTGCTGTAAAGTAGTACCTAAGTGCATAGCCAAACTAGGAGCTCTATAGCTTTTATTCTCTTCATCAAATCCGCTAATAGCTTTTGCACTTAAAACAACTTCATCAAATAAAATAGGATCCAGAATTTCAATGAAAGGGAATCTTGGATTTCCAGTTCGCCTGCGCATTTCAAGTAACAGTCTAGAGCACTCTCTCATTTTTAAGTTTAAAATTATTAGTATTGAACAAATGTGTATTTTCGATGCAATGCTCCGCGAATCCCGTACTCATATTACCATGAAGAATAGAACTTCTATGCTCTTTAATAAGTTCTTTTATAGAGCGTCCTGATTGGCCAATGTATATCGCATCACAATCACTGCAACTTAATTCATACACACCTGACTTATCACACAATTCTGTTTTTTCTTTATTATTTACTAAAATATTTCCTAAATTGACTTTATTCACTTGGATGACATTTAACCCTAATTTAGGAAATATTTTAGTAAATAATAGAGAAAAAACAGAATTGTGTGATAAGTCAGGTGTGTATGAATTAAGTTGCAGTGATTGTGATGCGATATACATTGGCCAATCAGGACGCTCTATAAAAGAACGTATTAAAGAGCATAGAAGTTCTATTCTTCATGGTAATATGATTACGGGATTCGCGGAACATTGCATCGAAAATACACATTTGTTCAATATTAATAATTTTAAACTTTTACATACTTGTAATAAAGGAAAAAGACTTGACTTCCTCGAAATTTTAGAAATTAAAAAAGCCATAAATCTTAATAGACATGTCACAAATACACAGCTGGATTTCTTAAACACCCCTACTACTGATGCCGTAATAAAGTCTTTTAAAAACTCATAAATAGTGGTAGAAGTATACTTTTTATTTTAGTTTACAAACTCTTTGATAATGACTGAAAAGTCGAAACACGTGTAGATATTTAATAATAAATATATTTTGTGAAACAAATATACCGAGTGTTTTCTTTAGTAAATTATTCATTATGTTTCACCAAGAGCCAACCGTGAATTCTATACATTATAATTAGAGACTGGATTTTATGCAAAATGCATATTTGTTGTTTTTTGGTATATTCCTTCTATACTGTGTACTTATCCATTTTCCACCCTCAGAATACGTTTTTTACTATTTTTTTAAGTGCATATAATGAATATTTGCATATTTAAAGCGGTCATCTCTAATTAAAATTGGATAAGTGATTGCAGTGTACTAAAAATTATTGACGAAGAAAGTGTTTTGTGCACAGTCTGCGAGAAAAGGGTAAGTTGAATTTTGAAATATTTTGTCAATAACAAGTTCTACAATTATGAGAATTTTTTTTGTGTTCATAAATATAATGAAACAATTTCATAATAAATTATTATTAGATATGTTTAATTTTATGTTCTTTAAAGCTAATATATCTTTGTAATATTTCTTTGTCATAAACACCAAAATAACCAAAATCAATCAAATTTAAACAACTGGAGAACTTTACAAAACCAGACAATTTATTTTTCTAGTTTTTGTAGTAATATAGTAATTAATAATAATTATTATAACTGAATGTTAAAAATATATATTTGTTACACAGATTACCTGCCAGAAGAAATTTCAAGTAGTGCAACATTTCATCAGAACAGGGTTTCTGAAAATTTGAATAAACCGCGGCAGCAACTTTTGGAGGAAAGTTTTCTCAATAATTCGAAGAATCCACAAGAAGCATCTTCCAAAGATTTGTGTAATCTTTTTTGTGGGTTTTAATATTCCTTTTTACATAAATTGGACAATCCGATATTTCAAGAATTCCTGAAAACTTATTGAAAAGTCGATGATAAACCCATTTATGTACCCAGTTCCTCAACTCTACGCAAGAAATACATCAACGAAATTTATGAAGATGTTACCGATGGTATTAGAAAGGAGTTGAAAAACCAAAATCTTTGGGTCTCTGTTGATGAAACTACCGACACGAAGGGCCGTCAGGTTGCTAATTTGATTATTGGAACCTTAAATGGCTCAACTCAATCTAAAAGACATTTAATTAATGTAGGTAATTTAGACAAAACAAATCATGTTACCATAGCCAGGTTTATTAATGAATCCTTAGCGAATTTCTTTTTACCCGACAAAGTACCTTTTGAAAAATTTCTGTTAATGGTAACAGACGCCGCTTCGTATATGTTAAAATCAGCTCAAAGTCTGAAAATTATTTTTCCCAATTTAATCCATTGTACTTGTTTGGCTCATGGTTTAAATAGGGTTGCTGAAAAAGTTAGATTAGAGTTTCCAGATGTAAATAATTTAATTAGTAATATCAAAAAAGTATTTTTAAAAGCGCCCTTGTGAGTGCAATTATATAACGAAATGCTTCCCGGCATTCCATTGCCACCAGAACCTATCTTAACAAGATGGAGAACATGGCTTAAATATGCTGTGTTTCTTGCCGATAATTACGAAGGCATCAAAAATGTTGTAACTCAATTTGATTCAGCAACCAGTCTTGCCATAGAAAAGTGTAACGTAATTTTCAATAATTCGACAATACAAAATCAGCTATCATATATTAAATCTAATTTTGCGATAATTGAGCAGGCAATTACTAGATTAGAAGATAGAAATTTATCTTTAAATGATGGTGTTGGCATTGTAAATGATATTGAAGAGAAAATTGGAAAAGTCAACGGATTGACTGGAAAAAGAATTAAAGAAAAATTAGCCGCAATTCTAAGCAAAAATGGAAGTTTTGTTACATTAAAATCTATAAATAATGTAATTAATGACAATTTTAATGATGACATTAATATAAGCCCCTCATTAATACCTAGTTTTAAGAATGCACCGATCACATCTTGCGATGTTGAAAGAACATTTTCCCAATATAAACATATACTTACAGATCGTAGACATAATTTAACTATGGAAAATTTAAAGAAATATATGGTTATTTATTGTAATAAATAAATATATAATTTGTAAATACGACAACTTATTGTAATAAATAAATATACAATTTGTAAATACGACAAATGAATTTTAATTTCCTAAAACATAATAAATAAATACACATCATAAGTGCATATTGCATATTGTAAGTGCATATTTAGGGATTTTTTAAGTGCATATTGCATGCATATTTGGCAAACTTTTTAGTGCATATTTTCCAGTCTCTAATTATAATATACATGACATAAAACGCCTCTTATACTTTCCGTGTATGATAACTTCTCTTCATCTTGCAATTACCAAGTCACAGAACAAAACAGAGACACTGATTAAGCGAACGAAATACTATCTGATAATTTTATTTATATATATTTTACACAGGGAAAGTACCGATGCACCTCATAAAACTGGCAACATGGGCGGAGGTAAACACTACCGTTATATCTCGCAATTTTAAATACACTGAGGCGAATAAGTACTACCTACAATAGGAGTTGAAAGCATACCCTATTCATGTTTTAATTTTGTATAAATGAAATGTTAAATTTTATTACCCCTCTCTGTTTCCCATTATTCTTTGGAATATAGGCATCAAAGAAACGCATGTAAAATTTGATTAATGTCACAAATTCTGGTGGATGAAAGGGCGCCTTACGAACGTACGGAGGCAAAAACGATACATATACATATACATATATATATATATATATATATATATATATATATATATATATATATATATCCAGGTGGAAAATTAAATAAAAACGCGAAAAACTTTTTTTCTATTATCACAACTGTTGATTTATATAATAGCGATTTCTGAACAAATGTAGCCTGATGTACCAGAACCAGAGCTGATTTCAAAGCTTCCATCAGATATCGAATCAGAAAATATCAACAGTTTTCATCCAGCAAAAATTGTCATTAAAAAAAGAGGCAACATTCAATTAAAATTACGAATGTAATTTATTTCTCGACGTCAACGTAAGACAACTAAAAATTTCAAATTACATATCACAATAAAACTCTTATTCCGTTTAAAATTTTTAGAGAAATTCGATATCGTATTTCTTTCGAGGTATTACAAAGTTCAGGCCATTGACCTATTTATAAATAACAACCGAACAGCTGATGCATAAGAAAATGTATGAATAAATACATGTAATACATGTCTATAAAACTTTTTACACGTCTTTTTTAGGCGTATTTATTACATTGCCGAAATGTGAAGGGGATTTTTTGGTGAACTTGAACAAATAAATGCTTATTTGTTTGTTGAATCGACAACACATAAACATAGTCTGAATACAGGACCATATTTGAAATGTTTGTATTTCTAAATTTCCGCAAAAATTAAAGTTTCGATAGAATAATTTTCTTTTTGTAAATTTGAATTGCTCTCTTGCGTATCTATTATATATTAGCATATTGCTGTGGACTTTTCCCCATAAAAAATATTAAAATTTATGTATTTATCTTTGAACAGTTATTTTGAACGTAAGTGTATATTTTTGAAATTTATTATTTTTGTGAAAAAAACTGGTTTTATATTCTAAGCCTGCGCGCTTGCTTTGACTTTAAAACAGACAGAATGTTTGTATTCCAAAATTTCCGCAAAAACTAAAGTTTCGTTAGAATAATTTTTTTTTGGAAATTTGAATTGCTCTCTTGCGTATCTATTATATATTAGCATATGTATGTTTATATACCTATATTATTTAATAATTATTCTAGTTTTAAAATAGAAAATAAAGTTGTTTACCAACGGTTAATATATAGCTAATAAAATTAATAATAACGACTATTATGGAACCGATGGAGAGAATGTTTTATCGAAATGCATTGAAGCTGACAGATGCAAAACATTCATTTCCAACTGTTTTTCCCGTTTTTATTGCTGAAAGCTGACATCATGTAAACTGAAGCAGCCGACTCATATTCATGAAAACACGCTCTTTTCAAACTAACAAAAATATTTGTTTCCTGCAGTCATGTATTAATTTGTGGAATTTGTTTTTTCTTGTAACATTTTAATAAGGCACGATGGATAAAATATGGAACGGTTTCGAGTTGTTTTTCATGAATTTGTGTAAAATGTATTAATAATAATACGAGAGTGAATGAATAATTAGTGAGTCTGGCTAAAGAGGGCTGCACTAGAAAAATTTTAATTTTTTTCATGTTGGTGGTCCTTTAGAACTGTCAAAATTGAATATCGATCGAAAAGACGCTTGTTATTTAAGTAGAAAATAAACTTGTTTTGGAAAAAGTGGAGTACTGATCAGTGATTAAGTTCTAATTTTTGAAGAATAAAACAAAACTATGAAATCGAAGTTAAACTGGAGTGTGTTTAAGGAGGTCAATCTCCATCGATTGCAACCACAAAATAATGGACAGCTGAGTGTAAACATAACCGAACCAGTATATTCGATTAACAACGCAGTAAGCATTCTAAAGATGTATGTAGTCCAGAAATTATTTAAGAAAATTACTGTCGAATTAAAGTGCGCGAAATAACAGAGACTCTATACAAACACGAATGAGGACGAATTTCAGCACTCAATTGAAGGAAGGTGAATGAACCTAAGAAGATTTGGCGCCCGAAAGTTCTTCGGCACTTTCTGATTCAACATCCAACAATAATAAATAAGCATTTAACTGTTGCACTTGCCCTGATAACGTTTTTCATTTACAGAAATATCTTGATGAAACCTTTCGTCGTGTTCACCACCTACGTCGCTGAAGTTCTGGCGAAAGAAATCCAGGTGCGAACGTAAAAAATGTGTTTTAAAGCTCATGTTACAGCCCAAATTATGGTAACTTCTAGGAAGTTCATTAACAAGTGCAATATAATTGTCAGATTTTCTGTTTCCTAGAAAATTGTGGGTTACATTTTTAAATCATTCTAAGCAACACGCTCCAAGTCACTTAAGGTTTCTTCAAGTTTTTTTATCCTGTAGAAACTTAATTTGAGGTTCTACAAAAATTCCCTTGTTAAGTTTTGCATCTGAGATTTTGAGAAATTTTTGTTTAAACCTAGGACTACCGAGCGGGTACAATGGACCGGAACCGATTTCAAGTCATTGTTTTATCGTACTTATGGTTGAACTAATTTACGATATTAATAGACTTTTTAAGTAAGAGTTACAGCTTTAAAATTTTGACAAAAAAATTATTTTAGAAAGAATGGTTTTGGCAGTATAAAAATACTTTCCCGATTTACAAACCGGGTCCATTGGACCCATATGTCGTTTACTGTATAAATGTAGGTAAAGCGAGTGTGTACAATGATAGTGGTTCGCTTATAAATTCTGGACTTCCCCGCTGCTGATAAACCTTTCTTGGCATTTCCCGATGTATTCAGAAAGGGTAAATCCCTTTATCATGCGGATTTTGGGGACTTTAAGTGTTTCAACATATTTATAGCTGCACGTCATGAACAATGCATTAGTGCTTGCCGAATCTGTGTAGTGTTACTTTGTTACTGTGAATAAGACAAAATTTCTATTTTGTTCAGTTGTGATGTGCTTCTTTTATTGCGGCTATTTTCTACTTTGCGTTTCACTCATTACGAAAAATAGATCGTAGAAATAAGGAATACCTTACACAACAACAGCTAAAAGCAATAGTAGCCGAAATGAGTGACGTTGAATACAATAGCGGATATGAAACTTCAGACATCGAAGAGGTAGATGCAGTCGAAGGCCTTATCGATGGAGGTGATACAAGCACAGCGGAAGAATCAGATGTCGAAGAATCTGCTGAGAGCAGCGATGATGACCACAACAGAAATCCGGCTGGAGCTAATTCTTTTATATCAAAGAACAAACAAGTTGTTTGGTACCAAGATCCTATTTTACCTCATCATGGAAGATAACCATGACACAATATTTTACGAGAACGTTCAGGCCCAACACGTTTCTTCTGCTTCTTCTTTTTTTATTTATTTTCGTAAACCTCTTCTTGAAATTATCCTAAAGTGGACGAATGAAGAACGAGAGATTGTTTTCGGCAAAAATTGGATAAAATGAATGTCAAAGAATTTAGGATATTTATTGTAGTTTTGATACTAATAGGTGCATACAAATCTTATAACGAAGACGTAACACAACTTTGAAGCAAAAATCGAAAGTCGAAAAATCTTTGGTACTATTATCGCTCGAAAAAGATTTCAAAATATACTTCGTGTACTTAGATTCGACGATGCGGCGGAAAGACAAAGAAAAAGAAGTGGCGACAAAATAGCACCAATACGGAAATGCTTTGAGTTATGGAACACTTATTTGCAAGATGTTTGCGTATTTGCGTATATTTGCGTATGTACCAAATTGGTATATGACAGCTTGTAACTTTCAAAGGCAGATGTCCCTCTAAACAATATATTCCATCAGAACCTAGACGATATGGAATAAAATTTTGGGCCAATTGTGATAGTGTAACAGCCTATGCATGGAAACTGGAAATTTATCCTGGAAAGCAGGGAGAGGAAAGTGACAAGAATCAAGGCGAAAAGGTTGTAAAACATTTAGTAGAAGAAATTGAAAACTCTGGAAGGAATGTCACCTGCTACAATTTCTTTACTTCGTACAATCGTACTTCGTACACATAACCTAACCCAGAATCAAGTAAAACAAAATATTTCCTGTTGAAACTAAGGTTCAAAACCTAACCAATCAAGCAAATCTGGATAAGTCCAAACAAAATAATTTTAAAGTTACATTTCAACCAAAATTGGATAAATCCGTTTCTAAAGATACCTGCAACAGAACTATGGGCTGCAATGTTATAAGTCTCTAATGAAGATGGCATCTACATGGCACTTTGAAAAAAGCCAATATCTGTCAGTGTCATTATTACTTTGAACGAAACACCACAGTTTAGCGTTAGAAGAAATTGACTTAGGTCGTAATCTTCCACATAAAAAAATAAAAAGTACATTCAGCGCTGCATATTAGCAACCAGCCGAAGCAACTAGCTCTGTTGAATTACTGTAGAACTAATAAAGTGTTTCCATCAGATGGCACCGCCGTATCTCTGGATTCTGTTTAGATTATTTAGACACGTACGCAACATTATGAACTAAAATCACAAACCGACTTACATTGAAGCGAAAGAGCCGTGTGTAGCTCTTTATATACCCACATAACACGATATTTACTAATTCTTAATTTGATTGGTCCCAGTGCAAAAATGGGCGTGGTTTAAGTGCTCTGACGTAGGAAACATGCAAGAACGTGTTCAAACATGTCCACTCAATGCTCAACAGAACAATATTTTTAGTAGTATCTTTCTTGTATAAAAGTAAAATATAAAATATTATAAAATTTAATGCGTTTTTTGAAAAATCAATTTAAGAAAATGTCTCAAAATCGTGTTAGGATGGAGCAAATTTTAAATCTGATTCAGAATCAGCACGACAAAAGGCATAAACTACACGTATTGGTGGATAAGAAAACCAAACTGTGTTGACCACTGTTATTGAATAAATCGATTTTTTTAATTAATAAACTCACATTATTTTCTTACACCCGTACATCATTATTAGGACATTATGAATAATTTAAAAATAATATTATGTTTGTTAATTTATACACATATGAGCACAATGAATTTCTTTGGCAAAACTACGAGCTTTTTCGTAAACGAAAACTTCTCCACACTACAATACACGTGACGTTCAATTCAAGCACCTGCTACCACCACAAACTGAGAAAGCCCTAATTAGCTAAGGTATAATTAAGCGAATAATAAAGATTTATAATCGCTTAATTTAAAAGCTTCTTACGCTCCTATCTCATAAGGAGAGTACACTTTTGGCATCGTTTCTTCTAAAAATTGATGTTGGTGGGATGTTAATTCAAAAATGCGGCCTATTTTAAAGTAATAAACACTAATATTAAATTATTTGTATGTTGAAGTGCCTAAGTAACATATTGCTGTATGACTCTAAATTTGAGTTAAATTGAAGCTTTATTTCGGGGATTTTCGACTTTCCGGCGATTACAAGTATTAGCTTCAAATTATGTTTTTGTATATTCGTATTATCGAATCATAAACAAATAAAATCGCGAGGGCAGATTAATATATAATAAAGTCCCTATAAAATAAGAATAAAAAAAGGCAAAATAATGAAACCAATCTCGAAATTAAGTAAATTTATTGTACCACTAATGTATTATCTTTTCCAATAACCACCGTTTACTGCAACACATTTTTTCAAACACTGAATTATTTTTTTTATTCTGTCCATGAAAAAATTTTCTTGCAGCAGACCGAATTTCAGTGTCTGATTAAAAATGTTGAGCTTTCAATACCTTCTTAATAGAGGAAATGTGCCTATTCTAGCACCATCGTCATCGCCTGTAGTGGAGCTAACCCACCCATAGCCAACCCAGAGTGGTGGGAGTAACTTGAAACCACCACAACCCAACCTAATTCAACTCGCCCCGGCCACCCCCAACCCACGCCAAACCACTCCCAAAGTAGATTGGGATGATTTAGGGATAAGTTGAGGTAGGTTAGGCTTTGGTTTGGGTTGGTTGGGTGTGAGTTGGTTTAGGTTGGGATGGTTTCGGGTTACCCCCACCACTCTGGGTTGGCTAGGGGTGGGTTATTTTCATTTAAAATGCCAATCAATAAATTGGAAATATAGCGTCTACACCTGTCTGTTGTCTCATCGACTACGAAATCAATATAATTTCTAGCGCAACCGTCACCGCTCGTGGTGGGGGTAACCCACTCCTAGCCAAGCCAGAGTGGTAGGAGTAACCTGAAACCACCCTAACCCAATCCAATCCAACTCACCCTCAGCAACTCCCTACCCACCCCCAACCTACGCCAAACCACCCTTAACTTGAATTGGGGTGTGTTGGGGTGGCTTTGGGGTAGGTTGGGATAGTTGAATGTGAGTTGAGTCAGATTAGTGTGGTTTCGGGTTTCATCCACACCACCCTGGGTTGGCTAGAGGTAGGTCATTTTCATTTAAAATGCCAATCAATAAGTTAGCAATACATATAGCGTCCACAATTGTCTGTTGTCTCATCGACTTCGAAATAAATATCATTTTCACCTATTGTCTCCTTAGTTTTCATCATATTTTCTTCAAGCAATAGATTAATAAACTTTTTTCTTGCAGTTGAGCGACTAGGAACTGACAGTTTCGTATACTTCTTTAAAAAAAATTTTTAGCGTTGAATTATCCAACTTTGAAAGTGAAATGTTTGCACTTAAGAAGGCGTTACACAAGTCATAACGGAAACTTTTCTGTTCTATATTTTTACTTGTTAAAGTAAACGATTGATTCAGAGTAGCTTGTGGTGAATTTTTAAATCTTGTGATATTTCTTTTATGCAAATCAGTTCCTACATGCTGCGTTAATTGAAATTTGTTATCGCATCGAATCTACAATAATTAATTGCAGTTATCTGTACAAAATTAAGGATAATCTTTTATCCAAATCGACACATGTCAATATTTCGACATATCAAAAATAACAAGGTAAAATTACGTGTACATATATTTTCGAGAACTAACTAAACACAACTGGCGATATGACTGACCTATAGGTCAACCTCATTGCTCATAGATTCACGACTTGATAAACACAAATCTGGGCATTCCCGCTGTACGGAAATGCTCATACGGACTGTGAAATAAATTATAAAATATTAACAAATATGCAATCTTATATGAAATATGCTCAAACCAGTTTTTATATGCAAGATATGCAAAACAACAGTAGTCGCAAATGCTTTCTTTTTTACGTGATCCGTATAGATTTTTGGTAAACATATCATAAATAAAAAATATGCATTTCATATAATCCCAACTTTAGTTATTAAAAATTTTATTCAAGAATTTAACTATCGGATCAATTTTTGTCAAGAAGTGAACGGAAATCAGTTAAACAATTGACGTAATATTTTTCCCGTTTTTTAACTCCTCTTTTGCTACTTAAGTTACTTAAGTACTTGTTTTACGACATTATGTTACTCTCTAAAGTCCCTTAACAAAGCTAGAGATTACAATTTAGTAAAATTCGCTGACGCCACAGTGCAAAAATGTCATAATATCAAAATTTTTTAAACTACATAAAATGTTCTGCCTTAAAAATAAAATTATCATGTTCAAGCATTTATTTGAAATATAGCCTGGTAAGAAATTATTTTCCGTGTGCATTACATTACGCACACTCTGTACAGCATATATACATATATTAAGACAATCTGCATATTAGATACAAATAAAGTAAATTAAAAATATCTGTACCTTAAGGAGAAAATAGTCTTTAGAAAGCAATATATCTTCTTTACCCGCTGTGAACTTTGTAAATTCTGACGGTTCAAGTTAAGTTTCAGTTTTTGAATACCATCTCTTTGATATATTGCCAAAAAGGC
Organism: Melolontha melolontha; assembly: GCA_935421215.2. Taxonomy (NCBI): domain Eukaryota; kingdom Metazoa; phylum Arthropoda; class Insecta; order Coleoptera; family Scarabaeidae; genus Melolontha; species Melolontha melolontha. Next base: position 149,124,361 of record OW285238.1, read on the forward strand.
GAGCGACCCGTTCCCAAGAGTTGGGAATATTAGAAGTGGCAGTTAAGAAAATTTAGCTTCACTACCAAGAAAAAAAAACTTCGAAACAGGTACTCAACTTTCTTTATTAATATACAGGAAATACTTTTTTAAGAAAACATTTATTGACACTTTTTATAAATTTGCCTGTCTTGAATTTTCTGCGAACATTCCCTATATTTTATCTACCGTAGAGAAAATTTACTTTTTCCATTGTCTTATAATTGTCGGCAGCACATATCTTAGAGCACTTTTTTTGAGGAAATGAAAATGAGATATTATCTATACGTCATAATCTAAGCTGGGATTATACACTGTGTCCATAAAATATGGACACAAGCCCGTAATAACGTTATTGTGCATTATTTGACAAAATTCAAAGATATATCGATTTTTATTAGCTATATTTAGATGCTACTATTTTGTTTTTTCCGTCGACCTTGAATAAGTTATGACGTCATTGATAATTTTTTTAAATGTCAACCCCATTTTTTTTAATGGATTTTGAAAGCTTTTACAATTCTTTATTCGATGATTTAAACATTTTGGTGTTAGTGTTACATTAGAAAAGTCTATGCGACACAACCGGAAAATTTGGACGTTTTACGACAACGCATCATCTACGAAACCAGACTAATCACTCCCGAAATATTACAGAATGTGCGAAATGGAATTTATCATCGCTTAGGATTTTGTCAACAAAATGAAGGAAAACATTTTGAGCATTTGTTATAAATTTGATACTGAAAATGTCAAAAATAAAACTTAGAATTACAACACACTTTACTCAAAAATTTTCTATTGTAACATACAAAAATTTTTAAAACATCGATTAAGAATTGTAAAAGCTTTCAAAATCCACAAAGAAAAAGTGGGGTTGACATTTAGAAAAAATATCAATGACGTCATAACTTATTCAAGGTCGACGGAAAAAATAAAATGGTAGTATCTAAATATAGCTAATAAAAAACATTAATCGACATATCTTTGCATTTTGTCAAATAATGCACAATAACGTTACTACGGGCTTGTGTCCATATTTTATGGACACAAATGATTACTCAAAAATTTTCTAATGTAACATACCAAAATTTTTACATAATCGAATAAAGAATTGTAAAGGCTTTCAAAATCCACAAAAAAAAATGGGGTTGACATTTAAAAAAATAATCAATGACGTCATAACTATTCAAGGTCGACGGAAAAAATAAAATGGTAGTATCTAAATATAGCTAATAAAAAACATTAATCGACATATCTTTGCATTTTGTCAAATAATGCACAATAACGTTACTACGGGCTTGTGCCCATACTTTATGGACACAGTGTATGAAAATGCATATTTTTTATTATATGTTTACTAAAATTCTTACAGATCTGTATGCTTATCTTACATATAAATATTGCTTTGAGCATATTTCATATAAAATTGCATGTATGTTCATATTTTATTATTTATTTTTAAAGTACACCGTAAAAATATATAAAACAATTTATTCATAATATATCAAAATTACACTAACAATCCGTATAAACAAATAGCGGAAATTCCCAGATTTGTTTTTATTAAGTCGGGGAAGTTCAAGTGAATCTACGAGCAATGAGGCTGACCTATAGGTCAGTCATATCACCAGTTGTGTTTAGTTAGTTCTCGAAAGTATATGTACATGTAATTTTATTAAATATATGTTATTTTTGATATATCGAAATCTTATTCACATGTTTCGATCTGGATAAAGGATTATCCTGAATTTTGTATAGATAATGGCAGAGTGTTTTGTAATCTTTGACAAAATTCCTGTCGTTTCGGTCTATTCACAGGAAGTATTTCATGAGTCGCTTGTAATCGGTAGGGGTGTAAATGTAAATCATGCTTAAGGATTCGTCTGCAAGTGCTTCTTGATGTAAATGTCGCACGGAAAACTAAGAACCTTCTTCTACCAATTGCCCTGCCACTTCAACATTTTCCTCATTTCTTAGTGTTGGCTTTTTTGTGATCCACGTTTCCTGTTTCCCTGAATGAAATTCTTCTAAAAAATTCTGATATGCATCCCTGAGAGAATAAATCCATTCATCATTAATTTTGCTATCATTTCTAAAATAAATTTCAATAAGGTGCCGTTTCATGTAGTCCGTTAAATACAAAAGTCATTATTAAATAGCTAATTAATTGCAGACATCTTCCAACTTGTCAATTTGACTTATGATTATTTACAAATGACACTTCGTCAGTTCTCTAAGCTCAGATGTGACCAATATGTCTGTCTTAGTCGTTCATGGCCTACCTAGGATACAAATTTCGTGGCCCACTTGATATTATTATTTGTCAAGCAATCCTGAATTTGACATTTTTTTGACAGAGACATTTGAGATTTATTTATTACTGTGCTATGACAACTAGCATTATCGATATCAATCAGAGAAGGATTCTTCAAATTCCTAAGTAGTTGATTTCAAACCACTTCAGAAAATTTGTAGCGAATGTAACAATATAATAGGTCTATCAATAGAGTTAACTTTAGCCACTTTACCACTATTGAAAGACCCTAGGATTATTACATAACTGTGTTGTGAAAAGTAACGACATTAAATTCAATTTGTTCATCTGGATACATTTTAATGAAATAATTACAAGTCAACTGATTGAGATATATCCAATTATCATCTTCATTTTGCAAACCGCTTCCAAAATGGACCATTACCCAATAAATATATTTTACTCAACAGTAAATACCATTTTGAAACTAAAAACAACACATTGTTTTATTTATTTGCTTGTTTGGCGTCTACTATGGGAAATTTAAATTTAAAAATCAGGCATGCCAGTAAAAAGTTGCAGAATTGTTCGCAGCTTAAGAAAAAAATGTATCATTTATAATCGCCCGTTATATATATATATATATTCTGTATTACCAGCAAACATTGTAAATATTTCTGTTAATTGTGTATAAATGAAGATATCATTAGACAAACTTGTAGTTACTTTTAACGATGTCATATACACTAATTAAAATGTTAATGAAAATAGAAAAGTTACTGACAATATTGAATCTCTACATGTAGGAATTTCTAAATAATAAAAGAAATGTTAATTGTAACCGCTGCATCGTGACTGCAGACACCTACATATTACCAATTAAATGCAAGTTTGATTATTCAAACAATATCCTGGCCCTGATTGTAATACCCAACAATAATGGCGTGTCAAGTAAATCCCCCACCTGTCAGTATGATTCATATTGTTCACATCACTAATACGAGCGCTGTCAGAATCGCTATCTATCTCCACCTAGCTGGCTTATGTCAAGTCTCTCTCTGTGCGAATACTTCTTTCTTTTTGGTTCTGGTACGTCGCTTTCCCGTGTCATTATATTACTGGATCAAAAAAGTCACTCACTTCTTTTTACCATTCCAGATAATCCGCTATACTCGCAACAAACCATTTTCAAGGAAAATTTAATCATGAAATATTTTTGAACGTCTGTCCGAGTTATATAATCTTCTACATATGTTTTTCGCCCTTCTTGAGGAAATAAATTATGAAATAATCTAATGGTAAACTTGACGTACGTCTCGCAATATTTTATAAGTAGATAGTAACATGTTCTAATAATAATGTTCTTCATTGCCTAACAAAAACGTTAATATTTCTATTTACAAGATAAATTACAAATATAAATGTAAATTCAGCGTAAATACAACTAGTATAAATAATAATAAGTATTAGAATCTAATTCTAAAATTAATTACCTAAACTACAAGGGTGGTTCGGAAACTACGTGACCTAAGTTAGAAAACGAAAGTTTTTTTAGCAAAACAATTTATTTTTCAATATAGTCTCCTGCTCGCTCAACGGACTTATCGCAACGATATTCCAAATTAGCAATGCTATCATTGCAGGGCTATGAATCCAAGTCCCGATATAGCTATTTACACCAGCGATTACCTCGGAATTAAACGAAAATCCTTACCACCGGCCATTTTATCAGGTTTGAAAAGAGATGATAACCACTGGGACCCAATCTGAAGAATAGGACGAAGGAGGCATTAATTCAAATTCATTAATTTTTTCCATTGCAATCGCAGACTTGTGGGCAGGTGCGTAGCCCTGATGGAAAATCACTTTCTTCTTTGTCAAATCAGACCATTTCTCTTTGTTGCAACAAATTGGCATAATACTTCTCATTTATTGTTTTCCCCTCTTCTAAATAGTCGACCAAGATAATACCATGAGAATCCCAAAACACACATACCATAACCTTTCCTGCTGATAAAACCGTTTTTCCCATTGTTTGGATTGTTCTTTGGCCTCGGGAGTGTAATGGTGGACTCAAGTTTCATCGACGGTAATAAAACGGCGTATAAAGTCCTTCTGATTGTGGCGAAAGGGTGCCAAAAGAACGCGAGAAGCACTCAAACGAATCAGTTTTTGCTATTCTTTCATTTCCAAATCTGCAGCTAAAATTCTGTGCACACTGTTATTTGAGATATCTACAATGTCTGCTATGTGGACTTTATCAATAATATCCGAAACAGTAACGGTTTTTGGACGTCCAGTACGGAGTTCAACATTTGTGATCATACGACCACGCTTAAATTCGGCAACCCAGTTTTTAACGATTGAAAACGCAGAAGCGAATTCTAATAATGTCGAATCCAGCTCTTCTTTGACGTCGGTTGGTGTTAAGCCTTTCAAATTAAAATACTATCACAGCTTTAAACTCAATTTTTTCCATTATTACAAAATCACACGAGACGTACACTTTGGCGTATTGTCAAAAACAGACTAATTGACAGATCGCTCTGTACTGTCATATTTAACCTATTATGGCCCAGTTTTTCAATCGGAGGTAAATCTGAAGGTTAAGTTTACCTCCAGTTTACAGTTAATCTTTGCAAGTGTATTTCAATCTTTATGTAACCGTCAGTAAGTTAACTGGTAGCTTCTCCCTTGCTATGTACGGTTGGCTAACCCGTGCGAGAGGCATTAAACATACTGTTCATAGTTTTATGGAAAGTGACAGCTGCTGTCACCGTTAGCTGTCAAGTGTCTGGTCAAGCGGTCGCGCTGTGATACAAGCTAACCTCAAATATTGGTGTGGTTTGGTTGAATTATCAAATTATAATAAAATAATGGAAGGAAGTGACTGGAAAACTGGGAAACGATCCACCAACTTTTCTCACGATGAAGAAATAATTTTGGTAAACTTGGTAGACAAGTACAGAAACGTCGTAGAGTGTAAGAAAAGTGGAGCGGCCACGTGGAAACAGAAGGAGGAAACGTGGAAAAAAATCCACGAAGAATTTAGTGCCAGAATTGGGAAGTTTCGTCCACTAAAAAATTTGAGGGAAAAATATTTAAATTTAAAAAAGAAGACTAAACAGAAATTCTCTCAACAAAGTCAGTCGATGAGGAGGACGGGAGGAGGTCCATCTGAAACTTTTGAGATTGCGGAAGTGGAACAGACCATCAAAGAAATACTAGACAAAAACTGGTTTGTCTAATGAATATGACAATGATTTCATTATTTCAGGTAGATATAAAAGATTATAATATAATGATTATCAAGACCTAATTATATAATGAATATTTTTTTTTGTTAGATGAAATTTCAATGATTGTGGATGAGGCTCCCGCTGCCCGGGAAGTGCTCACCATTATAGTTGATCGCGATACAAAAACAGACCGTAAATATCATATTTTATCATTCACACAGTTGGTTAAAAGTATTTTTTCAGAAATACCTGATGAGAAAAACGAAGAGTGGCAATACAGTTCTGGCACATCAACAAGAGTTCATGAAATACCAACATGGTCCACTTATGCTTCTAATGATTTGAAAAAAGCACCTCACAAAAAATTGAGGACCAACATTGTGCATAGCACACCAAAAAGTGATAAAAAATATATCAACCTAAATTACAAGTTAATGGAAGAAAAGGTTGACTTTGTGAAACTACAAAAAGAGAAATTTTTGGAGGAACATCAGTTGCGAATTATTTTACTTCGGAAGCAGATAGAAAATGAGGACTTAAAAAAACAGCAATTAATAAATAAAACAGCCAATGAGGGTACTTAAGTTACAATCTAGTTTAGTTAATTTTAGTTTTATAAGATTTAAGAATTTTAGTTTATAACATTTAGGTATTAAGGAAAGCATTTTTCATAATAAACACCCAAGTAAAATGTAGAAATAATTTTTATTGGTGTATTGTATCTTAAAGGTAGGTTCGATGCAGATGTGTAAAGTTGGACACAGGCTCCTTAAACAGACCTTTATACAATGTTCAACTTCACATTACAATGGTCTTAATCTAGAAAAATAATTGTTAATAAGATTAAATCGGGTAATATTATTTGGTCCTCCTCTGTTGACATTGTGTTCATTATAAGCCTCATCCACCCCAACATTATTTACTAATTCTATGGCTGCCTCTTCTTCGGGATTATTCGCAGGAATTCGCTCTCTTTGCTCACATGCAATATTGTGCAGAACTGCAGTTGCCACAATTACCGCCTGAGTTGTGTCTAATTGGAGTCTTAGTCCCAAAGCCAAAGCTGGGAACCTTCGCTTCCATACACCATAGGAACGTTCCACCACATTCCTAGTTCTAATGAGAGATTCATTGTACAAATACTCTGGTTCATTATTTGTGTTTCTGAGAGGAGTTAGAAGATAATTCTTCACAGGATACCCACTATCTCCTACAAGAAGATTTTCTTGAAAAACTCCATCTTCAAAGGAACGAAAGAGCACTGAATTTCTAAAAATATGGGAGTCATGTGATGATCCAGGTCATCGTGCTACAATATCTCTTATTTTGAAATCAGGGTCTGCAACCGTTTGAACATTCATTGAAAAAAATTGTTTCCTGTTCCTGTAAATTTCCGCATTATCACCACCAGGGGATTGGATTTTCACATGGCTACAATCGATAGCCCTAATGCACCTGGGAAAACGCGCTATGTTAAAAAAACTCTGCCGAATATCATGAAATTCTTCATTTGTGGGCATTCGAATGTAAGTTGGTCGAAGTGAAGCAAGTGCTCGACTTACTCTTTTTACTATTTTACATGCGGTACTCTTGTGCACCCCGGCAAAGTCACCTGCTACGCTTAGAAATGAGCCTGTTGCGTAAAATCGCAACGCTAACAACAACTGATTTTCAGCAGACAAACAGTCATTTCTGGAAAAAAAAATCAAGAAGTTAAGTTTTCACTTCAGATTAAAATACGTTATAATCACCTTTGTGTAGGATAGGATATAGGTGTAGTAGCTTCAATTTCCATTACTATATTTTCTACAGTTCGTTTTGTGAGACGAAATCGTGAAAAAAAATCTTCTTCGTCCCATTCTTCGAAATGGTTTGGCCGATGTCTAATTATTTTCGGTCGGCGAACTTCTTCATCACTGCTAAATGCATTTACGTTGTATAAATCCATGTTAGAATACTAAAGACGTGAAGACACTCTCATTACACATTTAAAACATAAACATAACCTATCAATTCAGGAATTTAACCAGCAGTTACAGTAGTTTACAAACTGTTCTCTGAGTTTACCGGAAGATGGTTTGGCGGTAAGCAAAACTGCTAGTTAACCAACAGATGTGGCGGTTACCACCGATTGAAAGACGCATTTCTGCAATTAACTTCCAGTTTTCTTTTAACTGTCGGTTTACCTCCGATTGAAAAGCTGGGCCTAAAGGATTATTCTACAGAATAGTAAGGAGGATTCCTGCGAATTCGCGCCATCTCTGTATTAGGCCACGTAGTGCCCGAACTGTACTTGTACATAAAACTAATAAAACTACTGCGAAAGATCTACATATAATTAGGCTGCATCATTGTAAAGCGGATACAAATTTATGTTTTTCGAGAATATACTATTTTAAGAAACTTTACCAAACATAATAATTTTTATTATCCATTATGAAAATACATTTTTGACAAAAGACATAAAGAGCAGAAGTATGCGAAATATTATAAGGCGCCAAAGGTTTTATTTTTCAATATAAAACGTTATAATTGTGCAACTATTTTACTAATCCTGTATATTTTAATTTAGTTGTGCATAATGGACAGAATGCTATATTTATTCGCTCGCTACGAGTCCTTTATCTAGAGTGTTGAATTGGTTTAAGATATTCACTGTAGAGACTGTTTGATGATACTGCAATTAGCAGAAGAAGAGATTATTAGATGGGGTCGGTTAGTTAGCGGCCCTATATTCGGCGACGGGCCAGCATAGTGAGCGGTCCAAAAGAATTCAGCGTAAGGCCAACCCAACGTGCGGGTCCATTGCTTATTTTACACGGCGACAATAGAGCCCGAAGAGTGGTTCTAGATAAAGAACTAACCAGCACAAGGAGCAGCCCCCTAAAATGTGCATAGACCATAATAAGATTCGGTTTGCACAAAGAAGTATAAAATTCGTACACGAGCGTAGCCTGTACGAAAGTGTAATTAAATATTCAATCAGGTTTCCATAGCTTGTTGACCTTCAAACGGCTTCTCTATGACACCTGCGATAAATATTCGTTTTGTAATTTATCGTGATTTCATTAATCGCTGGATGTTCTTGTTTTTTGTTTCTATTACTTTTGTTTATATTCATATATCTTATTAGTTTCTATCTTGTTTTATGCTTTTTTTGATATTTTTTATATATGAGGAAGTTATTATTTATAATATTTCTTTGTTGCTAATAGCATGTATATGATTTACAATTTTTATTTTGTATTTTGTGCTGTAAATGGAATATTCTTTTGGGTAAATTAATTAAAAATATATTGGCTTTTGTATGGAATAGACTACCATACAAATAAAAGTGTTAAAACACTTGTATTAAATGTGTGTGTTAAGTACGGGTGTGAAGAACACAATACAAGTTCATATATTTGCAAATGTGTATCTCTATAGAGACGTAGACATTTTTCATTTTTCTAGAGAATTATTGGTATGACCCAGCTGGAGAGATACATACACAAAGCAACAATTTCGCTATATCACAGAAGTTATTAAGACAAACGTAGAAGAACATTCAGCGCTGGTCAGTGAGGACCGCCAAAACAACTAACACTGTCTCAATAACAAGTGCAGAATTTAGCCAAGTGCTTCCCTTAGTACAAAAGTCTTCGTTTCATGAGTTGTAGACACAACTCAAAGTCGGAGACTTCTTAATTATTAAATTAAAAGTCAATTGGAATAACAACAAATAAAGGTGAATGTAAGAGAATTTTACGAAAAAAAAATTAAAGAAATATATTGTAAAATCATCTACTATTACTTGAATAGGTACTTGTAACATCAAGATTGATTGTCTTAGACTCACGTACATATTTTAGAAATAATAAATTTTATGTTTATATAAGGTTAGAAAGAATATTAGTTAATTAAAATACTTTTTATTTGATAATCAAAATATAATCGCTATGAGGTTTCAAGTAAACACTAAACAAACAAAAACAGCATATACTGAACATAAATCAATACTTAAAAAAACAACACCATAACGTAAACAAAAATATTTTGGAATTTAAAACATTTATCGGCATGGACCGAAATGCAGAGCATATTAATATTTAAAAAATATTTTCTAGATTATAAAAACAAAGTCTCTAAAATACATTATCACACTAGATGGATCGGATGTGTTAGAAAAACCTATTCTACATCCATAAGCTACTACCTATATACAAGGGGAGAACTGAAAATTTTTGTATCAAGTAATAATAATAAAATTGCTATAGTAGCAATTGGGCATACCACCACTGCGAATTCGTCGAAATTTTGTAGGATTAAGTTCTGTTCGAAAGACTCGTTCAGCCGATTGATTTTTCTTTTCAGGTGCTACCGTATAAACGTATCATCAAATGCCTAATGCAAAACTGGTTCCTATATTTTCAAAAACTAAGTACCGTTCCTGGGGCTTATCTTTGGTGAGCAAAATGTTGTAAAAAATTACAAAACCAAAGCCCAATCATAAATAAACCAGTTCTTGAATGAGAAAAAGGGTGCCACCGTGTATTTTATACTTGATTGGTTTGTAAACGGTAATCTACGCCACACCGAAATCGTAGAGGATATTAAGGTCCACCAGATGAAAATTGGTTTGGGAAGGAAGCTACTAAATTTATTCATATTGCATTTCATAAACTATACAAACTAAACAAATAACTACTTGAACTCTAACAGCCTGTATAAATTCCACCTCTAAATACGATCGCAATTTAGTCAATTATAAAATGAAACTTATAATGAAAAACAAAACATAATGCCTTTGACAAAGGCATTATGTGCCGAAACGTGTAAGATTATTTTAAATATATACATTAAAGTAAATCAGACCTTAAATCGCCGACTAATTGAATCTACTATAACACGCAAAGATCAAGAAATAATTATCTATCTATCTATCTATCTATATATATATATATATATATATATATATATATATATATATATATAAGTAAAAAATTCCATTAACGGGTGAGCGGTCTGTCAAGTAAAAATAAAACTCCTTTATTCCACTCTATATTTCATAACGCATTGGTTACTTCATCAGGAGTGTAATTCAAAGTTAAAATTTAGCAAATAACGGCACTAAACATGTTAAAATTCGTCAAATTTAAAACATCAAATAATATGTTGTTAGTTTGTCGTCAACCTCTTAAAAACAAATAGAAATAAAATTCTTACATTCTTACTGTCTTTTCGTCTTAACATTGAAGTAGGCGATCCAAATCTCATCACCCATTGTGATATGCCTGACGAAATCTTCACCTTCAACATCGTCAGAAAAGTTATGTTAGTGCCGATCCCATTCTCTTTGTTTTATTTTACCCAGTAGATAAGCTATGGGGGTTCGGGCACAAAATCTCATGTATTTTCTTATGGAGGCTCATTATGCATTTTTGAGGGTGAAACGTCAATGCGCATGCACCAACCTCAACTCCTACACAAAGACAGGTTTGGTATATATATATATATACAATGTGTCCGGGAAAATGTGGGAAATCTCTCGGATTCAGATAGAACATTAAAAAATAAGATGACAAGTTACCATAATTTTTTTCCTAGTGGCCCTCCCTACGGAGATACGGCCTCCTAAAGGACGCCACTGGAAATCAATTTCTCTTGAATAACTTTTAAACTACTTATTATAATTTAATGAAAATTTAATATGATAAACAGTAGTAAGGACCTCTTAAAATACTGCCCTTAAATTTAAATTAGCTTGTTTAGTTTACCAGGGGCGAACTAGGTTGTACATTTTAAAGCTTACATTTTTAACACCCTGTATGATAAGGAGTTAAAAAAACAAATTTGAATACCTTGAACATTAAGCTAAAGGTTCATTGTCGATAAAATGAACCGTTTTCGAGGAAAAAAAATAAAAGTATAAATGTTTTATTTCTATTAAAAAGAACCATGTTTTTTATTTTTTTTAATCTGCAACAAAGTGTGATACAAAAGTCATTCCAGGAACAAAAAAATTTTAGTTTAGGTTACTTAATACGACAAAATTACAAAGATTCTTAGAAATGCAGTTTTGTCCCAGAAAGGCACCTTAACAAAAATTATGTTTAGAAATGTACTCACTAAAGCTTGCAACGATTGAACCTAAATACGCTAATTAGAAATAATCAATTAAAAACTTCATAAGTGGGTTCAACATGGGCTCCGTGAACTCTGATACACCCGCGGGCACGACGAATAGAGGACTGCTGTACTCGCCACAACAACCCAGGATTGTTTCTTATCACATCACAATGAAATGCGATTCTCTGTAAAAGTTCCTCTCTAGTATCAACCGGAGAGGAATACACCAAGGTTTTGAGATGACCCCACAGGTGAAAATCCATTGGCGTTAGGTCGGGAGACCGTGGAGGCCAGGCTATGGGACCTCCTCTGCCTATCCAACGGTTTGGATAGACGTTATTCAGGTGGTCGCGTAAGCAACGCTAAAATGAGGTGGGGCCCCATCATGCATAAAATATATGCTTTGGCGGGTTGCAAGTGGCAAATGCTCTATTGAATCCAGAAAAGGGTTCTGAAGGAACTGTAAATAAAGTTCACCATTCAATCGTGGCGGCAATACGCATGGTCCAATCAAAAAATTGACAATTATTCCTGCCCAAACATTAATTGATTGGAACTGATGTTGATAATGATGAACGACAGTGGCATGAGGGTTTTCATCAGCCCATACATGCGAGTTATGTAAATTTACAATACAATTTTTGGTAAACCCTGCTTCATCGGTAAAAAGAATAGTGCTAATGAAGTTTGGGTTTGTTCGTTGCTGATCTAACAGCCAGTTTGCGAACTGGATTCTACGAGGAAAACCGTCAGAAAGTAGTAGATGCACTTTTTGCAGATGATAAAGGTAAAACAACTGTTCTTTAAGTACTTCATGAATTGTCGTTTTTGACGTATTAAGCTGCGCGGCTAATCTTCGAGTGATTATTAAAGGAGTATCACCTACAGTATCCAAAATATTTTCCTCCAATTACACCGTACGTACTGTTCTTCTCACACCAGCATCAGTACTTTTTTCGCAAAACTTCCTAAAACATTAAAGAAAGTCAATAATGTTACCTTATTAAATGGAATCGCCCACCAGTCTCTCTTAGACGTTGGTCAAGTCGCTGAAATGTTTTCTGATTTGGAATATTGCGATTAGGATATCTTTCTTCATACAACCCTCTTGCTTCCAAAGCATTGCAAGATGCAAGACCGTACATAAGATGCATATCTGCATACTCACTAAATTCGCAAAACTTCCTAAAACATTAAAGAAAGTCAATAATGTTACCTTATTAAATGGAATCGCCCACCAGTCTCTCTTAGACGTTGGTCAAGTCGCTGAAATGTTTTCTGATTTGGAATATTGCGATTAGGATATCTTTCTTCATACAACCTTCTTGCTTCCAAAGCATTGCAAGATGCAAGACCGTACATAAGATGCATATCTGCATACTCACTAAATGTGTATCCCATTATCAAATTAAATTTACCAAGATATTCAAAATTCAATAAATTAATATCGAAGTAAAGAATCAACGTGTTAAAAATATGAAAGATTACAAGATATAAAATTTACACGTCAATGCAAGATATTTATTAATTCGTGGGTACCATAGTAACGTTTGTTAAAACAATGCGTTTTTTAGTACTGAAAACAGCTTTATTTCAGACTTTTGTATCACACTTTGTTGCAGACAAAAAAAAATAAAAAACATGGTTCTTTTTAATAGAAATAAAACATTTATTCTTTTTTTTTTTTTCCTCGAAAACGGTTCATTTCATCGACAATGAACAAGAGTACCTTTTCTTTTCTAATGTTCAAGGTATCAAAATTTGTTTTTTTAACTCCTTATCATACAGGGTGTTAAAAATGTAAGCATTAAAATGTACAACCTACTCCGCCCCTGGTAAACTAAACAAGCTAATTTAAATTTAAGGGCAGTATTTTAAGAGGTCCTTACTACTGTTTATCATATTAAATTTCCATTAAATTATAATAAGTAGTTTAAAAGTTATTCAAGAGAAATTGATTTCCAGTGGCGTCCTTTAGCAGGCCGTATCTCCGTATGGAGGGCCGCAAAAAAAAAAATTATATGAACTTGTCATCTTATTTTTTAATGTTCTATCTGAATCCGAGAGATTTCCCACATTTTCCCGGACACATTGTATATATATATTTGTTTTTAAGAGGTTGACGACAAACTAACAACATATTATTTGATGTTTTAAATTTGACGAATTTTAACATGTTTAGTGCCGTTATTTGCTAAATTTTAACTCTGAATTACACACCTGATGAAGTAACCAATGCGTTATGAAATATAGAGTGGAATAAAGGAGTTTTATTTTTACTTGACAGACCGCTCACCCGTTAATGTAATTTTTTACTTATAAAGTACGGTCGATAATACTTAATAGTCTATATATATATATATATATACCGTAGTCAACAAATTTTAATTTCTGTTCGTATAACGTTTATGCTTGTTATATCCAACGTTGCCTGCTTTCAAACAGTGGAGGAAGAAGCAAAGTGATGGACACACATACACATTTAACATGCCCTATTCCCTAACAAACACTTACCGGGTGGACAACACTTATTTCTCTACGTGCATATATTAATAGTCGATTTCAACATACATGTTTTTACAACTCAAGAAGAGACACAAATCACAAAATGGTATTATGTAGACACCTCAATGTACCTGTACATACCCGATACCCACAAAAATTAAATGTATGGGTTGGTATTTTCAATAATTCAATTGACGGTTCTTTTTATAGGGACATATCAAACAAAAAGTTTACAGTAATCTCGACGAAAGAATACATAATATAAATGAATTGCTAAAAAGATATTGAGAGCATTCTTAACTTTAATACCTGACATGCGCCGCCAAGAATTTTATTATAGGTTGGCCAAGAACAATGTGGTGGATTATTTGAAATTTTAATTTAGAATATTTATTTTTTATTATTATCCGAGAAGAGTTAATTGATTTTCTTTTCATAAGAGTTACATTTATTTCTTTTTACAAAATTTAGAATTAATATTTCATTTCATTTTATTTATACGCGGAAAATATAAGCTTTGTTGTACATCATCATAAATGTAATACACCATAAAATAAATATTTTTCTGTAAATATTAGTGGCGAATTTTATACGCATTTATAAGATGCGTTCTACAACCTTCTAAAGCAATAGACTTACCGACTAGCTATAATCTGACTAAACCTTATCGTAGCTCACTTAATCTACTGGCATACATTCATTGGCAACCTCGCTATAACCTCGCCTTCTTTACTTTTCTCTGTCGAGCTCTTTTCCTCTTCTACTGTCGTACCAGAAATTAAGATTTGTCGATTACGGTATATATATATATATATATATATATAATAACTTACGCTCTCACACAAAACCACACACCCATAGAGAGACGCAAGCTGCCAGCAGCAACCAACACACAAGTTCATACCCAGAAGGAGACACAAATTGCTAGCAGCGAACAACACATATGTTCACACCTTGTTATCTATTTTTTGGAATACTAAGGCATGATTTATTATTATTACTAGAATGTATCTTTGAATAATTTAAACCATAGCAACATAATTACTTGACATTTATATCCTGTCATTCATATTTTGTATTCTCTTGATAAAGGCGTACACAGCCGAAACATGTAGAGTTTTTTAAATACATATATTTTGAAGTAATATACAGACCTTTAATCGCCTACTGTTTAGGTTTACTATATATATATATATTCATATATATACAACAATTGATAAATTATCAATTATTATCATTGATAAATTATCAAAAACTCCGATAATTTATCAATTGTTATATATATATATATATATATATATATATATATATATACCACCAAGAAAAACTATACTTAATTGAAGAAGCTCTTTATAATCATCACGTGGTTGTTTTACTTCAAGATTTTGAGATGCAAATTTTATAATCTCGGATACACTCCCAACTGCATCTTTCACTTTCTGATCTTCAACACCACACATAAAGTTAATTTTGTCAATTTTGATCTAAGCGTCTCTAAACTTCCGTCTTAGGTTTGCGGCCATTTTTTTACACTTTCTACACAAGCTTTTATTTTTAACACTATTTCTGTTAAGTAACACACTCTTCTAATTGATAATTTTAATCAATTGTCATTTTATAGGGGAAGTTCCTTTTTAATTTTCTTAAATGCTGCACCACAGTGATGCCAACTTTTCTTAACAAAAACGGGTAAGAGTATTCGAAGAAAGGGATAAAAAAGCTATATTTAGAACTCGTTGGCTTAAAAAAATATCTATTGCTTGTAAACTATTATCAGGATATGTAAATAATTTAGTTGCCGCCACAATTTTTGAAATTTGATTCCAATTAAATTTTTATAATCAAATTCTTGTTACAAATCGTGGCAGTTACCATAAATTTAATTAAGTTATAATAATAAAGTTATAGGATTATTGTATACTAAAAAATATAAAAACATAAAAAAAATTATATTTCTGTTTATTTTACCAACAAGGGTCACATTGAGAGGCAGTGCGCCACGCCTTCCCTTTGTTCAATACGTATAATTTTTTGCATACCGTATTTTTACACAAAAACAAACATTTATAGAGGGAGTTACGGTCTATAACTTCAAAATTTTTCCTCCATACATCTAAAGACCGCCCTAAATTATATATATATATATATATATATATATATATATATATATTGTAATGATTCAAGGCATACACATTGAGCTGCATCTGAAATGGGAAAAATAAGATATACAAAGTAAGAAAAGGGTAATAAAAGGTTATGTAAGTGATATTATTAAGTATTAGTAGTGTCGAAGTGCATACGAATTTTAATAACGATAACATTATTTTCTTAAATTTCTATATTTATATTTCTTTCATTAATTTCTTTTTTATTATTTCTAATTCAAATTTCAAATATTTGCGCGAAAAACACATATTCAAATTCATATGCATCTTTAATTTATATCGACGCTAGTAAGCCACGCCTACAAATTGACATCTCGCAAATGTAAATATTTATCGTGCGCAGTACTCAATTTGTAACATTAAGTTTTACATTAACCTAACTTGTTAATTTATTAAATAATTTTTAAAATCTGTAAGAATAGTAAAATTAGTCAAATTCCATCTATTTAAATATGTTGATAAGGTAAAACATCGAGACTTTTTGGCATCATTAGATAGCTAAGTTTTGTAAAACAGACAAGCGCTATCGGCATCATCTTTTGAAATTTATAAAATAGTAGACGCATTTTTTTGACCGATCCTTAGAAATTTTTATACATCATTAATTAAAATCGCTAATTTAGTAAAAAAGTAATTAAAAGTATCCTGCCTTTAAATAAACCCGATCGACGAGAGAAATTCTTCAAGAAATTTCGATTTTTAACGTATTTACGTACAACCAGGCGTCATAGATGTAATTTCACCATTATCGCAAGAAAACAAAAAGAAATATTGTCAAGAAACAGTCACAGAACATCTACGGAATTGATTATCGTTCATCTACACCGATACCTGTAATCCAACAGCTAGATAAGAACGCAGGGAGAAATTAGGCATCAGAGACCAAGACCGAAGAAAATCTTCGAAATCGTCATTAGAAACAGCCACCCACGCCGCCAACAATTCGAACAGCAATCGAACTTTTTCGATCGCTGAGAATCATCCCATTTGATGCGTACGTTCTACAAAATAAACATCAGGATTATTATAATCACAGGTTACAGATAAAACGTATTTATTTTTCAAAATTTTTAATTCTTTAAACTTATAAACCAATAAAATTCTCGATTTTGTTTACCTAACCTAAACGTCCTATACTTGTATTAAAATTTAATAAACAACCAATTTAAACGTAGAAATAGTAATTAAAAGGTACTCACCATTATCGTTAAAAGATTATTTATATTGTTATCCATATTTTTATAAGTTAAAACACACATAACCACCTTATTTTCTTAAGTAACACCTTGTTGTCTTTCTTATATGTAGTTTCTTTAATTTCACCCTTTGCAATACATGTTATTTTATTACAGTTTTCTTTTTATAGCAATAAACATAATAGTTTTATTATCATATCAATCTTTTATTTGTCTATATTTACTTGTAGGAGTTATTTCTTTAAGCCTTAACATTAATAGTTTACTTTTATGGAAGCAACTACTTATTACTAACGAAGAGCCTGAGATTTCACATTTAATTAAGCTTTTTAATTTAGTTTCATGCGACCCGACTAGTTGGCAATTTAGAACACAGATAGAGCAGTTTGAGGAGTTATATAAAGGCGCCCATCTTTTTAATTTTAAAATTAATATTTTTGAACTCCTTCATTATATTTATTATCACATCCTCAGCTATTCATCATTGGTCACTTTAACGTGAGGCCCTTTTAAAATAGAGCCTACAGCGAATAATAACATTTGCCAGCCCAACGTGAGGCTAAGTATATTATAACAATATATATATATATATACCGGGTGTATTATGAAAAACCTTTCTTGCTGTAACTTTTTTATTTTTTATCCCGAATGTAATAAATTATACGTCGAACTAAATCGTTTTAAAAACACTGTCACGTGATCCTCTTTGAATTTTTTTTTACACTTTGTTTTTGACAGACAACTGCAAACTGTGTTTTTTTAAATTGCACTATACTTTTTTTTTCCTTATTCAAATATATTACTTTTTCTGAATATGAAACTGTAAACAACGATATCCTTGTATGAAAAAAAATCGAGAAATTGAGGGTTTTTTTTTAGTTCGATTTATTCTGCTTTTTCCGAACACAGAGATTTCTTAAATGCATTTTAAATACTCTATTTCATTTTATTACCAGCAAATGTGTGTACCTTTTAAAATCACTTACATTCAATACTATATAGCCCATAAAGGATTACAAACCAATGTTATCAGTGAGCGGTGGGTCAACAACAACATTTACAGTGTTTATTTTAAAAATTTAAAAATCAAGCAGTCATATTGAACGATAAAAGTGCATTCCAAATTTTCGAAGAGAGCTGTGACATCTGTCAGTCACACATTCATTATAACATTTTCAACGATTTATTTCTAAATTTTGTTATTGAAATGGATAATGGCGAATGTGTGGATGCGATTCAAGCATATTTTGAATGCGGAACAAATTCTGCAGCTGCTTTGCGACTTTATGGAAATCGTTTTCCTGACAGACTGCGTCCAAGTGCCGATAAGTTTGGAAGGCTCGTGCGAAATTTACGAAATTTTGGATCATTCAAAAATTCGAAAATAAACGCACATGTAATTCAAGATCAAAATTTAGAATTAAGTGTCTTGCTCTATTTGGAAGAAAACCCTAATATGTCTACGCGAGAAATTGCTCACTACATGCAGGTATCACATTCTACAGTTCAGTACATTCTGAAGAAGTACAAGTTCTTTCCTTATAAACCACGGAAGGTGCATGCTCTCGGTGAAAACGACCCTCAACGAAGGGTTCAATTCTGCACGGTTTTCATGAATAAACTAAGGGAAGATCCAATTTTTTATCGTCGTGTGTTGTGGTCAGATGAATGCACTTTTGGGAAAAATGGTGTATTCAACAGAAATAATCATCGCCATTGGAGCACTGAAAATAACCATGTTGTGATGCAACACAATTTTCAAAATCGGTTCAGTGTAAATGTATGGTGTGGCATTTTAGGCGATAGAGTAGTAGGGCCTTTTTTTGTGGAGGGTAATCTAAACCAAGAAAAGTATAATAATTTGTTACGCAATGAATTAGGCGATTATTTGGATGAGTTGCCACTTGCTGAGTTAAACAGGGTGGTGTTCCAACAGGACGGTGCCACACCCCATAATGCACGAATGAATACTGATTTTCTAAATAATTATTTTGGCGTCAGATGGATGGGCATTTACGGACCTATTCGATGGCCTGCTAGATCGCCAGATCTGAATCCACTGGATTTCCTTCTGTGGTCTTACATTCAAAATCATGTCTATTCGACTCCACCTGATACCAGAGATGATTTAGTAAGAAGGATAGTACAAGTATGTCATGAAATACCACCAAATCTTATATTAAACGCAGCAGTTGGAGTTAATAGAAGGTGTCAAATGTGTCTGGAACAAAATGGGGTCGAACATTTGATTCATTAAAATATATGATAGCTTGATTTCTGCAAATTTCGTAGTTTTTTTTTAATAATACAAAATTTGTCACTCAATTTAATGGAGGTGCCTTCAGGAAATAAATGTTTATTAGAATAACTAAAAAAAAATATGTAGTACAATTTAAAAAGAAAATTTAATACTGTCTGTCAAAAACGAAATGTCAAAATTTTTTTTTTTAAAAAGACAGGTTACAGTGCTTTAAAAACGATTTAGTTTGACATTCATTAAAATCAGATAAAATATAAGGAAGCTACAGCCCCAAAGGTTTTTCATAATACACCCGGTATATATATATATATATATATATATATATATATAACAATTCATAAATTATCGGAGTTTTTCGGCTTTTATATGAAATATTTAAAAATATCAAATTAGTATGTATGTAATTGCAAAGATATTTCTAAATATTTCATATAAAAGTCGAAAAACTCCAATAATTTATCAATTGTTATATTTAATAAATCGGCTAACAAATTATTTAACACTTATATATGTATATATCCCATAATTATATCCCATCGAAGCAATGTTTAGGAATTCTTGACCGTATTTGTATATATTAATTAATCATTTCTAGGAATTGCGGTCGTGTTGTTAATAAAATAAGGTTTTGAAATCCAATTCAGCTGAATTGATTTAGCCTTATTCATTTGTTTTGTTATACTGTAAAATATTACGATACATAGAATACAAATTTACATTTTGGGCAATTAATATATAGGGAGTAAAAAATAAAAACTTCTTCACAGGCAACATTCTCGTAAGACTATAATAAAAGAATTGCTAGTTACGTTAAAATTAAACTGTGATAATAAGAAAATGTGATAACAATTACAATATTTTAGTGTATACTCACTTTATCCATTAAGAACAAAAACAATTTCAATTCCACAATATTTCCACTAATTATATGTTATTAGAACTACATACTGAATATTAATTATAAAATTATATATATATATATATATATATATATATATATATATATATATATATACATATATATATACCGGGTGTATTATGAAAAACCTTTGGGGCTGTAGCTTCCTTATATTTTATCTGATTTTAATGAATGTCAAACTAAATGGTTTTTAAAGCACTGTAACCTGTCTTTTTAAAAAAAAAATTTTTGACATTTCGTTTTTGACAGACAGTATTAAATTTTTTTTTTTTAACTGTACTACATATTTTTTTTTAGTTATTCTAATAACATTTATTTCCTGAAGACACCTCCATTAAATTGAGTGACAAATTTTGTATTATTAAAAAAAAACTACGAAATTTGCAGAAATCAAGCTATCATATATTTTAATGAATCAAATGTTCGACCCCATTTTGTTCCAGACACATTTGACACCTTCTATTAACTCCAACTGCTGCGTTTAATATAAGATTTGGTGGTATTTCATGACATACTTGTACTATCCTTCTTACTAAATCATCTCTGGTATCAGGTGGAGTCAAATAGACATGATTTTGAATGTAAGACCACAGAAGAAAATCCAGTGGATTCAGATCTGGCGATCTAGCAGGCCATCGAATAGGTCCGTAAATGCCCATCCATCTGACGCCAAAATAATTATTTAGAAAATCAGTATTCATTCGTGCATTATGGGGTGTGGCACCGTCCTGTTGGAACACCACCCTGTTTAACTCAGCAAGTGGCAACTCATCCAAATAATCGCCTAATTCATTGCGTAACAAATTATTATACTTTTCTTGGTTTAGATTACCCTCCACAAAAAAAGGCCCTACTACTCTATCGCCTAAAATGCCACACCATACATTTACACTGAACCGATTTTGAAAATTGTGTTGCATCACAACATGGTTATTTTCAGTGCTCCAATGGCGATGATTATTTCTGTTGAATACACCATTTTTCCCAAAAGTGCATTCATCTGACCACAACACACGACGATAAAAAATTGGATCTTCCCTTAGTTTATTCATGAAAACCGTGCAGAATTGAACCCTTCGTTGAGGGTCGTTTTCACCGAGAGCATGCACCTTCCGTGGTTTATAAGGAAAGAACTTGTACTTCTTCAGAATGTACTGAACTGTAGAATGTGATACCTGCATGTAGTGAGCAATTTCTCGCGTAGACATATTAGGGTTTTCTTCCAAATAGAGCAAGACACTTAATTCTAAATTTTGATCTTGAATTACACGTGCGTTTATTTTCGGATTTTAGAATGATCCAAAATTTCGTAAATTTCGCACGAGCCTTCCAAACTTATCGGCACTTGGACGCAGTCTGTCAGGAAAACGATTTCCATAAAGTCGCAAAGCAGCTGCAGAATTTGTTCCGCATTCAAAATATGCTTGAATCGCATCCACACATTCGCCATTATCCATTTCAATAACAAAATTTAGAAATAAATCGTTGAAAATGTTATAATGAATGTGTGACTGACAGATGTCACAGCTCTCTTCGAAAATTTGGAATGCACTTTTATCGTTCAATATGACTGCTTGATTTTTAAATTTTTAAAATAAACACTGTAAATGTTGTTGTTGACCCACCGCTCACTGATAACATTGGTTTGTAATCCTTTATGGGCTATATAGTATTGAATGTAAGTGATTTTAAAAGGTACACACATTTGCTGGTAATAAAATGAAATAGAGTATTTAAAATGCATTTAAGAAATCTCTGTGTTCGGAAAAAGCAGAATAAATCGAACTAAAAAAAAACCTTCAATTTCTCGATTTTTTTTCATACAAGGATATCGTTGTTTACAGTTTCATATTCAGAAAAAGTAATATATTTGAATAAGGAAAAAAAAAGTATAGTGCAATTTAAAAAAAACACAGTTTGCAGTTGTCTGTCAAAAACAAAGTGTAAAAAAAAATCCAAAGAGGATCACGTGACAGTGTTTTTAAAACGATTTAGTTCGACGTATAATTTATTACATTCGGATAAAAAATAAAAAAGTTACAGCAAGAAAGGTTTTTCATAATACACCCGGTATATATATATATATATATATATATATATATATATATATAATTTAGGGCGGTCTTTAGATGTATGGAGGAAAAATTTTGAAGTTATAGACCGTAACTCCCTCTATAAATGTTTGTTTTTGTGTAAAAATACGCTATGCAAAAAATTATGCGTATTTAACAAAGGGAAGGCGTGGCGCACTGCCTCTCAATGTGACCCTTGTTGGTAAAATAAACCGAAATATAATTTTTTTTATGTATTTATATTTTTTAGTATACAATAATCCTATAACTTTATTATTATAACTTAATTAAATTTATGGTAACTGCCACGATTTGTAACAAGAATTTGATTATAAAAATTTAATTGGAATCAAATTTCAAAAATTGTGGCGGCAACTAAATTATTTACATATCCTGATAATAGTTTACAAGCAATAGATATTTTTTTAAGCCAACGAGTTCTAAATATAGCTTTTTTATCCCTTTCTTCGAATACTCTTACCCGTTTTTGTTAAGAAAAGTTGGCATCACTGTGGTGCAGCATTTAAGAAAATTAAAAAGGAACTTCCCCTATAAAATGACAATTGATTAAAATTATCAATTAGAAGAGTGTGTTACTTAACAGAAATAGTGTTAAAAATAAAAGCTTGTGTAGAAAGTGTAAAAAAATGGCCGCAAACCTAAGACGGAATTTAGAGACGCTTAGATCAAAATTGACAAAATTAACATTATGTGTGGTGTTGAAGATCAGAAAGTGAAGGATGCAGTTGGGAGTGTATCCGAGATTATAAAATTTGCATCTCAAAATCTTGAAGTAAAACAACCACGTGATGATTATAAAGAGCTTCTTCAATTAAGTATAGTTTTTCTTGGTGGTACAGTTTCGGAATTTACCTTCAAAAAGCCTGGAGCATACAATTGGAGCGCATACAAAACCCTACACTTACGCGGTCACACAAATACAAAATCAGACACCCAGAGAGAGTCGCAAGCTGCCAGCAGCAACCAACACACAGGTTCATACCCAGAAAGAGACACAAGCTGTTGGCAGCGAACAACACATATGTTCACACCTTGCTATCTATTTTTTGGAATACTAAGGCATGACTTATTATTATTATTGGAATGTATCTTTGAATAATTTAAACCATAGCAACTCAATTAATTGACATTTACATTCTGTGATTTATATTTTTTATTCCCTTGACAAAGGCATCATTGCCGAAACATTTAGGGTTGTTTTAAATATATATACTTTGAAGTAATGAACCAGACCTTCAATCGCCGACTTATTAAGTTTACCTTATCATACCAAGGTCACGAAAATATTATATTTATATAAATATATATATATATATATATATATATATATATATATATATATATCAATTGATAAATTCTTGAAGTTTTTCGGCTTTTATATGAAATATTTACAAATATTATCGAATTAGTATGTAATTGCGAAGTAAGTGTGAATGTAAACACTGCTGTCTACAAACTACAACTCAAATCATACGAAATTTATATCTTATTAATGTAAAAGGTTGGCAAGCAGGACTCAAAGCCCCGATGAAAAATTTATTTAATTATTCCACAAGTAAAAGAAATTTAATACGTTTAAATAGTTTTAAATACGTAGACGGCAAATCAAATTTATAGCAATATAGTAAATCTATTTAAAATGATACGATAATGCAGATCTGCCCAATCGGCAGTTACACCAAAAAAGTACTACCATATAAACTGGCTGTAGTGAGAGATCACATCGATATTCTTAAACTGACAATTAAAGTATTCGATTTAATGAATTACAGTATTTTTCGGGACACAAATTAACACAAGACACACTTATCTTTCACCGAGGAATTGATAAACCTCCTTGACGAATCATGCGACGTCTGGCCGGTCAAAATGTCTCAAACAGGTGATCTACATGCGAAGTAGAACAATCTGCAAACATGGGGATAGCTTTCCGATGTTTTATACCTCGATTTAATAGGTATGTTCCTGACACCCTACAGAAAAAAATACCACGAGACTTAGCGACGAATAATACAACAAAGAGGTAACAACAATGCAAAAAAAAGATAACGTAACTTTCCAATAGGGACTCTTGGGATTTTTAATTCAGCTAGCGTGTAATTAACCAATTTAAGTTGATCCACTACGGTATCCACCTCCAGGGTGCTTAATTTTCAAAAATTCTCAAAAACGATAACGCTAAACTCACGGAAAGGAGGCTTCAGCTCATCGATACATACAACTTGTCATATTGATAAAACGAAAGTGAAACTCACGCACCACCGTTTCTACCATTACGCTCCGAAAATTCTAATACGCATCGCCGTCAACGCAACAATACGATGATAACAAAGACCGCAAAGAGAATACGGGGACTGATCAATAAAATATTGTAACAGAATCATAGCCATCACCAGTAATGATATTCCAAACCAAATTTGAAGTGCGGCCTTGGAATATTTCTGCAATATACAATGCATTATTCTTTTTGATCGGGAGTCAGTTGATCCATCGACGAAAATTTTCTCACATTTAACTGCTGATGTAAAATGTTTTATATTTGACTCATACCAATGCCCAATGTTGCTCGAATAAATTCAAATGATTCCGTCGATCTTCCTCAAGCATTGCTCGAACAGCTGAAGTAACAGCAGTTCTCAGGGGTCCTTCACGAAATTTACCAATTATAGCTTTACCAATTTACCAATTATAAATTGTTGCCTTAGATAGGGCTTCTACACAAAATTCATTCCTTAGTCGATCTTCATATTGTTTAGGCGTTAACGACGACTTAAAATCGTAAAAAATTATGTTTTCTAGTCAACTTAATTTTTAGGTGAACGCAAAATCTCTAAATTCTGATAATTTACCAAACTATTAGAACAAATCGTACAATTTACACGGCAATCAACTCTTAAAACATTAAAAAGTCTCTGTCAAATAAAAACAAATTTCATCTTTCTTATAAACATGGTTATTCTAGATTTTTTCACGTGTTCCCCTCGTATAAATATTGGTGACTCCATAGAATGATTAGCTATAATGTGCGTAGATACGACGAGAGCTGACGAGTTTGTAGGTCCTGTAATTACGAAAGTTTCAGTTTATTTCATGAGCCTTTTCTTTTACACCCACGGTTCCTCTATAAATCGATATGAATAGGAGGATTAAAATTAATATATTAATCGCGCTACTTTCACTAATAAAAACTCTTGTTCAGTTTGCTGCGTTACACCATAATGTAATGCTATAATACCTCCTGATAATCAATGAATAATTAATTACATTCTCACGATTAAATAACTAGCAAGAACCAACGCATACTGTACAACGTTCAGAAACCCCTTTAATAATGAATCAATGATTTGAGAATATTAGTTTTCGATTTCATTAACACGCCGCTCATCGATCGACGTTGATGGTTTTCCATTAAGTAATTCAGATTCCATATTCTCACAATCTTTCTTGAAACGTTTGAGTCAATAACATATTCTTATTTTTGACCAAAAAACTTTTGTAATATTTTTAATATAATCCTTACACTGATTTCTTTGAATATACAGAATGCTTGAAAAGAAAAGTCGAATATTTTATCCACATACACACTGGTGGACCCAATATTCCGGACACTGAATCAAATGTCTGTTATCATAATTAAAATTCCTTTTTTTCGCAAGCCATGTAATATTATCTATGAAATAGGATGTTGAAGAAAATACAAAACATTTAATTTATCAAAAAAGTCAAAAGGAAGGAAACCAAAATAAGGACGAACCCAGCAAATCCAATCCAACCAAAAAAATCTTGGGGTTGTTTTCATTTAACGTTTATCTATTATGTTGAAAGGTCATTTG
Source organism: Melolontha melolontha (assembly GCA_935421215.2). Classification (NCBI taxonomy): domain Eukaryota; kingdom Metazoa; phylum Arthropoda; class Insecta; order Coleoptera; family Scarabaeidae; genus Melolontha; species Melolontha melolontha. The sequence goes on from OW285238.1 coordinate 149,150,954, forward strand.
ATCAGAATCAGAATTCATCAGGAAATTTAACCCAAGCAGTAGCTTTGAACGAAGATGGACGCAGTATTCGATACATCGCTACTGTCTTGAATATTCCCAGGAGTACCGTCCAAGACGCTATAAAGTGACATCGTCAAACATACAGAAGAAGTCCCGAATTAGGCAGACCTCGCACCACAAACCGGTGAGATGACAGTTTTATGATGTTGTCTTACATTACGTGATCGTGGTTTACCATCAACAATTGTGTCTCACCAAGTCGAAGACGTTTACGGTAGGTGCAGTTTCTGAACGAACCGTTCGTCGAAAATTTTAGGAATACGGATTAATGTGAAAGAAAACTGCTGCTTGTCCACTTTTGGTTTCAGCTCATCGTGTTCAGCGACTGCGATTTACCCGTGAACATAGACACTGGAAAATGGATCAATGGAGCTCAGTATTGTTCACGGATAAGTCTCGTTTTTTGTCTGCGTTCAAGAACGTGTATGGAGAAGGCCAGGTGAATGATTTTCAGCGTGTTGTATATCTTCAAGAATTGCATTTTACGGAGACGGTATGATGTTTTGGGCTCGCATTTCACTATATGTGAAAACTGAGTTTGTTCTCATTGAAAATGGAACCATGACGACTCTTATGTACATCAACGAGTGTTTATCTGATCACGTCGTACCATTTGGTCCATTCGTATGTGAGAACTTTACTGCAATGCACGATAAGCGCGACCTCACACCACACAGGTGGTTGAGCAATATTTGGATGCGGTTAACTTTCGCCGTTTGCAATGGCCAACTCGAAGCCCGGACTTTAATCCTATCGGAAATCTCTGAGATTCATTAGGGCGACGTTTTCGGCACCAACAACCCATACCAGTAACCATTCGGGATCTTCGAATAGCTCTTCGTAAGGAATAGGAAAACATTACACAACAAGAGGTCGCCAACTGAATTCAAGGTTTACCACGCTGAATGGCAGAAGTCCTTAGAGTTCGTGGAGGTACTATGCACTATTAATCGCTTAAATTGTGTGAAAATGTAGATGTAAAATCTAGCCTATAAGACCAATGAATTTGTTAATTTTGCACAATTTACTGTTTCGTGACTTTTCCTTATTAAATAAAATGTTAAGTACCTTTTTCTTATATGTCGTTCTTACTTTGTAGATAATGTTTCATGTATTATTTAAAAAAAAGGGAAAAATATTTTTTTTGTACTACAGCAAGCGCCAAATAAGAGGAGAGCGGTGGGGATGCGCCGTAGTAGTTTTTAAGTCGTTTTTAAAAACGTGCACGCCCGCTTACCCACTTACTTGCATTGTAAAACCAAATACAAAGTTTCCCACTATTTCTAATGCGGATTTACTCCCACCGCTCGCCATATCATTTGACGCTTGCTATAACAGACATTTGCTTCGGTGTCCGAAATTTTTTGTTCACGACTGTGGTACACATATAAACAAACGAAAAAGAAATAAAGACAAACATAGGTCCAGAAACTATGTGTTTCAAAGATAGAGTTTTTATTCTCATAAGCAAATGTTATTTAATACTGTCAACTGTTGTTTATTTGCAACAAATGTCAGTAAATACGGTGGAGCGCTGTCAGTTTCTGATTATTCTTCCCTACTACAAGAAAATGCCTTTTTATTCAAATTCAGAGATGAACAATATGCACTTTATGTACGATCGTGCAAACACCAATGCTTATAAAGCACGGCGACTATACGGCGAAGCATTTCTAAATCGTGTAATTCCATCTTGATAAATTATTTTCGGAACTACATCCACAACTGAGTCAAAGTGGTTCATTTAACGTTAAAAAATATGATGCTGGATGACGAAGATCCGTGCCAGCTCCAGATACTGAAACAAATATCCTAAGAAGACTAGAATTAAATCCGAATATCAGCACCAGAACAATAGCAGCGGAACTAAACATTAATGCTTCATTAGTCTGAAGGATTTTACAACAGCTGCTGCATTCTTATAATACCAACGGGTCCAAGCTCTTTTAGTTCCGGATATTCATTCCAGACTTGCTTTCTGTAGATTCATATTAGAAAATCTTATCGAAAATCAAAACTTTGCTAATATTTTATTTCCTGACGAGGCTACTTTTACATATAATGCAATAATTAATTTCCACAATAACCATATTTGGGCGGATAAAACCTTCATACTGTTATAGAGACTAGACATTAACGCCGGTATTCTGCGAACGTTTGGCTGAGTATTTTTGGAGATCGTTTGATTGGACCAGTGTTTTTACCAGATCGTTTAAATGGCGAAAGTTACCTACACTTTTAATTAACATTTTCACCTACATAATTGGAAGATGTTCCCCTAATTAATATTTCTTACACGATGGAGTCCTACCGTACTTTGCTATCGCCATAGGACGTTTTTTAAATGAAAGAAATCGATAGAACGGGGAGAGAACTGTGTCATCTAGATCGTCTTATCTAAATCCACTAGAGTTTTGCATTTGGATATATTTAAAACAGCTGGTATATTCACGGCCAATTAATAATAGGATAAACTAAAGCAGCGAATAGAAAATGAGTACCAAACAATTAGAAAAAATCCAGGGTTGTACGAAATCTTCTTTAAGTTGTTTTCTTAAAGTATAATTTAATAAAATAACATGTTTGTTTGTTTATGGAAACGTAACTTGCTGATGAGAATAAATAATGAACTCGTAAATGGGATTTAAGTAAAACACTTATACTAATTTCCAGTATATATTGCACTTTATTATATGTATTAATAAATTGACGACATGTTTCGCTACAATGAAACTTCTTCAGATCTTATATTACTACTGAACACGCTCTTCACAAATGTATGGCTTTTTTCTAAACTATTTCAATGGGTTGCACTTGTCTACATTAGAATCGTCTCTTACCGATATATCGTCTAAACTTATTGTTATCTTAATATTTGATGAAACCAGTTTAAAAGTGTGGAATTATTTAGGTCTAATTGGTCATTTAACAATATATCTGCAAATTTAAGTTTATTTATTTCTAAGGATTCCAGTAAATTTAACTTTAATCCTTTTTGTTGTGACTGTAAAATTTCAAAATCTGTATTGAAACTATGATTATTTTCCAACAAATGAAGTGCATAATTGGAATCTGTCTTTTTGTTAATAAAACTTTTAAAATGTTCCTGTATTCTTTTCTCAAAGCTCCTACCAGTTTGGCCTATGTATGTTTTAGGGCACTATTTACATGTTAGTTTGTATACTCCGGATTTATTACTTTTGCTTGTCTTGGATTTATTATTTTTTATGAATTTCCATAAAGAATTATTAGTTTTATAAGCTACATTTATATCTGTTTTTCGTAAAATTTTTCCTATTTTTTCACTTATCGGTCCTATGTATGCTATTAATTTATAATTGCTTGGTTTATCTTTTATTATTGGGTACACATTTTCTATTGCTTTCCTATATTTCTTTTTTCTTAAAATTGTATCTACTATATTTGGGTTATATCCATTATTTTGCGCTATTTGTTTAATGATATTTAATTCTTTAAAGAAGTTATCATTATTTAAAGGTAGTAATATTAATCTGTGTATCATACAATGGAATGATGCTAGTTTATGACTAACCGGGTGACAGGAACTATTGTGAATGATAACATCTGTGTGTGAGGGTTTGTGATATATTGAAAAGACATGTTTATTATTTTGTCTAGAAATTGTCCAAGAAAGGTCCAAGAAGTTTATACTATGATCTAATTCTTTTTCTATGGTGAACTTAATGTTTTGGTGTAGATTATTTATGTGTTCAAAAAATTGGTTTAATTGTCTATCTGTGCCTCTGAAACAAGCTAATACGTCATCTACATATCTGTGCCAGTATATAAAATATTTAAAATTGGGATGTTCTTTAATTTGACTTTCTAAATTATCCATAAAAATCTCTGATAATAACGGACTCAATGGGTTGCCCATTATTAGGCCCATCATTACACGAATATATCTTACTGTCAAATTCAAAATAGTTTTGATCTAAACAGATAGTTTTAAGAGAACTTATGATATCTAATTTTTTAACTATATTAACATTTTGAATTGTTAATAAATTCTCCACCAAATTAATGGTGTCTTTTATCGGGATACTAGGGAATAAATTAGTAATGTCGAATGATATTAGCTTGGCATTATCTGGAAGTTTAGTATCTTTTATTTTGTTAACTAGCTCTAATGAATTTTATTAATTGTAAATTTCGCTGAAAATTTAGTATTTTCTCTAATATGTTCTAAGATTTTTTTTGGATAATTTATATGAAGGAGCTGTGACAAACGACACGACTGGTCTGATAGGATTATCTTTTTTATGAAGTTTGATTAATAAATACAATTTTGGAGCTTGTGGATTCATATTGATAAGTTTACCTTCCTCCTTATCATTAAATAAACTTTTACAATTCTGCATACACTTCTTAACTGAAGATTGAAATTTCACTGTGGGATCTGATTTTAACAATTTATATTTTGATGGGTCTAAAAATTGCTTAGTTTTATTAATATAAATTATCCAAAAAAATCTTAGAACATATTAGAGAAAATACTAAATTTTCAGCGAAATTTACAATTAAAAATTCATTAGAGCTAGTTAACAAAATAAAAGATACTAAACTGCCAGATAATGGCAAGCTAATATCATTCGACATTACTAATTTATTCCCTAGTATCCCGATAAAAGACACCATTAATTTGGTGGAGAATTTGTTAACAATTCAAAATGTTAATATAGTTAAAAAATTAGATATCATAAGTTCTCTTAAAACTATCTGTTTAGATCAAATCTATTTTGAATTTGACAGTAAGATATATTCGTGTAATGATGGCCTAATAAAGGGCAACCCATTGAGTCCGTTATTATTAGAGAATTTTACGGATAATTTAGGAAGTCAAATTAAAGAACATCCCAATTTTAAATGTTTTATATACTGGCACAGATATGTAGATGACGTATCAGCTTGTTTCAGAGGCACAGATAGTTCACCATAGAAAAAGAATTAGATCATAGTATAAACTTCTTGGACCTTACAATTTCTAGACAAAATAATAAACATGTCTTTTCAATATATCACAAACCCTCACACACAGATGTTATCATTCACAATAGTTCCTGTCACCCGGTTAGTCATAAGCTAGCATCATTCCATTGTATGATACACAGATTAATATATCAGTACCTACCTTTAAATAATAAAAACTTCTTTAAAGAAGTAAATATCATTAAACAAATAGCGCAAAATAATGGATATAACCCAAATATAGTAGATACAATTTTAAGAAAAAAGAAATATAGGAAAGCAATAGAAAATGTGTACCCAATAATAAAAGATAAACCAAGCAATTATAAATTAGTAACATACATAGGACCGATAAGTGAAAAAATAGGAAAAATTTTACGAAAAACAGATATAAATGTAACTTATAAAACTAATAATTCTTTAGGGAAATTCATAAAAAATAATAAATCCAAGACAAGCAAAAGTAATAAATCCGGAGTATACAAACTAACATGTAAAGAGTGCCCTAAAACATACATAGGCTAAACTTGTAGGAGCTTTGAGAAAAGAATACAGGAACATTTTAAAAGTTTTATTAACAAAAAGACAGGTTCCAATTATGCACTTCATTTGTTGGAAAATAATCATAGTTTCAATACAGATTTTGAAATTTTACAGTCACAACAAAAAGGACTAAAGTTAAATTTACTGGAATCCTTAGAAATAAATAAACTTAAATATGCAGATATATTGTTAAATGACCAATTAGACCTTAATAATTCCCCACTTTTAAACTCGTTTCTTCAAATATTAAGAAAACAATAACTTTAGACGATATATCGGTAAGACACGATTCTAATGTAGACAAGTGCAACCCATTGAAATAGTTTAGAAAAATGCCATACATTTGTGAAGAGCGTGTTCAGTAGTAATATAAGATCTGAAGAAACTACATCGTAGCGAAACATGTCGTCAATTTATTAATACATATAATAAAGTGTAATATATATTGGAAATTAGTGTGTTTTTCTTAAATCCCATTTACATATTATGGATTTCCAGCAAGTATCGGCCGATTCAATTAAATAATTAACTCTATGCAGACCTACGTTTTTTGAGATTTTTTATTTGTTTAGATAAGTCTACATATAAAATACCCAACCTCTTTTCAAACAGCCTACATAATAGTATATTAAATTATAATATTGTAAGAAATATGTTACGCAAGAATGGAAAAATTACCCACAGCGGCGAGTGCGAAATTGCTTTACATGTCGAATTATGTACTATACCTTACCTCCAACCACATTTTCTAAATTAAGAGCCAATTTTGTATATTTTTAACCTGCACGAACATTTAATAAGACGGGTGATTTGGATATTATCTACTTATACATGAAAAAATTAAGTAACAAACGCAAGCTATTGCTATCAAATAGCTATCGTATTTGAATTTATACCGACCAAGTTCAGTCCAAATTCATTCTCTTTATACAGACCTTTATTTAACCAAAAATTAGTGAAAGTCATTTAGAAAATAGAAACGTGATAAAATTCTTGACGAAAGATCGAAATGGACTGAAAAATATTTATTGGAGAATGACACACGTGTATAAGAAAGATGCTTTAGATACATAAAAGATATCCAATGAACAAGTGCTAGTAATATGTAAACTGAAAGGCAACTGAGAATCACAGAGCAAACCAAGATCTCGAAAGTGGGGTACCTATGCCATTGGATAGTGTATAATAAGAGAAAATGATACTTGAACGTCTAGAGAAGAATAGCATATTTGTCAGTATTTAAGGACACTTGGTTATTTGTACACCAATGATGAATGGATGTTAGATTTCTCTGCAGAAATAGGCAGTCTGCTGTAGAAGTGTTGTTAAAAAAATCATCTGCATACGGAAAGATTTTGCAATTTAGATGCAGCAAGGGATCGTTAGTGCATACATTAAAAAGCAGCGGGCCCAAATTGGAGCCTTGAGAAACGCCAGTAGTAGCAAAAAAAATTGGAATAATATCCGTTGTATTGAACATATTGAAAGAAAAGCTTTAATGCTACCATATAGTTTCTCATAGAGTACATACTCAAACACTTTTGCAAAATTACAAAGAATATTAATACGTATTATGATGCTCGCCCTTCTTGAATACAGGAGTAATTCAGCAGTCCGGGAAAATTGAAGCATAGAGAGATAAATTAAATATTGCGACATAGTACAGATGCTCAATTCCGTAGAAAAAAAAGCCAGGTAGACCGTCATCGCCACAAGTCATAGTTATTAGGTTTAATCTTCTTGATTCCATGCAGTAATTTATAATAACTATTAAATACAAAAGGAGTATCGTTTGGTTTATAATACAGAGCTATATTATTTTTATGTAATTGAATCCATATTATTTGCTTTGGCAGATGCTATTTTTGTTGAATTATTAGTTTTGTAATCTACCAACCAACGTGGTACAACACTCTACAAAATCATTACCAACATCAACAAGAATAGTCGCTCACTATCGTGGAAAGCAGTCCGCTAGTCCAAGATATGAAGCTATTTGCTTTAGTACCCTTCATAATTTATACCAACGCCTTGCCCCGTGATTTTCCTTTAATGTACTTCATAAAAAAAAGATGAATTTGTAGTAGAGAACGAATATTTATATATTTTTTGACTGAGGAGTAAGAAAAAATTCTGATACCACAAAAGAAGGTGTCTTAGTTTTGAGGTCAGGAATATTTTTTATTATTGGGAATATCACCCCAATATTGTGGATATATCAATTCTACACAGAAATAATGCGATTAACTGTATAAAAAAAATTACATATTTTGCATAAAATTAAGCTATAGTTCATATTTTTAGTTTGTGTGCATAATTTACATTTTCAACATAAAATCGAATATTTTTGATCCATTTATTAGTTTATAATACAATCAATCAAATGAGAATTGAAATCATATAAAAAACATTGCATTAGATTTTTCTGATTCAGCTGAATCAATTTTAAAATCCAAAAGCTTATTCGAAAAACGCGATATTCTAGATCAGTCGACGTCTATTATAGCCCATTATAGTTTTTTAAGTCGATTAATTAAAAAATTAGAGACTGACCAAATATCTTTATTAGAGTCAATTTCTAGTGTAGAACATTGTGAAAATTTCTTGAAAAATAGTCTAGGTCGAACCGGTTAAAATTATGCTAGATAAATTTTATAGTGTTACAACAAAGAATGATGATTTTCAAAAGTTAACATAAATATCAAAGAGATTATCATTATCATTAAGTTGGACTGTTAAAGATAATAATTTACATTTAGACCCCGAACATCTGGCGTCATTAAAATATGCACCTACCACTTATTAAATATTTTAAGCGATAGAAAACAAAATTTTATTGTCGAAAATCTCGAAAAGTACTTAATTATTAATTGGTACAATAATAATCTAAGTAGATCTCATTGCGAAAGTGAATAGTTATTAATTATAACTATACATAGAATTAAATGTATATATCTATTAATTATAATCGTTTACCATATTATTATGCAATGTTCTTATCACATATTATGTAATAATAATTATTTTTTTATGTATAAATATAATTTAGACCACATTTTTTTATTTTACTACTCTTTCCTTGATTTCCAGTAAGCGAAATACACAAAAAAATAAACTACATAAAAATGCGTAAAGGTAATAGGCATCAGTGCATAAAAATGCACTGATGCCTATTATAAGAAAAATCTAAGTATTTCTGTATAAAAATTACAATGTTTTACGTTCATAAGCAAATATCGACTAGCTGGCGCATTTTTAAAAAACACTAATATTGGTAGCAGCCAAAACCGTTTGACTTCTTGCTTCTAAAAAAGGCTTCTTTTTCAACAGAGCTAATAATTTGGAAGAAATAAGTTGCAATATTGATATCGTGTCTATGTTAAATGTTGTTCTTAACGTTGAATAAAAGGCGCAATGCGAACAAAGTTATGTGATAATTCTTATATGCCAGCATTACATTCTCAGAAAATAATCAAGATTATTTTTTAATCTCCAAACTATAAACTTCTGATACGCAATTTCATACCTTTCTCGGCATTTTGTTGGCAACAAGTTTACTTGTAGCAGCTTCTGCTGTTTATATTATATTCGGAGGTGTTAAAGCTTCATTTTCACTATCGCTTGATATTTTATTTCGGAAATATTTATTAAAATCTGGTTTTGATTTACCGCTCAGCAAATATTATCTTAGTTTTGACAGCGCGTGAAAATTAATTAGACGCGTTTGTCTTTTTTAACCCCATGTCAGCGATAACATCCGGCTATAATTCCCTTATGCCCTGAGCATTTTGTTTACTGTGAGTTTTGTTTACAGTGCGTTTCTATTTACAATGTTTAAAATTCAACCTACATAGATGACAGGTAGTGTGCTTTTTACTATTTACAGTAATGATCGTAGGTAAAATTTAATACCGATTGGTGTCTCAATTTATTTCTGCTTTGTTTAAATCAAAGAACAACTCACAAATAATTGTTTCTTGTAAACAAGCAAATGGAATTAAATTCAATGTAAATTGTTAAGTTGGTTTAATGTTTGCAGTGTTACCCACCTTACTGGGGGGGGGGGGGTAGACTATTTTCGGACATGGTTTTTTATTTTTTATTTTATTATATAATTTTATTTTTGTTATATTTGTAATATCACTGTACGGTGGGAGGGAGGGGGGGGGGGGGGGGGGCTATGACTAAATAATCCCTAAAGAAACATATCAAACAAACAAAACACACGTTCGATTTCGAAAACACCTTTACATCTGAAAAAAATAACAAAGCAAGAAACATATTAGAAAACATCCACATATAAAAAAACATAAATTCCAAAAATAATAGATCAGATATAAATAACCTCTCAACAATATACCTGCTCATTATATAACCCCCTCTCTCGTGTATTTACATTACAAACATACAAAAATAAACTTATAGAGGAAAATAAAAAATAAAAAAAAAACATCTCTGAGAACAGTCCGAAACAGCGTGTTTTGGGTGACACTATAAACATTTTCACACAGTCAAAACGATAACAAACATAAGCGCAATAACATAAAAAGATCTAAACCAGCAAGAGGCACATAATTTAGTTTTATTCAGAAATGGTAACCAAAAACAAATGCATTACATATTAACAGTACAATTTTAATATAAGTAGTTTAATTTAACATTGTAATTTTGTAATTTTTTTAACATTTTCAATAAATATTACAATTTTGAAAAAGGCACTATACAAGCTGTCCAGTATCGTTATGTTCAAATTTTAGGAGTATAAAGTAGACTTCATTTCAAGTAACAAAAACGCGAAACTTGTATATCCATTTTTATTTCCTTCAAAGTTACAGATCTATGAATGTGATGGTCAGATCATGAAAAAAATATAATCCTAAAGTCAATAAAAACTGATTTTATTTAAAAATGTTCCATTAATAATATTTTCGAAATGTCCACCTCCTTGTTGAATGCAGGCTTGTGTCCGTAAGCCAACAGAAGAAGTACTTATGCGAATTTCATACTTGTTTTGTCGGATTTGCTCGGCAGCCAGGTGAATACGATCCAACAACTCTTCTCATGTGTTCGATACTTGCGGGTAGATTAAATTTTTCCCCCCATAAATAAAAATCAAGGGGATTAAGATAGGGTGATCTGGGTGGCCATGCAACAGGACCACCTCGACCAATCCATCTTGTATAATTGACGTTAACCCAATTTCAGACAGCAATTCCGTAGTGTGGTGGTGCCCATCCATTTGAAACCACATGTCTCGTCGAACATTCAGTGGGACATCCTCTGAAAGACCTGGCACTACTTCAATAAGAAATTGAAGGCAATTGTCCGCATTTAACCTCCCAGGAAGAACTACAGGACCAATCAACAACTCATCGATTAGGGCCGCCCAAACGTTAATAGGAAATTCATGTTGAAATTTAGATGGGCGTATAGCTTTGGGATTTTCTGATGACCACCTGTGCAGGTTTCTCAAATTTGTAACACCACTTCTCGTGAACGTAGATTCATCTGTCCAGAGGACTGTTCTGCAGAAATTAAAATGAAGCCGTGACTGTTTTAATATTCAGAAAGAATAAACTAGACGAGCATAGTGATCTACCTCAGGCAAACCGTCTCTGCGATAGTGATATGGATATAAGCCCTCACGTTTGAAAATTCGCCAAACTGTCGTTCGTGGCACTCCTAGTTGTCTAGCGATTCGACGTACACTGAGAGCTGGATCCCTTGTAACAATAGCTAATGCTTCTTCCTCTAAGTCTGCTGGCAAATTTACTCCTCGGTCGAAAAGATAATCAAGCAGTCCGCATTACCGAAATTGTCTGTGTACTTCCAGAAACGTTCTGTAATGAGCAATACGCCTATCGGGAAACCAATGTCGGTATTCAATAACTGCTTGACGTGCACTGCCGTTACAGTAGCCATACACAAATTGCATGTCCGCATACTCTTGAGAAGAAAATCGGTAAGGCACTTTCAATAAAGAAAACGTGTCCACTCACTAATAAGCTGTTGTATGAACTGAAACGTAATGTAATACTTTATTAAAAAATGCAACGTTAACAGTCATCTGAACATTTGTTTATTGTATGATATTCATGGTTCAGCACCTACGAAATAATTGAGAACCTTCTTTATCATAAATCAATTCCAGTACTCTTTTTTGTAGATCTCCAAGAATTTACTGTAAGCACTGCGACACGTGTTTATTTATTTTAGGATAACATTTTATTATGCGACGTTAACAATCACAGGCCTGTTATTGAATCGTATAACTTTTTTTAAATAAAATCAGTTTGTATTGACTTTAGGATTACATTTTTTTTCATGATCTGACAATCACATTCATAGATCTGTAACTTTGAAACAAATAAAAATGGATATACAAGTTTTGCGTTTTTGTTACTTGAAATGAAGGCTACTTTACACTCCTAAAATTTGAACATAACGATACGGGACACTTGTATATAGTACCGAACCGTCATTATAAATTAATTATTGTGTTAATTACCTAGCCGCTACTCCCAAGAAACATTAACTTTTTATTTTATGTTATAATTACGGTCAAGGTATATATATATATATATATATATTGAGGTAGGTCAAGCCTACCCACACAAGAATCCCTAGTTTAGTTAAAATACAGATTATTAGTTAGAATGTAAAAATTAGAAATTAAGATAATTTTTTGAACTGAATTCTTCATCTGTCAAATCAATAAAGTTGATTTCGCGTTTTAATTGTTAGAAATTAATTTGCATTCTCATTTATGTTTATCTTTTCTTTTGCCTAAGTCATTTTATTTATATATCATGAATTACCGAAAACATTTCAACTTAATTGATCGATTATCAATGACATATACTTTAGAGAAAGCTGTACATTTTCGAATTAATAACCGTTGGAAATATCTCGACTATAAATCAGCATAGAAATAAGACTTGTATGTACAAATAACTATTATTTATTAACAAGAACAATGTATATAATTTTTGTAAAATAGCCATTTGGTTAAAATAATTAAATTGTCATTTTCATTAAATAAAAGTAACGAGATTAAATTAACAAATACTAATTGAACGAATCAGAAACGAGGATTAAAAAAACAAAGGATAGTGGGCGTGATTAAGTTGAAATTCTCCGAACACCACGCCGACGTTTAATTAAGTGCTCCGTCTGAAAATAGAAAAAAAGTGGTAAATTAAATAGAAAACTATACAACACACATCTTAAAATATTACCAGAATATCCAGCAACATTTTAACGCCTTTTGGGAATCGATACTTCAACCAGTTCCGGACAAAACGGAAATTTCATTTCACCGAGGACAGCATCTTACGAGGCCCGAACTATGGAGATGACGCCATTCAACCACCCGCTAAACTTGTATCCTGCATTTTTGGAAACGAGAAGATTTTTGAAGAACCTTCCTCATCCCTTGGTCACTTAAGTATTTTGAAATCTCCTCTGTAATTTTGAGAATTATATTAATTAATTTCTCGTAGCAAAACTTTGATTAATGTTTTTTTAAATGAATATACCTAATGGGTACTTTTAGTTTTAAGTATTACGTAATTTAAGTTACGAAGAATACAGTTCAACTTGCGCTTTTCTCAGTTCTCAATCTTTGTTTTTTTTATATATTTTAATCCATTAAATTTTAATAGAAGCATCTATGTTTGTTTAAGAATTAAAGTAAAATTTGTTACATCTATTAATTTAACCATACATTTAGTTTACGTAGAGGTAATCACGTGACATGATGCATATTAATAAGTACTTATTTTAAATTGTTTAACTTACCTGTGAAACAATATCTTCCATTAAAGCATTTACTTTATTCCTGTACTCACTCGTTTCATTTTGTGTAGAATTATCCTTAATATTTAGACAAAATCACCATCATTTATTATTTTGGACATAAACAATTTCCATATGTATTTCTATTCGAGTCACCGATCCCACTAGTAAAGTGTATTCCAGATGCACCACACAAGAGTCTCTATGTTCTTAAAAGCTGGACATTTATACGTATAATTTTGAGCCCATTAAAAAAAGAAACAATATAATAAACACATGTACACCTGTTGAGGTTATGTATACTTCGTTTGTAAACGAAAACTTTTAAATGTATCACCCACATGCAACATATGTAATATTCAAAACCTCTCCCTCTATATGTTTTATTCACAACTATATTTAAAGAGATTTAAATTACACTTCTTGGAAAATTAACCTATCTGTTTCCAATTTTAATCGTACAATATTAAAAATAGACAAAGCCTTTCAGATAGGCAAACAAGTATACTTCAATTTAAGAGAATAACAAGAGGTCTATTGAATATTGCAACTTAACTGCAATTGATCATATTGATTTTCACATTAATCTTATAGTTTCTTTCATAAACAATACATAATTATATATATTTTTTATATTACAACCGGCATATCACTTTAATATATATATATATATATATATATATATAAATATAATATCTTCGTGACCTTGGTATGATAAGGTAAACTTAATAAGTCGGCGATTAATGGTCTGGTCTATTACTTCAAAGTATATATATATTTAAAACAACCCTACATGTTTCGGCAATGATGCCTTTGTCAAGGATATAAAAAATATAAATGACAGAATCTAAAAGTCAAATAGTTGAGTTGCTATGGTTTAAATTATTCAAAGATACATTCCAATAATAATAATAAATCATGCCATAGTATTCCAAAAAATAGATAGCAAGGTGTGAACATATGTGTTGTTCGCTGCTAGCAGCTTGTGTCTCTTTCTGGGTATGAATTTGTGTGTTGGTTGCTGCTGGCAGCTTGCGTCTTGTTCATGCGCTCGTGCGTGTGTTTAGTGACCGGTCGCGTAAATTTAGAGAGATCGGATAACCAGCCGTTGCGTAGGGCAGCCAACCCTTTCACGGCAACTTCTTTACTTTTCCGGAAAAGTAAATTTTTTATATCCTTGACAAAGGCATCATTGCCGAAACATGTAGGGTTGTTTTAAATATATATACTTTGAAGTAATAGACCAGACCAGACCTTTAATCGCCGACTTAAATATATATATATATATATATATATATATATATATATATATATAACGGGTGTTCAGAAACATTCGAAGTCAAAGTAGTCCTTGAAAATATGAAGTCATGTCTGAGATAGATTGATTTTTGACAGACAACAGTTGACATTTAATAATTATTAGAAATTAGATGCTTAAGTAAAGATATACGATTTTTTGTTCAGAGCCCACTTGACTTCGAATGTTTCTGAACACCCGTTATGTATATATATATATATATATATATATATATATATATATATATACTGTTTATTTATTGCTTTGTAATATTGAAAATAAAAATAGATACATCTGTAATAAATTCACCCTTCACTTTTCTTTTTACTCATGTTCATTTTCCCAGTGCGCCTTCCACTGTTGCTTTTTCGCAACCAAGTTTCGCCTTTTTTTCTCATGTTTACTGTTATTGAGACTCATAAAACCGAGTTAACTCTGAGAAAGGATTCTGTAGAGTGCACACATTCAGGTTTGTCTCAGTAACTTTTTCGCTCTCTGTCTGCTTTCAATCAATGCAAGTATCTATAATAGGATTTCGAGAGACATATTGAAGAACCTACATATAGTTAACCCATAAAATTAAATGAAACTGGAAAGGTACTATCCACGTATTTTTGTATCTAATAGGACTATTCATGCATAATGTTCAATGGTAGAATGAAGTGTAGCAACAAAATAGTTCTTTTTAAAATGTCAAATAACTACTTAAATTGTTCTTTTAATTTTTCAGGATTAATGCAAAGTTTCAGTAAAGAAATAGTTTGAAATGTACCTTTATAATATATTGTATTGTAAGAAACATAATTAACCATGTAAATACAGTTTACATAAATTAAAATCGGACGAATAGTATAGTCTAAAATCAACAAAACAAAAGCTAATATACACTGCGCCTAATACAGTATTCACTCATCATAATTACCCATGATTTGCGAGGGCTTTAAGAATTTAAGATTACGAATTCCATATTTTGTAGATTCTATTACTTAATAATTTTATTGTTAAAATGGCGGTTTTTATTTCGAAATTGCCTAAACATTGTTATTAGTTTGATACCCTGTGATTAAGAAGGCCGCTGCTTTGTCAAACAGTTCCATCACTTCAGGTAGGGCGGATTGATATTCAGGGTGTCCAGAAACTCTCCTGACAAACGAAGACCGGAGATTCCTCTGATAATTTTAAGACAGTTAAACCCAAATTCACCTAGTCCGAAAATGTTTCCTAAGGGAGCTAGAGTTCTTTGAAGATGGCGCCTTGTATTTATTTTTTTTTTAATTCCTCCAGAACGCTTCTATTTAGAAAAACAAAAACTGGTATGCTTATTTATCCTCCAGAGATGAATCGATTCCATCAATTGCGAATTTCTAGTACCGGTCATAGGCGTCCGTTTTGGGTAGGTCAACGGTTATTTTAAGGCATAACTTTTTTGTCTTTAACTTTTAAGCATTTGTGACACTAGATTATTAAATTTTCAGGTATTCCAGTACTAAAATGTACTCTTACTTTAAGTCGGTAGGATACACCGTTTTCTAGAAAAATTGATTTGTAAATTTTCGTTTTTTCTTCATTAAAGTTCAATTTATTATGTACCTACTTATTTTTAGCGACGAAGTTGGCTTGGACTATCAAGGCATGGATGAAAATTAATTTAGTAAATTAAAAACAAATTATTTAATACAATGGAACGAAACTAACAAAAAAGAACAAGTATCAAAGGTAGATTGTTACAAAAGTTGCTCGATGTGATGACCATTAGTCTCTATGCATAAGTTTACCCTTTTGCTTAGAGAACGCCGAATTCTTGCAAAAATTCCAAAGTTATTTCTAAATTCGTTGCAAGCATCTTGTATCCTTAGCCAGAGTTGTGCGCGATTTTGTATCGGAACGGAATAAACAAATGCTTTTATGTATCCCCAAACACAATAATCGCAAGGATTCAAATCCGGCGACCTTGCTGGCCAAGCAACTGGACCGCCTCTTCCAATCCAATGGTCTTCGTAGTTATTATCTAAAAAGTCTCGTACATTCCTGCTAAAGTGGGCCGGACAGCCGTCCTGTAGAAACCATAAGTTTTGCTGAATATTTAAACGCACCTCATCTAACAAATCAGGTAAAATATTTTGCAGGAAATGTAAGTAATCAGCACCATTTAAACGAGCAGGTAATTCCACAGGTCCAAGTAGATAATCGTCAACTACTACTATCCAGACGTTTATGCTAAACCTATGCTGATGCTTAAATTCTTGAACAACGTGGGGATTGTCACCAACGTACGAATAATAATGTGCATTATGTACATTAAAAATTCCATTTTTTGAGAATGTAGCTTCGTCACCAAACAAAATGTTCCTGAAGAAATCTTCATCTTGATTTTTGTGATTTTGTAACCATCTAGCGAATTCTACGCGAGCTGGAAAATCTCCTTCTAGCAGTGCTTGCACCTTTGTAAAATAAAAAGGATATAAATTTTCTTTGTGTAAGATATTTCCTACGGAAGATTTTGAAATTGTGGGGTACATGGCAGATAGTCTTCGAACGCTAATTTCTGGATTTTCCTCAACTTCCATTAAAATAACATCTTCATGTTCTGCTGTTACATCATTATGTCTCCCTGTTTCATTATTTTTTGGGACCACTGAACCTGTTTCTCTTAGTCGTTGATGAAGAGCTGTAAATGTTGAGTGAGTGGGATGCTGACGATTTGGAAATTTTTCAGCGTATCTATGTTGTGCCGCTCGAGCGTTACACCTCATTTCGCCATAAACTAAATGCATATCGGCGTATTGCTCATTAGTAAAAACCATTTTTTTTTTAATTGAAATCGTTGTGTTTGAATAACACAAAGTAAAAAATGAAAAGATAAACTTCGCGAACCGACAACAATTTGACAATGAAAAACGTAGGTTTTACTTCTGTTGGCAGTTCAGAGCTAACTATTGCAAAAAATAAAAAATTGAACTTTAATGAAGAAAAAACGAAAAATTTACAAATCGATTTTTCTAGAAAACGGTGTATCCTACCGACTTAAAGTAAGAGTACCTTTTAGTACTGGAATACCTGAAAATTTAATAATCTAGTGTCACAAATGCTTAAAAGTTAAAGACAAAAAGTTATGCCTTAAAGTAACCGTTGACCTACCCAAAACGGACGCCTATGACCGGTACTAGAAATTCGCAATTGATGGAATCGATTCATCTCTGGAGGATAAATAAGCATACCAGTTTTTGTTTTTCTAAATAGAAGCGTTCTGGAGGAATTTAAAAAAAAATAAATACAAGGCGCCATCTTCAAAGAACTCTAGCTCCCTTCGGAAGCATTTTCGGACTAGGTGAATTTGGGTTTAATTGTCTTAAAATTATCTGAGGAAACTCCGGTCTTCCTTTGTCAGGAGAGTTTCTGGACACCCTGTAACCGGTCTCTAACTCTATAAAGTAAGAATAAGAAAAGATAAAACAATAATGAAACCATTGTTAAAATGAAGTAAATTTACAAGCTCGATATTCCATTTAGTCCATTTAGAACCTGGTAGAGCAGCTGCCCAATCGAGATATAGTTAACATTTTTAATAAACAAAACATATCAAAAAGCACTATATATCGTACAATTTTAGAATGCGAACAAGGAACAGCATGCATGAACCTCCCAAAAATAGGCCACCCACACAAGTTATCTGGAGTTCAAGTCAATTGATTATCCGAACAGGCCAAAAATACCATTGGAGTGTCTACGTAAACTTTCTTAACGTTTTAACGTTTTAAACGCTACAATTTCTCGTTATTTAGCACGAAATGGTTTAAAGTATAGGAAACGTAAGAAATGTCCCAAATATACCGCTGCACAATTGGTTAGAATTCCTCGTTGATGTCGAGCTTTACGAAGTATAGATTTTACTATTAACCGAACAATAATCATTGACGACGAGAAATATTTTAGGGTTAGTCATGCGGAGCTTCCTGGAAATATAGGTTTCTATACAGATAATATTGAAAATATCCCTGATAATATAAAATTTAAAGAAAAGGCAAAATTTTCTGAGAAAGTTTTGGTCTGTTGTACCATATCTGAATTGGGAATATCTAGACCTCATGTAGACCGTGTAAGTGGGCAAGCAGTGATCGCAGAATTATATCTCTAGAAACTATATTTTGTTTGTATCTTCACTGAAACTTACGGGATAACCGCATGTGTAATGTAACAGAATTGAAACATAGATGAGTGGGTAAAACTCCACCAGTTTTGTATAATACAAAAGTATTTTCAGTAAAGTAAAAAATAATAAATCTGGTTTGAAGAACACAAATACAGGTTCACTATTAATATTTTTGTGAACGTGACTGAACAAATCCCTCTGGGGAGGGATATGTTCAAACACGTTCACAAAAATGTTAATTTTGAACTTGTGTTTGAATTTGTGTTCTTCACACCAGATTTGTAATAGTATTTTATATTACTAAAAATACAAAGGTATTTTTAATAATATAAAATATTATTAAAAATCTGATGTGAACAACACAAATACAGGTTCACTATTAATATTTTTATGAACGTGTCCGAACACATCCCTCCCCAGAGACGTAGATACGTATTTCGCCTTTCTACAGGCTCATCGGTAGACCGCTGCTGGAGAAAGGATATCTTCAGACACATTCACAAAAAAGAACCACATCGCCACATCACAGAAATTATCCAGACCGAGCGTAGAAGTAAATTCCGCGCTGCCTGTTGTCAGACAGCCGAAGTAACTCGCCTCGTCCACATAACCAATGTGAAGTAACGACGCCCTTCCAAAGGTGGCACAGCCATCTCTCTAGAAACTGCATTTTGCAGAAAATGCAGTTTCTAGATGTGTCTTCTAGACGTGTCTTCTAGATGTGTCTTAGATATACGAAAAATACTTTTTTATTTCATCGCATAACAAAAGTGCCTGTTTAATATGCAAGAGTAGTGTTTCTATTCCGAAGGAATATAATGGATTTGGATTTAACGAAATTATCTGGAATTACGACTGACGGAACACCTTCAATGGTTGGAAGTAAATCTGGGGTAATAACTATGTTAAAAGAGTATTTTCAAACTAAAAACATAGATACCAAGGAATTAATGTAGTTTCATTGCATTATACATCAAGAGGCCCTCTGTTCATAATTATTGGGATTTGAAAATGTGATGAAAGTTGTAGTACCTACTGTAAACTTTATAAAATCACGAGATCTCAATCCCCGACAATTCACACAATTTTTCGAGGATATTGAAAGCGAATATGGTGATCTCCTGTTTAACACTGAAATAAGGTGACTAAGTCGTGGGTTGTCACTAGAGCGGTTTCTTAACTTGATTGAAGAAATCAAAATATTTCTGGCGCAAAAGAAAAAGGACGTCTCCGAACTTGACAACCCTAATTGGCTGTGTGACTTAGCGTTTCTTGTAGACATCACAAATCACTTGAATGTCTTAAATACGCGACTCCAAGGCAAAGATCAATTGATTTCGCAGTTATACTCTCATGTTTCGTCCTTTCAATGCAAATTGAGTCTTTTCAGGACACAAATCAATTCAGCCAATTACAGCCATTTTCCGAACTACAAAAAAATTATGGAAAAATTCAATAAAACTGATGTCAATTTCGCTTATGTTGAAAAAATTGATATTTTAATACAAGCTTTTCATGATCGTTTGCTAGACTTCAAAAAAATTAAACCTCTATTAGACATTTTCAGCAATCCTTTCAACATTTCACCCGAAAATGCACCGGAATCAATACAGCTGGAATTGATAGACATGCAAAATGATGATAATTTACGAAACAAGTTTAATAAAGGTAATTTACTCAACTTTTACCGTTGCGTTGACAAAACCGCTTATAAAGAGTTGCGAATAAATGCATTGAATTGCGCAAGCTTATTTGGATCGACATATATTTGTGAGCAAACGTTTTCAGTGATGAAACTTAACTAAACAAAAACCGAAAAATCGAAAGCGTCTGGCAAATGAAAATCTGGAAGCAATTTTACGTGTGGCGACAAGTAATGAGGAGCCAAACATAAACAAAATTGTTAGGTCAATGCAATGTCATGCATCAAAATAATAAAACATGAAATATTACATTGTAATGATTAGATTACATTACGATTACATAATTACAACAAACATTTTTGAATGTTCTTTTATTTTTATCATTTGTAGTAATTCATACTATTTAAAAATAAAAATATTTGTGTTAATAGGTGTTCTTTGTAGTGGCCAATCCTTGGCTTATAATTTTGCCGAGTGGCCCCTGTTCCCTATAAGTCTGTGCATCCCTGGTATAAACAAATATATAGCTATTTTTAATGGGTAACAAATACCATATTAAGCTTTGTTTTGTATATTATGGAATCTTTTAGGTATTCTCATTAGCACTGATCCTTCTTTTGGTTAATTCCACATATTTGTAAACGAATGCCGCACTCTTCTTAGGTATTACAATATGTCAATTTTAAAACATGTATTGTTTTATTACAAAGTTCTTTTTGTCTTTTTAGGTTGTTCTAATTTGTTATGTATATATTAGGTAGTAATATTTCAATAGAAAACTTTTATTTAAAATTTAACGTACTCCATGATCTATAAGATTTAAATGTTAATTAGGAAATTTTGTTACTATTATAATGTCTTAAATATCCTTTTATGTTTTTGGTACGTATATCATGTTCTTAAATTCTAGATTTTAATATTTATAAACTGAATCGTAAAGAAATAATTGAATATAAATTTACTAAGCATATACAGATTTGTTTTTCTAACTTTGTTACATTTAAAATTCATTACAGAAAATAATAAAAGAAAACTCTATATGTAATATACATTAAATTTGTTGTATCGATGCTCATACAGGATACATTCAAAATTTGACCCGTTTAAAATTTTTCATTGCTGTTTCAGCTCTATCTTATTTTCAATTTGTCACGTTTAGAAAGATACACAGAAATACGTAACAGCTGGATGATATGGACAATAACTATTCTTTTTATTATTGTCGATCAACTTTAAGATGTCCTCTTTTATAATACAGTCGATCGCACAGTGGCGCAGAAAAATTTTTTGAATATCTTTGTAATTTTCTTTCTCACTTACGTGAGGGAATTTTAGATTTACATTCACAATTTTTCATACGTTGTCTTTTTATTTCAAGGACATAAACATTATTAACATCATGTTGTCGTTTTTATATTTCGATATCACCCAAATTTGTTTCAGTAAAATTTTGTTAAATTTTCTACTCTCATATGTTGTATGAATGTACATAAGGTACACACAGATCGACCCAAATCACAATTAAAGCTGCACTCTTCATCATTAAGCGTCGCTTGCTTGTCGGCAATGTTTACCATTTACACAATTTTCTCTAATGGTCTGTTTCTTATTGTATAAATAGCGTTAGCTTCCGGGTTTTGACGCAAATTAAATGTTGGAAAAAGTATTTAAAAATAAATTTTCTTTGCTCTTTTTTTAATCGGTCCGGTTCCTCCGGATTTGTTATTCAAAATAACGCACTGAGTGCTTAATGGAACGTTTCCAACAATCCGCTGCATTGATTTCCCCAACTTACTTAATCCTCTAATGCCCCGAACTAAGTAAGCCCCAATTTGGAATAAAAACCACGAAATCGCACAATTTTGTTGGGTCCCACGAAAAATCAATGCGACGGCAGCGTTCAATTAATTCTAAATTGATTCGCAACTAAAAAGAAAAAATTAAATGAAAAGTATAAATAATGTAATAAAATCAGACATCGTCTACTTTTATTTATCGTAACTACATAAATATTACATACAGTGTGTATAAGCCAAATGGAATAAATTCATTATTTCGGTTACTGTACATATTTATAAAAAATCCCGAAACATGTCGTATTTAATTTATAAATTAACATTCTTCAACGTGAAAATGCGATCCCTACCTTCAACCCCCTTCGAATGAAAGGTACAACCCCGATTTTTTTAAATGGGAAGTATAGGCTTGTGATATATCGTTGTAAAGGTCTCTTTATTCTCTATTCAAAAATGTTATAATTTTCATGTTTGTTGCAACAATTAAGATAGAATAAAATAAAATCATGTTGTTATCGAAATTCGCTACAATATACTCAAAAAATAAAATTTAATGCAAAATGTAAAGAAAAATTTAAAACGCCAGAAAAAAATATGAATGTCAATGAAGTAGATGCTCATTTGCGTTTAGATTTAATACATACATCAAAGGCATCATTGCATTACTTACTTCCCGTTTAGGTCTTCATAATAAGAAAGTGAGTAAAAACCATACCAATGTGCTTTTTAGATGGTATCCATTAAAAATACCTTAAAAAGTTTCCGTGGCAACATTAGTTTGTTTAAAACGCCTTAGTAAATTGTTTTGTATTTAAAAGTTGTCATTTAAATTGACAGTTTGATAATTTTAGTTTGAATTTCGTAAAATACAATTCTGGGAAATGGTTTGATTAACGGAAATGCATAAAATAACAGTCATACAAATGATTGGTTACGGAGATAGAACCCGAACACAACAAGAAGTAACCCGCCTATTTCATGAGAAATTTCCTGATTTACCGCCTATGGCTCAAGGAACAATAAGTAAGATAGAGAAGCAGTTTCGAGAGTTTGGTCATGTAAGGCAGATAAAAAAAACCAGCTGCCAATGCACTGAGTGATGAAATCAAAGTAGATGTGATGCTTGAGTTTATGGAAAACCCACATACATCGAGTAGACATGCATCCACTACATTAAATGTTAGCCATACATCGATAGTAAACATATTAAAAGAAAATAAAGTGCATCCCTATAAAATGATATCTACTCAGGAGCTTATGGAAGACGATTTTAATAGAAGAACTTATTTTTGTGAGCGAATGATGGACATGCTGGATAACAATATTATCAATTTAGAAGACGTTATGTTTTCTGATGAGTGCACCTTTCTCTTAGCGGTCATGCTAATCGGCAAAATTGCCGCTACTGGTCTACGGAAAATCCTCACTAGATGAGGGAAGAACACACACAATACCCAGTAAAAGTTAATGTTTGGGCAGGTATTGTTGGAAACCACATCATTGGTCCCTTTTTCATTGAGGGCAATTTGAATGGCGATCGTTATTTGGCACTACTTCAAAATGATGTCATTCCAACTTTGGCAAATTTATATCCTGATCCAGGAAACCCTCAAGTTCCAATGAATACGATATGATTTCAGCAGGATGGAGCACCACCACATTACAAACGTAATGTCCGGCAGTACCTAGATGCAATATTTCCCAATCGGTGGATAGGAAGGCGAGGATCGATAGAATGGCCAGCGCGATCACCTGATCTGACCTTACTTGATTTTTTTTATGGGGATATTTGAAGAGCATAGTGTACAAAACTAAACCTTTGGATTTAAATGACTTAAGAGAACGAATAACGCTTGCAATTAGGTCGATCACGCTTTATATGTTAAATAATGTTAGAAGACAGTTTTATTTAAGATTAGGATGTTGCCAAGACGTTCATGGTGAACATTTTGAAGATCTACTTCATTGACATTCATATTTTTTTTTGGCGTTTTAAATTTTTCTTTACATTTTGCATTAAATTTTATTTTTTGAGTATATTGTAGCGAATTTCGATAACAACATGATTTTATTTTATTCTATCTTAATTGTTGCAACAAACATGAAAATTATAACATTTTTGAATAGAGAATAAAGAGACCTTTACAACGATATATCACAAGCCTACACTTCCCATTTAAAAAAAATGGGGGTTGTACCTGTCATTCGAAGGGGGTTGAAGGTAGGGATCGCATTTTCACGTTGAAGAATGTTAATTTATAAATTAAATATGACATGTTTCGGGATTTTTTATAAATATGTACAGTAACCGAAATAATGAATTTATTCCATTTGGCTTATACACACTGTATATTCAATACGGGTAAAAGCATGGATAATGTAATAACTCATGAAAGGAAATATTCTCGTGTAAGCCAAGAGTTAAGTACTTTTCATTTTTCAAATTTCGTCTACGTTTTAGTTTCTAGGTCAATAATACCAAAGTTACTAAATTCCCATGGAATTGCTATTCCTGAATTACGAACTAGTTTCATCTGGCAATTAGAATTTAATTTAATTAAAACGATATTTAATTTACTTCCAATGCGAAAATTCGTTAAAGCTCAAGTATTTTGTTGAACATACTACCATACTGAAATCACCGTACACGTAAAATAAAAATCAGCAATTATTATAGCACCGACTACCAATTCGAGTTCAGGCAACAGCATTCTACAATCGAACAAGTACACAGAATAGTAAATAAAATCAGCAGAGACCTCGAAGTTAAACGATATTCCTCGGCGGCGTTCCTACATATATCACAGACATTTGATAAGGTGTGGTACATTGTCTTGCTTTTTAAAATCAAAATAAAATTACCAGAAAGCTACTACGAAGTACTAAAATCATGTCTTCCTTATAAAAATCAATAAAAATACTCACCCTTCCTTCCGATCAATTCCGGAGTGCTGCAAGGGAGCGTGCTAGGACCAGTATTGTACCTTGTTTACACACCCGACATCCACTAAGAAGGCTCAATATGATGACAACTTTCACCGATGATACGGCTATATTAGCGTCCCGTACCAATCCGACCATGACTTTACGGCACCTGCAAACACACCTGCATAAACTCGAACAATAACTAAAAAGCTGGAACATTAAAGCCAACGAAGTAAAATCTAACCATCTAACTTTCACTACGTGCCGACAAACATGCCTACCAGTCACTTTAACCAATATACCACTGCCTTAAACAGAAGAAGCTAAGTATCTTGGAATACACCTTGACCGCAAACTCACGTCGAAAAAACATATATACATAGATTAAAAGGAAGCAAGTTGGCGTAAAACTCGGGAAAATAATCTGGCCGATCGGTCGCTCATCACAGCTGTCTGTGGTAAACAAACTTCTACTCTACAAAGCCATACTGAAACAAGCTCGGACTTACGAAATCGAGGTGTGTGGTACGGCTAGTAATTTCAACATTGAGATTCTTCAAAAAGATACCAATCTAAAATCCTGCGAATTATCGTCAATGCATCACGGTATATTTCAAATCAGATGATCCATCAAAATCTAAAAATCCTTATAGACAAGGAGGAAATCACAAAAAGTAGAAAAAAAATATCAAGCTAGATATTCATTCAAGCAACCTTGCAGTGAACTTACTAGATAATGCAATCAAACGATTCAAACCTTTATACCTAACACATACGAGGTGCATTCAAGTTCTAAGGCCTCCGATTTTTTTTCTCCAGACTGGAAAGAGATAGAAGCATGTGCGTTGTTTTAAAATGAGCGTGCGTTCGTTGTCAATACGTCACAGAGATGCCAACACTGTACGGCAGATGGAATTGTAGCGGCAGCGTCGAGAATGAGAACTGTTTTAGATACTTAAAATGGCTACATTTTCCTTACTTGAACAGCGTGCAATCATTCGTTTTCTAAATTTGCGTGGTGTGACACCAATTGAAATTCATCGACAGTTGAAGGAGACATGTGGTGATGGAGTTATGGATGTGTCGAAAATGCGTTCGTGGGTGCGACAGTTTAATGAAGGCAGAACATCATGTGACAACAAACCGAAACAACCTCGGGCTCGCACAAGCCGGTCTGACGACATGATCGAGAAAGTGGAGAGACTTGTTTTGGGGGATCGCCGAATGACAGTTGAACTGATCGCCTCCAGTGTTAGCATTTCCGTGGGTTCTGTGCACACAATCCTGCATGACCACCTGAAAATGCGAAAAGTGTCCTCCAGGTGGGTGCCACGATTGCTGACGGACGACCACAAGGCTGCTCGTATGGCATGTTGCCAAGCAATGTTGACGCGCAACCAAGGCATGAATGGGACTTTCTTTTCGTCGATTGTGACAATGGATGAGACGTGGATGCCATTTTTCAATCCAGAAACAAAGCGCCAGTCAGATCAATGGAAGCACACAGATTCACCGCCACCAAAAAAAATTCGGGTAACCGCCAGTGCTGAAAAAATGATGGTGTTCATGTTCTGGGACAGTGAGGGCGTAATCCTTACCCATTGTGTTCCAAATGGCACTACGGTGACAGGTGCATCCTACGAAAATGTTTTGAAGAACAAGTTCCTTCCTGCACTGCAACAAAAATGTCCGGGAAAGGCTGCGCGTGTGCTGTTTCATCAAGACAACGCACCCGCACATCGGGCTAACGTTACGCAACAGTTTCTTGGTGAAAACTACTCTGAAGTGATTTCTCATGCTCCCTACTCACATGGCCTGGCTCCTAGTGACTTTTGGCTGTTTCCAACAATGAAAGACACTGTCCGTGGCCGCACATTCACCAGCTGTGCTGCTATTGCTTCAGCGATTTTCCAGTGGTCGAAACAGACTCCTAAAGAAGCCTTCGCCGCGGCCATGGAATCATGGCGTCGACGTTGTGAAAAATGTGTACGTCTGCAGGGAGATTACGTCGAGAAGTGACACCAGTTTCATAGTTTTCGGGTGAGTAGTTAGTTAGAAAAAAAATCGGAGGCCTTAGAACTTGAATGCACCTCGTATATTTCATTAAATGTAATCTAGTGCGAATTAATTTTTTGTTGTCATGAACCTAGCATAAGAGCCAATGGACAAAATCCTTTCATGATAGCCGCTCATTTCCAGATAATTTGCTGAATATCTGAATGAATAGATTACAAAATACATTAAATATAAAAAAAGAATTATTACTTTTAGGCAATAAATTGATCAATTCTTGAAACATAGATGTTATAAAACACCAAGTAAAAAAGTGTTACACTTCGTATAATAAGAATGCTTTAATTAATTTTAAATTATAGTTCTTCAAATATTTCGAATTTAAAATATTAATCCAAACTTAAGACATTTTCTGTATACATTCGTTTGCAAATAAAAACCCTTTGTTTTGTTATCGTACTAACCGACCGACGCTTAGAAATCTTCCTAATTGAAAGTCAACTCAAGTATATCTAATGTTCGTATCAAATTTGTATATTTTACATTTTATTTTGAAATTTAGTTTTTTTAATTAATTACGTACGCCTTCGCTTATAAGTCGTGTCAAGTTTGATACCATTTTTAAGCTTTTTTTTCCAGGAATATTTTAATGATATTTATTTCATCGACATCACAATTCTTAGCTCGCGTCTGTGATTAGTTCTTAATTCTTGACATTGTCAGCTTCCTCCAAACAACGAAATTTTCAACCACAAGCGCTCTCTTACACCAAATTCCTCCTCCTCTTAGTCCGGCCGCCATGGTTTAAACATCATTTTTTCGTAACCAAACTTCACGTTCTTGCCCAACTACCACTTGTCGCCCATGGTACTCTCTTCACAGGTAAACTCTATATTGTTCTGTACAGAGATTTGTTTATTTCAGATTTCATTTACGCCATAATTTACATTCTTTTCAGTCTATTTTTGCATCTTAATTTCTTTAATTACTTATTTATCATATTTATATACATTGCTTCTATTTTTAGCCAATATTTTGCCATTCAATTGATTCATTGACGTAAAGTATCGGTAATTAAATTGTACAAATATCATATAATATCTATACAATAAAAATATACTTACAAATTGAATCAATTGTGGGGAAAGGTTTTACTACAGCTTACTTATAATAAGAAATATGCCAACAATTACAATTATGTTAAAAGATGAAAAGGTAAAACACGTTTTTTATCCGTTAGCAGACAACATAGTTTACATTTTACCTGCTGTTACATACCGTCGCAAAACGTTTATATGTAATGTATGAAAGTGTATTTCCTTGTTTGCCTATATTTTTTAATATTTCATCACGGATTATATATGCTATATAACAATAAATATGTCATAATACAATTTTATAAAGTTTATGCAGTTTGTTTTAATATTTCCGCAAATTCAGTCAAAAGCAGCTACGTACACCATTACTAATTTCGCGAAGCAAATAATACCGATTACTGATATAAGGCCAAAGAGATGAACGCCGGCACCGAAAGTTAAATCGTATTTACTGTAAAATCAATATGTATATGAATCAAAATAATCAAACCAATCAAAGCAACCAAAATAATCAAAATAATCAAAAAAATCAAAATAATCAAAATAATCAAAATAATCAAAATAATCAAAATAATCAAAATAATCAAAATAATCAAAATAATATAAATAATCAAAATAATCAAAATAAACAATCAAAATAATCAAAATAATAAAAATAATCAAAATAATCAAAATAATCGAAAAAATCAAAATAATCAAAATAATCAAAATAATCAAAATAATCAAAATAATCAAAATAATCAAAATAATCAAAATAAACATACTCAAAATAATCAAAATAATCAAAATAATCAAAATAATCAAAATAATCTAAATAATCAAAATAATCAAAATAATCAAAATAATCAAAATAATTAAAATAATCAAAATAATCAAAATAATCATAATAATCAAAATAATCAAAATAATCAAAATAATCAAAATAATCAAAATAATCAAAATAATCAAAATAATCAAAATAATCAAAATAATCAAAATAATCAAAATAATCAAAATAATCAAAATAATCAAAATAATCAAAATAATCAAAACAATCAAAATAATCAAGATAATCAAAATAATCAAAATAATC
The DNA here is from genome assembly GCA_935421215.2 of Melolontha melolontha. Lineage (NCBI taxonomy): Eukaryota > Metazoa > Arthropoda > Insecta > Coleoptera > Scarabaeidae > Melolontha > Melolontha melolontha. Next base: position 149,180,336 of record OW285238.1, read on the forward strand.
AAAATAATCAAAATAATCAAAATAATCAAAATAATCAAAATAATCAAAATAATCATAATAAACAAAATAATCAAAATAATCAAAATAATCAAAATAGTCAAAATAATCAAAATAATCAAAATAATCAAAATAATCAAAATAATCAAAATAATCAAAATAATCAAAATAATCATAATAATCAAAATAATCAAAATAATCAAAATAATCAAAATAATCAAAATAATCAAAATAATCAAAATAATCAAAATAATCAAAATAATTAAAATAATCAAAATAATCAAAATAATCAAAATAATCAAGATAACCAAATAATCAAAATAATCAAAATAATCAAAATAATCAAAATAATCAAAATAATCAAAATAATCAAAATAATCAAAATAATCATAATAAACAAAATAATCGAAATAATCAAAATAATCAAAATAGTCAAAATAATCAAAATAATCAAAATAATCAAAATAATCAAAATAATCAAAATAACCAAAATAATCAAAATAATCAAAATAATCAAAATAATCAAAATAATCAAAATAATCAAAATAATCAAAATAATCAAAATAATCAAAATAATCAAAATAATCAAAATATTCATAATAATCAAAATAATCAAAATAATCAAAATATTCAAAATAATCAAAATAATCAAAATAATCAAAATAATCAAAATAATCAAAATAATCAAAATAATCAAAATAATCAAAATAATCAAAATAATCAAAATAATCAAAATAATCAAAATAATCAAAATAATCAAAATAATCAAAATAATCAAAATAATCAAAATAATCAAAATAATCAAAATAATCAAAATAATCAAAATAATCAAAATAATCAAAATAATCAAAATAATCAAAATATTCATAATAATCAAAACAATCAAAATAATCAAAACCCCACCAGTTTTGTATAATATAATATAAAATATTATTAAATATCTGGTGTGAAGAACACAAATACAGGTTCACTATTAATATTTTTTGTGAACGTGTCCGAACATATCCCTCCCCAGAGACGTAGATACGTATTTCGCCTTTCAACAGGCTCGTCGGTACGCCCCTGCTGGAGAAAGGATATTCTCAGACACATTCACAAAAAAGAACGACATCACCACATCACCGAAATTATCCAGACCGGGCGTAGAAGTAAATTCAGCGCTGCCTGTTGTCAGACAGCCGAAGTACCTCACCTCGTCCACATAACCAATGTGAAGTAACGACGCCCTTCCAAAGGTGGCACAGCCAATCTCTCTAGAAACTGCATTTTGTTTGTGTCTTCACTCCAGCAGGAGCGTACCGACGAGGCTGTAGAAAGGCGATATACGTATCTACGTCTCAGGGGAGGGATATGTTCGGCCACGTTCACAAAAAATATTAATAGTGAACCTGTATTTGTGTTCTTCACACTAGATTTTTAATAATATTTTATATTATTAAAAATACCTTTGTATTATACAAAACTGGTGGGGTTTACCTACTCATGTATGTTTCAATTATTCTGATACATTACACATGCGGTTAGTCCGTAGTATCAGGGAAGACACAAACAAAATGCAGTTTCTAGAGAGATTGGCTGTGCCACCTTTGGAAGGGCGTCGTTACTTCACATTGGTTATGTGGAGTGGACGGGGTGATGTACTTCGGCTGTCTGACAACAGGCAGCGCTGAATTTACTTCTACGCCCGGTCTGGATAATTTCGGTGATGTGGTGATGTGGTTCTTTTTTGTGAATGTGTCTGAGAATATCCTTTCTCCAGCAGGGGCGTACCGACGAGCCTGTAGAAAGGCGAAATACGTATCTACGTCTCTGGGGAGGGATATGTTCGGACACGTTCACAAGAAATATTAGAGGGATATGTTCGGACACGTTCACAAGAAATATTAATAGTGAACCTGTATTTGTGTTCTTCACACCAGATTTTTAATAATATTTTATGTTATTAAAAATACTTTTGTATTATAATCAACATAATTAAAATAATCAAAATAATCAAAGTAATCAAAGTAATCAAAGTAATCAAAGTAATCAAAGTAATCAAAGTAATTAAAGTAATCAAAGTATCAAAGTAATCAAAGTAATCAAAATAACAAATACGTTCAACGATTACTCATGGTGTGAGTAACGACTAATAAAGATTACTTAAAGGTGCCAAAAATCGATTTTCATACAAATATGAACTTCTATTCTCCACGCCCGATTTTGAATGTATGCAGTTGTTCACATTGATATTAGAAAAGATTTATATGAAACGCGAATTTTGTCAGTAGGTATTACACACTAGCAAGCTTTATTATTATTTATCAATTCTTGTATACATTATTTAATCGTTCATAATATCCGTAGCCCTGGAAATATTTTAAGATAGGTATTCATCCATACCGCCCACTATGTACCCGCTTACATACAAATTCACAAACACATATCTAGATTTAAATATAAAGTATGCATAATTCGATGAAAACCGCAAACATACATTTGGGAAAACCGTCACGAACCACGATCCGATAACAAATAAAATATAGTTGGAACGTGGCGACCTCCTCCATAACTCATCTATATACAGGACTACGTGCGAAATATGGATACTTAAACCAATTTCAGATTGCCTATTTCTCCGATTTTTATGCTTTTCCTTGTTTCTCCTTCCGTCGATGATTTGTGTTCGTTTCTGTTTACCTAAAGACATTCCCGTATTGCGAATAGCATTTTCTCCCCTACATTTACCAACGCCATTTTAGATTTTCTACGTCTATACAGTACATACAGTGAATTGTAACTTATGTACATTTTCATGCACGCTGTGTTTTGCATTCCAATAGAGCGCGAAGAGCCTGTAAACAATAAGTTAAGAGATAACATATGTAGTATGAGACAGACAAGTCGATGAAAGGTACCGGGAATATAAAAATCTCATGCATTTAAATCATATACAGGGTGGAATTCTATTTTCCAAATTTTTTAGTGATCGAAGACTACGTTTGAAAATCTTTTCCTTCAGGAATAGATTATCAAATATCCAAAAGAAAATCATCTGGTGACCTTATAGGCTGCTCAACGTCAACCATCACGCACAGAGCTTTTCTGACAATCGTAGTCGTAAGTGTTACTCTCACGCAATACAAAAACCAACAGATTAATTCACGTTACAAATTTCTCTATTTGTCACAAATACAGCACAATATTGCACATTCTTTCTGCTCATTAGTAAAAACGAAGATTTTATATGCATCGATTCTCCAACATGTTTAAAGCAAAGTTTGATTTCTTTATTAGAAAATTACAAATCCCTTTCTATCCGTGAGGATGTAAGTAAAACTCAAATTAACTCTTTAAGTAAGCGTTCCAGTCCTTCCTATTTTAAGCCATTTTCTTTGCTTCCATCCATGTTTTTCCTTTCCTTCTCAAAATTTTTCGCAATTACGCTATCCCATGTCTCTTTTGGTCTACCTCTCTTCTTTTTCTCAAGTGTTTTGGCTTCCTACAAGGACTACGCTACTCATCCTCTGCAGATGTCCCAACCACCCTAATTGCCTTCGTTCCACAAATTCCTCTATAGATTTTATTTCCAGGTCACGTCTTATTTGTTCATTTCTAAATCTGTCTTCTTTAGTCACTCCTCTCACTCTCCTTAAAAATTTCATTTCGGACGCACCAATGTTGCTCTTTGGCCGCTTAGATAACACCCATGTTTCACAACCGTATGTAAGTATCGGCCTGTACACTGATTTATAAAATTTTATCTATCTCTTTAGTTATTTCCTTCTTGTTTATAAAGGCCCTTCTCATTACGTGATATACTTTGTTGGCTTTTCCTAATCTATTATTTCTTCCACTTCTTGACTGCCTGCTTCGTCAATCATTATTCCCATTGAAAGCTGACTACTTGTTCTAATGGTTCATCCTCTAGTCGTATTTCTGTGTATCTTGTCGTCTGATACTACCATAATTTTAGTCTTAGATTTATTCATTTTCGTCCCATATTTTTCTAAAGTTTCATTCCAGATGTTCAGATTGTCTTTTAGGTCTCTTTCGTGTTTGGCAATAATCGCTACATCATCTGCAAAGACGCACTCCGAAATATCGATCCGTTCCAGATTTCTGTATCCCACATACAAAGGTTTAATCCTTTGCTTAGTGTACCTGATTAATTCATCCATGAAAATTACAAACAGCAGTGGGCTTAAACTTCCTCCTTGCCTTACTCCCTGTCTAGTCAGAAATACAGCACAATATTGCACATTCTTTCTGCTCATTAATAAAAATGAAGATTTTATATGCATCGATTCCCTAGCATGTTTAAAGCAAAGTTTGACTTCTTTATTGGAAAATTACTTTGCCGAAATTACGTTATTGATTATCGAAGTATATTATCATCACTAATGTAACCCCAATATGCAAAGCGTATATTTTGCATACATTGCATATTATATGCATGTTTTCAAATATTAGCATATATCCTTAATAAATAGCATATTGTACATAATTGAATTAATTTTGAATTATGTAGATCTTTGGCATGCGTTTCAAGAGTTCAAGATAAACAATTTTATAAATCTTCCATTATGAAGCAATTTAATTTATTATGTTTGCAATTCTCAAGACAAAAAAATCAAAATCAGCTGCAATAGTATGGGTATTCCCAGTCTTAAATTGCCAGAATTAAAAATAGGTCGCTTTAAACTTTTAACAGGGGTTTTATTGTACCTATATTTACATAAGTAGGTAAATAATAAATATATTTCTGAATATTATTTCTGATTGTGCTTTTGAAGAGATAACATCGATTTGTGTTTTGTAGTGTTGTGATATTTTACTTATTTTGATTAGTAAAATGCTCAAAGTCAGTAGAGGATCAGTGTGGGTTAACCCGTACAAAGAACTACGTCTAGATATGGGAAAAGTCTACAGTTCTGCGTGCGTTAAAATTGTAAGTATAATTTCTGAATATTCAATATAGATGGCGGTGCGAAATCGGTCGATATCTGTTTTTTTTTTTTGAAATACATAAAAAAATTAAAAGCAAGTTACATTCTTTCTGAGGGCCACACACAATGAAACTACAGAGAAATATACAGGGCGTTTCAGTTTTGCTCTGTCAGTATTAACTTAATTTTTTATGCGGAACCTTAGGTATATCGACCGATTTCGTACCATATGAACCCTCGAGGCGCTTTCATTTAATATTTTGAACTTATTTGTTAGAGATTTAGATTTAAGTATTGATATTATGGCTTTTCAATCTGATATTTCAATTTTTGTTTTTCTTCAATGCAGATACCATGCGATAAAAAATGTTAAATAGACCAACACGTGAAAACTTCTTCATATTTCTTCACAACTTCTTCAAAACTTCACTTCTTTTCTCCGGAAGTATTGCAAATTTAATGTCCCAGGTGAAACAACACTACGAAGACACGACATAAGTTCCTTGTATTCGGAGGTAATTGAGGAAATTAAAAATTAAAAAACCTGACAGATAAAACTGCACCTCCAACGTAAAACAAAAGCTAAAATTTGGAACAAACATTTTTACATATTGCTATGAATTGTGATTTTAAATATTGCTTATACACAATTCACAACCAATCTGTTCAGCTTAGATATTCAGTCGGTTTATATTCCAGATGAGACTGCTTTTCCCTCAGGGTTCCAATTGGAAAACGTGGTTTTTCTCTTCTACAAATTTATATAGCGCCAGTAAAAGAGTTATAACAAATGTTTTAATTAAATTGCTTTAAGTTACTTGTAAACTTCTTGAAGTAATGTTAAATAAAAAACACAATAAACTTAAAATGAAACTTTAATACAACAATAAAAAAAATTTAAAAAAATGTCTTTATGAAGCATAAAGACTAATATTGCGTCATTAAACAATATTATTAAGGTAAAAATATTATATAAAAATGACCGTAGCATATAATAAAAAACTTCCTTAGTGACAACCGAGCAAAATTAAAACTATTAAATTCCAAAGATGCTTTTCAATTTCTCCCTCAATAAACAAAGTAAACAACGTGATATGACAGCCAGAAAACAAACTCTAAACGCATGTGCAATCCACATGAAAAAATGCCCTTGATAAACCCCAACGTATAAAATTTTACAGTTAACAGATGTTTTTAACTAGAAACTTTAAAAACCTTCTTTGTCATTTATTGAATATAACTAAGATTAAATATCAATACGAAGATAAATATACATAAGAAAATACAGTATTACACTCTTTTAAATAATAACGATATCTTTTAAAATAATTTACTTACGGAAATGAAAAAAAAAAAAATTTTCTCGAGACTCCTTAGTTAGAAAGCCCACCAAATAAACTAATAGATCAACAAACTCGTATAAATATATATATCGGTAATGAATTCTAACACCAACACAATTAAATCAAATCACGAATTTACTTAAGAGAGATAAAAATTTATCTTCTCAAAAACACGACCTTCTAACTTCAGAGTACATTAGTGTCTGCGGATACAGAAGGGCAAAACGGCGTGCTTCAACTACACTAGTCAAAAATATTCAAGTTCAAGATAAAAATACATTCATAAATAATAAATAAATTTTCAAAATATTGCGGGGAAAAGTCTATAGCACTATTCAAGAGAACGTTGTATTGCTCATTGATTGGTGTTCTTAGCGACGAAATTCTGTTAAAATCTTACCTCGTTGCTTCTAAAGAGTTAGTAAAAACAAATACGCTCACAGTGGCCAGATTTGTTAGAGAGGAACTATCAACATTTTTTCTACGCCTGCTCCTGAAAATAATTTTTTGCTCACTTTGTCAGGTCCAGCACCATACATGATAAAGACAAGGCAAAATTTGAAAATCTTTTATCCGAACTTAATACATATAACATGTCTTGCTCGTGCTTTAAATAGGGTTGCTGAAGAGATTAGGAACCATTTTTTCTCTTGTAAATAATTTAATTTCCAACATAACAAAAATCTTCCTTAAAGCAGGCGCTTTAAGTGAACCCTTATAGGCATAAGGGTTCAGTTCTACAAAGAAAACTACCAAACACTCCTCTTCCACCTCAAGTTGGTATTATTACAAGATGGAGCACTTGGATGAAAGCCGTTTTTTTTATTGCGAGAATTTCTGTCAACTGAAAGATCTAATTTCACAATTGCCTGACGAATCTACCCAAACCCTCGAGATGTTAAGCAATTATTCGAAAACAAAGAAATAAAACTTTCGATAATAAAACCCAATTATAGCTCCGTTTCTGAAGCAATAACACAAATGGAGAAATCTAATTTATCATTAACCCGAAGTGTAAAACTAGTAAAACGGACTTTTCAAAATATCGCAGGCAAAATGGGGGACAAAATTAATAAAAAAAACTAAAACTATGATGGAGAGGAATTATGAATTTCGATTTCTTAGCCAAGTAGCTAATATTTCAGAGAGAGTAAATGAAACGACTTTTAAAACTCTGGTTAATTGATAAAAACCAACGTAATGTCCTATTAAACCTTTCTATTATCAATTTATACTCTTAATGCTTATTTAGCGAAAATAACTATTATAAAAGAATTACTTTAGAAAATTTAACAATCAAAAAATTACTAAAAATTTCAATACCAAATAACGCACATCTACGTTAACCACTGCTTACAACGGTCTCCTGAAGTACATTAAAATTAAATTAATTTGATCGTTTTATATTTTCTGGTCTGATTTTGTGTCCAGTCCTCGTATTTAATTTTTTTCCAGATATTACACAATTGCATATATTTTTGCCACATCTGGTTTTTGTGTCCTTTATCGCTTCACGAGTCCGAGTACTGAATCCATTCAATTGGATCCTGTAGCATTAAGCAATTTTAAAAACGCCCCTATCGGTTGATGTGCAAAGTAGTTTTTCCATTTATAAATTTTTATATTCAGACAGGAGACAAAATTTTTTAATTGAAAAGTTTGAGGAACATTTAGTGGGTTACTATTTTTACAACTAACGACAACCTGATTTGTGTAATAAACGCATATTTAAGTTTAGTTCAGTATGTAGAACAACTAAAATGTCTGTTTATTTTTAAGTGAATCAATAAATGTATTAGTATTATAAGTAAAGACGGCAGACTATGTGCCTGAACAGTAGCGTGATGTGAAGGGATCGAGTAGAGGCGTACGACGATCAATTCAGTTGCCGTTGAGACATTGTAAGCGATACATTGTTAACACAATCGTGTTGAAAATGTCGGGAGTGCGTAGAAACAATTGCATCGACTCGGTTGCATGCTAACGTAGTAAAGAAATTTTTACATCGGTTTCTCGATTTAATATATGACGGTACCGTAGTGAAATGTTTAGTTTGTGAAACAACTTTATTAACTTGGAAAGCAAGTCAGTGCCAAAGACATATAAATAGTGACAAACATAAATCGAATAATAGTGGACGCAGATCACATAATAAATTTGCGTGTGATTTAACAATGATGTTAATTGCGAACAATATACCAATGCAGAAAGTGGAACACCCAATGTTTCGTCAGTTTTGGAAGAAATACAATCCTACGTGGAAATTACCAGCAAGAAGTACGCTACGGAATTACGTACCGTCACTGCGTGAGAGAATTATAAATTGTACGAAAAATACGGTAAAAAAAAAATTCCTGTGGTTAACAATAACGAAACTACAGATATTAAAAAACAGTCCATCCTAACCATTCTAGTACGGACGCTGACTCAGCAAGGACCTTCTCCTCCTTATTTACTAACCTGTAAACGAATGCAAGGGTGTACTGCCAGAGCGATATATGATGTATTAATAGAAACACTACAAAAATTTGAGATTTTACCGAAGCAAGTTTCAATGTTAGTTACCGATGCTGCCAAGGTTATGTGTTCCACGGCAAACTTACTCTAAACGATTCAACCAAACCTGCTGCATGTCACATGTTTGCTTCACGCTTTACACCTTGTAATAAACACTATACGTACAACTTATCCTGATGTGGATCAACTGATAGGACAAACGAAAGCGGTTTTTCTTAAATCTCCGAAACGGATTCGGCTATTTCATTCGCTGTGTCCTGATATATCCGAGCCGCCGCAACCAATTCTTATACGATGGGGTACTTGGTTAGAAGCAGCATTTTATTATTATAAACATTTTGAAAAAATTAAATCAGTGATTTTAGAACTAGATGCCAAAGAAGTAGCAGCAATACGGCTCAGCCAGGTTCAATTTAACAATCCTCAAGTTGCAGCAAATTTAAAAATTATTTACGACAGTTACGTTCCAATACTGGACGCAATAAAAAATTTACAGAACACTGCGCTGTCCTTATCGGACTCATTAGCAATTATTGACCACGTAAAACTAGTGCTGCATATCTTTGAAGATGAAAAAAGTGATTGTGTCCGTGAAAAATTTAACAGTGTATTAGATAAAAATGTATATTTTACAAAATTAGGGCAACTTTTTACCAATACTGAAGATCCGTTGTACAGATACAAAGAGCTCTTTAACTATGCAAATATAACATCTCTCAACGTCGAATAATCCTTCTCTGTATATAAACATATATATACGTCGCTACGTACGAACCTGTCCGAGACTAATACAGAAACATATATTATGGTGCAGTTTTTTCCATCGCGCACATCCGCATTTTTTTGCAACAATGTAAACATGTTGGGTAAGTTATTTATGTTTTTTCTTAACGTTTTGTATAGGGATTCGATATATTTATTTTTAAGTAAGCGCACTGTTATTCTGCTAAACTCTCCACGCAACGCCACTGCTGGGGCACATAGTCTGCCGTCTTTAATTATAAGTATTTTTTTATTCGCACATTTTCAACATTTTTGTGCATATTTAGACTAAAAGATTTGCATATTTATGAGCATATTTTTGTGTTTTCCACTGGGAAATTTAGGTCTCCCTAATAATCACGTTTTCTTTGTTTTTGTTAGCGAAAATTTTCAGAAATACATTTGCTTTCTCAAAAATACGAAGCACATATAACAGACATAATGAAAGGAATCTTATATATTGTAGGTTATTATATTCTTAATTAATTTCTTCCTAATAACCGTATAAGAAAAACATAAAGGGAATCGAATCGTATAGCACAGCTAATTATTTAATCCAACGCAATGAGCTAACTTGGTAAAGTTCAAATTCTGTTTTAAAGTTTGTATAGTAGTCTAGTTGCTCAATTGAACAATAGTATTCGCATTCTTATTGCGCCTCTATCTAAGCAAGTGTACACTACCCAAGAATAACACATAAGACAGAGAGAAGATTTCGGAAGATCACGGTTTTCTGCACATTTTCGTAAGGAGGCGGTCCGCACTCTCTGGGAAAGTAAAATTTATAATGGAATTTCCGACGCGAACGCGCCGAAGCTCAGGTCCTTCATTAAATTTGCGTATATTAATAATTAGAGTGCGGCGGGCGCGTAGTAGTATATTTCAACTTACATAAAGCAATATACTGGCACCATAATTAAACACTCTACGAGTGGCAAAATGTTGTGACATCCATCGCTAATATAATTACAACGATTTACACCATTTTGAAGTGGAAACAAACACAAACCGACCCCATTTTAACCTCTGTTACATTCCATTAAGAATTTAGCAGAACGCACACTTCCATAAATATTACTTCATTAACACTGTTAATTTCGAATTTGGTGGTATTTTGTTCTATTTGTAAGATAACATTGCCATCTGTCAAAGTTCTAATAAGACCCGCAGAAATTCCAATGAAAACTCGTAATTATAACCATATTTACACTGCTTACTTAGGAATTTAATGTTTTTTTTTCTTAATTTGAAAAAACACAACCACGTTTGGTAGAATTATCGTACAATGCTCCCTAAATTACGAGGAGGTATCCAAAAGAAACCGAAATGATGTGGTGGGCGGAGTTTTTGTAGTACCGCGTTCTAGCGCTAGGGGCGTATAAAGTACCATTCATACCACTCAGTAAGCCAAGTGTAGTCGCTAAAAAGGGTTCCCTTCGGTTTGTATGATTTTTTAGTGACGTTTGTTTTATGTGCTCGTCATTTTTCCATTGATTTTCGTGAACAGCAAACGGCCTTAAAGTTTTGCTTCCTGTTCAGAAAAACTGACGCAGAAACACTTTAAATGTTAAAGACATCCTACAAGACTAATATTATCAAAAGATATGAAATGTCAATGCATGACAAATCTCGCTCTGGTGGTCTTTCCACGTTCTGACCTAATAAAATATTAAAAAATTTACAAAATCAGTTTGGAAGATTGTCAGCAGACAATTGAAGAAGTGAATGAACTGCCTGGTGTGCCTTGGAGTTCAGTTCAACGAACTCTAATGGTAGATTTGAGGATAAAAGGATGATACAAAATTCGTGCCTCGACTACTGACTGCTAAACAAACAGAGGTCGCGTGGAAGCATGCAATGCTTTGAAAGAAGAGTTCCGAAATGTTCCAAACTTTTTTCCAAGGTCATCACAGGTGATGACTTATAGTGCTACGATTATGAAGCAATACTACGATTACAAAGCAAGAATCAAGCCTCGACTTCAAGGCGTCGCCTCAAAAAAGATCATGAAGTAAAATCAAACGGCAAAGCAAGGCTTTTTCGATATGAAAGGAGTCGTCCATTCAGAGCTAGTTCCACAGGGTCAGACAGTTAACTAGGTTTTCTATCTGAAAGTTTCGAAAAGATTGTACTACAGTTTGCAGTAGAGGAGACCTGATTTGTGGCATTCGAAAGACCATTCATACCACTCAATTAGCCAAGCTTTGTCAGTAAAAAAGGTTCCGTTATGGTTGTATGATTTTTTTAGTGACACTTGTTTTATGTGCTCGTAATTTTTCCATTGATTTTCGTGAACAGCGAACGACCTTAAAGTTTTGCTTTCTGTTGGGAAAAACTGGCGCAGAAACTCTTTAAATGTTAAAAACAGTGTACAAGGATAATGTTATTGGGAAAACTCAAGTTTTTACGTGGTTTTCCCGTTTCAAAAGATGTGCAATATCAATGCATGACAAATCTCGCTCTGGTGGTCTTTCCACGTCCTGAATTAACAAATAAAATGTTGAAAAATTTACGAAATCAGCCTAGAAGATTGTCAGCAGACAATTGAAGATGTGAAGGTTGTGACTGTTGTGACTTGAAGTTCAGTTCAGCGAATTCAAATGCTAGATTTTAGGATAAAAAGATTGCTACAAAATTCGTGCCTTGCCTGCTGACTGCTAAACAAAAAGAAGTCGCATGGAAGCATTCCGTGCTTTGCAAGAAGAGTTCCGAAATGATCCAAATTTTTTTCAAAGTCATCACAGGTGATGACTCATAGTGCTACGATTACGAAACAACACTACGATTACAGAGCAATAATCAAGCCTCGATTTCAAGGCCTCGCTTCAAAAAAGATTATCAAATAAAATCAAACGGCAAAACAAGGCTTTTTCGATGTGAAAGGAGTCGTCCATTCAGAGTTTCTTCCACATGGTCAGACAGTTTACCAGGTTTTCTACCTGGAAATTTCGAAAAGATTATTTGCGGCGGAAGAGGCCTGATTTGTGAAGACTGCCACAAATTAAGAAGTTGAATATATTTTTGTAGCATGTTGTGGTTTTCTGTATACAGTTCATAAAGTATTTCTTTTCAGCCCAAGGTCAAATTTAAGGCATAAGAATACTTTAAAATAACTAACGCGTGTAGTATTACATGTGTGTTAGGAAGAGATAAAGTACAATTTGCGATTCGCACTTTGAGCAGTACGAACTGCAAAAAAATACTTTATCAACTGTACTATACTACATATATAAGTATATACAGTAAGCGGAACCTAACATAAGAACATAGGAATTGTACAATTAACGACAATTCACGATGATCCAAGCGAGTCTAAGTAGAGATCCAGCAGACCGATTTTCATGTGGCCGGTGGGAGAATTTGTACGTGCGTCAAGTAAGGGTCAGTATCGCTTAAAACGATGTAAAACACTGAATGCCAGAGCCTATGAATTTCGTGCGCATCTCGAGGGCGGTACTTCTAACCGGCCACATGAAAATCGGTCTGCTGTACTTCAGTATTTCAAAAGAAAATGGCTACATTACATCATAGCGATGGTGAAATTAATAGGGTGGAACGAATCCTGCCGTAGCCATCTTTTTCGAGAGGCAAGCAATGTTGAAGACACTGGATTTAATGAAAGTTAAATATAAATTTATATGGGATTTGGTTTGTGCGCCCTAAATGAACTCAGTGATCACAAGAAAGTGATATTGGCCTGGGTCCTAGAGCTTGAAGGACGTAGGTCTAAGGAGAAGGCGGACGAAGCTCTCGCCTCTTCTACAGTCTTCATAGGAATGGAATTTCATTGCCATAACAACTATTAAAACAGCCGTGAACGAGTGAGTTGAAAAAAGATCTTGGGAAAAGTGGAATAACTTCTCAAGTCACAAAGGTAGGCAAACAGTTCTTTAGGGAAAATTCGCCAAATATGATAATACGACCACTAACTGCAACTATGCCAATGGGAAGGTTTGACCTGCCACAAAGACTAGTTTTTCCACCATGCGCACGTAGTCCTGTCTGTGAGGGAATTTTTGACAAAAGTTAACATAACTCCTGTTAATTATTTGGAATTATAATTTTAGCCATAATTAAAATTCCATTACTTACATAGGTAACATTTCAAAAAATTTAGAGAACAAAATCAAAACAATTTAGAACGAATCCAGTTTGCTTAAAACAAATAATTCCGTACAACAGGGAGGTACAAGTTGACATGTGAAGACTTTAAAAAAGTGTAACAAGTGTTCATTTGAAAAGCCAATCTAGGTTATTTTGAAATTTTGATAGAATAAGACGCAAATAAATTAGTATGTGTTTGTTGTTTCGTAAACGTAAATCCAAATGACATTTGATAATGTCAATCACAAATATCAGTTAGTGCATAAAATAATCGTGCGTCGAATCTGGTTTAAATAAATTGCTTCTCAGTTTTAAAATGGCTTTCACTTTAGTACATAAATTTCCTTTAGTCCAGGCTTATTGTCGAAGTGGTAATAAAATTGATGGTTTATGGGTTTATTCAGTTCAAGATTGCATGGTAGAATTTCAAGTTGAGTTTCCACATTTTGTAATAGATAATATACAATTTAAGAATACTATGGATATAACTTTAAAACTTTTTTCTGAAACTGGTAGTCTCTTAAGAAAATCAGGCAGCGGAGCAGTTAAGAAACGTACACCTCAAGTTGTCAATCGTGTTGAAGAAATAATGGAAAATGAACCACAAACATCTGTTCGACATTTGAGTCAACAAATAAACCTTTCTGTTGGTACAGATCACAAGTTATTAAAAAAAGATATGCAACTTTATCCATACCGTGTCACAGCAGTACAAGAATTGTTAGAAATTGATTACCCACGTAGACTACAGTTTTGTAATTGGTTTGTAAATATGAACAATAATGGAGAACTTTCGCAAAGAGTCATCTTTACTGATGAAACATGGTTTTATAAAACGGGATACCTAAATTCACAAAATACAAGAATTTGGAGTAGTGAAAATCCACATGTAATTAATGAAGAATCGCTACATCCGGAGAAAATTAGTGTTTGGGCAGCGATAAGCCAAAGGCGAATCATTGGACCAATATTTTTATATATTTTCAGGGAACGTTAACTGCTCTAAGGTACCGTGCGGAAATTTTACAACCATTTGTCAATCAGTTGCATGATGATGAACTTCAAAATGCATATTTCCAACAAGACGGAGCACCTTGTGCACTGTACTGCAGAATCTTTGGATTATTTAAGAGAATTTTGTGATGAGCGTATAATTAGTTGAAATACTGAAATAGCCTGGCCTGCACGTTCATGCGATTTAACACCTTGCGACTTCTTTTTGTGGCCCTATCTAAAAAATAACATATTTCAAACACTTATATTGAATTTGAATGATATGCTACAGAGAATCGAACAGAAATGCATGGATAGTACTAACAATCCAGTAATGTTGCAGAATATCATCAGAAATTTTGAACGGAGGATTTTAAAGTGCATTGATCTTGAAGGACAATATTTTCAACATTTGTTATAGTTTTCAATAAATACCTATTATTTGTTATTTATTTTTATGTATGAAACTGTCAAAATATACGACTTCGTAGGTTAAGTAGTAAATTTTAGTTTACGACATACTTCAAAATGTTCTCAGTAAATCACATGCTACTAGATTGACTTTTCAAATGAACACTTGTTATATAAGTCAAATAGGAAGAATCTTCCAAACTGCAATGGCAGAACACGAAAAAAGCTACAGGGATAAGAAGACAGATTCAACTTTTGCTAATCACTGTTTCGAATATAGCCACAAATTTAATTCTAATTTCAAAACATTATATGCAGTAGACAAAAGTAAAACACTCAATATGTTAGAACCTTTGGAAATTAATAAATTTCATAATTTAGGCATTAGTAGGAGTGAATCACTCTCCCCTACTCAACTTAAAACTACAATATATCCACCCCCTCTCGATTCGAATTTTTGTTTTTCACCTTTATATTTGTGTTTATATAAATAGGTACCAAATGTAAGTTTACAGTGTATATTCTTCCACCTGATGAAGCCACAATGTAGTGAAACATATATGTAGTATGTGTCTACAATACAATATATATCTTCTAAATAAAATTAGCGCAGTGCCGAAAACCATAGCTACTTATTTAAATTAAGCAATCTGCAAGACTACATGCGAAGAACGTCTGCTACTATTTTAGTTATCGCAGGCGGCAACATAACTATGTTTAAAATACATGGTGGATGGAAATCGTCGGCTATAGCTGAAAGCTACATCGATAAATCTTTAAATGCAAAAGAGATATAGCGGCCAAGTTACTTACAAATAAACCAGCAACAAGCTTAAACTCCTCAAATTCAGTTATTCCTGACTGGTCCTGCGAATGAGTACAAATACTGCTGATAAATGTATATATATAAAATTGGCGATAATTTTACAAATCGTTCTATTATTGTTAATGTATATCAAAAATAATAACAAATGGTTTACTAGCGTTTATTTTAAAAACAAGCATAAAAAATCTAAATATTTGCCACATGATTTAAATTAAAGTTCCAGGAATTATTTACATATAAAGAAGTTGCACATATGTTATATATATATTAGTATTTTCTACAAAAAAGTTTTTTATAATGTGAATAAAAAGAGAAAAACAATATTTTATGTGAGAAAAATATTCCCAAATACGGAATAAAAATAATTACTTCAAAATGCATTTTATATTTATTTTATTTTATATTTAAAATCAACGTGTCAAACAGTAGAACAATTCATGGCAAAAAAAAACATCTATAAAAAATCGTAAATAAAAGCCATTAGCGAAAACTTGGAATTTGTTCGAATGCATTCTAATGCTAGGGCATTGACCTGATTTAAGTACATGCGTACGCGAATGGCTATTGGCGTTCGCCGTTCACGTGGACTGCCGTTCTGTTGCTAAGCCATTTCCACTCTGACAATTATGATAAGAGATGCATAGTCCACGTTGCTTGATCGTATGGTTCCCATGACAACCGTTAATTCGCATTCAATTTCCAATGAAATATAAGTAAATATTAACATATTTTCTCCGTTATTTCTTATTTGAAGTTTTATATTTGCAATATTTTAAATTACCCATTTTAGTATTTAGAATTACGATGCCTGAATATTCATTTTATGCATTTAGTCAACTACATTTACAATTAGATATTATCATATTAAATTTAAAATCATAGGATAATAATTTATTAATCTCTCAGAAAATATCACTATTATTTGTTACGTTACCTAGCAACAGTACCTATCAAAAGCATTTGTCGAAATGCCATGAAATTTAATACTATTATACAGGGTCCGGCAGCGAAGCGGGGACGGAAGATTACAGGCGTATTTGAAGGTTAGTCAAATATTTACATCGGATATCCTTCCGTACCATCAAGCGCACGTTTTAAAAATATTTTGTTTTATACAGGATGTTCCAGATGGAAATGCCAGACTAAAGTTGCATTTTTTTTAATGGAATACCCTGTATATTAATAGATAAAATGATCCGCGCTTGAAAGCTGGTTATATCGATATAATGTTGTATGTGTCTAAAGTTGATAGCTTCTGTGTAAATAATTATTTTACTTGATAAATTGATACATTTCAGTAGGCTATTCTGCATAAGTAAAATCAAAAGATCCGAAACAAATAGAACAGAATATTTTCTACTAGTATTCACTTTCGTTGCTACGTGAAATAAATTCTGCAACTGCTCGCGTTATACAGCGTGTTCACAATTTCGTAAAATCGACGAAATCTCGTAATTTTTAAATGGAACATCCTGTATATTTTTAGCTCATTGAAAAGCCCTTTTACTACGCTTTCTATTGATACCTCATTTGATGCACCTAGGATGGATCATTTGCTAATAATAATAATTTATTTTTAGATTTGAATTAATGAAAAATGCTTGTATTTTTAGTAGCTAATTTGCGCTTTTAAACCTTCTGTAAGATCGGATATTCAACAAATTATCAATAAATGGTCTATAACAAGAAAAAACCCCATTAAGTACGAGAAACAGTTGATTTTCACTCAGCGGTGAAAGCAAACATTAAATTAATATAAAGTAATATAGCATTTTCAATAGATTCACTGCTGATCAAGTTATCTGGTGTCAGTTTTAAGCTTGTATACTAATAACCAAGTTGTCAAAAATTTCATTCCATCTTACACAGTATTTCGTTCAATCTTTAAAAGAAATTGCTATAATGACTAATTTTAGTATTCAAGAAATGGTGAATATGATATTTATTCTTGGGGAATGTACAAGAAATTGTCTCCTAGCAAGTAGAGTATATGTAGAGAGATTTCCAAACCTTGAAAGAAAGCCAAGACCGGAAGCATTTGAAAGGTTATTGGAGAGATTTACAGAAACTGGTAGTGAAACCTACAAGAAGAGAGAAATAAATAAGCCGGTAATCAATGAAAAAAGCGAATTGGCCGTATTATTAACAATACAGGAAAATCCACATATAAGTATAGACGGTATTTCAAAGGTAACAGCTATTGAAGATAGGAGCGTACGAAGAATTTTAAGAAGTCATAAGTATCATCCGTACCATATGGAATTAAATCAGGAATTGCATGGTGATGATTCATTAAAAGAACAGACTTTCGTGGTTGGTGTTAAATAAAATGCGAGAAATGCCAAATATTTTAACAAATATTTTGTTTAGCGATGAGGCTACTTTCAAAAGTAATGGGGCGGTAAATAAACATAACATGCATTATTATGCAACAGAAAACCCGCATTGGATACGTCATATAGACAATCAGAATAGATGGTCTCTTAACGTCTGGGGAGGTATACTTGGTTCATATATCATTGTGCCGTACTTTTTCGATGGAACCGTTACAGGCGATACGTATTTGGCATTTTTGCAGAACGAACTGCCTAATTTACTTGAGCATGTGGATGCTGACACCCGATAAATTTTCTGCTTGCAACACGATGGTGCACCTGCTCATTACAGCCTTAACGTTAGGGAGTTTCTAGGGCGATGGAACGAAGACAAATGGATAGGACGGGGTGGTCCAATCGCTTGGCCTCCACGAAGTCCAGACCTTACTGTCTTGGACTTCTACTTTTGGGGATATGTGAAGGCTCTAGTTTATGTGGAAGCTCCTACAACAAGGAAAAATATGATGGAACGCATAAGAGAGGCATTTAGAAATGTGCGCCAAGAAACATTACAGCATGTTCAACAGAATTTCACCAGGCGGCTTCATTTATGTATTGAGAGACATGGAAGGACATTTGAAAGTTTTCTTTGATTTATTTGCATTTACTATTTACATTTACTTTATTTTTATGTACTGTGCTATTACTTTTGTTAATTAAATTTGATTGTATGGTTAATAATTAGTATTTATTTAAAATAGTGCAAACTTTTAATACTACTCGTACTTGATTCTTTCCTACATGATTTCGATTTATGATAAGCTAATTAGGTAAGTATTGTTTCATATTAGGTATTCGTAAAATAGTTGGTTTTATAAAATTCTTTAAAATACAAATTAATTAGTGCAATCTTTTATTAAACCGACATCAGATAACTTGATCAGCAGTGAACCTATTGAAAATGCCATATTACTTTATATTAATTTAATGTTTGCTTTCACCGATGAGTGAAAATCAACTGTTTCTCGTACTTAATGGGGTTCCTTCTTGTTATAGACCATTTATGGATAATTTGTTGAATATCCGATCTTACAGAAGGTTTAAAAGCGCAAATTAGCTACTATAAATACAAGCATTTTTCATTAATTCAACTCTAAAAAGAAATAATTAGCAAATGATCCATCCTAGGTGCATCAAATAAAGTATCAATAGAAAGCGTAGTAAAAGGGCTTTTCAATGAGCTAAAAATATACAGGGTGTTCCATTTAAAAATTACGAGATTTCTTCGATTTTGCGAAATTGTGAACACCCTGTATAACGCGAGCAGTTGCAGAATTTATTTCACGTAGCAACGAAAGTGCATACTAGTAAAAAATATTCTATTCTATTTGTTTTATTATTCTAATTATTTACACAGAAACTATCAACTCTAGACCCATACAATATTACATCGATGGAACAAGCTTTCAAGCGCGGATCATTTTATCTATTAATATAAAGGGTGTTCCATTTAAAAAAATGCAACTTTAGTCTGGCATTTCCATCTGGAACATCCTGTATAGAACAAAATATCTTTAAAACGTGCGCTTGATGGTACGGAAGGATATCCGATGACTAAATATTTGACTAACTTTCAAATACGCGTGTAATCTTCCGTCCCCGCTTCGTTGCCGGACCCTGTATGTTTCAAATTTAGTGATTTAGTAGTTTATATATAATTAATTAAAGTTTTACATTATTGTCACAATCAAGGTGGACTTATTATTTTGGTTCATTAATGTATTCAATTATGGCAATAGGTAAAGAGTTTTTTTTTTGTTGTATTGTGATGAGTTAGCAATATAATTTTAAAACTTTTCAGATTAATTTATTAATATAGTATGAAGTATCAACATGAATGAATAATATACTTACTTTGGTGTATAAGTTTCTGAAATGGGGTCTGTAGTTTATTTCGTTTCTGTAACTTTGTTATTATATTCTCTCGCCAATTAAAATCTTCTATTGCTATTTTATGTTTGGATGCTAAATATGATTCTAGGGCTCAAGCATTTTATAGTGTTGGAGCCATTGCTTTTTTTAAATCTTTTTTGGAAAGTGATAATAAATCATAATAATTATCTTAAATATGTTTAAAAAAATTCCGCACTTTTTTACTTTCCTTTAAATATGTAATGTACTCAAATAGATGTCATTATTTATGCACTTTAATTAAAAATGTGTTAATAGTCGAGTAGTTTTGCTTGCAAATATAATACGATTTGTTAAAAATGTGTAGATAGTCGAGTAGTATTGCTCGCAAATATAATACGATTTTGTATTACCTTGTAATTATGACAGTTGTCTAAGTCTAATTTTTTGACTTCTGTCATTTTCCTAAACTTGACAATTTATGTTAGTATTGGGCACTCGTTAAAAGTGAAATAGTACCATTGTTCGTAAAGAAAATTTTGTACAATAAAATTATATTTATTTTTTTTTTAATTAAGAGCATACAAAGTGTTATTATATTGGTGTTTTCGACATATTTCATCATTAATTAGCTACACTGTGTACGTATCGTGCGGACAAAGTTTTCATGCCTGGTTGCAATGGCAACTTAGCGTTTATTACGATCTAATTCGTAGAAAAAATAGTATATGCAACTCTTGGCTAATAAAATTTCAACATCTCGAGTTACTTTTATATAAAAACCACACGAACTGGGCTGTTGGCCCAGATCATCTTTAAATTCCATAGATTTTTTATGCCCGAAGTTCCGTATATTTCGCTAAACGATCGTATGCATTTAAAATATTTGGATCGTTCGAAGACCCTAGCCCAATCTATTAACAGCATGTATTGCGCATTCAAAAAAAACTGTCTCGAAGTTTGCCATAATGTCTTAACTCAATTTATTGCTGTCAAGTACCTATCATTTTTATTTATACAAGTAATAAATTCGCAAAAAATTATCTAAATTTAAACCTAAATTTAGTTTTTAATTTTTGTCAATATTTGAATTGAGATGATGATTTTAACGCGTCCAATTAAATTTTGTTACCATGTACAGACCTTATAGACAACTCTCAAAACAGTGTTGTTAAAAAGGTTATATAAAATATACTGAATACGTAAGAAAATATTATTAATCTAATCACAATTTGCTTGTTTGAAATAGTAAATAATTTTCACCATTTTAATGTAAATTATTAAACGCTTTGCACATGTAACCTTTGGTTGTAATTTAAGTTTTGTTATTTCATATTTAAGATATATGGAAACAAGAAAGCAGTACCTATGTTGTAAATCATCATGTATTTCATAAAGGAAAATAAAACAATGCTCTTTGTTGTACCAGATTATTCATTATAAATTACCCAGCCTTTATCATCCTTATTATTACATATACAAAAAAGTATTTCTAATAAAAGTTGTCTGGCTCTGACTATTTTTTCTTACATTGCATCAAAATCCATATCTTAAACCGCTTTCGCGTTATTAAATGTAAAATATCGTAGTTACTGTAATTCTGGAAAAGTTAACATGATTAAAGTAAGCTCTGAAAATAACAACTTTTATGATTACATTTCCTTAATTAAACAGTTTAATTTTTACAGGCTGCAACAAAAGTCTGCCCGGTGAAATTTTTCGGTGCACTTCGACATAAGTAGCGCTCTCTTTCGGAAACAAGTGAAACAAATATACAACAGCAAGAAAGAAGAAAAGAGAAGAGATTGGTAAATAACTTAATAAATATATCGAGAACCAAGGCAGATAGCGAACTCTAGTTTGGTTTATTGTAATCAATGGGTCCGATTACATATAGGGTTGGCGTCGAAACAGGGAAAATCGACACTCGCCATTTTTATAAATTTTAAATTCCAACACCTGATATTAAAAAAAAATTGTGAGGAGTTCAAAACGCAATAACTCCCACATTTCTCTTCCGATTGCCGCGAATTTCGGGCCAAATTAAAGATCTCGTCCTGAGGATTAAAACGGGTATACAAAGTTCCACTCTAGGACCAACAGCTTGGCCAATACGGCCACGCGAATTTTTGAAAGATCGACATTTTCGATTCCGAAATTTACGATTTTCCTGGAATAACTCAAGAAAGGCGTCCGAGAGCCTTTCGGTTTGGACCAGTCGATTCAGCGTGTCCAAACGCGTCGGGCAGTATAGGATAGGTTATCTAGAGGCAACTGGTTTCCAAGATACAGAGAGGTGTTGAAATCGAATTTCATATTTCGGCGAAATTTCCACGACTTTGAAAAATTTTCAATCTCGAATTTCTACTCAAAATTCACCTTAAAGTTTTCGGGGGCGCTAAAAAAGATTGCCTGAACGATTTTGCACTGAAAATTCGCGATTTCGTTTTTTTGTACTTTTGACAAATATTTTAACAAAAAACTTGTATTATACAAAACTGGTGGGGTTTACCTACTCATATATGTTTCAATTATTCTGAAATATTTTAACGTTTCTGGGATAGGTACTGAAGGAAACAAGAACGTTACATCGAATAAAACCAAAATGTCACCATCTTCCAGTCGACAATCTTTAACTTTCTGAATATACTCTAAAGAATTATTGACCGATAAACTAACTGGTTTTTCTGGTAATTTTCTGAATTCATTCACTAACCATTTTGGAATCAAATAAGTCGGTGAGTCAATACCAGCAACAATAGGTCTCATCAACTTACCTGGTTTGTGGATTTTAGGTGAGCAATATAACCTAGGCACTAACGGATTTGCACATTGTATTTTATAAAGGTTGGAATTAGTTATTAAGTTTGGACAATTTTTTAACTACGAAAAATTTAAGTAAAACCTTTAAACAGTATAATGTTCAAGTAGCATTTCGGTCGAATAACTCCCTAAAATCTTTCTTAGGCAACGCGAAAGACAAAGTTGAGGTAAACAACAAATCTGGAATCTATGAAATACATTGTAAGGATTGTGATAAAAAATATGTCGGCCAAACAAAACGTTCGATTCTAACTCGTTATAAAGAACATGTTTCGCATATTAGATTCAATAGACCGGAAAAATCAAGTGTTGCCCGACATATTCTTGAATCAGATCACAACGTAACATCTGACTGTCTGAGATTAATAAAAAACGTCACACGCCCCCGCGAATTAGATAGTTTTGAGAGCATTTTTATCTTTAAAAATAGGAATAACGTAACTAACGCAGATTTGGGTCCTATACCAGGTTCTTCTTTATTTGAGTTAATTGACAGTTAGATGTTATTAAAGCAAGAAAAATAGGAAACCATTAAAAAATATTCGAATTCATGGAATTTATTTTTAAATTCGTTTCATTACAATATTTGCCATTAAAATATTCTGACTCAACATTACTTTCCAAATTTATATTTCAACATAATTTAAGGATTAGTTTCATAATTGAATTCTTAATGTATGTCAAATTACGGCTTTTATAATATTTCTAAACGGTTTTTCTATAGAATTTACAAATAATGGGTTAATGCTCTTGCATGAATAGGTGGGGTTTACCAAAATGTAGGTAATTTTTGTAGCATTTAAGATTGAAGATTTTAGTGTTAAACTAGAAGACGTTCAGAACAATCCTTCTCTGAGTGTTTTTGTGCGTTCAAGTGTTACACTGTTTTTTCTACTGAAGATGACAACGTGGTTGTAGAAATACGTATTTAGAATCATTAAATTCTATTGTGGTAAGGGTTTTTTAATTTTATTTTATTCACTTATAAGCCACAGTCTCCGATTTGTTAGATATTATTGTTTGTTATTGCTACGGATTTTCGAATTTGATAAACAGTTGTATGTAATTTTTCACCTAGATAGCTTGCATTTGTATTCCAATTTAAGTCTATGTAAACACCCAGCATTTTGACATTGTTTGAGTTAGATGATTTGATCTTTTGGATTTTATGCTTATTCAATTTTAAGTTGTTGGCTTTAAACCATTCTTCAGGTTTAGGTATTAGTCTAAGCTTCAATAATCTATATATGAGGATTATTTTTAAAAACACGCCATCAAAAAAGCTTTATTGGCTGCGGAGATTCAGGATGATAAAACTTTTCATTATGCCAAGTATGTTAGGGTAACGCGCTAACGTGCTCACCCTGATACATACATTCATAAAACTATTTTTGTAGAAATACGACCGCAACTGTATATTTCTATCAATAATAACATAAATCAATAAGATACTACAATAAATTTAAAAGCTGTCGATAAGGGCTCTTTGATATTATCGGCGCTGTATTCTTCTATAAAATTCAAGTTTATGTGATACTACATTTTATTATTTTCTTTTTAGTACGTTTGACTACACTGCTCCTAAACACACAAAGAAATATTTCGAACATTCCTATCCAACTCGCTTCGATCAAACTATCATCCCCATGCTTCCGTTGCGAATACAATTCCGCTTTTGTACCACTGTTTTTATTCGAATTTTGTTCGTCATACCAGCGTGCGTGGTGCTCTATTGAGTAGCAAATACAGCAACGATTTAAATTTAAATTACCACAACCTTTTTAATTCGTTTATTATTGATGATTTTTTTTTTCGTTTCGTCAGCGTAATACGTACTCGTTCTGAATACTAATATTTACAAATAATACCGCATTTAAAAAGTATGGACAGTTATCGAGTTAGAATAAATGCGTAAATTTTATTGTTTCGTTATTCATTGTATTCAGCACAAAGTTCACGTCATTTTATTTCTTTGTTTATATTCAACAGCGTCCTTCATAATTCAAGAGGTTTTGTCCTTTAGTTTAAGCAAGAACAAAATTGGAAAGAAATTTGCCTTTAGTTTTTAGAAAATATTATGGGCACAGAACAAACATATACATACAAGTGTCCCGTATTGTTATGTTCAAATTTTAGGAGTGTAAAGTAGACTTCATTTCAAGTAACAAAAACGCAAAACTTGCATATCCATTTTTATTTGTTTCAAAGTTACAGATCTATGGATGTGATTGTCAGATCATGAAAAAATGTAATCCTAAAGTCAATACAAACTAATTTTATTTAAAAACAGTTTGTCGATTCAATAACAGACCTGTGATGCTAATTTCTTGGAGATCTACAAAAAAGAGTACTGGAAATTGATTTATGATAAAGAAGGTTTTTACTTATTTCGTAAGTGCTGAACCATGAATATCATACAATATCTATTTTCGTTTTCGACGGTTTTCACGGTAGCAAATGTCAATAAATTTAAGTTAAAATGTCCGATATTATCTTTTCAGGTTATTTGAAAGAAGTACACTAAAATTTCAAAATTTACTGTGCAATACAAAACAGCTATTCTCATCAAAATTTAAAATCACACTTGACTTCTAGGATTAAAGCGAAAAATAAGAAGAGTTATTTAAATTAGGATTATGATTGGATGCTATTTGAAAAACAAAAGACGCACGGAAATCTATTTATCATTTATTGTTAATCTTTACAGCTGTATACATATTTGATTTTTCTCTCTTTACTTAACGAACATGTGGCGACCTTTTGCTGAAAGTGTTAGTGACTATGATGTGGATAGTGATAATACTGTTGGAGCACGACAGAGAAAGCATATATCAGAAGATGCAAAACAGATAATTTTCAATGTCTATCATACCCTGATGGAAGAAAATAACGAACTACAAACCCAGAACATTCAACGAACGTCGCAATTAACCAAGGTGCCTTTTAGAACAATATATAAAATAATTAAGAATAACGCTGGGCCTCGAAAGCAAAGAAGTGATAAATGAGCACCGAGAAAAATTGAAGAGTATGAAATTGATACTATTAGGCAGCAAGTATACTCTTTCTACAGAGGAAATGTTGTATCTACACTTGACTGCTTACATAAAAGAATCAGTGATGAGCCTATAAATATTCAATGTTCTAAAGCAACCTTGTAGCGGACGCTAAAGAAAGCTGGTTTTAAGTTTGGCACTATAGATAAACGTCGCACAATTATGGAAAGCCCGAAGTTACAGAAACTTAGATATGAATACTTAACGGCAATTAGAAGGTATAGACAGGAAGGACGATTAATATGTTATTTAGACGAGACGTGGTATGACACCCATAACACAATTTGCAAAGGTTGGGTGAATAGTTCAAGTATGTGTCAGTTGGACGCGCCGGTTTCGAGAGGGAAGAGAATTATCATTCTTCATGCTGGGTCAGAAAAAGGATGGATCGGAAAGCCGCTACTATCTGCTAAAAATGTTAAATCCTCAAGTTTAGATTACCATGAAGATATGACCTCATCTTTATTTGAAGAATGGTTTTGTGCCACTTTGCTACCAAATTTACCAAAAGATAGTGTGATAGTGATAGACAACGCTCCGTATCATTCTCGACAGCAAACCAAAGTTCCTACAAAATGTAATAATAAGAAAGATATTAAAACATTTTTAGAAGCAAATGATTTATATTTTGAGGATCATTATACAAAAAAACAATTAATAGAGGTGATGAAGACAAAAGAATATTTAAAGGATTATTATGTGGATAACAGAGCCAAAGAAGCAAGACATACAATTTTGCGTTTACCACCATACCATTGCATTTTCAATCCCATTAAATTGATATGGGCCTAACTGAAAAATACCATAAGACAAACAAATCAAACACCGAAATTTAGTGAAAGCAGTGTAACACACATAAAAAATGCTATGGAATATATAACTGCTGTAAATTGGAAAAATGCTGTTAAACACGCAATAGCAAAAGAGGACGAATATATGCGCATGTACAAAATAGTAGCACCTTTGATTATAAATTTGCAATACGATTCAGACACAGACACCGATTTGCAAGATGACTCAATCACAGATGATTTATGAAATGCGGTGACACATAAAAATTTTATTGTGTATTACAAATAAATTAGCTTTATATATCTATATGTATCCACTACACATGTTGCCACACGATTTGTAATTTTTTCTTTGTATATAAACCCAATGTACAGATATTTTTTATTATATACTTGAAATTAACAGCGTTTTATTATTATATTATAGGGCCCTAATTTATAGTCAATACGGCCCCTAGATTCATACTTTGCAAATACGTAAACCGTACCCGTTCAATAAGGAGACCAGGTATAATAATTATCATCACAGAAGGTGGTGCAATAAAAGCATTAGAGCCATTTAAAGTTATATTCTTATAATTTGAAATAAACTATACAGAGATACCTTGAAAACATGTCGCGACCGGACATGTCGTGGAAACAAAGAAGGCCGGACCGCGTGTTGTATGCTGAACAGCACGTGGAGTAAGATGTTTTTCTTACGAACGTTTGAAACAGAAGAAGGAACTTGTGTAGAAGAGAACACTGGTTTGGAAACGGGCAGGTTTGTTTTATGGCCTAGAGTGAAGAGGGATCAAAGTTGTAGATGTTTTAAATTAAGAACTAATTAAAAGCGCGAGCTAAGAGTTGCGATACCGATGAAGCAAATATCATTAAAATATTCCTTATGAAGAAAGCTTTAAAATGATATGTGGCATGACATAAATATAAAGAAGAATACGCAATTAAATTAACAACTAACTTTAAAAATGAAATGCTTTCTCTAGAAAAAATACGAATATACAAAAAATAGCTGTTTGAATTAATATTTTTAAATTCGAAATATTTGAAAAAATATTATTTAAAATTAAATTAAAACATTCTTATTATACACGAAGTGTAACAAAAGATATTATAATTAGTTCAAAGCGGACCAATTGAAGTTTTAAATTGTTATCAATTTAGCAATTTAATATACTTTTTGAACTAAATAATGCACAAAATAGTCAATGTAAAAGCATTGTATAATTTTGTAGTAAAAGAATCGAGAATAATGATTGTGGTGGAAAATGCCAGAGCGAAGAATAGAATGGAAATAGTTTGCCGAAGTTAAAATTAAAACGCAATCAAATTAGCCAGGCCAAGTTTTAATATTCGAGTCTCCTTAACTTAATTTAGTCGGTAATTTTATTTTAAAATAATTTCAATTACTTTAAAACAAGTCCGTTACAGAGTTGGCAAGGTAGAAGCATATACATTCCGAAAGAAAATGCTTTTTTACCGTTTCACTACATCGAATAGATAACAAGAATGTTAATTAATTTAAAACTCTCCAAGATAATATGGAGTTCTCATTGAGATAAAACGTATACTGCCTAAATATATTTAAGGGAACTTGAACAGAATCGAAACATTCTGGAAAGTTTCTTTCGGAGCTCGGAATATATACAATATTTATTTAGGAATTTCAGGAAAACAGAATGTTTACATGCATACCATGAAATAAATTAATAATAATTTTACATATAATGTATAGAATCCACGGTTGGCTCTTGATGAAACATAATGAATAAATTTACTAAAGAAAACACTCGGTATATTTGTTTCACAAAATATATTTATTAAATCTCTAACATATGTTTCGACTTTACAGTCATTGTCAAAGAGTTTTTAAACTGAACTAAAAATACACTTCTACCACTATTTATGAGTTTTTAAAGACTTTATTATGGCATCAATAGTAGGGGTATTGAAAAAATCCAGCTGTGTATTTGTGACATGTCTATTAAGATTTATGGCTTTTTTAATTTCTAATATTTCGAGAAAGTCAAGTCTTTTTCGTTTATTACAAGTATATAAAAGTTTAAAATTATTGGTGTTGAACAAATGTGTATTTTCGATGCAATGTTCCGCGAATTCCGTATTCATATTACCATAAAGAATAGAACTTCTATGCTCTTTAATACGTTCTTTTATTGAGCGTCCTGATTGGCCAATGTATATCGCATCACAATCACTGCAACTTAATTCGTACACACCTGACTTATCACACAATTCTGTTTTTTCTTTATTATTTACTAAAATATTTCCTAGATTGACTTTATTCACTTGGATGACATTTAACCCTAATTTATTCAGTTTATTAGAAACTTTATTGCTAACCCCAGGTATATAGTTGAGTATGTGAAACGTTTTATTCGTTTTTGTATATGTGTGCCCGTAGTAAAAATTCTTCGTAAGGATAGTACGTTGTTTTTTGTTAATCATTTTATCTATAAATTCTGTTTTATATCCGTTGTTTCTAGTTATTGTTTTTATGGTGGTTACTTCTTTTTCGTAATTCTCATTATTTAAAGGGAAATTAATCAGTCTATGTACAAAACTATGAAACGCTGCCATTTTTATATTCCATGATAGATTGGAATTTGCCAGGATTACTGTATCCGTTGTAGTGGGTTTTCTAAAAATATCAAACTCAAATCGTTTATCCCTTCTTGTTAATTTTAAGTCTAAAAAATTTAGCGTTCCGTCTAACCCTTTTTCTTCTCTTAACAATAAAATACAATTCACTATAGAAAAAGAGTTAGACGGAACGCTAAATTTTTTAGACTTAAAATTAACAAGAGGGATAAACGATTTGAGTTTGATATTTTTAGAAAACCCACTACAACGGATACAGTAATACGGATACAGATTTAATTAATATATTTTGTGAAACAAATATACCGAGTGTTTTCTTTAGTAAATTTAATAATTTTACAGTAATTTACTAGTCTAAGAGAGAAAGAAAAAGGAGGAAATGCATCAAAATATATACGAGGAGTGCCCAGAAGTAATGAGAATTATTTTTTTACGCTCAATGTGGCAACACTGCATCAGGCTGGAAGCGACTACATGTGAGTGGAAGGTGTAGGTATGCAACCAGAAAAGATGTAACTATAGGCGCAACCAACAATCCCGAACCCGGAAATTCAAAAAATTATGAAACTTGGAAACATGTACATTGTACTACGCAATTTTTTTCTAGGGAAAAACACTCTGACTGGGTGAAATGGATTTTTGAAAATTGGAAATTTTCCATTCCACCTTCCGAAATTTCCACTTTGCTCTTTGAGAACAATGAATAAAGGCGAAAGCAGTTTTCCGGAAGCTGATATTGTTGGGAGTATGGTATAACAATGTGTAGTTGCGAATAAAGACACTCTCATCAGTATTGAATGTATTATCGATCCCACAAGCCCTATATGATATTTTGCACTATTAACGAAAGTTGAGGAAATTTCTTTCAATTGCTCGAAGTCCACGTGAGCAATTAGCAATTAGCAATTAGTGCCCCAGAACAAATAAATTTCCCTGCTTCAGTTTATACTGTGCGTCGCAGAATTAAAAATAGTGAATTAAGAAATCGATGTGCAGCTAATAAAATATACTTGACGGAAGTTAACAAGCAGCAAATATTGGAATTCGCACAACAATTTGTAAATAACGTAAATTTGTGGGAAAATATGGTATTTTCAGATGAGAAATCATTTCAATCATGTCACAATGGGCGCCTTTGTGTTTATAGACCTAGTGGCACAAGATATAGTGACCAATATGTGCGTACTGTAACCAGAGCAAGGCATTTTTCTGTGAATGTTTGGAGTGGATAAGTAGTCGAGGCCCAGGTGTGGTCGTGCTTATGGTAGAAAGGTTAACTGCTCAAGTGTACTGCCGAATTTTGAACGAAATTATGCTGCCCTCAGTTATTCCAGTATTTGGAAATGATTTTATCTTGCAACATGTAAATATGAGGACATTGTCCTTTAAGGAAGCATTTGTACAGCATGAGCTTAGTTAGCGAGCCCTGGTGTAGAAGATGTGAAAAACAGGAGGAAACTAGCTTTCATGTAATATGCACGTGTGAGGAACTGAAGGAACTCAGACAGAAATATTTCGGGAGAGATCTATTGGATCCTTCGAGTGTACTCAAACTTCCCCTGAGGAGGATAGTGGCTTTTATCGAGGACACAAGACTAACAGAGTGGAACTGAGAAATCTATTGGTGATAGTACAAAGAGCAGTGTGCTCAAGTGCCTGGACGTGCTGGCGTCCAACCCAAAACAGAAGAAGAAGAAGAAGAAGATGTAAACATTAGAGTTTTAATAATACATTCTTGTATATAATATCTACCTAAAATTTTAGGATAATTCTCCAGTTAAACGTGCTATAATAATTCAAAACTATTGCGAGCAACATAATATCAATGTTTTACAATGGCCCTCAAAAAGTCCCGACCTTAATCCCGTGGAAAACCTATGGGAAACACTTGTTAAAGAATTTCATTGGTTGATTTCGCAGATATTTCTTGGTGAAACATTCTTGTAATAACTTGATTAATTATTAGAAAATAAAACACTTGGCTTAGTTTCACGACTTCTTTAATTAGATATACTAACAATTGTTTCGGCTATTAGGCCATTATCAAAGAGCTATCTAAAACTAAACTTACCTTAAGTAGAGTAAGTTTAGTTTTAGATAGCTCTTTGATAATGGCCTAATAGCCGAAACAATTGTTAGTATATCTAATTAAAGAAGTCGTGAAACTAAGCCAAGTGTTTTATTTTCTAATAATTAATCAAGTTATTACTTGTTAAAGAAATACATAGGCACGATTTTCGACCACAAAATGTGAATCAGTTAAGGCAACAAATTACTGATGATTGGGAGCAAATAACACCAGTGTATACGCAGCAATTTATTTCTTCTATGCCACGAAGATTACAAAAAGTAATTGAAGTCAATAGAGGGAGCTATGACCAAATATTAATGATATACAAAAAGAAGATTGAGTAATTTAACTTTTTTAAATTAATAACAGCTATAATCGTATTAAAAGTATGTAATTAGAATGCGTTTTAATTCAATCTGATAAGCAATGCACATGAATTAGTTTTTAAATCTAACATTTTTTTCACAGATTA
Organism: Melolontha melolontha; assembly: GCA_935421215.2. Classification (NCBI taxonomy): domain Eukaryota; kingdom Metazoa; phylum Arthropoda; class Insecta; order Coleoptera; family Scarabaeidae; genus Melolontha; species Melolontha melolontha. The sequence goes on from OW285238.1 coordinate 149,212,275, forward strand.
TCAGAATTTATGCAAAACACATAACCTGCAATTTTGTAAACGTCAGTAAATGTCTGGCAAAGTGCTCACTCACAATATGTAAATTTTAGAATTCTGGAAGTGGTTAAGGCAACACCGTGTCCCTAACTGACCGTACATTTTTAATAGTTCTTATTAAAACGGTTCATTTAAAATAAAATAAAAATCATTCCTCTTTGAAAATTAAGATAAGAAAAAAATACATAAACAAAAAATAAAAAATGTTTTGACGAAAAATCATATTATTTAAATTAATTGCTTTTTGGTAAGATATTTGATTTTGTTCTACCATATTCTTCTACTCTTATATAATGCGTCATCATCTTACTGACGAACTGATTTTAAGATAATTAAGGAAATATCCTACAATTAAATTTCGATCACGATTCGCTTTTGACTTGCAAATTACCAAAAGAAATTGCTAACGCTATATTTATTGAAATTTAATATTTAGGCATCAATGCATAAACGTAAAATAATTATATTTTGACGAACATGTAATTCCAACGAAGAAAAAGTGTTCCCGATAAAGATTCCTATTAAAAATCTTTATTTGAACTAATTGTAAATTAAAAATTAAAACTGAATAACATTAGAGTGCCATCTGTTGAAATATAGTCAAAGTATCCACCGATATGTTCGAACATTGAAAATTGTGCCATCTAAGTTTAAATATATAAACTACTACGGTGATAATTGAAATTAATTCCAGTAGAGACTGCTTTATTACATTCTTATTTCACTTCAATTTAATTAATCTAGTTCAGAATAAAATTATTAAATTTCATTTAATAAATATACATATAAGGTTCTCTTATTCTAAATAAATGCAGGATGAAATTTCTTGACGTTATTTGCTTGTAATTTAAAGTATTGTTTTATCTCGAAAAGTTTCATACATATACATAACTAACGTTATTTTTAAGTTCAATTTTATTATTAATTAGAATGTAAAACTCTAACTGAAATGATTATCATCAATACATTTACGGCCTAGATATTTTCTTTATTAAATAACGTACGGAAAATAAAGCTTTTAATTACTTTTATTTAAGAATCTTTAAGCTTTTAAACAAGCAAACATAACTTACCGAAGTTATGACGTTTTTCTAAAGTGGTTTTAACATTTTATTTAGATGTGTTCATATACAGTGCATTCGTAAAGTAGCGGATAAATTCAATAAAAATTAAAAGGGATTTTTTTCAAAAAAAACCCTTGGACCCATCGATTTTTATTTTTAATTTATAGTTTTCTTTCGTGAAACTGAAATATACAGGTACCTTCAAAAACTAATATGACGTTATTTTTTCATATAAACACCGATTTTTTATTACAAAATTAGAAAGGGCATATTTTTTTAAAATACGACAAGGTAATTTTGGATTATGTTTACATAAGGAAATTTGGAAGTAATATTATCGTAAACATTAAAAATGAAAACATAACCATCTAAATTAAATGTCGGCGGTGTATAAAAATGAGTCTTAGGCTGTATGACTGTATTAATTAACGTCTCGTTTGAATATGTTTGAAATTATTAATTTTAATTTTCTCATCTTTGTGTTTATACATTGTGACCAACATAATAAGGCGAGTTTAGTTATCTCTAGTTTGTAATGTCATAAAAATACCTCACAATTCGCACCTTCGAACCTCCCAAACAAAAGCAGAATCTGAACCAATCTAAACTTGCGAAAATACACAGTATAATTCGAATTTCAAATACTGGAGCAGTTCAGAATGTTACACTTCGTGTATTATAAGTTAATTTAATTTAATTGTAAATTATATTTCTTCGCAGATATATCTCGAATTAAAAATATGAATTCAAACTCAAATTTTCTGTGTATATTTTGTATTTGTAAATCTTTTGTTATCGAACTAGCCGACCGAACCGTCGGCATCTACCTGGTCAACTCATGTCTAACGTTCGTTTACAAATATTGTACATTTCGTTTTTAATCTTAAGTTACTTAATTAATCACGAACACTTCTTTATAATTATATCATGTCGCATATCACTTTAAAGCTTTCTTCATAAGGGATAATTTAATGATATTTATGTCATCGATATCGCAACTCTTAACTCGCGCCTTTAATTAATCGACAACTTCGATTTACCCTCTCTCAGAAACTGGGCCATTCTTTCGGGACGTGTGTTCTCTTACACCAAACTCATCCTGCTTCTTAATCCAGCTGCCATGCCGTAACCATCGTTTCTTGGTAACAGCTAACTCTGCGTACTGTTCAAGTACTTACCCGCTATGAACCACCAATCTACGTTTCTAAGCATCCAAACGCCGTTCAGCCTTGCTTTCCACGACATGACCGGCCTCGACGTGTTTTAAAGGTAACTCTGAACTGTTCTGTATATGTGTATTTTACTTGCATTCGTATTAATTGAATAAATTAACTTTGTCTCCAGCGCGTAATGTTAATTTTTAGTTACTTAGTCAACGTTCCTTGTATATATTACTTTTATTTTAGTTTAAAATATATCAACGCTCAATTTCTTTTTTGTAGATATTAAATAAAAACTTTAAGGACAAAGTTGTGTTTTCTTTTAGTTAATAAGTTGTAGTATATCTATTTGAGTACATTACACGCGTCTTGGACCTTTGACGCAATATCATCGCACCATTAATTATTTTAAATAATTTCTTTTATTGTTAGCACGCCGCCACAACCGAACTAGAGCGTGTTTAGTAACAAGAACTACTCAGAACTTATAGGTTCGAACAAACCTACAGTCACTCAGGAAAGTTGTAAAAAAAAATAAAAAACCTCAAGTGCTGAATTTAGTATTTTAATATCAAAAAAATTAATTTATACAAAATGTAAAATGAATTTAAATTAGAATTTGTTATGTTGTTTGTAATAACAACAATTTCTACAGGAAACATACAACACATATAAATTGTTACTTTGAAGAAGTACAGTTAAGCTCACATAAATCTAGTATAAACCATTTTTTAATTTTTGTTTATTCATGTAACGTCAAAATTACATTTGTCACTTTTTGATATCCAAAATGGCAAGAAAACTGACTCCTGCAGACAAAGTACAAATTTCACTAAATTTAGAAAGTTGCACCATTAAACAAGTCGCAGAAGAATTTCATTTGGACAAATCTACAGTACTACAAGTTAAAAGATGATGGGAAAATGAACGCAAACAAGGAACTGGTCATAAAAGAATATCAATTCATATAGATTACAATTTGTTTAAATATTTGAGAGAAAATCAAAGAAATGTCAAAGCAAATTCATAGATTTGTTGAAAAACCTATTTTTTTAAGAAGTCTCATTTATTCTGTACCTAAAAGGTTAAGGGTAGTAATTGATGCGAATGGCGAATCAATTAAGTATTAGTTTATTTGTGTTTTCTAAATTGTATTAAAAAATTACTTGACATATATCTTGTCTTTAAGAAACACTATGCAATATTAGAAAATTTTGACAATTTTGACAAGTTAGGTTATACTAGATTTATGTGAGCTTAACTGTACATCTTCCTTTGGATACAATTTTAAAAAATATTTCTAAATTAATCGTTAAATTTTACATACCTGCTTCCATTGCCATGTAACCGTGAAAGACATTAATAGAGAGGTTTATTCGCGGGGAACATCCCACCAACTTCTAGCGCGTGTATATATTTTGTCAGTCGCCGTCCGAACATCGTCCAGTGCACTTCGCTGGTTTACAGCAATGTATAGGGTAAAGTAAGTTACATTTTGAAACTGCTGTAATTTCCTTATAAAGTAAAGTATACACAAATTAAAAACAGGTTTTTATTGGTAAAACAACAGGGTTTATTACAAAGCAAATCACTTCGGTGGAAATTTAGAATATGTCCGCCATCTTCTTCCTCAACAAGAAGCAGCATTTCTTCTATACTGTGGACAACATCGTGGAGTAAATTAACTGGAATAGCTGCCACTTGTTGTGAAATTGATTCTTTGAACTGCTGGATAGTCGTAGGATGACTTAAAAGAACCTTTTCTTTAAGATAACCAATAATCTGCCGGATTAATATCTGGAGAACGCGCTGATACGATTGCCAAAAGTGTTAATTAACAGATTTTTTACTAGAGTGTAAATTTTGGGGAGGGGGTTCGCCATCTTTCATGAGGATGATACTTTTAATATCGTAATTGTGCAATGGGAATGTGAACCCAATCTACACGGTTACTTTCAAATTATAACTCCCTTATAGTATGCGTGTGATTTTTATTTTTGTCTATCAAATTCAGTAAGAAAAGCTAACGTTTCTATTTTTATCAACAAACTTGTTGCCATGGTAACGGAAATAACAAATATGAACGACGAGTAAACGCCATTATTTTATGAGCACAAATATGTTTTTATTTTGCGTATATTATACTATTTAACAAAACGACGATAACTTCAAAATGTAACTTACTTTTGAATAACCCTTTATAATAATTTTATAATATCACAAATAGCCAAAATGAGACCGTTTTACTATGGAGCGAAGTGCGCTCAACGTTATCTGACGGCTACTGACAAAATATATATATATATACATATACGAGATATATGCGTGAGGACGAGCCGACTATACGATATTACTCGAATAAACCTCTCTAATTATAAAATTAGACTACAATTTCCACAAAATTTCTATTTATGTGTTTAATATTATTAAATAGTCAAAGAATTACTTCTAATAATCTAATAATTTGTACTTTTAAAAACTTTCGAGAACACCATTAGAATTAATGGCTCTCAATAAGTTTGTTTTCTTCAATTATACCATTTTCTTCTAAAGATGGTTCACAAATGGTTGCCGATTCATTTTCATCAATTTCTTCTGAACTCTGAACATCTTTTGTATGATCTGAAGGAGATTCCTGCTGTTCTATATTGGCTGAGCACAATTCTTTGTTGTCAATTCTTATCGCGGTTAAATACACATTTGTGTCTTCGAATATCGTCTCTTTTGACATAGACTTCGTTCTGTTAATAATATTTTTAATCTGAAATATGTTACATGATATTAAAAATATTATTTTGGATTGCGTTAGAATTCTTAAGATTAAATACAATTAAGTATTAATAAATTCTAATGATTTTATTTTATAATTTTATTTTTAGTTTAATTAATTTGATTAATTGAAAGTACGAAAACAAAACAAAAAATTATTCTTGAAGAAATGTTATATGCTGTATATTAGACTGGTCGCAGCTTGTATGGAGTTTTTTTTTTAATTCTTAGTATATGCACTGTCTAAAATATGAGGTTTGCTGTTATAAATGCGCTATTAATTTTTTAGCTCGATTCGACGGTACCTTCTGGTGCCTAGTGGGGCCCAAAGTACCAGATATAATGAAAAAACGTACATTTAGTCCTATCTTTATTGCTTGTTGTAACTACGGTAGAAAATATATAATTCTTTCGATAAAACAGAATTTTAATTATCTAATAAGTGTTTTTAAACTGAAATTATTGTCAAAGTTTTAAAACTTTGCTAATGCATGATTCACATTCACGAGACAGTTATTAAATGCCTGTCATTGCTTGCAATCCGTGTTCATTCATATGATTCACAAAAGCACCATCTATCACCATCTATCAAAGACACACAAGGAGCAAAATTTAGAGACGATTACGATCGTATTTATAAGATTTTACGTATAAGATTTACGCGGAATTGACCCTTGTTGATGAACAGGAGTCGAATGCTATGCAAGGCACAATTCGGAAAACGTGTGCGGAACTGTTTGCACAAGAGTTTAAGAATGGAAGTGTTTTGACAAAACCTCCAGCAAAGACTTCAGTACAAGATTTAGTGGCAAAATGGCGCGAAACGGCTTCTATAGCGAATAAAAACCTTAAGTATCCGAAAAAAGCTCGAACACCAGAAAACATTGATAGAATGAGAGAAAACCTGGAACAGAGTCTGACAACTTCGCAACTCAGTTAATCTACGCAAGTAGGGATTAAGAGATCATCATGCCGAAACATTACCAAAAGAGATCTATATCAAAAAGGATCAATTCTACGTAAATCTTATAAAATCTTATAAGTACATGCACATGTAAATTTTATAAATTAAATAAATTCTATAAACATTCTCCGGTACGGTTTTATTTAGCCAGTCCTGTAGTTCAAGATTATCGGAATATGGAGCACTGTGGACCGACCATATACTTAGCACATCTGATACACAAACATCACCACCACGAAGGAAAAGCATTTAGGTTTGGGCCATATTTGTATGTTTCTGAGAAACAGAATGTTTATGCAATATTTCATGTATGCTTCTCACTCATGCACAGGAATGCCTCAATCTAATAATACAAGTGATGTCTTTTTCGTGTTGGATATATCCATAATCTCAAACAGTGGATCGACCCAAAGTGCTTTATTGCTTTTGAAAATATTTTCCACAAGAATTGATACACTTCTGCATTCGTTCAAAACAATTGTTAAAGCAGTTATTCCAGTCCTTAGTTCAGACAGTTAAAATTTCCGTTTTGAAAACATCTACTACTTCCTCCACCGAACACGCATTCCATTCTTGATCTTTGGCAACCTAAAAAATCGTTGGGATTGAGATCGGGACTATACGGAGAATGATCTAATAATTTGATATTTATCTGCTCAAACTCAATTGTCTTTCGAACTATGTGCGAACTCGCATTGTCATGATGCAGGATTACTCGCCGTTGTTGGTTGGTTTCTCGGAACACGGCGTTATTTTTGGGAAACAAACGATTGTGTACCAATCCGCGTTAACCGTTCTTCGGCCATGCGAAGGAATTGTAGCTACATGACCTGATTTTGAGACAAACGTTGCGACCATCTTTTTTCGGAACTTTTGTCGGAATCTCTTCGTTTTGAAACACACAAACAGCGGACTGAGATTTATTTTCGGGTGCCTAGGAATAAATCCATGATTCATCGCTACTCACGATGCTATAGACGTTTTTTTGGGGATTTTTTGTCTATCTCGCACTCAGTTTATCATGTACGATTGTTTGGATTGAGGTCTGTTCCCTCCATATAGATTTAATTTCTATTTTAGTTTTATGTAAATATAATCAAATAGATTTAGTTGTATTTATTTTACGTATTAAATCATAGGTTTTAATTTTACACTAATTGTAAATGTTAAGTCTGGTAACTTTATGCATTGTCTTGTTTTCTACGGCCATAAAACTCTTTACTCAATACAGATACAATTGGGTAAATTCGTTTATTTGCAGGTGTAAACCTATATAATAGCATAAGTTTTATTGTTATATTCCATTTATTGTATTTATTATATTGAATGTTACAATATTTTCATCCTTTTACGATAAGATTTAGAGATTTCGGTTTAATTGCATTTTTCCTGTATTCTTCGAATACTGTCCTTTATCTGTAGCCCACTTGTTGTTTATTGTAATTTACGTACTCAGTACATTGCCATTAAATATCTGTAACAATTGTATTGTTTATATTTAATATTTATTTTATTTGCCAGTATTATAATTAAAGGTTCATGTGCATATTTTTTATTTAATCCGTGGATGACGTCGGTAAACTGCATCTAGCTTTTCTTGAATTTAGGAATTTCCCGGATAAGCATTCGACAAGCCGAAGGATAACATCTTTGCAACGCAATTTCATTATAATTATTTTAGATGGTTTTTCTCTCCTTTATAACTGGCGGGGACAAAACTTTCATTGCAAAAATAAGTGAAAACAACAATCAGTTCCAACCCAGATCTCAGTGATCTCCTTTCAAGAATATATTTAAGTATTAACCGGTTTTTCGGTCTTTAATATTTAAGGCCCAGATTCATACAATTATATTAAATTACTGGAACTCCAAGATTCAATTTATTAACGATTATCTTTTTAATATATAAGTGGTATTTCAAACTATTGCATTATTTAAGACTTATATTTCGATCAACTAAATTCAGAAAATTTCTTCAAACCAGGAGGAAAAAACAAAGTCTTTCAAATACCCATGGATGTGATATGTCACATGTCGATCTTCCTTAATCAGGCGACGTACAACATCGATGTTTTTCTAGGTAACTGACTGTTCTGTTCGGACCCGTCCTGGAATCGTCACTGATAGTGGTGCGTGTACGTTGGAATTCGCAGCAACTCAGCAAGACATTGTTGTTGAGTTAATCGTCTTGGAAAGTTATAATTATTGCGCAAAAATTGTCTCGAATCAATTCCATTTTTTTTCCAACTTATAAACATTAAAAATTTACTGTAACTAAATCACTTGCCGTATCTTGATGTAACTTTAGATTTAAGTTAACGAAAGATTCATATTAATTTTGACACTTGACGTTTTATTACCGGCGCCCTCTATAAGGCTATATACAAAACTAAAATGATTTCCGTCGTATCTCACATGACAATCTTGCATTATCAGTTCGCGCAACATCGACATTTTCTGGCACAACGATTTTGGACGATATTCTTGACATTCGTCCGTGAGCGAAGGACGGCCACAATTGAATTCACTAAGCCAGTGACGTACAGTGGCTTTGTATAACTCTTCAACGCAAGAAGTCGAAGTGACTTGATTTATGTACTGTTGTTGAGAAAATACACGTCGACAGTCGTAGTAAATCATCGCACAATTTTTTTTACGAGTTAACTCAGTTTTTTGTCTGAGATGAAATTTTCAAGTCACGTAAACGAAATAAATAGTCCGTGCAGCAAACATTCTGAGTACGCTACAGTCAAAAATGTCAAACTTTACAATGGATATATCAGATAGCGCCTAACGGCATTAGTGTTACCACTTCTGGATACATAAATAGCTACCCTGGTATATCATTTTTACATTAGTATTTTCTAAAATTACAAAAAGATTTATTTTTATTTATTTTAAATTAGAACTGCAAATAAAATCTAAGCACTCCGTAATTCCTATTGGGTTTTTTATTAAAGATGCGTAAAAACGCAAATATTTCTTTTTACACGAATTAAATTTCGATATGGATTTTTCTCACTTACTTCAACAACGTCTGGGCAGCAGTGGCACGGGCGACATCCTTCACTTTGACATTGCATTAAGCAAGAACTTTTCTCTCGAGGACTATTTCTAACTCCAAATTCTGGTTGGATAGTTACTTGTGTAATTCCGTACTCCGTGAAAAATTGCTTTATTTCATTAATAATTTTCGCATATACCTGTAGTAATAAAAGAACGTACATGTTTATAAATTCATGCGAAGAAATAAGATAAATTATTAGGTAGATATTCGCGCCTTTTTTACAACTACATCATAAAAAATACTTGTTCTTAATAGGAACATTGTTTTTATTTAATAGAAAAATTTAGTATTAAAATTTCTTTTTCTTGGTACGATTTATAAAATGTAGTTTTATTAACATCGTAAAGTATCTTACCTTTGGATTTTGAAAAATTATATGAACAGTAGATATTACTTTACTAGCAGTCAATTGCCAAACATGGAAGTCGTGAACATTCACAATATCTGGAAAATGTTCAAGCAGATCTTTCTTTAAAATATCGATATTAATTGATGCTGGTATAGTTTGCAAGAGTATCAGACAGCTCTCTTTCACTGCAATCAATGGAATAATTATTACAATTGGTTAAACATCCTACAAAATAATTAGTTGCAAGTTGCACGATCACGAATTTAATCATTTTGGTAAATTTTGAGAAGCTCTTCCGTGGTCAATATCAGAGGTCAGAATGGCAGTATCGTTAGTAAATTTAGTTATTGTAATCACTCGTGTTGTTGGCATACTTAACGTGTGTTCATTTGAAAAGTCAATCTAGGTTACTTTGAAATTTTGATAGAATAAGACGCAAATATATTAGATATTAGTATGTGTTTGTCTGCTTTATCGACCGTGATTCCACAAAAGTCGAAAGCCCGGTATGATGTAGCTTATAAAAAATTTGGGAAGTGGTTTGAATGCAAAAAAATTAAAAGCGTTAACGAGAAGGTTTTATTAGCCTGTTTCGAGGGAAGAAAGAATCAAAAAATTTTCAAGAACCTGGACTTTTATTCCATGTTGCGAATTATCTTTGTCGAATTATCTTTGAAGAAGAATATTGATATTGCAAAATATACCAGTTTACATGCATTTCCAAAGATTTTAGTGTGAATATTTTGAAGGTTAAACGACATGGAGGTTGGAAGTACTGCAGCGGAGGGTTATGTAGAGAATTCTATACAAAATTGATTCTATAGAAAAGGATTGCCACTGATATTCTTGGTGAATCTAGCTCAAATGTAAGTTCCGTTTTGCATCATGATATCGGAGCAGCAGCCATAAATTATATGTTTGCAGGAATAACCTCACCAATTGTTCACATGGTATCGTTATAAATGTTCATAATGCATAAAATGAAGATTGAACCAGTTTGTGTCATTACAAGTTCTTCTTTTCTATGTTGTCTTTATTAACTGGTGATGAAATGAATTTTTCATCACTGGTTACGAAATATTTTTCATTACGTAACTAGTTATGAAAAGTAAAGCGCTTCCTAACGTCATACAGTTTTGAAAAGTGTCACTTTATGTGTCAAATTTAGATAAAGATATTTTAAATGACTTGGTATTTTTTTCTTTATTATTTTTTTATAGTCCCCAATAAATACACATTTTGTATATCATTTGTAATGCTTTTACTAATATAAGCTTAATATATGATTTTTTTGTCGTAGGCTAGACTTTTGAAATACAACCAATGTGTAAAAAAATATAGCTGTTTTTTTTTTATTTAATCAAAGAAGAAATTAATTATTTATTACTTTATAATCTACATATATTTAACACTAATTTTTATTAAATTCTTATACAAAAAAACTCAAAATATAAGTTAAGGTAGGTCAGTTCTATTTTAGTTCGAGGATATGGATTCGAGATGGCGCTAAACGGTGTCTCAATTATTTATCATGAAGTTATACTATCTTCTTGGGAATTTGTCTATGGGTACTAGCAGTTTAACTTTAGACCCATAGAATACTTAATTCACCCATGAAAAATTATGTTTGTTTACGTCCCTAGATAATATTAAAACGATATTCGTGCAACATGCGTATGTAACTTACAAATACTTACTGTAAGGATAGCTGAGTATCAATACTATAATAGCCGAGAATATTGAAAGTATAGGATCGATGAATTTGGCAACTTCCTTGTCAGTAAAATATACCAATGTCGAACAGACAAGGACAAATATACATCCTAGGATAAAAAAAAAAATTAATTATTCTATATCAATACAATATATGCAAAATAAATACAGTGATTTCAAGAAGATTTTCTTCATTTATTATTATTTATTTGTATACAGTATCTATTATCCCTAGCATAGTAGGCGTTTAAATATAATTTCCATAACAACGCAACCTATTTGTTACTTGTCTGTCAAACGAAATGCCAAATCTGGATTTTAAGCATTATAGCATTATAAGTTAAGAAATTATATTAGTCCAAAGTATACATTTCGCATAGATTTTAAAAAAATTGAAAAAAATGCTCTTACTAAACATCTGCAAAAGAAAGTCTAACACCAAAACCAATTCATGAAGCTATGGTTAGTGGACTTGGGAATGATGCTCCATCGTATCAAGTAATAAAGAAGTGGTCCAGAGAGTTTCGATGCGAACAACTTGTGAACATGCCAAAGGTACTGGCCGACGGCAAACTATTTGCACACAAAAAAATGTTGACCGCGTATGTGACTTGATTAGACAAGATCGTCGGTTAACCATTATACGTCTAGCAGAAATAACAGGCATGTCATATGGTACAATTAAAACCATAATCAACGACTATTTGGAACTGCAGAAGGTCTCTGCACGATAGGTGCCCCGAATGTCGACGCTCGAACAGGAGTAAGAGAGAGTCATCACTTCAGAAACGAATTTGACGTTGCTTAAGGGTAATCCAACAAGTTTTCTGACTTGCTTTGTTACGATTGATGAAACGTTGATTCATCATTTCGATCCCGAGTCTAAACTCTAAAGTTAAGAACGGCGACACAGAGGATCTTTACCATCTAGCAAATTTAAGGTTCAACTCTCAGCGGGTAAGATTATGGCTACAATGTTTTGGAATGCTAAGGGAATATTATTAATTGACTATCTGGAACGTGGTCACACAATCACAGGCCAGTATTATATAGGGTTGGCCATTTAAGGTCGCGGTTTTTGAAGTCATACTAAACATACAAAACATTAATTTAAAAAAATGATTTATTTGTGCAATTAAACAACAAGATCTGCGGTTTAATAAATTAGGTTTTCGAAGTGAGAGCCTCGAGCAACGATAACATTTCGCAGCCCCTTCTCAAATTCTCCACAAACTGCCTGAAGTGTGGCGTACGGTATCGCTTCTATTCGCTGCCGTATTGCCATTTCAAGGTCATCCAGGGTGTCTATACCATCGCGATATACCGTATCTTTTAATGATCCCCACAGGTATAAATTGCAAGGATTGAGGTCTGGACTATATGGTGGCCATGTTATCCCTCCGCCTGTAAACTGTTGAGCGTCAAGACCAATGATTCTGTTACCGAAATTTTCTTCAAGAATGTTGAAAACTTCTTCCGTGCGATGCGGAAGAGCCCCGTCTTGCATAAACCATGGATTCTCCAACATATTTAATCCATGCGCCCTGGGAATAAAAGACTCATTAAGCATTTCACAATATTTTTGCGAAGTAACGGTCCCATTGACAATCACGGGACCGATAATTCCTGCCGACGAGATAGCACACCATACAGTCAACCGTCGAGGGTGAAGAGGACGAACAATTGCTAGATGTGGATTTTCTGTCCCCCAATGTCTCCAATTTTGCGTATTCACATAACCGGATACATCGAAATGTGACTCATCCGACCACCACACTCGTTCCAATGACATGCTGCCATTTTTAATGCGTTCGATGATTTCGTTCGCAAAATTGTAGCATCGCTCCATATCAAACGGTCTCAACGGCTGATCGATCTGGATTTTGTATGCTTTCATCTTTAGATCTTGCTTTAGGATCCGCCTTAGTGTTGTACGGGGTATTTCAAGTTCTTGAGATGCTCTTGAGGTCGATGTTGAAGGTTGAGCTGTAAAGTGCTCCCGTACTCGTTCTATGGTTTCCGGTACCCGGATGGTCTTTTGACGTTCTCTAACAGTTGATCTTTCGTCTGCCGCAGATGCTGTTGCTTCAAATTTCACTACAATCCTAAGGTATTGTCGGATTAGTAGACATGGAAACACGATAACGAATACTTTGTTACTTTTCTAAATTTATCTTTTTTTCCTTACCTTTTTATAGTGTTTTCCGTTGGTGCGTTATTTCTCCCGAATAGAGTACGCATGTGTCTTGCCGTAGCTGCAAAAGATTCCCCATTTCTATAATAATATTTTATTAATTCCACACGCACTTCAGTTGGATACGACGCCATCTTGAAAACTGACAAGGCAAATTTTTCATATATTTATTGTAAACCGCGCTTGGCCCTCTAGTGTAAAAAATATATATTATATTAATTTCTATATATACAAGGGAATAGCGCGATTTTTAAAACCGCAACATTAAATGGCCAACCCGTTACAAAGATAGTAAATAAATTTCGTTACTGCATTAAAGACGAAAGAGGATGAAGATTGTGGCATTCTCTTTCATCACGATAATGCCCCGGTGTATAAAATCCTTGTTTCCGTCCTAGCAATTCACGAGACTGGTTTCGATCCACCATATTCACTTGACTTAGCACCTAGAGATTTTTATTTATTTCCTTTAAAAGTTAAAAGAATGTATTCGGCGAACCAGATTCGAGACCCACGATGACATTATGACGCCAGTTCGAGAATTCTTCTGTGACAAAGACTCGAACTTTTACAAAAAAATATGTCTGTGCTAGAACATCGGTGGAATAAATGTCTTCGAGTGCAGGATGATTATTAGGGACCGGACACGAGAGGCCGATGACTCATCGCCCACGGGCGTACTATTGAAAATTTGTATTTTTAAAGTCTTTTTAATTTTATTTATACAGGGTGCGGCAAAACAAACAGTGCAGTTACGATGGGCGACTACATCCGCTGTGGCGAGGATGGGAACCTGGGAGGGGATTCATTGTGTCCGGTAACTCACCCCGTTTTCAGTCGTAGCAATGGTTTGGAAGGGAGAGCATCGTGGCTTCGCCGTTCGCACGTTTTTGGAAAGCGGTCGTTCTTTCATCATCACTCAGCGGACCTTCCCACGGCACTTTAACATTCCACTTCGTGATCCCGTTCCGCACCGCAATGTTATCGCGAGTTGGGTTCGTGCGCTGGAAGAAACTGGTTCAACAAAAAGGCCTAGGGGTATGGGAAGACCCAGAACAGTGAAAACTCCCGAAAATGTAGCTCTATTGAGAGCAGCTGTTGAACAATCACCAACACGCTCTGCCCGGAGACATGCAACTGCATTAAACATGTCCGACCGCTCTGTAAGGAGGATTTTGCATAAAGATTTATTCTTTCATCCTTATTAGATTATGCTGGTTCAGGAGTTGATGCCTCCAGATTTTCAAAACCGTGTGAATCGCGCCCAAGAAATGTTAGACCGTATCCCACCAAGGTCAACGTTCTTCAGTAGTGATGAAGCCCACTTCCATCTCTCTGGAGCCGTAAACAAACAGAATTTCCGTTATTGGTCGGACAATAACCCACAACAAGTTCACGAGAGACCTCTCCACTCCCCGAAAGTGACAGTATGGTGTGCCATTTCCAAATTTGGGGTTATTGAACCATACTTTTTTGAGGAGGAAGAGCGTGCAACAACCGTCACCGCTCGGCGTTATGTTTCGATGCTCGAAAATTTTTTTGATCCATAATTGGCACTGTTGGCTGAAGAACAAGACCTTGGTGATATTTGGTTCCAACAAGACGGGGCTACGGCCCACACAGCGCAGGTTTCAATGACAAAACTGCGGCAGATGTTCCCTGCGCGCCTCGTCTCTCTGAGGGGCGACCTGGGGTGGCGGCCAGAGATCACCGGATTTGAGCATTTACGATTTTTTCCTGTGGGGCTACCTCAAGGAAAAGGTTTTTCAGCATCGTCCTCACAATTTGGAAGAACTGAAGATCCGTATTACAGAGGAAATCGCCGCAATTCCGATCGATATGTGCCAGAACGCAGTTGAAAACTTCAGAAATCGCCTACATCAGTGCATCGCTTCTGGAGGACATCATCTTGCTGAAGTGATCTTTTTAACTTAAGTGAAAAAATGGGGTATAGTACTGTATCTAGCAGAATAAACCACTTTTTCGTAAGTTGTGCCATTTTTTTTAATAGCCCATCAAAACTGCACTGTTTGTTTTGCCGCACTGTATAATTAGAAAACAAACGGGTGGTGATCTATAAAATACGAAATACATTTTTATTTGTTCATTTTGTAGTTCAAGTTGAGTAAAGGAGTATTAACATTAACTAGTAATACTTTCTCAAGGTTCTCTTCTGTAAAATTTGTTCTCTTTGAATGAAATACATACTTGTAGCAACTTGTTATAGGTGCATACTGGAAAAATTCGTATATTTCAGCGTATTTAACAGTTTGATTTTTAGACATTGCCCACATACACAATTGCCGCAATGTTATTAAATCTTAATTTCTATTAAAAACTACGTCTGACTTTTGCCGAAGGTCACATCCAAAGTCACTTGGAATATTTTTCAAATTAT
The DNA here is from genome assembly GCA_935421215.2 of Melolontha melolontha. Taxonomy (NCBI): domain Eukaryota; kingdom Metazoa; phylum Arthropoda; class Insecta; order Coleoptera; family Scarabaeidae; genus Melolontha; species Melolontha melolontha. The sequence goes on from OW285238.1 coordinate 149,227,989, forward strand.
TAATAGCCACATCTAATGTGGTTAATCCATCATTTAATTTGAGATTTTGATTTTCAAAATAAGTGATTAGTTTTGGCAAATTTCCAAAGTGTTCCTGAATCAAATATAACTGATTTTTTAAATTTTGGATTTGTAGTACTTCTCCGCACTCAGAAATACTTTGAGTATCGTCATTTAAACATGTAACGAAATTTTGTAAACTATCGAAATTGTCTGCATAAAAGCTAGTAGTTTCCAACCAAGTTCGCCATCTAGTTATTACTGGAGAGGGAGGCAGTGACAAAGTTGAAAGTTATTCCATGTAAAATGGCACTTTTCTAAAAAAATTTTAAAAGCGGATACAAGTCTATCAACTCCCGGAAAAGGTGTCTCTGATATATTCACAGATTCTGTGGAGCGCATGTGCTACACAAGTAATATGCAGCATATTAAGATACGTTTCCTTTAATAGTCTGTTTTTAACATATATGCAGCACTGTCACTGACAAATAAAAGTATTTTTTCTTTGTACCTGTTCTTTGAATGTAGCATTTGGTGCATATTCTCGTAAATGGCTTTAACTACTGTTTCCGCATCAACATATGCGTTATATGGAATAGTTGGATGTAGTACACCAGCTACAACATTTACCACACATCGTCCTGAATGAAAAGAAGAAACTAACTCACCGTACTTTATATATCTTACGAAATATAAACTAATAAATTAAATAAATTATAAAAATTCCTCCCGCTTCTATTTACGTCCATGAAGAAAGAAATTTAACTTTAAAATTGAAGTAATTGCGTCGCAATTCAACGACAAAAAACAGATGTGCGGTTAACCGAATGAATAGTACTATTCAATAACTGCGTTTTGTACTAGCGATGTTGTAGACTATTTATATGGCCCATCGTAATTTCTGTCTCTGGTATCCGGTCCCTAGTGATTATACAGCAAAGTAACCGCGGCTTATATCCTATGGACAATAAATACAATACATCCTCAGTAGACTAATATATGAAAAGTCCGATATGTAGAACATATTGGAATTTAAAATTATAGAATAAAATACAAAATGCAAGGGAATGTCAGTATTAACAGGGTACAATTCATTTTTATATTTCTGTATCCGATCGTGGATATAATTTAGATAAATGAATGAAAATTTGATTAGTGAAATGAATGCACTTGAATCGGTTATTTCTTAAACACCCTAAGTCATTTTTCGGCCATTTTGAGTTAATACATGATTAATATGAAAGCAGCTGTTTCCTATCGTTTGGGGCTATTCCTTACCTTAGAAACATGTAAATTAAATATTCCATTTAATGCTTAAACAACTCAAGTCATTGACTTATGGTGTTTTAGCACTACATGAATAAGCGCTTCTTAGTAACAGCTGATTCATAACCTCTAATAATCGTGCAACGTTTGAGTGCATTTGTCAGTGCATTTCGATTATTATCTGTGAGATTGTTGCCAAAATGATAAGTATAATAAATTATTACATTAAGATGATCGATAGTGCGGAATCTCTCCAAAAACGGAAGAAAGGTGTTCGTAATGACGGATTATACAAAATAAACTTGATCCGGGATTCTCGAGTTAAAGGAGCAGAGTATAAAAATTACAGAGAGAAAACTGTACCTGCCAAAACTTTAAATCTAACGAATTGCAAGTATGTTCTCAGGTAATTAAATAGTACTAACGTTTTATTTATTGTATGTTTTCTAATGTAGGTGTCCTATGAAATGTGGAACTAAAATAGAACTACATACTAAAAAGTAAATTTTACAAAGATTTCATTCTATGAAAACAAAAGATAAACAGGATATTTATATTCAATGTTTGATTGAAGTGCAAAATATAAAACAGAGGCGTAAGCGCAACTTAGAAGGAAAAGAGCGTAGTAGATCATATGGCTATTTTGTGAATCTTTGTAACAAAAAGATTAAAGTTTGTCAGTTTACTTTTGCAAACTTACATTGTGTAAGTATTGAGAGACTAAAAAGAATTAAAAAGCTGCTATTAAATAATAAAACGCCTTCCGATAAAAGAGGAAAGTATCCTAAAGGATATGCCATTACAGCTGAATTATGAATTTAGTTAAAAGTCACATTTCTTTATATCCTGTAAAAGCAGACACACTATTCTGGGGCAGACTATCAGTATTTGGATGCCAAGCTGAACGTAAAAATAATGCACGAGATGTTTTGTGCTAAATATCCTGATTTAAATGTAACATACCATTATTATTTAAAATTTTTCCATGAAAATTTTAATCTTCACTTTGGACGGCCGCAAGTTGACACTTGCAATAAATGCGAGGAACTAACTTTGAAAATAAAATGTACATCTTTAGGAGAATCGGCAAAAAAAGCTGCAGTAGCTGAAAAGATAGTCCATCAACGCCGCGCAAAAAAATTTTACACAGCAATTCAGACTGCTACTGAAGAATGTAAAAGCAATGAACAACTTGGAGCAATAGCATTTTATTTCATGCAAAACCTACAGCTCCCATTAATTCCTGTACAGGATTTGTTCTATTTAACCCAATTAAGCGTGTCTGTGTTTTGTATTCACGATTTCAAAACCAATAAGGCTTATTTTTACACATACACCGAAAATGTTGCAGCAAAGGGTCCCAATGAGGTAGCGTCGTTCTTAATGGATAATATTGAGAACTATTTGCCTAAACAAGTTGAAGAACTGCGATTGTTTTCTGATAACTGCCCTGGGCAGAATAAAAATCACTGCATTATTCGATTATGTATGGCTTTAGCAGAAACAAATCGTTTTAAGAAGGTGCAATAATTTTACCCTATAAGAGGCCATTCCTTCCTTCCTTGCGACAGGGACTTCGGCGTTGCCAAAAGAAACCTCCGGAAACATGACAGAGTTTACAATTTACACAGCTACACAAAAATTATTGTCAAAGCAAGCTCGCAAAATAATTTTACGGTCAAGGAAGTTAAGGGAGATGAAATTTTAGATTTCAAAAATTGGTGGACAGCCTATTATAAAAAGGACACTACTTCCGAGGAATCAGCGAAGGCTTCTAGAGATGCAAAGGTAACATTTGCCATATCGAAATTTCACCACTTCATACACTTATCTTCAAATCCTGGATATGTAAAAACTTCTGAACTAATCAATGGTTGTTTGTGGCATACGTTTCCCTTAATGCATGCTAGAAATACGAAAAATAGACTGCTGTGTTTTCCAAAATCCTGTGTTTACGCAGGAAGCATTCCTATCTTGAACACTAAACTGGAACACCGTAAAACATTGCTGCAATGGGTCGATGAATACTTCGGTATTGAAATTCTACACCAAGATAAAGTGTGGGTGTCTCATAAGTGTTTGTAAAATATGCGTTGAACATTTGCGACAATGGGAGAGAGGGAAACGTAAGTCTTTGAAGTTTGGAATGCCTATGATATGGCGAGAACAAAAAAATCATTATGAGGACTGTTACGTTTGTATGATTAATATAGTGGGCATCAACAAAAACAATCGCCATAAATGGAAATACCCCAATATTTCTTCAGTACAAAGACCTGTTCCTCATTCAGAAAATGTTCCAATACCAACTTTTCACCAGGTAGTGCAGCAATCTCAGGAGGATGAAGCTGAAATACCTATTTCTTCCCAAGTAGATGATGACTTTCAATACTGCGGAATAACATCAGATCCTAAGCCATTTTCGCAGAATGAGCTTAGTGACCTCATCAGAGACTTAGATCTTTCGAAGGAACGTGCTGAGTTACTAGCGTCAAGATTAAAAGAGAAAAATTGTCTTTCCTCAGATGTTCGAGTGTCTACATATCGCACGAGAGAGGGAAAGTTATTGAAGTTTTTTTCATCTGATGAAAATTTTGTGTATTGCTGTAATGTGAGTGGTTTGCTGGCTTTCATGGGTTTAACGATCTATCAGCCCAATGAATGGCGTCTCTTTATTGACAGTAGTAAAAGAATCCTAAAAGCAGAAATGGTCAATGTTTCCAGTTTATTTCTCACAAATTTCCTGGTTTAAGTACTCAAAAACTAAAAGCAGGTATCTTTGATGGACCTCAAATACGTAAATTGATGAAAGACACAACTAATTTTGAGACTTGTATGAATGATGTGGAGAGGCTTGCCTGGCAATCTTTTGTAGCAGTTACACAAAATTTCCTCGGAAATCATAAGGCTGACAACTATGTAGAACTAGTAGAGGAAATGCTGGTGCGATTCAAAGGTTTAGGCTGTAATATGAGTATAAAATTACACTATCTCAATAGTCACCTACATCATTTCCAACACAATTTAGGAGATCTAAGCGAAGAACAAGGGGAACGTTTCCACAAAGACCTAAAAACAATGGAGAATAGATACCAAGGAAGGTGGGACAGTCATATGATAGCTGACTATTGCTGGGGAATCATGCGAGATTGCCCGAGTCAGTTTCATTCTAGAAAATCACTCAAAAGACAATTTCTTTGATGTTTAATGTCAATAAAATATATATTTTTTCGTGAATTGTGTTTTTTTCTTTCTCGGGAACTAGAGCTGACAGAAGAAAACGGGTAAAATTTTTGATATCGCCATGTAAGACATACTTAAAATCGGGTCTAAAATCTCCGGCACCAAAATGGTTGCAGGCCAGTGTTATCAACTTCAGTAAAACAAAGGAACGGAAAAATAAAGCTGCAAAAGGGAATAGCGAGTAAAGTTCTTAAAAATGTATTGCTTGTATTACAAATTTTGCGTTTGTTGCAGAAACAACCTAAGTCAGAATTTTTGAAATTTTTTTTTAATATTATAATTTTAATTAATATAAAATATTATTACTACATTATGTCTAAAACATGTTAAACAATCATTTGAAATAAAGTAAACAATATTTTTTTTGTGTTTCTAGGAATAAAACGTTTTTTTTTGTTTCCTGAAAACCTATAAAAAATGACTTAGGGTGTATAAGAAATAACCGATTCACTTATTGTCCTTCTTACTAAGGATAGATCGTATAACATGTATGTTTAAAAAAACATTACTATAAGGCTAACTAACCAATACAATCTCTTAATATTTCCCTACATCCTTGGCGCTGTCTGTAATGAGGTGTTGGTACTGTTCTTGTTCTCGATAAACGCCTTTCTCCATTTTTAATAGAGTCATTCGTAACGACTTTATCCAAGACTACATCACCACTTTCAGTGACATACAAAAAACTGCCTTGGTGAAAAGTAAATCCTGAAAGAATATAAAATACATTAAAACGATATTTCCTTCATATACATCTGCATAATTATTTACTTCGTTTTTTCTATTTTTTTATCGCCGAGTTACTAATTCGTACTCTTTTTGAGAGAGAGATCATTCAATCTGAATTTCATTAAAAATATAAAATTTTTTCATGACGTTTCGCAGCTTTATTTACATTTTCAGTGTTATAAGAGAAATTTCATTTCCAACAAACGATTATCACGAACGTTATCTTATACATGCTGTCTTTCCTTAAAATTATGCATTGAAAATTACATGCTTTCTTCTTTCTCTGTTAACTTGAAGTACAATTTAAAATTTTAAGAAACAGTATAGTTGTGATGTGACCCGGTCCTGAAGGGGCACATCGCTGCGTTTGTACGCAGATTCGTCGATATATTAAATAATAAACGGGCAGCGTTTGGTTAACAACATATAATTAATTAACACATTATAAATAGTCAACAAATAACAATATACATAGTAACAAATAACTAGACACTAGTCTTAAGGAGGTTTCTATACTACACTCTCTCGGACTCTGTGTCTTACTCCCTTTAGAGATCTGATGGACCTCATTATATACTCCAGTGTGTCCTCATTCAGACTAGTGGCCTCAGTATAATATCAACAACGTGGTGAAAGAGTGTAACACATATCGAGGCTGTAGGACGTACCGAGGTCGTGTTTTGTATACAATAGAAACAAGACCGGGGTCGCACCTTGAATAAGAAAAGTAGTTCAATACATAACTCGATTTGGTTACCACATAGTATACAAAGTTAGAACACGGGAAGTTGTTGGAAACATTTAAAGACGCAACAATCGAAGGCCTCGAAAACCCCTTCGTCAATTATTGTCAACAGGCTGGTATGTTATGGAGTTGTATGTACCTAATTTGATGTTAATTAGCATAATCACTTTAAAATAGAAATCAAACTACGGTTCTAATCTTCACTTTACACAAACGCCTCTTAAACAGTAGCCGCAGAGTCTTAAAATTGGATCTTCATATGCATCCTAACAAAGTCTCGGTAGTTCAAGAGCTATTTCCACAAGACTTCAATGCTAAACTGCAGTAGTGATGATAATCCTATAATAATCCTATATTGGATAAAACTTTTCTACGGATAAATGTGTTTTTATTGGACCGGTTATGTGAACAGCCAAAATACACGTACTTGGAATATTAAATTCCTTATCAATCAGCGCAAGTTGGCTTATATCACTTGAAAACAAGAGTTAGGGTTGCAATATCCAGAGCTTAAATTATTGAACCAATTCTTCTCCAGCAAGCAATAACTGCAGAAAAACGACCACATTTGGCGAAGAGAGAAGTGTCATTTCATCTCATTTGTTGGTAAATGGAAGCGCTAAATTGGTGGAGTTACATTTAGAATTGCTATCTTATCGCCGAAATTCGCGTGATCTGCCTTCCTATGATTTCTTTAATTGCCGAACTTGAAAAAATGGCAATAGCTTAACGGATGGAACGACGAGGTCACCGCTGCAGCGTTTCAAAAATCCTTTTTGTGGAAAAGCATAAAAATTGGAATACAAACATTGTATATCGAAACCGCAGTCACTCCTTAGGCTAAATAAAGTGATATTGATATACAAAGTATAGTGTGTTTTCATTTTATGAAATACGGAATATCAGAAAGAAACGGTCGGAAGTATCAAAAATTTAGCATTATATTTTAAGTTTCATTAGTGTTGGCCAAGTGTGTAGACATAAAATATATTTAGGATAGGAACTATAACAGAATAGTATCAATGGAGGAAGTTCCGACAAACCTATTTCAAACTCGAAACAATTGGTCGGTAATTAAATTTTAAAGACTCGTTAAAAAAGATACACCTCGAAAGCTCTTATACTATGTCTCACGACATCTTCATATATGGTCTTAAAGTAAAGAGGCAACAATGAAAAAAGGAAAGATGTAATTATTTAGAATATAAATCTAAAATATTTTCCCAAAATTCCCTCTCTAAACGAGAAAAAAAAAGAATAATATTTAAAAATATTTGCGACGCCACTAACTTTCTCGAACTCTTATCCTACAAAGCTGTCTAAACAGTGTTATCTTCAAGAGTTCTTATGAAATACAAATTTTGCAGCGTGTGTTTACGTATAAAACGTATAAATTCGACTCATATTATTTTATATTTGTTACTTCTCGTAACAAACAAAAACATTAACGTAATACACATGAAATGAAAAAAGATGTCACTCATAGAATAAGAATCCAAAAAATAGCAAAAATATTATGAGTTGTCATTTTATTCGAACATTTCGTCTAAGCTTTGCATCTGTTTCGCCTATTTACAAATCTAGTTTATAAATGATTCACAGCCGATACCTATATTCGTACGTAATCGAATCGAGGTTACTAAACCCTAAATAAACGAAGCTATTCCATTGTAGAGTTTTTATAACATCGACAGCCGTCAAAACAATGATATCTTCTTGGGTTTTTATAAACATAAACATAGCAGCGTTTGGGTGTAAATCTAATCAAGTTATTCTTCATAGACATTCTGATCCATTGGCAGCACATAATTTTATTTTAAGGGTGTTTTTAATTTTGAGGTATTTTGAGGTTCACGTCGCAATTGGCTCGCAATATGTTAGATTTATATTCTATATAATTGCATCTTTCCATTCTTCATACGCTATCTCTTTATTTCAAGGACATTCTATGTATCAGAGGAAGATAAGAATGTATTAAGAGATCCAACTCTAGAAAGCTTAGAAAAATACTTCTCGCCGTAATAATATGCTTATAGAGGAATAAAACACTAGTGACATTGACCGACAGAAAAACAACAAATTCATGTAAATATTAAATTAGTATTAAAAAAGTAGCTACTAACCTATCTTGCATCCAACTATATGTTATACTGGGTGTTAGATTTTAACTACCATGAATATAGAACAAGTTTTTAACCGTTTAGTTTAGTTTTTCGATTAAATCGATACATCAAATGAACCACCGTTTAATCAGTGTCTAAATTCATTCATGTAATCAATTTCTAAACTACTGTAATTACACCATATTTAGCATTTAATAAGTGTTCAGCGAAAATGATAAAGTCCATAAAAATTTCTACAGATCATTTTATGAAAGAATTATATACACAGCTTATCTTACTGTCGTATTATGCATCTACATATATATATATATATATATATATATATATATATATATATATATATATATATGTAAATATATATATATATATATATAGACTTTAAAAAAAGAACTTTGTATTCCCAGACATAAGAAAAAAATCTATAAAATATTTTTACGAGTTCTGCTACATACTAAATTTCATGTTCGACGTCTATTATAATAAAAACGGTATAAATTTCAAGAAAACGTTTCCTTTTTCAAAGGTAAGTCTGTTTCTTACTTTATAAATATCTTGTAAGGTTTTAGGTAGCAAACTCTGTACGTTGCGTGTTTAAGATGGTTCTTTAATATAAAATTCTACATATAAAAAATACATCAAAGTGAACTGACTACCACTAGCCAAAATGTATTTATTGGTTGTTATTTTTTTCATTTAAACATCTTTAATAAAATTTTCCGTAAAATTATTCTAAATGAATATACAGGGTCGCCCAAAAAGACCGAAGGGGTTTTAATTCCTTATTACTTTTCTATTATAATTTTTTTTTTTTGTTTTCAGTATTTTGTAAAGAAGACTTGGGGAATTTAAAATGGAACAGTACACAATTGAACAACGTGCCAAAATCATTGAACTTTATTTCTCAAATCAACGATCCATTGTTTTGACTCAGCGTGCATATCGTCGTTATTTTAATGTGCGGGTTGGACCCTCAGAGTCAACAATAAACCATCTGGTTGCAAATTTTCGAGAACAAGGGGCAGTAAGGAAACTTCCTGGTGCCGGCAGACGACGAACGGTGCACACGGATGACAATATTGAACGGGTACAGGAGAGTATTCGGGAAGATGGAGAAACATCAACCAGGAGAAGTTCGACGCGACTTGGCCTCTCAAGAGAGTCGCTGCAGGGAATTTTGCATACAATAAGAATGTTTCCATACAAAATTCAGTTTGTCCAACAATTGAAACCGACAGATTACCAGCAACGACTTGATTATGCAATTTATTTTTGTCAAAAAGCAGAAGAAAATCATGATTTTATTAATAATTTAATTATGAGCGACAAAGCCCATTTCCAATTAAATGGGTTCGTTAATAGGCAAAACTGCAGGATATGGGCTACGTAAAATCCAAGAGTAGTTCAACAGCGAGAATTACACCCAATTAAGTGTACCGTTTGGTGCGGTGTTTCGTCGGAAAGGATAATTGTCCCATATTTTTTTGAAAATGAACACGGTGTCGCCGTTTCCATCACTGGTGTTAGATATCGGACAATGTTGGAAACTTTTTTAAGGCCAGCCGTGGAAAACCATCCGCAAGTATGGTTCCAACAGGATGGAGCCACAGCGCACACTGCGAGGGACACAATGGCTCTTTTACGCGACATCTTTGGTGAACGAAACCCGTACAAGCGATTTTAATTGGCCTCCGCGTTCACCGGATTTAACCTCTTCAGACTGTTTCCTTTGGGGTTATTTGAAAGGAAAAGTCTATATTAATAATCCTCGAAGCATACAGCAATTACAAGATAATATACGCGACGAAATCAACAACATAGCACCTGAAGTTTTGCGAAAGGTTATGGAAAATATTTTGGAAAGAGCACGAATATGCAAGTAGAAAATGGCCACCACTTGCGAGATATAATTTTTTATAATTAAATTAAAAATATTCTCCATTAATATACTGTATTTAAAATTAAAAAACTTTAATAATTATGTCTTAAATAAGAAGTTATAATGAACTCAAACCTCTTCGGTCATTTTGGACCAACCTGTATGATGAATTTATTCGCATATTCTTCATATTTATCGATATTACACAGAGAATTGTTTACCACAGTTTAATTGAATTCGTACATATGAAATGTCGTTTCTCTTGCTTATATTTTTTTATTCCCTTGATTAAAGCAAGCTGCATATATGGCATATCAACCCTGACTTAAATTGTACTCGATCTGCAACTCTTCTGGAGTTTTGTCAATAATAGGAATATCTCCTCTAGATTCTCAGAATCTTGAACACTAAATAAAGTCAATATTGGGCAACCAGTGGATATCGTCCAAGCTCTTACTGACATTTAGCGTCTATAATTTTTCCACTGCTCCTGAACTTCATCAGTTTAATATAGATCTGAACCCAATTTCGTGTAATATTGGGTGTTTTACCACGGGGGAGATACTGCGTGAAATCAAAGGTAAAACCGAATGTGACCTCTGGTGACTATGGTCTGCCAAGTTTTTCTTCGAAACCGTGCATCTATACGTTGTAATTTACTTACTGCAATATTTAATTTATAATTACGTACTTCGACTTTCCCAGACTACTGGAAGATCAGTAGAATTGCTCCAGTATTTAAAAAAGGTGATCGTCATTCGCGTGTAACAATAGGCCAATTAATATTCTTTCAAAAAAAAGTTTTGTCTGACAGCCTGCACGGTAGTAATCATATCTATCAATTAAAGAACATGGTTTTGTTAGAGTCAAATCTAATTACTAACTTGGTCGAATTTACTCAGTACATAGGTGAAGCTTTGGATATACTTATTTTAGCAGAAAGTTCGATAACATCGACCATTCTTTACTATTGTCAGTTACCAATCTGCAGGCGCTTCACTGAGAACTGTATCTTTTTTCAAATCTTTTCTATTGAATCGATCTTTTGGCGCTTCTGGATTGTAGAGTTCTCAACTGTTCAGATGACTTAAAAAGTTTTAATAGCATTGACTCACAATTAGACCCCTGGAATGGTTTAACCAGTTAGAATCGTTTGCAAATAATCTAGTGTGCTTAAATGTTGTTAAAATGCGCTATTCTGTCCCTCTCTAAACGTTTCAATTATTTCGTTCCATTATATAGTCTTTCATGACAGAATTTCTAGGGTATTACAATTTCGAAATCTTCTGGTGTTCTTTGATTTTCAATTGTCTTTTAGTCTACATATTACTAGCATTTGTCCATTCGCGACCAAGTCTCCAGGTTTTCTCTTACGATCTTGTAGTAAAGGGTGCGGCAAAAATAACTAAGCGATTTTAAATCGTAACAATCACCGAACGCTGCACAAAACGTCAGTCGTATTGTGACAGTTATACTTGTAAGACTTAAGGTATTCATTATGCAGCGTTACACAAACAAAGAACGAATAGAACTAGTTCAGTAGTATTTCGAAAGTAATTCAAGTGCTGTGTGTGTGCAAAGAAAATTTAGAACAAAAATCGTAATGGGGCTGCTCCAAATTCAAACACCATTCGCAATATTATATCAAAATTTTCTATTTCTGGTTCAGTGGGGGATGCATACCATATTGGTCGACCGCGCACATGTAGATTAGAAGAAAATATTGCTCGTGTACGGGACGATGTGCGTCAAAGGCCACAAACATCCTCACGGCGCCGTGATCAGCAATTCCATATTAGTGACCGTTCTATTCGTCGAATTTGGAAGATGACCTTCATTTATACCCATATAAAATTCAAATAACCCAGTCGCTACTCAATACAGATCATGAAAAACGCCTAGCATGGAGCAACATGCTTATAAACTTAAATAATGAAATTAATGATTTCCACACAAAAATTATCATGTGCCATGAGTCACATTTTCACTTGTGCGGATACGTAAACAAACAAAATAGCCGGTTTTGGGGTACAGAAAATCCTCGAATACTTCATCAAAAACCATTACACTCCCTTAAGGTCACCGTATGGTGCGGTGTTTACAGCGCTGGGATTTTAGGAGCGTATTTTTTTGAAAATAATGCAGGTAATGCCGTTACTGTTAATGCCGATCGATACCGTGAGATGCTACGTAATTTTCTTGGACCGCAGTTGGAAGAACTAAATCTGAGAAACATGTGGTTTCAACAGGATGGTGCCACATCGCATACAAGTCGAGAAACCATCAACCTTTTACAAACGATGTTTCCGGACCGCCTTATTTCACGTGCTGGCAATATCGACTAGCCACCAAGGTCGCCTGACTTGACTGCCCCAGATTGTTTCCTCTGGGGCTATCTGAAGGACAATGTTTACAAAGGCAAGCCGGAAACGCTGGAAGATTTGAAAAGGGAAATTCGCCAAAAAATTGCAGACAACACCTGAGCTATTGGATACAGTTATGATAAATGTGATTAAAAGAGCTGAATATTGTCGAGATAATCACGGAACTCATTTAAAGAACATAATTTTCAAATAGTCAGTAATAATTTACCTAAAACCTCTACTAAAAGTACGAATTAACTATTTATAAAATATTGTATTATTTGTCATAAATATATAGGAATTAAATCGCTTAGTTATTTTTGCCGAACCCTTTATATTAAACAATGTAAAATTTACTACTTAACCTACGAAATCGTGTATTTTGACGTTTCATACAAACAAATAAATAACGAATAATAGGTATTTATTGAAAAAAACTATAACAAATGTTGAAAATGTTGTCCTTCAAGATCAATGCACTTTAAAATCCTCCGTTCAAAATCTCTGATAATATTCTGCAACATTACTGGATTGTTATTAATTTCCATGCATTTCTGTTCGATTCTCTGTAGCACATCATTCAAATTCAATATAGGTGTTCGAGATATGTTATTTTTTAGATAAGGCACAAAAAGAAGTCGCAAGGTGTTAAATCGCATGAACGTGCAGGCCAGGCAATTTCAGTATTTCGACTAATTATACGCTCATCAAAAAATTCTCTTAAATAATCCAAACATTCTGCAGTACAGTGACAAGGTGCTCCGTCTTGTTGGAAATATGCATTTTGAAGTTCATCATCATGCAACTGATTGACAAATGGTTGTAAAATTTCCGTACGGTACCTTTGAGCAGTTAACGTTCCCTGAAAAAATATTGGTCCAATGATTATCGCTGCCCAAACACCAATTTTCTCTGGATGTAGCGATTCTTGATTAATTGCATGTTGATTTTCACTACTCAAAATTCTTGTATTTTGTGAATTTAGGTATCCCGTTTTATAAAACCATGCTTCATCAGTAAAGATGACTCTTTGCGAAAGTTCTCCATTATTGTTCATATTTACAAACCAATTACAAAACTGTAGTCTATGTGGGTAATCAATTTCTAACAATTCTTGTACTGCTGTGACACGGTATGGATAAAGTTGCATATCTTTTTTTAATAACTTGTGAGTTGTACCAACAGAAAGGTTTATTTGTTGACTCAAATGTCGAACAGATGTTTGTGGTTCGTTTACCATTATTTCTTCAACACGATTGACAACTTGAGGTGTACGTTTCTTAACTGCTCCGCTGCCTGATTTTCTTAAGAGACTACCAGTTTCAGAAAAAAGTTTTAAAGTTCTATCCAAAGTATTCTTAAATTGTATATAATCTATTACAAAATGTGGAAACTCAACTTGAAATTCTACCATGCAATCTTGAACTGAATAAACTCATAAACCATCAATTTTATTACCACTTCGAAAATAAGCCTGGACTAAAAAAATTTTATGTTCTAAAGTGAAAGCCATTTTAAAACTGAGAAGCAATTTATTTAAACCAGAATCGACGCACGATTATTTTATGCACTAACTGATATTTGGATTTACGTTTACGGTACAACAAACACATACTAATATATTTGCGTCTTATTCTATCAAAATTTCAAAGTAACCTAGATTGACTTTCCAAACGAACACTTGTTGTGTACATATTTACCTCCAATAAGCATATAACAGATTCCATTCAGGACTAAACCAAGACAACCAGTGGCGAAAACAAGCACAGGTTCATGCATTTCGTCATTGTGATCTATATGCACCAGTGTCTGTATGGCTTCGACTAGTAAAGAAAATAACAATGACGCCAAAAATACACAACACATAAGCATTGTCATTACGTCAATTCTAGCCCAGCCGAATGTATTTTTCAGCTTGTTTTCTTGAACGATTGCCGTCGTCGACTTTTCCTTGTCAAATGATTCCGGTAATTCTTCACTGAAACATTCATTGCTTTTTCTACTAGTGCTTTTTGTATCGTCGTTAGTTGGTACGTTCTTACCGTGCTGCAACCAAATAATGTAAATAATTAATATTCGTATAATACGAAGAATGATCGAGCAATTTTAAAATGAGATACTATGAGGAAACGATCATCCTTAAGGCGCGTTTAGATTGGGCACTAGTATCCGAATTTGTATGAAATACTTGTGTATTTGACAAATAGTGATTCAAATTCGCATACAACTACTCTGAAATTTGGTGTGAGAAGACACGTTGTGTTGATTGTCGCTCATACAATGTGTAACAAGTGTTCATTTGAAAAGTCAATCTAGTAGCATGTGATTTACTGAGAACATTTTGAAGTATGTCGTAAATTAAAATTTACTACTTAACCTACGAAGTCGTATATTTTGACAGTTTCATACATACAAACTAACTGATATTTGTGATTGACATTATCAAATGTCATTTGGATTTACGTTTACAACAAACACATACTAATATATTTGCGTCTCATTCTATCAAAATTCCAAAGTAACCTAGATTGACTTTTCAAATGAACACACGTTATATGGATTTTTTTAAATATGCATTGACAAATCTCCGTTGTTTTAATTTGCTTTGGTGTTGAAGCTGCGTATCTGAACATGTCGTCGTGGACAAAGAAAAAAACTATGTTACTTCTTGAAAAAATAAGACAATCTAATGTATGGTACGTAAAGAGTAAACAATATAAAGATACTAATGTGCGAGGTGATATATTTACAGAAATGGAACAAACTTTAAACTGCAGCAAGACAGAGACTGAAAACAAGTGGTACAATATTAAAAGCCAGTTTAGTCGTGAACTGGCCAAAGTGAATTCGTTCTCCATCTTGTATATACCGGGTTTTTCTTTTGTCATTACACATAGGTATAATGCATTGACTGACTTATTTTCATTTCCAATTACACATAGGAATAAATATATGGTAGCGTAGGCAACCAGTTATACACCAGTCACATCACATTTTCTAACTGTAAAAAATTTCTGTTTTTCGTTCATACTTAAATCTTAAATTAAGTACATTTTATTGAAAAATACATAATTTGAAACAGTTAATTATCCAAACAGGAGTATAACATGTGCGAAGACAATTTTAAATATTCTTAACAAATTCAAAGAAGATGGACAGTATTTCTTTAAGGTTGAAATACCTATATCTAGGGTAGTAAAATTAGTGTATCAAAAAAGGTAGAAAATATAACAAAAATTCTTGTAGGTAATAATCACAATAACATTTGGACTGTACAATTATTTGACAGCATGACTACTGGAATTAAAGATTGAGGGAGAAAAGCAAGGTTATTTTCATATGAAAGAGGATCAGTTACTAGAGTAGCAACTGTTTGAGAACCTCGATTTAAAGAGAAAGTTTTCGTAGTACTTAAAATGCTACCGGGGTTACTTCTATTCTAGATCAAGAAATGTTTAATATTATGAAAAAAGTAGATCCTGAAAATAAAAATCAAATGCCTGTAATCGAAACAGACATTAGGCCCATCAAAAGTCACTTTCATTATTTGGATTTTTGGAAGAAAGAATAAGAGAAAGTAAAATCAATTACAGCCGATGTAATAATAACTATAAGGCATTACCTCGAAAGGCCAAATTCAAAACAGGACGTAGATCCTCTTTTATTTTGGAAGGTAAGTTTTAAGAAAAAGGGGCAAATACATTTTTTATTTGGATTTTCTTTTAGATAACAGGAATGGAGCTGAAACCCTTAAAACAATGTGCTAGGAAACACTTCTGTATTCGAGCGAGTTCAGCAGAAAGTGAGAGTGTATAGTACAGCTCGTTTAATAATAGAACAAAAGTGTGCAAGAATAAAACCGAAAAATGTTAATATATCATTCCTATATAAAAATATTAATAAGTAAACTAAGTATTTATTTTATTTAAAAAGACCCAACCTTTTCCTATTAGCTAAAGATATAACTCAATGAGTTTCATCTTACTATACTCTCTAACTATTAATGATATAAATGTTTAAGTATTCAAAGGTAAATTATTTAGATTGCCATACAGAATGTACATGAAATTCTTTAAATCTATTTCAAAACTTAAAATTTATCGCAAAAGTATTCTAAAATCTAGTTTGGCAATAATACCTATACTGGCAAGAGTGGGTAATACTAAAAAAAATAAAGCCACAAAGAATTTGGTTATGTTTTTAGAAAAGAAAGAAAATCTCGGTTTGAATGAAAATATTAATTTATTCTAACGATTAATTAAGATAAACAAAACAACATAACAAAAGTGTTGATAGCAAATTTTCGGAAAGTCCTCCTTGTCTTTCAAAGCAATAAGCAAGGCGATTTTGAAAGCAACGCAGGGTATTCTGAATAAATTCTGGATTTATTCCATCACGTGCAGTAAGTATACGCTCTTTCAATCCATCCAAGTTATGAATTTGCAAGTTATTATAAAGTTTGCTTTTTAGGTAACCCCAAAGAAAGAAATCATCTGGAGATAAATCAGCTGTTCTTGGGGGCCATGGTATGGAACCAAACCTGCCAATCCACCGCCTTTGAAATGTGTTCTGTCGGCGTGAGTAGAATGCGTCGGAACCCAATCTATTTGGAACCAAAGCTGATCAACATTTAATATCTCAATTGTTGGAATGATGTGGTTTCGTAAGAGATTTAAATATTTTTCTGCAGTGAGGTTACCGTCAATAAAAAATAGGCCATTAAGTCTAGCACTTATTATTCTAATCCCGACATTGACTTTTTGAAGGTACTGTGTTCGGGTTAGGTTTTGGGCATGAGGATTTGTACGGGACCAATACCTAATGGATTAATGGAAAGTAAATTTAGTATTTTTCAATGGATAAACGTAGGATACAAACCGGAAATTCTGAGAGTTGACTTCACCATTTATGGTAAATGTAGCTTAATCAGTAAAAATTATTTTATTTAAAATTGCTCCATTTTCATTTAACATATTAAACATTTTTTAACAAAAATCAGTTCGTTTTACTTTATCTTCCTCGAAAAGCTCCTGATGGTTTGATACCTTGTATGGCTTATATTTTAATTCATCCAGCGTTTTGAACACAAAACTGTATAATACTCCAAAGTGGCCTGGCTACATCTAAAAGCGATCCTACAGACCTTTCGTCTACATAACAGAGGATATTCGGCTTCAAGTCTTCTGTTAACGCATGATTGATTTTATTATTTTTTTGTGTGAATTTAGAAGACAACCATCTTCTTTGAATCTATTATAAATATTTAAAATTGTCTCTGCACAAGGTATATGCCTGTTAGGATAATTAACGGCAAACATGTCTCTGACCGTCCTTAAATTGTTATTCTTCTGATACCACATTACCATTGAAACTCTTCGTCTTTGCTATACGTATCCAGGATTTTAATAAATTATCCATTTTTCATTAAAATATATTTAATTTAAGATTTTTGTAATAAATAAAAATTGAGACATTTGACATTAAAAAAATGTTATTTACTCTCCATGGCAATCTATTTAAGAATTAATGTATTGTTTGTATGTAGATTTTGGTGTATAACTGGTTGTCTACGCCACCATATATTTATTCCTATGTGTAATTGGAAATGAAAATATGTCAGTCAATGCATTATACTTATTGCTGTGTTTTTTTCCCCGCAAACATTTTGAAAAATTTAATTATTTATTGTTGTACATTTATTTTGGATGCCAGTGTATAATTTTTAAAATTTATGAATGCATATTTTATTTTGATTTATATGTTTGACTAGCGTTGTTGTAGTACGCCGGTTTTGCTGTATCCGCATGAGACACTAAATTTTAGCTGAGTTGTGAAGACATGTTTTTTTTAGAAGATATAAATCTTTATATTTTATCTTAGATAAGTAGAAAATAATACAAATCTGTATAAAAACAAATTTGTATTTGTATATGCATAGACACACAGTACGTATTTACCAGCTTTTGCTTCAACTACCAGACGCATGCGTTTCTGTGTAACCACTTTGTCAATGATAGATTTACGAAGACAAAAGACTGTAGGTACACTTGCGGTCATGTAGCAAGTTTTATCCTATCTGAAGACATCAATCAGATAACCTCATGCCATCTGACGGACAAAACCGATCACGCCGGTGCAAAGTGTTTCTTCTCGAATAGCAAAGCTATTACTGGAAAAGAAGAAATAATACGCATATTACTGTGAGTCCATTAACTCGTCCCCAGGTGGCGTAGTATAGCAAAATACAGTCTTCAGGTTTGTTGGCGGTTGTTTTTTGCTATACTACGCCACCTGGCGACGAGTTAATGGACTCACAGTAATATGTGTATTTTTTCTTCTTTTCCAGTAATAGCTTTGCTATTCGAGAAGAAACACTTTGCACCGGCGTAGTCGGTTTTGTCCGTCAGATGGCATGAGGTTATCTGATGTCTTCGGATAGGACAAAACTTGCTACATGACCGCAAGTGTACCTACAGTCTTTTGTCTTCGTAAATCTATCATTGACAAAGTGGTTACACAGAAACGCATGCGTCTGTAGTTGAAGCAAAAGCTGGTAAATACGTACTGTGTGTCCATGCATATACAGATACGAATTTGTTTTTATACAGATTTGTATTATTTTGTATCAAAGCTTGATGTGAATTATCGCATCGACATGGAATTTGTTTTTTGTTAGATAAGTAGCTTCGTGATTTTTATTAATTGGTTGTTGTGCTTGATTTCAATACCATTATTTTTATACGAGTTTGTTGATCTCGTAGTGATTTTTATACGGTTTTTCCAACTCAGGTGTCTCGTGAGAAAAATATTTTTTTCATTGATGTAAGTAATTTAATTTTTTACTAATTATCATTATTACTATTATTTGTATGATTTGAACTATATATTTTCTTTGTATTAATTTTGTTATATATATTTTTAATCTTAGTATTTGAAATAAATGACAGAACGTTTTTTAAAATTTCTAAGATATATAAAAAATTTTCTATAACTTTAAATTTTGTTCGCCTGGATATCAAGGGCATATTTTTTCATGTGGTTCGCACATGCGTTTAGAGTTTGTTCCGTCTATCAGATATTTTGTTTACGTTAAATATTGCGGGAGAAATTAAAACACTTCTTTGAAATTTATTAGTTTTAACTTTACTCGGTTGTCTCAAAGGATGTTTAATTATATGGTCCAGTCATTTTCATATAATAATTTTACCTTAATAATATTGTTTAATGACGCAATATTGATCTTTATATTTCATAAAGATTTTTTTTTTGTATTAAAGTTTCATTTATTTTATACTCTGTGTTTTTTTGAAAGCAACCTTACTTCAAGAAGTTTTCAAGTAACTTAAATAACATTATCATAACTTTTCTCAAATAAATTTTGAGTGGCGCTCAACTATTTTTATTAATACTATTGTGTTTTCCACTTTTTGGAACCCTGAGGGAAAAGCAGTCTCATCCTGGAAAGTAAACCGACTGAATATCGAAGCTGGACACATTGGTTGTGAATTGTGAAGAAGCAGTGTAAAATCACAATTCATAGCAGTATGTGTAATGACAAAAGAAAAAACCCGGTATACTACATTGCTTTTTTCAATGTAGACACTTTCTCATGCCTGATACGTATATGCATATACAAGCCACAGTCTGTATACATGTGCTGATGCAAGTATTGGATTAAACTCGATACAAACTCTGATACTAGAGCCCAATCTAAACCCGCCTTTAGGAGTTTAATGATTCAAGCAACAATCAACTTTATTCAAAATCTAAAATCTTATATTTATGAGACTTTGAATAGGATAACGCATTTCTAATCATAAGAGGGTATTCATCAATTCATAAATTTCTTGTCTAATATTAAAGTTATGTTTTCTCTTAAGGCAATAAAACCACAGAAGTCTACTAGTTTTTTCTTGTTGAAGAAATTTAAATCAAAATTGCAATGATAAGGTGGCACTACTTCAATTACAAGATACTTTACTACTTGGCAATTGAATAAAATTACGATTAACATAGAAGATTGGCCCACGTATTCGCTAAATTGATTTTTAATTAAAGTCAACGCCCTATAAAATTATTGGATAAATAACTTGATCTATTATTGCTAGGATATACTATAAATTACTAAATACGTCATCTACTAATACTACTATACCTTTAAAGTGACTAGACATCCAGTTAACGCCATTATATTGCACAAAGTCTGATAGGAATCCAGCAGCAAAGTAAGTGCATGTGTTATATGACTCAGCGTCAGTTCAGCTATGAAAAAGATTACACTCAATATCAGAATCACATAGAGCTGCATAGGTTGAAATTGCCTGACCCATTCTTTCATAGCCATGTTTTCTGAAACTAATTCTTCATTAGAAAAATTAAAATACAATTATCACGTTTTACGTAAATACGGAATGTTCCATTGAGTGCAAAAACTTAATCAAGTGTGTCCTAAAACAATTAGGTAGTTTGCCATATAATTTGTTTCGGTATTTGATTTAAAAAATTATCTGTTACACTTTCCTGCTTTATTATTTTAATGTTATAGCATTAGGTTATGGTGTATGCACTTGGTAGTCACCACTCTTTAATTATGTTAATGTATTTACAGTTTTTAGTGTCACTTTTCATTGATACTTGCATCTATTACGAATTATGTATAATTATGTAATTTAATAGAAAGAAACTATAAATAAGAATGAGATTTAAAAAAGTTTTTTTAAAAAATGCAATCATTTAATGTTTTTGTTAATATCTGTCTATACAGGGTGTGTAAAAATTGGCGTACTAACTATACGTGACGACGTTCTTTGTCAAATTTGGAGTTAAAAGTCTTAATACTAAAACGGTGTATAATGCTTTCTGTCAGTGGCGGCTCGGGGTGGTTCACATAGGGAGTGTATAATTTCAAAATTAAAAAGTATAATACGAAAACGCTTACCCAATCCTTATAAATTTCACCGACGTACTGTTCCAGACAGGTACTATTCATTGTAGAGTTTGTTTTGACGGAATAGTAAATATTACACTACACACTTTAATTACATCTGACGATAACCAAAGTCCATTTTACGTGTCTTTGACTTGCAGAACAGTTCTATCACTTTTTCATTAAAGTTTGGGAAATCATTTATACACTCTTTTTCACAAGATAACATAGTAAGGGCATTTAATCTCTCTTCTTTCATTGTATTTCTCAGGAAAGTTTTTATTCTCTTCAACCGTGAAAACTGGCGTTCCGCTTCGGACGTTGTCATTGGGATTGTAATGACAATTTTTAAAAGCGTAACAACTTCATTAAAGGTGTCGCTTAATCCATCCAGCAGAAGACCTAGCAGACCTACACCACCGACTTCTATATTTTGCCTAAATTCTTCTCTAGAATATAGAACGCTTAATTCAGTTCGTAGTCTGCTTTCATTGAGGCATGGATAAAATTTTACTGCTCCTTTAAGGCAATATTCCGGATTTTTTTTTGAAAAGAGGAGAACTGTTTAAAAGAAATTAAGTTTGCTAATATTAAGTGCCCTGTATACCGAAATCTAGTTTTTATTTCTAGCAAAATAATACCGCATACTTCAATAGTTTCCCTCCTTCTTTGGCTACCATCAGTTATTCTTCGCCGCTTTGGTGGTCGAGGAGTCAGTTCTGGGTCATTTTGTTTAACCAACTGATTATCTGTGTCAGCGATTTCGGTTCGAATTTTTCCAATAGCACGTTCAAAATTATCTAAATTATTCTTGATTTTTAATGCATCTGTATTGACATTTTGCAATTGATTAAACAATATGTCCGCATGTGGCATAATTTTATGAAAGAAGGTTAACCAATAGATAAAATTTTCCTCCTCTAAAATTCGCAAATTGGCACTAGCTTGATGAATTGTAGTTTGTAAACTAGCTTCTCCCTCGATTTGTTCCAGAGCTTCAATTATTTCTTCTCGGTGCTCATATATTGTATTCACTGTCCTAGAATTGAAGTTCCATCTTATTTTTGAAGAACGAGGTAAGCTTTTTCTCTGAAGGAATTCTTCCAATCTTGCAGCTCGTTGTGGTGAAGTGGAGAAAAATGTACATAATCCCGTCAGATTGGCAAAAAAAAATCTGCAATTACTACTGCTCGATGTAGGATGTGACATAATTAGATTTGTCTGATGTGCATAACAGTGTACAAAATTAGCCCTTGGATACTGGTCTTGGACATGTCTTTGCACGCCGTTAATAGCACCACTCATGACTGCTGCCCCATCATAGCTCTGTGCAATCAGTTTTTCTGGGTCATCAACAAGCAAACTAATTTCGTTAAGGATGGAGGCAGATAAAGAATTAGCATCATGTCCACTAGGCGGAAGAAATTTCCAAAATCTTTCGACCGGTCTCGCGTTCACAATATATCTTAAAACAACCACCAACTGAAACTGATTGGACACATCTGTGGTTTCATCAGCTATCACAGATATGAAGTCGGTTGCTTTAATTTCACTGGCAACTTGTTCATCATACACGTTCAACATTGCATCAAGCAGCTCATTCTGTGTCGTTTTTGATAATCCCTTAAAAACCGGTGCTGCTTCGATGTGATCTCTGAGCTATTTATCCGCCATAAAATTTATCAATTCCCGAAAAATGCCCTTATTATTCGACGTTTGCTGTTCATCATGACCCCGAAGTGCCAGTTCAAACGCGCCACAAAATCTAATGCAATTTATTATTAAATTTAACACATGCCTATTTTTTGTTACCTTTTCATTGTGTTGTTGAATTGCTTTTCTATATGATGAATCTAAAACATTCTGAATGTTATTTTTTCCTAACATTCTTAGACTAAATATATTTTTCAAATGCCCTTCGGAATTTTCATGTTTACTAATTTTAGCACTAAGATGAATTAAGTCTCTTATTCCGTTCTTTGACCAAGACGGTTCACCACCAAACAAAAGACACGGAAAACAAAACAAAGTATTTTTAATTTCACACCCACAAATCCAGTCATTTTTCTGATAAATATTCATTTTGAATTTTCTTATAACGTCTTTACCTTTAACAGATTGTTTATTTTCTAAACATAATTGAGGCATCGGCCGTTTTTAGATTTTTTACTGCGATTTTTTCATTATACGTTAAACGCGAAAACGCGTTGTTTTCTAAAAAAGACACGGAGTTCATCGCAATAACGCCCGAGAGCAGTCTGGTTTAGATGCTCCAACGCTATGTATTATACAACATTGAAGTACGGCAAAATACAGTTCTCCCGACCATCAATGTAATGTTAATGCCTTAACAGAGCAACGGTAGGGCTTTGCTCAGTATATCTGTGACGACGCTCGGTGTATGTACGTTGTTAGCGTGCCACGTTCCTCGTCAATAACTATGAATACATAATATACATAATAAATAAATACTTTCATAGTTAGTCGCCGCTTGGTTTGTTTTGTTTCATAATTCTAGGGGGTGCAATTGCTCACTTGCTCTCATTAAAGAGCCGCCACTGCTTCCTGTGTTTCAGAAAGAATTTAAAAGAAACATACATTTGGCAACATTGGTGAACTTCACGTTTTAAATCGTGTATATGAATCAAAAGAAATAAAATTAGCTCTTGAAATTACATATTTATTGTGTAAAATATTACAAAGTTTTAAAATTTTGTGATAGAATTGACTTATTTTTGTACATCTCTTCGACAGAAATCAATGTCATTATTACCTACATAATTGTTAGAACTGGAACAACATTAGGCTACTTACCTATGACTACTTATTGTTTTACAACGTTGTCAGATGTGTTTTTCGTCAAAATAAGTTAATGAACAAATTGAATTGATTCAACTTAACCTAAGTTCATGTAGAGTGGAGAGCGACAAGATATTTATATTTGAAAACAACAAAAAAGATTAAATGGATAATATAAATGATTCCTAACTACAAAAATGTCTACCCCTAATTTATCCATTATTTATTTAGATTTTAAAATGATAACCTTAAATTAAATGTAAATGTTATTTATTTCTAAACCTGATATGGCCATTATATAATAAATATCGAAAATAAATACAATATATTTGAAAAATACGACAATGTGCAGACTTTTTAAAAATATCGAAAGTTACTCTAAAAATATATATTTATTATTATACATATACATTAATATAAACGCGGCCTTCAAAACTAATTATAATTTATCAAAACATTTTAAAAACAATGAAGATAAAACAGATAAAAATAAGAAATCTGGAGTCTTTAAGTTAATATGTGGATGCGATAAGATATATGTTGGTCAAACAGGAAGATCGTTTGAAAAACGCATTGCTGAAGATTGTTCTTCGTTTAGAAATAAAAAACAAGATTACACTTTTGCTAATCATTTATTAGAAGTGTTACGCTTAGCGTATAGAAGTTTTAATTCATTTATTTAAATACACATATTCGTCTTTAAATATCTCGATTAAATTATATTTAACTTAGACATTTTTTACATTTGTACAAACTGTACATATTCGTGTCCAAAGAGAAAGTTTTTCTATTATTATATTCTGAGTTGACCGAGACCTTTTTTCTACCTGACTCTCAGCAACCCTAACGTTAACTATCGAATTTCTTCTAGATAAATTCCATATTTTAAAATTGTCTTAATTAATATTACATACTTCTTTCATATGTCATGTTTGATATCGTTAGGAAGCTCATGTCACAAGGGTTATTCTAATAATATTTATGACATCGACAGACCACGTCTTCAGGTCGCGCTTTTAATTAACTATAATTCAAGTTATCGACCCCCTCTTCGATAGATCATAAAACAGACCGTTTTCAAAACCAGTGTTCTTTTCGATACAAAACTATGAGTCCTTCTTCTCTTTCAAACGTTCAAGAGTGATACACACATCGCTCATCGTGCTGTCCAAGTCACGATGCTACCATGCCGTCCGGTGTCTCTTCGCTTCTAAGGTAATTTTGTATTGTTCAATATATATTATTCCTTTAAGCGAATTCATATTAATTAAACTAATTAATTTCTTATTCTTCCGGCCAAACATCGCTCTACATATACTTGACCAAGGTACATCTTCGAAGGCCACGTGACCATCATCGCCACATAAAGGTAACTTTGTATTGTTCTATACAGGGATTCTTTTTATATTAATCGTATTCAATTAACTCTTAATTTACTACGCAAGTTAACACTCTATTTCAGATATTTTGCATTAATATTTTAATCTACTTATTCACCACTCCGCGTGTATATAGTACTTTGTTTTATTACTGTTTCACCTTTCTATTTTAGATATTTTATATTAATTTCTCGATTACTAATTTATCGCCCCTTGTGTATATATTTCTGATTTAATTACTTTTAAATACATCAATTTCTTTTATTTAAATATACCAATTTAAGGACGCCGCTGTGTTTTATTTTATTTATTAAGTTGTAGAATATTTATTTTATTTAATTAACCATCATCACACACGTCCTGGACCTTTGAAGGAACTTCGCCAGCACCATCTAATTATTTATCTTAGAATAATTTTATTATTATTATCCCTAGCCAAGCCCTAGTTAGTAATAGAAGAAAACTACTGTTTCAATAGGGATTTCAAATTCTACATTTAGAAAATAAAGGCAATAAATTAAATTTACTGGAAAGTTTAGAAATTAATAAATTAAAACAATCACACATTTTACTTAATGAACGATTAGATTTAAATAACTCGCCTTTGTTAAATTTATTCATTTAAAAACTGCTTAGACGATAAGAGAATTGTACATTTCATTTATTAAAACAAATTTTATGCGTAAACAAGTTTAGTACTCTATTTTAACAGTTAGGGCTACATTTTTTCACTATCTACAATATTTGTGTAAAATCCTAGATTTTTAAAACCGTTGTAAAATAATACTAACCTTGTTGATTTTATATTTTTAATTTAGTTTATAACGTGCTCTTTAACTGTAAGTACCTGATGAAGCCAATATGCTGGCGAAACAAGTGTCGTCGTTTTACGATTACGTATTAAAAAAAGTGAAGATTTTAACAATGTTATGAGTTTAGTTCTATGTCTATTTTAATGAACAAATATTAAAAACAAATTTTAAAATCAAAAATAAAACTTTAACGAAAAAATAATAATAATAAATCTTCTTTATTCTAAATTGTATCTCTTTCTGTCACAAATATCAATTAATAATGCTTATTTAAAGACCGAAAGTCCGAAATTTAGGAACCTCGTGAAGAGGTATGAAACATTGTAGACCAATTTGGTTTCAGGATTTTAGACTATTTCTAAAAATGGATTGGTGATTGTTGGAAATGCCATAACTCGATAACCGCTCGCCAAAGTTGCGCAATTTTTTGGCCATTGTGTTCGAAATAGTCTGCGACGAGTTTTTACGTAAAGATATTATGGGGAAATTCAGGAAAAATTTTGGAATATCATTAAAAACCGACATTGGAGATTTGTATGAGAATTTTGTATGGGAAATGCACTTCAGGCCATATTTGCTACGCTTTTGGATTGTTTTGTTGATTTTGTTTTTGTCAATTAGAATTTTGGAAAAAATGAGGAATATTTTGAAAAATCGTGAAATAATAAAATTACTTTTTGAATGGAAATTTTTTTATGACAATTTCACGTAATGCGCATTTTCGACATCTTCTTTTAATGATGTGTTAGTTATATTGTATTCGAAATGTATTAAAAAAAATCACAATGAAAATCAAACTTATGTCTCACATAGGTACAACACGTTGGAAAATAAATATGTAATTGTAATTTAAGATTTTGTTTGTATTGTATATGACTTCGCATATAAAAGATATCTTAACTAATATGTGAACTATGCATATACGTACATAAGCTGCTAAATTTATTAATTAAAAAAATATATCACATTTTCAACTGACACAGTCACAAACACTAACATTTATTATTGTATATACGGACTGAGACAGTTTCAATTTAAGTGCTTTTACTTACATGTACACGATAGACAAGTGTGCTCTCGTAAAATATTAAACTGCTTATCCGCCACGACATTGTTGAGCGCAGGATGTAATTTATTAATTCTCTAAGAGCGATAACGACTTCAAAGTTAAAAATGTAATAAAATCTAATTTTTCACGTTTTAATTTAAAAGGATCAAACATTATTACTTGAACACGCTCGTCACAAAGAAATTTAAAAAAATAATCTATATATATATATATATATATATATATTTAGGCCGTAATTATAATACGAGATAAAATAATATTTTTTGGAGAGTAGCGGCGGTAATTAAAACAATATTTAATTTGATTTTTTAATTTTTTTAATTTTAATTTTTGCTTATTATTAGGGACATGTTGAAAATTTGCAAATAAAAAAATACTTATAATACGTAAATTTATTGATTCACTTAAAAATAAACACACATTTGAATTTTTCTACATACTGAACTAAACCTAAATATGCATTTATTACACAAAGCAGGTTGTCGTTAGTTGTAAAAATAGTAAACCACTAAATGTTTCTCGAAGTTCTCAATTCAAAAATTTTGTCTCCTATCTGAATATAAAAATTTATAAATGCAAAAAACTGCTTTCCACATCAACCGATGTAATAGGGGCGTTTTTAAAATTGCTTAATATTACAGGATCCAAATCAATTGATTCAGGAAATTCTCCCTCTAAAATATTAGCTACTTGGCTAAGAAACCGAAATCCACAATTTTTTTCCATCACATTTCCATCACTTAATCGAATATGGGACTTTCAAATATTTCGTAAAAATAACTATTTTGTTCTAATATTTTTTATGTACTTTTTGCAGGGGTTGAAAAATAACCATAATTTTTTCATGTGTTCAAATTTTTTAATATACATTTCACCATGTTACAGGTTGGAAGTTACGGATCTTATTTTAATTTTATCAATAATTTCTTCATATATATTGTTATTAGTTCCATTTGCAGGTCTTTGGAGGATTTACAAGAGCTTAAAGGTAATATCTACACACATACTGTTAATGTATTTTTTATCAATTTTACTGGTAGTAGTATAGCAGTATCAGTTATTTGTATTGTTGCGTGTAGGTTTTATATTTTGGGTTTGCATTATTGCTGGTTTGCATGACCCACTCATGAATTAGTGCCTTGACGTATAATCGACTTCAAAGGCAAAAAATAATAGAATATGTTAAGAAGTATTTCATGGTTATCAAAATTTGAATTTAATCTAATTTATTTTTACTTAAAATTTTCGATTAATCAGTTTCGACCAATTAAAGTAAAACACAACTATAACTGCGTGTTTGTTGAATGTTGAATTAAAACACTTTGTTACTCTTATGAAAATTATGCTTTTTGAGTCGATTAATTTGGCGAGTGGGCTTACTTGAATGCATCTGTATATTTATAGCATGAGAGCAAAATGAATTGAGGTAGTAGGAGGCTGCGGTTCGTAGATCGTATTTCGTGAATTATATTCACAATATTTTTCTGTCAAACATTTAATGACAGACTGTCAGTGTGAATTATTAATTCTTTCAGTACAATTTAAAAAAAAAAAAAACAGTATAATCACATTCAGAATGTTTACTCAAGAACAAATGGTGTTCATTTTAGAATGTTACTTTCGTAACGGTGGACGTTTGCCAAACGGCGAATGGTATTATTCAATAGAAATGTGCAAGGAAGAAATCCAACGTTTTCCTGAAGTTGTTTTAGTAAATAAGAACTTTTCTCGTGACCTATTGAGAATTATAAATAACTTTCGAACAACTGGGTCTGTAAAAAGACAATGGAAAGGGGGAAGATCTTCTCGAGTTAGGACCCAAAATGTTGTTAATAATGCAAGAAACGCAATTAGAGAACAACCTACAACATCTGTCAGAAGACTGGCACAACAGTTGGATATAAGTTATGGAACCTGCCGCAGTATTCTTAAACGCGATATTGGTATGCATCCTTACAAGGTTCAATTGTATCAAAAACTATTGCCGCCAGATTACGTTCGAAGAGTTGCCTATTGTCGTTTCTTTAATGCACATCTTAACGACGACGATGTTTTGGATAAAACGTTTTTCACCGACGAAGCGTGGTTTCACCTGAACGGCTACATAAACGCTCAGAATATGCGTATGTGGGCAACAGACAATCCGCATTATTATAGGGAAACAACGTTGCATCCTGTAAAAATAGGGGTTTGGTGTGCCATGTCACGTAGAAGGATTATTGGTCCGATCGTTTTCGAAGGAACTATAAATGCTGAAAGATATCGCAATAATATACTGGAAACATTCATAAATCAACTGCATGATGACGAGTTACAGTTAGGTTTCTTTCAGCAAGATTCCGCACGACCACACACTGCCCGTGAAACAATGAATTATTTACGTGAATTTTTTTATGAAAGAATTATTAGTGTTGACCGTTTCCCGCCAAGATCGTGTGACTTAACTCCTCTGGATTACTTTTTATTTCCATACTTAAAAAACTCTATTTTTAAAAATCGAGTGCATACAATAGACGATTTACGGAACAATATCGTGCGACAGTGCGAGTTAGTAGACGGATTTATTTTACAAAAGGGTTTTGAAAACATAAAGCGGCGAGTAAATTTATGTTTGAATGCCGAGGGCAACAGTTTCAACAATTATTGTAAACTTTTCAATAAAATATAAAACATGACATTTGTATGACATTTTATAAATATTTTAAGTTGTAAATTAAATTTGTATCAAGGAGACATTTAAGTGCTGTCAGTAAGATTTATTTACTTTATAATTCACCTCAATTCATTTTGCTCTCATGTTATTTTTGTTGCGTTAATTTTGATAAATTACTAATTACACTTGCATTCAAAACCAAACTAATTCACGTAGTTATCAATACATTGTATTAAAACTCAAATAAGTGCAATATATACAACTCCATGTCTTAGAACTAGAGTTGCGAATCTTGTGCGTCAAACAGAGTAGAACGCGTCCACTGGTCGTGAATGTGATTATAAGTTGATCTACGGCATTTGTATGCTTTTATTCTCCCGTATTTATTACATAAATATAATCTCTATTTATAAAGAATATAATGAGTAATTAGATGTTTGGTATATTCTTTTACTTCGCATT
Source organism: Melolontha melolontha (assembly GCA_935421215.2). NCBI lineage: Eukaryota > Metazoa > Arthropoda > Insecta > Coleoptera > Scarabaeidae > Melolontha > Melolontha melolontha. The sequence goes on from OW285238.1 coordinate 149,258,434, forward strand.
GTTTGAATTAGTCCGAAGCCGTAAACGAGACACCTAGTCAAATTCTCTTGTACGGACAAAATATCGCAACTATACTTATAACAGTTATAACTGGACCAATCCGGAGCGATATTGTAAATATTTCATATAAAAGCCGAAAAACTCCAATAATTTATCAATTTATATATATATATATATATATATATATATATAAATTGATATATATATATATATATATATATATATATTAATTGATAAATTATTGGAATTATTGGAGATTTCATAGCGCTATTTAAAATTATTATTATATTATATTAATTATTATTCTGTATATTCTTTTTTTAGGCCCTGTCAATTGATATGATTACCCTATTGTAACGATTCTCAACATTAGAGGACGCCTCCATAGATAATATTTATATACGCCGTTCACGATTCGAAGACGTGCACGTCATCAATGATGTCAAAACAATGTTGCGAAATCATTTGCCAAATCGATTTGTTTACATTTCAGATTAGGGTAGTAAACGCTAATGTCAAACTTGCAATATTTAGATTATAATTTAGAAATAATCGAATTTATTAATTCTCTTACAAAGTAATCAAACAATAAAAACCAGTGAAAACTATTCGAATTTAATAATAAATAGAATGCTAAAAAGACATTTGTGTTAACATCAGTATATATGTTGAAAGAAAATGAAAGGTACCAGGTATCATAAAACAGTCACAGTTCCATCTTTAAAAATCCATGTTTCATCCGTAAACACAAATTCGTAGCATTTGGATTTTTTCAAACAGATATACTCTGCGAGAGAACCGCTTTAGAAAAATATATGGTAACTCCACTAGCGCTGGTCTTGGTTTATTCCTTTTAAAATGGAACCCAATGTTGCGCAACACTTTCCATAAAGATATTTTACCACCCATAAAAATATCCCTTTCAACAAGTATAGTATTTAAAGATGTTAGGGTAATATATTGTTCTATAATTATACCACAATTATAAGTAGTGAGCCACAAAAAAAGGTTTCAGAGTATGCCATGGGTTAAATAAGTTATATCTTAGATTGATTAGGTCATCTAACCTACAATTCGTACTATTAGTAATAGGTTAAATTGTAACTTGTCAATTTGACAAGTGATTATTTACAAATGACACTTCGTCAATTCTCTAAACTCAGACGTGACTTATATGTCTATCTCAGTCGTGCATGGCCTACCTAGGAAACAAATTTTGTGACTCGCTTGATATAATAAGACAGTCAATTTTTTCAAATATCTAAACTATTTCTGCACATCTCGTAGACAACGTTCCTTATAGCATATTTAGAGAAGTAGTCAATCTCCACTATAGGTTTCTTTTTGTTATGTTTCCATTTAGGGCTGCAAATTGCGTGTCCCTTTTGTATTTTCGAGGAAATTCTGCTGACTCGCTTAGTCCTAAAACTTTTGCTGCACGCTACAAAAAAAGTGCAATATGTAATATGAAATTATAGCAACATACAAATACGAATTTAACTTCTCTCACAGCTGATAAAGGCAGCAACGGTCCAACATTATCGCATTCCGCTTCACAGTTTCCAATCGCGGATGCCACAACTCGCTTACATTGGCTGCAAAACACTTTCGGCGTTTCAAGTCAAGAGTAAACAAACACACGTAAAATATGACAGAACGATGTGTGTCAACACTGGACATTCGCACCAACATAAATACGCATTCGCATTGATGTTAATATATAAATATTATATGGTATGATCAAAAAGTCTTTGGATCGCTATTTCCGTGGAATTTACGAGATATCTATGAAATTATTTATTTCAATTAGTTTTGACATTTACTTGACAACTTTCAAGTCAGCTGGTTATAAAATAAACATAACATGTAACTAATTACTATATCCTAAAATTTATTTTATTTGTGACTTATTTGTGTAATTCAGTACAGAAGTAAATAATTCTATAGATGTTTTTTTACACAAATGAAACAGACATGCAATATGTACATCTGTAACTGTACACATGGACAATATACCTCGTATTTTCCAGCTTTTACTTCTGCTTAAGACACGTGTTTCTGCCATTTACTATTAGGTGTCATCAGTTAAGCTAGTGAAGTAATTAAAGCTTAAATCGCCTATTACTTCACTAGGTTAACTGATGACGCCTAATAGTAGATGGCAGAAACACGTGTCTTAAGCACAAGTAAATGCTGAAAAATACGAGGTGTATTGTCCATGTGTACAGTTACAGATGTGTATATTGCATGTCTGTTTCATTTGTAACAAATGCGTAATACGTGCTTAACGTATTGATATACTTAAACCTTTTTTGTATATTTACTGCCATCTGGCATCGTGTTAATGGACTTACACCTATATACGTATTTTCTTCCCTTCTGTACAGTCATACAGGCATAGCCGGTCAAGGGAAGGGTTGCCATTTTCGACATAGTCTCTTTCGTCCGTCAGATATCACTATATTATATGGTGCTACCTGATAGGACAAAAGTTGCTATACCTTATAGGCGATTTAAGCTTTAATTACTTCACTAGCTTACCTGGTGACGCCTAATAGTAAACAGAAACAGCAGAAACACGTGTCTTAAGCAGAAGTCAATGCTGGAAAATACGAGGTTTATTGTCCATGTGTACAGTTACAGATGTTTATATTGCATGTCTGTTTTCATTTGTAACAAATGCGTAATACGTGCTTAACGTATTGATATACTTAAACCTTTTTTGTATGTTTTTTTACACTTCATGACTATAGCGATCCAAAGACTTTTTGATCATATATTACTTCGTTTATTGTTCTTGTGATGGTGATTCCGAAAATACTGTTAATGAGGTGCACGTCTTCGAATTGTGAACGGCCTAGATCAGATAGATATGTGCGAACGTTTTTATTATTAAGTATAAATTATATTCTAGTATTGTGAAAAATGAAGCTCTAATAAAGTTTTAATTTTGTTAAGAAAATGTTAATTACCTCCTTAAGTTACAACCCCATACTTCTGCATGCATACTAACTGCATGGAATTTTAGGAGAACCAAGGTCAAATTTGATGTACAGTATTAAACTGACTTCCTTTGACTGTTGGCAAAATCAGCTGCTTAAAATCAATACACTTTAAATGTAATTTTAATAAGTTAGAATTCTACAAAAGAATGTAAAATAGAAACAAAACAATCCAAAAAAATATCATTTTTGACATGAGTATGAAATAAAAAAAAATAATCAAGTACTTCGATATTCAAAAGAAATAAGGTAGTTGATTATTTACTATAAATAGCGACGTGAAAATTTTGATTGAGAAGTTATAAAATTGAGTAAAAAAAATATAAATTCACTACTTTAATATATTTAAAGTATTAAAAGAGGAAAAAAATTAAATCTTATTCTTAATAGTACTTTATATTTATGTTAAATAAGTTTGTCAATATATCGTTACGGAAAAACTTATGAATTGGAAATACAAAGTCTTTGTATAAGGATGTAATTTTACGTGAATGGTCAAAGGAAATTTATAAGAGTCAAAAAGGAAAATTTTAAAGAAAGATAAGCATAAAGGTTTCAAAAGTTTTTAACAAGGATCATATTTAAGAAAACAGATTATTAAAGAAAATACAGTATTACTATCAAAAAACAATATAAGAACAAGAAATATTGGAGAGGAAAATAGATACAGGGTTAGTTAAAAGTATGGAGACACGGCGATTTATTGTCGTTAATATTCATTTCAGGGAACTATGTTCAATATAAAAGTTTGTTAGGATATTTTGATCTACATTTGAGAATATTTGAATTTTTTTTTCTTCAATTGTTTTTTAGTTACGCCTGTCCGCGCAGTTTTTTTAAATGGGAACTAGTAAATTTTACTCTACCATTCGATTAGAGAATTTTTTTCTCATTACAATAATATTTTTGTTTTTTTAAAATTCATTTTAATAACTTTTTTACAAGAAAAATTAAAGAAATTATTAACAAAGTAAATTAAAGTAAGTGTTCAAATTGTCGTCCATTAGTAATTTGACAATGACCCAATCGATTTACAAAACCCTGAACAGAGTTCTGTAAAAAATCTCGGGGAATTTCTCAATTCGGATTTGTAAATCTACGACGTTATCGGGCTTATCTTTGTAAACTTTGTTTTTTACGTATCCCCAAAGGAAAAAATCTAAAGGACTTAAATCTGGCGAATGGGCTGGCCATTCAATGGTTCCTCGTCTTCCAATCCATCTGTGGGGAAAAACGTTCTCCAGATATTGACGAACATTTACACCATAATGTGGTGGGGCGCCATCTTGCTGGAACCAGATACTGTCATTGGGCAGGTGTTCATTGTTTTCATGAGGATAGAGCGTAGCACTAGCAGGTATTATTTCATTTTGCAATAACTGCAAATACAGGGCCGAAGTTAAATTGCCATTGATGAAAAAGGGACCGATAATATGACCGCCTAGAATGCCAACCCTAACATTAACATTTTGGGGGTACTGCGTATGGTGCTCCAAAAACCAAGAGGGATTTTCCGATGACCAGTATCTGCAGTTATGTCTGTTTACATCACCGGTAAGGCAAAAAGTAGTTTCGTCTGAGAAAAGAATATTGTTGACAAAATTTTCATTATTATTGCAAATATTTAACATTTCTTCAGAAAATTGTAATCTCCTATCAAAATCATCTTCCGTTAACTCGTGTACAAAGTGTACCTTATAAGGTTTATACTTTTCACTTTTTAAAAACGACACGATCGATGACTGTGAAATATTGAAATTGGCCGCTAATTGATTGGTTGATAAATGGGGATATTCAGATGCAGCCAAAAAAATATCCAGTTTGTTATCATCGCTTTTTGCTGTTCTAGGTCTACCACTCCTTGGCAAATCTTTAACGCTACCCGTTTGTTCAAAGCGTCTTAAAGTTTTACCAACAACGGATTTAGAAATTGGATTTCTATTTGGACGCGTATCATTAAATAAATTACTAACGTCTTGTAAACTTCTGCGTCTATCTCCATAACCCAACATCATAAGTATTTCAATTCGTTCATGTTCACTTAAACTCGCCATTGTTAATATTAACAGCAACAAATTGCACAAATGAATTATTTCTGTCAAAGATTTGACGTACACAATAACCACTGATAAAATTATGTCGCTCAAGTTTGTTTATCGCTACGCTTCTGTCTATCTGCGATGTACCGAACACATAAACACATGAACCGGCCTTTTCTTATAAAAAAATTATTAAAATGAATTTTAAAAAAACAAAAATATTATTGTAAAGAGAAAAAATTCTCTATCGAATGGTAGAGTAAAATTTACTAGTTCCCATTTAAAAAAGCTGCGCGGACAGGCGTAACTAAAAAACAATTGAAGAAAAAAAAAATTCAAATATTCTCAAATGTAGATCAAAATATCCTAACAAACTTTTATATTGAACATAATTCTCTAAAATGAATATTAACGACAATAAATCGCCGTTTCCATACTTTTAACTAACCCTGTATATTATATTTAACAGCGAAGGAAGGAATAGGTGACAAATATTTTTGACAGGTAAGTGACATGAATTAGAGGAGGAACTTGATTAGTTTATAAATAGGTTTTTAAGAATTTATGATATATGTAACTATTATATATATTTAAGATATTTAAGATACTATATTATATATATTTAAGATAAGACAGTTCATTTAAAACATTTAACAAAATAGAAATTGGCATATTAAAAAGAAGTTTAGATTTTATTTTTGTATATATATATATATATATATATATATATATATATATATATATATATATATATAAGTAATCCAATTTACGTGAGAACGACGATCCTGAGCTAGCTAAATTACTAAATCAATCATTCGATTCATTTTATAGAGAATATAGAGCACTCAACGTGATTCAACCACTATTATTACATTTTTGGCATCATCAACGTAGGATTTTCTATCATAATAATATATTATATTCAAAAAGAAAAAGATTAGAAACAGTTCATCCTTTAAATGTTACTAAAGTTATATTTTAGGAATACGTACAGATTTGACTATTATTTTTACTTAATACAAAGTAATTCTAATACCGAAAATTTAATGAAAAAGTAACAACTATGTTATCTGATCAATTTCATACAAAAAACACTAAAAATAAAACATAGATGTATAAGAAGGACTTGGCTAAAGAGTGAAATACACAATATAATTGAGATGTTCATACATACATTCGACACAATTTAACTTAGACACTTGAAGAATTTTAAAAAAATCACTCAGTCTGTAAATTATTAATTAACCAAAATTCGGTATTTATTCATACTTGAGATTACACATACTTAGTATTGTCCTAATTAACGATAATTATTATATCGAAAAAATATTGTTAATAGTTATCAAGAGCATGTTTACTATATGGTCGTGTGCAAAATAATATCAGTGTATCGGAATATGAAGAAAATAATGAATATACTGAAAAATTATTTTTAATGCTACTGTTTCATTAGATAAAAACGAGCTCCATTTATTGTTTGCTTCATAAAAGTTATTGAAAGGGAATATGGCGCGATTTCGAATTTTTGCTATTTTTTCTGCATAATTCTAGTCTCTATTACTTCTAAACTGGAGGTAACTTTTTGAAAATTCATTAAATGCAATTTTCAATGGAAATTGATTTTTTAAGAGCGCTTAATCTAAATGTTTCTACTGAGATACCAACTTTATAGTTGAAAATTCTAATGAAGATATTTCCCTCACGCAAAAATTTTTTTTTTTTCAAATTACTATCACATTTTCAAATTCTTTTATTTTTACCAATATTTAAAATTATTAAAAATTAATTTAAAATAGCTCATAGCGCAATGTAGTTTTTAATTCTGGATAAGATTTCGACAACTAAGTTGTCATGAATGTAGGTTTCCGCGGTCGTTCTCTAGATGTAGATCTCGGTTTCCGAGTTGGAACCGCGTCGAGTTAAGCGTAGTTGCCAACGTTTCGTCCACTGTTTCAAGGGACATCTTCAGGGCTGTACGTAGATGTTCGTCGTTTCGCAGTAGCTTGAAGAATGCTATGAGAGAGATCGGTACAACTTATATAGGGGGACCGGGTCAGATGGTGGCCTGTTATTGGCTGGGGACAATGAGCCAATGCGATTCTTAGTAGAGTTTAGTAGAGAACTTTAAAATGGGGTCTGAAGACAATTTTGATTTTATTTCTATGTAGAACCTTTCCTATATGATCGGTGATACCTTGAATATACGGTAAGAAGGCGGTGCTGATGTTAGGATCGGGTTCACTTCGAGGTTTGGGGTTACGATATCTCACTATAGTACGGTGTATGTCGTGGGCGTTATAATTATTCTGGAGTAGGTTGTTAGAAACATGCTTAAGTTCGGAGGGTAGTGCCCTAGGTTCTGAGATAGAAAACGCATGATGTACAAGAGTATTGATAACCGCTTGCTTGTGTGCCGGGTGATGATGGGAAAAGTTGTCATAAGTTCTCATCTTCAGCAGTAGAAATACCTAAAGCGCTAGCGCAAACTATACCCAAGCAAAATAATTATACAACGATCACATTAATTGTACGGTATTCTACAGTTCAGGATGGCAACTTCGTTTTTAAGACATCCAGATTTAAAAACTACATCTCGATAAGGAAGATTTTTAATTAACATTTCTAAATTACAGAAATCATTTTGACAAATTCTATTATAATGGCGACACTGAATATTTTTAGAAAATCAAACAACGATTAATTTTTAAAAAAATTGGATGATTTTATTGTTTTTCAAAATATTCCCCTATAACATGAATCCATGTTTACATTCGGTGAAACCAGTCCTTAAAGCAATGGTGGCACTCTTCCTGAGACACTTCAGAAACCAGAATTTTATAATGTTCCACTGCTTCATCTGGTGACGTAAAAGTGATTCCACCCACCTTATCTTTAATTTTTGGAAATAACAAGAAATCAGGGTTGTACGGTGAAGGGTCCATGGTGACGTTTAAGGTATCCAGATAATCGGTTGTTAGTTCTGCTATATGCGACAATGGGTTGTCACGGTGTAAAATTATTTTTCCTTTTCGACATTTTTCACGAACTTTTTCAAAAATTTCGATAAACAGACATTTGTGTATCAACCGACAGTAACGGTACGTCTATGTTCTAATGCTATAGCAGCAATATGGCTCTCATAAGAAAAAAACCAGCAACCATCTTTTTACAGCATTGCCAATTCGTTAGACTTTCATAGGCTTAATTTCTGTTCGAAAAATTCATTCAGCTGATTAACTTTTCTTTTCAGAATCATAACAATAAATCCATGATTAATCACTGGTAACAATATTCCAAACCGAATTTGAATATTTCTAGAAATTTTCTGCACCATTCAATGCGTTGTTCTTTTTGATCTGGAGTCAGTTGATGTGCAATTCATCGAAAAGTTAAAATATGGAAAGATACAACGATGCTTAATCCAAGACAAAAATATTTGTCGAAGGTCTTTCTAGTGGTTTAATAGTTCCATCTGGCAAAAGAAGACGACTAATTGAGCTTCACATTGGCAGTGAAACTGTTTTTGTGAATAGTGGTTTGTTATTTGAATCCAAGAAAACTGGAGATTATCATGAAGATATGAATAGTTAGATAGTTACCGCATCGATATGAAACACATTATCCTCCCTCGAGTCCAGTTGTGTTATAGTAATGGATAATGAGCCTCGCTACTCTACTAAAGCATGAAAATCGATCACATCATTGTGGAAAAAGGCGGCTCTTACACAATGGCTTTTATTCATTTTATATTATAAAATACTTGTCTCTGGGCTCGTTTAAATAAAGCTAACTGTAGTTTAAAACACACTAAATAACATCTAATAACTAATAATAACAGTATTTATTTCAATATCGTCTCCCTCCATTTCGAGTTCTTATATAGGTCTATACACCTTCGAGAATAATCTGGAGCTTCTAGACTTTTCCTAGCGACAGCTGGTATGTTCGGCGCATGATATGATCGCCAGACCGTCGCCTGACGTATTGCGGATGACTCACATCACAATATATTGGACGAAGTAAAAAAATTATTACTAGAAGGATTAGACATGGTTCATGCTGATGCATGGAAAAATCATATTCATCACGTCATCAAAGAAAAAAACAAAATGATTTAGATAATATTGTTCATTTTCTTCATACTTTTCAACATGAACTTACTCTTTTATAAAATAAAAATATTTTTAAAAAAATACATTTTATCGTTTAGAAATTTTTTTATAAAAAAATGTGAAACGTTAAATGAGTTTCTTTGTCGCTCTCGCATTATAGATGCTATTAAAATAACTGTGTTTTGTGAAATGCTACATTTGTCTAGCATGCACTAATAATGGGTTGGCCATTTAATGTTGAGGTTTTAAAAATCGCGCTATTCCCTTGTATATATAGAAATTAATATAATATATATTTTTTACACCAGAGGGCCAAGCGCGCTTTACAATAAATATATGAAAAATTTGCCTTGTCAGTTTTCAAGATGGCGTCGTATCCAACGGAAGTGCGTGTGGAATTAATAAAATATTATTATAGAAATGGGGAATCTTTTGCAGCTACGGCAAGACACTTGCGGACTCTATTCTGGAGAAATAACGCACCAACGGAAAACACTATAAAAAGGTAAGGAAAAAAAGATAAATTTAGAAAAGTAAGAAAGTATCCGTTATCGTGTTTCCATGTCTACTAATCCGACAATATCTTAGGATTGTAGTGAAATTTGAAGCAACAGCATCTGCGGCAGACGAAAGATCAACTGTTAGAGAACGTCAAAAGACCATCCGGGTACCGGAAACCATAGAACGAGTACGGGAGCACTTTACAGCTCAACCTTCAACATCGACCTCAAGAGCATCTCAAGAACATGAAATACCCCGTACAACACTAAGGCGGATCCTAAAGCAAGATCTAAAGATGAAAGCATACAAAATCCAGATCGATCAGCCATTGAGACCGTTTGATATGGAGCGACGCTACAATGTTGCGAACGAAATCATCGAACGCATTGAAAATGGCAGCATGTCATTGGAACGAGTGTGGTGGTCGGATGAGTCACATTTCGATGTATCCGGTTATGTGAATAAGCAAAATTGGAGACATTGGGGGACAGAAAATCCACATCTAGCAATTGTTCGTCCTCTTCACCCTCGACGGTTGACTGTATGGTGTGCTATTTCGTCGGCAGGAATTATCGGTCGCGTGATTGTCAATGGAACCGTTACTTCGCAAAAATATTGTGAAATGCTTAATGAGTCTTTTATTCCCGTGGCGCATGGATTAAATATGGTGGAGAATGCATGGTTTATGCAAGACGGGGCTCGTCTGCATCGCACGGAAGAAGTTTTCAACATTCTTGAAGAACATTTCGGTAACAGAATCATTGGTCTTGACGTTCAACAGTTTACAGGCGGAGGGATAACATGGCCACCATATAGTCCAGACCTCAATCCTTGCGATTTCTACCTGTGGGGATCATTAAAAGATACGGTATATAGCGATGGTATAGACACCCTGGATGACCTTGAAATGGCAATACGGCAGCGAATAGAAGCTATACCGTACGCCACACTTCAGGCAGTTTGTGGAGAATTTGAGAAGAGGCTGCGAAATGTTTTCGTTGCTCGAGGCTCTCACTTCGAAAACCTGATTTATTAAACCGCAGATCTTGTTTAATTGCACAAATAAATCATTTTTTTTAAATTAATGTTTCGTATGTTTAATATGACTTCAAAAACCGCAACCTTAAATGGCCAACCCTAGGAGATACATAAATATTATGATAATTGAATTATATACCACTGTCACTATTAATCATTTAAATTGATTAGTTTTACATCTTCTGTGTGCACAATTATCACCTGAATACCAACATATCTGCTATAGTGGTTAAGACAAACCCGTACTTGTTCTATGAGATAAAAAAATTATCAAGATAATCTAAGACGTTCAGCACCTTCCGTGCTGCTATGACAACTTTTAAAAGCAGTGAAAGTGAACCACTTACAAATCATTCCACTGGAAAGACCAGATTCATCATAACATTTATGTAACTTTTCTTCAGTTTCTTTAATTTATTTCCATGTAAAAATATGTTTATTTAACAGACGAAATTCTTTGTTCTCTATATTAACACTAAAACAACAAATATTTGACTTTAAGCGGCTTCTAAAATATGGTTGAAAGCAGCAACATATTCATCACGGCAAATGTGTTACTAACATTTGAAAAGTCAGTCTCCCGGCAAAGCACCTTCGTAGAAGAGTAAACATGGTATACACCGCTTCATGACGGTCGTTAGTAAATTTCAGCACTTTTCATTTTCTCATCCAAATGACTATAATTTGTAAGAAAAGAAAGTAATGTTCAATAATATCAAAAATATTATTAAAAATCGGTTGTGGAGAACAAATTGTTTTTCAAACGGGCAGATACGTGTTTCGTCCTGATATGAACTCGTTGGTGTGTGATGCTGGGTCAAACGAAATTCGCAATAACTCCCTTACTGCATACAGTCAAGTCATCAAAGGCAGCATGGAAAAAAAATAATTACTAATGCCAAACATCAAGAGCGCCGAATAAACCAGCACCATCCTCATGACAAGTGTAAGACTTACAACACAGTTTTTATTATACACGGTATCCTTGAAATAAAAAGACAATATCTGAAAAATGGAAACATGTATTTATATAGAATAGGAATCCAAAATATTGTGAGTCAGTTACGACGTGAACCCCAAAATTAAAAACCCCGTGAAAATTCTAATATGTGCCGCCAATGAATTCAAGATATTCAGAATGTGAATACGTACGTCTATTGAAGTTAAGACGTATGTTTATATGTATTACCAGATTTTTTTTTGCTAGAGAAATTTAAATAGGAACGTCGGAATCAGAATACCCCATTATACTCAAAGGCGGCAATGTTTATAAACACAAGCGGTAAGTTTTCTTATGGCAAGGGTTCAATAATTTGAGTCAGTTGTTTATTTATATAAATTTATACATGCAAGATGTTATGCTTTACATGCATTTAAGTTACAATCTATTACCTTTAATAGAAAAATTGTAACAGTCGACAACAGAATTAACTCGATGCGAGATATACAATAACAAGACTATTCATTTTGTTATTGTGGGTCACCTTTAATCGTGTACGATAGTATTTATGATATGTTCAGTAGCGTAACACAATTTTTTGAAATATGTTTTTGTCATTTTTTCTCTCGCTAATGAAAGGGAATTTTGGGAAAATATTTTGAGTGTATATTGTTCATAATTTAGTCTTTCGATTTTTCATATGTTTTCTTTTTATTTGGTAGACACCCGGTATAAAACTTAAAGCTACTACTTTCAGCTATTTTTCTACATAATCGCCATTAAGATTGAGACATTTGTCATAGGGATGAACCAGCTTTTTAACGCCCTCTTCATAGAACTCCGCTATTTATTGTTATCCCTCGTTCCATAAAGTCTACAAGAAGGATTCCTTTCTTATCCGAAAAGACAGTGCCCATGATTTTTCTCCCAGAAAATATTTGACGCCACTTTAAAAGTTTCTTCATAGACGAGTTAGAGCGACTCCACTGCACTGACCGTCTTTTCGTCTCAGCGTTGACATAGGCGACCCAAGTCTCATTACCTGTTACCGATATATCTCACGAAATCTTCACCTTCAACATCGTATTGTGACAAAAAAAGTTAGTGCTGATCCCATTCTCTGTTTTATGATCTTCGGTAAAAAGTTTTGGCACGCATTCGGTAAGAAGTTTTCGCACCTATCGTGAGCCACCAAACCGTGTACCAAAATTTGTGGTAACCTAAATATTCAGTAACAACCTCGTATAAAACTGTACGCGAAATTTGAGGGGAAAAATCCACTCAGTTCTGTGATTGTGAATCGTCGATTTTTATAATAACAGCACGCATTTCACGGTCGGTGGGATTTTCAATTGCACCATCTATTTTAAACGACCAAAGCAGCATGAAAAAATATCCAAACGATTCTCTCACTAGCACTACCAGACTCACACTGAACCAGACTACGCCGTAGCACTGCGATCGCGCCGATATCCCCGCTCCGCTGCTCACTAGGCGGAAACAGAAGTTACTTTGCGGATCGCCCTCGTATATTACCGTGTCTCCACTATAAGTCTGACAGTTGCGACAAAAACAATTTAGAATATATAGCAAACGCCAATTAAGTTGGCGCGAGGAGGAGTAAGTTCGCGCAGGATTAAAAGTAGTGGGGAGATTTGAATTTGGTTTTACATAAATGTCAGATAATTCTAACCTCTGAGCGTGTGTCACTTTATGATCCCCTAGCAAATACATTATGTTCCGTCAAACGTCAATGACAAATGTATTCTGACATTACTTGAGTAGTGGGGGTGGCCGTTTTTAAAAACGGCTTCTGCGCACCTCCCCCTCGCGCCAACTTAATTGACGTTTGCTATATTTAAGTGTAACCCTCACCATTTATACAAAACAAAACCATTTTTGTTTTATGCGAATGTTAAGTGTTTTTACCCACTCGAGTATGTTTCCAATTGTTTTATTTTCTTTGACTATAATTTGAAAACTTTTATTAAACTTTAATTATATGAAATGTAAGTATCACATCACGGTGACATTTATATTATTATTACATCAATGAATCAATTACCGCATAATGTTTATGTTCCCACCCTTCGTAGATTATATTTTATCTGCAAAAATTTCCAGACCCATTTGTATGGAGCTACACTTGCCTTTGTTCAACGATACTGAACAAATACATGAACACGTATTTAATTATTTTTCTATTTTGCGTTCGAAATGAACTCATTATGAAACCCAAAACAGTATCGAAATAAGCTTAATTTCGATACGCTTTTTTTCATTTTTTAATGTTGGCGTTGTTCGAATACAGAAATAAATATCATTGCTGTCATTTGTTTCTAAGAATTTAGGTACATTTGACAGATATGATATATGTTCGTACTCTACACAAACAACGTATATTGTATACAGTTGACAACAAGATATATAAGTTTCTAAGTCACTCATGTTTATATTTTTAAATAAAATATCAAGTAATGTTAACGAAAATTAATAAATAATATGTATTATAATATACTTCGCGGATACCAAGATTTAAATTTGACAATGTCAAGTATCAATGTGACCAACTGCATGCTTTATATAAAAATTAAACTCTGAACTTCCAAATTAAATAATTCCAATTTATTAATGTAAAAAATGCAAAATAGAAAAAATAGTATAAAAAACTCGTTTCATAAGGCCTTTTGCCGCACTCGCTCTTTAGAAAACTCGCCGCTATCGCGGCTCGTTTTCTAAACTGTTCTCGTGCGGCAAAATGTTGCCTTATGAAACTTGTTTTTTAATATACTATTCTATATCCTTATTGAAGAGTAGGTCTTCGATAAACTTTTATTGTAGCTGCCATAAAAACACAGCATTCATTTACTTTTAACATTACTGTAGAAATTATTAATTATTTATCTAGTGTTTAGTGGTAAATATTTTTTAATTAAAAATAAAATAAATTAATGTTTAATGTAACTATTAAGATAAAATAAAACAAATTTTATCTTAATAGTTATAATGGAATTTCATCAAGTAAAGGCCGAAACAATCATATAATGTTTAATGTGTTCATTGTTGCTTATCATAAAGAAAGAAGCGATATTCAACTGTTAACATATTTTTTCATATACATATTTCGTATTAGATTATTTTAGATGACTTATTTCGATATTAAATCTGAACTAATAATGATGGCCTAGTTTATAAAATTCTCCAAAAGGTTATATATTAATATATTAACTGATTATAATTATGATTATCATACAAAGAAAATGTCAAGAACCTTCAGTAAGATACCTAGTAATAATAACATAAACATAAAATAATTTTCCTTAAGAATATAATATTAAACAAAACAAAATGAATCCTACCTTTTCCCAAAACAATTTTTGATACAGATCTTTCTAAAGTTTATCCAGATCTTCCACGATTTATGTACAATTTTATTCGGACAGACAAAATTGTGGATAAGTTTCAGCAAACAATTCACACACTATACTGGCTAGTTTTTGATAAAATATGACTAGAAGAAAGATACATGTCGACAATAACTCTTTTCGTTATCGCTTAGTATTAATAACGGACAGTCCTTATAGTACAATTCGTCAACTAAATATTTGTGCAAACAGCAATTATGTACATATGTACATATAATATACACTTAATGTTATTATCTTATACTAACTATAGTTTGAAGTATTATTACTGATTAGATGAAATGCTTGTATATTACATCAATTGTTGAGATAATAGCGAAATAATATATTTACATTTTATATTTACATGATTTATGTATATATTCAACGTATTTCAAAATTTGGATGTAATTAACAAATGTATAGGAAGGATGTTAAACAATAGAAAATAAAAAAAGAACAAATTTTTTGATTAATGTAGACTATTACAAAACGAAAATGACATGGCTATACTTGAAGTTATCTTATCAAATACAGTAGGTACTTTTTTTAGAAAAATACTTTAAAGCATTGTTTGCGACTCTATACAGAAAAGTTAGTTAATATTATTGTTAGAATGTTTGACTTTTTATGGATCTTAAAAATATATCAATTCATGAGTGTTCGGTCAATATAGATTTAATTTGT
The DNA here is from genome assembly GCA_935421215.2 of Melolontha melolontha. NCBI lineage: Eukaryota > Metazoa > Arthropoda > Insecta > Coleoptera > Scarabaeidae > Melolontha > Melolontha melolontha. The sequence continues at coordinate 149,274,157 of OW285238.1, forward strand.
ATTTTTAGTTTTATTTAAATACTAGCTGATCCAGCGAACTTCGTACCGCCTAACAGACAATAAATGTCGTGTTAACTTTTAGATAAACTTAATTTAGGATTTTATTAACGTAATTAAAATGAATACAACAAATTTATTAAGTTCAATAGTTTATTAGGATAATATATATAAGAAAAATAAAAATGTATTTTGCTGCATGGGTTTCACTCGAGTTGATTCTCTTCAGTGAAGAATCTTATGATATACGACATTTTTCGTTTTGTTATCAGGCGCAAGAACAAATAAAGCAGATGATTTTCCGTACGTAAACATGCCACGCACAATTGACCATGAGAAAAACATGCCTTTTCTAGATTCAGACCACAAACACTGAAGGATTGGCCTTGTGATTTGTTAATCGTCATGGCGAATGCAAGACGAATCGGAAATTGGATTCGTTTAAACTCAAAGGGCATATTGGTTAGGATCATCGGAATCCTCGAAATGAGATCTTCCTGACCTTTGAATTTTCCATTGAGTATCGTCGCGTGAATCACATTGATCATCAGTTTTCTTATCACCAAACGCGTTCCATTGCATTTTGATTAATTTAAATTTCGAAGCATGACGACTACCGAGCCAACCTTCAGTTGTAAATTGTGCGGTGGTAAGCCAGGCACATCCAAGGAGTTTAAAAATTCAGTTGGATAGTTGGTGACTTCGTCTTCGTTTGTTACACGGTCAATAGATTTGAATGAATGCAGATTACCAACGATTTGATTCTGAATTACTAAGTTTAAGTCATCCACTTCTTTGTTCTTAGCCGCCAAAATTGCTCACTTATTCAACCATTTGTTGTTTTTATGGTTAGCAATGATGTTCGGGAATACTTTGTTGATGAGTTCGTCTTTCGATGAGACGAAATTGCAAAATTCGGAGGGAATGAAATCAATCCGTTCGATTCGTCGACAGGAGCACGGCCATTACCGATAGCCAGCAATTTCTTGCAGAAATCTTCAGGTGATGGATCGTTCAGAAATGCAACTCTCATGTTTGCTGCCAGGTGAAGTTTCTTCATATAGCGCCACAGATTCGATGATGTGAGGCAAGCGTTTATTTCATCGGTAGCAGTCGACTTTGGAATGACTGGCAGTGTCGGAAATCGCCAGCCAATAATCATTGCACCTCCAAAACGTCTCGAGTCATTGCGCAGATCTTTCAATGTTCGGTCAAATGCTTCCAATGCGCGTTTGTGCGCCATTGTGCATTCGTCCCAGATGATGATTTTAGATGCTACTAAAACTTTGGCCATTGCGGAGTGTTTTGCAATGTTACAGGTCGGTTGTTCAGTAGTTCGAAGGTTTAGCGTCAATTTGAACTCTAAATAAGCCGCACGGCATTTTTCGAACAATATGGCCGCTATTCCAGAAGAAGCAACTGCTACCGCAATGTCGGATCTCCCATGAACAGTGGCCAAAATTAATGACATGAGGAATGTCTTCCCAGTTCCACCCGGGGCATCCAGGAAAAATAAGCCACAATTTCCATCATCAATTGCCTTAATTAATGTATCATACACTTCCTTCTGTTGTGAATACTCGCACGATAAGATTTATTAATAGCACCTGTACAAAACAAACAAATCGACCGGTAACCTTTATATGCTTTTTTCAAAACAAATCACAGACAACATGAAACAAAAAAAAATTTACGCTTTTATGTCACTGGTTTGCAATGGGCGTACAGGACGTAAGCTGTCAATTGCGGAAGATGGCGGAGTTCCTAACCTTAATTAATTAATTAATTTTCTGTATAATCTTTTTTCCGTGAATTTTTCCGATATTTTAATAGTTATTCTGCTATTCGGGGCGGAGACAAATCCATCAAATCAGATATCATTAAAATCGGTCCAGCCGTTCTTGAGTTATAAATGGTGTAACTAATCCGACTTTGTCTTATGTATTAAGATAATCAAATAGATATAGTTGTATTTATTTTACGTATTAATTCATAGGCTTTAATTTTGTTCTATTTGTAAATATAAAGTGTACAGAAAGGTCTTGGAGTTTCCCAAATATTTAATTTGTTAATCGCCTGTCTGATCAGGTATAACCTGCTTCTAAGTCCGTTCTTTGCTTGTTGTAAACCTTTATAATAGCATAAGTTTTATTGTTATATTTCATACATTGTATTCGTATATTGTATTGTATTTAATGTATTCATATTTTTACGATATGTTTAGAGATTTCGGTTCCTGTTTATTGTAATTTAGGTACTTGATATATTGCCATTCAATACCTGTAACAATTATATTGTGTATTTACTATTTAATATTTATTTTATTTCCCCATAAACAAGGTTTCATGTGTATATTGTTTATTTTAATCCATTTATGACGTTAGTAAACTACAGCATATACTTTTCCTTGAAGAAGGATTAAATATTTGCATAGCAATTTCTCCCTCCCTTGTACTGGCGGGAACAACTCTTTTCAAAAATAAGTTAAAACAAAATTTAGTTCCAACCCAGATCTCAGCGATCTCACTACAAGAAAATATTATGTATTAGCCAGTTTCTCAGTCTTTACTATTAAAACTTTATACTAAGTTTAACGCAACTCCAAGATTCTATTTACTAATTATCTTGTAAATAAATTACTGTTATTCAAGCTATTGCATTATTTCAACTCGTATATTTCGGTCGACATATACCGAAAATTTCTTCTAGCCAGGAGGAATAAACAATGGGTTTGAATAATAAATAATGTCTATTTTCATTTAATAACTTTATTTGCACATTCTAACAATCCATCTGCCATGTAATTAATAATTTCAAATATCTACTTGCAATAAATGGTACACAATAACTAAATACTTTGTTTCACTTGACACAAATTAAAAGATCTGAGTATGTCCTGCTTGATGACCTAGAGCCAGAGATGTATTGTAAAAGTAAGCGCTTTATTACAAAAGTAATGTTCATGGGTGCAGTAACTCAACCGAGGTATGATTCTGCTAAAAAGCTGTATTTTTACGGGAAGGTTAGACTTTGGCCAGTTGTTTATCAAGAACCTGCCAAACGAAACAGTGAAAATCGACAAAGAGGAACATTAGTGACCAAACCCATCGAATCTATCAACGCCGTCGAATGTAAGAAAATGATCGTTGAAAATATTCTTCTAGCTCTGAGATCTAAGTTTCCAGTTGCACATAAAGCAAAACCCATCTACATTCAACAAAGCAGTGCCAAACCGCTTTCTTCTGATAATGCTTACTGAAGCATCAAAAGAGAGATGGAACATTCAATTCAAATCGCAGACACCACACTCGATTTTTCAGGTCTATAAATATAAAAATGCCTTTTCTTAATTTTGCGTTACTTAACTTGGGAAAGACTTGTCTTAGGTATTTAAATCCTTCACTCTCTTTATTCAGAACCTTCATAAAGTTTTTCATCAGTCCAAGTTTAATCTGAAGAGGAGGCGAAAGAACATTTTTTTCGTCTACTAGGGACGCGTACATTTTGAGTTCCAGATTGAAATTCACTCCTTCCACACAAATTTTAGTTACGTTATGTTCATTCACTGCACGACTGTCCCATGAACAAAGAAAACAGCAATATTTTGTAAATCCTCCCTGAAGTCCCAATAACATTGCTATAACTTTTAAATTTCCACATATCTACCATTTGTATCGGTTGTAATTCATTGCTTGCAAATATTCATAGGTTTCTTTTATCGTCACTGAATGGGGTATGGATGATTTTAAATTTCCATTATGTAATAACATAGCTTTTAAACTATATTTTAATGAGTCTATGAACAAGTGCCACTCACAGGGAGAATGCTCGATGTTATCAGTACACGCACATAACGAATTTTCCATATTGTAAAATGCAGAAAACGTAGCGTTTCTTTTCCTAAAAGTCGTTATTTTCATTACTTTGGCTAGTAAGTTCCACTCCTTGAAACGGGAAGCAAGAAGCCCAAATCGCGTACTAAATTATTTAACTCACTTTAAACAATCAACTATGGGTCGTCGACCTGGGACCTGGACTAAAATTAGTGTCGATACACTGTTCTTCGGAGCTGCCTGATGATGCTCCATTATCTCAAAAAACAATATCTTGCCAATTTATAGGCGCAGTCTGTACTGGTAAGTCTGCATTGTGAGGAATAGGTCCATGGCAAAAGGCAATTTCGGATATTCGATCTTGTGCTTTTCTTTTTTGGAATAACCTTCAGTCTTTGTCATAAAAATAACAATCATAAAAATTATTGGTGGGTTCTCGCCATACCAGCCATACCATTGGAACTGCAAAAGGCATACTTTTTATCTTCCCTTTCTTCCACTGCATTCATTGATAATTCAGCCGGTACAATTGAACGAGTTGCCAAATTAGGAGTTGAAAAAATCTTTTTAAATGTTAATTACTCGTTCTCAACGTTGTATTACTGTCCCCGGTGAATTTATTTCGAATAAATAAATGCATTTATAAAAATATTTCTTGTAATGTTTTCTTCCTAAAATCTGATTTCTCTAAATAATCTATGTAAATGTAGAAACTATTATTACCAAATGTTAAAAATACATAATCGATTCGTTTGCAAGAATATCAGTTAGTTATTAATCGATACGGATAATAAATAGTTGACGAAAAACGCACATAGCTATGCTAAAAATATAACGCTTTTTATCGAAGGATTCCTTTCGTTTATGTCACATAGGCATGACATTCTTTCTCAAAAGACGCCTATTAAAAGAACGATGCGTGCCTATACAATAAATTTATAATAGCTTAAGTATTTAAACATACTTTGTATTCCTATGTGTTAAGTATGCAGTTTTATGATCCATTATTTTCCGTAAATTACCTCACAAAATTTTTCCAAATATGTGAGCATATATTTAGAACTTAATTTATAATATTCTGAGGGATACAAAATCAAGACACAAATCTAAACTATAAATTAATTATACGAATTTACTAGACGGTTTGAACGGTCCAAGTCAACAGACTTAGCACTAGATCTAACTTAATTAGGCATTTTTAAATTTCGCGGGTATTTTAAGTTGGTCGAAGAAGAAAATAACTAGATGGAATATTAAATTTTCTTTTATTACAAAGTGAATATTAATAAAGGTATGCATATTTAATTTAAAAACTAAATCAAAACGAAAAATAAAAACCATATCAATTGAAAATATAATATTTGCTAATTCCTTTAATGAAACAGACAGCGGCGGCTCGTGCATCAAAAATGTGGGGGTTGCAAATTTAGTGAATACTAATACTTTTTACAGTAGGTAAACAAGGTAGGTCACTAAGTATGTTTTATTAAAAGTAATTTTGCTAAGGTACATATAAAGAAGAAAAAAGGCTTTTAAAACTCACTGATTCTGATCCTGATTTTATTGAAGCAAAAAATCCATGCGACGATCTTTCGCAGTCGCAAATTTATCTTTCTTGAGAAAGCAAGTTCAAAAGCTCCACAAAAACGTACACAATTAATTATAATGTTCACTACATATCGATTGTACTTAACTTTCTCGTTGTGCAATGCTATATTTCTTCGATATGCACTATCCATCTGAGCAGCAATATCCACATTCCCAAAAAGCGATAATTGGACTACATTTTTCATATGCCTTTGTGATATACTGTGTTTTTTAATTCGATCGCTTGAATGATTTAAATCAGTTAAACCCATTTTCGTCCATAATTCTTCACCTTCAAATAGTAAGCAAGGAAAGCAGAATAATGCATTTTTTATACTACAACCGCAAATCCACAAATGTTTATTATAAATATCCTTATTAAATAGTCTATTAAAAGTTCGCGTCTTACTGGAAATCGTTTGTTTCAGATTTAAATTCGGAACAGGTCTGCCCAACCGCTTTATTTCAATTTTTTCGGCGTACGTTCTTTTATAGAACGGATCCACTATTAAACTCTGCACTGAATTCATTATTATTTAAAAATAAAGAGCATAAACACTTTTAAACACACAAATACAACTTTTTTATTCGCTTTTATACCGTTGCACCGTAAGCAAGAAATATGTCTAATGTTTTGGTTGCACTGCTGCTGCAACACTATTGTCGTTTATGGAGATATACCCGAAAGACGTTCGACAAAGTTCGTCAGCCGTATAGGGATATATACGTTCGTGGATTGCAATGAGTCTGCAAACCAAGTGTGTTATTCTCTCATTTATTTAACGTATTCATATCCAATTAGATATACCTATTATAAGTAATTTATAATAGTTCATTTATTCTGTGAGGTAGTACAAATTTTTAATTTAAAAAATGTAGAATTACGCTTTTTTTCATTAAATTAAATCTATTAGTTTTGGTGGTTGCGCAAACTTGCAAACCATAGCAGAAACCGCCACCTGTCTAAACCTTATTATTAGCATTTACGACTGAACGATGCAAGTGATAAAAGCGTCGGACAAGAGAAGTAAGAGTCCCGTTGGTTGAGGATTCCAATCTTGGGAGCAGTGTGTGAGAGGTTGTCTTTTCAGGAATCGATATCCTCTTCAGTTACCCTTAAATTTTGAGAAAGTGAAAGTTAAAGCAATATTGGTATCTTCCTACGGCGAAAAAGGTGTGGTAACAAAACCATCGAACATTATACAGTGTGGTCATAAAGTTTGGAACCAAGCTTATAACGGCATTATTTTACATTTTTTGGAAAAACGCTCGGACAGGTAAATTTTCTTTTTTAAAACGCCATCTTCTGACATACAATTTTTTTCTATGACGTCATTGGTTTTCGAGTGATGACGTTATCAACACTTTCTTTAAATGGCAACCATATTATTTTTTTCTCGTTTTTGGTAGATCTTTATATCCACTAAATAGTGATATAAAACAATTGGTATGTTGCATCATAATTTTTTTTGAAAAAATGATATAAATTTAGAAAAAAATACGAAAATTTTATTTTTGTACAAAATTAAAATTAAATTAAAAACATCTGAACTTAAATTTACTGTAACAGTTAACGTAAATTTTCAAAATGGACCCCACCAACCAACTGACACTGTCCCAGCCGAGTGTAAACACTTCGTATACTCGCCTCAATTATGTCTGGGGATATTTGTGTAAGTTCTACGCAAATTCGTCCTTTTAAATCTTCTAAATTGTTCGGTTTGTTAAAATACACTTTCGATTTCAAATAACCCCACAAAAAAAAAGTCTAACGGAGTCAGGTCAGGAGAACGAGGTGGCCATTCTATGGCGCCTCTCCGTCCAATCCATTTATTGGGAAATATTTCGTCAAGATAGTGGCGAACCTCTACACCATAATGGGGAGGCTTGTTGAAACCAAATATTTGGATGGGGTACATCACCATCCTCGTGATTTGGGAAAATAACAGCGAGCGCTGGAACCAGGTCAAATCTTAAAAATTCTAAATATTGCACAGCAGTTAAATTTCCTTCAAAAAAATATGGTCCTAAAATGCGTCGTACAATTGGTTATAATACAATAATACAGTTGGTAGTTTTTTAAAAAACAATAAGGACAAAACGGATAAAAAACTTGTTTCAGGCGCCTATAAGTTAACTTGTGAGTGTAATATGTCATATATTGGTCAAACAGGAAATATTTCAAAATTCAACTTACCCTTTTGTCGCAGAGTGTGCACAAAACACTTTCTTCGTCAATAATTTTTAGTGCACTGCAATCACTTATCCAATTTTTTATTAGAGATGACTTCGCTTTAGCTATCTTCGGCATTTTCAAAAATTTTTAATTCACTTTTGTTTCACCAAATAGCACAGACCTTAACGCGTTTACGAATGAACAAACTATGAAGGAAATTATTTCTTTTTCTTATATTGATATTAGTCGTACGGTATAATATACCTGCATTAATACCTACATTTCTGAAAAGGATTTCTTACGTAAGTTCTAATTGCCCTGGAAACCGATTATCAGTACAGTTAAATCCTATTTTTGGGAAAGTCCATCTCATTATTAATGAGATGGACTTTTAACGAGTCATTAATGCAAAGTTGAAGGAATGCTAATCCCTTCACGTTTACACAGACAAATTAAATATCTTTAAATATCAGATTTTATTATGGTTCTTATGAAAATGGCGAATATATGCATAAATATGCAAAATAATTATGAAATATGTACGTGCATATGCAGTTATGGTAAAGTGTCCAAATATGCATTATATGCACTAAAAAAAATGCTAAAAAACGTATTCTGAGGGTGGAAAATGGATAAGTACACAGTATAGAAGGAATATACCAAAAAACAACAAATATGCATTTTGCATAAAATCCAGTCTCTAGTCATAAGGTACTCAAAAAAGATAAACTTTTTTATAAATAAGTACTAAAATAATACAACAGTAATTTATGAATTTACAGTACATGGACCTTTGTTTTTTAACTATAAATTAATCATATTAATATATGCACATATATCTAAATGCGTAGGATTGTGAAACTACAACTTACTTGATATATTTAAATAGATCGGTCATCAATTACGTAGGGTTTTGATTTTTTACAAACTTCACTTCAAAAATTATCTACGTATGCAAGCATTTTCAAACTCTGTGGAACATATTTCACATGCAAAAACTAACAGTAGACACGTTGATAACTAGAGCGATTCGCCGCAAATTTGAACAAAAAAAAAGGAACAATTGAAAGTCACCGAGTTTAACCACCGCTTCAGTCAGAAAAAAACAACATTACACACAATGAAAATAATAACAATCTCATTGAATAGTGTTTATAAACATCATATAATGTCCGCTCAATACAAACTTTAGAAAATAAATTCTGTACAAACGGATTCTAAACTTTAGAAAACTTTGATTAAAAAATGTCCGATTATATTTAAGAGTTGGCTCATTGTCAAAGGTAATATTAAAATATCTTTCCGGAAGCGCTAATCTACAAGTGTGTTTATCTGACATTAAGAATGTAGGCGCCACGTTTTGAAAGAAACAATGTTTTTATAAATACGAAATTATGTTACATTTTAGTCTAGCAAATAACAAATAAGATGAAATTATAGACTGTTTCCAAAATTGTATTTGACAATACTTTTTAATAATGGGAGGTTCCTGAAAGGTAAAGGTAAATACATAATTACTATATACAGAGTGGTACTCAAATGTTTTTGAAATTTAAATCACGCGCCTAAACGTACAGTTACAATTAAACATTCCTCATCAACAGAATGTGCCCGATCCGAGAACAATCTTGCGGTGGGAAAATCTCCAAGACGACCTATGAGTGTCAGAACAGCTAAAAACCTGGAAGCTGTATGATAGTCTGTTTTGCATTCTCCGAGATTTTCTGCGCGCAAACACACTCTGCCAAGAGAGTCAATAAGCGAATTTTACACGAAATGCTATTCTATTCCTACAAAATGGTTGTTGTGCAACAGCTCATTGAACACAATTGGGCAAATCTGGGTAAGTCATCACATTTTGTGTGAACAAATTCTTGAAACTGTACCGGAAAATAGACATTTGTTGAATAGTAATGTAAAGACGGCAGACTATGTGCCCCAGCAGTGGCGTTGCATGGAGAGTTTAGCAGAATAACAGTGCGCTTACTTAAAAATAAATATATCGAATCCCTATACAAAACGATAAGAAAAAACATAAATAACTTACCCAACATGTTTACATTGTTGCAAAAAAATGCGGATGTGCGCGATGAAAAAACTGCACCATAATATATGTTTCTGTATTAGTCTCGGAAAGGTTCGTACGTAGCGACGTATATATATGTTTATATACAGAGAAGGATTGTTCGACGTTGAGAGATGTTATATTTGCATAGTTAAAGCGCTCTTTGTATCTGTACAACGGATCTTCAGTATTGGTAAAAAGTTGCCCTAATTTTGTAAAATCTACATTTTTATCTAATACACTGTTAAATTTTTCACGGACACAATCACTTTTTTCATCTTCAAGGATATGCAGCACTAGTTTTACGTGGTCAATAATTGCTAATGAGTCCGATAAGGATAGCGCAGTGTTCTGTAATTTTTTTATTGCGTCCAGTATTGGAACGTAACTGTCGTAAATAATTTTTAAATTTGCTGCAACTTGAGGATTGTTAAATTGAACATGGCTGAGCCGTATTGCAGCTGCTTCTTTGGAATCTAGTTGTAAAATCACTGATTTAATTTTTTCAAAATGTTTATAGTAATAAAATGCTGCTTCTAACCAGGTACCCCATCGTATAAAAATTGGTTGCGGCGGAGATTTAAGAAAAACCGCTTTCGTTTGTCCTATCAGTTGATCCACATCAGGATAAGTTGTACGTATGGTGTTTGTTACAAGGTGTAAAGCGTGAAGCAAACATGTGATATGCAGCAGGTTTGGTTGAATCGTTTTGAGTAAGTTTGCCGTAGAACACATAACCTTGGCAGCATCGGTAACTAACATTAACACTTGCTTCGGTAAAATCTCAAATTTGTGTAGTGTTTCTATTAATACATCATATATCACTCTGGCAGTACACCCTTGCATTCGTTTACAGGTTAGTAAATAAGGAGGAGAAGGTCCTTGCGGAGTCAGCGTCCGTACTAGAATGGCTAGGATGGACTGTTTTTTAATATCTGTAGTTTCGTCTATTGTTAACCACAGGAATTTTTTTTTACCGTATTTTTCGTACAATTTACAATTCTCTCACGCACTGACGGTACGTAATTCCGTAGCGTACTTCTTGCTGGTAATTTCCACGTAGGATTGTATTTCTTCCAAAACTGACGAAACATTGGGTGTTCCACTTTCTGCATTGGTATATTGGTCGCAATTAACATCATTGTTAAAGCACACACAAATTTATTATATGATCTGCGTCCACTATTATTCGATTTATGTTTGTCACTATTTATATGTCTTTGGCACTGACTTGCTTTCCAAGTTAATAAAGTTGTTTCACAAACTAAACATTTCACTACGGTACCGTCATATATTAAATCGGGAAACCGATGTAAAAATTTCTTTACTACGTTAGCATGCAACCGAGTCGATGCATTGTTTCTACGCACTCCCGACATTTTCATCACGATTGTGTTAACAATGTATCGCTTACAACGTCTCAACGGCAACTGAATTGATCGTCGTACGCCTCTACTCGATCCCTCCACATCACGCTACTGTTCGGGCACATAGTCTGCCGTCTTTAGAATGACTATGACTAGAACAGACCAATTTCCGTGCGCGCTATGAGCGCCGGTATGGGAGTGTAATTCGTAATATATTAGAATATGCGATAGAATAGGGACGCAACATGAGCTTGTTACCGATATAAGTATAGAGGTAGAGATATTTATTCTATCAGAAATAATTAAATATACATTTGGTTTTCTGCTATTAAAGTAATATGAATAAACACACGAAAAATAAGAATAGTACATATTATAGCAGCGTTGTATGTACCTATAAATAAAATGGAACATGTATGAAATCAGTGATTGTGTGCACGACAGAGGATTTAAAAAAACAGTTACCGTTTTAAGCGTCTTCCAAGGATTGACAAACTGGAGAAACTCGATTGTATATTTTCAACATCAGGTGCGTTTCTAAGTTTATTTCTGAAAAACATGTCCGCCGTGAGGAAAAAATATGTTTATATTCGGAAAACGAGCGTTCTACATCTAGTGATGTTATATTCGCACAATCAAAATACATTTTTAGGCAACTTAACGCATCTGTAGACGTGCCCTCACAAACACGTGTTAAGGTATCAAAATCTGCATTTCTGTCTAAAACACTTTCGAATTTCATTAGAACACTTTCATTTTTTGCGTCTTCTACAGCACACAGTTTTGCGTGAACATCTTTAACGATTTGCAGTGATTCCTCTAACGACAGCGACGAATTTTCTAATTTTGTTATTGCTTCTTCTAGTCCCAAGTAATTCTCACGAATACTTTGTAAATCCATTTTAATCTGGGCATCTTGAAATTTTTTCTGGCTTGTATTGATAGCTGCACCTTCTTTCGGATCGAATGATAAAACCACGTCCTTAATTTTTTCGAAATGTTCATGATAGTAAAACCCCGCCCGTAACTATGTACCCCAACGTGTCAGAATCGGCTGTGGTGGCTCAGGGGTATGGGGACACAATTCGTGAAATTTCCGAATACGCTTTGGAGATTTCAGAAATACTTCCTTTGTACTCGATATTAAAGCATCTACCTCTGGATAACATCTACGAACCTGTTCTGCCACAAGGTGTAGAGCATGGAGTTTACAAGTAATATGTAACAAGTTAGGACAATATTTTCTAAGAGACCGGCCCACAGAACACATGGATGCGGCACCATCGGTCATAAACATTAATACTTGGTCTTTCGAAAGTTTAAATTTTTCCAAAGTATCTAATAGCATCTCTGAAATTGTTTCGGCATTACATTGTTCTAGTCGTCTGGATGCGCTAATAAAATTAAAGACGTGAGTGATGTGGTTCCATATTACGCGCCATCACATTAACTACAGATTGTTTTTTGCTGTCAGTTGTTTCGTCCACACATAACCACAGTTTTTTATTTTTCAGTTCGGCTTTGATTTTATTTTCAACCTGTTTACGCACCGGTGGTAAATTCCTTCGGAACGTTGTCGTGCTCGGTAATGTTTGATTCGCGTATTTATTCCAAAATGAAATAAATGAATCATTACTTAACAATGTAAACGGCAGTGTACACACAATCATAGTTACACATAGTTCATGTATAAACTGTTGTCGATTAATTTTGTTATTATTGTGCTTCGAACTGCTTACGTGTTCTTTACTATGTGTTTTGACCAACACATTAGATATGTATTGCACACTAAACATTTAATTTTTGAGCCATCGTATATTAAGTCCGGGAAATCCATAATAAACTTATTCACTTCGTCTGACAACGGTCGTTTTCTCGATTTATCTGTCGACAATATTTTATTACGTATGCTTACACTTACATGCAGTCTAAGCAAGTACCAAACATATACTGAATGCTTTTTATTAGTTCTGATGCAATACAATCATCCTCACATCGGCGCACATGGCGCGCACGGAAATTGGTCTGCTCTAGTAATGACGCTCATTTTCATCTGACCAGTGCTAATAAACGAAATTTTAAATATTTGTCTTTACGGAATCTACGTGATTCATGAAAGATCACTTCATAGTGACAGGCTAACAATGTGGTATGCAGTTGCTAGTTTTAGTAATGTGAGCCCTTTCTTCTTCGAGGACGAAGAAGGTTACACTTACCGTGAATTTTTAGAAATGTTAAGACAGGGGCGAATTTCTATAATTGTGACACTCAGTTTTATTACAGGGTGCGCTTAGAATTTGATAATGGATAACAACAGAAAACGAGCTCTTTACTTATATTTGGCCAAGAAATCATTGTACGTATAGCACTTAGCGAAATCACACAAAAGTGATCTCAAATCATTATAATTACCATCCAAAGCCCATGAATTAATGTTGCGATGAATAATTGGCTAACACGATTTTTGCTTAATTCTAAACAAGACTTGTTTTTTACTAATTCGAGTGTGCTGAATCCAAAAATCATATTAGTTCTTGCATATCACGTCAAAATTAAACTGTATACTGTACTATGCTCTTTGAAGAATCACTAATGTCGCTAAGTAGTTATTTACATAAGACCTGTTACGATATAATAGAAAGTATAAAATTTATTAATTCATTTATTTATTTCAATACAATAATAATCACGAGTATAGTGCAAGTATTTACACAATAATCATTAAAAAATTACAAGAGTGTTTGTAAAAGGAAAAACTTTCTGCTGTATATTTTGGTTTGGCAGTCCTTTTGTAACACTCTAACAGTAGTCGGCCATTATATGAGGAACCCATCTTCCTTGGTACCGAGTTTCCATGATTTTTAAATCTTGATGAAATCTATCGCCTTGCTCATCGCTTACAACACCTACATTTTCGAGAAACCTATCAAAATGACTATGAAGGAAATGAAGCTTTATGCGCATGCTACAACCTACGAGGTGAAATTTTTTAAGCATTGATTGCACTAAATCTTTATAATTGCAGGTTTTTTAGTTGCCAAGAAAATTGTTCACGACCATCGTGAAGACCATCTTTCTCAGCTTCGTTCATAGAGTTGATGAAATCTGAATTTCTCAATAAAGTTCTAATATGAGGTCCATCAAATACCCCAGCTTTAATTTTCTCGCAACTTAGTCGTGGAAACTTTTCACATATTGCAGTGAAATAAACTTTGGGTAAAAAATAAAACATAGAATTAATAACGTATAAAAAAATTAAACATAACTGGATAAGCAAAAACAAATTAAAAAGAAATCAACCGATATTGTGTATTTTAAATGCATCTCGTATGTCATATCTTAATGTAGTATTAACATTTTAGATGTATATTTCCAAGAATTAATAGGTAAACAAGTAACGTTAAGTCAATAAATTTTAGGTTAATTAGATTATTAAACGTTTAGAATGTAAGTAAATTAATAAAACAAAGCCAGGCTTAAATAATATGAACGCATCGACAGGCATACGAATGAAAGCAAAGGACAAGACGACGCCGTATGAACAAACACAACGAGAAAATAAAGAGAAAATGTAAAGGATAGGTAAAGGGGTTTCTTCGAAATTTTCACAAGATCGAACGGGCATCGGAGCTATTCCAGGAAGGATAAGATTAAAACTTTACTATTCCAAAATAAAATTTACAAGTATCAAAATAATTAAAAAAAGACAAAATATATAAACGGAGAGACAACGCATAGAGATGAAAAATTTAAAACTACACACCATAATTAAAATACACAGGGGTGAAAATGAGAGAAAACAGAAAAAAATTATTTGGAGTAGGAACCGATATAGTAGAAGAAAGAAACGCTGCATATAAAAGCAGAAAAGCACCGAAAATAGGGGATTCATCGTTTTAATTTCGACATTCACTAACGTTCATTTATTTGCGCTCCATTCATTTCAAAATTGTAATGTAGATATAGTCAATAATCTCAAAAATTTCAAGCCTGTTGGCATTCTATTTAAGTTAAGAATAAATAAAAGTTTAATTTCATTTTTCATTAGTAATATTGTTGTCAGTATTATTCTCATCATTATTATAAAGTTTAATAATATACCAGGAAGAGTTCAAAAATTTTGTATGTACGATTAAACTCTTGAGTAAGTAAAACTTTATACAAAATAAAAATTGGAGTATATAAAGTTAATTAAATTAGAAAAGTTCACGTGGATCATTATTTTAAATATTAAATTAATCAGAAATACACGCGTAAAGTCTATCTTAGGCGAGTTGGATAAAGAGGAAGAAGTCCCTGTTAATTTCACCTTTCACATTTTACATCTTCTGTCATAATTTCTTATACATCTTCCTGACATTTACATTTAAGATATACACATTACATATTTTCCACGAAAGACAATTCACTCATGATTAAATCATACTTATTTTCCTTTTATAATGAATATTTCATAACATTTTATATCGTTGAGATGGATCAGGTGGTTTTGATTCAACTTTCACCATTTTCGCTCGTTATACTTTTGTTTAGCGTGTTTTCAGGGTTTGATAATGCGTATAGTACGCCAACATGGAAATAACCGCCAACTGAGCGAATTCAACAGAGGTTGAATTGTTAGCTTGCACAAAGGTGGTTTTTCCTTAGGGAAATTACAAATCGTCTTAAGCGGAACCAATCCACCATCATGCGCTATTACCAGTCATGGACTACGGAGGACCAGAAAAACGCCGAAGAGGACCAGAGCCGAAGAAGAACTAACGAGGTACAGGACCACCATCTTCACATGGCACTAAGGGGCGGTTGCACCAACAAAGTTCACTGATAGTTTAACGTGAACTTCAATTCGACAACAAAAATTCGTTGTACCAACTTAGTTCAGACTGTCAGACTTGACTACCCGCCAAACAGCTCGTCATACTGAACGCGCGTTCTTGTGCGTTCTTGGCCGTTCAACGGCAATTCAACTGTAATTCGATTTTTGAAACATGCATACAAGTTGTTATATTATTTTAAAAAACCTTGTGTAACGTGTGTTTTATAATTAAAAGTAAATTGGTGGGCAGCATCATCTGCTGTTTTTCCTTTAAATTTTAGCATAATATACCAATAAATATGTTAGAGAAGTTATCCGATGACGAATATTCTTTAAATGTTGTGGACATTGTTAACGCATCCCAGGCAACCCAGAATATATAGAGAGAGACCCGGTCAACTTAAAAATGGAATGATAACGAATTCGTTCTCTTTTTCAAATTATCATATTTGTTTTTCAGTGTTTTACTATCACGGAAAACATCTCCACATATGTTATTGAAGTCATTTGCCAATGCATTCCAGGCTTCGATTTTCTTTTTCTTGGAAACTGAATCAGTTTTCTTACTTTCCAGTATGTTGCGATATTTTTTAACTAAAGGCATTAAAGTGCTTTCTCTATAGCAGAAAAATTTGTGGCCCTTCTTTTATCCATATTAAAATATATACTATACACATATAAATAATACAGGCTGGCCCAAAATGACCGAAGGTGTTTGAGTTCATTATAACTTCTTATTTAAGACATAATTATTAAATTTGTTTTATTTTAAATACAGTTATTGGAGAATATTTTTAATTTAATTATGAAAAATTATATCTCGCAAGTGGTGGCCATTTTCTGCTTCGTGCTCTTTCGTGCTCTTTCCAAAACATTTTCCATAACCTTTCGCAAAACTTCAGGTGTTATGTTGTTGATTTCGTCGCGTATATTATTTTTTAATTGCTGTATGATTCGAGGCTTATTAATATAGACTTTTCCTTTCAAATAACCCCAAAGGAAACAGTCTGAAGATGGTTAAATCCGGTGAACGCGAAGGCCAATTAAAATCGCTTGTACAGGAAATAATTCGTTCACCAAAGATGTCGCGTAAAAGAGCCATTGTGTCCCTCGCAGTGTGCGCTGTGGCTTCATCCTGTTGGAACCATACTTGCGGATGGTTTTCCACGGCTGGCCTTAAAAAATTTTCCAACATTGTCCGATATCTAACACCAGTGATGGAAACGGCGACACCGTGTTCATTTTCAAAAAAATATGGGCCAATTATCCTTTCCGACGAAACACGGCACCAAACGGTACACTTAAGTGGGTGTAATTCTCGCACTACTCTTAGATTTTCCGTAGCCCATATCCTGCAGTTTTGCCTATTAACGAACCCATTTAATTGGAAATGGGCTTTGTCGCTCATAATTAAATTATGAATAAAATCATGATTTTGTTCTGCTTTTTCACGAAAATAAATTGCATAATCAAGTCGTTGCTGGTAATTTGTCTGTTTAAATTGTTGGACAAGCTGAATTTTGTATGGAAACATTCTTATTGTATGCAAAATTCTCTGCAGCGACCCTCTTGAGAGGCCAAGTTGTGTCGAACGTCTCCTGGTTGATGTTTGTCCATCTTACCGAATACTCTCCTGTACCAGTTCAATATTGTCATCCGTGTGCACCGTTCGTCGTCTGCCGGCACCAGGAAGGTTCCTTACTGGACCTTGTTCTCGGAAATTTGCAACCAGACGGTTTATTGTTGACTCTGAGGGTCCATCCCGCACATTAAAATAACGACGATATGCACGCTGAGTCAAAACAATGGATCGTTGATTTGAGAAATAAAGTTCAACGATTTTGGCACGTTGTTCAATTGTGTACTGTTCCATTTTAAATTCCCCAAGTCTTCTTTACAAAATACTGAAAACAAAAAAAAATATAATAAAAAAGTTATAAGGAATTAAAACCCCTTCGGTCATTTTGGGCCACCCTGTAGTATATAATATAACAACAATGATAATATATATTTACCTTAAAAAATTGTTTATTCTATTTATACTAATATATTCAAGAAAAACTATGCAAATTGATGTAAATAACGAATAAGACATCCAAACATGTAGTAAGCAGATATTAAAATAACAATGTTATGTTTTTAGTTTCACGCTTCTTTTATTGATACGTGCTTCTAGCTAATAAATCTATTGAATACGTTCTTTTCATTACTACCAACTGATTTTGTCCGATTGTCAGTTGACTATCCTGTCATTTGCTTTTGTACAACGCATAAGGCGCTGAACCAACGTCATCTTTGAGCAACAGTTCGACAGTAACTCGGAATTAACTGGCAATGATACAACCGGCTGGTCTGGTCTGGTACGGCAAAATATCATATCCGTGCTTTTCATGTAATTCTACGTCATTTTGAGGCATCGGTCGCTTCGTTGAGTGAAAGCGCAACCGACTTCTCCCTAATCACGGGATCGATTTTCGAGGAATGGTTCGCTTTATTGGCGAAATGTGCAACAGCACGTCTGACAAAATATCATATCCGTGCTTTTCATGTAATTCTACATCATTTTGATGTATCGGTCGCTTCGTTGCGTGAAGGAGCGACCGACTTCTCTCTTATCACGGGATCGATTCGAGAAATGGTTCTCCTTATTGGCAAAGAGTGCCATACCACGTCTTTCAAAATATCATATCCGTTCTTTTCATGTAATTCTACATCATTTACCAGACCAGTCACTGATCTATGGTTAAGTAACTAACGTCGTCCTGTCAACCTTCGAACCATTTATTGCTGAATCAGGGCTTTCGGCTTTCAAGCCAGTGGCCTATAAGTTTGCAAACACTCTTCTTTTAACTGTTTATGAAGTCCCTGATGAATACCAATCGCTTTCACACCTTCATTGAAAAGGAATTTAATAATTATACGTTGTGCAACAGAACTTGACACATTGTTGTACGACAGCCTTAATATAACTGACAGTATTGACACAATCAAGTTGTAGTTGTTTATATCGTTAGCTGGCATGCCTACTTCGGTTAATATAAAACCGCTTTACAATACCTCTTCAATTAGGTTCAGAGAAAAATAAAATACAAGTTATATTTGCATTGCCCTCGTATAATTGAAGCTCTAAAGGAAAGCCTTTTTTCCTCTTTCTTTTTGTAAACTAGGATTGTTTTTAAATATCAGTAAAACTATAATTTTAGTAGTGTAGGTATATAGGCGGGAGCAGAGATTGACACAGGCGCGGCAGTCCAAGTTCTAATGAATGTCATTAATGATGCTAAATTAACTTTAAAATTCCCGTCGCTCCCAAATAAAAACTGAACTATTTTTAAAAATATACAAAACCTATTCTTTTGATTTACTTTTAATGAAAATATATTACGAGAGCCGAAAGGACTGAAATAGTTGGCAGCATTGGTTTAGTGATAAACTACTGCACTGGGATATATTTTTAAACAACGCATTGGCGTGCGCATGAAATTAAAACATTGCAAACATAAATTAATGAAAACACACAAATTAATTAAGAAACATATTTACTTATTTTACAAAAAAAATTACATGAAGAGTTCAAATTGTTGTCCATTATATTTATGGCACAAGATCGAACGCAAGGAATCTCTTTATAGCGCACACAAAATAAAATATTAAAATTTTTATGTGTTTAAATTTTAAGTATTAACATCTATTTTTTTTTAATATGAAGAAGTCATGCTTTATAGTGTTTATACTAATTTATTTTGAATATTTATTAAAACAATAAAACTAAAAACGAAACAAACAAAATATCTTTTACTAATTTTAACTAATTATTAACTAATTTTATTGGTTAATAATTAAAATTAACCACACTTGCAGTAATGCATGTGATAATTATTTATATCCTACGCCTCTTTTCATAATTTGGATTACCATAGAAATTATATGCTTCAAACAAAACTGCCTGAAATATAAAATATTTTATAAATATTTTAATGGATTAAATTTATGCGAACAATTTTGTGTGGTTAGCGCCATCTGTATGACAAAGGTTGAAAGAAGCGAGTAATTTTAAACCAATATTAGTAATAGAATGGGAATCTATTTAAAATACTCATTTTAAAATTATCTGACTAATGGTATTTCCCAATGTTTTTTATTTATCAATTTGTACAAGTGCACAGTGCACCGTATTTATTAAATAATGCCAGCTGATACACGTTCGCATAATAGTAGACATATTTTAACAGTAAAATTTTGTTTTTATATAGATAATACAAATCATGTTTAATTGAATTATTATTATTGAATTATTATTGAATTGAATTATGTTTAAAATACAATGAATTATAGTAATAGATACATAAGTATTAGATAAAAATTATAAAATGATTTTGTTTGGAATATTTTCTTTATCTACTTTGTAAGTATATATAAACTTATACATCAAGAATAAATATATTCTTTTTCAGTGTTCTTTGTAGCGCCAATAATGTAGAAATAAATTGCAGTGTTTACAAAGATAAGTTTGCATTGGCAGTGTCTGATTTTACACTTTGTGCTATATCAAATTCTCACCCAATTAATTTATGTGAAACCTGTGTTGATAAATACATCAGCATTTTAAATAACTACAAAGAATTATTACAGGTTTGCTACATGTATTATTTATTGATAATTTCCTTTAAATGGGGTTTTAGGTTACAGATAATAATGGCACTTTATGTTATGATCATTATGTTCATCTTGATCGTCTTGAAATATTAGAAACCATGCACCAAAATAGTTATGATATATGGAATACAGCAAAATGTTATGGTATCAATATATCTACCTTTATAATAAATCTACCTTTTTGTATGTGAATTACATTTTTCTTCTAGAATGTTTCATCGTTAATAATAATAGCCTTACACCTAACCGTTCAGCAAATGCATTGATGTTTGATAGTTTGTATCAAAAAACACAGGAATGTATAAATGATTATTTCTATTATAATGTTTCTGAAATGTGTAAAACTTGTATGGATCCATATACGAAGCTAAGTGATTTTTATAAGAGTATAAGTAATGAAAATGAAAACATAGGAATGTGTATGGATATTGTGGACTTGGTATACCCAAAACATAAATATAAATTTTTCTTATAAATATATTAATTTTAGATGAACAACACCAGGACAATATGGAGTGACAATTGCTGTATATATAGACATCACAAAGAATATGTATTTATAATATCAGCATGTTTGGTATTGTTGGTTACGATTCTATTTTACACATTAACCAAACTATTAATAGACAAAACATCACCTGCAGTATTTTTGCGTAAATATTTTTCCTTATAAAAAATATTGTTTAAATTAAAATTTATATTTCAGAAACCAGATTTGCAGAATCCATGAACTATCCAAAACGCTGATTAATTTACTTTCTCAATTTTATTGTATCTAAATAAATGTGATAATAGTTTATAAAGTTTAATAAAAAATTTTAGATATTTCATCTTTGACTAGGTATATAAGTATTACATTAGTCATTCTTTGTAGTAAAGGTGCCGTCATCAATATTTATTTTAGTATTTTCAAATCAAGCTTTTAAGCTGCTTTTTAAATTTCTAATTGTTTTAATAATTCCCATTCACCAAATAAAGAAAGAAAGAATAGTTCCCCTTCAACACATTTTCCTTGCATGAAGTAACTTTACCTATTACAAAAGAGATCTATTTTCTTGTTATAATTAAATAAAATTAGTAAAAGATCTTTCTAACACTTAAAAAGCATGACATAATCAGTTGGAAGAAAGCTATATCTCAGTTCAACTTTTATATAAGCAAATATAAGTATAATCTGAATTTAATTTGCTGTTGGAACTATGAAACATTTTTGTAATGACAAAGTTGAGTTACAATAAAGTTTGTGAAATTATACCAAGTGTTGTTTATTATTTGTTCACCTTTCATATAACAGTCTTTCCTTGATCTTAAGAGTGCAGTAAACTGCTTGTATTATTTGACATAAATACAAGGTAAGCGTACGTCTTCATCATAGTAAATGATGGCGCTTGTCAGTTATTGACACTACTACGCTCTGTGTTTCAAATTTCTGGCTTTTTTATCTGATTTATGATTTTTTTTGCAATCGTACTCTAATGAACACTTTACTTAAATAATTTGCAACCTAGAAAGTATCATTTTACCGAACTAACCCCCTGAATGTTTTTTACCGAACTAGTCCGATAAAAAATTGTAAACAAATTGACTGTTGTTTGTTGACTGGTTGCTAAGATAATTCACATGAGTACTGCAAAAGCCTACAGCAGGTTTTAAATCGATCATATGTTTAGTAAAAGGGAAAAATTTACGATAATAAAATTGAAAAATTTACGATTGCAAAAGAAATGTACACGCCACGCCCGAAGAGAGCTTTTACTGGCCTCGTAAGCTACCAGGGACTCGTCCTGGTATTTGGTTACTAATTCAGTAAAATCTTAATTTCCGGACTTGATACGTAAATAACTATTAATTAGTAGTGGTGTTTGCGTTTATTCAAAATTAGATCAAATGAAATCTGTCATAGTGTCCCTGCAAAAAAAGTTTATCGTCGGAATTCATAGAAAAGAATCTTCCGAATATGCGTCATATGTGAGAACACTGAAAACAGATGCGATTAAAGAAAATGATTAGTACTCATATTATAGTATGTAGTATAGTAGTAAAATTTATAGCAAAACGACTTTTTAGTAGGCAGTGCTAAGAAAAATTTCACCATGAATCGCGTCGTAAGACAAAATTTTGTTCATTCGTTGTGAGTCTATAATATTAACGATTGATTAAAAATACACACATGCAAATTCAATTATAATTACTTAATACAGATTTAGAAAAGTAACTTTGTCCATTGTCAATACAAAATGGTTGATGGTTGCATAAAGACTAATCTTCTCTATAAAAATTTTTGGTTACATCCGTAAATAAGATTGAAGCAACTTCTTTTTAGAATTGTGAAGATGTTCTTTTTATTGATTATGTCCACCTAAGCACACTATCACAAACCAATACGAGAGATGTCTTTTTAGTGTTGCATATTGCCTAAAATCAAACGGTTGTTTCGACTCAAAGTGTTTTATTGTTTTTCATAATATTTTCCACAAAAATTGATACACTTCTGCATTCGTTCAAACCAATTGTTAAAGTAGTTAATCGAGTCTTCAGTTGGGACAGTTAAAATTGGCGTTTTGCTGACATCTACTGCTTCTTCCGGCAACTAAAATCGTCGACCACCCATTCCATTCTTGACCTTTGGAAACGTAAAGAAATCGTGACCATACCATAATTCGATATTTTTCTGCTCCAAAAAGTTAGTCGTATTTCGAGATGTGTGCGAATTCGTATTGTCATGATGCAGGATGATTCACTGTTGTGGATTCGTTTCTCGGAGCACAGCGATTATTTCTGTCAAACAAATGGTTGTGTACCAATCCGCATTAATCGTTCTTCGATCATGGAAAGAAATGCTACATGACCTGATTTTGAGGCAAATGTTGCGATCATTTTGGACACACTTCGTAAACGGATAACTTGTCGGATTTGTCTTCATCTTGAAACACCCAAACAGCGGACTGACGTTTATTTTCTGGTTCATAGGAATAAATCCATGATTCATCGCCACTCAATATAGCCTTTTTTGAGTTTCGGCTATTGAACCGGCTTACCTAATGATTCTCGGCACCAATTAACACGAGCCGACTTTCGCTTTTCAAATAAAATAATCCACATTCACACACCCAGTTCATCATGTAGGATCACTTGGATTGAGGTCTTTGAAATACCCATAGATATTTCAATTTCACGATATGTAACGTGTTTATCTTCCTATATCAGGCAGTGCACAGTATCGATGCTTTTCTGGGCGGACCTGTCCTGGAATCGTCGCTGATACTGGTGCGTCCACGTTGGAATTCACAGTTCCAACGTGAAATTGTCGATTGATGCGGTGCATCATCCTCCAAAACGGAAACCAACTCGACAAAACATTGTTGTTGAGTTAATCCTCTCCGAAAGTTGTAAAAAATTAATGCGCGAAAATTTTCTCATCCAATTCCATTTTTCAGTCGATTTTTAAACTTTGAAAATTCACTATGACCAAATCACTTGCCGTATCTTGATGAAATTTTAGATTTAGGTTAACGAAAGATTGAGATTAAGTTTGACATCTGACGTTTTATTACTGGCGCCATCTATTAGGCTATATGCAACAATAAATGGACAACTCTTATACGGTTCGTGACATAGAAAACGGGACACTTTTTTACCTATTGTGACAGTACTTTGTTCCATCATACTAACTTAATAATGACAGATACATAACCTTATATTCATGACTACTAATATTAACAAAAAACTTACAAAACTAAATTAATGTCAAAGTCGTTATAGTAAGACATGTTCCGTTTTTTTGACGCAGACAGTATTAAGCGATTTTTGTGTTGAAAATTTATAAAGCCACAAAAAATAACTCAGCTCACAAAAGCTATATCTTAATAGTGGTCATTCACAACGTTAGTTTTGAAATTTTTGAGAAGCTTCCTTAATAATTAAAACTCTACATACTAGATTATAAAGCAAGAATTTTTTTTACATAGATATCGAAGTTCATATTAAATGCCAGGACATTATAACGAGTGATCATTAAAATTTTCGCTCAAGTAAGCCATGTACACAAAAAGTATGTCCTAACTTAAGTTATTAGAGGAGATCTGTCATTATAATTTCAAACGTCATGATTGTTAAAAAATAATTTGAAATGCTGACTTTTATATTAAATATATTTATAATTTTTATACAAAGTAATAGAATATTATAAAAAATGTGTAGAATGTTGACCATTCTCCACCAAGCATAATCGCACTCTATTTCGTAGAGCATTGAAAACATTGATCAGTATTTGCGGTGAGTTATTGATGTGTTCACATTTTTCTATGATTTTATGTCTTAACTCTTGTAGATTATTAATTGGTGTTTCATAAATAATATTCTTAATATATATGGCCACACAAAAAAATCTATGACTGTTAAATCACACGATCGTGGTGGATATGGAATCGTTGTATTTCTACTTATTATCCTATCGCCATAAAATTGTGAATATTTTCAAGTGTAACGTGAGATGTAGCCCCATCCTGTTGAAAATATCCGACCTGGAGTTCATCATTAGTCAATTGATTAGTAAAAACACTGAGAATTTCGTTACGATATTTCTCCGATGTTATCGTGCCCTCAAAGAATATTGGTCCTATTAATCGGTGACGACTCATACCTACCCATACGCCTATTTTTTTCTGGATGTAGAGGAACTTCTCTGTAGAAATGAGGATTTTCACTGGACCAAATACGCATATTTTGCGAATTAACATAACCTTTCAAATAAAACCAAGCTTCATCGGTGAAAAAAGTATGATTTAAAATATTGTCTGTCATTGTTTGAATAAACCATTGGCAAAATTGTGTTCTTTTTTCATAATCCGTAGGTAATAGATTTTGTACAGAAGTTAATTTATATGGATACATTTTTTGACATGTTCCATACGAAAGCCCTACTTGCTGCGAAACTCTGCGAATAGATGTTTGAGGAGATTCGTTAATAATTTGTCTGACATTTTCAATTACGCCGCGACTTCTCTTAAGAGGAGGACCGCTTCCTTTTTTGCTTAAAATACTGCCTGTTTGACGAAAAAGATTTACACAATGCATTAGCGTATCACGGAAAGTTTTATAGCTAGGAACAGTATTTGGATATCTCTCTTCAAACTCCGCAAGGCAATTTTCTATTGAATGCTGCCAAATACCATCAATTTTTTGAGATGTCAGGAAGTAACATTCTACCATAAACGCTTTATGCATATCATTAAAGGCCATTACTTTTTCTTTTGATGAAACTTTAAAATATATATTTGACACTGACAGATGTTTGAAATAACATCTTAATGACTAAAGCTACGACATAATTTTTATATACACGGCCAGCTACGAGTGAAAATTTTAATGATCGCTCGTTATTACATACTTTCAGGTTTTCTTTGCTATTTGGACAATTATTTGGGAATTATTTCGTTATAAGAGTTTGAGAGAAACTGTGTGGAAGTATCAGTCAAATTGACTAATGTTATTGAAATGTTTCAATACATAATGTACAAACACAAGAGAGAGAGAGATATACGCGTTGATTGATTGGCTTACCACGGCAACAAGTAGAATCTAGAAGTAGTGATCAAAAAAGGGATCCTAAATAATTATGACTTAAATACGATGCAATAATTATAGAGTAAATTCAATTAGGAGAATTATTAATTACAAAAATAAATAAACTGTTAGTTTTGCAAAATGATTATGATAATTATTCCAAGTATAATTAACGCATCGTTTTTGTCAACGTCTCGAATATTCATCGCGGAAAAATTTTACAAAATTCAAAACTATATTATCTTCGTTGATTATTAATATTAAATGAAACAATCGAAAAATTAGAAAGAAATGTGACTTTATTAAACGTCACGTGTGTAGATGATGGCGTTCGATAGACGCAAGCGCCGTCTATACATCTGACGATCAGTAGTGCACATTTATCGAAATAATAAGCATGCAGGATGAAATATTTTAAAGAAGGCTGTATTTTTTCATATATAGGATAGTTAACGTGCGGTTTAAACAATTTTATACTTATCCAGGGATAATTTAATAACTTAAACAATGCCCTAAGTTCAAAGATAATTATAGCCATAAATACTTATATATTTTTTAAATAACATTTTTGCAAACAAGTAACGTATAAATATTAAAATATGTAAATAAAAATAATTAAAACCGACCCTTTGTTTATTTCTTTTTGTAACAAAAATGCCATCATAAAATCTCCATATTAATGTTTAATGTTAGAGCAATTACTGACCTATTTTTCATTCCCATCATGAATAAAACGTATTTCAGATCTGGATTCTGTTAGTTATGAACTTAAAAATAGATTCGTCGTACATTAATTTTTTTCCTTGTACTACTGGAGAGATGGATTCGGTATTATAACAATATTGTTTGTGATGTGTAATACGGAATTGGTGGATACTTTTTGTGATAGAATATTATGAACATTAAAGCTAGAACAGTCGTTCTTTAATATCCGATGGCTGGAGTGTTATGGATAATAATTTACAGCTAGTTATGTGGTTTAAACACTATTGTGTCCATGATAACATGCTAGGTAAGGAAAGTGTGTTGTAGAGTTATTTATTATTAACGCGAACCCTTAATAAGGATATAAAAGCAGTTTACTTAGGAAACGAAACATTTAATTATGTTTGGGTTCTGTTTAGACATCAATATATTCGTTTTCGTTTCCTAAATATGTTATTAAAATATTAAAAGCTTATGTTCAAGTCATGCTTTATTTAAAAATCTTTATGACACGATTCTTATTTTCTCAATTTTTCCTACGAAAACACTAATATAATTTTAGCAAGAAAAATAAACTAGGAATTTAAAAATATATTATGTACATTGCTTACATTTTTACTAGGTTACTTACTATGATTTAATTTACCGAAAATTTACATCGCATGGAAAAAACATAAAACAAAATTTTGACGGTTAATATTTATTACACAGTGTAGGAAAAACAATTGTCTTTCTTTGTTTTGAAATTGTCATGGATAGACTTATTATATTTAGAATATATATACGAGACGAGGAGGAACTATTCCTTTAATGTTTTTAAGGTTTTTTTTTACGATGCCAGAAATTTTCAGTATTCAAATTATGTACCACATGTTACATTTACGAGATTTGTCATTTACCTTTTTTAAACATGTAAATGTATTTATAAATTAATTAATCTGCAAAAGGATCTTTTACCTTTGGGTAAATATTTAAAATCACAATATATTTTGATATCCGAACAAATTCTTAATATACAGCTTTAATTTTTGGAATTATAGTATTTAATGTACCTAGACGTATATAACATTTTGCAAACATATTGACAATAATTCTAGTCATAAATCAATAACGGTTTATTATTAAAAGTCATCGATAATTTATAATTGAAGAGGGGATTGAAATTACGTACTGGCATTTATTTAATATATAATAACTTTAGAATTAATTGGGTTATGTAAAACAAACGCGAGAACTAATTTATACACATATATTCTGTTCATTTTGTAATTTCTGTTCACATATTAAGTAAATCTTTTTCGTAACTATTTGTAATTGTTAAGGAGGCTAATTGAACAGATAACGTTAACGAAAATTGCTACGAAATAATCAAATGTGGGTATATACAGATATACGAGTACAGATTGACGGAAAAGTGACCCTTCAAAAGGTTGGCAACGTTTTCGATACGGTAATTATGATACTGATTTCCGCCATGTGTCTGATGTCTACTGTCAAAATTTCAAATAAATCTGACAGATTCGCTACCACCATAAGAAAAGAAGACCCTTACAATAGACCACCAACTGATAGCTGACAAAATGCTTTTAGTTGACGACATGGAACATGCTGCATATGTACGTTATCAGGAAAAAACATATTTTCCGGTTTTCTAGTTCCGGGTCACAAGTGAGACACTGTTCTATAGAAAATGTTTTGAGTAGGCCAATGTGCCCCCACAGAAAGAACATAGGTTACCTGCTCACTGGTTTTCGGCACCGGTAATTCAGCGCGCTTATTTCTGTGGGGTCTGTACAGACTAAAAACAGGTACCTGATTGTTCTTTAGCAGCTAGTATCAAGTGAAGATGTTGTGTTCTTCATCATATGAGCAATTACTAATTCCCAATCTGTTTCTTAAATTAAAAAGGAACAAATGTGGTATACATTCCATAAGTACTGTTTCTTTTTACTTGCCATCTACACCCATTTCCTTGCTAATACAGGGTGCGGCAAAATAACCTCCCTATTTTCGATGCTCGGTAGTAAGTAACTGGACATACTTAGAGTAGTGGGGATAGCAGCAGTCGACGCAGGAGAGTGGGAAGTTCACGTTGCATTCGGCACGTAGGCACCAGTCGCCATCATGGCGTGGATGAACGAGCACAGAGCTTATGCGGTTGAAGCGTTCATTCGCAACAATGAGTCGGTCATCACGGCACAGCGTGCTTTTCGAACGCGATTTCAAATTCCTCCGCGTGAGTCGGTACCGGACAGAAAGTCTATTTTGTTGTGGGTAAAAAACTTTAGAGAGACTGGTTCTGTTGTTAAAAAACGGGGTTGAGTAGTGCCCGTACACCTGAAAACATCAATGCGGTTAGACAATCAGTTTTGCAGTCTCCTAAAAGATCAGCTCGTAAACATGCAGCCGCCCTTCGAATGTCTGACCGTAGTGTTCGTCGAATCCTACACAAGGATCTTCATTTCCATCCTTACAAGATGGTTGTTTTGTAAGAACTGTCACAACGTGATTGCCAGAGTCGCACGGAAGCATGTCAACTCATCTTGGAAAGTCTTCCACGAGACAGTATTGTTCAAACATCGTCCCGGAAACCTGCTAGACCTGAAAGAAGCAATTGCGAGGAAATTCATCGCATACCTCAAGCGATGCTTGAGAGAGTCCAGGAGTGCTTCAATGTTCGCTTGCAGCAGTGTATCAACAGCCACTGCCACCATTTGTCAGATCTTATTTTCAAAACCAAGTAAAAAAAAAATCCCGTGTTAAAGAATAAGTTGGTAAAAATAAAATTGTTTTATCTGGAAAAATGCTTTTTTTATTTACGTAAAAAAATAGGGAGGTTATTTTGCCGCACCCTGTATCTTGCCAGCACTTTTCCACTATATTTCTGTTACAATGGACTTTGCTTGCTTGTCCAATATACCAGATTTTTAAAAAACTGGATCAGTTAACAGAGTTTGTTACGTCTTTAACGAGTCTCGGTATCTTATTTTGCTTGCGTATCATTTAATACGTATGAGTGTTGATATCGCTATCTGTGGTGGAATTGGTAACGATCATCCCCTTCTGCGAGGGTCTGACGGTACGAGGAAGAGAGAGAGTGGCCGACAGCCTTTTGTAGTGTAAGGTCGTTTAGAAAGTGACAAAAAGTACATCTTCGTAACGGAAGTTAAATCACGCCTCTTCGACTTATAGAATTTCACGTTTAATTACGGATCAGGTCAAGAGTTACTGAATATTTGAGAACAACCAATTTTGCCCCTTGCGACTCAAGAAGGTTGGAGAAAATTATCAACCGACTTGTTTTTTTTTTCTGCTTGGCGTTCTACTTCGACGTCGTTTTCGGAAAAATATAATTAACTTTCCGCAGAAGACACCACGCACACTACCTCTTCTTCATCCAGGGCAGTTCATGGTCATCTAATCCACCGAACAGCGATACACTGGAAGAAATTAATTACCATCTCAGACGAAAAGGGAAAGAAAGAGTAATGTTATTAGGCAATTTAATCTTGCCCAGTGAAATCGAATAAAAGGGGATCTTCTATATCGACCCTGTCTTCCTCATTATCTTGATTATTTCCACTTACCTCAGCATTAAAAGAATTTTCACTTGAGCTATTACTTTTTTGTTTCTCACTTTCCGTAACAGAATTTCAAAATGACTCTTCCGTCAAATCGCCGTCCTAATTTTCATTTACGAGGAATTCGTACAACTTATATTTATATTTCTTAGAATTTATGGATAAGAGTTGATGACACAAATTTTAAATAACGGGTGTAACGGAAATTTTCTGACTGTTTTGAAACGTTTTCTTCGAATACATAAACACAGTTTTGAACAGTAAGCTATGGCCATGCGTTACCATGGTTACATCGTATATTTATTTCACATTTAATTTTTTCTCAGTTGTAGCAATATGGCTTACAAATTAGAGCTGCGAAAGCATATTTATAATTTAGTTGTCAAAATGCCTAAACGGCAAATTGTACACCTTTTTGAGAACGAAATTATTTCTCGAAGTACCATATATCAAATAATCCATGAGTGTGAGGAAGGTATACCCTGTCAGAACCTACCGAAAGACTCCTTCACTTTTCTGGAAACCATATTGGAGCTACTCGTAAATTACCACACCATTTTCATGTTTCTAACACCACCATTGCAAGAGAAATAAGAAAAAGTAACTTACAATATAGAAAAAGACCAAAATGTCCAAAATACGTAGCAGCTCAACTTGTATGAATTCCTAGATGTTGTCAAAATTTAAGGCAAAAGCATTTTACTGGTAACAAAATAATCATTATGGATGATGAAAAGTATTTTCCGCTTAGCAATGCATGCGAAATCTCCGGGTAATGCTGGTTTTTACACAAGAAATATGGATGAGACTCCTGATGAAGTAAAGTATAAAACAAAGGCAAAATCCCCAGAAAAAGCCCTAGTCTGGTGCGCTGTTTCTGAATCAGGTATTTCTCGACCTTACATAGGGCACGTGAGAGGAGAATCAGTAACTGCTAATCTTACATTCAAGTTGTTTGCCAAAATTGGTTGATTTTATCAATTAACCTCATCCAAATGTAGATATCATGTTTTTTCCTGACTTGGCTTCAAGCCATTCCGCCAATGAGACAAGACAATGTTTAGAAGCGCACTTAGAAGCACCTTTCGTGCCTCGTGCGCATAACTCGCCAAATTTGCTTCAAGCTAGGCCTATTGACACCTTATGGGCTTTATTATCCCAGAAGATCTATGGGAATGGTTGGGAAGCACCAAATGAAAATCAATTAAGGAACAGGATCCGAACTAAACTTCGTGATACTTCTATAGAGTACTGCCAACGACTTGTGCAAGGCGTTCGGGCAAAACTGCATCGCATTGAACAATTAGGACAGTAAAGTGTTTTATAATGTTAAGTTTACAAAGTACAGATCTTGTTAAATGTTTTGTGAAAATTTCTAAATCGAAAATTTTCTCGAGGGTGTAAAATTTTTCATTAGAAATAGCCCGAAAACTTTTGTTACACCCGTTACATATTTCGATAAGTAAGTCGTCATCTGTAGTAAGAAACAAAAAATGCGTTTATGTTACAATACACATTTTTGCTTTACCAGTTCTTGAAAAAACAGCTAATTATAAAGAATTTCATTGTGCTAATTAATAATAATAATAATTGAATCGGTGAGTGGAAAAACGATATAACTAGCAAAAATCTCGTTTTCAATGTAAGATAGCTAGAATTATATATAAACCAAGATCTGTCTGCTGGGCGAAAAAACAGTATAAAAATCAAAACATGTACGCTTCCACATGACCATGTAACTTGACGTTGAGTGCAAAAACGATATAACTTCAGCGTTTATACCGCTTTTTCACTCAGCACGGCACCGGCGCATGCTTATGCTATTTCATTCGGTTGATGTATCATTTTAACCTTAGAGCTTCCGATACTCACATTAATCGTTGGAGTGTTATCTTGTGAATTTAAAATGTCGAGCAGTGACAGTTCTAATAACGAAAACGTAGAAAATAAAGGGAAAAAAAGGTGTCCTGAAAAATGGTTGCGAAATGAAAGACAAAAGGCTCGTCTCCTTGGACACCAGCACACAAATAAAACTTGAAAAATAATTGACAAAAGGTCTGTCGGAGAAGACTGCATGTAAGTAGTCTATAATAGAATAACTAATATTAATAACCATTTTAACCATATTAAGCCATTTTCAACAAAATAATTTTTTTAGATGTAAAAATAAATGCATGTCAAAACTTACGATGGAAGAAAAAGAAGAAATTTTAAGAAATTTATATGAAAAAGGTTCAAAAAACGAACAAGATGTATATTTGCATGGTCTTATGGAATGTAGGCCAGTAGCTAGGAGGCGATCAAATGGAGAAGCTAGCAGAAAAAATCGGGAAGTAACTTTTCATATCACATTCGAAATAATGTAGAGAGGCAACAAGTTTGCAAGACAGCGTTTTTAAGTATGCATTCAATATCGAATTCCAGAATACAACGACTTAACAGATTGTTAGTTTCTCAGAATTCACCTAGAGATCTACGTGGTACACATAATAATCGACCGCATGTCTTACAACCAGAGGTAATTGCCAAAATACATCAACATATTGCATCATTTCCTCGTAAAACTTCTCACTATAGTTCCAAAGAATTGCATTATCTTGACTCCGCGCTAAATGTTAAGAGAATGCATGACCTGTTTGTAAAATTGAACCCAGACTTAAGAAATGTTGTAAAATATGAATTATATTTGAAATTTTTCAAAAAGAATTTTGACTTAAAATTTGGGAGGCCTCAAGTGGACGTGTGTGGATAATGCGAAGGGCTCAACAAAAAAATTAAGGATCAAAATTTGAATGATAATGCGAAGAGAGTCGCCGCGGCCGAATTGATGGTCCACAAACGCAGGGCTAACAAGTTTTACTCTAAACTTAAAGAAATAACTATTTTGTGCCAAGAGCGTGAGGATGTTGGAGGAATAGTTTTTGACTATATTCAAAATATGCCACTGCCTGTTATACCTGTCCAAGAAATGTTTTATTTGAGACAATTGTGGCTGTATGGGTTTGAAATACATGATTTGAAAAATGGGACCGGCCACTTTTATACATATCATGAAGGACAAGCTGCAAAGGGTCCCAATGAGGTATGTACGTTTATCAACGAATATGTGCAGCAAATGCCTGCAGAGATTCAAGAGCTTCACATATTTTCAGATGGTTGCCCTGGCCAGAACCGTAACAATACCGTAGTGAGGTATTTATTAGCACTTGTAGCCACAAAGCGATTGCGTAAAATTTATCATTACTTCCCAGTCCGTGGCCACTCATTCTTGCCGTGTGACGGGGACTTCGGCTCTCTCAAAAAAGTGATAAGAAAATACGATAGAATCTATCTTCCTGAAGATTACGAAAGCATGATGCTATCTTGCCGTAAATTAAAACCATATACAATATCTGTAATAACGTACAAATATATTATAGACTACAAAAACTGGTGGCCACAATATTATAAGAAAACAAGTCAATCTTGCGATGACAGGAAATATAAATTCACAATTTCAAATTACATGCAGTTTATTTATGACAGCTGTACACCCGGGTATGTCATGTCATAACTTATGATTATATCAATGGATTCGTTTCAAAAACTTTAAAATTACTCAAAGCTGGTACAACTCCAGCATTTCCAACTACGCCTGCATTCTCAAACATATTACCTATTAATATAAAGAAAATTGAAAATCTTAAGAAAGTGATGCAATACATGTCAGGAGAAATTTTGGAATTTTATTATTACATCACTTATATAATTGTTTCAGCCTTTACTTGATGAAATTCCATTATAACTAGAGCTGAGGATGTTTGCGGTATAACCATGGTTATATCATGTAACCATAGTAATTTACTATGGTTACATGATATAACCATGGTTATACCGCAAACATCCTCAGCTCTAATTATAAGTATTATCAGGATAAAATAAAACAAATTTTAATGAATTTCACTTTTTAATTGACACATTGTCTATTCACAAACTTTTCCACTCTTTTAGTAACTTTTAGTAATAAAAAGTACCCATTCCTTCAAATATTTAAAATAAAACATGTGTTTGTTACCGTATACTTGTGTTAAAAAAAATTTGTAAATAAGTTAGTTATATGTGTGATGAATAGAGCTGAGGATGTTTGCGGTACGGCAGGACCGTATGTAGTGCATCCCCACATTTAACTATTTATCTAAATATTCTCTGAAATGATTTGCCGGATCTCATAAATTAATAGAGTGATATTTTAGTATGCACTGGATATTGTTATTATACAAAATCATAATAGCCATTTGTATTTATGGATCATAAATAATAATACGCATGTATTTGTATTTGGTTGTGAATTCAATTTAAACTTAAAACGAATCGTAATATTTTAACGACAAGCCGTCCTTACAATACATGCATTCGAGACAAAGTGTGCAACTCTACGAATAACTTCCATAATTGATCGAAAATGGACATTTTGGAGCTGAAGTAAAGCCCCTATTCTTAGAAAATTTTATTACTGTCGTTAAGAACTATTATTATAAACAACAAGGCCTTTTATTAGTGTTGAAGTTTTAGTTTCATTGAATTTCCATGTTGTAAGTAGTCAATTGTAAAGTGTTCATTCACAATATTCTAAAACAAGGTGTAAATTTAACTAAAATCCAGAAAAACACATTCTGATAATATATTACTAGATTAGAAGCTGTGTTTATTACTATTTATTATATTATTTTTATAACCAAATGCAATAAAAGCTACGAAAACAAAAGAAACCTCGATTTATTAAAATCTTGTCACACAGCCTTTAAAAGCCTGGCAGCACATATTTTGCATATATTTTATATATACTACCTACTTGAACTAGGTGAATGAAGTTAGAAGTTATAAGTTATAACTTCTAATAATATAATAAATAGTAATAAACACAGCTTCTAATCTAGTAATATATTATCAGAATGTGTTTTTCTGGATTTTAGTTAAATTTACACCTTGTGTTAGAATATTGTGAATGAACACTTTACAATTGACTACTTACAACATGGAAATTCAATGAAACTAAAACTTCAACACTAATAAAAGGCCTTTGTTGTTTATAATAATAGTTCTTAACGACAGTAATAAAATTTTCTAAGAATAGGGGCTTTACTTCAGCTCCAAAATGTCCATTTTCGATCAATTATGGAAGTTATTCGTAGAGTTGCACACTTTGTCTCGAATGCATGTATTGTAAGGACGGCTTGTCGTTAAAATATTACGATTCGTTTTAAGTTTAAATTGAATTCACAACCAAATACAAATACATGCGTATTATTATTTATGATCCATAAATACAAATGGCTATTATGATTTTGTATAATAACAATATCCAGTGCATACTAAAATATCACTCTATTAATTTATGAGATCCGGCAAATCATTTCAGAGAATATTTAGATAAATAGTTAAATGTGGGGATGCACTACATACGGTCCTGCCGTACCGCAAACATCCTCAGCTCTAGTGATGAAGCTCAGGTTGTAGCGAAACGATCGTTGCAGTGTCAATTAAAAAGTGAAATTCATTAAAATTTGTTTTATTTTATCCTGATAATAATTACATCACTTCATGGGAGACCTGCAACGTAGAAGAAGATTACTAAACATGTTATATAAATGTATTATGTATTGTGAATAGCGTAAAAAATAAACGAATTACTGATTTGGGGATATATTCGTTAATTATTATTACAAATTAACAAATATTAAAGATAATTTCAAAATGAGTGGAAAAACAATATAACTTCAACGTACTTTTTGCTGCGCATGTCAGTCAATAGAAAACAAATTAGAAATTTTATTTAATGTTCATTCAGAAAACTTGATTATCTACAACTTTGCAATGTACCGAATTCTTTTCAGATAAATAGTTTTTATACAAAACAGTTTTTTGTGAATATCTCGAAATCATATTTTTGGAGTTATATCGTTATATCGTTTTCCCACTCACCGATTCAATTCTAGCCTAAGGTTCCTCAAACATCTTCACATACTCGCATGTACTTATATGTCAAAAGAACATGAACATCACTCAACTCATTTATATTTCCAACTTAAGCTTGAA
Source organism: Melolontha melolontha (assembly GCA_935421215.2). Classification (NCBI taxonomy): domain Eukaryota; kingdom Metazoa; phylum Arthropoda; class Insecta; order Coleoptera; family Scarabaeidae; genus Melolontha; species Melolontha melolontha. The sequence continues at coordinate 149,310,580 of OW285238.1, forward strand.
GAAAACGTTTCATGGCTTTCTAGAGTATAAAAGATTTAGATCATATGATAACCTAACAAGTTACGATATTCAAACCAATTTTGCAGCACTATCAGATTGTTCTGTAGAATTCTAAATAGTTCTGAATTATTTTGTGTTATTTTTGTTTTTGTCATTCGCAAACGTAAACGAAAAATATCATTGGATAAATAATTGACGTGTAATGAAAATAATAAAGGACATATAGTGGAACATTGTGAAATTCCATGCCGACACAGTAAAGTACACTGAACAAATTTTCCACTCTACTTATCGTATTCTAGAGTCTATTCATCAGAAAAGTCTTCTTCTGAATGCAGTCTTGTCCAATTTCTCAAGTAAAATGCAGGTACATTTGTTTTGAGGACTTTGATAAGTTTATAAACGTACAAATCCTGTTTTGCCCTTTTATAAACTGGTAATATATTTATCCAGTTGCTGAAACATAGCGCATGTTATAGATCCACCTTTAACATAGGAATTTTGTACAATTCTTGGAATCTTGTCATAATAGTAATAATAGTCCATGCATTAATTTTAATTATTTGGCTGTCAGCATTCACCTTAAAAGAAATCTCCCTAAACTTTCTGGAATAGCAATCCCTCGGATTCGATCCCAGAACCCCCAGTACGATAAACCAGCAACTTACCACTGGACTATTAACTGGCATAATACCTTTCATTTCAAACATGTCAATAATTTTTCTTCATAATCTTCTATAATTTTTCAGATTTAAAAAGATTTTCACCAAAAATTTTTGTATATACTAGTTTTAATATAAAGGTATAAAGATACAGATGTAATCCGGATACAACAGATATTAATAAATTGATTCTTCTTGAGATATATGAGAAAATCTTCATCGGATAATTTTTTGATTTTTTCCAAGCTCTATTTTCTGGCGATATTAGTTTGTTTAGTTTAATAAAATTAAATATGTTCTAATTTTATTAGAAAGTAAAATACTTGAAATAAATTCTTTGAGCTCGCACTACATGTGCCGTAATATTTGTGGAAAATAAACACAGATAAGAGCATAACCACGACAAAAATTTTCCAGAAAACCAATTTCAACACATTCACTGGCATACGTTCCGTCGACAGTCGTACGTTAATTTCTATTAGCAGGAATCATTCGTATACCGGCGGTTGTAAATTATTATAGTGGTTAATGTTATTCTCCGCAAAAGCCGACCTGCTGCAAAAGTTTTAAGCCTTTATTTAGTGTTCGTTACATATCAGTGAATACCCGTACGACCGCACGCGGGCCTATAATCAACACTCTTAAAGTTACATGCAAAAACTATATAACAAGGGACCGAACACGAGAGGCCGATGACTAATTGCCCACGGGCGTACTATTGAAAATTTGTATTTGTAAAGAGATTTTAATTTTATTTATATAATTGGAAAACTAACGGGTGGTGATCTATAAAATACGAAATACATTTTTATTTGGTCATTTGGTAGTTCAAGTTATTATATTAACTAGCAATACTTTATCAAGGTTCTCTTCTGTAAAATTTGTTCTCTTTGTATGAAATTCATCCTTGTAGATAGAAAACGTCCTTTCTACATCGCAACTGGTTATAGGTGCATACTGGAAATATTCTTTTACTTCAGCGTATTTAGCAGCTAGATTTTGAGGCATTGTCCCCATACACAATTATCGCAATGTTATTAAATCTGGGTTTTTATTAAAAACTGTCACTTGGAATATTTTTCAAATTATTCATTGCCCACATCTAATGTGGTTAATCTATCATTTAATTTTAGATTTTGATTTTAAAAATAAATGATTAGTTTTGGCAAATTTCCAAAGTGTTCCTGAAGAAAGTAAAACTGATTTTTTTAATTTCGAATTTGTATTAGTTCTTTGCATTCAGAAATAACGGGTGGGGCAAAAGTCCCGCTACCATTTTGATTGCGCGCCATCTTGGTTATGTGACGTTTAGTTCAGTTTAGCTTTAACCATTGTGTTGTGTAGACGTCCAAATTGTATTATGGATAAATATACGCCACAAGAACGAGCAGAAATAGTGACAATATGTATTGAAAATAATCGTTCCATTATTGCCACTCAGCGGAAATTGCGTCAAAAATATCCTAATCGTCCAGTGCCTCACAAAACCACAATTTATCGTTTACATGCGAATTTTCGACAGTACCGTACGACAGCAGACAGGCCTCGTTCTGGAAGACAACGGACGTCTCATAACGCTGAAAATGTGGCTCTGGTGCGCGATAGTGTTGCAGAGTCTCCAGAAACATCAATTCGGAGACGTGATTCCCAGTTACACATGTCTGCACGCAGTTTAAGGCGAATTTTGAAAACTGATTTGAAAATGTTCCCGTACAAAATTCAATTAGTCCATAAATTGCTACCGAAAGATCATGATCAACGAGTTGAGTACAGTAATGCAATCCTAAGGCTGTCTGATGAAATTGAAGATTTTTCGTCTAAATTGATAATGAGCGATGAAGCCCATTTTCTTCTCAGTAGCCACGTCAATAAACAGAACAGTCGGTTTTGAGGGACACAGAATCCTCAATTAATTCATGAAACGTCATTGCATCCACAAAAAACAACTGTATGGTGTGGTATTCATGCTGGAAACATCATTGGTCCCTATTTTTTTGAAACTGACGAAGGTGTTGGAGTTACTGTTACTGCTGAACGGTACCAAGACATGATTCGAAATTTTCTTATGCCTGAAATGGAAGAGCAAGGACTAGAGGAAATGTGGTTTCAGCAGGATGGAGCCACAGCACACACAGCTCGTTCAACAATTCAATTATTGAATGACGTTTTTCCACGAAGACTAATTTCGCGAAATGGCGATTTAGCATGGCTAGCCAGATCTCCGGATTTAGCTGCACCTGACTTTTTCTTATGGGGTTTTTTAAAATCAAAAGTTTATATGAATAAGCCCCAAACGATTCAACATCTTAAAGAGAATATTTGTCAAGAAATTGAAGAAATTCCGCCCGAGATGTTGCAGGATGTCATGAAAAATGCCTTAAAGAGAGCCGAAAGTTGCATAGCGAATCGCGGTCACCATTTAGCCGATATAATTTTCCAATCATAACGAAAAAAAATGTAAAGAGCAAATAAACTTTTTATGAAAACCAAACTTACTTATCTTTTCTTTCAACAAAGTTATAGGCAATCAAAATGGTAGCGGGACTTTTGCCCCACCCGTTACTTCGAGCATCGTCATTTGAACATGTAACGAAATTTTGTAAACTATCGAAATTCTCTACATAAAAACTAGTAGCTTCCAACCATGTTCCCCACCTAGTTATTACTGGAGAGGGAGGCAGTGACAAAGATGGAAGTTTTCTCATGTAAAGAGCTACTCTCAATGACGCTTTTCTGAAAATTTTTAAAAATCGGATACAAGTCTATCAACTTCCGGAAAGGTGTCTCTAATATATTCACAGACCTTGTAGAGAGCATGTGCTACACAAGTAATATGCAGCATATTAGGATATGTTTCCTATAATAGTTTGCCTGTTTTAGCTTATATGCAGCACTGTCACTGACAAATAAAAGTATTTTTTCTTTGTACCTGTCGTCCGAATGAAGCATTTGGTGCAAATTCTCGTAAATGGTTTTAAGTATTGTTTCCGCATCGACTGTATTTATAACTTTTGTTGCTATTACATATGCGTTATATGGAATAGTTGGATGTAGTACACCAGCTACAACATTTACCACACAGCGTCCTAATGTATCGATAGTTTCGTCAGCACAGGTACGGATTTGAAAGATGGCTTCTAATCCGTTCTATTGCTTTCGTGTAGCACTTCGGAACATAATATTTGCGTAAGGTGGATTCATCAGGAACATTTCGGCCAGTATATTTTTGAAGAAATGCTTTCAAGGTGGGATAGTTAAGTTTATTTAATGGAATATTTGCCGCCATTAAAGTTTCACAGAGTTCTTCGTTAAAGTTATCAGATTCCAATAGGTTTAATTTATGTGTATGTATTTGCGATGCTAAGTGACGTTTTACGTGCGATTTCTTGGAATATTTTAACGATATTTTACAGACTTTGCAATAAATTTCGTAATCACTGGCAATGGACATACAATCAGCTTGACCCTTAATCTAACTTGCCATTGTTTCACGACGCCATTCTCGACGTTGTTCCATATCATATCTGAAAAGGTAACTTAAACAATGTTCTAGATCTAAATAAATGAAAATTAAAAATATATGCGTAAGTTATTGAAACTTAACGAAGTTCACTGGTCACTTACGTATATATGTAATTAACAGTTGAAACAACGAAAAAAAGGAAACTAACTCACCGTTATTTATTTATCTTACGAAATATGAACCAATAAATAAATCAAATTATAAAAACTTCTCCGGCCCATGAAGAAAGGAATTTAACTGTAATATTGAAGTAATTGCGTCACATTTCAACGACAAAAGACAGATGTGGGTTAACTGAATGAATAATGCTATTCAATAACTGCGTGTTGTACTTAGCAATGTTATAGACTAGTTATATGGTCCATCGTAGTTTCGGCCTGATGCGTCCGATCTCTACTTATAAGTTACATTGAAAAAAAATATTGGAAATTTGCTTCCCATGAATAATCAACAATTTTAGAATAAAGGAATGGGTTTGTTGCAACAACCAGTTTAGTATCGGTTCGCGTATCGTTTGGTGATCATTTTGTGCGGATGCATTAATTTTGAATTGCTTGTGGACCAGTAATAAATTATAGTTGGAATATATAAAAATACGTTCCAACACTACAAAATAGATTGATAGCCAAACGATCTTTTGATCGTTTGACTATCAATTTATTTTGTGGTATTGCCAACAGTGATAATTGTAATAATCAACTTTGCTCTGTCCTATGATATTATGTGAATTGCTATTGCCAACTGTCGTTCTCAAACAGGTTGAAGTATGAAATGTGCATGTCAGTGCAAACGGTACCTGCTTCAATCTGTGATCTGTTTTGACCGTCCTGTGACTGATTTATGTATGATTAAAATTAGATTGAAACACTTTGGGTACGGTCCAAAATGAAGTTGGAACGCATTTTCTGCAGTGCGCATGTCAGGTACTGTCACTGTACGGTTTCTCTAGCGAGTTGGAACAAACCTCATAATTCACACATATTTTGTGTATGTATATTTCCTTAAAAGTGGTAGAAATTTTTGGGTTAATCAGAATGAAGTTATTCTTTATAGTTGCACGATCAAAATCATATCCTATGTAAATAAAAGCTACAAGACAGCGTTAATTTTGACGATACTGAAGCCGTCTAATTGTTTCGTCTGGCTTATATCTTAATTTATAAACTTGTTTGTGCTTTTTTCTAAATTTAAGACGAACCATTCACAATTTTAAATGTATGTATTAGTTTTTTCTTTGCAATAGGTTCAAGAGTCCAATTGAAATCGACGATTTTAGGAATGTATGGTCTACTCGTCGATTGTCTGTCGGTTTCTTGAGCGCCGCTTAAAATGATTTATTCAACTTACGGCGAAAAAGAGAAGTTATTTCAAATTCCAATTAACATAAGTAACATTACATCAAAGGAAGACACGTTTATTTATTTTATTAGTGTACATGTGCGCGTTAATTTTATATGACGTAATAAGGAATGTAATTTATATTGGTTCAACAAAACAACATGTGTTTCACCATGATGTTCTATATAATTATTATTATTATCATTACTTTCTTTTGATATTAAACATGATGAGGTTATTCATGTATTTTAATTAAGAACTTACTCATTCTATCTTTCGTGCAAACGAAAACTGTTCCTGGCTGTGTAATTTTTAGTAATTCACATAAATTATTTTAATAAATGAGTTTGAATTACAGTTGTAATTAGAATATTTCTAATATAAATTTTGATATCAATTCAATAAATGGAAAACGAAAAATAATTTAGATAATTACTAGAGTCGTGTTTAACCGAATTTGATGGGACCGAGAGGAATACAGTCCAGCAAAAATTCGATTAAACGGGAAACATCGATGTACATAGTTTAAAGCCTGAAAATGCGGTAGGTAATTTAAAAAAAAAACGGTTTTATTTACGTTTTAAGCAATTCTGAGTTGGAAAAACAACTTCATTTTCAAGTATATATACATACCTATTGTACGTGCATAAAATAAGAATTTTTTTCAAAATAAACAATTCAAAGCAACTCAAAATTCAAAAGATCGTTACACTTAGCAGGGCACATAACGGGTGTTCATTTGAAAAGTCAATCTAGGTTACTTTGAAATTTTGATAAAATAAGACGCAAATATATTAGTATGTGTTTGTTGTTCCGTAAACGTAAATCCAAATGACATTTGATAATGTCAATCACAAATATCAGTTAGTGCATAAAATATCGTAATTGTGCGTCAATTCTGGTTTAAATAAAGAAATTTTGAACGGAGGATTTTAAAGTGCATTGATCTTGAAGGACAACATTTTCAACATTTGTTATAGTTTTCAATAAATACCTATTATTTGTTATTTATTTGAATGTATGAAACTGTCAAAACATACGACTTCGTAGGTTAAGTAGTAAATTTTAATTTACGACATACTTCAAAATGTTCTCAGTAAATCACATGCTACTAGATTGACTTTTTAAATGAACACCCCTTATGTACATTAATTAATTAACTTGTTAGAAAAGCTAGTAATTTTCTTTTGCTTGAGACTTGATGATCGCTTCCGTGCTGCATGATTTCGAAGACTTGTCATCAGCAGCAATTCCGCAGGTGATGTGTCATCTTGCTGCTCCATGTACATAATTGAGTCATCAAACATGTTGGTGGCAGCGATGTCGTTCAAACCCTTTTTTTCTTCAACAGAGTCGTCAGATTCTGTTTGTTGACTTGTCGAACAAGCGACCACAATGTCTTCCGTTAAAGTTAAACGAGCGGTTTCATCACCTTGAATCCATTGTGACACATCTTGAAGTTGAATCTCTGATTCTTTATCTAATGTTTGTAACAGTTCCACAATGTTTTAGTCGGTTCCTGGTTCATTAAATTCCTCAATGGTCTCGTTTGTGTTGAAAACGGAAGCAGCTACGCCAGGTCAATTTTTTTAAAATTTTTAGTTCAGAGCAATCGGTCTAACTTCGTCCCATGCTGCAGCCGTCATATAAATGACATCTTTAATTGTCACTTTTCTTAAAGTGGCATTGATGTCCGTTGGTTCTTCTTCATCATGTATGTCAATGATTTTGCTCAGAAGCTTTCTCCTATATCGTCTCTTAACTGTCTCAATTGCTCCTTGATCCATCAGCTGGATCAACGAGGTAACATTGGTCGGTAAAACAGCACCCTAATGTCATCGCTTGTTAATTCAACCTCACGTGGGCGGGTGAATGCATTATCAATTATAAGAGCGGCTTTCAAGGGCAAGCCTTCCTTTACCAAGAATTTTTTCAGAGATTGTACAAAGTGTTGAAGAAACCAATCTTTACAAATTATAGATGACATCCACGACGACTTTTGCGGTGTGTAACGTAGGGGTAATGAAATACGTTTGATATTTTTTAGCGCTCTCGGGTTTGTCGATTTTCCAATCAACACCAGCGGCAATTTATGTGCACCACTAGCATTGCTACACAACAGTAACGTTACTCGTTCTTTGTTTATTTTATATCCCCTAGCTGCTTCATCGAACTTAAATGCCAACGTTTTTTGCGGCAGCATATTATAATTTAGGCCTGCCTCATCGGCGTTATTAATTTTCATTCTGAGAAACTCTCCCCAGTCACTGGCAGTTGTCGTACCCCGTAACGATTCTTCCACCTGGCGGTAAAATTGGCATCACCCTCAAATTTTGTATTTAAGCTCAAAGCTTTTTCTTTGAGGATCGATCCAGATATTGAAACACCACGTTCAGGTGCCTGTTCAAACCAAATAAAACGAGCTTCGTCTAGAGAGTCGTTTTTGGCTTTTTTAACTATCGACGGATTGCCCAACCCAAAGCGTCGTTTAAAACTATTTTTGCACAAAAATCTTTAATGTGATTTCTGTTTTTTTTCCAATCGCAAACTGTTGCTGCATTAACTCCGTAATCAATTAAAATTTTTTAAGTGATTCACACTTATCCAATCGAATTAAGGATTATATTTTTTTTTGCATTGTCACAACACGCTTTTTTTTTCTGTCATCGCAGAACTTTTGACTCACGAGAGCTACGTTATTAAGTAAAAGAATTGCTACCGACTAATGCAGAACTTGAACAGCGTGCCGAAACCAACGTCTGCGTATAAACTACCAGTCGCAGTATTTCTTGAAAGTAAGACGTTGGCGTAGCTGATTACTGTTTACAAATAATTCGTTCATAACTAAAAGTACATACATACAGGGTGAGTTTTTTTGAATGTTTAGCATTGGGATCTCAAAAACTACTGGAGATAGAAAAACGCTTAAATGGGGAAAGATGCGCAGTTTTACGAGTTTGATTTAAAACTGCTTTTGTTTCTCCGATAACTTTCATGGCTTATTAGATATTCAAAGAAAACTAAATTTTACGATTTTCTTTAAACATGCTTAGCATCGTTAATAGTAATTTTAGAGAAAAAGTGTTCAGACAAAAGTTTTAGATAATTTTACGCCAAATAAAACTATGTAGCTAATATTTTTTTTTCGTTCACCATTATCGAGTTATGATACAAACTTGTATTTTTTTAAATGGAAACCAGTTGGAAATGTTGGTTGTGACATCATTAAAAAACTTATTTTTTGCTGATTACAATGATATAAGGTTTGATATTTTAGTTTGGTTATTTTAAAAAATAAAGAGGATATAGACATTTCTATGATTATTCACTTTATAAGATAAAAACTTAAAAAAAAATTGTTTGGTGTTTTGTAATTCAAAAAACGAAAAATCTGAGTTACAATAGTGTTCGTTGAAGCAGTCGAGATAAATATACTAACATTGCTTTCACGTTGAGTCACAGAAGTGAGAGCTGTTAATTTTTACTTTTAAGTCAAGTTAATTGTCAACCATTGACAATTAACTATTAATTAATTTAATTGTAACTTAACCATAAGCGGTGCAAACGGCCGTTAATCATAAGTTTCCATTGGCTATGGAATTTTCTAACGTAGAAAAGTATGGTTGAATGTTACATTCAGTGCCAGAAAAATTCTACTAGAGCTGCTGAAGTTTATTTTGAAAATTATTTTGATCAACGTCAGCCGTCGCTACCTACTTTTAAGAGATTATGGGATAATTTAGCAGATTATGGTTCGTTCGTTAAACCAAAATCAAAAAAAGGGATGGATGAAGATAGAGAAATAAACATATTAGCAAGTGTGGCTCAGAATCCATCTACATCGACCCGACAAATTTCAACAGAAATGTCAGAGTGTTGAAGAAGCATAAATTTCGTCCCTACAAATTATCAGTATCACAAACTTTACATGAAGATGATAACATCAGACGAATAGCTTTTTGTAGATGGTTTAAAGATCAGTGTCAAAACGATCCACACTTTTCAATGAAAATATTATGGACTGATGAATCTCGTTTCACAAATTGTGGAATGTTTAATAGGCACAATGAGCACATATGGTCTCAAACAAATCCACTTCACGTTGAACATAGGAGACCACAAATTAAATTTGGGTTTAATGTTTGGTGTGGTGTTATAGGATCAACTGTTCTTCCTCCTTTTATTTTTGATGGATCACTAACTGGCAATCGTTATCTTAATTTTTTACAACAAGATTTCGAGGAAATGTTAGATAATTTAAGTTTAAGAATCCGAGCAATGCTGCAATGGTTTCAACATGACGGAGCGCCCCCGCACAATCAAACTGAATGTTAGAAATTATTTAAATTTGAACTTCCCTCATCAATGGATAGGACGAAATGCACCCATTGAATGTCCGGCTAGATCCCCTGATTTATCAGTTTTGGATTTTTTCTTGTGGGGTGTACTAAAGGACACAGTATACAAAAGAACATATGAAACAATCGACGATTTAAGAGAAGCTGTCTTAGTTGCTTTTAATAACATCGATAGGCGTAAAGTACGCAATGCTACAAATTCTGTTTTGAAGAGATGCAATTTGTGTATTAATAATAATGGAGGTATCTTTGAACATTAATAATGTTGTGTGCCCTTAATAAAAGTTCTTATAGTTTTCATTTTATTACTACATAAGATTTCAAAATAAGTTTTCGTTTGGTTTGTATTTTATCAGTTCGAAATTCAATTGTTTTCCATAAAAACCATAAAAATGTCTATATCCTCTTTATTTTTTAAAATAACCATATCAAACCTTATTTCATTGTAATCAGCAAAAAATAAGCTTTTTAATGATGTCAAAACCAACTATGGTTTCTATTTCAAAAAACACAAGTTTGTGTCATAACTCGATAATGGTGAACGAAAAAAAAATATTAGCTACAAAGTTTTATTTGACGTAAAATTATCTAAAACTTTTGTGTGAACACTTTTTCTCTAAAATTACTATTAACGATGCTAAGCATGTTTAAAGAAAATCTTAAAATTTAGTTTTCTTTGAATATCTAATAAGCCATGAAAGTTATCGGAGAAACAAAAGCAGTTTTAAATAAAACTCGTAAAACTGCGCATCTTTCCCCATTTAAGCGTTTTTCTATCTCCAGTAGTTTCTGAGATCCCAATGCTAAACATTCAAAAAAACTCACCTTGTATATAACATATAATGCAAGTTAAAAAATAATCCCCGAATCTTGAGTCAGTGAATCTGGAAATTCAGATAAACGCGATTCGGTTAATCAGGACTCTAATGCACTTCTAATTTGTAATTTTTAATTTAATTTAAATCGCGGGCCTACAAAGTCTTCCCTTTTGAAGTCGATGACTGATTCTGAAGTATTTTGATGCGCTAATTACGAATATGTATTCAGTTTTTCTCCATCACGTCCAGATTTTTCAGAATATACATATAAAGGAAATTGCAAAAAAAGACACCTTTACTTAGAAAAAAATATATATTAAAAAGTACATAATTCTAGAACTTAAAAACTCTAGAAATTTGTTAAATGGTTACTTGTTTATTGCGTAAATATGCCACTTATCTTTGTAAAACCATGTCCTTTTTTCTCCAAAGCTTCTGTTTTGAGATTTTCTCTTTGCCTCAGTAGTCAACAGCAGTCCGCTAACATATTTGCATTCCACCTTCTATGATACCTCTTTTCCATATCCTTCGAACCTAGATAAAATCTTTCATCTTGCTATTCACTAACGGCTCCTAAATTTTCCGAAAATAGTCAATGTGCGAATTCAGGAAATGAAGTTTAATGCTCATAGAACACACCTATTAAGCCAAAATTTGCAATCATACTCGCACTCTTTCTTTATAATCAGGGTTGTTATTGTTCCCTAAGAAGTTTTTCACCACCTCCTTAAAAGATTTCCATGCATTTAACTCAATTTGTCTGCATTTTTCATTGAATTTTTCATGCTTCACTAATTTTCATTAATCAGGGCCAACAAAAATTCCTTCTTTCAGTTTAGCGACTGACAATGATGGAAAAATTGTATGCAGATATTTGGAACCTTCTTCTTCTTTATTTAAAGCCTTCACAAACTGTTTCACCATACTCAGCTTAATGTATAAAGGACCTCAAATTTCAAGTGCCTATTACTGCCACAAAGAAATTAAATTCGTAGAATTTCTTGTGCAGCCATTTTCTGCATTGAGAACTTTCGATATATTCGCATTTCATTAAATAATTATTTCTATTTTATGTTCGTAATGAACTCATTATGAAACACAAAACAGTATCGAAATGACCTTCATTTCGATACGCTTTTTTTCATTTTTCAATGTTGGCGTTGTTCGAATAGAGAAATAAATAACATTTCTGTCATTTGATTTTAAGAATTTAAGTACATTTGACAGATATGATATATGTACGCAGGCTATACAAACAATGTATATTGTATACAATTCACAACAAGATCACTGATGTTTATATTTTTAAATAAAATATCAAGTAATGTTAACGAAAATTAATAAATAATATGTAATATAATATAACGGGTGTTCAGAAACATTCGAAGTTAAGTGGGCTCTGAACAAAAAATCGTATATCTTTACTTAAGTATTAATATACTAATTTGATAACCTATAAAATTGTATTAAATAAATGTATCAATCTATCTCAGAGAGACTTCATATTTTCAAGGCCTACTTTGACTTCGAATGTTTCTGAACACCCGTTACTTGCTGGATAGCAAGATTTAAATTTGAAAATGTCAAGTATCAATGTGACCAATTGTATACTTTATATAAAAATAAAACTCTGAACTTTCTGAATCTCTGAATTAAATAATTTCAATTTATTAATGTGAAAAATGCAAAATAGAAAAAATAGTATAAAAAACTCGTTCCATAAGGCCTTTTGTCGCACTCGTTCTTTAAAAAACTCGTGCCACAAAATAGTGTCTTATGAAACTTGTGTTTTAACATACTATTAACAACCCATATATTCCATTACTTAATGAGATTAAAATCACCCATTCTTACTGTAATAAAGACGTATTATAGCATACTTTAATTGTATTATTAGATATACGGGGCCTGTACTTTTATTATGTCCATTAAGATACAAGTTTACATCCAATAGGAATGCGGTATCCCAATTTTCGGTCAGTATTCAATATGGCCGTGACTACCTATCTGACAGATCTAAGAATGAATTAAATTTGACAGTTCTCTGCAGTTTACTTGTAAGTTGTTAAATTTTTGTTTTTTTATTAAATATAAACGGTTACAATGAGCGATAGTTACAGTGAAATAGAAAATTTGACTCCACCAAAAATTATGGAACACTCCTCAATAGTAACGCACAATTTATTACCAGCGAAACCGGCAAAAACCGTATTGAACCTAGTTGTAATTTGAAATGAAAAATTTTGAATATAAAATGCAATTTTTTCGTTATTGCAGCTGGTTGTAGAAAAAATAGTATATACAATTCGCATTTAATGGCTCCTAAGACAAATCATATTCTTTACAACACTGAATAAAAACATCATGTGTCCATAAATATAAAGGCGGGTCAGTAATTAGCGAACCTGACGAAAAAGAGCAGCACCAAAAAACGTATTGGCAAACCTTCAATACCTGACAGTCAAGATTTTCGTTCGTTTTGATCGTAAAGTTGATATTTGAGTAGAAAGCGAACTATTTTTAGCTTGTTTTGAAGCATGGAAAAAGTACAGTATCGATTACTGCATTTTTTCCATTACATATACGAGGGCGATTCGTAAAGTATTTTCCATTTGGTTATTTAAAATAACACCAATACATAAAGAGGTTTTTATTATATACAACTTAAAGCTATAATTTTCAGCTATTTTTCTACATAGTTGCCATTAAGGATTGAGATATTTGTCATAGCGATGAAACAGCTTTTTAATGCCCTCTTCATAGTACTCCGCCTGTGAATTAGGCTATGCTGTAACAATGTGTTCAGTGTTTATTTGGATACCTCCTTCCATAAAGTCTACAAGAAGGACACCTTTCTTGTCCCAAAAGACAGTAATCATGACTTTCTCACAGAAATTTAGCAAAGTTGTTACATTTTTTGTTTGTTATAAATCCGTAAAGAAAATAGACCTGTGACAAATGACCTTCGTTATTTAAAAAAAAACGCGAAAACCCCATTTTCTTCTTTTACCTGTAGCACCGATATTTGGCCTTGTAGAGAAAAAATAAAAACACATCCTTGTGGCCATTTCTAGACCTCTATCCAGTGGTGTACTCTAAATTTTATACGACGTTTCGTTTCTTTCTGGCCATCATCAACTATCTAATTTCTTATAGGCGCCATATTGGATTTAGACATCTTCAGAAAGAGTTTTTTTTTCTGATTTCAACCATGTACCACATGCTGACTAAAGTTTTTGAGATTAGGTTTTATTTGAAAGAGTAAATTATAAGATTAAATAAGGTAGCCATGGAATTTCAATCTGTCAAACATTTCATTTATTGTTCATTAATAATACAAAAATGTCATACACTAACGAAGAGAAACGAGATATGATAAGTATATTTTATTCTTCGAACCGAAATTCAACAGTAGCGAGTACAAGATATCTACAATTATATCCAGAACGACAACAGTCTCATCGTACCATTTTTCTAGATCTCGACAGAAATTTGGTCGAGAATGGATCGTTTACTAAGCCGCGTAATGATCAAGACAACAGGAATTTAAATGAAAATCGACAAGATATTTTACAAATGGTAAATTAAAAGCGTGTTTTCAAATTTCATGTTAATCTTGTATTTTTATAAATAAATAATAATCCATGAATTTCTACACGCGAAGTAGCGTCAGAATTAAATTTGTACCAGTCCCGAGTTTGGAGAACTTTACATAAAAGTAGGTTTAAACCATATAGGATCCATGTTAGTCACTCTTTACTGCCTGGAGATAATTTGAGAAGGCTAGAATATTGTAATTGGTTAATGGGAAGGATAGAAAATGACGAAAATTTTTTAAGCAAAATCATCTGGTCAGATGAAACAAAATCTACAAATTCTGGAATGTTCAACAGAAATACGGAGCACTATTGGGCAGTACAAAATCCCCGACAAAACAGGGCTAGAGGACCACAACATCGTTTTGGAATAAACGTTTGGATGGGTATTTTGGCAAATCGTCTCTTAGGAACAGTTATGTATGAAGAACATTTAAATGGAGAAAGATATTTAAACATTTTACGTACATACGTATCTGACTATCTTGACGACAATATCCCATTAAATCAATTACAATATTTATGGTGGCAACAAGATGGCGCAATGCAGCTGTTGTTAGAAATTTCTTAAATCAAGAGTTTGCAAACCGTTGGATTGGAAATAGGGGAGTTGTTGAATGGCCTGCGAGATCACCTGATTTAAGTCCGCTAGATTTTTTTTTATGGGGATATGTTAAAAATAATATTTATAAAGTAGATGCGCCACAAAACATTGAAGAATTACGAGACAGACTTCAGAATGCCTTCGATGCAGTTCCTAGAAGAACTATACAAAGGGCAGTACAAAATGCCAGAAGGCGTGCCCAATTATGCATTACCGAAGATGGCCAGATAATTGAACATTTACTGTAATTGTTTATTGTTTACTTTTCTATGTATTTTTATTAATGTTTTTGTTATCTTGTACTCGCTACTGTTGAATTTCGTTTCGAAGAATAAAAAATACTTATCATATCTCGTTTCTCTTCGTTAGTGTATGACATTTTTGTATTATTAATGAACAGTAAATGAAATGTTTGACAGATTGAAATTCCAAAGGCTACCTTATTTAGTCTTATAATTTATTCTTTCAAATAAAACCTAATGTCAAAAACTATAGTCAGCATGTGGTACATGGTTGAAATTAGATAAAAAAATTATTTCTGAAGATGTCTAAATCCAATATGGCGCCTATAAGAAATTAGATAGTTGATGATGGCCAGAAAGAAACGAAACGTCGTATAAAAATTTAGAGTACACCACTGGATAAAGGTTTAGAAATGGCCACAAGAATGTTTTTTATTTTTTCTCTACAAGGCCAAATGTCGGTGCTACAGGTAAAAGAAGAAAATGGGGTTTTCGCGCTTTTCTTTTAAATAACGAAGGTCATTTGTCACAGGTCTATTTTCTTTACGGATTTATAACAAACACAAAATTTAACAACTTCGTCAAATTTAAACCTATACTCTATCTCCAATAATAAGTGAGATCCCCATGATGAGGGCCGAAAATGGATCAGCCTGTATATACCAAACCTGCCTTGTGTAGGAGTTGGGGTTGGCGTTTCACCCTCAAATATTCAAATTGAACCTCCATAAGAAAATACATGAGATTTTGTGCTCGAACCCGCATAGCTTATCTACTGCATCCATCGTGAACAAAATTTGTCCTATCCTAAATGTTCAGTAACAACTTCGTACAAAACTATTCATGTAATTTGAGGGGAAAAGGCACTCAATCGCCGATTTTCACGAATTTTTCCTTCGACATTACCCACAAGTTCCTTCGTCACAACAGCTGGTCTTCCTCTCCGTGCTTTATCATGGACATTAGTTCGTCCTTCTCTAAAAGATACGGCGCCATCAACTATACTGTCGCTCATGACATTTTCACCGTAAACAAAACAAAGTTCACGATGAATCTCAACAGCCTTCATGTTCTTTGGTCTCAGAAATCGGATAAAAGCACGCCATTCAATGTCGGCGGGATATTCAATTACAACAGCCATTTTAAACGACCAAAATAGCACAAAAGAATGTCCGAACGAATCTTTAACTAGCACTGCTAGACTCACACTAAACCAGACTACACCGCAGCGCTGCAATCTCGCCGATATCCCCACTCTTCTGCTCACTGAGTGGAAATGCAACTTACTTTACGAATCGCCCTCGTAGTCTATTACCTAACATAAGAAATCGGTTTCAAAAAATAGTTTTAATATTAAATTCTTATTTTAGAAAACAATAAATCGTATTAATTATTTTGAATATTATACGTATGTAAATGTAATGAATCTATCTTATTTAACTCGAACAGAAGTCGATTCCTTTTACAACGATTCATTTCCAAATCGATTTTTCAAGAGCTGAACGCTGCGGTAAAGGTTCTTTGTTCCGAATAAGCGAAGTAATACCCATAATTCTGCTTTTAAACTACTCACGAACAGGGACAGGATTTATGTGTATATGTTTTAGCTTCTTTGGCATTTGTTTATTATTTAACATTTATCTCTCATATTAACTTGTCAATGTTAAATTATTGAAATATTTCAGAAATTCCGATAACATTTTTTTCATATTCATGAGATTATTTTTATTTAAAATAGATATAAAACTAATGGTTAAAATCATTACTTTTGTAATATTTTTAATTTAATTTACACAAGTATTGTAGTATATTACATGTTAAGCAATCTATCCACAAAGACTACAAAAAGTTTGTTTCCTTCTCGCAGCAATCGACGCCTGGAGATGTTCGTGCTTTCTGGAACTTTGTTAATTCGCGAAGGAAAAAATCAAGTCTACCCCAACGACTTAGTTATAATGGGATTGAATCTGACAAACTTGAAGAAGTGTGTGATATGTAGAGAACGTACACGCTTACCAAATGACGCAAAGCCCAGTGCAGTGCTGGCGAAAGGCTGTATTTCTAAAATATTTAATTTTATTTATATAATTGGAAAACAAACGGGTGGTGATCTATAAAATTACGAAATACATATGTATTTGTTGAAAAGTTGTATTTATAAAGTTTTTAATTTTATTTATATAATTGGAAAACATACGGGTGGTGATCTATCTATCTAAAATTACGAAATACATATTTATTAATTAATTTAATTTATATAATTGGAAAACAAACGGGTGGTGATCTATAAAATTACGAAATACATATGTATTTGTTGAAAAGTTGTATTTTTAAAGTTTTTAATTTTATTTCTATAATTGGAACATTTTTATTTGTTCATTTTGTCGTTCAAGTTGAGTAAAGGAGTATTAATATTGACTAGCAATAGTTTCTCAAGGTTTTCTTCTGTCAATTTTGTTCTATTTGAATTAAGTACATCCTTATAAATAGAAAACGTCCTTTCTACATCGCAACTGGTTATAGGTGCATACTGGAAATATTCTTTTATTTCTTCATATTTAGCCGTTAGATTTTGTGGAATTGTCTCCATACATAATTGCTGCAATGTAATTAAATCTGGATTTCTATTAAGAATTGCTTCAAACTTTTGCCCAAAGCCACATCCAAAGTCACTTGGAATACTTTTCAAATTATTAACAGCCACATCTAATGTGGTTAATCCGTCATTTAATTTGAGATTTCGATTTTCAAAATAAGTGATTAGTTTTGGCAATTTTCCAAAGTGTTCGTGAAGAAAGTACAACTGATTTTTTAAATTTGGGATTTGTGTGGGCTCCTTGCACTCACCAATACTTCTAGCATCCTCCTTTAGCAGTGTTACGAAATGTTTTAGACTATCGAAATTCTCAGCATAATAACTAGTAGCTTCCAGACATGTTCCCCATCTAGTTATTACTGGAGTAGGAGGCAGTGACAGAGATGGAAATTTTTCCCTGAAAAGAGCTACTCTCAATGGTGCTTTTCTGAAAACTTTTTTAAAAGCTGATACAAGTCTATCAACTTCCGGAAAAGTGTCTCTGATATATTCACAGATTCTGTGGAGAGCATGTGCTACACAAGTAATATGCAGCATATTAGGATATGTTTTCTTCAATAGTCTGCCTGTTTTTAACATATACGCAGCACTATCACTGACAAATAAAAGTATTTTTTCTTTGTACGTGGCGTCCGAATGAAGCATTTTTTGCATATTCTCCTTAATGGTTTCAGCAACTGTTTCCGCATCAACTCTATTTATAACACTTGTTGCTATTACATATGAGTTATAGGGAATAGTTGGATATAGTACACCAGCCACAACATTTACCACACAGCGTCCTAACATATCCACCGTTTCGTCGGCGCTTATCCATATGTATTGATTTAAAAGATGGCTTCTAATGCGTTCTACTGTTCTCGTATAGCACCTAGAAACATAATATTTGCGTAAAGTTGATTCATCAGGAACATTTCGACCAGTAAATTTTTTCAGAAATGTCTTCAAAATTGGATTGTTCAATTTAAATAATGGAATATTAGCTGCCACAGAAGTTTCACAGAGTTCTTCGTTAAAATTGTTAGATTCCAACGGGTTCAATTTTTTTTCGTGCTTTAACGATCCTACGTGACGTTTTACGGTTGATTTATTGCAATTTTTCAATAACGTTTCACACACTTCACAATAAATTTCGGAATCACTGGCAATGTACATACAATCAGTATGGCCCTCAATCCAACTCGCCATTGTTTCACGATGCCATTCTCGACGCTCTTCCATTGTCTGAAAAAGTAAGAATATTCTAGATCCAGATAAACGAAATTAAATAACGAAATTTTATGCACACTTACGTGAAAATAATTGGAAGATGTTGCTTAAATGAAAAGAAAAGGAATGTACGTGCTATTTCTCTTACGAAATACGATAAACTTATTTATTTTATCTACGTACACGACACCACTGAAAACAATATATTCTCCGAATACAATAGCTGGGTTGTCCATTGTTATCGCTGCGAGACCAGGTGGCCGAGTAAGTCAAACAAATACTTCATTGAATTACGCCGGGATGTACTGAGCGACGTTATACACAATTCCAATTGCCGATTGCGTTTTATGGAAATTGCATCCGTTCTCTATATATTACATGTTAAGCAATCTATCCACAAGGACTACAAAAAGTTTGTTTCCTTCTCGCAGCAATCGACGCCTGGAGATGTTCGTGCTTTCTGGAACTTTGATAATTCGCGAAGGAAAAAATCAAGTCCACCCCAACGTCTTAGTTATAATGGAATTGAATCTGACAAACTTGAAGAAGTGTGTGATATGTGATATGTGTGATATGTTTGCAAATTTTTTTGGAACAGTATATGTCAGCCATATAGATACAGCCACTAATTTTTCTAAACTTGATCCGTCTCATTTCACAAAACCATTTACTCTTAATAATGTAATCATTGACAGCGACATTGTGTTTTCTAAACTTTCCTCTCTGGAAGGTCGTTTCAGTCCTGGACCGGATGGTATTCCGGAATATTTCCTCAAAATGTGCAGTTGCCCTTTATCTCTTCCTTTATCAATTATTTACCAGCTTTCTATAAAATTAGGATGTTTTCCCAATCAATGGAAATTTTCTCATATTTTTCCAGTTTTAAAGTCTGGTGACAAATCGCTTATTAGTAATTACCGTCCAATATCTTTACTATCAAATATTTCAAATGTTTTTGAGCATATTGTATCTGGTTCTATCTATGACACCTTCCGTGAAGTAATTCACATTAATCAACATGGTTTCTTGTCTGGCCGTAGCACCCAAACGAACTTATTGCAGTTTTGCTGGTATATTAATGACGCGCTGGAGAGAGGTTCTCAAGTTGATACTGTATATGTGGATGTGGATTTTTCTAAGGCTTTTGACCGTGTTGACCACAATCTATTGCTCCACAAACTTGGTCTATAAGGAATTGGTGGTAGCTTGATTTTGTGGATTGCTCTTACCTCATAGGTCTCAATTAGTTAAGTTGTCATCGAAAACATCCAGACCTATATCGGTTATTTCCGGTGTTGCTCAGGGCAGACACTTAGCACCAATTCTCTTTCTGCTTTTTATAAATGATTTGTATAAATACTTCACTTTTTCCAACTTCTTGACCTACGCTGATGATTTGAAAATATTTAAATGTGTGGACTCTTGGAATGGCGGTAGAGCGCTTCAGGATGATATTGATTTGTTAGTGGCATGGTGTATAAACAACAATATGTCTCTTAATCTTGGTAAATGCCATATTATCACTTTTTCAAAGAAAAATAATACTTATGTTTTTAATTACATGTTGCATGGTACAGCCCTGAAGAGTTGACCACGTTACCGACTTGGATGTTATTTTTTATGGTAATTTATTATTAATTTTACATATAGATCATATTATAAATAAATCCTTGCAGTTATGCGGATTCATTAAATGTGTATGCAGTGACTTCACGAACATCATCTATATTATACAAATTTATAACGCCCTGGTCAAGTTTATATTCGAGTATTGTTGTGTG
Source organism: Melolontha melolontha (assembly GCA_935421215.2). NCBI lineage: Eukaryota > Metazoa > Arthropoda > Insecta > Coleoptera > Scarabaeidae > Melolontha > Melolontha melolontha. Next base: position 149,331,307 of record OW285238.1, read on the forward strand.
GTATAGTCTTTTTATCATGGGGTTTATATAGATCGAATTGAGCGAATTCAGCATAAAATGGATAACTTTATACTCTTCAAATTAAAAATTGACAAAAACATATATAATTACGCGAAGAGATTACAACTACTGGGTATTGAATCGCTGGAGAATAGAAGGCATAAAGCATTTATTAAGGTTGGATATTAGCTGTTACATAATAACATAGACTGTTCTGACGTTCCTTTTCTGTTGCTTTTCCATGTTCCACCGTTTTGTGGTCGCTCAGGTGACACGTCTCATGTTCGTTTCCATCGAACTGAATATGGTAAGCATGACCCCATGGACCGAGTTTTATTAGAACTGAATCTTTTATCTGGAGTCGATTTACATAATATTACAAACCACGCCTTTCTGCAATTCCTGAAAAATTTGCGATTTCCTTGATTCTTCTTTATTTATAACATTTATAATTATAATTTCCAAACTTGTGCACTTTTTTTTTATTTTGTATGAAATTGTACTATTTGGAATTTGTTTTCTTGTAATGTACAATGAATAAATAAATTATCCGAATAACAGTTAGGGCCGATCAGATGGGCCACAATTTTTCATTACTTACAAAATATTTCATTCGATTTTCTTTACATGTAACAATTTTCCTGCTAGATAACACAGGCCTGCATTTTTCAACACTTTGAAAGTTGATTTAAAAATTTTAACTGTTTTCTAGTAATTGGGTAGCGCTGATTTCAAATCTGCTTTTATTTTTTTTTGTATCACGTAAGGTTATTTTTCAAACCAGTAAAATCAAAAAATATAGAAAAAACACGATTTATTACTTATAAGCTAGTTTTATATTATATTAAAAAAATACAAAAATATACACATAGAAACTATTAGAAATAGTTATTTATTTTTATGCTTCTGAAAAAAACGTTTTCGTTTTTCAGAAAAGCTTCGTTTGGTTGTTTTTCTGTCATATTCAGCTAAAGGAAGATCTCTTCTCAATGTTCAACAGTAATCGGCCATCATTTTTGTGTCCCAGCGCCCTTGGTATCCTTTTTCCATCTCTTTAATATAATATATATAAGGTTTTCTGGGAAATATTCCAAATGAGAATGTAAAAAGTGAATTTTTGTGCTCATATTGCAACCAAGAATCCTGAATCTTTCCAGCATATTTTAAACGATCTCAACATAGTTTGCGTCTTTATAATTCCCTAGAAACTTATGTACAATTTCATTAAAAGCATGCCATGCATGTTTTTCCTTATCTTCCATCACATTTTCAAATTCTTGATCTTTCACCAAGCTCCTAATCTGCGGGCCTACAAAGATTCCCTCCTTTAATTTTGCCTCTGACAGAGTCGGAAATGTTTTACACAAATATTTAAAACCTTTTTCCTTCTTTGTTTAATGCCTTAACAAATTGTTTCATAAGTCCAAGTTTTATGTGAAGCGGTGGAAGTAACACTTTTTGAGGGTCAATAAGACCCATTACATTTTTTTTATTATTATTATTACATTTTTGGTTCCAGGTGTTAAAGTCACCCTTTGTGGTCAGTCTCTTTTTATCCAATGCTGTTCTCGATTTCTGCTATGCCATTCGCACAGGAAGCATGGAAATTTAGTATATCCAGACTGCTGACCCAAGAGAAGGCCTAAAATTTTTAAATCTCCACACACTTCCCAGTTGTGATTTTCAGATTGTATTCTTAAAAGTAATTCCTGTAAATTTTCATAGTTTTCCTTTAAATGAACAGAATGGCCGACCGGAACAGAAGCAAAAACATTGCCATTAGGTAAAGGAACAGCTTTAAGACTCCTTCTTGAAGAGTCGATGAAAAGTCTCCAGTCAGAGGGTGTGTACTCAGGAGCTCCGAAGAAAGTAAGTAGATCAGCAATTGCTTGGCAGTACACGAATGGTCCGTTTTGTGCAAAATATTTTACAAATCCAGCCTCACGATTTAAATACCAAGAGAAGGTAGTTTCTGGGGCAAGCAATTTTTTTTGTTTCAACCTAGACCCCAGTACTTCAGAAAGATCTTTTGAAAGTCCCAAATCTCTTACTAAATCATTCAGTTCGGCTTGTGAAAATAGCTGAGGTTGGTTTTGACCTGAGGTTGATGGTTCAAAATCACTATCCATCTGTACGGAGCTGGAAGTTGAAGAGGTTTCAATATCTTCTTGTAGTACTTTGGGGGGTATAGGTATTGGTACATGATCACTGTGAGGAACTGGTCTGATAGCTGATTTAATATTGTTTGGGCACAAAATATGTTTCAAAGTTTTTCTATTATGCCCCTTAATATCATAAAGACAAAAGTAGCAATCTTGATGATGATTTTGCGGTTCTCTCCAAACCATCGGTATTCCAAAAGGAAGCCTTTTTCTATTCCCTTTGGTCCAATGTCTTAAACCTTCTTCACATACCTTACAAACAACGTGCGGTGCCCAATCTTTATCTTGATCTCCTAATTTGATTTTAAAATAAGCATAATATGCATTTTTCACAAATTCACCAATTGGTCTCTTAAACTGTTTCTAGACGAAATATCCACAAATATAACAGAAATCATCTGGTTTGTTTTTGCAACACCGGCTAGCCATATTTTTAAGCAATGTTTATTTATCAAATACCACGCACAACACTAAAGACAAATTAATTTTACTTGTTTAATGAAGTAAATGACATTAAAATATACATTTTGTTTGGAGTGGTAAACTTGAAATCCTTCTTCGCAGTACTAATAAAGTAAAAGCATAATAAATAGGATTTAGCAGGTAAAAATTCCCGGAAATCTTGTCCAAAATTAATACATGTAATAAAAGATTTACATAACAAATTTCTTTAAAACCACAACAGGAAATCATTTTTGGGTTAATACCTAGAATTTGAAGTAGTACATATTTTAAAATGTATTAAAACGCCTATTATAAGATTTTTTTTATATTTTTCTCTTTTTCTTTCGTGCAAAAAAAATCTGTGGGTGGTAGAGACCAACTGTATTTTAATTAGTTATTGCTATATAAAAACTGAGCTTAACAAACAAAAATCACGTCATCACAAATTTTATGCAGGCCTGTGTAATTATAGTCGTTCTACTGCAGCATAAATGAGAATATCTAATTCTTCATTTTGTGAAGTTCGTTTCTTTTTATGTTGTTGCGGATATAAGCAACCGTAGCTTTCAAAATTATTAATAATGCGATATACCGTCTTACACACTATGTTCTTTTCAAATTCTGTTTGAAATGAACGTATAATTTGTCTGGTGACTGACCAAGACGATGACATTTAATAACAAATTGCTTGTCTTCAAGTGAAAAAATTTCCACAACTATTTATAAATCAATATCAACAGCAAGCAACTGTTAACAAAAGAAAATATTAGATAATAGCATACAATAATATATATTTTTTAATATTTACTTGACACATAATGAAATTATTTAATTACATTAAAGAATTTTCTGATTCTTGTGATCTCAGCCATCTCGAAACAGTTTATCATAATGGAATTTGATTTTGAGATACAATCATCTCCAAATGACACTTTCATTGTCAACAAAATTCTTTCCAAAAGAAAGGAATTTTCGCATAAATATAAATAGCAGTTTTGGCCGCGTAACAAGACGACAAAATTAAAGAATACTTTTACATGTTTTGCTTAAATACATTAGTCCTCATACTTTTCAAATATAATAATGTAAAACCATCTTAAATTAAAGTCCGAAAACTTAATTCTAAGTAATAATAAATTATTTCCAATACTGCACATGTAGTTAATGTATATTCATGAATAGCAAGATAATCGATTATACTCTAGCGAAGTACGAAACGTATAATAAAACGATTTCTTCATTCAACCTGAATAAATATTTAACTTAGGCTTTCTTTTATATCCATGTCTTATAGCACTTGAATGTATTAGAGCTCTATGATTTATAAATTAGATTCCGAAAGAACAATCTTTACTAAATTTAACTTAAAACGTATTTTTTATGATCTATTTGATTTGGTGGCGAGCATTCGGGAAGGCTTGAAATCACTTTGCGGCGCTGCAAACAATTCGTGGTAGCGGACACTTGGAATCATTTAAATGTTTACTTGCGGTTAAAAATTTAAAATGCTCTATTTGAAATATAATTTAAAGATAAGTGAAACTACTTATTAGAAACCCACTATAATAATATTTGTTTTTTTTTCCAAGCAAAATAAAATATTTGAATAACACTATTTATAACGGGTGTTCAGAAACATTCGAAGTCAAGTGGGCTCTGAACAAAAAATCGTATATCTTTGCTTAAGTATCTGATTTGTAATAATTATTAAATGTCAACTGTTGTCTGTCACGTACACAAAGCATTCATGGTTGAAGCATATTTTCGATATGGTCAAAAGATCGATGGCTTCGACAAACTGGTAGTGTGGGACGCCAAGAGGGTGGTGGGCGACCAAAAGTCCGGACAGAAGAAGTGATTGGGAATGTTAGAGAAATAATGACTGATGCCCCTAAAACTTCAGTAAGAACTCTTGCTCAACAAACCGGGTTGTCAGTTGGTTCTTGCCATAAAGTTTTAAAAGAAGATTTACAGTTATTCCCATATCGTATAACTTGTTTGCAAGAAATCCTCGATATTGATTATCCGCGACGAGTAGTATTTTGCGAATGGTTTACAAATAATTTTAATGATGATGTCCTAGACAAAACTTTCTTTTCAGACGAAGCATGGTTTCGTGTTAGTGGATATGTTAACTCGCAAAACATGAGAATGTGGAGTGATACAAAGCCCAATAATTTTTATGTTGAAGCTCCTTTACATCCTCAGAAAGTTGGTGTTTGGGGCCCTATAAGTAGAAGAAGGATTATTGGTCCAATTTTTTTTAATGGTACCTTAACTGCAGAAAGATATCGACAGGAAATACTATTGCCTTTCTTTAATCAACTTCGCGATGATGAACTAGCTTTGGGATACTTTCAACAAGATGGTGCTAGAGCTCACACAGCGGGGGAAACAATGAATATGTTTCAAGAAGTGTTTGGAAATCGTTTAATTAGCTTGAACAGCAATCATAAATTTCCTCCAAGATCTTGTGATCTTACACCGTGAGATTACTATTTATGGCCTTTTTTAAAAAATTCAATTTATCAAGTACCAGTGCAAGATTATATAGATCTCCAAGACAGAATTATAAATAAAATTAGTGAAATTAGAAATAGTCCCATACTGCAAAATGTGCAATTTATGATATTTATTATAAGGTTGTAATCTAAGGACTCTACAAACAATTTATGTGTTTCAAATTTATTTTAAGCCATTTCTTACAATAATTTGTTGAATTGTTGAATGTTAATATATTAAAGTAGTACGATAACTAGATACTATTGTCACTATAAGATGAATAAAACCTTTACTTGTAAAGTTATTTCCTCTTAATTTTGCATTGTCTTTTTACATGTTACTACAGATTAGATGAGCTTTATTACATAAGAATGAACAGCATATTAATTGGATTATGTAATTCTTTCCAGTTATCGCATGAAGAGGTGCTATTGTTCAGCAAGAATTCTCTAAAATATCAAAATACTTAATTTGAAATTTGCAAATTAATTACTGTTACCTTCTAAAATCATTACTTGACTAGTTTATATTAATTAATATGGCATATTAAAGTAATATATTTCGACATAAACTGACATTTGCGTGTATGATAACCTATAAAATTGTATTAAGTAAATGTATCAATCTATATCAGACATGACTTCATATTTTCAAGGACTACTTTGACTTCGAATGTTTCTGAACACCCGTTATTTCCGAAACTGGCAAAACTACTGTTGCCAGCCGCCATCTGACATAATCTATCGAAAAGTTTGACATTTTTAACGGTACGTGTACAATGGCGGCATTAAAAAGCGCGTACAACTCTTTAGGCTACATTTCGCAATATTTTAATAATGTAAATCAGTCTATGCCTGTTTTGACTTTTTTAAAACGTCAAACGGAAATTCATATAAATTAACATAATCTATATTTCTAATAAAAGTATATATCATATATAATTTAAAAGAATCCTAATATTTTAAAGCAGCTCCATTACTATTTATTACGTGTTTCAAACGCTAAGGCATAGAATATATGCATAAACGAATATAGACCGGAGAAATTTCGCTCCAAAGTTCTTCAATCTTGTTTGCTAACTCCGGGGCATTTGCAGAAGTTATTGTTGTACATTTGCTTCGTGATAACTATAACCCCATATGTTCTCCACTGGGTTTAAATCCGGGCTTTTAGAAGGCCACGGCAAACGCGTCACGTCATTTTCCCGAAACTAATTTTGAACTGCTGTAGATGTATGGACAGGGCAATTATCATTTTGGTATATGAAATTTCTATCAGGAAATAAAATTTCTGCCGATGGCAGGAAAACGTCTTGTAAGATTGTAATATACGTATCGGAAGTAAATCTGTTCTCAATTCCCCAACAGACCCCTGGGCCTTGCACACAAATCGACGCCCAAACATTTACTGGGAATCTTCCGCTGTTATTAGTTTTTTTGGATGTAATTTTGTTCGAAGCTTGAATTCGGTGGTCTGTAGACTCAAATGCTTCCATTGTATGTGGATTGTAAAACCTTCTCATCAGAGAAAATTACATTTTCCCAAAATGTTAAGTTATGGGGAAGAAATTCCAAGGCAAAGCCAACCCTTTGCTCTTTATTCCGCTCCGTTAGAAATACTTTCTTAACAGCCGCTCGATTTCTTAAATCTGTATATTTCATAATGCAGTTCCCTGCAATGCGCACGCGCTCAGGGAAATTTAGTTATATGTTTATATCGCGATTAGATTACGATATAAAATACGGTTAGCTTTTGAAAAATAGGACACAATTACACAGAAAAATTTCAAGTGTACGCGTTTTTTCATGACGCAATTGTACATGCAATGTTTTAATAACATGGCCAATAAAAAAATGTTTGTAACATAAAGCTGAATAACATATTGTGGTAGAAATATGGTAGTAAATATGGAAATGGCTAAGAAAAGGTTGTAACACGTTTTCCCGTTACATTAGACAAACCATATGTAGAAAGGTACCACAGATAAGCTCCTTATAGATAGCCGATGCCGTAAAAACGTAAAATTACGCAGGTTGTATGCATGCTAGGCGTTTTATTACAAATTTTAAGATATATAGATCGTTGCGGGAACAAGTGGTGAAAGGGAACACATCGTTATGCCACATGATTTGATTGAGGGGCACACTCTGTGAGCGTTCTAGGGTTCCATTTCGACTAAAATGCCGTGCCAAGTTTCGTATTCTCTTCATTTGTTATAACTAGGGACCGGACATGAGAGGCCGGTGACTCATCGCCTACGGGCGTACTATTGAAAATTTGTATTTTTAAAGTGTTTTTAATTTTATTTTATAATTGGAAAACAAACGGGTGGCGATCTATAAAATACGAAATAAATTTTTATTTGTTCATTTTGTAGTTCAATTTGAGTAAAGGAGTATTAAATTAACTAGCAATACTTTCTCAAGGTTCTCTTCTGTAAAATTTGTTCGCTTTGAATGAAATACATCCTTGTAAATAGAGAAGTCCTTTCTACATCGCAACTGGTTATAGATGCATACTGGAAATATTCTTTTATTTCAGCGTATTTAGCAGTTAGATTTTGAGGCACTGTCCACATACTCAATTGCTGTAATGTTATTAAATCTGGATTTCTATTAAAAACTGCGTCTTACTTTTGCCGAAGGCCACATTCGAAGTCACTTGAAAATTATTAATGGCCACATCTAATGTGGTTAATCCATAATTTTAAAAAGTATACTTTTTAAAAGAGAACAGTTATTTTTTTGTCAGAAATGATTTGAAATTGTGTATTTATCAAATCAGAAATAAAAATGAATAATTAACAATTTTTAGTATTTACAAAAAATATTAACTAGAAAAATTAGTATCGTCCGAACATTAACTTGTTAGGGCTCGTAATAGACCAATCGGCCTTAATTTTAGCAATTATTCTGAATTTAGTCAAATTATTTAAGTCAAGTCAAATAAGATTTAAAATGTCGGATTACTTCTTTATATACTTCTGTAATGATAGGGCCTTTCTTCATGTATTCAATTAACAAGATTCCTTTTGTATCACAAAATACCCTGGCCATCAGTTTTCCCGATGAATTTGGCGTCCTTTTTTGGTGGTGAGGATTGTTTGTGAACCCACTGCATGGATTATTGTTTTGTCGGTGGATCCCAATGATGCACCCACGTCGCATCATGTTATAGTTTTCGAAAAAAACGTCTTTATCGTCAGCTAAAACTCTTAAGTTTTCCTCACCAATCTGTTGCCGACACAAATTTTGTCCCGGACTAAGCAATCTGGGAATCCACCATCGTACTGACAATTGGTTCATTCTTAAATCATCATGTAAAATTCATAATACTGTAGCTTCTAATGTCTGCACTTCCACAGCAATTCATTTTCGAAGTGCTAAAACCTATTCATAAACTTTCTTGATGTTTTCCTTAGTTCTTGCTTCAATAGGCCTTCCGCATCTTGGATGGTCTTGAATTGATTCCTTACCCCATCGAAATTGCTTAGACCACGATTATACATAAAATACCATGGCGTATCTTCTTTATACACGTTAGTCATCCTCTGATTAATATTTTTGGGTGCATTTCCTTTCGTCAAGACTTTTATCACGTTTCTATGTTCTAATTGAATTTGACTTATTTTTGGTTAAATAAAACTCAACAAAACGCTCTGGATTTGGACTAAACCTGGTCAGTATAAATCCAGATGACAGCTATTTGAGACCACTTAATTTTTTCATGACTAGGTAGATAATATAAAAATCTCCCCTCGTATATGCGTTAATATACAAATAAATAAAACACACATAAGATGTTTTAGATTTACACTTTATTAATAAGATAATGACAGCTGTTTCGCTAACATAGTAGCTTCTTCAAATTCAACTTAAGACTAAAGATACATACAATATACAGCGTTAAATCAGGTAGTTAACCCAAGTTAAAATTCTAGGAACTATTACATTTATATTTAGCTTTTTGAAAACCACTATGTCCTACTTGTGTGAGGTTTAAGTTTAATAATATAACATAAGCAACTAAGAAACAATATTTCAATGGGTGAACAGATTTAACAGTGGGAATGAATTCAAGTCTAATTTATCGTTTAGTAACATTTCTGAGTTTTTGGGTTTATTAATTTCTAAAGACTCTAAATAATTTAGTTTTCTACCTTTATTTTCTACATGTATAATATCGAATTGTAAATTAAATTCGTGTTCATTCTCTATTAAATGATTTGAGTAGGTTGAGTCAGTTTTCTTATTGATATAAGAATGATAGTGGTCTTGGATTCGTTTTTTAAAAGTTCTACCTGTCTGTCCAATATATGATTTGGTACATGATCCGCATGATAACTTATAGACTCCTGATTTATTGTCTTTGGTAGTTTTTTCTTTATTATTTTTAATTCTAGCCAAATATATTAAAAATAATAAAGAAAAAACTACCAAAGACAATAAATCAGGAGTCTATAAGTTATCATGCGGATCATGTACCAAAACATATATTGGACAGACAGGTAGAACTTTTAAAAAACGAATCCAAGACCACTATCATTCTTATATCAACAAGAAAACTGACTCAACCTACTCAAATCATTTAATAGAGAATGAACACGAATTTAATTTACAATTCGATATTATACATGTAGAAAATAAAGGTAGAAAACTAAATTGTTTAGAGTCTTTAGAAATTAATAAACTCAAAAACTCAGAAATGTTACTAAACGATAAATTAGACTTGAATTCATCCCCACTGTTAAATCTGTTCACCCATTGAAATATTGTTTCTTAGTTGCTTATGTTATATTATTAAACTTAAACCTCACACAAGTACGACATAGTATAGTTTTCAAAAAGCTAAATATAAATGTAATAGTTCCTAGAATTTTAACTTGGGTCAACTATCTGATTTAACGCTGTATATTGTATGTATCTTTAGTCTTAAGTTGAATTTGAAGAAGCTACTGTGTTAGCGAAACAGCTGTCATTATCTTATTAATAAAGTGTAAATCTAAAACATCTTATGTGTGTTTTATTTATTTGTGATATGGATTTACACAGTGGCGGCTCTTGATGACGTACGATGTGCGCTGCTGCACGGATGAGACTACTTCGAACTATTTCGGAAGATTTCGGTACGGTTACTTGCTTCTCTGTATATATGAAAGCTTAAACGAAGCAGTCTCATCCGTGCAGCAGCGCACATCGTACGTCATCAAGAGCCGCCACTGAGTTTACATCAAGCAAAGGTCGAAACAATGAAAGAATGCGTTAATATACTCTAAATTATTGCTTTGTTTCCATATTATTCATTTTTTTTCGATAGTGTTTTAAAGTATGTGATTTAGACATATTGCAATGGATTTTTCCCCGAAGAAAGAAATTAAAAGAAACGATAAAAGACTATATATTTATGTACATTTTTTCCAGAAAGATAATTATAAAGATTTCATATTTTATGTAAAAATTTATTATAATGTGTATTTTTGTCCACGATTGTAGATCGTTCGTGACGGTCGGATGTTTGCAGTTCCCGCCAAATTGGAAGTTGTAGTATTTGTATATTGTAGCTTTTTTGATTTATTTTATGTTAGGTGGGGCTATCATGCTGTTTCCGGGATACTGATGCTTTTAGAGATTTATTAGTTTTTGAGCAGATAGGTCGAGTTTTTATTGCTATTGAATAGAACTTAATTTTATTCAATTTAAACTTTGGATAATTTCGGTTTGTGTTTTGTGAGGTGTTTTGATGTGTTTAAATTCATTCTCGAATTTTACAAGTCTTTGAAACTTGTAATTTAATTCAAATTGACCTAGCTGTAAATCTCTCATTTTTTGTGAAGTGGCTACATTAATTAATGTATGTATATTTCTGTTAATATTATATTTAAGTATTTAGAAATAATTCTATAACATTGATGAGCTCAGTAAAATCATTAGATTTTAGTTTATAATATTTTTATAATCAGAGAAATATTAAGAAAAGTTATCAGATTTTTGGAAGTGTTTTTTTTTAAAATAAAATATTCTAGAACGATAGAAGGTGGGAAAATCTTTTTGCTTCATGTTATTTGTGCGCATGAATTTAGTTTCGGGTTGCGTGCGAAAAATAGATAGTTTTCTATTTTGACGTTTGATATTGGGATAACGTAATTGTTTATATCTGATAGTTTTTTTTTATATTTAATTTATAATTTTGCTCGTGGTCAATTTTGATGAGGTTTTTTTAGCTTTTGCTGTCACATAGTATCAAAGTTTTTCCTCATATGATAGATGTTTCAATATAACTTTATACTTTGTAAAGTTAAAAAAAAAATTTTATTTTTATTTATTAGAAATTTAAGGGGGGGAAATTTTTGTTTAATTACCTAACACCTATTGTTTTAATTCTATTACCCGTATCCATGAGGATAAACTCTGAAGATTAAGGAGCTCCAGGAAGGCGTACCCGACTGAGTATAGCAGGGAATTTACTGTGCATAGTGAATAAAAATAAATAAGCAATCAACATCATAATTCACTGCAATATGTTAAAAAAGAACGCAATATAATCATTCATTATTTCATAGTTGTTTAAATATGGCTAATCCTTTTCTAGAATTAGAATTATTACTAAGTGTACATATTTCTAACATTACTAATTACATATATTCAAAACGACAATATATTTACTATAATTCCATGGATACAAACACGTCCTTCTTATTTATTGGCCAACTCACATCATTAAATACATCTATGTTCACTATTATTACAATTATTAAGATGAGTATAGCAAGCGCCAGATAAATTGGCGAGTTCGCGCAGGATTGAAAGTATTGGGGAGATTTGTATTTAAGCCTGACTTACATTAATAATATTTTAGTGTACGGGTTTTATATGTCGGGCAGCGTACATATTCAAATCTCTAACATTGTGCTCAATTTTTTCGTATAAGATTTATTTTGCTCTCTTTATTCACACAATATCTTTCGTCTTAAATTAACATAGTTACACAATCTAGGCTAACCCTAGAATGACTTATAAGGAAAATTTCTTTGAATACTCTCTTTTGTATCGTTCATCTCAAATACACCTTAATAATTACTTATATGTTTGTACTGAATTTTTGTCGAATTAAAACAGACTAAATTAAACCTGATTGATGAGTCTGAAGGTTTCAATCTCGTCAGTCTTCCTATTTCTTCTTCTTGTTAATTTGTTATGATGCACCGACACTCTTTCATGAAACACTTAATTTTTTAATTTAATTTCTTTAATCAATGGAGTTTTCACGTCACTGTTTATTAGGTATACTATTTGGCACGTACCACAACGCACTCACTATAAGGCGAAGAACTTTGTTTTTGTGCTTTGAATAATTTGGTTGTTTGCATTGCTTGCGTCTCTCTATAATTGAATACCGTAAGGCCATATAGGTACATAATGGTTTTATAAATAAGCAGTTTGTTACAGAGTGTGAGTTATGATTGTTTGCCTAATATTTAGTTCCTTTCTTTTGGGAAAAGATGTATTTCTGTAAAGTCATCCTTCGATTCACATGCATATCCGAATGAACTAATTTTAATTTTAAACATTACTTATATGAGAGTGTAATAATAATTTAATAATTGTGCCGATTACACAGGTCTACAAAATTAAACTTTTTGACAGATGTTTTTATTTTGAAAACTGATTTTATATAATTTTAATAGGCTGATTTCAAAAATTCTATGCATTTATTTGTATCACGTAAGGTTTTTTTGCAAATATTAAATGAAAAAAAACGATATTTCTAAAAAAATTTATTTGTTTATTGAGTAAAAAGGTGGAATATAAGTTAAAAAAGTGGAAAAAAATATACTCAGTCTTTTTTAAGTGAAATCTTTGTCTTTTTGCCAGAAAGCTGCGTTGTCCGGACATTCGGTTGTATGATTTTAAGGGCATATCCCGTTTTAACATCCAGCAGTAGTCCGCCATCATCGTTATGCTCCATCTGCCTTGGTATCGCCGTTCCATTTCCTTAATTTCTTGGTGAAACCTCTCTCCCTGTTCTTCGCTAACTGCTCCAAGATTTTCAGGAAAATAGTTCAAGTGTGAAAACAGGAAATGCACTTTCAAACTCATATTACAACCTAGACGATGAAAGTGTTGTAACATATTTTGAACAATATTTTCGTAGTTTTCGTCCTTAGAGTTCCCAAGAAACTTATCAATTACTTCTTTAAATTTTCATACGTTTCCAATAAAAATGTACCGAATGGGCAACGGGAACCGAGGCCAGCTCGTTACCATTGTGCAATAAAACGCCTTTTAAACTACGCTTACTTGAGTCAATAAACAGGCGCCATTCTTCTTTTACATACAGCACATTTCCTAATTTTGAAATTAAGTCAGGAATATTGTTGCAATCCACTAGCGGTCCGTCTTGATTAAAATATTGACATAACTCTTTTTCGCGATCCCGGTAAAAGCTTGATGTGACGCCAGATGCCAGTAAATATTTCTCACGAAGTCGGGAGGCTAACAATTCGGATGCATCCTTTGGAAGGTGCAAATCTCTAATTAAATCATTTAGTTCGCTCTGGTTAAACACTTCGGGCTCTCCGAAATCTGGTGTGAAATCTGAGTCATCTGTGTCGCAACTAGATTCCTCTGATTCTGACGATATGACGCTTTCTAGTGCTTTTGGGGCGGTAGGTATCGGTACATCTGGTCCATGAGGAACTTGTCGAATAGCAGAGTCAAGATTGGGATACACAATTTGTTTCTTATTTTTTCTGTTGAATCCTTGAACATTACACGAACAAAAATAACAATCATCACTGTGATTTCTAGGCTCTCGCCATACCATAGGAACACCAAAGCTTAAACATTTCTTCCTACCTTTTTGCCAGTTTCTTAATGCTTCAACGCAAACGGAACAAACAGTATGAGGAGCCCAGGACTTATCTTTGTCGCCAATTTTTACACCAAAATAAGCGTGGTATACATTTTTCACAAACGAAGTTATAGTTTGCCTTTGCTTTACTACGACATAACTACCACAGATATAACAAAAGTTATTCGGATTGTTCACACAATGTCTTCTTTCCATATTTATACGTTCTAGAACACTTAAAATACGCAACAACGAAGACAACAAGCGCGCGGACACAGTAGCACTACGACTAACACAACCAAACTGCACATAAGCAGGTTTCAACGTTGTATTGACGCTTCTGCCCCGACTCTGTTGCTTTGCTGAGAAATCTAATATTAACCAGTGTTGCCAAATCACATTTAATTTCATAAAAATCAATTCATTTAAAAATCATGCCTAACATGGAACAAACATATTCTTGTCATAGGTATGTATATTAATAAAATAACATTTTTAAGATATAGAGCGCTATAAAAAAAATTTACGTGATAGAGCAAAAATATGGCGTTTTTTGAAATAAGGGCCCCCAAACATATACAAATTAGCAAACAGCTTTCAAACATCAAAATCACTGTAGACCTGTGTTATTGTAAATATTTACATAAGCTATGGCTGAGGCGGAAGAAAACGTGTGCAATGGTAATTCTCTGTCAAAGAATAACGTTGGGAAAACACTAATTAAAGCCATATTTTGTTTAGCCCGATTAATTTTGTGTGTCCGGTCGATTATTTTTTGTTTACTACGAAAATGATTGTGGCTTCAATGGCTAAATAAATTATAACTTGTGTACTATTGTAAATGAAATTACGAGCCCTTTAGGGAAATTAAAAAGATATTGCTTTTATGTCTAAAAAAATTAATTTGTTTCATTATGTTCTTTTGTTTTTGTGTCATTTATAAACATCGCCACTTGGGTAGGCAAGCAGCGGCGTCACTACGCTGGCTTTACTGAAATAAAAGTGCGCGTTATTTAGAAAAATGTTTTCCGTTTGAATTACATACGCGTATTTGTAAATACGTCTACAAAAAAACTTCACACTATGATAGCTGTTCATGTATTCTGGTACTACATACATATAGCACGCCCTCGAACCTGTCGATTGTCCACGTCTCCTGAGCCTACCGAGAATGGCGGTCTCTTAGTCATTATTATTATTAAATTTTTTAATATTCAGATTGATTCTCTCCATACGATGTAACCGATTCATCCCACCAAGGAAAGCTATTCCCATAATAGCACCTACTATCTCCCTGCCATATTGTATGGTGATTTGGTATTGTAACTAGTCGATTTATAAAACACATGTCATGACCAGGGATCAGAAAACGAGAGGCCGATGACTCATCGTCCACGGACGTACTATTAAAATTTATATTTTGAAGGAGTTTTTAATTTTATTTATGTAATTGGAAAACACACGGGTAGTGATGTATAAAATGCGAAATACATTTTTATTTGTTCATTTTGTAGTTCAAGTTGAGTAAAGGAGTATTAATATTCTAGCAATACTTTCTTAACGTTCTCTTCTGTAACATTTGTTCTCTTTGGATGAAATACTTTGTAGCTAGAAAACGTCCTTTCTACATCGCAATTGGTTATAGGTGCATACTGGAAATATTCTTTTAATTCAGCGTATTTAGCAGTTAGATTTTGAGGCATTGTCACCATACTCAATTGCCGCAATATTATTAAATCTGGATTTCTATTAAAACTGCGTCTAACTATTGCCGAAGGCCAGAGCCGAAGTCACTTAAACACATTAATAGCCACATCTAATGTGGTTAATCCAACATTTAATTTGAGATTTTGATTTTCAAAATAAGTGATTAGTTTTGGCAAATTTCCAAAGTGTTCCTGAAGAAAGTACAACTGATTTTTTAAATTTGGAATTTATATTAATTCCTTGCACTCAGGAATACTTCGAGCATCGTCATTTAAACATGTAACGAAATTTTGTAAACTATCGAAATTCTCTGCATAGAAACTAGTAGTTTTCAACCATGTTCCCCATCTAGTTATTACTGGAGAGGGAGGCACTGATAAAGATGGAAGTTTTTCCCTGTAAACAGCTACTCTCAATGGTGCTTTTCTGAAAATTTTTTTAAAAGCTGATACAAGTCTCTCCTGTAATAACGCAATGCAGTTATGTGTATGCAAACACTCTCAATGAGGCCACAGCCTCGAGCCCGTAATACAAATGTAACGTGTTTTACAAATACGACCTCGCTAACGCGTGGTGTTTGCAAACACAAACTGTATGTCAGGGTTTGTAGTATATTACATAAGTAGTACGAGGATCATCGGGGATATATATAACGAGAGTAATGTAAGTGACAGACATTCACATTCACACATTCAGTCTTATTCAGATTCAGAGACAGATTCTTATTCAGAATCATGTCCACATTTATACTGTATTAATGATAGTTAGATCATAGTTCATAATGTATATAATTGTTATCCAGTTTATAAGTGTTATATATTAAATTATATGTTACCCGAACTTTGTGTATTATTTAACGGGACAGCGATATCTGCGTGAAGACTCACCGATGTAGCCCTCAGGACCAGGCTAACATCACATGGCGATTCTGCCTTAGGGCTTAAGGCCCCACCGTTATTACATGCCGATCCTCCAGGCACTTAGGGCCTAAGGCCCACGTTATCACATAGCGATCCTGACCAGCCCTTTAGGGCATAGGTTATCACACTCCGGAAAGCTCACCCTACTTTATTTATCTTACGAAATATAAACTAATAAATAAAATAAATTATGAAAACTCCTCACGATTTTATCTACGCCCATGAAGAAAGGAGTTTAGCTGTAATATTGAAGAAATTACGTCACAATTCGACGAAAAAAACAGATGTGCGGTTAACCGAATGAATAGTGCTAGTCAATAACTGCGTGTTGTACTTAGCGATGTTATAGACTATTTATATAGTTCATCCTAATTTCGGCCTGATGCGTCGCGTCTCTAGTCGTAGAACAACAACTTATCGATACTTGCGAACATTCCATTGGCGCATCCAAATTAGGGACAGACGTTATGGCAGAACTATGTACTATTAGGAAACTTATGGTTTACTAATAGAAATTTAATGGACTGAATGTTAATTTTTATTATCGTCTTAACGGTCGCTTTAAATAAATAAAATTAACAAAGGTGACTTATTTAAATCTAGCTGATCATTAAATAAAATTTGCGATTGTTTGAGTTTATTAATTTCTAAGCATATCAATAAGTTGAATTTCATTCCTATATTCTCTAAATGTGAAATTTGGAAAGCATTATTGAATGAATGTTATTAAATGATTGGCAAAAGTACAATTTTGCGTTTTTATACTTAAACAAAGAACAATGTTCAACACGTTCTTGAAATGATCTTGCTGTTTGCCCTATATATATCGTACTGCATTCACACGTTTACTTATAAACTCCAGATTTATTACTTTTATCTGTTTTATCTTTATTGTTTTTAATATATTTGGATAAAGTATTATCTGTTTTGAAAACCAAGATTTTTCAACATTTTGAAATATCTTTATTAGATTTTCCAGTGCATGTTTGTATGCTAAATTTTGAATTTTGCCTTTATTACTGTTTACCTGTACATTTAGGCCCGGTTTATTCACCTTCCAGTAAAGTACCTGTTAGTTACTTGACAATTAAATTTACTTGGCACATTTACTATTTTTGGGTTTATTCATATAATTTTAAAGGTCGATTACTTACTGGAAAGAACTAGGTGTTTTTACAACAGTAGTATGGTTAGGGGAAAATAGAGAAAGATGTAACATACCACTAACACATGGTATAGAGAAGGATGTACAGCTTTCGGTAATTTTAAATTCTAGTTGCCGACAAATGACAAATGAGTGCATCTAATATAACCTTAAATCTCAAGCGTTTGTTGTGTGTTATCACATGTTGTCCATTTTTACTTTTTTCATAAACATTATTAATATGAAATACATATTTTAATATACAAAAGGTATGTTATATTATTACCTAAATTATGACCTAATCCCAGGCTACAGTTCACATTTTATTGTCAAAACTTGTTTAATTTCATAGAAAATGGAAAGTAAGAAACGGGTTAGATCGGCAAATTTCTCTATCGAGGAATCAAGAATTTTAGTTGACCTAGTTTTAAAGTACAAGAATGTCATCAAATTCAAAAAGACTAACACTACAACATGGAAACAAAAGGAGGATGCGTGGTCAGAAGTATCAAAAAAATTGTTATTCAACCTCTTTTTGTATTTTCAATACAAGTAAATAAATATATGTATATATATTCTGTATTAATATTGGTTGTTTTATTATTATATTTATTTTGTACAGAGTTTTTTTTAAATATATCTTTTATGTCTAGCATCATATTATAATTTACTATGACTACATGTGAAATAAAGATTAAATTTTTGTTTAGAACATTAATACTTTATTTACCACACACACAGTATGTAATAAACAATACAAACGAACAAATTCGTCATCACAAATTTATTAAAATTGTCTTCTATTCGATATCGATTCACTAAATTATTAATATTGACAAAATCGATGTCTAAAATATCGTCAATGTCTTCAAATAAATCCATTTTACTTGTCAATAACTTAATTTTCTACATGACAGTTCACAAACAGTCTTAAAAACAGTATATTAGTCTTACTTGACACTTTATAGGGTAGATGAGCAGCAAGTAAATTTTCTGCCAAGTAAGTAATTTTACTGGGCGGTTAAATTTTACTTGACGGTGAATAAACACTTAATCTGGCAAGTAAGGCTTTATCTTACAAGTAGCGTTACTCGATACTTTACTGGAAGGTGAATAAACCGGCCCTTAGTCATCGAGAACTAAAAATTTGGTATTTTTGAGTATTTACTCTGATTTTGACACATTTTTTAAGCAGTTCAAATATTTTAATGCAACTGAAAAATGTGAGTTCTCAATTTATTGGATGATTACAAATATACACTTACCAATAATGTTTAACTATACATATTATACAGAGTGGCCAAGATAAGAGAGACCCGGCATGAATAAAGTAGTACAAATACTTACAGAAAAGTGAATTAGTAATATACATATTATTCATTTTGATTTAAAAGTAGTAAAATACAGAATATTATGAATAACAACGCAATGAACACTCAATAGTTCACAGAAGGTGTTGAAAGTGTTGATCATGAACTTCGATACACAAATTAGCACGTCTCAACATGTTTTGAAAATCTTTTACCAGTTCGTTTGGTGTGATGTCAGCAATTGCATTGCGAATGTTCGTTTTCAACTCTTCAATTGTATGCGGAGTGTTTTGAGAGTTCACGTACCTGCTAAGATGGAATCATGCTTCATCTGTGATAAAGTATACATTCGGATCCAGATAACCATTAGCGACATGAGTGAGTAACCATTCGCAATAATGTTGTCGTTTTGCATAGTCCGTAGGTTTTAATGTTTGCATCACCATATGCAACTGCTGTAACATGTTCTGGCATGACGTTTGCTTGATGTTTAGTTGGGAGGACAGACTTCTAGTTGTTTTCCGTGGACTTCTTAGCATAGTCTCTTGAACACGTTGAATATTTTCCGGTGAACAAACCGTCTTTACACGATTAGGTTTGGCGTTAACGACTAAACCTGTAACTCGAAATTTAGTAATAATTTTCTGCACAACACTTTTCGAAGGAGAAGAAGTGGATATTTTATCGTGAACCTTTCATTTATTGTTACAAACGATTTACATTCCAAATAATTTTCAACAATAAACACTCTTTGTTCGATTGAAAACGGCATTATGGAGAACCCTTATCCACAACAACCATTATCAATTGACAACGCAACACTGGCAAACACAATATGACAATTAACACGAAATAACCGCTGGACATCACGTGACGCCTCTCGAGCGCTCGATTCAAATATCATGTATAGTATGACTCCGGGCCTGTTTCATCTTGGCCACTTTATATTTTCTTAAGTATTGTAAAAGATTGAAATATATTATCTTACCAAGCACTTGTAACAAAAATCTGAAAGTTCTCATATTTTTGGCACTATCCACATCTGCACTGTTAAATAGTTATGTTTAATTTGAGTTGACTTTGAAATACAATTTTCAGTAAGTAAACTTTGCCCATAAACTGTGCAATATAATTAAGGATGTCATAAAAGAATTGTAAATCGATAATTTTATTACATTTAATTTATATGTATATATTTTTAAAACAATGTAAAATTATATACACAATCGCCCTAAGGCACTCTCTGCTGACGAGTCACATATTACTTGTTGAGTATAGGCTTTCGTGATCGTTTTCAATTGAAAAATCTCCTTTCAGATTAAGGCGTGATTGAAGTGTTTTATTGATATTGTCCAGATCCCAGATATTCCTAAACACTAATATTGTTGCCCCTTATTCCTCGTTATATACTAATAACATGATGTGTAATCCATGCCATTTGTATCATGTTACCTCAGGAGTTCACCAAGGATCGAATCTAGTCCTCTGATGTTTCTTTTATTTATTAATGATTTGATCGAATTAATAGTGTACCTAATACGAGTAAATGTGTTTTTGCTGTTGATTTAAATTTTTTTGCATGGATAAGATAGGATGTGAATTGTTTATTTTGTCAAAATAAATTAAATGTGATTGCTGAATATTGAATGCTACTAACGAGATGCGCTTGAATATTGCCAAATGTAGGGAGGTCAGCTTTAGCGGAAGATTTAGTCCTGTACTGTTCAATTTACAACATTGATGATGTACACTCATATTAACAAAAAGGTTGACAATCTACAAGATCCGATCTCATTTAGGACGGTCGGGGAGATTGATAAACCGAACAGTTCACGCGTTTGTTTATTAAACATATGTTTGTTTAATTAAATATAAACACCCAAAATCCCTTACCAGAAATATATAAATATAAATGCGAGCTAATTCTTGTGTTTTTAGTATATTTCCTTAGGAGAAAAAATGAATGAATAAAAGTATTTAAATATGTACGTTTCCGGATAGTATTAATCCAATAATAAGTTTTTTCTTATTATGTAGTTGTTGGACTTTGCAGATACAAAACAAAATAATATACAAAATTTTATTAAGGCTTTTTTTAGATATGAAATATAACTTATGTACATACAAATTGAATTTTATGATTTTGAATGTGTATATACATTTTTCTAACTCTATTCAGAACTGCCATACAGTAGAACTTTTTCTTTTTTATTAATATTGTTAAAAAAAAGTCTTAAACAAAAAGAAAATGATTTTCAAATTAAATTACAAACAAAAATTTCACATTTATGAATAATTTAAACTTCTTTCGTTTGTCGTTGGAGAGTTCTAAATCTTATAAGAATTATTTAATGACAAAAGTTAATTTTATTAGAACAAATATTTTCTTATATTATTATAAGTTATTTAGTGAATTTAAAAAAATATAAAAAAAAAACTATTAACTACATATTTTAAAATGCATTGAAATAATACTCTAATTCCATATTTCTTTTGATTTTCGAGCTAAAATTCAATTAAAAATATCAATATTTTTATTATTAAAAAAAAGGGCAATCTTCTTTGAAATTTCGTTGTCCTTTATCAATATCTTTTTTTAATTAAAAGATTCTACTTAAATATTCTTGTAAACTACTACATAATTAGTTAATTGAAAGTCAACATGGGTTTCTAATTAATTTTACTTAACTTACTCCACAACCAAAAATTAATAAAAATAATATGTTTTTTTGTGTCATTCATTTAACATTAAATTTATAAACAAATTTTGTTGAAGAGATACTTCTACCCGAAATATAAACAGCTAACCATTTATCGGGATGAATGGTAGTAACTAAAGACCGGATTATATGCAGTTTGCATTTGCATTTTGTATATTATTTGCATATTTTGGTAGTAATTCAGCCTTTTTGCATATTCGAATTATCCGAGTTTTATTTATTTACTAAATCAAATTTGTTATAGGCATTACTAAAAATATGTTGTGGATGTAACAAACAAACAAAAATTAAACAGCCCGCTTTAAATTAAAAATAGCATTTTATTAAGCCTCTTCCCGTTACTTTTCCGATAAGAGTCTCCAAGAATTTATTAATAGTCTTCCCATACATCCAGGCAGAGACAAAATTCCTGGAGAAGCTAATACCTTAAAACTTCTAAATAAATAAAAAAATACATTTTACCAGAAAATTAGGAATATATGTGTTTCTTTGCTATTCGGAGAAACTTATTCCCATATTCAAAAGTAATTTTATTTTAAACGTCATTTTACGTTGGCTTTTCGAAGTGTAAATTTGTGAGTTTTGATATATAATAGCAAAAATTCCGAAAATAGCGACTGTGCCTGGATGGACTGCACTTTATTCAGAATTGCGTATGGATGGAGAAAAAGTGTTTTGCGTAGCATGCTGCAAGATTGTGAGTAAAATTTTAAGTTTATTTCCTCTTATTAATTAATTAGTTTTTAATTATTACTTTATCATTTACTAACATTTATTTTATAAGAAAACAACCGATGATGTGATATTTTTGTTTGCATATTACAAGTGAGAGAAAGTTCCAAGCCGACCAACATATGAAAACTCCATCTCATGCTGCAAACCTAACAAAGATAAAATTGACTTCCAAAAAATCGGAACAAGAACAATTTAATGAAGATTTGTGTCAAATGTTTGTGTCGGCAGATATTCCACTACATAAATTAAACAATTTAAATGTCAAGTTATTTTTGCAAAAGTACATTTCTAAATATAACATTCCCGACGAGAGCACATTAAGAAAAAAGTTATATTCGCTGTATCTATGCAGAAACATTGAATAGCATCAAGAAGGTTATTGCAAACAATTATCTTTATATACGCGTAGATGAAACTACTGATAGTGTGGGCCGATACATAGTTCATTTAACAATTGGTATCCTTAACGTATCGGTTCCAGCAAAATCTGATTTAATTTCATCCAAACAGTTGGAAAAGGCAAATAATTTGACAATAGCAAGGTTTATACAGGAAAAACTGGCAACTTGCTTCTTACCGGAATCGATTCCAATAGAGAAAATTCTATTGATTTTGTCGGATGCTGCACCATACATGGTGAAGGCAGATTTCCACTTGAAAATCTTTTCCCTTAGTAAATACTTTAATTAGTAGTGTTAAGAAAGTATTTTTAAAGGCCCCATTACAAGTTCAGTTTTACAAACAACATCTACCCGGTGTTCCGCTTCCTCCTCAACCAGTAATCTCACGATGAGAAACGTGGTTGGAGGCTGCTATTTCTCATGCAAATCATTATGAAGGAATAAAGACAATTATTATGGATCTTGATAGGGGTTAGGGGTGCACAATCTGTGATAGACGCCCAAAAGGTGTATTCGAATAAAGAAATACCTCAGTTGGCGTTTATTAAAGCCAATTACAGTTTTATTTCCACTTCTATATTGCAGTTGGAAAAACAATTTATGTCGCTAATCGAGAGCGTTGAAATAATAAACAAATTTGAAAAGTCATGTTTTGATGTTAAAGGAGGAGTGGGACAGTCCGTGTATGAAAAATTTTTAAGTTAATAGGAAAAAATGAGGGTTTTAAAAAGCTAAAGGACATTGCTAAAATCTTGTGTGGTGATTGAAAATATTGAGTTGACAATAGATGATATTTATAATTTGAAATATGCTCCTATAACAAGCGTCAACCTAGAACGAACCGTTTCAATATATAAATACATGTTTTCAGATAAGCGTCACAATTTTTCTGTTGAAAACAACTTTGAGAAATATGTGATTTTAAATTGATTTCATAGTTAATTATGTTGTAGAATGTTCTAAATAAACTTGTAGTAAACATAATATAATATTTTTGTCTACAGTATTCCATTTTCTAACATTCCTCGTATTTTTTTACCTGCATATTTTTCATAAGGAAGTGCATATTTAGGCTAAAACATCTGCATATTTTCAGTTTTTTTTTTGCATATAATCCGGCCTTTAGTAGTAACCTACTGCAACTGCGTTTTAAATTTACGAAAAGCAAGGGTAAAATATTCGTTACATTTCTTTGACACATCGATTTATGAAAGGAACGTTTTATTGAACTATAGACAGGCCTTAAAATGACAAGTATAACAAAAGTAAACATTTATAAGATATCATATAGAGAACGGACACGCTTACCACTCAGTGCAGTACTGGCGAAAGGCTGTATTTCTAAAATATTTAATTTTATTTATATAATTGGAAAACGAACGGGTGGGGATCTATAAAATTACGAAATACATATTTATTTGTTGAAAAGTTGTATTTATAAAGTTTTTAATTTTATTTATATAATTGGAAAACGAACGAGTGGTGATCTATAAAATTACGAAATACATATTTATTTGTTGAAAAGTAGTATTTATAAAGTTTTTAATTTTATTTATATAATTGGAAAACATACGGGTGGTGATCTATCTATCTAAAATTACGAAATACATATTTATTAATTAATTTTATTTAAATAATTGGAAAACAAACGGGTGGTGATCTATAAAATTATGAAATACATATGTATTTGTTGAAAAGTTGTATTTTTAAAGTTTTTAATTTTATTTCTATAATTGGAACATTTTTATTTGTTCATTTTGTCGTTCAAGTTGAGTAAAGGAGTATTAATATTGACTAGCAATAGTTTCTCAAGGTTTTCTTCTGTCAATTTTGTTCTCTTTGAATTAAGTACATCCTTATAAATAGAAAACGTCCTTTCTACATCGCAACTGGTTATAGGTGCATACTGGAAATATTCTTTTATTTCTTCATATTTAGCCGTTAGATTTTGTGGAATTGTCTCCATACATAACTGCTGCAATGTAATTAAATCTGGATTTCTATTAAGAATTGCTTCAAACTTTTGCCGAAGGCCACATCCGAAGTCACTTGGAATACTTTTCAAATTATTAACAGCCACATCTAATGTGGTTAATCCGTCATTTAATTTGAGATTTCGATTTTCAAAATAAGTGTTCGTGAAGAAAGTACAACTGATTTTTTAAATTTGGGATTTGTGTGAGCTCCTTTCACTCACCAATACTTCTACCATCCTCCTTTAGCAGTGTTACGAAATGTTTTACACTATTGAAATTCTCAGCATAATAACTAGTAGCTTCAAGCCATGTTCCCCATCTAGTTATTACTGACTGGAGTGGGAGGCAGTGACAGAGATGGAAGTTTTTCTCTGAAAAGAGCTACTCTCAATGGTGCTTTTCTGAAAACTTTTTTAAAAGCTGATACAAGTCTATCAACTTCCGGAAAAGTGTCTCTGATATATTCACAGATTCTGTGGAGAGCATGTGCTACACAAGTAATATGCAGCATATTAGGATATGTTTTCTTGAATAGTCTGCCTGTTTTTAACATATACGCAGCACTATCACTGACAAATAAAAGTATTTTTTCTTTGTACGTGGCGTCCGAATGAAGCGTTTTTTGCATATTCTCCTTAATGGTTTCAGCAACTGTTTCCGCATCAACTCTATTTATAACACTTGTTGTTATTACATATGAGTTATAGGGAATAATTGGATGTAGTACACCAGCTACAACATTTACCACACAGCGTCCTAACATATCCACCGTTTCGTCGGCACTTATCCATATGCATTGATTTAAAAGATGGCTTCTAATGCGTTCTACTGTTCTCGTATAGCACCTAGAAACATAATATTTGCGTAAAGTTGATTCATCAGGAACATTTCGACCAGTATATTTTTGAAGAAATATTTTTAAAGTGGGATTGCTAAGTTTATTTAATGGAATATTAGCCGCCATAAAAGTTTTACAGAGTTCAGATGTGTTTGCGATCCTAAGTGACGAATTTTTGACGATATTTTACGGATTTTGTAATAAATTTCGGAATCACTGACAATGGACATACAATCAGTATTACCGTCAATCCAACTCGCCATTGTTTTACAATGCCGTTCTCGACATTCTTCCATATCATGTCTGAAAAAGTAACTTAAACAATGCTCTAGATCTAAATAAATGAAAACTAAAAATGTGTGCGTAAGTTATTGCAACTGAACGAAATTCAATGCACACTTACGTCGAAATAATTAGTAGAAATAGATTCAATCAAACGATATTAAACAGGATCTATCACAAAAATCACGAGGTAATTAACAGTTAAAACTATGAAAACAAGAAACTAACTCACAGCACTTTATTTATCTTACGAAATATAAACTAATAAATAAAATACATTATATGAACCCCGCTTCTATCTACGCTCATGAAAACACTTTAAAAAACACTATATTCTCCGAATACAATAGCTCAGTTGTCCATTGTTATCGCTGCGAGACCAGGTGGCCGAGTAAGTCAAACAAATACTTCATTGAATTACGCCGGGATGTACTGTGCGACGTTATACACAATTCCAATTGCCGATTGCGTTTTATGGAAATTGCATCCGTTCTCTAGCTATGAGTGTATTAATACCTATAAAATATGAATTTGGAATATTTAACGAACATGCTTCAAGTTCGAATTTTTTCTATTAAAAAATTCGAATAATTAGCGCCATATTTACATTCACATTACTTCGCGAAAATACAATAAATTTGCACAACTGCCGACTACGTACGAAATATTACATCTGTTTCCTTAATGTGACTTGAGGCCTTTCCCACAATGATTCGAAATCACAGTCCTTAATAGCTTAGTGGTTAAAGCAATGGTCCGGCAAACCATGGACATGGGTTCGAATCCTGCCTCAGTATGAATTTTTTCTATTAAATCATTCGAATAATTGGCGTCGTAAAATATAGAAAGCAATATTTACATTCACATGCAATAAATTTGCATGCTTAAAGTTTATTTTAAATATGGTAAAACACCGTGTCACGCTATTAGAATTTATCAGGAACGTTTCCCTGATAGGGAATCACCGCATCATAATTCGCGCAATCCGAAGCTAATGAATTTTTTTTTGCAGGGACACTTCCGCCATGATGCATCTAAAACACAATGCTTCTTTGGAGGCGAGTAGTTCTACGGCAGAGCCATCCCAAGCAGGTCCTCCCAATTCTACTGAAGCGAGGATCAATTTCTACCGAACGTACGATGTTATGACGGGGGTACGAATCGCTGCCACGCTAGGAGGATTTTTTGTACTAATGGTTATACTAGTAGTGTATAAGTCGAAATCAAAGACTGAACGGGCCTTAGAGGATCCCAATATCGTAGCAGCTGTTAACGCTGAAGCTGAAGAGGAAGAAAGACAGATAGCGGCTGCTCTGGAAGCGACTGCTTATCAACAGCTTAATCCGAGAAAATCACGCCGTTCGTTAGACACGAGCAGCAATGTTTCTCCCGCTTGGGCGAAGAACACGACAAGGTTCTCCTCTCTCGGTGGCTATTCTAGTCTCTTAGAACCTCCCAGCAATACATTTTCCAAATTACCTTGCTCCATTGATGAGGACTCACCTTCTGAGGAGAGATCATTATATGATGATTTATCAACATTTTATAATAGGTAAATGTAGCTTACACTTTTTTTTTATAATAATTTATCATTCGTTGTACTCATAATGATAATTTAGATTGAGGCAATTGACTCGATTAGTGTGTTGTCACAAAGACGAAACACATGACAACATTACATTACTTTTTCCAAACAAAACAAAGACATATAACCTACCTTACTTTGCAAGTAGGCGACATTTAAAAACAAATTTTTTTATTAAGCAATTTTGTATTCTCTCTGATTTTGTTTTAGAGTGTATCTTTTCATAACTAGAAATCGTTTCACGTTCATGATGCAGTGTGTATTCTTATGGGGATGTATACATCTCCTTTTCTCTTTAAACTATTACAATCACGCTTACTTTTTCTGTCTCTCTAACCGTTGCCAAATGTATCCATATTTTTGTTAGTGATTTTCCATTTGTACAGTTAATGAAATTGACATGTGATAATTTAATTTATTCTACGTCTGTCAATTATTATTGTTACTTTCCAGTTGTTATTATTTTTTTGATATTTGTAAAATATTAATGTTACCGATACGTTACTGGAGCCTGCAATGAAAAAATTGCGAAAGGGTGAATGTTTTACCCAAAAATAGAAAGAGATGATGTTTAATATCTTCAACTATTTTCTTAAAAAAACCTATGGTCAGTAGGTAGCTTATACAATATAAGAAAGGAACAACAAGGGCAATTGTTGAATCCAAAAAAAGCAGAATGAAATTTTGCAACTAAATGCTTGCCTGCATACTTATAATGAAGGTATACAATTACTTGTTCAACATAGATTTTTTTTACTAAATGTTGCACCTACCTTAAATACAGTTCTTGCTGCCATCAACGTTGACAACGATTTACCCAATTTAACATGATCTACATTATATAGGCGTTTGAAAGACATTGATTTTGAATTTCAAAAAGTAAAACGAAAAAGCATTCTTATTGAAGGGGATGATATTATTAGGTGGAGACATAAATATTTACGAGATATCAAAATGTTTAGAGCTGAAGGTAATATATGTTTATTATTTACATCAAAACATATATCTATTATAATAATAATTTTAGGTAGATGTATTATCTATGTAGATGAATCATAGCTTAATATAGGATACTCTGCAACTAAAACTTGGCATGATACTACTATTAAAAGTACTCGAGATGCATTTATTCGAGGACTGAGTACAGGATTAAAATCTCCAACTGGTATTGGTCTTGGCTTTAGTACATGCCGCTAATGATTTTTCGTGGTTGCAGAATTAACATTTCTGTGTAAAAAAAATACTGCTGATGCTCATAATTGTTCTAGATAATGAAACATACCATGCAGAAAGACTGATAAGATTCCTACAAGTGCATGGAGGAAGGAAAATATAATAAACAGGTTGACTGTAAAGAATATACCTATTGAAGTTAATATGTTAAAAAGAGATTTACTATTTTGTGTAGCACAAGTCAAACATAAATATTATACATATGTGATTGATGTTTTGGCAAAAAAAGCTCACCGTGAAGTTCAGCGTTTACCACCGTACCATTTTGAGTTAAATTCAATAGAGATGGCTTGGGCACAAATAAAGAACCATATAAATATGAACTACACTACATTCAAAGTAAAAGATATGTCATCTCTAATTGTAAATGCATATAATAAACAGCTGAAAATTGGGAAAATTACATCAAACATGTAAAAAAATTGAAGATGAGATGTGGATTGTCGATGGACTGCTGACGATATTGAGGAATTTATAATACATGTGGAAGAATCAAGTTCAAATGTTGATTCTGAGGCTGATTTATTAACAGATTCAATTAATTGATTCCTCTAAGATTTCGTCAACATCAAATGCATGTTCAAATCCTTCATCGTGATATTGAAATTGCAATTTAAACTTTTCAAAAATGAATTGTATCCAAATAATTAATAGCTATTATTACAACTAGGGGAATATGAATAGTATATTTCCCGTGGTTGGCCAGTTACATCCCGAGGGTGAAACCCGAGGGATGTATAGACAACCAAGGGAAATGTATTCATATTCCCCGTGTTGTAATCAATAGTTTTTTTCTGATTGAAACAATATTGTTGTGAAAATGGAAAAATATTGGATTGTATATTTTTGAATTTATCGGATTGGTGACGTTGCTAAGGGCCGTGTTTGTAAATATCATGGTTGACTGGTTTGATTTTCACGTTCTGTTATAAATAAAATTGATGAAATGTCAAACAATGTGCTAACACAAGCGGCGAAAGCCCGTGAATGTTTGGTTCCGGCGAAATCCAAAGCTGCTTACACTAAAGTGTATGAAGACTTTCAAGAGTGGAGAAGAGAAAATTTGGTGAACGGTGTCGACGAAAATATTTTGCTAGCGTTTTTTAAAGATTTGATATTTTGCTATAATTTTTTTTATTTTTGACGTATGACTAATTTATTCTATCCGTAGTCGCATAAATATTCACCAAACACGTTGTGGCCAAAATTATCGATGCTAAGGTCAATGTTATATTTAAAGGAAAAAATTAATGTTAAAATGTTCGATGAAGTAGAAGCATTTGTGAAAAATAAAAATAAAGGGTACGTTCCTAAAAAATCAGAGGTGTTGTCCCGAGAACAGCTCAAAAAATTCTTGCGAGAAGCTCCTAATGAAATTTTTTTGATGTATAAGGTAAAAATTTCATTGTGATTCTCCTCTGTTGAATAGATTGTTACAACCGTAATTTTAAAGGTCGCTTTAATTATGGAAATCTTTGGCGCCTGCAGAACGAACGAATTGGTGAATATGCTCTCTTCCGATATCGAAGATCGTGGGTCGGTGATCGGGATCAACGTTTTAAAGACGAAGAATGATGTAAATAGGAAATTTACAATTATTGAAGAAGAAGATCTGGGTGCTGTTCGTTTGGTGAGAGAATATTCGGCGTTGCGTCCGCAAGGTGTTCTTAGGTTCTTCGTGGCTTATCGAAATAAGAAGTGTACTCTTCAGTCGGTCGGCCAAAAATACCTTCGGAAAGATTCCGAGTAAGGTTGCTGAATGGTTGGGTTTGGATAATTCGAAAGCGTATACAGGCCATTGTGGAAGACGAACATCCGCGACTTTGGTGGCCGATGCGGGAGCCTTAATGACTACACTAAAGAGACACGGTGCTTGGAAAAGTTCGTCTGTTGCGGAAGGCTATCTGGCTGACAGTATGTTGCAGAAAAATAAGGTAGCAAAGATGATAGCGGGTGTGGAGGGAGAGCCATCTGCAGCATCTGTTACGGTTCCTGGTGTGTCGATGACGAATTGCGAACAAGATTCTTCATCGTTTGTGTCTGGTTGTAATCGCTTAAGCGGAAGGTTTGAGAATTGCAATTTTTATTTTGGATCTGAAAAGTAGTGTTACTAATGCAGACTTTCTTAGTTCATTTGTTGCTTTAATTAGAAAATAAAACATTTCTGATTATTTTTGTAGCTTCAATTAAAAATTATAACATTTTTATGGTGAAATGTGACGTTTCATATTTCCCTTGGGACAATATGAGCGTTTCATATATCCCTTGGGAAATATAAGTGTGTTATGATATATCGTAACCAAGGCAGTATAATTCAATATTGTTTCAATCGGAAAAAAATGTATTTTCTCCCGACCGAGAATAAAGTGTCATCTTATACATCTGACAATTGACATATATTAGACTACTTTATTCTCTAGGGAATAAAATATTCGGTTTTCCCTAGGGAATAAAGTGAATACTGTAGTGAATGACTTTTGGTTCATTTATTTAAGTCAAAATTAATTTAACTGTCAGATTGACGAAGAATTTAAATATATCAATCAATTTTATTTTGTAATCGTAATAGTAACATTAGATGAGTTTACAATATTTATATATGGACAATCATCTGATATCTTAACTTGGCGGCACATTTTCATGACAAACCAACTTAATTGAATGACATCATATCAATCTATCAATCAACTGTCAAACTAATAATGAAATAAATTATTATATTTAAGGTCGGGAGAAAAGTTTTGTATGTAATTCGGGAATAAACGTCTATAATCCCTCAACAGAAAATGCCCTCGCTCCCTTCGGTCGCTCAGGCATTACTTACTGTTTCGGGATTAAAACTGTCGTTTATTCCCTTAATACATAAATATCTATTTCTCCCGACCGAGAATAAAGTGTCATCTTATACATCTGACAATTAACATATATTAGACTACTTTATTCTCTAGGGAATAAAATATTCGATTTTCCCTAGGGAATAAAGTGAATACTGTAGTGAATGACTTTTGGTTCATTTATTTAAGTCAAAATTAATTTAACTGTCAGATTGACGAAGCATAAATATATCAATCAATTTTATTTTGTAATCGTAATAGTAACATTAGATGAGTTTACAATATTTATATATGGACAATCATCTGATATCTTAACTTGCGGTTGCTTACAGTAGTGCTTGTGCAAGGTTCGTTCTCATTTACTTGTAAAATTTTTCTTGCGATATGAAGTTTATTCTCCTCGGACGTTTCTATGTAGCCCTCCGCCACAGTACCTATGAACAGTTTCTTTTATATTAGTAGCCCAACGAATGCAAACATGATAACTACTTGACTTCCAGCCACCATGTCTTTTAACAGTAAGAATATCAGCCCCACTATTTGCTAAAAGACTTGCAGAAGTGCGTCTCAAACAGTGGCCTATATATAGGTCGGGATCAGGCAATTTCAAATACGCTGCAATTACCGATGGTATTTTTCCTAGAGTGTTCTTTCCCACTGGTTGACTCGTGCATTTTCCATTTTTATAGTATATGAAGAAGCGTTGGTGATTAGTATGAACTGGTCGAAGAAATACATAACTTCTATATAGTTCAATAAAATTTAACGATTTTTTCTCAGTATTCAAAATGTGGAACGATCGCTCAATTTTAGTTTTAGTATCTTTTACATTAACAATTAAAACATCTTCTTTCTCTTCAATATCTTCTGTAGAAAGATAAAGAAGCTCCTGACATCTCATTGCTCAATCAATACCCATAATTACTGCAACCTATTGATTTTACTCAAATATTTTATATTGATAAAATATTATGAAACTAACCTTGGTCATCAAATAACTATCATCGGGCGCTTGTTCTACAAACAGTAATATTTGGGCTCTACTTAGGATCTTAGATTTTTTTGGTTTAAAACCAGCAGACTTTCGTTTTAATAGAGTTATTAATCTTGAAAATTTACTAATGTCCAAATTTTGATGGATTAATAGAGTTGATCTTAATTTGGAGTAGCAGGACCACAAAGAAGAAGCCTTGTACTTTCCAAAAAGCTCAGAAAAATTGACCAGCAAAATATCTTTCATGTTCTCCCCCTTGACACTTCTACGATTGCACCATTTTATGAAATCTTCATATGCCTTTTCATACAATTTCTTCGACTTTGCAGGTAATAAATTAGTCGTTATTTCTCGTGCAGCTATGGAAATATTTGCAGGCACTTGAATTATCTCCTTCACTGCCATTAATATTCATTTTTGCACAATAACTTAAACGGACTTCGTTTTTTTGGAAAAAAATAAGACACAAACAAACTCGTTTTACCTTAGTAACCAGAAACTATGCACATTTTCATGACAAACCAACTTAGTTGAATGACATCAGATCAATCTATCAATCAACTGTCAAACTAATAATGAAATAAATTATTACATTTAAGGTCGGGAGAAAAGTTTTGTATGTAATTCGGGAATGAACGTCTATAATCCCTCAACAGAAAATGCCCTCGCTCCCTTCGGTCGTTCAGGCATTACTTACTGTCTCGGGATTAAAACTGTCGTTTATTCCCTTAATAGATAAATATCTATTTTAGTTCTATAAACATAAATAAAGTACTATTGTTTATATTATTGTCACTGTCAATATTCAAGAATTATTGCTCTCACATTGTAATTTACAAAACATTGCAGATGCGATAGAATCTAGTTCAACAGATGGCTCTAAAGCTGATTTATTAACAGATCCATCCAGTCGATTGCCATAACATCAACTGCATGTTCAAACCCTTCAT
The DNA here is from genome assembly GCA_935421215.2 of Melolontha melolontha. Taxonomy (NCBI): domain Eukaryota; kingdom Metazoa; phylum Arthropoda; class Insecta; order Coleoptera; family Scarabaeidae; genus Melolontha; species Melolontha melolontha. The sequence continues at coordinate 149,364,894 of OW285238.1, forward strand.
GCTGATAATCAATATTGTATTTCTAATTGGAAAACTACAATTTAATATAAACAAGATTTTTCTTCATTATAATTACGTGTTTAATGTAGGTTATGTGCTATGACAACACCGTCAATAGAGGTTATTTTATAATAAAACTTCAAAAATTATCTTTTGCAGATTGTATTGAACAATTTGACAGCTATGTAAGCTTTCTCCATAAAATCCATACTGCACAGTGAACGTGAAACGCTCTATAGTAACAACTACTCACGTATAATACATAGATATTTTTAATAATATAAAATATTAAAAATCTGGTGGTAATAATATTTTATATTATTAAAAATACCTTTGTATTATACAAAACTGGTGGGGTTTTAGCCACTCATGTATGTTTCAATTATTCTGTTACAAGTATGTACTCACGTATTAAAAATGTTAACCATTTAAAAAAATTTTCATGACCGTAATGTAATGACAGAGAATATTCAAAAAATTAATTATGAGGATTCCACCAGAATTATTCAAAGCATTGTTGAAACAAGTATGAAAAATATTGAGGTAAATCATGTAATATTCGTGTATGAGTTGCTTTCTAATGTTATCTGCCAGTAGCTGCAATACACTTATTCTTTAGATTTGTCTTTTGGGAAAATATTTGCATTTTTTCTGTTCACTGTAATAGTTACATGTGCAACACATTACCATTTTCAAAATAATTTTGGTTTACGCGATTAAAACAACATTAAAGAAAATTTACAGCCAAAACGCTCGATAAAAAAGAATATAAAGAAAGAAAGGTTATGTCACTTTGTTTTGTTTGGAAAAAATCTACGCCTAAAAATTACGTCGCACTAAACTTGTCATTTGATTTAGGCGTGATTGCTCCTTAAAAAGAAAGGAATGTAATATAAATTAACAGGCAATATTTGGTTTAGTGTAAAATCTCAGGGAGCCAATGTGCGACTGTTTCAGCTTTGGTGTTAAATTGGTTCAAGTGATCTACGAGATGCTACCCAGATATTCCCGGAATATGAAAAAAAAACAATAAATTGTTCTTACAACTTATTCACTACCATTCCCTTAAAAGTACCCTCTTTACTCATGAATACACCGATCCCAGCGACTTGTCCATGACTGGAAGCAGTGCTAGAAGTCTCTTCACGTGTTAACTTGTTCAACACTGCCTGAGATCCGGTCTGGCTCTTTTCAATCGCCTGAAAACGGCGTCCCTTGAGCTTCAGTTTCAACTTCGAAACAGGAAGAAGTCAAAAAGAAGTGCAAAATCTAGAGAAGATGGAGGGTACTGCCGTCTTCGTTGGGGCTAAAAACGTGTGGGTTGGTGCTTTGTCGTGGTGTAGTATCCACGAATTGTTGAGCCACTTGGCAGGCCGCTTACGTCGCTCAGTCGCCAAAAAATATTGCAATACAATCGTCCATTAACTGTTTCACCTGGTGGGAGAAAGTCTTCGTGCACGATGCCATCAGCGTTACAGAAGCAAATCAACATCGACTTGACGTTGCCTCAAACTTGCTGTGCTTTCTTCGGTCGTGATGACAATGACGTCTACAACTGCAATAACTACAATTTTGTTTTGGGATCATACCCATACACCCATGATTTGTCGCCAATAATGATTCTGGTACTGAAGTTTGCATCTCTTTCGGTAGTTTATTTCAGCTCCGTGTACACATTAACACGCTGCCGTTTTCTGTTCAATGTTGAGTAGCCTTGGCACAAACTTCGCAGCAAATCGCCGCATACTGAGTTCGTTGGACAGAATACGCTGACAAACACCGTACGACAAGCTGACAATGTTACAAATATCAAGGATTGTTCTCCTTTAGTCTTGCAGGATAGCATTACGCACTTTTTCTTCGTTTTCCGTCGATGGACGACCGGAACGCTTATCATCATCCGACATACATCCATTTTTAAAATAGTTGTATCTTTGCGTTGTGTTTGCGTCTGGCCTAAAGTATCCTCACCCAAACGCTTATTTAAACATTTTCAGCATTTCCGCTGCCGTTTTACCAAGTTTGTAGCAGAATTTGAGGCACATTCTTTGCTCTTTCACATGAGACATTGTAGTGTAACAGAATAATTCACACGCAACTTAACAAATATAAACACAAAAACTGTTTACTGCCACCTAGCAAAGTACGATTTAACAGACTAACTTAGTATAGACGAAACGCACGCCATCTAGCGTTGTAGAGCTGTACTACCATCCCTTCCCGCGCCAGATTCAAATTCCGGGAATTTCTGAGTAGCATCTCGTATTATCAGACAAATGTCGAATAAATTCAATATTTTTTTAGGTATTTGGACGTGCCCAGGAGAGAGAGTAATATAACATGTTCTTCATCGGGAAGTTCCTACTTGGAGCGTCGTGGATCTTCAGTAATACTAGGTTTACCAGCCGCTCCGACGCACAAGAATCGAAGCCGCAGAAGACAGTCTTTCATACAGGAACAATGCGACTATTACTATCCAATAAATATCAGGGTAATTCAGCCTACACCGGGAGGATCTCCTTGTGGTAGTGAAAAAGCACTTTACGATGATAAGGAAGAAGTAAACGCAGCTCTGAACAGGATCACTCATCAACGGTTAGCGCCTCTTGCTTCTATCAGCAGTTGCAATAGTTCACTTGGCGCAGCGGACTATCCGGATTTAGTTGACAGTCATTCTTTCGCGTCGGATTCCGTTTTCCGGGACGACGAATACGACGATACTGATGACGAGGTGGATCCATTTTCGACGGATACGGATGAACCGAGCGATACAGACAGGGAAGCTTGTTACTCGGAGACCACCACGGTAACCACAAAAATGAATTCTATTTACGAGCAATCGTTGTTCACGGGTACTAATGTAGATAAAAGCAAAACATTATCACCTATGTCACTAACAGATACATCAATATATCCTACGTCGTCGGTTTCAAGTATGGAACGAAGGGGAAGGTCACAGGAGACTCTTTTTTAAAAATCTTGTAGCGGATAGCGCATAAATTGGAGGCAGAATTTTATTTTAATTTTAGTACAAATAATATGAATGTTAGTGTTCTAACACTGTTAGGAATATATCAAAACTTCTCGAATGCACGCGTTGGAATTTGAATAAGTATAAATTAGTTAAACACACCTTTGTACTTTATTGAAAGACCATTTTAATATGACAATTGATATCGTTAATTACACAGGTCTACAAAATTGAACTTTTTGACAAATGTTTTTATTTTGAAAACTGATTTTATATAATTTTAGTAGGCTGATTTCAAAAATTCTATGCATTTATTTGTATCACGTAAGGCTTTTTTTGCAAATATTAAATGAAAAAAACGATATTTCTAAAAAAATTTATTTGTTTATTGAGTAAAAAGGTGGAATATAAGTTAAAAAAAGTTGAAAAAAATACTTTACTCAGTCTTTTTTAAGTGAAATCTTTGTCTTTTTGCCAGAAAGATGCGTTGTCCGGACATTCGGTTGTATGTTTTTAAGGGCATATCCCGTTTTAGCATCCAGCAGTAGTCCGCCATCATCGTTATGCTCCATCTGCCTTGGTATCGCCGTTCCATTTCCTTAATGTCTTTGTGAAACCTCTCTCCCTGTTCTTCGCTAACTGCTCCAAGATTTTCAGGAAAATAGTTCAAGTGTGAAAACAGAAAATGCACTTTCAAACTCATATTACAACCTAGACGAGGAAAGTGTTGTAACATATTTTGAACAATATTTTCGTAGTTTTCGTCCTTAGAGTTCCCAAGAAACTTATCAATTACTTCTTTAAATGAAACCCAGGCGTTTTTCTCGACATTGGTCATTGTGTTTTGAAAATCCTTGTCTTTGCATAATGTTCTTATCTGCGGCCCAACAAAAATACCTTCTTTTAACTTGGCATCGGATAAGGCTGGAAATGTCTCGCACAAATATTTAAAACAATGTCCATTTTGGTCTAGGGCTTTAACAAACTGCTTCATCAAGCCAAGTTTGATATGGAGAGGAGGCAATAAAACTTTTTTGGGGTCAACTAAGCTATCTCTTAATACATTTTTGCTACCAGGTGTAAGGCTTGTTCTAGAGGGCCATTCTATTTGAGTCCAATGGCTATCCCTTGCTCGACTATCCCACTCACAAATAAAGCATGGAAATTTTGTATAACCTCCTTGTTGTCCTAGTAGCATGCACAGCACTTTAAGGTCACCACAAAGCATCCACTGATGTTCTTGGTAGTTTATTTTCTTTAAAAGAAGTTCAAAATTTTCATACGTTTCCATTAAATGTACCGAATGGGCAACGGGAACCGAGGCCAGCTCGTTACCATTGTGCAATAAAACGCCTTTTAAACTACGCTTACTTGAGTCAATAAACAGGCGCCATTCTTCTTTTACATACGGCACATTTCCCAATTTTGAAATTAAGTCAGGAATATTGTTGCAATACACTAGCGGTCCGTCTTGAGTAAAATATTGACATAACTCTTTTTCGCGATCCCGGTAAAAGCTTGATGTGACGCCAGGTGCCAGTAAATGTTTCTCACGAAGTCGGGAGGTTAACAATTCGGATGCATCCTTTGGAAGGTGCAAATCTCCAATTAAATCATTTAGTTCGCTCTGGTTAAACACTTCGGGCTCTCTGAAATCTGTTGTGAAATCTGAGTCATCTGGGTCGCAATTAGATTCCTCTGATTCTGACGATATGACGTTTTCTAGTGCTTTTGGGGCGGTAGGTATCGGTACATCTGGTCCATGAAGAACTGGTCGAATAGCAGAGTCAAGATTGGGATACACAATTTGTTTCTTATTTTTTCTGTTGAATCCTTGAACATTACACGAACAAAAATTACAATCATCACTGTGATTTCTAGGCTCTCGCCATACCATAGGAACACCGAAGCTTAAACATTTCTTCCTACCTTTTTGCCAGTTTCTTAATGCTTCAACGCAAACGGAACAAACAGTATAAGGAGCCCAGGACTTGTCTTGGTCGCCAATTTTTACATCAAAATAAGCGTGGTATACATTTTTCACAAACGAAGTTATAGTTTGCCTCTGCTTTACTACGACATAACTACCACAGATATAACAAAAGTTATTCGGATTGTTCGCACAATGTCTTCTTTCCATATTTATACGTTCTAGAACACTTAAAATACGCAACAACGAAGGCAATAAGCGCGTGGACACAGTAGCACGACGACTAACACAACCAAACTGCACATAAGCAGGTTTCAACGTTGTATTGACGCTTCTGCGCCGTCTCTGTTGCTTTGCTGAGAAATCAAATATTAACCAGTGTTGCCAAATCACATTTAATTTCATAAAAATCAATTCATTTAAAAATCATGCCTAACATGGAATAAACATATTCTTGTCATAGGTATGTATATTAATAAAATAACATTTTTAAGATATAGAGCGCTATAAAAAAAATTTACGTGATAGAGCAAAAATATGTTTTTTGGAATAAACATATACAAATTAGCAAACAGCTTTCAAACATCAAAATCACTGTAGACCTGTGTTATTAGTTGATTGTTTCAATACGACGATGAATAAACTGGCATTTTCCCGGCCGTTTTACTGTACTATTGATTTCATAAATAGAAAGGACAGAGACATTTCGTACTTCTTTTTGTTCTATTTTTTAAATTTAAATACACTTGTATTTAGAAACCCTAGAAATAATACCTAATTCACATATCTATAAAAATATTAAATAAAATATTTGTTTCAAAATATAGAAATTTAGTTATACCTTTTGTTTAGTGCTTTCTTATAATTTATTTTTTTATTTATTTTTCTTTATTTAGTGTTTTGTCGAGTTTGGACTCTTAAAATATTTCATTCATACATACTAGAATGGGAAAATAGAAATCTAGACACGGAAATTTTTGCAATATGTCAGAGTAAACCAGATACACTTATCCGGTGTCCACACGAAAACTTAATATTGAATTATTTCTGGTGTTTTTTGAAGACAAAAACTTGAAATTTTGGGTTTTTGTTCAGGATGTAGGGGGACAATGAACAGTATACTTCATACCGCCCCATCGGGTCACCCGCCGTCCTCACCCACCCCCACTCCAAGATTTTAAATGACACCCTGTATTCTTTTTGGTTGATTTTGAAAGAACACCATTTTCTTAACCCATGAACTTCCAAATTTTTATTATCGACATTTTTTGTAAATTTAAATTAAAAATAGGATTATATTAAAGGTAATAGGTCAATTTATTCGTCGGCAATTAATATACTCCATTTTTCAAAAAAAAAATTTGTCACATTTGGGACCCATGGCACTTGCCGTTACAAAAATTAAAAAAAAACTGAACTAACATTTCAAACTAAAGAAAAATATTTATAATTTATGCCAATTAGGAAAACATTCCATATGCAGTCCAATATTGCATTTTTTACACTGTTTGCGAACGTTTGTGTCACATATGGCACATTTTCTTTGTTTTCCACCAATCGTTCGCTCCAAAACATGTCCAATGGGATCAAATCTAACATCGTCAGGCACGCGGCTTTTCCTCACCTTACTAGAACTTAGTCTTCCGGCAAATTTAGGATCGGATAATGATTCTTTCTTCAGATAAGTTCTGTCAATAATGCGTCTAAAATCTAATAATGGGATGCTTCCATTTACTGCAGTATAAAGAGCGTGGGCGTTAACAACCGCAACGTCAATCGTATTTGTGAAAAGAGAGAAATACCATTTCTTACCTCTAAATTTGATTCGATACTTTTGCACATTCCAGTCTAACTTGTCGACCCCTCCCATATGTTTATTGTATTGTCCGACAATGTTTGGTCTATCGACATGGCATGCTTTTTTTTCTTTCTTACAATATCTTTTCACTTTTTCTAGAGGTTGCAATCCTAAGTAATTCGATAGCATTTTAACACAGCTATTGTCATTCCAAATCAACGGAAATATTTTATTTTTTTCATCATAACGATAATCATATGCCCCGCGATCCTCTTTTTTATGATATTATCAGATTTCAAAGGACACTTGTTCATTCTATTATAGCGTACTGTTCCAGCCGCCTTTATATTTAGTTCTCTCAACTTCAACAATAAATCAAAGCTGGTGAAAAAGTTATCGAAAAATATTTCATATTCTGACGGATATTGCAAAAAAGAGGTTATCTTCATTATCACAGAAGCTCCAACACCACTTACAAGTTGTACGTCTTGGCTCTTTCCTTCATAAATATCCATATGAAAACAATAGCCAGATTTAAAGCAGCACATAGCCCATTGTTTGAATCCAAATCTTATTGGTTTTTCCCTAATAAACTGTTTCAGGTAATGGTGGCCATAGTAACGCACCATTTGCTCATCTATTGAAAGTTTTTGTGCAAATATACCGAACTTTTTAAAATTTGTGTTCAATTTGTTTATCAAAGGACGGATTTTAAATAGTTTGTCTTGTTTATCGCTGGTGGGTATGAGACTATTGTCGTTAAAATGCAGGTTTTTTTTTATTTCCAAAAACCTGTGCTTAGGCATGCAGTTTCTAACGCATGTAAGATTTATATCTTCATCCTTCGACGAATATAACTGCTCTTGGGGCAACGAATGGTACCCTGATAGCAAAAAAATTCCAATAAACTTTTTAAGACAATTTGTGGAAAGTTCAAAGTTATGTCTGTTGTTTTGTCTAGCGTAATTTACACTTTGGATAGCTATATGGTTTAGTAAATCTTCGTCGAAAAGTTCTTCAAATATCTGAACCGGTGATTTACCTTTCAAGTTTTGAATAATCTGTGATCAATTCAATTCAGATACATTGTCGCTTTCAAATGATGTATTAGTCAAATTTATGTCCTGCTTTTTCCACTCACTTTTTGGCAAGAATTTACCTTTTGATTTTACTATAGATGCTTGATTTTGATCAACTTTCAGAGCGCTGGAATGGATTTCTAGTTGTCCAGGAACGTCTTGTGGAACAGTTTTTGGCAAGAATTTACCCTTTGATTTTACTGTAGATGCTTGATCTTGATCATCATTCAGAGCGCTGGAATGGATTTCTAGTCGTCCAGGAACGTCTTGTGGAACAGTGTCTTCTAAAATATTATCGTCAAATTCTTCGCAATCTGATATAACATCGATATTATCGGGCGGCAGTTCGACTATATCAATGACTTCTTGTTCCAGATCAGCAAAAAATTCATCGTCTTCCAATATTTCTTCAAGTTCTGCGATAGTAAGGAATTTTCTAGAACCCGTACTAAATTGGAAACAAAAAAAAAAACAGCAACTGTGAATAAAACTAACATAACGCTATGATTTTTTTACATAGTAAATTCCATGATCCCCAAATGGGGATCAAGGTGTTTTGTACTATATTTTTTATAATAAATATTATATTTGCTCACCTGTTATTCTAATATTAACTAAAGGAATGTATTATTACTTGAATTCACAAAACTGGCACAAAATTAATCAAATAAGCACAAAAAATATTATTAGAAGTAATGTAAATATTCGACCATCAAATTTTTTGTATATGTTATAAAATAACGCGCATAACATGCTTACAGGGTTACCAACACTAAAATATAAAATTGTTCTAGAAGGTACAGAGTATTCATGTTAAGTTAGTATACATTACACTAAAGATAATAACATTTTAAAATATGTTAAAAAATAAAATTCGCGTATCCCCATTTGGGGATCAGGGAAGCTAATGGGTTAATATTGAAAAAACTAGTTACATCATGAAATTTATGAGATATTTAAAGTTAAATGTTTCAGGTATCAGAAATTATAGATTCCGAAAAATAATAAGTTGGTCACGGAAATATTTAAAACAAGATTTATCCACAATATCTCAGTTAAATTAAATGATTGTTCACCAAAAGCATTTCTAACATTTTCGAAAACTTGTGGCGTTAAATTTCGACATTCCTCTGTTATCCTATTACGTAAATCAACTATTAATTGTTGCCGTGTCTTATAAACAACAGACTTCGAATCAGTGGCGGCTCGTGCTGAAAATTTTAAGGTGTTCTGCAAGTTTTACAAAAAAATTTACCTTGCACGGGCAGTAAGAGGTTGTCTCCCATCGATCTTATCGTGCTTTCTTCGCCTTCCGCACTGAAGTAATGGATTTCTGGAACGATTGTCAATTGTCACACAAAAAAATAAGAGTCTCTAATATTATTGTTTTTACGTTAAACTCGCCGCACCGTAAAAATAGTCGCAAAAATATTAAATACCGATAGGTCCAACTCGCAACGGGCCATAGGCAACAATATACGTATGGAACGTAATGCGGTGTGGCAACGTGTGTACGATGCCTATATTGAGTGACTTTCTTAAAATTTAAATTTATTTTGCAGAATTATTGATTTTTTTACTTTTATCTTTTAGAAAACGTTATTGTTTTTTTATTACTTAAAATTACTTTATATGAAAAATAGTATACCATAAAAGTGTAAACAAAGACAGTATACATTGAAACGAATATTCATTCAATTGTATTGTCATGAAATTGAATTTGTCAATCGTTGTTAAATTTGTTAGAATGAATAGATATTTATATTTATCGGAAAATACTAATACTTAAAGCAAACAAATAAGGTGTAGTGTTTTGTTATAGGAATGAGGAATGTATAATATCCATTTCTTCCTGCATATTGATTATGCAGCTGATGCTTTCGTAATATGCTCATATTTGTATTATTTCAACTTATACTTCGGTCGATACATACCGACTTACTTCAAACCAGGAGGAAGCTACAGTTGTAATTAAACTATACTTCCTTTTTTTTTATTACCTACGGATATTCACAATTCCTAAATACGTTACAATGTTGCTTATTTTAGATTGTAATTAGCTGAATGCTGTCGCAAAACTGATCTCTGCATTTTTAAAAATGCCAGAATAAAATTAACCCCTGCCCTTATTATAATTTTACAAAGGAGCGGACACGTACTTCAATTTCTACGAAAAACTAAGCCTACAGTTCATGTATAATACAGTGATAATGAAGACTGGAGCGTTTGTCGACCTACGAAGTTGTACTTTACTTGTTTATTGTTAATAAAAGGCTGATGGAAATATTACGTGAGATTTTGGTATCTGTATTATAATAACATCACGATAATAGTAGAAATACAAATATGAGCATATTACGAAAGCATCAGCTGCATAATCAATATGCAGGAAGAAATGGATATTATACATTCCTCATTCCAATAACAAAACACTACACCTTATTTGTTTGCTTTAAGTATTAGTATTGTCCGATAAATATAAATATCTATTCATTCTAACAAATTTAACAACGATTGACAAATTCCATTTCATGACAATACAATTGAATGAATATTCGTTTCAATGTATACTGTCTTTGTTTACACTTTTGTGGTGTACTATTTTTCATATAAAGTAATTTTAAGTAATAAAAAACAATAACGTTTTCTAAAAGATAAAAGTAAAAAAATCAATAATTCTGCAAAATAAATTTCAATTTTAAGAAAGTCACTCAATATAGGCATCGTACACACGTTGCCCACCGCATTACGTTCCATACGTATATTGTTGCCTATGGCCCGTTGCGAGTTGGACCTATCGTATACCGAATCATATCGCCTTCCGCGCTGGAATAAATGCACTGCATTTCGCTGCATTTAATGCAGCGACCAGCCTGCTAAAATGCCGCATTGGTTTTAGACACTCCTGGGGGTAGCGGGGTGCGCGCGGGTGTTTGACAGAGCTCTGAGCGCACGCTCGTGTGGACCAGATAAGGAACAAGTGAGCGATCGCGCGAATTAGGTTGGTTATTCCACTGGTCGCCTATTGAATATTATTTGGAATTTCGGAAGCGAATATCTCGGCTTCTACTTGTCGGATTTTGATGATTGAGGAGTCAAATTGTAGGATTTGATGTCCTCTACAGGTGATGTAGAAAAATATGCAAATTTTTTGATATACAGGGGGAGAATTTTCATAACAATATGTTACGCTTTTATAAACATCAGAAATGTCGGAAAAATTATGTAAAAGAAAACTAGTTATAACTTATACAGGTTCGCCCGCCCAATTTTTTGGGAGCTCTGCAGCACTGCAGCGCTTATGCGCTAGCCGCCACTGCTTCGAATGTCCCGACAAAACGAAATCTAGGTGAGTTAAATCGAGAGAGCGAATAGAGCCCCTACATCCTATCCAATGTCCTAGAAAAACAATATCCAAATAATTCCTAACTTCTAAAGTGTAACGTGTCCCAACTCCATCTTGTTGAAAGTATAATTGCACCTCGTCTATTTAACTCAAGTTTTCTTCTAGACACTGTATGATAAGAGGATGTATTACCTCTTCCAAAAACTGTAGGTACTTAGGTCCAGTTATATTTTCCTGGAAGAATATTGGACCAATTACTTGGTTATTAAGAATTCGTGCCCGTACATTAATTTTTTGGGGATATCGTGCGTGACCTTCTCGGAAAATGTAGGGATTTACGTCGCTCCAATATCGACAGTTGTGTCTATTCACAAGACCATTTAATTAAAAGCAGGTTTCATCACTGAAGCAAATACTTCTCAAAATATTTCTATATTTTGTCGAATTATAATCTGTCATTATTTCACAAAATTCGACTCTTCTGTCGAAATCACCGTCACCCAATTCTTGGTGAAGTTTAATTTTATAAGGGCGCATTTTGTTTAATTGTAACTTACGGCAGGTTAATTTTGGCAATCCCGAAACATGGTATAATTTTTTCAACAAAAGCTCTGGATCTAAATTAATATGCCCAAGAACTGTTAGTTCGTTTTTTTATTATCTACAGATCTAGTTTGCAAATTTTTTTTATTAGCGTTCTCGCATAAACAACAGATATGTTTCTGTTTGGGTGGTTTTCATTAAATAACGTCGCCGTTTGAGAATAATTTTTGTTTGGAATTCCATATAAAATCCCAAATTCAATTCTCTCTCCGAGAGCGTAAACATGAGCCATTTCAGTAAAAAAGCCGAAACTTTAAGAACAATATTACAAGTATTAATATTGGAAGGACTTCCACTGCATATCCAGAAGTATGTTACATTTATTTTATTTAATTATGATCTGTATTTGTACAGTTAAGATTAGTAAAATGTAGATTGTTGAAAAGAAAATGCAATTAATCAATGGATTTAGTGCCAATGGAATTATTACACAAACTTTTTTTAATTTGATTTAGTATACATAAGTTTGGATCTAGTTTGCCTTAACCCTTAACTGGTGACGTGCTTTTATTAGAGCGTAACTAGTGACGTGGGGTCCCTCAGTGCCCCACACTTAAAAGCAGCATAAAAAAAATTTAAGGTTTTCAAGTAATTTTGAGAAACTGTTTTTTTTAATATCATTCACATAATAAATATTTAATAACATTTTACAAACAGAATATTTTGTTTTACGCTAAAAGAGATATACAGAAGAAAAAAAGATATATTTTGTAATGCGTTTAATTTTTATTAAAATAAACTGAAAGAGAAATTGACAACAATATAAAACATTAAATTTAACATAGTATTCTACTAAAATGTCAAAAAAGTTTTCAGAACAATTTTTTGTGTGCAATTTGCACATATTGCAACTTTACATATCTTACACAGTGTACTAGTCTTTTTATCAGCTCGTCTAGGACAGTTCCCACAACGTCTTCTCTTATTGTCGACTACCTCAGCTACATTACCAATTTCTGTTAGAGGTTTCTGTAATATTCTGCCAATAGAAAGGCGTATTTCTCGTGGAATAGATGTGTTCCGAAGTCTTCTGTTAAGGTGTTCTTCAACCAATTGAAATGACAACCTTTTTATGAAATTTAGTCTGGATACGCTGTCATTACCCCTAAAACAACCATATAGGATATAGGCATTTACACTTGAGATGTCAAGTATGGTATGAAACACTGCCATCGGCCACCTCCTCGTCCTTCTACTAGTGGTATAATTAGAACAGCGTTGGTCCAGACTATCAACTCCACCCTTAGTCATATTATAAAATGCTATAATCTCCGGTTTTTTACTGTCATCATCAGTGTTGATGGTGTGGTGCATTGAGGATATCATGACAGTTGCTTTCTTTATTTTTGGAACATACGACAACAAAGTCATATCAGCTGTAAACCCATACACGACAGACTTTTCTTTTCTAGTTTTACTATGTTGAAACTCTGGGGGTATCATTCTTTTGTTTTTTTTACTGCCCCAACGTAAGTTTAATTGTGTGTTTTTAGTGACTGAACCAGTTCATCTGACGAAAACCAATTATCGGCAGTAATGTTTCTATTGGATCCGTAAATTGGTTTGCATAGCCGTATGACCGACTGCGTTGGCGCAGCTAATTTTCTCTCGGCAACAGACAGGCCGCGGCCGTCACTGGATTTTCCTGTATATATGTACACATATACATGTAAGATGTTCGTGCGTCAGCTAAGATCATAATTTTTAAGCCGTACTTATTTGGCATATACATTCGAAATTTGCATCTGCCACTGAAAGCCAACAACATCTCATCGATACACGAATAATGGCCTAGACAGTAACACTGTTGTGAATTAGCAACGAGTTGGTCAAATAGGCTGGATATCGCTGCAGCTTTGTCACCAAGTAATCGCATAATTCTGTCATCAGCATTGTCGAATCTCAAATTAGACAAGATTATCAGAAATCGTTTAAGTGACATTGTGTTTCTAAATATATCACGACCAGTGCCATCCGTTGCAAATATAGCCTCTAGGTGCTCGTGCTTCGATTTAAAGGCTCCCGAGTAGTAAAGGAGGCCTAAAAATGCTTTCATTTCAATTGTATCTATATCTTTTAATTCAAGTTTGTCTTCCCTCTTGTAGTTTATCCTTTCTCTGCTTAATTTTTCATTTGTCCTGTTTACTACTTCCTCTATCATTTCATCAGTAAACAAATGCTTCCAAATACTATAGGGATCTGCATTGTTATTCAAAGTTCTCATAGGCCCTCGTAATCGTGGTAAAAACCTAACAATATTGTGGCTTCCGTTCTTTTATTCCGTGCAGGTTCACACTTTGACCATTTCATTCTATTTTTTCCCATAAAAGGCTCGACTATTTTCTTCATATTAATTTTCAACATATTCATTTTCAACGGGCAGGTCATTATCATCGCTAGCATAACTTGTGTCGGTAGATGTATCGGCATTCTGAACAATATCATTTACAGGTTCTTCGTCTGAACTATTATTCACTTGATCAAGATCTTCCTTATTTGCACTATCTTCATTTTCTGATTCCTCAAACCACCTGAGTACTGTACTTTCGAAATTTAGGTCTCCGTACCGAACTACTTTCGGATTATTCGCCATTATTCTAAAAATAAACAACACTAACTAAGGAAACCGAATGTTTCGCTGTAAAATAACTGGTGACGTGGGGTCATACAAGACCCCACGTTGTCTTTACTTACCTATATCACAAATAGCATTCAGAAGACCGACGTGAATTGGTTGGCACTACACTTACAACTGATCAACTTGAAGGTAGTGAAGTGCCGGTTTAGATTCGCGCATGCGCCTAGAAATTATGCGAGCTTGAATAGTCTCTGGGGTCTCCGGTGGCACCACGTCACCAGTTAAGGGTTAATAATTGACAACGTTGTACATCTGACAATGCTAATACATGTAGAATTCGTTTACAGACGTGAACGTTAAATCGTGGGCAGGCATTTTGTATAATTTTATTATTGGTCTATTTTTTATTGAAGGCACGGCAATTGCAGAAAAATATTTATACTTTGCAATCAAATTTTTCCAACTATGCAGAAAACACCTGTTAATTTTAACAAGTTTGACAATTGCCCCGCTCAGAGTGCGAGAAGAGTACAAGTATTTTCAAAATACTTCCCTAAAGATATTATTAGCGGTAAATGATTAACAAGACCGCCTGATTTAGCCGCGGCCAATTTCATTTTCTGGGCTTATATTGAAGATAAAATATATTTGCCTAGAAGATTTAAATTCCCTTCGTAAAAAGTTGAGATATTAACATACAAAAACTTGTCAATTTGAAAATAGCACTGTGTACACCCCTTTCATAACACCTCTGTGCTTTTCTAATATTCCATCGTTTACAACTATATTTTTACTAACATATATGACTCAATTTTTTAATTTAATTTAAATAGTTACGTTATATTTATGATCGAAAGAACAGAATAACATGAAAACCAGGAAAATGTTCAGTGAGTAATAAGAAATGTCGAACAGGGAATCTTATTTAACTTGAGGCCAGTCAATATTATTTTGCATTTTATGTATTATAGATACTTTTGCATACACGTCGAAAACTATTCCCTATTCTATTTTGAAATAAATTTAAAAATATGAATGACTACCTATGTATAGTTTAACGAACCATATCAAGTTGTGCCTGTATAGTTTCATTAGAATACAAATTTCCCATCCAAAATACGCAAAAAAAAAACATAAAACAGGATTGGTTACCGAGTGGAACAAAAAAATATTTAAATTTCAAATCTAAATTCTTTTACTGTTGCTGATGATATCACACAGTTTTACTTACAGATGTAGTCATGTTGTCGATGGAATAATCAAAATTTCATATAGAAAAAAGCGATTGAAGAAAATTAATTTTTATTACTTTAGCAATAGATTATCTTTCCACACTCTTCCAGGTTATGTATCAACTATAACTAAACCTTTATGAATTAATTAAACTTCTTGCGTTTGCTGTAAATTTCTTTATTTTCTTTATTTAGGCAGGCATTTTTAAGCAATTGGATTAGCATTCCAGTACCAGTTGCATACATTTCTTCCAGATCTCACGCTAATGCTTATTTCTTCTATTAGATCCTAGATCTAGACATTTACTTCCTAGGTCTTTCTCTTCATATTTTCTTCTGTTTTCCCGAATTTATAACCTTCCTTGTAATTTGACCGAATTTTAATAGATGGCCATACGAGTTCAGTAATTTGTGTTTATATTTAATCGTTTTATTACCAGTGCCTCTTTTGTTATTTATTCTAAGGTTTTTTTATTATAATTTTGTATTTCTCAAGTAGTAACCAATGTATGTTCATGAAAATTCAAGCATATGTTCTTAATGGTATTGTTAGTGTATATCGAAAGTTCATGTTTACTTCTATTTTGTTTTATGTGTCTCAGTATTGATTTATCTAATTTGTCTAGTTATTGATTATATTCTTGTTGACTTATTCCTTATGAAGTGACACATCTATTCCTGAACGCGTGAATTTATATTACCCTAATTAGAGCTCGTCAGCACACGATATCCTGAAGACAGACTTATATACTATGTGTATATATAGTTAACATTTCGAACTTACTGTAAATGAGAATTAACGACTATTAAATCTTACTTTATATGCAAATATCGCCTAATATGCTGTGTTAATTACTACAATTTAACAAACTAAGTTTGTACCAGTATACAGGTCTAGTCGTTAATTCTCATTTAGTAGTACGAGGGTTAAATTAATTCCACTTCTGAATACTTTTTAAGTATTATTACCAAATTTTTATCCATATACAGAAAATATTTGTATCTTTTTTCTCCCACATAATTCCCATGAATATATACATTAATTTAAGAGATTTGAGCAACTATACTTGGCCTATATAAACACAACAGGACTTATGAAGGTAACCAAAATTTTTATGGCTTATTTACTAGTTTAGAGAAAATAGAATTAGTTGATTTATTGAACAGACTTCTCCTATTCTTTTAGGCCTATGTTCCCGTATTGATTTCTTCACATCTTCTAGTCTTAACTAACGATCAAAGATTAATATTATATCGACTGCTTTTCATTATCAGTATTAAATTAATCTACTTATTCTTCCTTTTTGAACTGTATTTTTACTACCTCTCTAAAGAACTTACGTTTTCCAATCGATTTCTTACCTTATATCTTCCAAAGTCACATAAAAATTAGAAGCGACTTCTTAAATACCAGTACGTGCTTAGAATATAGTGTGACGTTATGCAAATATCAAAGTGTTTCATGTAACTCTTTATTAAATACATTTACAAATTAATACAAATATGTTCAAAACATATCTGTATCTGAATACATGGACATACGCAATGTATTTAACCAATGGCCACTTCAACATCTAGACACATGTGTTTCGATCTTACGATTTCCTCAGTGCAGTTGTGAAGTAACGTTTATAGATTAGCGCCGGTCTTTCTTCTCAGTCAGATGTCATCATATCTGCTGAGTACGTTTGTAGAGAATATGCGCTTATTTAAGAAGCCGAACGCACTAGATGAAACATAAATTTTAACAAAATAATTTTGAAACATACTTGAATAGGTAAAACCTAATTTTATATGAAACAAAATATTTTAAGTAATATAAAATATTATTAAAACTCGGGTGTGAGAACACAATACAAGTTCATTTATTTGCGAAGGGATCTCTCTCCAGAGCCCCTGTGTTTCATCTGTCTACATAATCATCGGCACGCCCCAGCTGGAGAGAGATGCATTCACAAAACAACAACTTGTTTATATCACAGAAGTTATTAAGACAGAACGTAGAAGAATATTCAGCGCTGCTGAGTGAAGAATGCCGAAACAGCTTTCTAAATTCAGCACTTGTTATTGAGACAATTATAGTTGTTCTGGCGTTTCTCACTACAGCGCTGAATGTTCTTCTACGCTCTGTCTTAATAACTTCTGTGATATAGCAAAATTGTTGTTTTGTGAATGTATCTCTCTCCAACTTAGGCGTACCGATGATTCTGTTGAAATATGAAATACATGTATACGTCCCTGGGAAGAGATACCTTCACAAATGTATGAACTTGTATTTATTTTTAATAATATTTTATATTATTAAAAATATTTTTGATTTTTTTAGAAATATATTTTCATTAAATCTAAACGTTTCATGGGTGATGCTACGAATACTTACAATTACAATCTTATCATTATGTAACAGCAAATAAGTTAATAAACTGAAATGTTAATTAATTTAGTAATTTTGTATTAAATAATAAATCTGCCTCCACGTCGTAAGTTGTTGTATGTGCTGTAGATACTACACATATCGTTAGTAAACATCTGTTAAGGACGTATATGTCAATGTTTTAACTACTTGACTTATGTAATATTCTTTTGTTATTTAAACTGAAATCGGCAAAGTTTCTATATATGAAGCATATATCAAATTAATAAATACATATATATCTACGTAAATATAGTTTTTTAAATTAAATAGAGAAACGAATAATTGGATTGCTCAATATTTAAAGATTTTTACGATTCGTTAATTGAATTGTGTAGAGATTATGTAACAAATAAAGACTGAATTTTATCAAAGGTGCACAGAGAATATTACACTCTAGAAAATTAAACTTTTATATCTACTTTTAAGTAATTAGTTGACATTACAATTCACTATTTAGAAACATTATTTTAAGTATTTATTTAAAATATATCCATAACTTAACTCAATAATGTAGTACTTCTTAATTTATATTCTGTAAAATTTTAAAATTTAATGTTTGAATTGTGATGTGACTATAAAAGCTGTTATATCATTACTAACACACCTCTTGTACAAATAATTAATATTTTCTAATACGTCATTCTATATTTTTGTTTTTAAAATTAAATTAAATAATGAATCTAATTTATTTATTAACGTGACGTGTAAAATACTAATATTTCTTAATCATTTACCATTTAAAGCATTTTGCAAATCATCAACGTTTTGTGTCGAATACTGAACATTAGTGATGTTGAAAAGGTAACTATTCGGTACATTCGTCTTCGTTACACGCGCGGACCCGAAGTAACGATTACCTATTTTCAAATGTAATCGTTACATTCGCACAAATATATTATATGTACATATATAGTATAAATCTACGGGTGCAAGATAACATATTCATTGATTATCTACAGTATGTCCACGGATCGAGGTTCAAAGAGGGAAAACTTCTTTATTTTGCATTTTACAAGAAAAATGTATTATTGATAAAAGTTTTTGCCTGTCCCGAAACGACCAAGTCACCTTTAACCTTTTCAAATTTTCTTTTAGTTTAAGATAAAAATCGAAAAATTGGTCGCTTTATTTGAAAATTTTTTAAAGTCCCAGAAATTAAGTTGCGTTGTCATGGTAATTACCGATATTTATTTATCTAATTAACTGTCACATAGAAAAATCAAACATAATCGTTGAAAATGTTGTCAAAAGACCAACGAATTTACCTAATTAATAATTAATTAATTAATTAATTAATAATTAATTAATTAATATGGCAAAGGTAATAAAGCGATCCGTCGAGTTGTCGAAGAATTTAATCAAAAGTTCCCGGATATTTACATCTCAAATGTAGGTACACGAGCATTGGTAAAAAAATTCCTATCCACTGGTTCCATACTGGATGTAAAGAAAAGCAAAATAGCACGCGATGGAGACGACGCCGCCACTCTTCTTGTAATGGATTCAGTACGGAACTATCCCAAACTTTCTTTGCGACGCAGATCAGTCCATCTGGGAATTAGTAAATCGCTCATTCAAAAAATTTTGAAACAAAGGAAGTTCCATCCCTACAAGCCCATTTTTAATCATGCATTAGAACCCGGAGATCCTGCGAAACGTTTGTATTTTTGTCTGTGGATGGGCGCTCAAATCATGGGTAATCAATATTTTTACAGAAATATTATTTTTTCTGATAAGGCCACGTTTTCTACTAATGGTACTGTTGCATCTCAACATGTGAGATATTGGAGCGATTACAATCCGAATTTTCGCATCCCACACAATCGACAATATTCGGCAAAAGTTAATGTGTGGTGTGCAATTTCTTACCATGGTATCATTGGACCATATTTTTTTGATAATACTGTCAATCAGCATACGTACTTGGATATGCTGCAAAATTTTGTTCATGAACGTTTGGACGATCTACCGATTAATTACCTCGCAAGGTGTTATTTCCAACAAGATGGTTGTCCGGCTCATTATGCTAGGATTGTTGTCGAATGGTTAAATCAGCAATTTGGACAGAATTGGATAGGTCGAAATTGTCCCGTGTTATGGCCACCAAGGAGCCCTGATTTAACAATGGCTGATTTTTATCTTTGGGGTCGTTTGAAGCAAATAGTTTAGGCAAATAATATTCCTCCGAACGTAGAAGATTTAAAGGAGAGGATTAGAGACGCTGTGACGTCTTTAACTCTCGAAGAAATTCGAAGAAGTTATAGGGAATTGCGCCGACGGCTAGAATTGTGCGTTGAAAAGGACGGTGAATGGATTGAGTAAAATAGTTATTAGTTATATCATTTTTGTTTTTGAGTTTATGAAATTAAAATCTGCTGACTGCTGACCGTTTCGGGACATGCAAAAACTTTTATCAAGAATACATTTTTGTTGTAAAATGCAAAATAAAGAAGTTTTCCCTATTTGAACCTCGATCCGTGGACATACTGTATACTCTATAGCATACTTCTTAAATATAGACATGTCAAATATAAACAAAGAGTTTTGCAATCAAATTTACTTGCGTAATTATAAAATTTAGATTTGCAGAATGTCTAGCAAATTATAATACATTATAAGTATACAAATTTCAAATAAGCTGATCATATTTACTAGTGATTATTTTTAAATTAATTTATATTTGCAAATAAATACAAAACTGTAGCATAGACAAATACGATACATAATTGTGATTTAAAATATAATTTGATTTGTTGGGATCAAGAGTCTTAGTTAGAAATTTAGTTGGGGAAATTTGGAAATACTTAGCCAATATTTGCCACTCAATTGGTGTGCTTCATCAGGGTAAAGTAACGGTAATTAAGTTGTACCTAATACAACATATTATATAATATCTATACAATAGAAATATACTTACAAATTGAACTAATGTGAGGAAAGATTTTACGACAGCATACCTATAATAAGTAATGTGTCAACAAATAGAATGTTGTTAAAAGATGAAAAGGTAAGACGTGTTTTTTATCCATCAATAGTCAACATTATTTTATTAGTTTACACTTTATCTGTTGTTACATGATATCACAAAACGTTTATAGGTAAAGTTTATCTTCTTGTTTTCCTATATATTTTTTAATATTTCATCACGCATTATATACGCTATATTACAATAAATATATTATAATATAATTTGATGAAATCTATGCAGTTTGTTTTAATATCTCCGCAAATTCAGTAAAAATCATCTGCGTATATCATTACTAATTCTGCGAGGCAAGTAATTACTGATATATTAATGCCAATAAAATGAATGCCAGCACTGAATGTTAAACTCGTTACAAATGAAACAAATATGCATTACACACCTCCCTATCTGTACACAAGGATATACGCCTCGTATTTTCCAACGTTTAGTTAAGCCAAAGACACGTGCTTCTGTCTCAATAGACTTCGTCAGTTTGACTAGTAAAGTTTAATGGATCGCCTCATAGGTAAGGCAAATTGTGTCCTATCAGGTGGTACAATATAATCTAGTGACATCTGACGAACAAGATACAGATGTGTGTCTGTTTCATTTGTAGCAAATGTGTAATACGTGCTTAGCGTATTGATGCACTAAAATTTATTTGTTAAACTCGTACTTATAAGTGTAAAATGTATATGTGTATGAATCAAAGTATCAAAGTGTTCAAAATAATAAAAATAATTAAAGTAAGTAAAGTATTAAAGTAATCAAAATAATCAAAGTAATCGAAGTAAAAAATAGTAACGATTATTTAAAAGTGCCGAAAATAGACACCTCTACTAAACATATGGCCTACTCTAAATGTTTTCCTTTTTTCCTGTCCTGAGCAGTTTGTGGTGATTCTTCTGAAGTCATTCACACATCTGGTCGGTGCCCTTTGTCGACTAGGACTATGTACACCTGTTATCCTTTAGTCTAGCTACGTACTCCACCCATTTCCAATAGGCTTTAGCTATTTGTTCTATAATGTTATAGATCCCAGTGTTACTATGTAGTTCTATGTCAGTTGTTTTGGCAGAAATAAATAATAATTACTTAATGCCTCATCCTGTTTGTTTAATAAAATTTGATTAAATCCTAAATACAAAATTTAATCAAAATGAAATTAAGAATTATTCGTATCACATACGAATAATTCTTCAACATATTTCTTATGTACCATGCTGAACATAGGCTTTTCAAGCTGCTTTCAGTTTTTCCTGTGCTCAGCACTTCGTGGAGATTCTTCTGAAGTTTTAAGTCCATCTTGCTGGTGGCCTTACTTGATTACACTTGTCAGTCCTAAACCTCCATTGTAGTAATTTCTTTGCCAATCTATTATTCTTTAAGTTAACTACCTATACCTTTCATTTCCACTATAGTCTATTTTTAAACTAAGAGGAGTAAATGGAAAAGCCACATTTACACTGTAAAAGTTACCAAATCAATGACATTCTGAATGTTTTTTTAAATTTTCGTATTTTATTAGTTTTTCTTTATTCATTGAGCTCAAAGGCAACATTTAATTTAGCGTTATTTCCCGCTTAATTTTGAATATAAACTCTACATCAATAAAGTCACAACGTAATTAAACATTTATTAAAAATTATTTACATTAAACACAAAAATAACACAAATAAAGGATTTAAAGAAATCAAAGGCTCCGTTAACTACTTGTTACTTGCAAAAATTAAACGAAATAATCTATTCTAAATCTTAATTTGCTTCATAAATTTGTACAATGACGAACGGGACATTTGTGGTAAATCTGGACGTTTCTTTATTTCCATCAAAATTTTGTCCAACGTAGGTAATTCGTTTTTATAAAAGAAAGCATGCACTATTTGCCGCACAGACTGTTTAACTACTTCATCGTATGCAGCAACATTACCAGGTCGTCCTCCATAGTGTTTAGATGCAGTAACTGTACCAGTCTCATTATACTCTTTTATGGTGCGATATACTGTCGATTGTGCAACGCCTAAAAGCAGAACATTATCAAATTGGTTACATTATTCAATCCATGAAAACTTACCCACGGTGTTACTAATTTTAGAAACAATAACAGTTTTTTTAAGATTCGGTTCATCAGTTCGCAGCTGCTTATACATATTTAAAACACATTGCTTTTCAGCAACAGATAAATGCCCTATATCTAAACGTTTGCGTTTTTTCGGAGGTGAAAATGATGCTGAACTTGTTGCAACAGTATCCATATTTATATGAATATTGAATAATTATCGATAACTACAGAAGGGTATCTTAAAGGTTTCGCAAATTCTAAAAAGAACGGATTTATTTACGTTAATACAACAATACAACTGAATAGAACAACGGGAACACAACAGAAAACGAAATTTGACAAGCGTTTGACATCGATAGGTCAACACGCAATTTTTGAATAACGTAATCCTACCTCTGAAGCAACCAATCACGCATAGTAATTTTGGCGCGATTAATTTAAAACGCTCCTCTTAGTTTAAAAATAGACTATAGGCTTCTGCTATGGGTCGTACAATATCATCGGTGCCAGTTCTTTTAGTGCATATAATATTTGTTTGTATTATGCCAAATTGCATATTTCGTCGGAAAAATAAGAGCATATGGCAAAGTAAAATCGTCCACGTATACACTGTGTATGCAGGGTGTTCCCTGAGATATCCTACAAACTTACACAATGTGTTCTGGAGGTGATTCTGAACAGAAAAGTTCATATACACTTTGCTTTTTTTTTATTTTTCGTTCTTTAGATTTCAGCAAAAGGAAAAATCTGTTTCAGTAATGTATTTAATTATTAAATTACATAACAAATTAATAAACTAATATAACAATTTCTCGAAATGTTCGCCTCTTTTTTCTGAACATGTTGCTAGTCTTTGGGCCATATTCTGTTGCCAATTAATATCTGCAAGTTCATTTCCTAAGGAATCTACTCCTGCAATTATTCTTTCGATCAATTCTTCTCGCGTATTTGCGTAAAGGTCGGGAGAACGCGCAGGCCATAGTACAGGGACGCCTCTGCCTATCCACCGACCAGGAAAATTTGAATTTCATTGAATTGAAAGTCAATAACTGGCCTACTAAAATGCGGTGGAGCGCCATCGTGGTGATAAAACATGCCGCGTCGAGTTTCCAGTGGAACATTTTCCAATAATCCCGGCATCTAATAAATTCCTATAATAATTTGCCCAAAGACTTCCTTAGATAAAATGTGGCCCAATAATGTCATTGTTTAACAACCCACACCATAGATTTACAGAAAAACGATGTTGATAATTAACCAAAACTACATTATGTGGGTTTTCAGTAGTCCAAGGAATTCCGAGTGTTGTTTAAACCTTTTCGAGTAAATTGAGACTCGTCTGTAAAAAGGATACGCGAAATATAAGGATAGGGATAGGGAAAAGTCCATTGTAATATAAAATTCACCATACCTGGGTTTGACAAACACCGGTCATGGTAGATATCCTGCGTATACTTGTGGATGGATCTTGTTCAACTTCATTTAGGACATTAGCTTGCTGATGAAAATCTAACTGTCTTTCGGAGAAGATCCCGTCTTTCTCCAACACTGAAAGACATTAGAAAATGTCGTATGGCGAGGAACTCCACAATTTGGACAACGTTAACGATATTCTTGTACTGTAGCACGTCCGCTTCCATCACAATACCCATACACAAACACCATATCAGCATATTCTGTCTTAGTGTACGTTCTAGGCGTGGTTACTGATAATATTTTGACAGTTATCACTTATCGATAAATGAGATAAGTAACTAGAGGTTATTTGTCATTTTATAAAATGACCAACAACTTGTTCAGAAAGAAGAGGCGAGCATTTCGAGCAACTATTATAATATTAGTTTGTTAGTTTATGCAATTTCACAATTAAATATATTACTGAAACAGTTTTCTTCTTTTGTTGAAATCTAAAGAACGAAAAAGAAATTAAGCAAAGCGTATGTCTAAAATCACCTGTAGAATAAATTGTGTAAGTTTGTCGCTTACCTCAGGGAACACCCTGTATAAAGTGTCTTGCGATTTTTGTGTGCCCCGTGTTTAATATTGTTATTAGTTCCTACTGAGGATCACAACTTAGTTGTCGAAATACGAATTTAGACTACGAATATCAACTTAGTAAGAGGTTTGATATCTTTTTAAATTTTTTTTTAGTTAGTCGCAAAGTTCAAGAAAAGACCTTTAAGCAGCTAGCAATAAAAAACATATTGCAATTCATGTTTCTTGTATCAAATTCACGTTTCTAGTGTCCAATGTTGAACATAGGCATTTTAAGAACGCTTACAGTTTTTCCTGTCTCAAGAAGTTTTGGCGGATCATTCTGAAGTTTTCGCTCCATCTGGTTGACGGCCTTAGTCGAATACGTTTGGTAGTTCTAAGCTTCTACACTAATATTTTCTTTGTCCATCTATGATTCTTTAATTTATCTGCGCGTTCCGGTTATTTTCCAAAAATGTTCCTGCTATTGGCCAAACCTAGATGCCAATTCTTCTACGGTAATTAATGTGGTACAAATAATTAATATTTATCAACGTGTCATCCAGTATTACTGTCTAATAGAATTTTATTAAACACTTTCTCTAATTTATCATAATAAAACGTATCAAATAGGAATATTTCTTAACTAGCTAGCAATGAAAACATATTGCATGCTGAATAAGAGCCTTCTTAGGTGCGGTCCTAAACAATTTGTGCAGATTCTTCTGAGGTTTTTAGTCGTAAGTCTGCTCCAAGATTTTTCCATCTACTATCCTTTAATCTAGCTACCTATTGCAATCATTCCCATTTAGATCGTACTATTCACTGCATAATATTATGGATGTCAATTCTTTTGCATATCTTCTTGATTTTGACCGATTTTGAACAGGGAAAAAAGATTTTTCCGTGTTTTCAGAGAACCTTCAAAAACAAACGAATTAAAAAATATATTAGTTGTCGTCTAAAAGTACATATTAACACCTTTATACTTTACACTGCACAAATAATTATCACACTGGATACTTACTTCTATAACTATGTCAGTATCTTCAGCAGTAACGCAGTAACAATTGTTATCCTTAGTTTAGCGTTGTTACTGAATATGACAACATCGTTGTCGAAACATGAATCTGTCGTGGTTATCTATTGGTATGGTGTAGAAGGTAAAGATATTTAAGCGTTTAGAAAGAAGACCGTTCCAAGGATGAGTTTACGTTAATTGAACATATCAGAAGTGTATTCTTCATATATTGTGAAGATTAGAAGGGTACTTATTTCAAAGTATTTAATATGTTTCAAATTTAAAATCCCTAAAATATCACTAGGGAGTATCAAAGGGTATTTTTACTTATACAGGATGTCCTTGAAAGAAAGAGACAAATTGATATAGAATATAAATTCAAAAATATTGTGAGTCAATTAAGCGAAAATTGTATCATATACCGCATATGAATTCAAAATATGTAGAATGTGCATAAATAATAAATACATCTATTGGAGTTACACACATTTTACGTACGTAACAGGTATCGATGTTGTATGCTAATGTCAATAACCTCCCAAAAATCAGCGGTTGATACATTCAAGTGAATTATTAAAAATTAAGATGTGTGTTACGTTAATTTACAAATCCATTTTAAAAATCATATTAAAAATAATTAAAACTGACATCATTTCATGTGTATTACGTGAATGTTTTTTTTGTTGTTGTTACGAGAACTAAGAAATATAAAACATTAATATGGATTCAGAATACCGCTATTGAATTTACACGCTGCAATGTTTATGGTTATAAAAACGCTAGAAGATAACATTGTGTATAACTTTTGTATGGTAAGGGTTTGATAACCTAGTACGAAAATCAGCTGTTTAAAAGCTACACTTGCGTGTGATTTTTTCTGGTAACAATTTATCGTTAATACTACTTAAAGCAAGAACGATAATAACAAAATTTTTCTTGTTGTTTGTGGGTTGGCTTTAAGATATTGTCTCTGATACTCTATATAATGTAGTCGGTCTCACAGTAGCGTAACAAAAGTTTTTTGAATACCTCTAATTTTTTTCTCGCTTATGAGAAGGAATTTTAGGAAAATATTTTGGATTTATTTTCTGTATAATTTCATGTTTCCATTTTTCATATGTTATCTTTTTATTTCAAGGAGACTCGGTATTGGTAATAATATTTATTTCGTGTATCTTCTTCGTTACTAATAATAACATTGACTTTAAAAGCATCGATTGCATTTATTCTTTTCGTACCTGTCTTACTAACTATAATTTAATAATAAATTAATAATTAATTAACTAGTTAGTAAATAAATATTTGTTGTTGTGAAATCGAGTATGCCAAACAACAAATTACTATTAATTCATTGTAAATGTATTGTTAAAGAACAAATCAAAATTGTAGATTTTTAGATATCTTATTTGTGGTACTTTCTTAAAAATTGAGTGATCTGATATTTGCCGATAGTTGGTTTAAATTAACAACAGTTTCTGTTATGTAAATATGAAATCAAAATGTTAGCAAGTTTTATATACCAGCGTATGTATAAGTGTAAAGTGTACAGACCTCGAATTTAGTATTAAAATGTCTGATATAATGTTTTACATTGTTTAAGTTCTAAAATGTGAAATATGAATAAATGTAATTATTATAATGAAAATAAAACTATGTTTGTATTGTCATTTTCAATTTGTTTTTTTAGATAAATTTCGGTTATTAAACAAACATGTCATAGTATGTATATAGGACAAACATTCATTTTGTTGTTTATGCATGACTGAAAACGCTATGCGATATTTTATCAATGTTCGATTCTGGGCTGTAGAGCCGTGGTCCGAAATTTCTTAAGTACGTTTCGTTCACAGCTACGGTGATCATCATCAGCGACGAGGGCGAAGTACTTTTCTTGAATTCTCGTCGTCTAATGATACGGCGATCGGAAAGGCGTCACTATTTATAGGGTCGGAGGTGTGCTTCTTCTTCTCGGGATTCATATATTGAAATGAACTGTGTTCTTTGTTTCAATTCGTGATATTTGTGTGCATGGCGCGGATGCTTTTTCCGAGCTTAGTTTTGAATAGCAGTGTGCTGCGGCTCATGGCCTCTCGGGTTTTGAATGAACTTTATGTAATGGAAAGATGGGTGCTAAAATAACCGGTGTTTGGAGAGTAAGAGTTTTGGAGTGAGAGATGAAGCGTAAATGATGGGTGTCAGGAAGGTTGTTTCAAGGAGGGTCATCAAGTAAGGCATCTTGGGGTCGTCGATGGTTACCGAAATGGAAGTGCACTTCTGTATGAAAATATTGAAAAAATCGGTGATATGATCCGATCTGACCAACTGTTAACTATTCGTGCAATTGCTGAAACTGTAAAAATTGACAAAGAATGCGTAAGGCAAATTTTACATAAGAATTTAAACATGCAAAAAAGGTGCCGAAAATTCTCACATTCAAACAACAAGAAGCTCGTGAAAATATTTGCACTGACACTTTAAATGCCTTATTCGCCTGACCTGGCACCATATAACTTTTATCTATTCCCTTGGGTCAAACATGCATTAAAAGTAACAATATTTCATACCTTGAAGCTGTGGAAAAAAAGCGGTACGCATAATGAAAGAGCTCACAAATGAAGACTTCCACCACTGTTTTGACAATGGAAAATTCGAATAGAGCAGTGTAGAGATAGTGGAGGGGTGTATATTGAAGGGGATAATAATTGTATAAACTTAAAATAAACAGTTTTAAAGCATCAGTCTCATTATTATATGGCCACATCTCGTAAGGTCTCCAACAACTCCATTATCGGAGATAAAAACAAGTTCCGACCTGCAAACGATAATTTCGAATATCTCGTTTAACATGCAATGTTTAATTTTCCTCTGTACCGTCGTTAAGTAAGAGTGAGATTTATCACCAGCTCGATTTCTGAGATGCGTACCTACCAAGCAACGCTCCGTAATAGAAGCTACCACTGCTTATTCGATCAAGCAGTCTTCTTCAATTTCTATTCCTGTTGCACCGCATTTCATCATCCATTTAGTGAATTCTTTTTGGATGTAAATTACATTAGACATTGGAGAGAGAAATAGTAATTATCTATGAATTAACAAATTAATTGAAATGCAGTTATGTACCTATATTTACTACTTTTCACTAGCAAATTTTGAGAAAAAGTTGAGAGGATTACCACCATAGATTATTTATTGTAAACTTAAAAGTTACCAAGTCAATACCGTGGTACCGTGGTAATCTAAGAATAAAATATACATAATAAAACGATATTGCAGTTAATTGCATTTCAAAATTTCATTTTTCGCAGAAACACTTACTTAATAAACATAGCACCGTTTGTTTACCAAGGCCAAATTAAAGACAAGGCTTTTCATTTGTTTTACTTCGAATTTAATTATGTTTTAAAGTACAAAAAAAAAAGAAATATATAAAAAATATTATTTTAATAGCGTCTAGCAGTTACAGAGAATTAACTTAATTTTAAATTACAAAAATTTCAACATAAAATTTACATCTTCTTAAAATTATGTATAAACAGAATATTTGCTAAATTGTACAGTTCAAATTAATTCTTATGTAGTCCTGTTGCTTACGTAAATACCCTATTTATATTGTGTGTTTTTTTAGAGTGTCGTAGTTTATAGTAGGGATTAAATGTCAAAAACCAATCAAATCTGACAACCTTTGTATCATTTATACTCAGTAAGGTATGTCAATTCATATTGGAAAATTTGGCATCACAACAACGCTTGGAAATTGTGTCATTTTATTTCGATAAATTAACTCCTATATAAAAATGTCCATTTGCGGGTGACTTTTTGTCACTTTGACAGCGATAAAAACCTACATAGCTTTTTATCACCGATAAAAATGCTTCTTCCTCCGATAAAAATGCTTCTTCCTGTTACATATCTAGTAGCCCTGCATCACTTAATTTATTGTGGCAGCTGACAGGTAATAACTATTAAGTATCGTTGAACGTAAAATGTACGAGTCGGTTTGGGGAAATTTCAACAAATATCAAAAGATCAATACCGCAATACACAAGAAATACAAAATCGTCAATATGGAGACAATTTAAAAAGTTTTATTCATGTCGTTAATTTATCTTGCCAAAAAACACTCGAGCTTTTCTTTCAATCGGATAAATTTCTTTTTAACTCAATATTTTTCCAATCAGTAATTTCGCTCGAAAAACTTACATTAGAAAAAATCGCTCGACCTTTCGGTCTCGCGATTTTTTCATGTAAGTTTTTCTCGTCGAATTACTGATTGGCAAAATAATTTCGTTACAAAGACAAATTTATCCGATAAAAAAAAAGCTCTTGTGTTTTTACTTATTAAAATCGTGACTCATAGATCGCTTCGCGCATTTTGTGTTTGACATAATGGCCCATCTCGGCGGATTATTGAACGAACTCGGAATAGATTTAGGTTCTCAATGGATGAAAATCATCTGCACAAAGGACAAACAGTGCCAAAGATCGCTTCGCGAATTTTGTGTTCGGCATAATGGCTCATCTCGACGCATTATTGAGCGAACTACGGATAAATTTCAGTCCTTCAGCGCTAGTGGATAAAACTCGTCCGCATAAGGGACAAACAGTGCGCACGGAAGAGAATATCGCCGTTGTCGGACATAGTATTGAAGAAGATCCAATATGGTACCATGCGCAGCGTTTGTGTCCGTTCACTTTGTGGAAAATTTTGCGGAAAGATCCTGGCCTACATTGTATAGAATCGAACTCGTGCAAGAAATAAAAGCCAAATGGCTATAGTTTATGTCCTACGTTTGCTAAATGGGCAGAAAACCAACCCGTTGCTTCTGGTCTTCGCGAACAAAATTTTGTTTGTTCATCGATAAGGCTCATTTTTCGTTGAATAGCTACGTCAACAAGCAACATTTCCGCATTTTAAGTGAAGAAAATCTACAAGAGACTTCAAATGCCATTTAAACCAGAGATATGAACTATTTGGTGTGCTCTATGGGATGGAGGAGCCATCGCGCCGTACTTTTTCAAAAATTGGGCCGATTAACACGTTGCAGTCAACGGCGTTTGTTATACAGCTATGAGAAAGAGGGACGTAGTTTTAGCAGGAGGGCTCAGTGTGGCAAACAACGCGTAACAGAATCAATCTGAGGCGAACAAATCGTTTCGTGAAATTGACTTATAAACTGACCACCAAGTTTGATGCCATCAAGTCTTTAGTCTATATGGCCGATAAGCCAATAACGTTAGATGATTTGGAGGTCAACTTTCACCCAGATGCGGTTCTAGATGCTCGAAAAAGTGGTCAAAAAATGAACGTCCAGACTGCGATATGTTCCAGCTAACAGGCTCATATTTAACGACTCTGGATTAGATTCTTTGAGAATATATGAAGTCTTTAATCTATGCCAATAATCCAACGACGATAAAATGATTTGGAGGTCAACTTTCATTCAGATGCGACTCTAGATGCTCGAAGTGGTAAAAATTAAACCTCCAGACTACGATATGTTCGAGCTAGCAGGCTCATATGGTTGAAATTATATTCAAATACTAAATGGTATAAATTTATCTACCGAGTATAGCCAAAATTCAGATCTTTCGGATAATTGTTTTTGTGTTTTATTTCAATTCGAAGGGACGACACTCTAAAAAAAAACATGCGATGTAACACAAAATTTATAAAAATAAATTATTAAATATTTATATCAAATTAATTATGTTTTATGAAATAGAGTAGCATGCGTAGCATTGAAGAAAATTTTTAATTGTAACTAAATGATTGTGAATAGATACCAGTGCGTATTTTCACGACATATTTTGAAGCTTTAACGTCCAATTGCATAGACATTCAACGCTGAACGTAGTTTATTGATAGTTCAACGCATGTATTGAACTACGTTCAGCATAGAACATCTTTTGTACAACCGGCACTTAATACACTGAATATATTTTATTAGGAAACATTTTAGTTTATGAGGTGTTCATTTCCTTAGTTACTAAATAACAATTAGTAAACATACTCAAAATATAATTTGCCATATTAATTCAAATATGTATTGGCATTTGTAACGTACAGTATTGAAGAAAAAGTCCAATTTATTAATTGGTATAATTATGATTCACTTGGCTTGCAAACTTTCGTGGTAGTTGTCCATGATTATTTCTGAGATTCCGGAGTAGAACAGCGTCCTTGGAATTGTTTCCTCTAGGTTGTTAGTTTTAGTTTATTGGTAACAATCCTGAAGATGTTCTTTGAACAGCTGATGAAAGGTCGGCCAAGAAAGAAGCCGATTCCAGCTCAAAATCACAGAAGTAATCATGGTATAATTCAAATCTGAGCTTAAGATAGGTCTCTGATATATTTTCAAGTGTATATGCTAATCCTAATCTAGTCCAGCAACAATTCTAAAACAATTCAAAAAAATTCTAAATGTTGGCGAACCACACAAAGAAAAATAGAGGAAGCTTCGTCCTTACCAAGGCTAAAAACATGTAATTATAAAATTAATAGAAAATGATAATGGTCAATCAACAAAAAGAATAGCTTAATTCGTTAATGTGAGTAAAAGTACTTCACATAAATTTGTTAGACGAAAACATTTTCAAAGCTACGATTTCCAAAATAATCACGAGTTACTATTCAATGATTACTCTCAAAATTGTAGATATTGAAGCAAAATTTGCATCTTTACAGCATCGCCAGAATTCAATGACCTCAGAATGTTTTGGCGGGATTAATAAGAAACTATTGTGGATCCGTTATTCATCAAAGGGAACCTGACAGAAGAAATTTATCTTCAAATATTATAATAGCAAATTGTTCCAGCAATCAATGTAATGAACATTGAGAGTGTATCAGCAAGATGACGCATCACCTTCTAATGCTCAAAATGTGCGAAATTACATAAATTACAAAGTTGTATATCGTTGAATAGGACGTGGAAGTATAGTCGCATGGCCAGCAAGGTTACCAGATCTTTCACCGAACAATTTCTTCTTATCACTTGAAAAAAAGTGTATAATGGGCACAAGCTCAATATCAACCTATTAAAACGAAGAATAATTAATGCAAAACAAACAATAAGTACCGAACAAGTAAGCAATGAATTTTATAATCGTTTAGAATATTGCCTAGAAGTAAATGGTGGAAATTTTGAACGTTTACTAAAAATTAAAATATTATAACGCTTTTTTAATATTTTAATGAAGTGTCTTGGGTATATTTTTGTTAGCCGCCCTGTAATGTTTGCTAATAAATATAGTGGGACACTTTTGTCTGCACACCAGGACAGTACTAAGTTTTATATATGTGTACATATCAGGCGCGGCTCGTGATGACGTGTTTTGGTTTGCAGTACAATGATCCGAGTGCTTCGTGTATTCTCGTGTACTAAATGTAATGTTTGCTTAGTAAACACCGAAAACACACGAGGCACTCGTATCATTGTACTGCAAACCAAAATACGTCATCACGAGCCGCGCCTGGTACATATTATAACGAGCCATCGAAAAAATTCATAATTGGAGTAGACCGTGAAATTGGGTTGATACTTTAACCACTTCCACATAATGACATTTATTATTTGACATTGAAACTATCTATAAGTTTTGGACAATGGACAACATTAGCTGTAGCTATATGTAAATTTTGATTATGATTTCGATATTAAATAAATTATTTGTTTTCTTTTTTGTTGTAGTATCATTTCAATGCCATAACCTTTTTTTACAATGAAATCAAATGAAACTGTCAAGCATCAAGTAATGTGTCATTATGTGGAAGTGGTTAAAGGACCAACCCAATTTCACAGTCTACTCCAATTATGAATTTTTTCGATGGCTCGTTATTATATTTATATTACTCGGTTTAACGCAGGTATATATCGGGCAAGAGTAATGTTAGATTATTTATTTAATTATAAATATCATAAATAAACTACTTGCCTTATTTGCGTTGCCCAATTTGGATAAGATTGCTAAAATAATGGTTTATCGCAAACTACACACTAATTTTGCACCATCATAATGTAAATTTACCGATATACTTTTTTACGTTAGCAAGCGATGGGCGCTTTTTGCGCCTTTATGCCCCTGACATACTATGACTTTCATTTAGAATGCGTAAAAAGTAACGGTGAAACGTTCGACTATCTCCAATCGAGACACAAGATGAACTAATATAAAATATGACTGCTTCTCTTTCTGCGTTGCGCGCAAGGATACGTACTGAATTCAGTCTTGATATGGAGATACGCTGGCCCACTCTACTAATAAAATACACGCTTCCATTTATTGCGATCATCTGATTACTAATGAAATAAAACACTAAGGAAGCTAAGGAAATAAAACACCTCGTAAATATAATAAATCGTTCCTAATAAAATATATTCACTGTATATTAAAATAATTATATACAATAAGACTTAATTGATAAAATCAGTAGTTTTTTGGAATAGAAAGGAAGTATACATCTTTGCTCTACGATATATTTCTTTCCTACTTATATTTAAAAGGTTCTAAATTACTAATAATAAATCAAGAAATAATGTTCAGTTTCCAGATATTGAACATATAAATTACACTGACGTAGCAATTTCACTCACCTTTTTAAATTTAAAAATTCGTTGAATCGAAATTGTTCTACAGAAAATTTTCAACAGCTTTGGACAATAACAAAAAATTAGTATCTTACCGTCAATTTCGTATAAAAAAATTACGGAAGTTATAAAATTAAATCTTTCTGAATTGCCACTAAGGAACGAAGCAACCAAATTAAAAAGAGCAACTCGAAAATTATGTCAATTATTTTGAGGCGCTTGTAATTTTTAAAGAATTCCGTGTCTTGCCAATTATTAATGAAATAAATTTAAGAAAATAACTTTAAGTGGAACTTGTACTTAAAACATTTTAATCCAAAATGTGATTAGCCATGCGGAACAAAAAACAACTTTAAAATTCTCTTAATTTCCGCTTGGATTTGTGACTAAGTTTGAGAGCATGGACGTCACATCAAAACCAAATACAGTCAAACTCGGATATAACGTACCCTAGATATAGCGAACGCTCGGTGATAACGAACAAAAACAATTTCCCCGATCAAATATCCTATGCTCGCAATATATTTTGCGCTTGCTTATAACGAACTCGTTTGTAGCGAACTCTCGCTTTTAAAGTTCAAGTTGTTAAGAGAAATATCTGCAATGACGCTTGGATATAACGAACCATACCCTTATCGCGACGGTTATTCTTCGGTAATTCCCCGTTGTATATGTATAGGTACATCGTAGGATCGAGATGTTATTCTTGCTTTAGTTGTAGTCTAACTGTGATCTGATATACATACATAGATGCTAACGTTTATACATACATAAATAATAATGGTGAAACGAAAAGTGTTAACGATAAAAGAAAAATTATCTATTATTTCGGAATTAGAAGCAGGTCGTTCAAATTCAGATATAAGCAAGCAATTTAATTTACCAAAATCAACAGTGTCCACAATTAGAAAATGGTTTAATAAGATGGTTTAGCTACCAAAGAAATCAACGTGCATCGATTACTGGAGAAATGTTAAAATTTAAAGCAGAAAAGTTAGGAAAACTCCAGAATACTAATTTTACATGTAGCAGAGGCTGGATAGACAGATTTAAAAAACATATAATATCGTTGCAGGAAAAATACATGGCGAAGCCGCAAGTGTGTCAAAGCAAACTGTTAGCTCCTGGATTAAAGACATTTGGCCGAATTTAAGAAGAGGATATGAAGATGTTGATATCTTTAACGCAGACGAAACAGGACTATTTTACAGAGTAACACCTGATAAAACTTTAAAATATCAAGGGGAAAAATGTGTTGGCGGTAAGCATAGTAAAGAACGCATAACCGTATTAGTGTGTGCAAACATGACCGGATCGGAAAAGCGATAGCTATTAGTTGTGGGAAAGTCGAGGACTCCTAGATGTTTTAAAAATTGTAATCAATTACCCGTTTCTTATGCATCAAACAAAAGTGCGTGGATGACGTCTGTATTGTTTGAAAATGAGCTAAGACAATGGGACAAGGAATTAAAAAACAAAAATAGAAAAATTTTATTAATGGTGGATAATTGCCCAGCGCATCCCCATATAGAAAATTTAAAATCCTACCTCCTTGTACTACAGCAATACTACAACCGATGGATCAAGGAGTAATTTACTGCCCGAAATCACATTACAAAAGAATTCTTTTGACTCGGTTATTTAACTGCCTTGAAAATAAAGAGAATTTAAACATTTCATTACTAGACGCTATAGTAATGATCAATACTGCTTGGACACGAGTAACTTCAAAAACTATTGAAAACTGTTTTCGCCATGCTGGTTTTCTTCGTAATGCGTTATTTGATGAGGATGATGATCTTCCGTTATCACAATGGATTTTAAAATATGCTGGTGATGAAGATGATGATAACCTTCCTCTTTCAACGTGGAGAGATAGAAATAACATTAATAATCCATTTAACAATGAAGATTTGACCAGATATACAAATGTTAACAGCGAATTAATAACTACTGAAGCTCCATCTGATGCAGAATTTATAACAAATTCTTTTGTAGATGATTTACAAGAGTTCATGGAAGATTCAGATATGGAATACCATTGGAGAAGTGTATAATGCCTTGAATGTTTTATCAACTTATATTACCTTTACAGATGTAGATCATAGTATAAAAGACATGTTTAATCTGTTACAAAGTAAGATTGAAAAAGATATGTTAACAAAAAAATCTACTCAATTAAAAATCACGAATTATTTTTTGTCTGAATGATGTTTTTTAATACTACAGTTATACTTTCTTAATGTAAGTATGTATTTACTATGTTTATTTAGTTCTATGTGAAAATTAAATATGTTTATATGAATTAAACTCTAGTGAATATTATTTTAAATACAAAGTATGAAAAATACTAAAAATCGTTTATAACGAACACTTGCTTTGAACGAACAATTTTTTTTTCCTTTTGCGCGTTCGATATAACCGAGTTCTACTGTACTTGATTTACCATTCCGATAATGTTTGTCAATTTGATGTATTTTATTTCCATATTTAATACTCAAACTTTTAAATGAATAGAAGTAATTCCAACGCGATCCTAAACCTACATAAATCATAATAATTCGCCAAAAAATATTTCGAAATATTTTTTTACACGCGTGTTCAAGATTTAGTTACTTAAAGCTTTCACTTCCAACTGATTAAGCCTAAAAACGTTATGTATATCATATACCAAGTGATTCATAATTTTCATTCAGCATAAAACAATTTTAAACAATGTTTCTAAAGTTGGAATAGTTTTAAACTTTGGAGATAAAAAACCGAAAGACATGCATTTGAAAATTCCACATAGATATATACTACGACAAAGTTATTTCCACAGATCTAAATCCTTCCAAAAAAAAACAAGGAAAAATAGCTAAAGCAAAGATATATAAAAATCTCCTCCAGTCGATCACTACATGCAATAGTCAATCAAGGTAATCTAAACTTAAGTGATATTACATTTTGTTGTCTACCATTTTTACAAAGTTTCTGTACAAAATTTATTTTCACAGGTAAAAACATAAGGAACGCAATAGTGAATGTATTTCTCTGTTACTTAATATCTGAATTGTCCTTTCTTCGCTCTGCCATTGTGATATACTCTTAGTGGCGTATACGAACCATTTCCGTTCATACCTGCAAGAATTTTTTTTATTAAATAGAGTTTTTACTTTATTCCTTTTCTTGCTGATTATGTTTCGCAATTTACGACGATGATTTAACAAAATATATAAATTCCCTGATTGCATATGTTGCCTTACAGTATATTCTCTCGCTCGCATAGTACTAACGTGTGTTCATTTGAAAAGTCAATCTAGGTTACTTTGAAATTTTGATAGAATAAGACGCATATATATTAGTATGTGTTTGTTGTTCCGTAAACGTAAATCCAAATGACATTTGATAATGCCAATCACAAATATCAGTTAGTTCATAAAATGATCGTGCGTCGATTCTGGTTTAAATAAATTGCTTCTCAGTTTTAAAATGGCTGTCATTTTAGAACATAAATTTTTTTAGTCCAGGCTTATTTTCGAAGTGGTAATAAAATTGATGGTTTATGGGTTTATTCAGTTCAAGATTGCATGGTAGAATTTCAAGTTGGGTTTCCACATTTTGTAATAGATTATATACAATATAAGAATACTTTGGATAGAACTTTAAAATTTTTTCTGAAACTGGCAGTCTCTTAAGAAAATCAGGCAGCGGAGCAGTTAAGAAACATACACCTCAAGTTGTCAATCGTGTTGAAGAAATAATGGAAAATGAACCACAAACATCTGTTCGACATTTGAGTCAACAAATAAACCTTTCTGTTGGTACAACTCACAAGTTATTAAAAAAAGATATGCAACTTTATCCATACCGTGTACCAGCAGTACAAGAATTGTTAGAAATTGATTACCCACTTAGACTACAGTTTTGTAATTGGTTTGTAAATATGAACAATAATGGAGAACTTTCGCAAAGAGTCATCTCTACTGATGAAGCATGGTTTTATAAAACGGGATACCTAAATTCACAAAATACAAGAATTTGGAGTAGTGAAAATCCACATGTAATTAATGAAGAATCGCTACATCCAGAGAAAGTTGGTGTTTGAGCAGCGATAAGCCAAAGGCGAATCATTGGACCAATATTTTTTCAGGGAACGTTAACTGCTCAAAGGTATCGTACGGAAATTTTACAAACATTTATCAATCAGTCGCATGATGATGAACTTCAAAATGCATGTTTCCAACAAGACGGAGCACCTTGTCACTGTTCTGCAGAATCTTTGGATTATTT
Source organism: Melolontha melolontha (assembly GCA_935421215.2). Lineage (NCBI taxonomy): Eukaryota > Metazoa > Arthropoda > Insecta > Coleoptera > Scarabaeidae > Melolontha > Melolontha melolontha. The sequence goes on from OW285238.1 coordinate 149,403,729, forward strand.
AAGAGAATTTTTGATGAGCGTATAATTAGTCGAAATACTGAAATTGCCTGGCCTGAACGTTCATGCGATTTAACACCTTGCGACTTCTTCTTGTGGCCCAGTGGCGGCTCGTGCTAAAAATTTTAAGGTGTTCTGCAAGTTTTACAAAAAAATTTACCTTGCACGGGCAGTAAGAGGTTGTCTCCCATCGATCTTATCGTGCTTTCTTCGCCTTCCGCACTGAAGTAATGGATTTCTGGAACGATTGTCAATTGTCACACAAAAAAATAATCTCTAATATTATTGTTTTTACGTTAAACTCGCCGCACCGTAAAAATAGTCGCGAAAATATTAAATACCGATAGGTCCAACTCGCAACGGGCCATAGGCAACAATATACGTATGGAACGTAATGCGGTGTGGCAACGTGTGTACGATGCCTATATTGAGTGACTTTCTTAAAATTAAAATTTATTTTGCAGAATTATTGATTTTTTTTACTTTTATCTTTTAGAAAACGTTATTGTTTTTTTATTACTTAAAATTACTTTATATGAAAAATAGTATACCATAAAAGTGTAAACAAAGACAGTATACATTGAAACGAATATTCATTCAATTGTATTGTCATGAAATTGAATTTGTCAATCGTTGTTAAATTTGTTAGAATGAATAGATATTTATATTTATCGGAAAATACTAATACTTAAAGCAAACAAATAAGGTGTAGTGTTTTGTTATAGGAATGTATAATATCCATTTCTTCCTGCATATTGATTATGCAGCTGATGCTTTCGTAATATGCTCATATTTGTATTATTTCAACTTATACTTCGGTCGATACATACCGACTTCCTTCAAACCAGGAGGAAGCTACAGTTGTAATTAAACTATACTTCCTTTTTTTTTATTACCTACGGATATTCACAATTCCAAAATACGGTACAATGTTGCTTATTTTAGATTGTAATTAGCTGAATGCTGTCGCAAAACTGATCTCTGCATTTTTAAAAATGCCAGAATAAAATTAACCCCTGCCCTTATTATAATTTTACAAAGGAACAGACACGTACTTCAATTTCTACGAAAAACTAAGCCTACAGTTCATGTATAATACAGTGATAATGAAGACTGGAGCGTTTGTCGACCTACGAAGTTGTACTTTACTTGTTTATTGTTAATAAAAGGCTGATGGAAATATTACGTAAGATTTTGGTATCTGTATTACAATAACATCACGATAATAGTAGAAATACAAATATGAGCATATTAAGAAAGCATCAGCTGCATAATCAATATGCAGGAAGAAATGGATATTATACATTCCTCATTCCTATAACAAAACACTACACCTTATTTGTTTGCTTTAAGTATTAGTATTCTCCGATAAATATAAATATCTATTCATTCTAACAAATTTAACAACGATTGACAAATTCAATTTCATGACAATACAATTGAATGAATATTCGTTTCAATGTATACTGTCTTTGTTTACACTTTTATGGTATACTATTTTTCATATAAAGTAATTTTAAGTAATAAAAAAACAATAACGTTTTCTAAAAGATAAAAGTAAAAAAATCAATAATTCTGCAAAATAAATTTTAATTTTAAGAAAGTCACTCAATATAGGCATCGTACACACGTTGCCACACCGCATTACGTTCCATACGTATATTGTTGCCTATGGCCCGTTGCGAGTTCGACCTATCGTATACCGAATCATATCGCGCTGGAATAAATGCACTGCATTTCGCTGCATTTAATGCAGCGACCAGGCCTGCTAAAATGACGCATTGGTTTTAGACACCCGCGGTGATAGCGGGGCGCGCGCGGGTGTTTGACAGAGCTCTGAGCGCACGCTGGTGTGGACCAGATAAGGAACAAATGAGCGATCGCGCGAATTAGGTTGGTTATTCCACTGGTCGCCTATTGAATATTATTTGGAATTTCGGAAGCGAATATCTCGGCTTCTACTTGTCGGATTTTGATGATTGAGGTGTCAAATTGTAGGGTTTGATGTCCTCTACAGGATGATGTAGAAAAATATGCAAATTTTTTGATGTACAGGGGGAGAATTTTCATAACAATATGTTACGCTTTTATAAACATCAGAAATGTCGGAAAAATTATGTAAAAGAAGACTAGTTATAACTAATACAGGTTCGCCCGCCCAATTTTTGGAAGCTCTGCAGCACTGCAGCGCTTATGCGCTAGCCGCCACTGTTGTGGCCTTATCTAAAAAATAACATATTTCGAACACCTATATTGAATTTGAATGATATGCTACAGAGAATCGAACAGAAATGCATGGAAATTAATAACAATCCAGTAATGTTGCAGAATATCATCAAAAATTTTGAACGGAGGATTTTAATGTGCATTGATCTTGAAGGACAACATTTTCAACATTTGTTATAGTTTTCAATAAATACCTATTATTTGTTATTTATTTGTATGTATGAAACTGTCAAAATATACGACTTCGTAGGTTAAGTAGTAAATTTTAGTTTACGACATACTTTAAAATGTTCTCAGTAAATCACATGCTAGTAGATTGACTTTTCAAATGAACACTTGTTATATGCGGCAAAACATAAGTAACTGAAATTATCAGTCGTTTGTGGTTTGTTTCCATAGTAACCAAGTGTTTATTTATGCTATATAATACTTTGACATATTGCGTATTTAGTGTTGGGGTTTGTGTCATAATTATGGTTCTCATAACAGAGGAGAAGGTTTTTATCGTCGAGCATTATTTCCAGTCATACGGAGTTGGGAATCAGAATGGACCGAGCCTACGCCATGTTAGAGAACATTACGAGGAGCAATTTAACAAGAGGGCACCAAGTAACAAAACAATCCTAGCTATCATCGAGAAGTTCCATCGTACGGGATCAGTCTTGTGTCAACGGAAGGGAACAACTGGGCGCCCGAGGACTGTTAACACAAACGAGAATCATGGACGACTTCTCCAACAAGTGTTACAGTCCCCAAAGTCTACGATGAACATCGCTTAAAGTTGGTGTGAGTGATAGGTCTGTTCGGCGGATGTTTAAAGAGCTAGGCGGAATCGCATACCGTATTCAAGTTGCTCAGCGTCTAACTCAAATGGATGAGCGGGCCCGATTACAGCATTGCTGGCGAGTGTTGTTCATGACTTATGCGAACCCAGATTTCTTCAATAACGTATGGTTTTCAGATAAAAGCCATATTCACCTTAATGGCTACATCAACCGCCAAGCAACTCATTTTCTAGGGTTTGAACGGCCTGATATTCTCATACAGAAACTACTGCATAGGGCCGCGGGTTACAATTTGGTGCGCCGTATCCGAATACGGAATATTGGGCCCTTATTTCGTCGAAGATGATGCACAGATCCCGCTAACAGTAAATCAGGAACGCAACAGAGACATTATTATTGCCCCATTTGTGCGGGATTTGCACACTTTTTGCCGCGCAAGAAGCCTGCCACTGCGACGACAATGGATACAGCAAGATGGAGCTACAGCCCACCCGACGAGGGAGTCACTTATTCTTCTGCAACAACACTTTGGACAGGCGCGGCTCGTGATGACGTATTTGGGAGTGCAAGTACAATGATGCGAGTGCCTCGTGTGTTTTCGGTGTTTACTAAGAAAACGTTACAGTTAGTACACGAGAATACACGAAGCACTCGCATCATTGCACTTGCACCCCCAAATACGTCATCACGAGCCGCGCCTTGGAGATCGCATAATTTGCCGTGGAACGGAATTCCAGTTCCCTGTACACTCCCCGGATCTCACGGTCCCGGATGTCTACATATGGGGGATGCTGAAGGAATACGTTTTCCGATCAGATGACCCACCTAGAAATTATTCCAAATTACGGGAGAAGATACAGTCATTTTTATGTCCTTGCAACAGCCTATGTTCAACAATCTAAAGTACCGTTATGAACAATGTGTAAGACGTGAGGGTGCTCATTTTGAACACATGGTGTACCGACGCATTTAGATATGTGTTGTCGTTGTTAATTATTACATGTTATAATTACATATTGATTTTGTGAATACGTTTATAATTTGAGTTACCTTTGTTTTGCCGCGTACTGTATTTTGTCTTTTTATTTCTGATTTATTTCAGGAATTAGCGATGACGTCAATTTCACTTTGTGTCAATTCTATTTCCCCCCCCTGTTTGTCACGATGGGAGTGATTTGTTAATATACATGCTACTGTGATATTTTCGTTTCATCTTTGGTAAAAACCTTCTATTAAAAATGATAAAATAACATTTTCGAGGGTCAATTTTCTACAATTTCAAGTCAGTAAGAAAATTTAGATGAATTGAAGAAGGTCTTTAATGGCGAGTCTTGTTTAGTAGCTACTGTAAAACTGCATTTTGTTTTGGCCACAAATATTTTGTAGAATCAACCACGTTTTGAGTGTTCAGAAATTGCGAAACGTAATTGTCAAAAAAAGGAAAAACAAAAGAAATAAGACAGGAAGCATAAATGTACTAAAAACTCATATTTACTTTGTATAAGAGACGGCGTGGGTCTTGGTGGGTGTTGCGTAGGTGCTGCACATTTTGGTTTCAAATAAAAGTGATAACAGAAGAAATAAAATGCAGATATTATAGCTGCGCAGACTGCCATCCGCCTATACACTGTGACGAATTGTTTCGCATCTTCCGAATAGGCATAACCTCCAAGTAGTGCGCCCAACATTCGTCCTGCAATAAAAGTGAATACATTATATAAAAGTTTACAATTTATTTAAAATGTATTTTAAATCAAAACAGTTTTATTTTAGTCTATATCTATTCAATATTTTAAGAAAGAAAACGAAATATTTCACGGCTTTCTAAGATTTCCTGCAGGGATTGTCATCACTTTAGAGGAAAATTAAGTCGCTATAAAAACTATCTATTTAAGTCTTCACTTGGTTTTGTTCTTTTAATGGACCCTTGCTGAGGACTTTGTGAGTCTCCCTCCGCTGTAACTACTTGTGAAAGCGGAGAGCACGACGCAATCCCGAGGTTGAAGGTTAATAGTTTATGGTGCCCCAATAATGTAGTTAGGGGCAATATAGATGTCATTGAAACTGTACTGGAGGAGCCACCTGTGATTATATTTACAGTTAAGCTGAATATATTTATACCGACCAGGGAATAAGCAGAGTCACTCGAGCGATTGCAACAGGAATTGTGAATGTGGTCTAGAAGGAAAAGATCACAGACTCTGGGAAAATACATGATCGTTTTCAAGGCCGAGTAGTTTGCATTCGCAGCCTACGCTTAAGAAATTTGAGAATCCGACTGTACAAATAGAAAGATCAATATAATGACTCTAAGGCGACTATTAAGACTATTATGAACTTAATTACTGAGTCCAAACTAGTTAAACATCCCAAGGAAGTACTCAACAGACTGACTGGCATAAGACAATATTGAATAACTGATTTAGGTGCCAGGAGGTGAGGAGATTAAAGGCAATGAGGTGGTCGGTGTACTGGCCAAGGAAGACTCGAAGGGAAAGATGTTACATATCTGATAATATAGCCTTCGAACATTATTTATGTGTGTCGTATGTGTCCCACATTTATTCTGCTAAACCGGCTTAGGGAATCTTTAATATAGGCTATGTTCGGCAAGACAGCAATTAGCGGAGAAGGAAAATACAATCGGCGACGGGTTAACATAGGGAGCGGTTCCAATAGTGAGCGGTGGACTAACCTAGAGAGTGGTCCTAACTTAATCGTCGAACTAGGCCAGAGAGCATTCCTAAAATATATGCATAAAAATTATAGGAAAGTTCCGTCAGCACTAAAAAGTAAAATTCGTACAGCGAATAAATCCTGTACGAAAGTTTAATTAGATACACAAAAAAAAGGGTTTTTCATTTTTTCAAACACTTTTTTTTTGTACAAGTGACCTTTATATACTTTTCCCAAAAGGCTGGAAAAGTGTATATTATGCCGACGATTACTTCGAATCCTCTTGCAAGGTGATAGTGAAGGCGAAGTCTGGGACGTGGGTGTTAGCCGTATTTAAAATAAGTGAAAATACAAGTTATCGTGTAGAAGGGGTGTTTTGATATTTATTGTACCTTTTCAAGAATTTAATCGCCCTAAGAAGTTTCTTAATCAAAGATAAACAATAGTGAGATCTATATATGTAAAGTAAGTAGTATTTTGTTTATTAATTTTATATACGTTTTAAATAAAGTTAGCATTCTCAAGAAATAGATTGTTACATCACCCTACATACTCTTTTTTTATCAATATATAAATTCTAATTATCTTTTAAGACGCCCGACGCAAGTTTTCAAATTTTAACTACAAATATAGGTATATTATTATAACCAAAATATCAACAGTTCGGTAACATCCTGATATTATTATTTAATATTTGATGCTGCTAGGTTTTGCTAAAGACTAAGAAAGCGCAAAACATTTTGTATAAAAGTAATGTTATTTTAGCATATCACTAGTTATGTTTACCTATGCAAAAATGAGCGATAACAGGCAGTGCTTGGCCGGAAACCGTAAATTTCCTAGGAACTAAGTGTCTGAAGTATAAAACGGCAGTGATCCACATCATGTGTAGTGTAAATATTTCTAATGCTTCTCCAATAAGTAAAAACCATGGATTCAAAATAAATGTTAAACCTGGAACATGAAAAAAATATTTATTAGAAGCTTGGTCATTATTTATTAATCAGTTAAAGGTGTGATTTTACTTATATTTAAGTTAAAGATAAATTAAACGCCTCAAAAATTTATTGCAAATACATTAATGCGTAATAATTGTCTTTTAAGCGTTTTATTTGTATCGCAAATCGTCTAACCTGTATATTGTATAATGTACAAGACGAATGCTGTGATTAGAAGATTTGTATGTCCACAGTAATCAACAAATTTTTCTGCATATATTAAATATATGACAGCTGGTAAAGCTCCTACCGTAACAGACAGTCCAACGATTAGAGGATCTCCTGATAGCGTAGCTATTCTCCTGAAATGAAAAAATACAGACATATTACAAATATTTAGTAAAAATAACGTTATTCTAGATATTTTTGAAAATGAAGAGAATGAGTAAAATATCGCATCATGTGCTATTTGTTAGGTGGCGAAGTAAAGAGAGTATAATTAAAAGAAAATCCGAAATTTGGTGTGAAGTGATCTTATATACAACAAAAACGATTTGGAACATATTTGAGTGGGTATAACTTCACCATTTTTTTCTATAAAACAAAGTTAAAATTTGTGTGAAAATTGCTGTGTTTCGTCTTGCTAAAGACTCTTCAGTGCATTATCCTGAGAAAGAAAAGTTTTATTACTTAAACTCCCTTGCTACATAAAGTCAAATCGTAAAAAATAGCACTCCGCTCCAAATATAATGAACGCCAAAATCAACAATTACCGTCCACATGACAAGTGTAGGGACCAAGCAAGTGGTTTAAATCCGACAGTCACAGCTGTAACCGACGGAGATCGGAAAGCCCAGATATATAATGAAATTTGGATTGATTAAATTGAAATACTATTCACGTTATCGCTGTGATTTATTTCCTTAAAATATTTGAATTTCCCTTGAAACTTTGTAATTTAATAATCTCTGATTAAAATTGTAATTAAATTTGTATTCGTACCGTGAAGTGACTTCAATATATAAACTATGTTCTTTTAATATTCAACCCAATTCACTAAAACACAATATTTTATTCTGGAAGTTAACTTTTAACGTTTTCTGAATTACAATAAAAGCTGGGACTATGAAGTAATTTTTTTATTGATAAAGGCAGCAACTGTCCATCATTATCGTGTTCTGCTACACAGTTTGCAATCGCAGATGCAACAAGTCGCTTACATTGGCTGCAAAACGCTTTCGGCATTGTAAACCAAGAGTAAACAAACAGACGCAAAATATGACAGAATGACTGAACATTTGCACCAACATAAATATACATTCGCAGTGATATTGATATAATATTATATATACTTCCTTTATTGTTTTTGTGTTGGTAATTCCAAAAATTCTGTTGATGACGTGCACGTCTTCGAATCGTGAACGGCGTATATCTTCTTCTTCTGTTTTGGGTTGGACGCCAGCACGTCCAGGCACTTGAGCACACTACTCTTTGTACTAGAACGGCGTATATAATAAATCTACTTCTACAATCGAAGAAGTCAATTTACTATATCAGTGGCAAGTTATTTATGTCTCTTTTGAAAAGAACGCCAGTCTCATGACCGAAGTGAATTATATTCTCTGCAACTTATCTTTGATCTGCATGGAATTCAAATTTTCGTTCTTTTAAATATTTTACTTTTCGAACGGTGATATGTTGGTAAGTGTAATAATGAAACAATATAATATTTTTGATCAATTATCAAGAAACGTTTGGAAGAGTTCGGCCAAGCATGCTGTAGTATACCATTCACAATAACCGTTCAGAGCTATACTAGCGAGATTTCCAATGATATGATTATTTATTCATTTAGCTAATAGTTTAGATTGAAATTGATTGAAATTTAAAGTTACATATTGCGGTAGATTTTTCCCCGAAGATAATTTTGAATAAGATATTTTATTTATGAACATTTATTTTTGCAGGATATTTACATATATTTTGAAAATTATTTTAATTTTATGTAGAACCGATTCTTTTGATTATAGCTGTATATCTCTGTGACGTATATAATAGTTATAGTTTAACATGTGGTCGCATTTTGCGCTCCGGATAAGAGGTTAGAGGGGTGTAACCTTCAGACACACATAGAATATCGGTAGATACAGTTGATTTTAAAGAAATAGTTAATTAACTATAGATTTTGATTAATATCATGTTTTATTGTTGTTAATTGGTTTATTGTGATTTGATTTCATTACGGGAATTTTAACGAGGGTTGTGACTCGTTAATTTTGATCAATTTTATACTTATCTGCCATGTGTGTTTCAAATATAGTTTTTATATATATTTAAAAACGTAAGTAATATTAAAGATTTAATATTTCAATGCATTGATTATATTTAATTGATTGTTAGAGTTATATTCATTATTGATTATATTTAATTGATTGTTAGAGTTATATTCATTATTGATTATATTTAATTTTGATATGTTTGATAGTTGTTTGAATAGCAAGGAAAATTTTCATATTTCTTATGAGGGATTTTTTCTTTATTCACGAATAAGATATTTTTTTGAAATCAGGTTTTGAAGGGAAATTCATATTCATGTTGATGTGCGCATGTTCTGGTCTTAGACACGCGTGATAGCAGTTTGTATCTGTTTGACGTTTGATTTTGGGGATAAAGTAAACAATTGAAATTAAAAGTTTTCCATCCTATTTAATTAGGTTAATTTTGTTCGCGTATAATTGGAGGTTTTCATTGCGAGCGTGTCACTTATCTCGCAATCTTTTTTCCTCCTGCATTTTGTTAATTAATGCAATTAGCTATCTTAATATTTGATAAAGTTTTTTTTTTTTTTTTTTGTAATAAAGAATGTTCTGGAAAAGTGCTTGTTTTAATGCATATATTTTGTTTATCTGTCCACGTTCGTAAATTAACCTGAGACTTTAGAGGACTCTATTTAAAGAAATAAACTCTCCGAAAGGCAGCCCGGACTCATAGTGGTGCATTGTGGACCATCTTCAACAAATTACTACAATTCACTGCAATATGAATCCACACGGAATAGTGTTAAATTTTTATTTAAGGCCATTGATCCAGTCCAACACGGAGTCAGTGGCTTCAAAGAAGTCACTCATCGCACCTCCATATGCTGTAGGAGGGCACTCAGCTATGGTGAATAGTCTGGCGAGATTCTCCGCATTCGCAAGTCAGTGTCTCGGTCAGTCCCCATTGTGCCCCGACAGATGCCGTGGGATGTTCTTATTCTATTGAGTATCTTCCATTCGTGGTGAGGCAGCTCCATTCCTGGTAAGGGTACGGTAAAATCGGTGATATGGGTCGCTTGAGCGGGTTTCAAAGCTTCCCAATACTCTTGATTTAGTGTTTGAGTTGAAATTTTCTGCTGTAAGTTGTTCTGCTAGTAGTAGTGGAGGAGATCAAGACTTCAATGTCGACAGACCGGCATCAAGCAGGTTAATGTGTACTGGCCGGTGCGGATACGATATTATTTTATTATATTCTCTAACCAGGGTTAGAGAATATCCTGTCTCTGGATGGGGGGTGAAATATGTCTTAGAACGGGGAGCTAGGGCATAGAGGTGCTTTTAAAGCAGCCGCTAATTATTATTCTCATGGTCTAATTCAATTTGATGTCTATCATCTTTGCGTAAGAGCTGACGTGTTAAGGGTAGATGCGTTCGCGCCCCAAATAGTACTGCAAAGTTTGTAGATTATATTATTTCTAGTGTTTATTGTAACTGCGGTGTTTCCTCTAGATGTTTTTTATATGAAAGTGTTCGATCCAGTGTTACTCCTAGATATTTTGGGTAAGGATTATAATGTAGAACATTGTTACTGAAGTGCACTTGTGGCTTTAAACGTGTTTGTGTACTAGTGAGGTGAAAGCACAACATTTTAGTATTGTTCATATTCGGGATTAGTCTCCAGTCGGCGAAGTATTTTTCCAGCACAGACAGGCCCTCCAAAAGTATGATATTGGCTCCATCTATGGTTTTATCCCAGGACGCAAGAGCCAGGTGGTGTTTGTGTGTTGTATGTCAGAAATATACATATTAAACAGCATAGGTGCAAGTACCGATCTTTGAAGCAATCCATTATTAAGATGTCTGATTTTATTTGGAAAGGCCTGCCACAAATCAATGTTGTTTAATAAATGCTGTTCGGCTGCATGGTACTACGTTGAGAAATTTATAGAGATGGCCTTCTCTCCGGACCATATCATATGCCGCAATCAAGTCAATATACAGGCTGATTCATTTTCGGCCCTCACCATGGGGATCTCTCTTATTATTGGAGATAGAGTATAGGTTTAAATTTGGCAAAGTTGTTAAATTTTGTGTTTGTTATAAATCCTTAAAGAAAATAGACCTGTGACAAATGACCTTCGTTAATTAAAAAAAAACGCGAAAACCCCATTTTCTTCCTTTACCTGTAGCACCGACATTTGGCCTTGTAGAGAAAAAATAAAAACACATCCTTGTGGCCATTTGTAAACCTCTATCCAGTGGTGTACTCTAAATTTTAATACGACGTTTCGTTTCTTTCTGGCCATCATCAACTATCTAATTTCTTATAGGCGCCATATTGGATTTAGACATCTTCATAAAGAGTTTTGTTTTCTGATTTCAACCATGTACCACATGCTGACTAAGGTTTTTGACATTATGTTTTATTTGGAAGAATAAATTATAAGATTAAATAAGGTAGCCTTTGGAATTTAAATCTGTCAAATATTTCATTTATTGTTCATTAATAATACAAAGATGTCATACAATTAGAAATGATATGGAAAAGGTCAGTCTAAGGGTAAGGAGATTAGAGAAGGAAAAAAAGAGTAATAATATTGTAGTAACTGGGTTAAAAGTAGATGTAAGCGAGGAAAACACATTAAGTGAAACCATGAGAAATTTTTTAGAAGATGAAGTAAAGGTGAAAGTTGATGTTAAGTCAGCCCACAAATTAGGTCCGAAAACCTGCCTGGTGGAGCTGGGAAATTATCGAAATAAAAAAGAGGTTATGCAAAATAAGAAAAATCTAAAAGAAAAAAGGGACGGAAGAGTATATATTAATAATGATTTGACACTGGAAGAGAGAATTGCAGCTAAGGCCTTAAGAGAGGTAGCTAAAGAAGAAAGAAAAAATGGAAAGAAAGTAAAAATAGGTTATGAGAAGATAAGTATAGACGACAGGTGGTTTAAGTGGAACAATAGTGCAGGAGTATTGGAGGAGCTATCTAGAACATTTAGCCAGAGATCTCCTGAAGACGTGAGAGAAGACAAAGAAAGGGAAAAAATCCGGGTAATCGCAAAGACCCGGACACAAAAAAACTACTAAATGAAGAGGAACAAGCTGAAGATATAACGACTCATGCTACGGAAATGGTAAACGAGACGGAAGAACGGGATGGGAAAATTGTGACAAAACATAAACAGAAAAATTTGGTAAGCAACAACAAAAGAGAAAACAAGCCAAAACGTACAACATATAAAAAATACAAAATTGGCCAATGGAACGTATTAACGCTTTATCAAGAAGGCAAATTCAAGCAGGTGATAAGAGAAGTGCAGCGATACAAACTGGATCTTCTCGGAATTAGCGAGGTGAGATGGACGGGAAACAATAAAATTACCACATCCGACAAGCACACGTTTATATACTCAGGGATGAAAGAAGGCGAACCACACCAATATGGAGTAGGAATATTATTAAGCCCCCATCTCCAACAAAACCTAATAGAATGGAATCCCATAAATGAACGAATAATTACTGCAAGAATAATCCTAAATGGACATCATGTCACCATAGTTCAATGTTATGCGCCAATAGAAACAACAGAACAAGAAGAAAAAGAACGTTTTTATGACACATTAAATAATACGTTAACAAAAATCAGTAAAAAGGACTTACTCTTATTAATGGGTGATTTCAACGCTAAAGTGGGAAACCACACAGAAAACTTTGAAGAACTCATCGGAGTACATGGGATAGGGAAAAGAAATGGAAATGGTGAACTACTACTAGAATTATGCGGCAACTTCGAGCTACAGATAGGTGGTACAATGTTCGAACATAAAACATGCAATAAAATAACGTGGGTATCGCCGGATAGAAAAACTGAGAACCAGATCGACCACATCTGTATAAAGCAAGAATGGAGTAAAGCGCTGCTAGATGTCAGAAACCGAAGAGGGGCAGATATAGGGTCAGGCCATCACTTAGTCGTAGCCAGAATCAAACTGGATGTTGGTAATTATAAAAACAAGGGGAAAAGAATTAGCAAACATACAAAAAGACAAAGACTATTGGACCCACATAAGTTAGACGAAGGTGCAAAAAAGGAAATAATACAGAAAATAGAAAATTTATCTCAAAACATAGACCACACTCTAGAGATAGAAGAGATGTGGCAAAAAATTAAAACGTTGTATACTGTGAGCTGTAAACAAACGTCAAAAACCACAAGAGACAGCAAGGAATGGATAAGCAATGAATCATGGACTAGAATTGAGGAAAGAAGGAGAATGAAAGAGAAAATGTTAAGAATCAGAGATGAAACAAAAAAAAGGAAAATACAAGAAGAGTATACAAGATGTAGCAAAACGATAAGAAGAAGTATAAGAAATGATAGAAAGAGACACATAGAACAACTGGCAAATGAAGCACAGACTGCAGCGGACAAAATGGACAGTAGAGAACTAGACAAAAGGATAAATCAGCTAGCAGGAAACAGGAAAAAGACTAGGGAATTACCATTAAAAGATAAGGACGGAGACAACTTATACAACAAGCAACAACAACAAAAAGATGGCAAGAATACTTCGAAGAGATAATGAATATCAATGGGACCAAATTACAGCTATTGCAGGAAGAAATCGTGCAGGAACTGCCCATCAACACCGATGTTCCTTCAAGAGAGGAAGTGATAAATGCATTGCAAAAAATGAAAAATGGAAAATCGGCTGGAAATGATATGATAACAGCTGACATCTTGAAGATCGATGTAAATGCAACTACAAAAATATTGCTACCCCTTATCCAGAAAATTTGGAATGAAGAAAAATTCCCTAAAGACTGGAAAGAAGGATTGATTATAAAAGTACCCAAAAAAAACGACCTGCGACATTGCGAAAGTTGGAGAGGTATCAGCATGTTGAATGTCACATTTAAAGTCTTCTGCCGCATACTGTTAAATAGAATCAACGACTCTCTTGACTATACCATCAGAAAAGAACAAAACGGATTCCGACGTGGACGCTCCTGTGTAGACAACATTAACACAATTAGAATGATAATAGAAGAATCACTCGAATACGAATCACCACTCCAGTTGTTATTTATAGACTACGAACGAGCATTTGACTCGGTAAATCGGGAAAATATATGGATAGCACTCAAGAATAAAGGTCTTTCTCAAAAAATAATCCAACTGATTAGGGAAGGATACACAGGATATCAATGTCGAGTACTCCATGAGGGAGAGCTGTCACAACCTTTCGTCGCTAGTACGGGTGTTAAACAGGGCTGCATACTCTCACCACTGCTTTTTTTGATAATGTTGGACACGGTACTCTACGCAACAACAAATAACAAGAAGAGAGGAATACGATTGGGGCTGACGGAAGTTTTGGAGGACATCGAATACGCAGATGATGTATGCCTTTTTTCATCGAACATTAGGAACATGCAGAGTAAAACTAATGACCTTGTTGCGGAATCAAAAAAGAATGGCCTTAGCATAAATAAAAATAAAACTAAAATGTTGAAAATTAACACCAAAGATACAACAAACATAGAAGTCGAAGGCACACAGATAGAAGTAGTGGAGGAATTCACTTACCTTGGCAGTGTTGTCTCGAGCAATTGAGGAACATTATCTGATATACAGCGAAGAATAGACAAGGCACGGAAAGTTTTTGCAAGTATGAGAAAAATATGGCGCTCTAAAAGTTTGTGCTTATCATCAAAAATCAAAGTGTACAACTCAACAGTGAAACCAGTTCTCCTCTATGGCTCAGAGACCTGGATGGTTACCTCAACAATCAAGAGAAAACTCCAGTCTTTTATAAACAGATGCCTTAGAAATATACTAGGAATATGGTGGCCGGAAAGAATATCAAATGCTGAACTATGGCATAGAACAGAACAAAACGACATAAATGAAGACATTAAGAGAAGGAAATATAAATGGCTTGGTCATACATTAAGAAAGCAAGTTGATACACCAGCTCACACAGTCCTACTTTGGAAGCCACAAGGAAAGAGAGCGAGAGGCAGACCACGCACCACCTGGAGGAGAAAAGTTATGGAAGAGACTAACAAGTCCATCCCACAACTGAGGAGCATTGCCCAGGACCGAATAAAATGGAAAAAATACATAGAGACATTATAAGTGCACATACTTGCTATACGAGTATTTAATGTATAATTACCCTACGTCCCGAAAGGGAATAATGGGTTTAATAATAATAATAAATAATAATAATACAAAGATGTCATACACTAACGAAGAGAAACGAGATATGATAAGTATTTTTTATTCTTCGAAACGAAATTCAACAGTAGCGAGTACATGATAACAAAAACATTAATTAAAATACATAGAAAAGTAGACAATAAACAATTACAGTAAATGTTCAATTATCTGGCCATCTTCGGTAATGCACAATTGGGCACGCCTTCTGGCATTTTGTACTGCCCTTTGTATAGTTCTTCTAGGAACTGCATCGAAGGCATTCTGAAGTCTGTCTCGTAATTTTTCAATGTTTTGTGGCGCATCTACTTTATAAATATTATTTTTAACATATCCCCATAAAAAAAAATCTAGCGGACTTAAATCAGGTGATCTCGCAGGCCATTCAACAACTCCCCTATTTCCAATCCAACGGTTGGCAAACTCTTGATTTAAGAAATTTCTAACAACAGCTGCATTGTGTGCTGGTGCGCCATCTTGTTGCCACCATAAATATTGTAATTGATTTAATGGGATATTGTCGTCAAGATAGACAGATACGCATGTACGTAAAATGTTTAAATATCTTTCTCCATTTAAATGTTCTTCATACATAACTGGTCCTAAGAGACGATTTGCCAAAATTCCCATTCAAACGTTTATTCCAAAACGATGTTGTGGTCTTCTAGCCCTGTTTTGTCTGGGATTTTGTACTGCCCAATAGTGCTCCGTATGTCTGTTGAACATTCCAGAATTTATAAATTTTGTTTCATCTGACCAGATGATTTTGCTTAAAAAAATTTCGTCATTTTCTGTCCTTCCCATTAACCAATTACAATATTCTAGCCTTCTCAAATTATCTCCAGGCAGTAAAGAGTGACTAACATGGATCCTGTATGGTTTAAACCTACTTTTATGTAAAGTTCTCCAAACTCTGAACTGGCACAAATTTAATTCTAACGCTACTTCGCGTGTAGAAATTGATGGATTATTATTTATCTATAAAAATACAAGATTAACATGAAATTTGAAAACACGCTTTTAATTTACCATTTGTAAAATATCTTGTCGATTTTCATTTAAATTCCTGTTGTCTTGACCATTACGCGGCTTAGTAAACGATCCATTCTCGACCAAATTTCTGTCGAGATCTAGAAAAATGGTACAATGAGGCTGTTGTCGTTCTGGATATAATTGTATATATCTTGTACTCGCTACTGTTGAATTTCGGTTCGAAGAATAAAATATACTTATCATATCTCGTTTCTCTTCGTTAGTGTATGACATTTTTGTATTATTAATGAACAATAAATGAAATGTTTGACAGATTGAAATTCCATGGCTACCTTATTTAATCTTATAATTTATTCTTTCAAATAAAACCTAATGTCAAAAACTTTAGTCAGCATGTGGTACATGGTTGAAATCAGAAAAAAAAACTCTTTCTGACGATGTCTAAATCCAATATGGCGCCTATAAGAAATTAGATAGTTGATGATGGCCAGAAAGAAACGAAACGTCGTATAAAAATTTAGAGTACACCACTGTATAGAGGTTTAGAAATGGCCACAAGGATGTGTTTTTATTTTTTCTCTACAAGGCCAAATGTCGGTGCTACAGGTAAAAGAAGAAAATGGAGTTTTCGCGTTTTTTTTTTAAATAACGAAGGTCATTTGTCACAGGTCTATTTTCTTTACGGATTTATAACAAACACAAAATTTAACAACTTTGCCAAATTTAAACCTATACTCTATCTCCAATAATAAGCGAGATCCCCATGGTGAGGGCCGAAAATGAATCAGCCTGTATACCACAGTTGTCTTCAACCGTTTTTGAAACCCTGCGTTAATGTGGGTTGTTAAGCTGAGCACCTGGTCAATATAACTACGGTTAGTCCTGAACCCAGCCTGTTTGCTTCAATATCAATGGGCTAAGTCGGTTTAATAGAATTACTGTTTTTTTTACAAACATATTTTTTGAAAAAGGTATATTTTAGAAGATCCAAACCGTGCTTTTTCGAATTCAAATGAACAGATCCAACTTACGACGCTTTGTACAACAAAATAAACTAAATTGAAGATCCCACGGTCAAAGTGTGGGGAAAGTGATTTTGCACCAATTTGAAGCTTTTGAGCTGGTCTTGCGTTATGAGATACCGAGCGAACACATAGCTTTCGCAAACGCAAATGATAATGCAAAAGAGGGTGTCATCGATTTCATAATATGCGGTTAGAATTGTTTGAATTGGGCGACTAATAAGACGATCTTATTCTCTCAAATTGGGTATAATCGCATCGTCAGGTGTTAGCTATTTTTTGACGGTCTATACGAAACTCTTCCTTCAAAATTTCATGGCTAAAATTAAATTTATTAAACCAGCATCCTATGGTAATTCACTATTAAATAAACACTTGTTTCATCGAATATTGCTTAAAAAGGCTGCACAATTTTTCCGATAAATCAGTTGCTAAACTCACAAAAGTACGATTAAACTGTTGTGATGATTAGATCCAATATTACAGTAGTAAAATTTCTTCTGTAATTTGCGATTTTTTAACATAAAATAGTTAAAAACTTGCATTTACTTTAACATTTGATTATTAATTGATATTATTTTTTTAACACACATACCACGGCAAATAAACATCGACGGCACTCCAAAATATACCCAGAAGAATTAGGACTACTGTTAATCCTCCAATTTCCATACTATACTTGCGGACACTGGACATAGGTAAAGCGAGAAAGCCACATCTGGTATGCCACCACCATTCAGGTGGACTCAATGGCATTTTACTAGAAATTAAGAAAAATCACATAAATATGAGATTAAAAGTAATAAAGTATCTAGCATGCCTTTTTTTAATAGCAAATACTTCAAGGAGCTATTTCTCCAAATTACTTAATAGAGTATCAGAATAATTGAAACATACATGAGTAGGTAGACCCCAGCAGTTTTGTATAATACAAAGGTATTTTTAATAATACAAAATATTATTAAAAACCTGGTGTGAAGAACACAAATACAGGTTCACTATTAATATTTTTGTGAACGTGTCCGAAAATATATCTCCCCAGAGACGTAGATACGTATTTCACCTTTCTTCAGGCTCATCGGTACGCCCCTGCTGGAGAAAGAATATTTCCAGACACATTCACAAAAAAGAACCACATCACCGTAATTATTCAGACCGGGCGTAAAAATAAATTCAGCGCTGCCTGTTGTCAGACAACCGAAGTACCTCGCCCCGTCCACATAACCAATGTGAAGTAACGACCCCTTTCCAAAGGTGGCACAGTCATCCCTCGTTCACAAAAAAAATATTAATAGTGAACCTGTATTTGTGTTCTTCACACCAGGTTTTTAATAATATTTTATATTATTAAAAATACCTTTGTATTATACAAAACTGGTGGGGTTTACCTACTCATGTATGTATGTTTCAATTATTCTGATACATCACACATGCGGTTAGTCAGGAGTATGAGTGAAGACACAAACAAAATGCAGTTTCTAGAGGGATGACTGTGCCACCTTTGGAAAGGCGTCGTTACTTCACATTGGTTATGTGGACGGGGCGAGGTACTTCGGTTGTCTGACAACAGGCAGCGCTGAATTTACTTCTACGCCCGGTCTGGATAATTACGGTGATGTGGTGATGTGGTTCTTTTTTGTGAATGTGTCTGGAAATATTCTTTCTCCAGCAGGGGCGTACCGATGAGCCTGTAGAAAGGTGAAATACGTATCTACGTCTCTGGGGAGAGATATTTTCGGACACGTTCACAAAAATATTAATAGTGAACCTGTATTTGTGTTCTTCACACCAGGTTTTTAATAATATTTTATATTATTAAAAATATCTTTGTTTATTTAATAGAGCTATAAGAATATACCGGGTTACTTTTTAATATTACACATACATTTTTCCTATGTGTAAACTTTAAAAAAAATTGTCAATGCATTAGCAGCATATTAGGCAATCAGTTATACACCACCGAAGGATTTACCTATAACTTAATTTTTGAATTAGTTTGCCATGGAGAGAAAAAAACATTTTCTTATGTCAAATATTTATGAATTTTTATTCATCCATGAGTAGAGTATCTCAGCCGATTCTAACACCTCCTCCTTATGAAAGATAATAAGTATATATCGGGGCTCTTTATAATTTATATTACATACCATATGTGCTGCACCCCGATACAATCCAGTCATATGATCATGGTCACGAACTTTTTCTTCAGGGACTGTTATTGCTTTTGCACAAATATGACACACTGTCTCCTGCTCATATTTATCACGCTCCTCATCAGTTATCAGTTAGACCTTGGCTGACCTTTGAAATGACATTGACCTTATTGTGACCTTTTAATAACCTTGTTTAACCTTTAAATGACCTTGACCACTCAGCCGATTCTAACACCTCCTCATTGACCTTGATCGCCAATATATATGCGATCAAGGTCAATGAGGAGGTGTTAGAATCGGCTGAGATACTCTACTTCCATGAATCTTAAATTAAATATATTTTATTGAAAAGTAGATAATCTTTTAAATCATGATTAAATATAGGGCTAAAGATAAGAATCCTTCCAACAGACCGTAAAATTAATGAAACTTTAGGAATCATTTAAGGACCTCAAAGGAACTAATTTATATATATATATATATATAACATATATACATATACATATAAACTAAAGGTTGCAAACATACCCTTAGGTCAAAAAAAAAAAAAACTAACCTTACATTTTGTATATTTTTTATACGTCCAGAACACGTCAAATACAGGATTATCGTGTAAATTGTGTGTGCTACTGTTCAAATAAAATATCGCTTTAAACTATTTATGCTATACCAATCTTCGTTTTGATTAAATAATCTCGTAAAACGATGTTAAATATTGTTATTTTTAGGGTCCATTTTCGCAAAAAAATTGACATTATCATAAACGTTTGCAATTCCAGACTGCCAACTTAAACACATAAGTTTTACTATTAATATTTTTATGTATCCATTTCAAGTAAATTTTTCCAAACGTCAACGATTGGATATATGTGAATTATTTTAAATTAAAAAAAAAATTGAAAATAATAGCGATCGCAAGTCACTGTTCCCCCCCTCTGTTTGGGCGTTTTGGAAGCAGGTTTACTGTTTATGGCGTCGCTTTGGTTCACTCGTGGCCTCTGGCCCTAAGTTTTTTTTTTTACAATAAACGTAGAGAAAAAATTAATTGATATAGATAGATATCATAACAGTAATATTTATTTGTGAATGTTTAAGTTGGCAGCCTGGATTTGCAAACGTTATGACAATGTCAATTTTTATGCGAACATGGACCCTAAAAATAACAATATTTAACATCGTTTTACGAGATTATTTAAACAAAACGAAGATTGGTATAGCATAAATAGATTAAAGCGATATTTTATTTGAACAGTAGCACACACAATTTACACGATAATCCTGTATTTGACGTGTTCTGGACGTATAAAAAATATACAAAATGTAAGGTTAGTTTTTTTTGACCTAAGGGTACGTTTGCAACCTTTAGTTTATATGGTAAATTAGTTCCTTTGAGATCCTTTAATGATTCCTAAAGTTTTATTAATTTTACGGTCTGTTGGAAGGATCTTATCTTTAGCCAAATATAGCAAGCGCCAGATAAGTTGGAGAGCGGAGGGGTAAGTTCGTCCAGGATTAGAAGTATTAGGGAGATTGCAAGATACCATAGGTGGCGTAAACTACACATCTATCACTTAATAAATTCAAAGAAGACAGCTGTTTTTTTTAATTCCCACAAAAAAAATTAAAACCAATCACGTTTTAACAGAACAGAAGAAGCTGTATATCATATGTTATGTAGAGGACCTGTCTGTAGGATCCCTTTTAGATGTAGCCAGGCATTTTGGAGTATCGTACGGTTCGGTGTACAAAACCATGAAAGAATTCAAATATACGCGATATCAAACCATCAAGAGTTTCTCCAGGAAGATAAAGTGAAACGAACTGATTTTTGTGAAATAATGTTTAATATGTTAAATGAAAACGACGAAATTTTAAATAAAATAATTTTTACTGATGATGCTAAATTTACCGTAAATGGTGAAGTCAACTCTCAGAACTTCTAGTTTGTATCCTACATTTATCCATTGAAAATACTAAATTTCCTTTCCATTAATCCATTAGGTATGGGTCCTATACAAATCCTCATGCCCAAAACCTAACCCGAGCTCAATACCCTCAAAAAGTCAATATCTGGATTGGAATAATAAGCGATAGACTTATTGGCCCACTTTTTATTGACGGTAACCTCTCTACAGCAAAATATCTGAATCTCTTGCGAGACCACAACATTCCATCAATTGAGATGCTAAATAAAATTAGACTACACCTTTTTGGTATGTTGTTTTGTTGGTCTTAATTAATCGTTAGAATCAAATAATTTCTTTATTTAAGCACTTTCTATTCTAAAAACATAACCTTATTCTTCGTAGCTTTATTTTGCTCTGTATTACCAACTATTGCCAATACAAGTATTATTGCTGAACCAGATTCTACTACTACTACTACTATATTTTCGCGATGAATTTTCACAGTTTCGTAATAGATTTAAAGTTTCATTTCTGGAAAGTAAAATTTTTCAATACAAAAAAAAATACTAGATCCCTTGAACTAAGAGTAGCGGATTTACAAAATAGTTATTTTATTTGTATTAAAATAGATCTGAAGTAGCACTGGCAACGTTGGTTTTGCTAGAAGCACATGGTTCTACACCTCGTCGAAACATAGATATAATATCGTGCGTGTTAGTGTGTGTTTGGGTGACTGGTGATTTTTATTTGTTCTGCTTGGTTTGTCGTGAGTAGTTTTTTTTTTCAAATTTTGCATCTTTCTAAAGAGAAAATTATTCTCTTTCTGATTATCCTACTTACTCCTTGATTGAGTTTGTATTCGCTGTGAAATCGTTAAGTAAGAGTCACTCACGCTGTGTGTATTGCCGTTTTTCTTTCTTTCTTTTCTTCTTTTTTTTCCTTTTCTTGTTTACGATACTTATTTTTACATCTGTGATTGAGTGCGACGGTTTTTGACTTTTTGGTCTATACGCGGAGTGATCATTAAGTTATTTATAATATCTTTATTTTCCTCTGTCACCACTCATACCTTACCGCTGCCTACATTTTCCTTAGTTTGTCTTTTTGTTAGACATCGTGAAGGGCACCTCGGTGTGAAAAGTGTGTCCCTGTTTAATCCTTATCACTTTTCATTATGGCTTTGTGTAAATGTTGTAACAATAAAATTAATGATGAAAACCAAATAGTTACTTGTTGCATTTGTAATGGAACATTCAGTAATAAATGTGTTGATGTTACGTCTGCTAACTCGAATATTGCGATCTAAATCAAATATCAGATGGAATTGTAATGCTTGTAGTAAATTTGAAGCAGATATAAATTTTCTAAAAACTACTATTACAGCATTGTTAGATGAAATCAAGGATTTAAAGGTTACAATAAAGAGCATGTCAAATACTTCGGCTGTAAGTCCGTCTTGTGTTGAGAGAGAAGACTTGATCCGAGAAATTGGGGAAAGGCAGAGACGATCCAGAAATGTTATCATATACAATATTCATGAGCCTGATGTCAGTACTGACATTCGTGAAAGATCTGGTACAACGTATGTTGATGATTTATTCAAGTCTATTTCTACACAGCCTATCACCGTAACTAAGGTTATACGTCTTGGTCAGAAAACCTTAAATGCCACACGACCAATTAAAGTAGTCTTACAGGATGAAGAATCTGTCTCTACAATCATGCGTAGTTCTAAAAAATTGAAGTCTCTTGAACCTTATAAGAATATTTACATACGTCATGACCTAACCATTCAGCAGCGGGAACACAGTGCAGTAATCAAGAAGGAATTTTTGGAACGTAAAGCTCTAGGAAAACCTATCATTCTCAAGTATCTACGGGGAATACCAAAAATTGTTAAGCCAAAAAACGCATAACTGCCCATCAGATAAGCAATAGTGCAAATTTACTTCACTAATATTACCAAAACACGAGAGGCTTACGCTCTAAAACTCGCGAATTTTTTAATAATATATGTTCTACAAATTTTGATATTGTTGTGTTAACTGAGACTTGGCTTATTGATGGTTATTCCCGGATGAGTGGAAAAGAGCGAGAGTGACACCTGTGCTTAAGTCTGGATCGTGTGCGGATATAAGAAATTATCGGCTCATTTCTTTGATCTCCAACTTTGCTAAGATTTTTGAGATGATACTGTACACTGAAATCTACAATCATGTAAAACCATATATCTGTAATAATCAGCATGGATTTTTGAAGGGCCGATCAACTGCGACCAATTTAAGCAACTTTGCCCAGCTAGTATCTGAGGGCCTTGATGAGCGAAAACAGGTTGATGTCATTTTTACAGACTTCAGTAAGGCTTTTGATTGTGTGCAACATCACATACTTCTGCGGAAGTTGGAACTGTTTGGACTCCATACCGACTTCCTGCTTTTGCTCAGAAGTTATTTAACTGGGAGGCAGCAATACGTTGAGTATGAGGGAATCAGGTCACGAGCTTATCTTGCCCGAGGTGGAGTTGCACAGGGTTCGAATCTAGGTCCACTGTTGTTCATACTATTTATAAATGATGTGTGTAATAAATTTGATTCTACCTGTTTACTTTATGCTGGCGATTTAAAAATTTATCGGATAATAAATACTTCTGCTGACTGTGATATCCTGCAGAGTGATTTGGATCAATTGTGTGCTTGGTGTCAAAGAAATTGTATTAATCTTAATGTTGGAAAATGTAAAGTAATGACATTTTCTCGAAAAGCTGTCAATGTTGAATACAACTATGAAATTAACAGTGTAAATCTTCAGGGATATACGGAGGTTAAAGATTTGGGAGTAGTATTTGATAGTAGATTAACCTTTAATAAACATATCTTTCATATTTATTCTCACTGCTGCAAATTGCTGGGTTTTATAATGCGATCTTGCAAAGACTTTGTAAATATTGACACCATTACTATTTTGTATAATTCCTTGGTTCGCAGCAGGCTTGAGTATTGTTGTGTAGTTTGGTCACCAGCGTACTTGAAATATGTTAATCTGCTTGAGTCACTACAGAAGAGATTTTTAAAATATTTGTATTTCAAAAGGCATGGTGTATATTCTGCCTTATCATATGATAATTTGTTGGAACAATTTGGTTTTAACTGTTTATCTAATAATAGAAAGATTATTGCGTTACTACATTTGTATAAGTTGGTTCATAATATTATAGACGATCCGGTGTTTTTGTCACGGCTTCGGTTTTACATTCCTCGTTTCAACACTAGGAACTCGATTACTTTCTTAAACAGACAGGCTGCAACTAATTCTTATAAAAACTCCCCACTTTATAGAATGTGCCATTTATATAATTCATGTAATTATAATTTAGATGTATTTGGCGATAATTACTGCAGGTATTTGGTTTCTGTGAAAGAATGTATTTGTTTTACTTCTTAGATTTAATTTAGTTTAGGATAATTTTTCCATTTATACATATGTTATATTTAATGCTTATATACATGTATTTATATTTATAACCCCATAATTGGATGTATTCTGTTGGGTTAATAAACGGTTTATTATTATTATTATTATTATTGTTGTTAAGCGTAAAAGGTGTTGTGATTTCAACTAACTTAGATTTTATTCTAATAATTTACAAAAGTGTTTACACTATACATGTCATTATTATTTTTATGTAACTATCTCTACTTGTCAGAAAAGAAAACAAAAGTAACCAACTTATTTCCTACCACCAACATACCAGAAATAAATGCTAAAATAAGATATAAATAACTTATTTCAACACTCCCTCCTTTTAACATTTATTTTATCTCTTATATATTCGAAACGATATTTTGTGAGTCCTTTAGTAAATATGTCCGCCAGCTGATCTTCGCTACTAACATATTGTAATTCAAAAATTTCATTAAGTTTATCTCTTAAGAAGTGAACACGAACGTCTATGTGCTTTGTACGTTTATGTGCCGTTTCATCACTTAACATTTTTAATGCACTTTGATTGTCAAGTTTTAGAGTTGCAATAGATTCACAAACACTAATTTCCTTACACAATTTCATCATTGGTATTGCTTCCTTTATCGCTTCTGTAGCTGCCACATACTCTGCTTCAGCTGTTGATAAAGAAACTGTTCCTTGACGTCTTGTATACCAATCAATTATTCCATCTTTTAATATTAGTGCATACCCTGAAGTGGATCTTCGTGTTGACACATCTCCAGCATAGTCTGCATCTGTGTAACAGAGTAATGGTTCTTCCTCTTCTGAATGGGGGTCAAATTTTAAACCATAGTCTTTTGTTCCACTAAGATATCTAAGTATTCTTTTAACTCCCTCCCAATGATTTGAACGTGGTATCTCCATATATCGAGTTAACTTATTGACTGCAAAGGTAATATCGGGTCTGCTAACTGATGATAGGAAGAGTAAACCTCCTATAGCTTCGCGATAAGGTGCTTCACACAAAGAACTGTCCTCATTTTCTAAATCCTTTGTTGAACAAGGAACTGACACTGACTTACAATTGCTCATATTAAATTTGTCCAAGAGTTTATTAATATAATTTTCTTGTTTTATAAATATTGTTCCATCTTCCATTTTATTAATCTCCATACCTAAATAGAGTTTTAAAGGTTCAGTTTTTATTTCAAAATTGCTTTGAAGATAACTTAAAAGTTTTTCTATTTGATCTTTACTGCTAGATGCAACCAGTCCATCATCTACATATATCACTAAAAATAATATTTCTTTTTTGAAATTGAAAAATACACAAGGGTCATTTTCAGATTGCACTAAATTGAATTGCTTTAGTGTTTCAACAAACTTTCTATTCCAATTTCTAGGAGCTTGTTTCAACCCATATATGCATTTGTTTAACTGACATACTCTTTCAGTTTCATCTTCAAATCCTGTTGGCTGTTGCATGTAGATCTCTTCTTCTATTGGACCATTCAAAAATGCTGTTTTGATATCAAATTGTGCTAATTCCATATTATGTAATGCAGCAATTCGTAAAATTAATCGAATAGATTTATACTGTGCAACTGGACTGAAGGTTTCCAAATAATCTTTACCATACACCTGACTACATCCCTTGGCTACAAGTCGTGCCTTATAAATACCAGTTTCCTTCTTTCGAAATACCCATTTATTGTTAATTGGTTTCCTATTTTTAGGACATTCTACCAGAGTCCAAGTTGTGTTAGTGTTTAATGCTTCAATTTCTTCTTTCATTGCCAATTTCCATTTTTCGTCTTTTACTGCATCTGAGTATTCAATTTGCTCTGATGCCATGAAACATACATAATCATCATATTTACTTGGTATATTTATCATTGTGCGATTTCTTAATAACCTTTGTTCTGGGGAATTTTCTTCTAAAACAGTTTCCAAACTTTCTACAATTTTGCCATCTGTAAAAGCTTCTTGTTCCTTTGTTCTTGTTTGTGTAGCTTTTTCTTCTCCAACTATCAGTAAATTTTCAGACTTCCTTTTAAATATTACATCACGACAGACATCCATTTTCTTATCCACAGGAAAATATATTTTATACCCTTTTGTTTCTTCTGAATAACCAACAAAAATGCCTTCTTTACTTTTCCAATCCCATTTTTGCCTCTTTTCCTTTGGTATGTGAACAAAAACTTCACTGCCAAATATTTCAAATTTATCAAGATCTATCTTCCTCTTAAAAATTAATTCAAAGGGTGTTTTATCTGGAATTGAGCTAGTACCAGTTCTATTAATAATATACACAGCAGTATTTATAGCCTCAGCCCACAGACTTTTATCAAGCTGTTTCTAATATAACAAAGCTCTACCAGCTTCCACTAATGTCCGCATTTCCCTTTCAGCAGAACCATTTTGTTCTGGAGTATATTTTACTGTTAACTGATGTCTTATACCATACCTGTTTAAAAGTTGCTTAACATCTCTGTTTACAAATTCCAAGCCACTGTCTGACCTAAAAATCTTTATTTTGTGGTCTGTGTCTAATTTGAACCTTATTATAAATTCTTTCATTTTTTCATATACTTCATTCTTATTTTGAATGAAATACACGGTCCGGTAATGGGAATAATCATCTTTAAGTAACAGGAAATACCTCGATCCTCCAACAGAAGGTTTCTCCATTGGTCCACAAACATCCATGTGTATAATTTCTCCAGGATGACTTGTTTCTGAAGTTGAAGTTTGAAACGACTTTCTTGTATGTTTTCCAAAAATACAGGAATCACACTGTATATCCTTTTCTTCTGTAACATTTATATCATGCTTTCTTAAAATTTTTTACATTGCTGGATGTTTTGATGTACCAAAATTTGGTGCCATTCTTCTAGTGAGCGTTCCTTTTTTGCATTCACAAAATTAACACGATTACAATGCTTGATACCCATTTCTATTTCAAACAAATTTCCATTTCTCTTTCCAATTAAAATTGTTTTATTTTGCTTTTTAACATGGCATTCCTCTTGAAGAGTTATAATAACATATCCAAAATCAACAATTGCACTTGCTGATAACAGATTACATTTAAGTTTTGGAACATGCAAAACATTTTGAATTGTACAACTGGTCATGCAATTTCCATTTTTAATATCTACCTCTATATTTCCTTTGCCAATTGCTTCTAATTTAGTACCATCTCCAATTATGATGTATTCTTTATTTGTTAATGTTTCATAATGACTAAACCATTCTTCATTTGCTGTCATGTGATGACTAGCACCACTGTCTAAGTACCATTTACTTGTGTTATCAGTGATATTACTGACAAGTGCATAATGATCATTGTTCGTTGCAACATTAGGACTACTATTTTTACCTTTCTTAAACCAACATTCTCTTTCGAAATGACCTTGTTTCTTACAAAAATGACATATTACATTCTTCTTTGAATATTTTCTATCTTTAGAGCCATATGTTTTATTTGTTTTTGTGCCTACTTTCTTGACCGTTAATGCTCCAGCTACGTTTGGACTAGTTTCTCTTGTTTTGATTCTATCTTCTTCTGAGATTAGTCTCGATGTTAATTTGTTCAATGTTTTATCTGTTGAACTGTCCCATGCTGAATGAAAATGTTTAAATTCCTCAGGTAATGTCATGAGAATTTTATTTATTAACATATTCTCACTTATTTCTTCACCACACGTTTTTAACTCATGACTTAAACTTTCCAAGTCAGCTATATGCTGTGCAACTCCTTCTCCCTTGTAAGTATATGTATAAAATTTTTGTTGCAAAGAATGTAAACTTGTTTCCGTTTTTCTACCATATAGTGCTTCAATTCTCACCCACATCTCATTTGAGGTTTTACATGCTATTAAATGTGTAATTACTTTTTCATGAACTGACATAATTATGGTTCTTTGAGCTTTCAAATCATTTTCTTCCCACACTTTCTTTTCTGCTTCATCATTTGAGCTTTTTATTTTACCTTCCACAATATCATACAAAGCAGAGGTTTTTAGTATGATAACCAACTGGAATTTCCATGCTTGGTAATTTGTCCCGTTTCCATCTAGTGAGATAGTTTTCTTTAATTCAACTACATCCATAATTTTTAAGTTGAAATTTCTACCTTTTGCTTATAACGCAACTGGGCCCATAACCTGTTGTTAAACGTAAAAGGTGTTGTGATTTCAACTAACTTAGATTTTATTCTAATAATTTACAAAAGTGTTTACACTATACATGTCATTATTATTTTATGTAACTATTATCTACTTGTCAGAAAAGAAAACAAAAGTAACCAACTTATTTCCTACCACCAACATACCAGAAATAAATGCTAAAATAAGATATAAATAACTTATTTCAACAATTATTATTATTATTATTATTATTATTATTATTATAAATATATGTTTGACTGGTTGCCTACTATTTTGATAATGCATTACACATAGGGAAAATGTATGTCTAACAATAAAAAAAGAACCTGGTATACTGTGCTCACTGATTTTCTGCAATAGTCTAGGGATACATGATTTATTTTTCATCTATTCTTTTGTTTTAAGAGTTTCATGTTTTCTTACAATAAAAACGATATTCAAATTCAATTTTTTTCTCTACTGGAAAATGGAATAATAGCTTTCAACTAGTTTTATTGAAATTATAAACAAATTTTCAACTAATTTCGTAGAAGTATGAACTATAATTGAAAATACTTACAAATCGAAAAGCATTATCAACGCTCCTAGTATCATTTGGACAGCAAACATTATAAGCGATACCACCGATATCATCTGTTTTCCGACACTACCGATTATTGGGGCGAAAATCGCCAATCCCAAAGCTCCGGCTGCGAATTGTTTTCCAGCATCGCCTCGACCCGTAGACGTTTCTCTGGTGGCAATCACCACAGCGGCGTCTAATAACGCAACTGCTGCGGCTGGAAACATGTCAGCTATGGACCTAATCAGAAGATAAACCCAGAAATTGTCGTAGCCGCATTCCGATACCGCAAGAATGCTGTCTGAAGAATTGTACGGTTTGTGAACATCACACATAATTACTGGGTGGCACATTGGATCTACTTTGCTGAAATTAGTAATTATCTCTTCGTTTATTCTGCAGTGGAAATTGCTACCTAAAATAAATTATATATTTGGGTTAAAAAGTAATGTAGACTCATTTTTTGGGACTTCAACTGCTCATTAAATATAAGGCGTGTTTTTCAAATATGACCGTTTCGAAATATAACCGCTGTGACGTTGTAATCGCTATTTCGTGCATACGCGCGAGTACCTACATCTATTGGCTAATTACGAAAACATTCGACCGAATTTGCGTTTGTGGCTGTTTAAAATGTCTCAGACAATTGAAAATTGCGTCAATTGTAATATACGCTCTGTCATTCGTTTCATAAATGAACTCTATGAGCGATGAACTGTTAAGAAAATGGGTTAGGTGGCCATTCAAATGTATACGATGAGAGACCAAGTAGGCGACAGTCCGTCTTTAATGATGACCTGGTCCATGAAAAGTCTTAGGACATATCATATGTCCTATGATTTCATCATTATTTAATGAGTTTCCTCAAGTTTCAAAGAGTGTTGTCTATGAAATTGTGGCATAACGTTTGTATTATTGAAAGTTGTGTTCATACTGGTAGAATTACTAACTTAGCTGTACAAAAGTAATCGTTTAGCCAGTGTTTTAACTTTCCTCGTGAGGTACAGTGTCAAAGAGGATGTGTTTCTAAGCCGAACCGAACCATGGGTCGGTCATATTATATCGGCATCAAATCAACAGTCCATAAATTGGAGACATTCATCACACAAGGAAGTGAAGTTCAAGCTAACAATTTCACCTCGAAAATTCATGTGTACTGTATTTGGAATAGGCAGGAGAAGCTGTTTGTAATTTTTTTGCCTCGGAGCGATACAGTAAATACTTGGGCATATTGTAAAACCGTAAATAAACTGCTTCGTGGAATCCAAAATAAAAGGCGTGGAATGCTCAGCAGAGGAATTGTTATGCTTTATGACAATGTTTGTCCACAAACCAAGAATTTCATCACGTTATATGGTTGGAACCTTGATCACCCTTCGTGTAGCTCTGACCTAGTTCCCAAACACCCATTTCTTTCTGCACTTGAAGAAGCAAATTTGCGGTCACCATCACGATGACGGCAAAACGTCAGTACAGACGTCTTGAGAGGTCGGGATACAGAAGCTGGCTGTACGATACGACAAGCTCTGCCGCTTTCTGACCACTGCAAGGAGCCTGTACCGACGTTTTGCCGTCATCGTGGTAAGCAAATCAGGCTGTATATTTTTATGAGGTCGAGATACAGAAGCTGGCTGTACTCCTTAATATAAATGGAAGTTATGTTCGAAATTAATTTCTTGTAAAAATATAATTGTTAAAGAAATAGCTTTGTGTAATTTTCTCTCAAAATGGTACTACCTTAAAAACACGTCTTGTATTTTGATGACTTGCTGAAGGCTAAGATATTAACAATAAATGCAATATCGCATTTCTTAAAGGAATACCTATTTTATATCTGCATAAGCTGTCGGTACCATTGTCGGTTTCTTCGGACGGATTCAGGTTAATATTTAAGTCTATTGGATTAGAATACTTGGTAAAAACTTCGCACACATCGCTGTTCTCATTTGTGTAACACAGATGTGGATTAGGTACAACGTCTAGTGGCTGGTCGGTCCTCTATTAAAAAAGGTTAAAATAAGTTAATATAATGAAACAAACACTATTCGTGCCAATTGAAAGTATCTGTATGGATTACTATAATATCAACTCTAAAGGTGTCCTTGAAAGAAAGAGACATCGTATGAAAAATGAAAAGATACAATTATATAGAATATATATTGTATATCCAAAATTTTGTCAATTATGAAGCAAACCCCAAATTTAAAAACTCCGCCCATGAATTCAAAATATTCAGAATGTGTATAAATGAAAAATACCTCTATTTAAGTTACAACGCATACGCTATAGCGTATGTTTACATACGTAACAGCTGTCGATGTTATAAAAACTGTAACATTGTTGTATGCTAAGGTCAATAATCAAAATATATTTACGTACAAAATCAGCTGCTTATAGATTCAAGTGAATTATTAAAAGTTAAGATGTGTTCCACGCAGCATATCACATAACGGGTTGGCCATTTAATGTTGCGGTTTTAAAAATCGCGCTATTCCCTTGTATATATAGAAATTAATATAATATATATTTTTTACACTAGAGGGCCAAGCGCGGTTTACAATAAATATATGAAAAATTTGCCTTGTCAGTTTTCAAGATGGCGTCGTATCCAACGGAACTGCGTGTGGAATTAATAAAATATTATTATAGAAATGGGGAATCTTTTGCAGCTACGGCAAGACACTTGCGTACTCTATTCGGGAGAAATAACGCACCAACGGAAAACACTATAAAAAGGTAAGGAAAAAAAGATAAATTAAAAAAAGTAACAAAGTATTCGTTATCGTGTTTCCATGTCTACTAATCCGACAATATCTTAGGATTGTAGTGAAATTTGAAGGAACAGCATCTGCGGCAGACGAAAGATCAACTGTTAGAGAACGTCAAAAGACCATCCGGGTACCGGAAACCATAGAACGAGTACGGGAGCACTTTACAGCTCAACCTTCAACATCGACCTCAAGAGCATCTCAAGAACTTGAAATACCCCATACAACACTAAGGCGGGTCCTAAAGCAAGAGCTAAAGATGAAAGCATACAAAATCCAGATCGATCAGCCGTTGAGACCGTTTGATATGGAGCGACGCTACAATTTTGCGAACGAAATCATCGAACGCATTGAAAATGGCAGCATGTCATTGGAACGAGTGTGGTGGTCGGATGAGTCACATTTCGATGTATCCGGTTATGTGAATAAGCAAAATTGGAGACATTGGGGGACAGAAAATCCACATCTAGCAATTGTTCGTCCTCTTCACCCTCGACGGTTGACTGTATGGTGTGCTATCTCGTCGGCAGGAATTATCGGTCCCGTAATTGTCAATGGAACCGTTACTTCGCAAAAATATTGTGAAATGCTTAATGAGTCTTTTATTCCCGTGGCGCATGGATTAAATATGGTGGAGAATGCATGGTTTATGCAAGACGGGGCTCGTCCGCATAGCACGGAAGAAGTTTTCAACATTCTTGAAGAACATTTCGGTAACAGAATCATTGGTCTTGACGCTCAACAGTTTACAGGCGGAGGGATAACATGGCCACCATATAGTCCAGACCTCAATCCTTGCGATTTCTACCTGCGGGGATCATTAAGAGATACGGTATATCGCGATGGTATAGACACCCTGGATGACCTTGAAATGGCAATACGGCAGCGAATAGAAGCGATACCGTACGCCATACTTCAGGCGGTTTGTGGAGAATTTGAGAAGAGGCTGCGAAATGTTATTGTTGTTCGAGGCTCTCACTTCGAAAACCTGATTTATTAAACCGCAGATCTTGTTATTTAATTGCACAAATAAATCATTTTTTTAAATTAATGTTTTGTATGTTTAATATGACTTCAAAAACCGCAACCTTAAATGGCCAACCCTGTATTTCAGCTATACAATCTCACGAAAGTAGTGAGATTATTTTATATTTTTGTTGAGTTTCACTGTTTTTTCTTATCTAAATAATTACTACGAGCCCCGTCCCGTTGCAATTCGCACACCTACTAAAATTTTAAATTTTACGCAAAACATGTTTGAAAAACGGTTACTATCAATTTTTTTAACTGAAAAATAAAAGAATAACACTCTTAAACGTTGGACAATATATGTTAAATATGTACTTCAAATAAAATATATTAGATAAAAACAAAATTCACCAGTTAACCATTTGTGTCTGATTTGTTCATGTATTCTTAACACATAAAAATTGGTAAAAATCGAGGTAGCTATGAAAGATATGTCAAAACTTCCATTAATTCATCGGTAGGTTATATTGTGGGCAGTAAATATTATTATTATACGCGTAGTTATTGTAATTAAATAAACAATGGCAAGAGGTAAAGCAATTGATGAAGAAATTAGGTCAATAATTGTAAAACTATCGAATGAAGGGAATTCATATTCTGAAATTGGAAATCTGTTGGATATATCAAGGTACAGTGTTAGAAATGTAATAAAATTTTACAAGAAAAACACTTCAGTGACCCCAAAACCCCGTAATACAAAGAAAAGCAAACTCACTGATAACGACAGAAGAGCTTTGAAACGAATAATAAAACAAAATAGGCGTGCTAATTATGGCCAGTTGAGTGTACTATGGAGTGATGCTGTAGGAAGACGTGTATCAAGATCCACATGTCACAGAGAAGCTAAGAAACTTGGATTTGGGTCGTACAAGGTGGCACTTTTGAAATACTAATTTTGTTTTGTTAAATATCTTTTTCTCTAGGCCAAAGAAAAACCTTTATTGACCTCAACACAAAAGAAAAATAAATTGAAATGAGCCAGAGACCATAGTAATTGGGACTTGAAACAGTGGAACAAAATACATTGGAGTGATGAGTCTCGATTTGAAGTCTGTATAGGTGACAGTCGGAGTCAAGTCCTCCGTGAAAGACATGAGACATTTCATCCAGATTGTCTGAAACTAAAAGTAAAATTTCCGGCATCCGTTATGGTGTGGGGGTCGATGTCGGCAAAAGGTGTCGGGCGGTTATATTTTATAGATGGTATTGTCAATACCGATAAATATTTAACCATTCTTAAGGAATGTTTGTTACCCACGATGGAAGAAACTTTGAATTCAGGGGATGATTTT
The DNA here is from genome assembly GCA_935421215.2 of Melolontha melolontha. NCBI lineage: Eukaryota > Metazoa > Arthropoda > Insecta > Coleoptera > Scarabaeidae > Melolontha > Melolontha melolontha. The sequence goes on from OW285238.1 coordinate 149,438,178, forward strand.
ATATTCCAGCGTGTCATACGTCAAAAACAGCATTAAAATGGTTTAAGGACAATAATATTCCATTGTTGAAATGGGTCTCAAGCAGCCCTGACCTATCGCCCATAGAGACTCTATGGCATCAAATGAAAAAGGCCTTGCGCGCAGCTCCTCCAAGATCAGTGGGAGAATTGAAAACCAGGCTTCGAGAAATATGGCATGGATTCACGACACAAGATTGCCAAGAACTTGTAAATACAATGCCCAGGAGAATCCATGCCGTTATCAAAGCTAAAGGCGATGTAACGCAATGGTAAAGTTTCGTTAATGTTTGTCAAAGGTTGTTCGTCTGAAGTTTATTTATATATAATTATTATTATTATTGATTTCTTTTTTTCGAAATAAGTTGTAAACTAGTTTGTAATTGTTAGCGAAAAGGCTTGATGAAAAATAAAAAACTTTTAACATATTTATGAACAGGATTTCTTCTTCTAAAATGTTACTTACTAAAAATTTTAGAGGAGTGCCAATTGAAACTGGACGGGGCTCGTATATTACACAAACTTTGCATTAATTTAGAAACCCATTTTAAAAATTATAATAAAATTAATTTGTGGACGAAAGCTTTTAGAACTGACGTAAATCATTTTCATTTCTTGTATATTGTGTGATTTTTTTTGGTACGAGAAGTAATAAATATAAAATATGTATTAATATGGATTGGGAATGTCCATAAAAAAATTCCACTGAAATTTACTTGCAAACACACGCTTAAATGTTTATGTTTATAAAAACTTTAGAAGATAATATCGTTTAGACAGCTTTCCATACTAAGGGTTCGAAAACCTGGTACGAAAAGTCAGCTGTTAAAAATTTATACTTGCACATGAATTTTTAAAAGAAGATATAAGATGGGCATTTTACATCCATTTAGGTAACAATCTACCTTTAATCGAAGACGTAAATGTAGACGATATCGAACGTACACATGTACACACGTAAGGATCGACAACTGACCAAATCAAAGACGATACTTAAAACTGACCGACAATAACAAAACTAATCTTTTTGTTATTGTCGGCGACCTTTAAGTATCGTCTCCGATATTCTTTATGATATAGTCGGTCGTACAGTGACGTGATAAATATTTTTTTAAATATATTCATTTTTTTTCCTCGCTTGTGAGAGGGAATTTTTGAAAAATATTTTGAATTTATATTCTATATAATTATATCTTTACATTTTTCATAAGTTTTCTTTTTACGTCAAGGACACCCAGTATAAGTAAACTGTTGTCTTTATGTTAAATTATTACATTAAATCGCAAGAATCTGTGAAATTCAGACAATGTTCTTTAGAAATTTAGCTAAATTTAGGAATATTTTCATTTTATATTAGATTAGATCTAAACGACAATAATTCTATAACAAGTAGTCGTAATATAATACATTAGAATGGAAACAAGGCTAATACGAGTATGTACTGGGCATCATGCACCTATTATTACTTTGGAATTCAGGTACTAATTTTATAAGAATGAAAAAAACCATTAAATATGAGCTGCGGTCTAGGTGTTCCGGACTTTAAATTCAGGACCTTCGAAATTGTAATCTAGTCACTTAACCACTAAACCACTACAGCCCTTATTTTCAAAAATAAACAGATAAAATATTTGTATACGTCTTACCTCGGGTAATTCCGTCGACGTTCCGTTCAGCTAATTAAGCAAATCATTGTTTATATAATTATGTGAAACAAAGCAACAGAATAATTTAAAATAAAAACGAATTTGTTTTAGGAACTTATTTTCAAGTTATATTTAACGACCCCCATTCTCGGTCGGCTCACACAGGCGCGGATAAGCGAGAGGTTTGGGAGACTCAACTTACCAGCGCTTCGCGTACTATATGTATGTAGTGCATGAATACATGAACAGTGAAACAGCTGAAATTGTTTGTAGACGTATTTACGAATATGCGTAAGTGTAATTCGAGCAGAAAGCCTTTTATTAAACAAGGCACATTTTCATTTCAATAAAGCCAACCCAGTGAGACCACTGACTGCTTGCCTACCTAAGTGGCGGTCTTTAGTTATAATCCGATAATTGGTGATTAGTCCCCGTGAATATGATAAAGTATAACTAAATTTTACTTCAAAATTTATTGAAACTATTGTTTTAATTACTTTAAAAGTTAAGTAAGGTTAAGGTAAATGTTTAGGTAAAGCATACATCTGCCACCGAGGACCTTTAGGGAAGCAATTTATTCCAATAAAGTTTACAAAGTTTTAGGAGAAAAGGCACCGTTAAGCTACAAAAAAAAATGAATACGCTCAAATGTCCTTTTTACAGTGGAATTTGCCATGGCGTTTATTTACAAAATATACGCTAATCGAAGTTAATATACAGAAAATATAAACGCCAATGGCTTTAGTATAAATCAAGGATACTATATACAGGTTGATTCATTTTCGGCCCTCACCATGGGGATCTCTCTTATTATTGGAGATAGAGTATAGGTTTAAATTTGGCAAAGTTGTTAAATTTTGTGTTTGTTATAAATCCGTAAAGAAAATAGACCTGTGACAAATGACCTTCGTTATTAAAAAAAAAACGCGAAAACCCCAATTTTCTTCTTTTACCTGTAGCACCGACATTTGGCCTTGTAGAGAAAAAATAAAAACACATCCTTGTGGCCATTTCTAAACCTCTATCAAGTGGTGTACTCTCAATTTTTATACGACGTTTCGTTTCTTTCTGGCCATTATCAACTATCTAATATCTTATAGGCGCCATATTGGATTTAGACATCTTCAGAAAGAGTTTTTTTTCTGATTTCAACCATGTACCACATGCTGACTATAGTTTTCGACATTAGGTTTTATTTGAAAGAATAAATTATATGATTAAATAAGGTAGCCTTTGGAATTTCAATCTGTCAAAAATTTCATTTTTTGTTCATTAATAATACAAAAATGTCATACACTAACGAATAGAAACGAGATATGATAAGTATTTTTTATTCTTCGAAACGAAATTCAACAGTAGCGAGTACAAGATAACAAAAACATTAATAAAAATACATAGAAAAGTAAACAATAAACAATTACAGTAAATGTTATTATCTGGCCATCTTCGGTAATGCACAATTGGGCACGCCTTCTGGCATTTTGTACTGCCCTTTGTATAGTTCTTCTAGGAACTGCATCGAAGGCATTCTAAAGTCTGTCTCGTAATTCTTCAATGTTTTGTGGCGCATCTACTTTATAAATATTATTTTTAACATATCCCCATAAAAAAAAATCTAGCGGACTTAAATCAGGTGATCTCGCAGGCCATTCAACAACTCCCCTATTTCCAATCCAACGGTTTGCAAACTCTTGATTTAAGAAATTTCTAACAACAGCTGCATTTTGTGCTGGTGCGCCATCTTGTTGCCACCATAAATATTGTAATTGATTTAATGGGATATTGTCGTCAAGATAGTCAGATACGTATGTACGTAAAATGTTTAAATATCTTTCTCCATTTAAATGTTCTTCATACATAACTGGTCCTAAGAGACGATTTGCCAAAATACCCATACAAACGTTTATTCCAAAACGATGTTGTGGTCTTCTAGCCCTGTTTTGTCGGGGATTTTGTACTGCCCAATAGTGCTCCGTATTTCTGTTGAACATTCCAGAATTTGTAAATTTTGTTTCATCTGACCAGATGATTTTGCTTAAAAAATTTTCGTCATTTTCTATCCTTCCCATGAACCAATTACAATATTCTAGCCTTCTCAAATTATCTCCAGGCAGTAAAGAGTGACTAACATGGATCATGTATGGTTTAAACCTACTTTATGTAAAGTTCTCCAAACTCTGGACTGGCAGAAATTTAATTCTGACGCTACTTCGCGTGTAGAAGTTGATGGATTATTATTTATCTATAAAAATACAAGATTAACATGAAATTTGAAAACACGCTTTTAATTTACCATTTGTCAAATATCTTGTCGATTTTCATTTAAATTCCTGTTGTCTTGACCATTACGCGGCTTAGTAAACGATCCATTCTCGACCAAATTTCTGTTGAGATCTAGAAAAATGGTACGATGAGGCTGTTGTCGTTCTGGATATAATTGTAGATATCTTGTAGTCGCTACTGTTGAATTTCGGTTCGAAGAATAAAAAATACTTATCATATCTCGTTTCTCTTCGTTAGTGTATGACATTTTTGTATTATTAATGAATAATAAATGAAATGTTTGACAGATTGAAATTCCATGGTTACCTTATTTAATCTTATAATTTATTCTTTCAAATAAAACCTAATGTCAAAAACTTTTGTCAGCATGTGGTACATGGTTGAAATCAGAAAAAAAAACTCTTTCTGAAGATGTCTAAATCCAATATGGCGCCTATAAGAAATTAGATAGTTGATGATGGCCAGAAAGAAACGAAACATCGTATAAAAATTTAGAGTACACCACTGGATATAGGTTTAGAAATGGCCACAAGGATGTGTTTTTATTTTTTCTCTACAAGGCCAAATGTCGGTGCTACAGGTAAAAGAATAAAATGGGGTTTTCGCGTTTTTTTTTTAAATAACGAAGGTCATTTGTCACAGGTCTATTTTCTATACGGATTTATAACAAACACAAAATTTAACAACTTTGCCAAATTTAAACCTATACTCTATCTCCAATAATAAGCGAGATCCCCATTGCGAGGGCCGAAAATGAATCAGCCTGTAATGCCAAGAAAAAATTATATGTGTGTATTTGGATGTAAATGTAACACGTTCGAGGTTAGTTCTCATTTTGCACGTATTTGATTTTTTGATAGCTTAGCGGTGTCTTTGCTCTTAAAACTTTGTAAATTTCATTAGGATATATCACTTTCCCCAATAATTATTTTGCGAAAATCGGTGGCAGATGTATGCTCTACCTTAGCCAATGTTTAAATCTGCTAGCCAATTACATTTATAAAATATACATATTTAAATCGAAAACTATGTATTTTTAGAGTTTCTGTTTGGGGGCTATGAAATTTTAGATACCGATTCTGTGTGCATTTGAAAATGTATACTTTTTTGAATGAATTAAACAAAATTTTGTCCATATCACGAATGCAAAATGTAAACTGGGTGTGGCTTATATACCAATCAAGATCCTGAACTTATCAACCATGTTGAAACATGATCAAATCTGACAATGTGCTTGTTTATAGCCAGTCCTAATACCCTAGAAAAAATGTATAAAAGTGCTCAACCCAGCCAGTAAGATTCCTCACTTTTCGCTAAATGGGCGTTTCACTGAATAAAACTATAAACACGAGTCTTGCAAGAAAACCTGAGAAGATAGATTTTGTCCCGGTTTTAGTGAGTAGAAATATATAAAAAAGACAGTAGTAAAAATCCTATGCAGTTTTTTTATTGCAAACTTGTGTGTGCGACTTGGCCATTAAACAATTATTGTCTAAAATTTTAGCCGGTGCTTAATACTCCTGCCATATCTAAATTAAATTTCAGGTGTATTTTGCGAGTAAAATCCTTTATTAATGGTTGTAGAAAACTGACACAAAAATTTTAAAAATTAATACTTTCAAGCCCAAAGGTAAATCTCGTTTTAGAAAAGACTGGTGAAAGTGAAGTCTCTGAAATATGTAGTTGCAATACAAACATTAATAGAGCAAAACTATTAAAGCAAAGTCGGAAGACATAGAGCATTAAGTACATCACGTGTGTATTCAATTCTCCAGAATCATGTACAAGTAACCAAACTTCATAGATATAAACTGATTAGCAAGACAAGAGTGATTTAAATCGTGTCATAAAATGATAAAAAAGCTAGATTCTGACGAATCCGGTGCTTTCATTGTTATGGGTAATGGACAAAATCTGGATAATTGCAGAGACGGACACACACTAACCTTTTCTTCCTTGTAAAGCAGATACGATTTCTTCAAAAGAGGGTTATCGTCTTATCTGTTATCTTCAAAAGTCGTGAGTTTATTGCACATATAGTACTTAAAACTTGATATACTTTTACAGTCAAGTGGCATTTTCAAGAATATCAACCAGAATATTTACAGTATCCAAGAGAATCCAGAATGGATGGAATAGATAGGATAGAATTACTCCTTCAAGAAAATACAGTTCGTATGATGTAGGAACTGCTTGAAAGACTGCTGAAACTGGAACAAATTCTTGAAAACTTAGGTTTGCGATGATTAGATTTTCCCTCGTTTAGTTTGGTCCCTACATTCTATTTTGACGTTTTTTTGAACCTAACAAAAATTGCTGAAAGGTCGACGTTTTGTCAATGTAGTTACAGGTAGCGAAGCCCAGAAAAGATGGAACTTACATTGACTGATTGCAGTGGCGGCTCTTTAATGAGAGCAAGTGAGCAATTGCACCCCCTGGAATTATGAAACAAAACAAACCAAGCGGCGACTAACTGTGAAAGTATTTATTTATTATATATATTACACTGGCCTACAACCATTTTGGTGCTGGAGATTTTAGACCCGATTTTAAGTATGTCTTACATGGCGATATCAAAAATGTTACCCGTTTTCTTCTGTCAGCTCTAGTTCCCGAGAGAAAAAAAAACAATTCACGAAAAAATATATATTTTATTGACATTAAACATCAAGAAATTGTCTTTTGAGTGATTTTCTAGAATGAAACTGACTCGGGCAATCTCGCATGATTCCCCAGCAATAGTCAGCCATCATATGACTGTCCCACCTTCCTTGGTATCTATTCTCCATTGTTTTTAGGTCTTGGTGGAAACGTTCCCCTTGTTCTTCGCTTAGATCTCCTAAATTGTGTTGAAAATGATGTAGATGACTATTGAGATAGTGTAATTTTATACTCATATTACAGCCTAAATCTTTGAATCGCACCAGCATTTCCTCTACTAGTTCTACATAGTTGTCAGCCTTATGATTTCCGAGGAAATTTTGTGCAACTGCTACAAAAGATTGCCAGGCAAGCCTCTCCACATCATTCATACAAGTCTCAAAATAAGTTGTGTCTTTCATCAATTTACGTATTTGAGGTCCATCAAAGATACCTGCTTTTAGTTTTTCAGTACTTAAACCAGGAAATTTGTGAGAAATAAACTGGAAACATTGACCATTTCTATCGAGAGCCTTAACAAATTGCTTCATTAGCCCTAATTTTATATGCAATGGCGGAAGAATGATTTTTTCTCTTGAAACTAAGGGTTCATTTATAACATTTCTTTCCCCAACAACAAGAGCATCTCTCACAGGCCAATTTTTTGCAGTCCAATGACGTGATTTAGCTCGACTGTCCCAGAGACAAATAAAACATGGGTATTTAGTATAACCACTCTGTTGACCCAATAAAAAATTAACCATCTTCAAGTCGACGCAGATCACCCAGTTATGTTCAATATATTTTATTTTTTGTAAAAGATTTGAAATTACCTCATATTCTTCTTTTACACATGTTGAGTGAGCAATTGGAACGGGAGCATATTTATTTCCATTATGTAGAAGAACTGCTTTTAGACTTCGTTTACTACTGTCAATAAAGAGACGCCATTCATTGGGCTGATAGATCGTTAAACTCATGAAAGCCAGCAAACCACTCAGATTACAGCAATACACAAAATGTTAATCAGATGAAAAAAACTTCAATAACTTTCCCTCTCTCGTGCGATATGTAGACACTCCAACATCTGAGGAAAGACAATTTTTTTCTTTTAATCTTGACGCTAGGAACTCAGCACGTTCCTTCGACACATCTAAGTCTCTGATGAGGTCACTAAGATCATTCTGCGAAAATGGCTTAGGATCTGATGTTTTTCCGCAGTATTGAAGGTCATCATCTACTTGGGAAGAAATAGGTATTTCAGCTTCATCCTTCTGAGATTGCTGCACTACCTGGTGAAAAGTTGGTATTGGAACATTTTCTGAATGAGGAATAGGTCTTTGTACTGAAGAAATATTGGGGTATTTCCATTTATGGCGATTGTTTTTGTTGATGCCCACTATATTAATCATACAAAAGTAACAGTCGTCATAATGATTGTTTTGTTCTTGCCATATCATAGGCACTCCAAACTTCAAAGACTTACGTTTCCCTCTATCCCATTGTCGCAAATGTTCAACGCATATTTTACAAACACTATGAGGCACCCACACTTTATCTTGGTGTAGAATTTCAATACCGAAGTAAGCAAAATACAATAGCTCACTGTGTTTGTAATCGATTTACGCTGATTTTTCAGTATGTATTCACCACAAACATAACAAAATATATCAGGATCGTTAACACAACGTCTGGACGTACTAGCCATAATGAAATAGTAACACAAACTTTATCGATGATATTGTAATAATGACTAGTTACGAACAAGACCATAACAAGACCGACAACAATTCACAATGAGGGTAGTAGGTAAACTAGAGCTGATGAGTTAAAATGACGTATGTCAATATACTGTACATTACCTACTTTATCGACAATTCAAACAAACAGAGATGCACCAAAAAAAAATTTTTTTTGTAGGCCTTTGTTATGTATTCATAGTTATTGATGAGGAACGTGGCACGCTAACAACGTACATAGACAGATCGTCGTCACAGATATACTGAGCAAAGCCCAACTCTTGCTCTGTTAAGGCATTAACATTACATTGATGGTGGGGAGAACTGTATTTTGCCGTACTTCAATGTCGTATAATACATAGCGTTGGCGCAACTGAACCAGACTGCTCTCGGGCGTTGTTACAATGAATACGGTATCTTTTTTACAGAACAACGCGTTTTCGCTGTTAACGTATAATGAAAAAATCGCAGCAAAAAATCTTAAACGGCCGATGCCCAATTATGTTTAGAAAATAAACAATCTGTTAAAGGTAAAGACGTTATAAGAAAATTCAAAATGAATATTTATCAGAAAAATGACTGGATTTGTGGGTGTGAAATTAAAAATACTTTGTTTTGTTTTCCGTGTCTTTTGTTTGGTGGTGAACCGTCTTGGTCAAAGAACGGAATAAGAGACTTAATTGATCTTAGTGCTAAAATTATTAAACATGAAAATTCCGAAGGGCATTTGAAAAATATATTTAGTCTAAGAATGTTATGAAAAAATAACATTCAGAATGTTTTAGATTCATCATATAGAAAAGCAATTCAACAACACAATGAAAAGGTAACAAAAAATAGGCATGTGTTAAATTTAATAATAAATTGCATTAGATTTTGTGGCGCGTTTGAACTGGCACTTCGTGGTCATGATGAACAGCAAACGTCGAATAACAAGGGCATTTTTCGGGAATTGATAAATTTTACGGCAGAGTTGGATAAATAGTTCAGAGATCACATCGAAGCAGCACCGGTTTTTAAGGGATTATCAAAAACGATACAGAATGAGCTGCTTGATGCAATGTTGAACGTGTATCATGAACAAGTTGCCAGTGAAATTAAAGCAACCGACTTCATATCTATGACAGCTTATGAAACAACAGATGTGTCCAATTAGTTTCAGTTGGTGGTTGTGAACGCGAGACCGGTCAAAAGATTTTGGAAATTTCTTCTGCCTAGTGGACATGATGCTAATTCTTTATCTGCCTCCATCCTTAACGAAATTAGTTTGCTTGTTGATGACCAAGAAAAACTGATTGCACAGAGCTATGATGGGGCAGCAGTCATGAGTGGTGCTATTAACGGCGTGCAAAGACATGTCCAAGACCAGTATCCAAGGGCTAATTTTGTACATTGTTATGCACATCAGACAAATCTAATTATGTCACATGCTACATCGAGCAGTAGTAATTGCATAATTTCTTTTGCCAATCTGACGGGATTATGTACATTGTTCTCCACTTCACCACAACGAGCTGCAAGATTGGAAGAATTCCTTCAGAGAAAAAGCTTACATCGTTCTTCAAAAATATGGAACTATATATGGAAATATGGAAAAAGATGGAACTTCAATTCTAGGACAATAAATACAATATAGGAGCACCGAGAAGAAATAATTGAAGCTCTAGAATAAATCGAGGGAGAAGCTAGTTTACAAACTACCATTCATCAAGCTAGTGCCAATTTGCGAATTTTAGAGGAGGAAAATTTTATCTATTGGTTAACTTTCTTTCATAAAATTATGCCACATGTGGACATATTGTTTAATCAATTACAAAATGTCAATACAGATGCATTAAAAATCAAGAATAATTTAGATAATTTTGAACGCGCTATTGGAAAAATTTGAACCGAAATCGCTGACACAGATAATCAGTTGGTTAAACAAAACGACCCAGAACTGACTCCTCGACCATCAATGCGGCGAAGAGTAACTGATGGTAGCCAAAGAAGGAGGGAAACTATTGAAGTGTGCGATATTATTTTGCTAGAAATAAAAACTAGATTTCGGTATACAGGGCACTTAATATTAGCAAACTTAACTTCTTTTAAACAGTTCTCCTCTTTTCAAACAAAAATTTCCGGAAGATTGCCTTAAAGAAGCAGTAAAATTTTATCCATGCCTCAATGACAGCAGACTACGAACTGAATTAAGCGTTCTATATTCTAGAGAAGAATTTAGGCAAAATATAGAAGTCGGTGCTGTAGGTCTGCTAGGTCTTCTGCTGGATGGATTAAGCGACACCATTAATGAAGTTGTTACGCTTTTAAAAATTGTCATTACAATCCCAATCACAACGTCCGAAGCGGAACGCCAGTTTTCACGGCTGAAGAGAATAAAAACTTTCCTGAGACAATGAAAGAAGAGAGATTAAATGCCCTTACTATGTTATCTTGTGAAAAAGAATGTATAAATGATTTCCCAAACTTTAATGAAAAAGTGATAGAACTGTTCTGCAAGGCAAAGACACGTAAAATGGACTTCGTTTATCGTCAGATGTAATTAAACTGTGTAGTGTAATATTTACTATTCCCTCAAAACAAACTCTACAATGAACAGTACCTGTCTGGAACAGTACGTCGGTGAAATTTATAAGGATTGGGTAAGCGTTTTTGTATTACACTTTTTAATTTTGAAATTATGCACTCCCTATGTGAACCACCCCGAGCCGCCACTGACTGATTGGTTTCGTCGTATGAGGAAACGGAAATTGAAAAACTTTCGGTCTACGATAGAGCTTTTTAATGCACAATCTAATTTCTAGTTGCATTTGTAAAAGTATAGATGTGGATTATTTATTATTAATACCTTGACTAATTTTATATAAATGTTTATTATAATAGTTTCATATTTCTTAACTATATCGAAATGAGTTTTGGAATAATGAATCAGATAAAATGAATTCTTAAAATGATATTCTTACCTCAAATAATTCCGTTGACATCCAGTTTAACTAAATAAGCAATTTATTATTTATATCTTTATCAAATTAATCAACAAATTAATTGAAAAAATAATGTGCTTTAGCAATTATTTTTTTATTTTCCCGACAAATCACTATTATTATCTATTGTAGGCGTATTTAACGTTATTTATAAGTTAGACTGTAGTACAAAAATTCATTAAACAAAGCCTTTTATATAACTTACAGACAATTTCTGAAAACTTTGAGCATTATTGCGCCATATATAATTTACAAAAAACGAAATTTTGTATTTCATAAATGCCTCATAAATTAATGGAATCTCAAAGATAACGAGTTGAATGGCATTCTGAAATTATTAAAAGTTTTATTCTTGCTAAACTCTTTATTTTAATTTACATAGCCACAGGCAACGAAGCTTGGTTTTGTTATTACGATGTACTATCAAAATCTAGGAGCAACGCTTGTATATTTGAAGAGGAAGAACTACCAACAAACTATATCTTTCTGCAGTTATAGAATTATTGATCAAAAGGTGTTATGACTAGATAATAGAGTGTAGCCTTAGCTTTTGTAATTGTCTTGCTCAAGAGTTTTGGGTTTCTTTACCACGATAGTCCTGCACAGAGAGTTCATATGACAGAACAGTTGTTGCATTTAGTTTATAATTATTAAATAATTCTTCGTATACTTCGGACTTCGCATCCTACGGTTTTAGACTTTTTCTGTATGTAAGTAATCAGTTTGAAAGCAAAGGTTTATGGTAGCTAATAGCTGCTGAAGATGAAGCTCTTGCTTCTATCCTTTAAGAAAAGTTAGATTATGCTTTCTTAACTGATTGGTTTTGTCATTTTAGAAAAATATATTAAAAATGGCAAAAAGTAGTTTGATAAACGGTAAAGCTTTTCTAATTCAAAGGATGTCTTTTATGTTTTGCATACTGGGAGATAGAGGGCACCACATCTTTAGTTAGCCTAAATCAAAAGTTTCAGTGCAATACGCGTAGTGTTGTAGCTACAACGAACTGTCAAAGACTGTGTGGTCCAAGGTTACAGTCGTCAGAAGGAGCAGTAGATGGCTTCAAAAATGCAATTTTGACTGTACCCATAAACGAGTGGAATAACTACTTCCAAAGTTGGTTCGAGCGCATGCAAAACTGCATTAATCTTCGTGGAGAAATAACGAGTGATCATTAAAATTTTCGCTGAAGTAAGCCATGTACACAAAAAGTATGTCCTAGCTTAAGTTATTAGAGGAGATCTGTCATTATAATTTCAAACGTCATGATTGTTAAAAAATAATTTGAAATGCTGACTTTTATATTAAATATATTTATAAATTTTTATACAAAGTAATAGAATATTATAAAAAAATGTGTAAAATGTTGACCATTCTCCACCAGTCATAATCGCACTCTATTTCGTAGAGCATTGAAAACATTGATCAGTATTTGCGGTGAGTTATTGATGTGTTCACATTTTTCTAAGATTTTATTTCTTAACTCTTGTAGATTATTAATTGGTGTTTCATAAATAATATTCTTTATATATGGCTACACAAAAAAATCCATAACTGTTAAATCACACGATCGTGGTGGATATGGAATCGCTGTATCGCCATAAAATTGTTGCAAAAACCGAATATTTTCAAGTGTAACGTGAGATGTAGTCCCATCCTGTTGAAAATATCCGACCTGGAGTTCATCATTAGTAAATTGATTAGTAAAAACACTGAGAATTTCGTTACGATATTTCTCCGATGTTATCGTGCCCTCAAAGAATATTGGTCCTATTAATCGGTGACGACTCATACCTACCCATACGCCTATTTTTTCTGGATGTAGAGGAACTTCTCTGTAGAAATGAGGATTATCACTGGACCACATCCGCATATTTTGCGAATTAACATAACCTTTCAAATAAAACCAAGCTTCATCGGTGAAAAAAGTATGATTTAAAATATTGTCTGTCATTTTATGAATAAACCATTGGCAAAATTGTGTTCTTTTTTCATAATCCGAAGGTAATAGATTTTGTACAGAAGTTAATTTATATGGATACATGTGCAAGTCATTTTTTAAAATTTTTTGACATGTTCCATACGAAAGCTCTACTTGTTGCGAAACTCTGCGAATAGATGTTTGAGAAGATTCGTTAATAATTTGTCTGACATTTTCAATTACGCCGCGACTTCTCTTGAGAGGAGAACCGGTTCCTTTTTTCCTTAAAATACTGCCTGTTTGACGAAAAAGATTTACACAATGCATTAGCGTATCACGGAAAGTTTTATAGCTAGGAACAGTATTTGGATATCTCTCTTCAAACTCCGTAAGGCAATTTTCTATTGAATGCTGCCAAATACCATCAATTTTTTGAGTTGTCAGGAAGTATCATTCTACCATAAACGCTTTATGCATATCATTAAAGGCCATTACTTTTTCTTTTGATGAAACTTTAAAATATATATTTGACACTGACAGATGTTTGAAATAACATCTTAATGACTAAAGCTACGACATAATTTTTATATACACGGCCAGCTACGAGAGAAAATTTTAATGATCGCTCGTTACTTCGAAAAACAATAAAATCTTTAAAAACTATCTACTGTTTTAGTCCAGATCTATATGCAAAATATAAAAGACGAAATTCGTACCCAACGTTTATTCGAATTGGATTTGCATTGTAACTCTCTATTAAAAAATGTCAAATGATGGAACAATACATTAAAATGACCACTTTCGCTCAAGTTAAAATTACAAGCTGATTCTCAATTGTATGAGTAAAATATAGTTTACATTAGTAGCGGGAGAGTTGGAAAATTTGGACAACGCTTATTTAAAAACTGGCAAAGTTTAAGTAAATGCTCATTTTATAATAAATCAATAATTTTTCCTTTCAAAAGATAAATTAGTTAAAATATTTACATTCCTTACCTCGGAAAATTCCGTAGACATTCCGTTCAACTAATAAGAAATTCATTGTTTATTTTCACATTAAATTAGTTTAGAAAAATATAGATAACAAAATAATTTGAATGTTTCAGAATAATTGAAACATACATGAGTAGGTAAACCCCACCAGTTTTGTATAATACAAAGGTGTTTTTAATAATATAATAGTATATTAAAAAACAAGTTTCATAAGGCACCATTTTGCCGCACGAAATCAGTTTAGAAAACGAGCCGCGACAGCGGCGAGTTTTCTAAATAGCGAGTGCGGCAAAAGGCCTTATGAAACGAGTTTTTTATACTATTTTTTCTATTTTGCGTTTTTTACATTAATAAATTGCTTAAATTGGAATGATTTAATTTGAAAGTTCAGAGTTTAATTTTTATATAAAGCATGCAGTTGGTCACATTGATACTTGACATTTTCAAATTTAAATCTTGCTATCCGCGAAGTATATTATTTATTACATATTATTTACTAATTTTCGTTAACATTACTTAATACTTCATTTAGAAATATAAACATGAGTGACATAGAAACATATATATGTTGTTGTCAATTGTATACAACATACGTTGTTTGTGTAAAATACGGACATATATCATATCTGTCAAATGTACATAAATTCGTAAAATCAAATGACAGCAATGATATTTATTTCTGTATTCGAACAACGCCAACATTGAAAAATGAAAAAAAGCGTATCGAAATGAAGCTCATTTCGATACTGTTTTGGGTTTCATAATGAGTTCATTTCGAACGCAAAATAGAAAAACTATTATTAAAAACCTGGTGTGAAGAACACAAATACAGGTTCACTATTAATATTTTTGTGAAAGTGTCCGAAAATATCTCTCCCCAGAGACGTAGATACGTATTTCACCTTTCTACAGGCTCATCGGTACGCCCCTGCTGGAGAAAGAATATTTCCAGACACATTCACAAAAAAGAACCACATCACCACATCACCGTAACTATCCAGACCGGGCGTAGAAGTAAATTCAGCGCTGCCTGTTGTCAGACAACCGAAGTACCTCGCCCCGTCCACATAACCAATGTGAAGTAACGACGCCTTTCCAAAGGTGGCACAGTCATCCCTCTAGAAACTGCATTTTGTTTGTGTCTTCACTCATACTACGGACTAACCGCATGTGTAATGTATCAGAATAATTGAAACATACATGAGTAGGTAAACCCCACCAGTTTTGTATAATACCAGTTTTGTGTGTTTTTAATAATATAAAATATTATTACAAATCTGGTGTGAAGAACACAAATACAGGTTCACTATTAATATTTTTGTGAACGTGTCCGAAAATATTTCTCCCCAGAGACGTAGATACGTATTTCACCTTTCTAATATTAATAGTGAACCTGTATTTGTGTTCTTCACACCAGGTTTTTAATAATATTTTATATTATTAAAAACACCTTTGTATTAATTTGAATGTTCTTAATAACTTCTGCCAGATAGCAAAGTTGTTGTTTTGTGAACATATCTCTCCAGCGGACGCGTACCGATGATTCTATAGAAAGGTGGAATAGGTGTCTGCGTCTCTAGAGAGATACTTTCACACAAATATGAACTTGTATTGTGTTCTTGACACCCGATTTTTAATAATATTTTATATTATTAAAAAGGCCTTATGTTTTTATATAAAAATGTAGATAAGTCTTCCACGTGGTGCCCGTGGTTTTGTATTTGCTGTTAGCGAATAGAAATCTACTAAAAATTAATCTACAATGAACGACGTCCGCAAAAGCATACGAGGTGTAGCTGCAACGAGACTGTAAAACTTTTTATCTTAAATTTATACATTATTAATTATTATCCTCTTCAATTCCCTCGTCTATTCCTACACTGCTGCATTCGAATATACCATTGCGCAAAACAGTGCTGGATATTCTTCTGTGAGCTCGTTTATAAAGCGTGCCGCTTTTTTTCTTTCACAGCTTTTACGGTCTGAAACATTGTTCCTTTCAATGCAGATTTGACCTTGCGGAACAGATAAAAGTCACATAGTGTTAGGTCAGGCAAATAAGGCGAATGGAATGTTATACTTGGCTAGAAACTTCTTGGCAGACAATAGGCGCCTTGTCCTGATTAAGAAGACTTTTTTCCACAATTCAGGTCTTTTCTTTCTGATTTTCTGATGGAGTTGAGCAAGTACCTCAATGTAGTAATGCTGATTAACAGTTTGACCTTCAGGAACCCAGTTAAAGTATACGATCATCATAGCTTTGAATTTTGATTTTCTCATTCGCGCTATTTTAGCTCTCGGTGAAGTTGAGCTCTTCCAATATTAATTGCCGCTTAGTTTCTGGATGACAGGTGAAGACTAATATTCATCAGATATCACTCCCTCCAAGAAGCTTAGAAAGAGTGATTCACGAGCTTTTTTTTGTTCGATTGTGAGAATTTTCGGCACCATTTTCGCACACATGTTTTGCATGTTTAAACTCTTATGTAAAATTGACTTTACGCATTGTTTGTCAATTCCTATAGTTGCAGCAATTGCACGAATAGTTAACAGACGACCAGATCGGATCGTTTCAATATTTTCATCCGTTTCATCTTCAACATCTTCTTGGCCGTCTTGAAAACGCTTGAACCGCTCAAATACCACTGCGCACCTGATAAACATTCATTGCAATATACTTCCTTTAATAAAAGATAAGTCTCAGTAGCGGTTTTTACAAGTTTCACATGAAATTTCACGACAATTCCTTGCTTTATTAAAACATTTATTAATTTTCCGGTAAAACAAAAAATAGAGCTCAAACGAAGGTCACGACCAGACTATTATGTTTACAGACATGGGAGGGATGGCAATCGAAAGAGAAGGATTCAGGCTACACAGCTGTCGATCGTACGGCTTTGGCTCGTGCGTAGTTTGCCTATAGTACCATTTGTCTCGCTATTTTATACCCACACCTCGTACACTCAACTAATCAAGAAATAATTAAAAAACGAATGTAGTTTAGAAATTTATTTTTAGTTATGGCTTCATAATTTATAGTATATGCACAACACATTTTTGTCTTAAAATAATTTAAAGTTAAGGTCGATAAATGTTAAAATTCATTAGCCAGCTATTTTTAAAAAATAAACAAATTTCTTTGAGAGACGTATTCGAAATAAAAGTCTCCACTAATTTTAGGTAGAAAGCTAGGAAAGTCTTGTCGTACTTTAAAACAAATAAATTTTAGGTAATTATTCTGTGCGTGTTTGAACGCGAATGCTCTTTTGATGACACAAGCAAAATTTTATATAGCTAGCGTACAGCAAATGCGTTAAAATGTTATCATTTGTAAAATGTTGGCTTCTTAAGGGCTATAGGAATTATAGCAAAAAGACTTTAACAACAATAATTAAATATGAACGATTAATCTCTCTTTGGAAAAGCCTGGTAGGAGTGACAACTTCGAAATATTTTCAATACAAAAATTAATTGAACAAAATCGTCTTAACCCTATATCGCGTAATGTAGCAGAAGTGATACAACTAAAAGAAGTGCGTATTAATCTGTACTACAAATATTATAGTCTGCGCAAACTCCTCGTTGCATATAAGCTACAACACTTAATGTAACTGGGCATAAGGCATATATTAGAAACCGTTATTTTTCAAGTTATATTATTATTGACCTAACCCTTATGTGTGACCGTTACTACTAGTGTTCACTGTGATGACAATTAGTGATATAAAGTTTTAAAACGTAAAATTTTCTTCGTAATTGTGTCCGATTTTGTTCTATAAGGTAAAAGGATTTCTAATATATTCTACATTTTCAATATATATATATGAAATATATGTAATAGTAGGCTATAAATTTTGTTGTATCATATCTGATACATTGCGTTTTTAGTGTAGAAAATTTACGAACAAATGAATCTGTGTAACAAAAGGAGGCCTCTTACAAATGAAGAGCTGGAAAAGTATGCGCAGCAATCGTGGGATAGTGATGATGGTCTAGAACAAGATGAATCTGACTTCGAACCTGAGAGCACCGAACTGGAAGATATACTAGATATACAAAATATGCCTATTGTATTTGAAGATGACATGTCAGAAGTTGTGGACGAAGCAGAAACGCTAGATGAATCAATAGAATCTACTATTAGTAACGTAGTAAATACTGATACACTTAAAACATGTGTTCCTAAAAAAAATGCAAATATAATTTGGAAAAAGAAAAATTTAGTATTAGGTGATGCTAAAGAGTTCAGAGGTTCTGAAACATTGCCTTCCACATTTATGGACATCGATACCCCGTACGCCTTCTTCAAATACTTTTGTACAGACGAATTGATTACGAAAATAACTTTCCAGACCAATTTGTACGCTAGTCAAATAAATTTAAATAATACAACACATATTTCCGACCAAGACATTCGTAAATACTTGGGTATATGTATTTATATGTCACTTGTACATATGCCGAAGGTGAGATCGTACTGGAGTGCTAACTTAGGATTTACACACATAAAAAAAACAATGAGTCAAAAGAAATTTGAGAAAATTCGTCAAAATCTTCATTTCAATGACAATGACAATATACCTTCAACAAAAGACAACCATTCCGATAAACTTTATAAATTGCGACCAGTAATTGACACATTGTTATTCAGGTATAAAAGTGTACCATTGGAGAAACATTTGTCGATAGACGAACAAATGTGTGCGTCCAAAGGTAGACACAGTTTGAAGCAGTATATGCTTGCTAAGCCCCACAAATGGGGATTTAAACTCTTTATTCTCAGTGGTGTTAGTGGTTTTTCATATAATTATGAAATATACACTGGAAAAAAAGACTATGAACTTGTAGGAGGTGAAATAGACTTAGGGGTAACTGGAAATTTGGTGCAACGCCTATGTAGGATTATACCCCACAATAAAAATTTTATCGTATATTTTGATAACTACTACACAAGTTTATCACTTGTATCACATCTGGCACAGAAAGGTATATTTTCTTTAGGAACAGTTAGAAGAAATCGAATACCAAATTGTAAAATTCCTGTCGATAAAGAACTAAATAAACAACAACGAGGTACATCTTATGAGTATGTTTGCAATTTGGAAGGCGTTGAAGTATCCTGTGTAGCATGGAAGGATAACCGAACCGTATGCCTTTTGTCTAGTTACACAGGTGTACTTCCAAAGACTACTATAAAGCGCTTCGATAGAAAGGAAAAACGTAAAATAGAAGTAGAGTGTCCAAATATTATTACAGAATACAATCGCCACATGGGTGGCGTTGATCTTATGGACAGTCTTATTGGCCGATATAAGATTCAAATTAAATCTAAGAAATGGTATCTTAGGTTATTTTACCACATGCTGGACATGACACTTGTTAACGCATGGCTATTATATAAAAGAGTAAATCAGCAGCGTAAAGAAGATTTCACCATGCGGCTAGCCGACTTTAGAACAGAAGTAGCTTATTGTTTGTGCAAAAGTGGAAGTAGCACTACCAGTAAAAGAGGCAGACCATCTGATACAGAAAAGTGAATACAAGCAAAGAGACAACGCTCGGCAACGGCTTCTTACATTCCTCCAAAGGATGTAAGATTAGATGGGTGGAATCATTGGCCAATATACACTGAAACAAGGCAAAGGTGCAAATTACCTACATGCAAACAATTTTCGTACATTAAATGCAACAAATGCAGCTTATTTTTCTGTTTAAATAAAAATAATAATTGTTTCCTAAAATTTCATACCAGTTAAGCTTATACTATACTTTGTTATACAATAACCTCCTTGTATCAAATCTGCTACAACTATATTTTACAAAATAAAAACGTTTTAGAATAGAATATATTTTTTTAAATATTTTTTCCGAGTTCTGAACATAACATAATATTCAGGATTTTTTTTTGAGACCAATAAAAAAAATTACGCGATATAGGGTTAACTTATATATAAATTCAGAAGAGATTTAGCTTCAGTCTTCAGTAAAAAAAATATCCTCATGGATTTCTCGTAGATTAACAGATCAGCAAAGACAACAACCACTTAAACGGTGTCGTAAGATGATTCCAGAAAATATTTTGGCTTAAATTCTATTTTTTTAAATTTCTCATATTATTTTTAAATAATATAAGACCTTTTAAATACTACAAAGTTTTCCTAGCGCTTTGTGCGCATTTTAATTGAACTGACCCAAAATTGGACTGATACCAAAAACTATTAATGTTTCCGAATGTCAAATCATATAAATAAATTATAATATAAATACCTACCACTATCTCTTCATTGTGAGTATCATCTGGAACTTCAACTATCCAATAATTATTATAGTCTCTACCGTCGTATTCAGAGGAGGTCGAGCTAATATCTTCATCAGGAATGAGAGTTGTTAATTCCGATGGCATTATTAATGCACTTTCGCATGTGAATCTGCAATGTTTTACTTTCAAAGAACCCCACTGAAAATGTTTTATGTATAAATCTATCTTTTAAAACCTTCAGACATTGTTTGTTTGACTAACCTCTTTGTTGTTCCAGTTGTAACACGTTTTCTCAGATCCACATCTCTCTTGTATAACAAATCCTTCGGTTTGGTTGCACATGAAACTTACTTTGGGTAAAGTCTTTTTCTGTTAAGAAAGAAAGAACATGGCTAATTTAATTTTAATTAAGTTATTAAAAAATCATATTGGGAATATAGACTAGATCTCCAATTTTTTAGAGCAATTGGCTTTGGAAAATCGCAGATTAGAAAGATAAAATACATTACACTTGCCGCGTACAATATTTTAACTTAATTAACTTTGCCAAGTAAATTTTTATCAGGATCTTGAAGGACAAAGTGGTGTTAGAAGATCAAGGGATATACGGAATTCTACATAGATGCTGCGATCGATCTTATATCGGACAAATTAACAGACGTGCTAGCGTGCGAAGACGACCGATAAACGGCCTACTACGAAAAGACACACCATCATCTTAAGGGCAACACATTATAGCAACAGGTCGCACACTAGATTTCAATAAAGCGAAAATCGCAAATTCTGAACATTGTTACACATGCGTATTACAAGCAACAATAAAAATGAAAAAGCGGGTGGATAGTTTAACCAAACAGAAGCTGGACAAAAATATCACGAATATACAATCTATCACGACCCCACCAGAAGCACCCCTCGTTTCGAATCTAACAACGTCCTGAAGATGACAGCAACGAGTTAGATGAAAGCTCCACGAGGAACAAAAACAAGTTCACTTACAAGCTTATATATATATATATATATATATATATATATATATATATATAACGTGTGTTCATTTGAAAAGTCACCTAGATTGACTTTTCAAATGAACACACTTTGAAATTTTGATAGAATAAGACGCATATATATTAGTATGTGTTTGTTGTTCCGTAAACGTAAATCCAAGTGACATTTGATAATGTAAATCACATTTGTTATTTATTTGTATGTATGAAACTGTCAAAATATACGACTTCGTAGGTGAAGTAGTAAATTTTAATATACGACCTACTTCAAAATGTTCTCAGTAAATCACATGCTACTAGATTGACTTTTCAAATGAACACTTGTTATATATATATATTATTATTTCTTAGCCGTTCATTAAATACATCAATTGATAAATTCTTGGAGTTTTTCGGCTTTTATATGAAATATCTACAAATATTATCAAATTAGTATGTAACTGCGAATTAAATGAGGATGTAAACATTGCTGTCTACAAAGTACAAAGCAAATCATTCGAAACTTTTAATTGAAAATTTTTTTTCCACGTCGCTTTGTAATTTGTAGACAGCAATGTTTACATCCTCATTTACTTCGCAATTACATACTAATTTAATAATATATATATGTGTGTGTGTGTGTGTGTGTGTGTGTGTGTGTGTGTGTGTGTGTGTGTGTGTGTGTGTGTGTGTGTGTGTGTGTGTGTGTGTGCGTGTGCGTGTGCGTGTGCGTGTGTGTGTGTGTGTGTGTGTGTGTGTGTGTGTGCGTGTGTGTGCGCGCGCGTGTGTGTGTGTGTGTGTGTGTGTGTGTGTGTGTGTGTGTGTGTGTGTGTGTGTGTGTGTGTGTGTGTGTGTGTGTGTGTGTGTGTAAGTGGTTTCTCGGGTTAGTTCCGCGTGTGGATTTGGTTCTGAGAAGAACCTTTATCTCGACATTTCAACAAAATCTCATTCGTTTTCATCTGGAGCAGGTTGGCGGTTGAATGTGCTGCAGATGAAGACGAATGAGATTTCGTCGAAACGTCGACATAGAGGTTCTTCTCAGAACCAAATCCACACGCGAAACTATACCGAGAAACCACTTCAACATTATACAACCGCAAGAACATTAGAACTCATATATATATATATTTCATCGAATGTTATATATATATATATATATATATATATATACAGGCTGATTCATTTTCGGCCCTCACCATGGGGATCTCGCTTATTATTGGAGATAGAGTATATGTTTAAGTTTGGCAAAGTTGTTAAATTTTGTGTTTGTTATAAATCCGTAAAGAAAATGGACCTGTGACAAATGACCTTCGTTATTAAAAAAAAAACGCGAAAACCCCATTTTCTTCTTTTACCTGTAGCACCGACATTTGGCCTTGTAGAGAAAAAATAAAAACACATCCTTGTGGCCATTTCTAAACCTCTATCCAGTGGTGTACTCTAAATTTTTATACGACGTTTCGTTTCTTTCTGGCCATCATCAACTATCTAATTTCTTATAGGAGCCATATTGGATTTAGACATCTTCAGAAAGATTTGTTTTTCTGATTTCAAGCATGTACCACATGCTGACTAAAGTTTTTGACATTAGGTTTTATTTGAAAGAATAAATTATAAGATTAAATAAGGTAGCCATGGAATTTCAATCTGTCAAACATTTCATTTATTGTTCATTAATAATACAAAAATGTCATACACTAACGAAGAGAAACGAGATATGATAAGTATTTTTTATACTTCGAACCGAAATTCAACAGTAGCGAGTACAAGATATCTACAATTATATCCAGAACGACAACAGTCTCATCGTACCATTTTTCTAGATCTCGACAGAAATTTGGTCGAGAATGGATCGTTTACTAAGCCGCGTAATGGTCAAGACAACAGGAATTTAAATGAAAATCGACAAGATATTTTACAAATGGTAAATTAAAAGCGTGTTTTCAAATTTCATGTTAATCTTGTATTTTTATAGATAAATAATAATCCATCAATTTCTACACGCGAAGTAGCGTCAGAATTAAATTTGTGCCAGTCCAGAGTTTGGAGAACTTTACATAAAAGTAGGTTTAAACCATACAGGATCCATGTTAGTCACTCTTTACTGCCTGGAGATAATTTGAGAAGGCTAGAATATTGTAATTGATTAATGGGAAGGATAGAAAATGACGAAAATTCTTTAAGCAAAATCATCTGGTCAGATGAAACAAAATTTACAAATTCTGGAATGTTCAACAGAAATACGGAGCACTATTGGGCAGTACAAAATCACCGACAAAACAGGGCTAGAAGACCACAACAACGTTTTGGAATAAACGTTTGGATGGGTATTTTGGCAAATCGTCTCTTAGGACCAGCTATGTATGAAGAACATTTAAATGGAGAACGATATTTAAACATTTTACGTACATACGTATCTGACTATCTTGACGACAATATCCCATTAAATCAATTACAATATTTATGGTGGCAACAAGATGGCGCACCAGCACACAATGCAGCTGTTGTTAGAAATTTCTTAAATCAAGAGTTTGCAAACCGTTGGATTGGAAATAGGGGAGTTGTTGAATGGCCTGCGAGATCACCTGATTTAAATCCGCTAGATTTTTTTTATGGGGATATGTTAAAAATAATATTTATAAAGTAGATGCGCCACAAAACATTGAAGAATTACGAGACAGACTTCAGAATGCTTTCGATGCAGTTCCTAGAAGAACTATACAAAGGGCAGTACAAAATGCCAGAAGGCGTGCCCAATTGTGCATTACCGAAGATGGCCAGATAATTGAACATTTACTGTAATTGTTTATTGTTTACTTTTCTATGTATTTTTATTAATGTTTTTGTTATCTTGTACTCGCTACTGTTGAATTTCGTTTCGAAGAATAAAAATACTTATCATATCTCGTTTCTCTTCGTTAGTGTATGACATTTTTGTATTATTAATGAACAATAAATGAAATGTTTGACAGATTGAAATTCCAAAGGCTACCTTATTTAATCTTATAATTTATTCTTTCAAATAAAACCTAATGTCAAAAACTATAGTCAGCATGTGGTACATGGTTGAAAACAGAAAAAAAAAACTCTTTCTGAAGATGTCTAAATCCAATATGGCGCCTATAAGAAATTAGATACTTGATGATGGCCAGAAAGAAACGAAACGTCGTATAAAATTTAGATTACACCACTGGATAGAGGTTTAGAAATGACCACAAGAATATGTTTTTATTTTTTTTTACGAGGCCAAATGTCGGTGCTACAGGTAAAAGAAGAAAATGGGGTTTTCGCGTTTTTTTTTTTTTAATAACGAAGGTCATTTGTCACAGGTCTATTTTCTTTACGGATTTATAACAAACACAAAATTTAACAACTTTGCCAAATTTAAACCTATACTCTATCTCCAATAATAAGAGAGATCCCCATGGTGAGGGCCGAAAATGAATCAGCCTGTATATATATATATATATATATATATATGTGTGTGTGTGTATGAGACTAGCAACGTAGCGTTCGATCTAGCAACGCTTGCGATGCGGGACTTGAAGGTACGCCTTCAATACGAGTTTAAACTCGTTAAAGTCGTTTGATTGTGCGTAGCAATTTTTTTCGTGAAAGTTTTTTCTAGTGCGTTCTAAATATGAGTGACATCAATTTCGAGCAACGGAATGCTATTAGGTTTTGCTTCAGACTTGGGCACAGTGCAACGGAAATTTTTGCGAAACTTCAACAGGCCTACGGAGACAGAGCCTAAGGCCCAGGTTTTTAGGTGGTTCAGGGCATTTTCAGAAAGAAGAGAATCTACTGAAGATGAACGACGCTGCGGAAGGCTTTTGTCCTCAAGAGCCGATGAAAATGTAGACAGAATCCGGGATCTTGTGCATTCAGATCGCCGGTTGAACGTGAGAATGATCAGGGAAGAGTTGAATTTCAGACCAGTGTTTATCAGATTTTGACCTATAAATCCAAAAATCGTTTCAAAAAAGCTTTTACACACAGAACCAATAGGATATCAGGAGGTTACCCTCCTGATATCCTATTGGTTCTGTGTGTAACTAACTTTTTGAAATCGATTGAAAATGATTCCTCTTTTTTGGAACGTTTCATTATTATTAACGAGTCTTGGGTGTTTCACAAGAATGAGCAAAAGAAATATCAAATGTATGATGATATTTACTTTTTCGACAGCCAGGGAATCGTTCGCAAAGAGTTTGTGCCTCAAGGCTAAACAGTCAATCAACACTTTTATGGAGAATTTCTTGAAAAATAGTCTTGGGTGTGAGACCAAACATCAAGAACAACTGGGTGTTCTTGATGTCATCACAACAATACGGCTTGTCACACAGCAACTCCAAAAAATGAGTATTTGACCAGTAAAAACATTCCTGTCGTTCCCCACCCTCCTTATTCACCCGACTAAAGTCCTTTTTGCTGAGATTGAAAAATCACCCCAACGAATGTCATTTTAGGACACTTGAAAACATTCAAACGGCTGTTCCAGCACTGCTGCGAGGATTAGAAAAACCGTCTCCAGCACTGTGTGCTTCTCAAGGAAGTTATTTCGAAGTAGGCAATATTAAATTATAATTCTATTCCAATAAAAAAGTTGAAAAAACATTTTCATTACTTAATTTGCACACCTCCTATGATCACCTGTAATATTCTTAGAAAATTAAGAACATTTGAATTACAATTTTAAAGAAACGGTCTCTAAATTAAATAAATACATCGACATATACTACTTATGACAATATCTCAGAGACAAGCCCGAAATTGCAAGAACCTTTATTTACTGGGATTTACCAATGCAACATTTTCTACTTACCACTGTCGGTACTGCCATCAACAAAGAATAAAATATTGCAGCCAACATCATGCAAACAGCGATCATAACTCTGAGATACATTCCGGATTTACTTCTTTTATTACCTCCATATCCACCAGCCATTTTATCGGCTAAAGGACCAGCAATGGCTGGTCCGATAAGAGCAACGCAAGCTGTTACTATTGATATTATCCATGACTCTTCCGTCGTGAAGCCTCTTATCGTCATATCGTCCATCAAAAATGGAAATAAGCAGCTAATTCCTCCAAAAAATAGGAAGAGCACGCATTTGATGGATATTAAATTTAGATTTATGTACTTCATTGTTCTGATGTCGTTGTATCAAATATCAAAATCGTTTAATGCTCGACCTTCCACATTTGCCTTAACACTCGTTGCATTTGGTTATCATCTGAGTATGTGTATGAATTCCATTAGTTTCTGAAAAAAGAAAGAAGAGACATTAGGAATGATATTTTCATTGCATGCAATCAATAGCCAAAAGCTCAAATTTATATCTGCATATCAAAATTAAAGTCTATGAGAACTTCCATAAATGAATTCCACGATAAATTTGGAAAGTTAAGAAATATTAAATTTACTGACAGCTATTCTTTCTGTAATATCGACTTTCCCAGAAGAATATTACTGGAACGACATTGTCCCTATACAAACGCAGTGATAAATATAATGTACACACGATTTCTTAATGCATTTTCTAATGTAAAATGCACTTAAGTCACTTTGACGTTGTCGATTTTATTTAAAGCACGAAGCGGATATTAACAGAAATTGTTAATTGTCAAATAAAGTCGCATTCACACTATTAAAAAAAATTAAAAAAACAACTTAAGTCAGTTTTACTGTCCCAGACCATTATGAAATCGTCAGTACATACATATTGCGCAAACAACTGGAAATGAAACACTGAGTTAGACGTGATTAAGATGCTGTGCGAAGATCATTGTAATTGACTGATAACCACAAGGAGAATGAACAACCTACCAATGATGCATAACGGATGTTCTTCAAACTAAAGTATGTATTTATCCAAATTCATTGGCAGTATATTATTGAAAGCGTTCTGGACGTTAAACAAAGTCTACTATCAAGGTCTTTTGTTAAAAAGTATCGACCCTGTCTTTTCGCTTAGATGAACGGGTATAGTCTGTCGTTCCTAGGCTAATTAATGTTTAGAATCAGGATGGAGAACCATTTATCAACTTTCGCAACCATGTCAGTAGGAGTGTCTCGTTAATCAGCACTTTCGCTGGTAAATTGAACCGCTACCCAAGCAACATTCCATCCATAGCGAAGGTGAGGTTGGCGTTATTTCCCAACGACGTGAAACGTCTATACGAGATTCACGAATGCCTAGATTTTTAAACGACAACTTCGAGACGCATTGGATGACTTAAGAAAAGTAGTAGACGTAGATATTTTAAAAGCTATCCTGGAAAACTCTGACACTCGATTTTGACGTGAATGTAAAAAATTAAAAATTTTGTAATGTGTAAATCAAATCTGTCATTTTGATGACAATGTCACACTTGACAAATCTATAGTCAGTTTATTTTTTCAAATGCAGCAATTATCAGAATTACAAAATTAGTTTTGTATTCTGATATTCGAAATAATATTTTTTAAATTTAAGTAGTGCCGGACACTGTATCTGAAGTTGTATTAACCATTTTTTGTTAAACTGTCACTAAAAATGACACTTTTAATTTAATGACAAGAATGAACATTCGTGTCAAAATCAATTTTAACACTTGTGTTAAAAATATTTTCTACACTAGTGTTAAAAGTAAAATGTATTTGCTATGCGAAGGCAGGAAGTGAATTTATTAATGAAATAAAAATACAAAATATGAAATTATTCAAAAACGATTATTTTTAGTTACTAGCAAACGTTAATAAAAACTTATATTTGTTCCACTTAGTAACATGTAATCAATCATTCATTATATCAACAATATTATATATGATTATGGTGTGATGGCTAACACGTATTATTATGAAGCAATAGGTCGGGAGTTCTTATGACACTTGTGACATTTTAATATACTATTGTCAAAATAACATTAAATTTTGTATGACATATTTGAATCTTATTGATTAGTAATTTGTCTAATACTTCATTACTAACCGATCGTAAGTAAAATAGTATACAAACCTCAATGGACAATTTTACAAAAAAAATTGTATTGTCGCGGTCACATAAAAGCAACCGGCACTTTTTACTATTGTATACATCATGTCACTTAATAATAAAAAAAGTCAAATCTTATTTAAATTGTCATTAGTGTCATTACTTACAAAGTCATAAGTCATAATGCTTCACTTAAATATTGCACAAAAAAGTAGTATAGTGACCCTTTTGGATGAAGGTTGGTCAGAGAGAAGGGTAGCCGAACGATTTCAAGTGGCGAAAAGCACTGTTCATTATATAAATGCCCGATGGAATCAGAGACGTTCATTAGAAAGAAAGGTGGGGACTGGCCAGCAAAAAGTTTCAACAGAGGAAGAGGACAATGATCTGATAAACTTTTTGATAAATAATCCTTTTGAAACTGCTGTGGAAGCACGACGTGCGACAAATTTTCCAGGGTCTATCAGAACGGCACGGCGTCGTATAAAAACTACATCTAACATTAGAAGTCGTGTTGCAGTGCAAAAGCCTTTTTTAACGCAAGGTAATAGAGAAGAGAGAATCGGGTTTGCGATACAATATTATATGCACGACGCAAATTTTTGGCAGAACGTAGTTTTCACGGATGAGAAAGTCTTTCAATCATATTACAACGGTCACGTTAGAGTATATAGACCACCAAACACCCGTTTTGAATAACTATACATCCATAATGTTAGAAAAAATGGCCGTTTTTCTGTTAATTTTTGGGGGTGGATGAGTGCCAACGGTCTTGGTGTCTGCACACATGTTCAAAACAGGTTCAATGCATTAACATATATAGACATTCTAGAGAACATCATGCTACCATCAGTCAACGGCATGTTTCCTGAAAATAACTTTGTGTTCCAGCAGGATAATTGTCGAGTTTATACCGCCCAAACAGTAACAGAATGGCTGCAACGACACAACGTAACAGTGCTGCCCTGGCCAGCGCGTAGTGCTGACCTTAATCCTATAGAGAATGTTTGGGGTTTGATGTTGAAGACAATTAATAAAGGAAATAATTTTTATCCACGAAATGCTGAGCATTTATGGAATACAATTCAAGAGGTATGGAACAGTTTTACTCCAGAGTATGCCCGTAATTTGGTAGCTTCCTTACCTAGAAGACTAAACTACGTTATCGAGAACAACGGCGGAGTTTCAAAATATTAATTTTAATAAAGATTTGTAATTATTTTCGTAGTAACATTATTGATTTTACATTAAAGTTGTTGTAATAATATTTGTCACTTTGACGTTTAATTATCATATTATTTAATTTTTGCTGTCATTGCTGACAACATATATAACATTTTAAAAACCTGATTTACCAAAATTTATGAAAATAACACAAAATGTTAAATTAGTGGTCGCTTTTATGTAACCGCGACCGTACAATACATTATGTTGTGGATTTTTCCCTAAATTATATTTAAAATTTATTTAAAATGAATGTACAATTATTTTTGAATTGTAGTGTATATTTTTGTAAATGTATTTTAATGTGCGTGAGCAAAAACTTGTATTATTGAAGGTCGGCTTTATGTGAAAGCGATTGCGGGTGATGTTGAGAGGAGACTAAGTTATACCTATACACAAGAACGTTGTATTTCTCAAAAAAATATATAGATTTATATATTTAATTAAATTCGGGTTTTGATTGTGTTAATTGGTTGATGTATCTTTTATTCAATTCCCGTATATTGTTAGAGAGTTGTTATTCTCGTAATTTTGATGTTTTAGGATTTAACAACGGGTCTTGTGAGTCTCCTTAAAAACTGTAAGTTTTTTTGTATTTTTAATAAAAATTATTACTGTGAAATTTTATTTCGTTTGGAAATCAAGGGAACTTTTTGTTACATGTGAGCGTACATGTGGTAGATTTTGATCGTGTTTTCAACTTTATGCAGTTTGGTTCTCTGGGGAGAAATTAAAAATAAACTTTATTAAGTTTGATCGGAAGTCATTAGAGGAAGTTTTAATTCACGTAGCGGTCATATTCAATGGGTTGTTTTACCTCTTTGTAAATTGTATAATACACAATCTTTATACTCTATAAAGATAGTTTTTTTTTTCTTTTTTTGATTTTTTTGTATTAAATATTCATTTAAATTTTATCCTGTGTTTTATTCTTGATATAACTTTACTATTGAATTAATTAGAAAAGTAACTCAGAATATATAAACGTACTTAAAGTGAATTCTTTTACTGGCGCCTTAAAAATTTTGTAGAAGACCACGTATTTCCGATTGGAACCCTGAGAAGAAAGCAGTCCCGTTCTTGGAAACCAACCTACTGAGTTGGGTAGATTAGTTGCGGATGGTGGTGCAGTAAATATATAAACCACAATTCATAGCAATATGTTAAAACACTATTTTATTATTTTCATAAGTTACTTCACTCAGTGTCGCTCGTTCCCAAAACTTCTTATTCGAAAAATAAAATCGTATTTTTAACACTTGTAACCTAAACTACTATTTTTTTAATTTACTATTTTTGCAGTACATTTTGCATTCTACGCCAATGATTTATTTGAGTAACGTTTAAAAAAAGTTTACACCGCTTGAAATGTTTTTCTATTTAAGTGTCTGAGTTTTCAAAGGCTGCATTTGAACAGTCACAAACTTTTTTACAAGGGGGGAAAGAAAAAGAAAGAATATAAAAACCAACAAGTGATCTGATTTTTCTGACAGATACCATTTTTTGACAATTCTAGATCAAAAATAATTTTTTCTATTTCGCAAACACAATGATCTCATTTTGATACGCATTCGCGGCTCGAAATGAACCTTATTTCGAGACGCAACCTTTCATTATTCAGTGTTGTCTTCCTGTATAGGTTATGTACCTACCAGAATACAAAAGATAATACATGAATGTAGAATAACGACTATTTATTATTATATTTTAGTACATAAACAAGGTAATAATGAAGCACAAAACTCAATATAAAAATATAATTATGTTAATGTGTTTTATTTTAGTTATTGTAATTAGTATAAACATGTACATTAACTTGCGATGAATCATAAGCATTTATACTAATGCCAGGTAGGTTTTGATTGGAACTAACGTTTTCCTTGTAGTATTAGTTTCAACAATAACTTTAGATTTTTTATTTGAAAATTGTGGCTGTCAAACGCTTGAACACCCACTTGATGTATTTTGTTCAGACGAGAACATTTGAGCAACCTCAATTTTTCTTTTCATGGATGTATCAATATAACCCTCAGCTATAGCTGACGATTTCCATCCTCCATGTTGGTTAATTGTAATCAAATCACCACCCTTATTTGCTATATGAGACGCACTGGAACGTCTAAAACAGTGTCCACTAAATAATTCAGGATTTGGTAATTTAAGAAAGACCGCAATAAGTTTAGGCATCTTGCCTATTGTATGAATTCCAATTGGACATGATATACAATATCCAATGCGATAGGTAAGAAAGAAACGTTCAATGGTTGTTTTTTGGTATTAAACTTATATATTTTTTTATTAAATCAATCCATGATTGCAAAACATCTAGGTAAATAATTTTTTGTTTTAGGTATCGAAAAAACCATGAAATCATCCTTATATTCAATATCATTGATTGACATATTTACTAATTCATCACGTCTACAAGCTCCAGCATAACCTATTAATAATGCAACCTAAAATGAAAATGCTATACAAATTGTGTTTTAATAGAGAAACAGTAATACCATTATTGCAAGGTACAATTTATCATCAGCATTTTCTATAAAATGATCAATTTGTTCCATATCTAATATTTTAGATTTCTTTGGCTGATATCCTTGTCCACAACGTTTTAAGAATGCTTGTTGTTTAGAATATTTTGATATATCTAAGTTCTTATACACGAGATTTTTCGGGCAATAAATTTCCAGATGTATTTTCTGCTATTTCACGGAGATTCGGTGGTCTACCGCTTAGGTAATTAGAATTATCGATCATTTCTTTATAGTTTCTGTTTGAATTAAAATAATAATAAATTTTTCTCCCGACTGAGAATAAAGTGTCATCTTATACATCTGACAATTAACATATATTAGACTACTTTATTCTCTAGGGAATAAAATATTCGATTTTCCCTAGGGAATAAAGTGATTACTGATTACTGTAGTGAATGAAAATAAGACACAAACAAACTCGTTTTACCTTAGTAACCAGAAACTATGCACATTTTCATGACAAACCAACTTAATTGAATGACATCAGATCAATCTATCAATCAACTGTCAAACTAATAATGAAATAAATTATTACATTTAAGGTCAGGAGAAAAGTTTTGTATGTAATTCGGGAATAAACGTCTATAATCCCTCAACAGAAAATGCCCTCGCTCCCTTCGGTCGCTCAGGCATTACTTACTGTCTCGGGATTAAAACTGTCGTTTATTCCCTTAATACATAAATATCTATTAAATGACATTCGCTATTTAAAAATAGGGAATGTCAGTTTGACCAACGTTTACATTTCAAAAAAGTAAATGTCACTTATTTTATACAAATTGCATACTATGAAAAATACAAATTTTAAAAGTTATGGAAATGCGAAATAGAAAAAATAGTGTAGAAAACTCGTTTCATAAGATGTTTTGTTGTCCTCGTCCTATGGAAAACTCGCCTTCGGCTCGTTTTCCAAACTTGGCCTCGTACAACAAAACATCGTCTTATGACACTAGTTCTCTAATATACTATTAAGCACGCAGTCAACTTTCAGTTCGTATGAGTGCTTCGTTGAAGACTCTGGCGATATTCTTCGTGTTGGATGGCCAAGTATACATGATCTTGGTTCCAAGACCAGGATATACAAGTTTTTAATTTAATTCGACCGCTGATATTATGCGCATTATCGCTTGGACGACCACTGCACTTGTTCTAAACCGAACGCTTTGAATGACGTTTGTGATCCTCTAGTAGAACATCTTTCATTGTGATATTGACCTAAAAAACATGAAGGAATACATTGAGTGGACGACAACGAAGACTTTAGACAGAATTCAAGACCATCATAAATGACTTGTGAATCAATTGTCATCCAGGAATCCCAGGAACTGACATAATTGTCTAATTTATGTCATCCACCTGTTAGAAGAGGTGGCGCGAGATGCCTAATTGCATCTATAAGAGTTAGTTTAATTATAAATCGACTAGTTGTAAATCTGGTTAAATTTTAGTGACGACAGAAGAAGTAAAGATTAGTTCTTGATATTGTGAAAAGTTGATGAAATTCAAGTAATTAAAGTTCGAACATATTTTTAACGTTTAATATAATTGTGATATTTATTTCGAAAGAGTCTCAGGAGGACCCGGAACTTTTATATGTATTTCTGGAGCATATAAATTGATATTTTGTAGCAATTATTTTGAATATACCACAAACTAATACAAAATATTGCCACTTTGTATTTTGGGAATGATTGAAATAGATAAAATAATTAAATCAAAAGTAACTCTTGTACTAGAAACAGAAATTAATCTCCCTTAAATAAAACAAAGAATATTATAACATGATTGATTAATAACACAGGCCCTGCATTTTTCAACTCTTTGAATGTTGATTTAAAAATTTTAACTGTTTCCTAGTAATTGGGTAGCGCTGATTTCAAATCTGCTTTTATATTTTTTTGTATCACGTAAGGTTATTTTTCAAACCAGTAAAATCAAAAAAAAATAGAAAAAACACGATTTATTTCATTTATAAGCTAGTTTTATATTATATTAAAAAAAATACAAAAATATACATATAGAAACTATTAGAAATAGTTATTTATTCTTTATGCTTCTTAAAAAAACCTTTTTGTTTTTCAGAAAAGCTTTGTTTGGTTGTTTTTCTGTCATATTCAGCTAAAGGAAGATCTGAAGGTAGTTTCTGGGGCAAGCAAATTTTTTTGTTTCAACCTAAACCCCAGTACTTCAGAAAGATCTTTTGAAAGTCCCAACTCTCTCACTAAATCATTCAGTTCGGCTTGTGAAAATAGCTGAGGTTGGTTTTGACCTGAGGTTGATGGTTCAAAATCACTATCCATCTGTACGGAGCCGGAAGTTGAAGAGGTTTCAATATCTTCTTGTAGTGCTTTGGGGGGTATAGGTATAGGTACATGATCACTGTGAGGAAATGGTCTGATAG
Organism: Melolontha melolontha; assembly: GCA_935421215.2. Classification (NCBI taxonomy): domain Eukaryota; kingdom Metazoa; phylum Arthropoda; class Insecta; order Coleoptera; family Scarabaeidae; genus Melolontha; species Melolontha melolontha. The sequence continues at coordinate 149,472,782 of OW285238.1, forward strand.
CTGATTTAATATTGTTTGGGTACAAAATATGTTTCAAAGTTTTTCTATTATGCCCCTTAATATCACAAAGACAAAAGTAGCAATCTTCATGATGATTTTGCGGTTCTCTCCAAGCCATCGGTATTCCAAAAGGAAGGCTTTTTCTATTCCCTTTGGTCCAATGTCTTAAACCTTCTTCACATACCTTACAAACAACGTGCGGCGCCCAATCTTTATCTTGATCTCCTAATTTGATTTTGAAATAAGCATAATGTGTATTTTTCAAAAATTCACCAATTGGTCTCTTAAACTTTTTCAAGACGAAATATCCACAAATATGACAGAAATCATCTGGTTTGTTTTTGCAACACCGGCTAGACATATTTTTAAGCAATGTTTATTTATCAAATACCACGCACAACACTAAAGACAAATTAATTTTACTTGTTTACTGATCGACACTCAGAGCTATAATGAAGTAAATGACATTAAAATATACATTTTGTTTGGAGTGATAAACTTGAAATTCTTCTTCGCAGTACTAATAAAATGAAAGCATAATAAATAGGATTTAGCAGGTAAAAATTCCCGGAAATCTTGTCCAAAATTAATACATGTAATAAAAGATTTACATCAGGCAATGAGCCTATTTAACAAATTTCTTTAAAACCACAACAGAAATCATTTTTGGGTTAATACCTAGAATTTGAAGTAGTACATTCATTTTGAAATGTATTAAAACACCTATTATAATATTTTTTTTATATTTTTTTCTTTTTCTTTTGTGCAAAAAAAAATCTGTGGGTGGTAGAGACCAACTGTATTTTAATTAGTTATTGCTATATAAAAACTGAGCTTAACAAACAAAAATCACGTCAACACAAATTTTATGCAGGCCTGTGTAATTCATATAACACAATGAAAAGTACATTCTAACACAAAAACCTTTCTAATAGGATCCAAAATACAATCTCCAACTTTCAGATAACAAGTTATGAAGTCAAACAATTAAAAATTTATAGACAAATGTAATATTTAATGATTTTATATTTTACTTTTATGACCTGTAAGTACTTAAACACTATTCTACAGATTGATTACTCAGACTACTGCAATCATTTGCATATTCATATGAAAGGTCACAGAGGAGTTTATCAAACATTTTTAGTGTTCTAACCGACGGAAATAGTCGTGTCGTAATTTCTAAAAATACGTGTTAATAATTACATTACATACACGTAGTTTTATAAACATAAAAATGCAACAGAAAACTCCAGCAAATGCAAATTCGAATCGATAAATTCTTTTGTATGATGAATATACTATATTTGTATTTATTACATGATGCTATGGATTTTTCCCCGCAAATATTTTGAAAATTTTATTTTATATTATACAGTGATTTTCGATGCCAGTGTATAATTTTTATTTTCTATTACTGCAGATTTTATTTTGATTTATTTTTGACTAGCGTTGTTGTTGTACGCCGGATATGTGGTATCCGAGATCAGACACTGATTGTTATCAGAGTTGAGAAGACGTGAGTTATAAGATATATTGTTTTTATCTTGGTTTCAGTAGTTTCGTGATTTTTATTAATTAGTTTTGGTGCTTTATTTTCATACCGATTTATTTACGAGTGTGCAGAACTCGTAGTTTAATTTTTGTACGTTCTTCTAACTCTGGTGTCTCGAATAAAAAAAAATACATTTTATTTACGTAAAAGAAAGTAAATTTAGTAAAAGAAGTTATTCTCATTATCTTTATTTTTATTTTCTTGTATGTATTGATTTGTATTTTACCATTGTGGTAATTTTGATATATATTTTATCTTAGATATATATATATATATATATATATATATATATATATATATATAAAAATGACAAAGAACGTATTTTAATATTTCAATATAAAAAAATTTACTTTAACTTTAAATTTTGCACGTTGGAGTCAAGGGAATTTTTTTTGCTACATGTGACTGCGCATGTGTTAGAGATTTGTTTCGGTCTGTCAGTTTTGGTTGTTTATCTTTTGAAGTTGTTTATTTGGGGTGAGTTTTAAAAAACATCTTTGCAATTTATTAGATTTAATTTAGTTCGGGTGTAATCAGAGGACGTTTGGATTTGTTTTGCGGTCAGATTCAACAAATTCTTTTACCTCTAAGTGTAAGTTTGAATTACACAATTCTTTATACTTTATAAAGAATTTTTTTTTTCTTTTTATTTTTTTTTTAATAAACATTAAAGATTAATTTGAGTAAAGATGTGTATATCTTTTTAGTTACCTTTCTACTTGTGTGCTTAACAGTAACTTCAGTAAAACTAACAATATTCACAATTTAATTTTGTGTGGCGCCTGTGTGTCGTATTAATACAATTATTTTTCCACGTTTTCCATTTGAAACCCGGAGAGGAAGTCCCATTTAAAGAAAGTAACCGACTGAGTATCTAAGCTGGACAGAGTTGGTGTGAATAGTGGTACATTCAATTACAAACTCACTATTCATAGCAATATGTAATTTACGAAGGAAACTACATATTGGTTGAAGTGTCGTAATTATTTTCTTTTTCTGTCAATGTAAATGACTGTATGAAATACATATAATTCTTTAGACATTAAGCAATACTGTCAGTAATACAAAACATTATTACCTATAATGTAGTTCCTAATTTTAACGGCCAACTACTACCAAAAAATAGCACATCGATGTATAAACATATCAAGCGTATACAAATTAATACAAATATGTATAAAACATCTGTATATATACATGTGGACATTCACCAGGTATTTAACTAGTAATCACTTCAATCGCAGATACATGCGTTTCGATCTTAATTGATCTCATCAGTGCGGGTTTCCGAAGTGACGTCTTATGGTTCGCTTCCGCAAATAATCACAAACTTATTCTGTGAGGCGACAAGATATATCTCGTGGGATTCGATGGACAAATAAACTCGCCGATATAAGTGTTTCCTCTCGAATGGCTACGCCATTACGAAGGAGAAAAAAAACACGTATAATAATGTAATCCATCAACTCCTAGCCAAATGGCTCAATACAGGTGTCCTAGAACTCGCGCCTCTCAGAAAACTAACAAATACCGACGACAGAATCAGAATTATGAGTTGTTCATTATTATTCCAGGAATTTTCATAATAGTATTAAGTACCGTTGTCAAGGCGAAACTACAAACGAATACATACTGCTATGAATTGTGATTTTGAAATTTGCTTATTCACAATTCACGACAAATCTATCCAACTAGGATACTCAGTCGGTTTAATTTCAAAAAATGGGACTGCTTTCCTCTCAGGGTTCCAATCGGAAAAGCGGTTGTCTCTTCTACAAAATTTATAATGCGCCAGTAAAAGAGTATTGAGAAATGTTATAATTATATTTACTTTTCAAGCTATCACTTTACTTTGAGAAAAACATGCTAATATTCATATTTAATGTATTCTATGACAGAAATTTAAACTTGAATATCCTTATTTACTAAAATTAAATTCCTGCACATTAAAGCACAGAACAATTAAATATGCTATTGTGAATGTGAGAAAAATTGTATTAATTTTAAGGTATTGTATAAATGTATTAAATTTCATTTCTCCTTTGTTAAAGAATTTATCATTTTAAGTAAACTGTGTGAACATAAATCTAAAGGAGTCTTTCTATCTAAATTTAAACTTTCCAAATCAGCTCCATGTTGAATTAACAATTTGGCTTCTCCCTGACGATATTCTTCACAAGCCAAGTGTAAAGGAGTATTGCCATAAATATCACGACAATCAATTTTTAATTTGCCTTTGTAGCGTAAAAGTCTTTTCACAATTGAAAGGTTTCCTTTTGATGCAGCTCGATGTAGAGGAGTAGCTCCCCTCACGTCAGCAATGTTTATATCGGCAGAATTTTCAACTAACATTTGTGCAATCTCAACCCCACCCTTAGAACAAGAATATTGAAGGGAGGAATATCCTTGATTTGTAGTATGATTGACATTTGCTCCTTTGGAAAGTAGTAACTTTACTACCTCAGTACGGCCAGCTGATGCCGCTAATATTAAAGGTGTTGAATTTGTGTCATCCTCAGCATCAATAAGTGATTTCTTTTCAATTAAATATTCTAGAAGTTTGACATTTCCACTTAATGCTGCTCAATGCAATAATATTCTACCATTATCGTCTAATTTTGAGACTAATTCAGGATTATCATCAACTTTATCCTTTATGAAATCTTATCCCGGTTTACTCCTTCGTGCCCCTCTTCATGTATGGTTTTATTTTGATTATTTATTATTATTTATTATCGGTTTTATTTTTTTTTTATTTATTATCGGTATTATTTATTTATGATGATATTTTGATTTAATATTGCCCTTGCTTCCATCAAAGATTCTTGACTACTAGCTACTTGAATCGGCTGCCTCCATTCTCCTCCTGATTTCACTATTCCTTCCATCTCTTCGTGCTCTGTTTTTTAACTTTCCAATACTGCTTTTATTTAAACGTTGGCCTTGCCAAAATTATATCTGCTTTTCTGTTCGCCCCATGTTGGGCGCCAAAAATATGCTATGAATTGTGATTTTGAAATTTGCTTATTCACAATTCACGACAAATCTATCCAGCTAGGATACTCAGTCGGTTTAATTTAAAAAAATGGGACTGCTGGGAGTGGTTGTCTCTTCTACAAAATTTATAATGCGCCAGTAAAAGAGTATTGACAAATGTTATAATTATATTTCTTTAAGTTACTTGTAAACTTCTTGAAATAAGGTTAAATAATAATAAACACAATAAAATTTAAATGAAACTTTAATACAAAAATCAAAAAAAATTTAAAAAAAATCTTAATAAAGTATAAAGATTAATATTGCCTCATTTAACAATATTATAAAGGTAAAAATAACGCATGGAAATGACCGCAGCATGCGATCAAAAACCTTTGTGACAGCCGATCAAAATTAAAAATAATAAATTACAAAGAAACTTTTTAATTTCTCCCAAGAGAAACAAAATTTAAAAAAACAAACTGACTTGACAGCCCGAAGCAAACGCTAACGCATGTGCAACCACATGTAAAAAAATGCCCTTGATAAACCAACGTACTAAATTTTACAGTTACAGAATTTTTTTACTAGAAATTTTAAAAACATTCTTTGTTATTTATATCAAATAACCAAGACTAAAATCTCAATACGATAATAATGATAATATAGAAAAATACAGTATTTAACTCTTTTAAATATAATAAGATATCTTTTAATAATATATTACTTACGTAAAATATATACAGGGTGAGTTTTTTTGAATGTTTAGCATTGGGATCTCAGAAACTACTGGAGATAAAAAAACTGGGAAAAGATGCGCAGTTTTACGAGTTTGATTTAAAACTGCTTTTGTTTCTCCGATAACTTTCATGGCTTATTAGATATTCAAAGAAAACTAAATTTTACGATTTTCTTTAAACATGCTTAGCATCGTTAATAGTAATTTTAGAGAAAAAGTGTTCAGTCAAAAGTTTTAGGTAATTCTACGCCAAATAAAACTGTATAGCTAATATTTTTTTTTCGTTCACCATTATCGAGTTATGACACAAACTTGTGTTTTTTTAAATGGAAACCATAGTTGGTTTTGACATCATTAAAAAGCTTATTTTTTGCTGATTACAATGATATAAGGTTTGATATGGTTATTTTAAAAAATAAAGAGGATATAGACATTTCTATGATTGTTCACTTTATAAGATAAAAACTAAAAAAAAAAAAATGTTTGGTGTTTTGTAATTCAAAAAACGAAAAATCTGAGTTACAATAGTGTTCGTTGGAGCAGTCGAGATAAACATACTAACATTGCTTTCACCTTGAGTCACAGAAGTGAGAGCTGTTAATTTTTACTTTTAAGTCAAGTTAATTGTCAAACATTGACAATTAACTATTAATTAATTTAATTGTAACTTAACTATAAGTGGTGCAAACGGCCGTTAATCATAAGTTTGCATTGGCTATGGAATTTTCTAACGTAGAAAAGCGTGATATGGTTGAATGTTACATTCAGTGCCAGAAAAATTCTACTAGAGCTGCTGAAATTTATTTTGGAAATTATTTGATCGACGTCAGCCGTCGCTACCTACTTTTAAGAGATTATGGGATAATTTAGCAGATTATAGTTCGTTCGTTAAACCAAAATAAAAAAGGGATGGATGAAGATAGAGAAATAAACATATTAGCAAGTGTCGCTCAGAATCCATCTACATCGACCCGGCAAATTTCAACAGAAATGGGCTCCTCTCAACGCACTATTGTCAGAGTATTGAGGAAGCATAAATTTCGTCCCTACTTGATGGATCACTAACTGGCAATCGTTATCTTAATTTTTTACAACAAGATTTCGAGGAAATGTTAGATAATTTAAATTTAAGAACCCGAGCAATGCTGCAATGGTTTCAACATGACTTACATGACGGAGCGCCTCCGCACAATCAACTGAATGTTAGAAATTATTTAAATTTGAACTTCCCTAATCAATGGATAGGACGAAATGCACCCATTGAATGGCCGGCTAGATCCCCTGATTTATCAGTCTTGGATTTTTTCTTGTGGGGTGTACTAAAGGACACAGTATACAAAAGAACATTTGAAACAATCGACGATTTAAGAAAAGCTGTCTTAGTTGATTTTAATAAAATCGATAGGCGTAAAGTCCGCAATGCTACAAATTCTGTTGTGAAGAGATGCAATTTGTGTATTAATAATAATGGAGGTATCTTTGAACATTAATAATGTTGTGTGCCCTTAATAAAAGTTCTTATAGTTTTCATTTTATTACTACATAAGATTTCAAAATAAGTTTTCGTTTGGTTTGTATTTTATCAGTTCGAAATTCAATTGTTTTCCATAAAAACCATAAAAATGTCTATATCATCTTTATTTTTTAAAATAACCATTCAAACCTTATATCATTGTAATCAGCAAAAAATAAGATATTTAATGGTGTCAAAACCAACTATGGTTTCCATTTAAAAAAACAAAAGTTTGTGTCATAACTCGATAATGGTGAACGAAAAAAAAATATTAGCTACATAGTTTTATTTGGCGTAAAATTATCTAAAACTTTTGTCTGAACACTTTTTCTCTAAAATTACTATTAACGATGCTAAGCATGTTTAAAGAAAATCGTAAAATTTAGTTTTCTTTGAATATCTAATAAGCCATGAAAGTTATCGGAGAAACAAAAGTAGTTTTAAATCAAACTCGTAAAACTGCGCATCTTTCCCCATTTAAGCGTTTTTCTATCTCCAGTAGTTTCTGAGATCCCAATGCTAAACATTAAAAAAAACTCACCCTGTATATATATATATATATATATATATATATATATATATTGTTGTGAGTCAACCTACCTCTTTAATTAATTATTTTCTTATAAGATATCGGTTTCAAGTATGTTATATCTTGAATGTCCAGATTTGTGAAATATTACTTTATAGTAAGAATTTTGTTATAAATTCATAATTGGTTTTTGAAATCATGATATCGTTTAATATTGTACGTTATATTTAATCTATTTTTAATGTTTTGCTAATTATTTAAATAACTTTAACTTATTTTCGCGAGGTTTTGGATTTTTAAAACCAACTAGTTTTTATTTCATTTGTGAACAAATTACTGTAAGTTTTGTTATTCTTTTGATTTCTGTGAACTTCATTTTCATAATTTGTAATTGAGATTACGTGAGTGGTTTTAATTATTATTTTATCTTTTATAATATTTTAGAAATCATTGTATAATTTCCTTAGAATATTTGATTTATACTATTACAAAATTTCTGATGGGAGTCTTGACGACGAAAAACAGAATTAATAATTATTGATTATTTTTCTGACGGACATTGAAAAAGATTTTAATCTGCATTATATAAATTTAGTTTTATCTATATACCGTTTAAATACCTTATATAAAATGTTTATGGACAATTAATGTGCATAAGGAAGAGGGATAATAAGTATTCTGGGAATATTATCCATATAAAGAGAACATAGACATACATGTGATTACCGAAGTATGGATTTATATGAAAGAAACGTTCTTAAAGAAGATATAAGATATTTTCTGATTTATTTTGGTATAAGAACATCTCTTCAAGGACGTATATTGAGTATAACCTGGTGGTATATCCTGCAAAATCGAATCATAAGCATCGCAGCAAATAGGATATTATCTAGAAGTTTGAATCAAGCAATTGACAGCCAATCCTGATGTTCTAGTTGGATAATGTCCTGAGAACTTCATCCAAAGAACTTAATGAAATTGTGGACTTCAAAATTTAAAGTATTTATCAGGTATTTTTGTGAAAATTGTGATTTATAAATTTGTTAAAGATATAACATTACTTGAAGTCACTTATTTATACATTATTAACTCACGTCATCTCAAACGTCATTTTACATTGTTTTAAATGTCAGATTTGGGTAATCATTTTTGAAGATTTTAAGACTTATCATATTTTGATTGACTAAATTTATATCTTGTGTTAATCAATACAACATTATTAAAATATATATCTTTACATATATTTGACTTTTCTGTTTTATTTCATGTATTAGTAGAGTTCTGTCTGTGTATCGAGAACCTACTTCGAGACCCTAGAGATTGAGTAATATTTGCCTTAATAAATATATTAATTTCTCATATTTATATATTATTACTTTATTGTCACCAGAACGTGAGGCTTTTCTCTGTTCAGCTTCTCCGTATTATACAATATATATACATATATATATATATATATATATATATATATATATATATATATATATTCGAGACACGTGGATAAGAAAGTTAAAAAATATAACCATATCGAGATAAACAAACTCCTAAAATATCGGTAATGAAAATTAAACAAGCACCAACCACTAATTAAATCAAAAATTAACCCGAAGTTACTTAATAAAAAGATAAAGATTAATCTTTTTATCAACAGGACTTTCTTATTTCACCTAACACTTGTGTCTGTAAAGGTCAAATCAAGCGCGCAGGCTTAGAATGTAAAACCAGTTTTTTTCACAAAAATAAAATATACACTTGCGTTCAAAATAACTGTTCAAAGATAATTAAATAAATTTTTACAATATTTACGGAGAAAAGTCCACAGCAATACGTATACATATATACTGTGTGTAAACGAGGTAAGAAAATGACACTGCTGCGCAAGACGCGTCCCTGCCGGTTTACTTCTCCGATATGTTTATTGAATGTACAGTGTAGCATTTAATTGGATAAGCATAGGTCAGCATAAGGATAGGTCAGATGTAGGTGTGGTATACACATACGTATGATTGGATAAGCAATGATACGTCAGGAGTAGGTGTGGTATACATATATGTATTGCGTGTATACGCAACGTATTTAAAAGTTGAGAGGTCTTGCACCGCAGATAATAATGATAAAAATGCACAAATGCTGTACAAAAAAATATATTCAGAGAAACAAACGCATAATTCCACCAAAACGAAAGAAAAATATGTATATTTATAAATAGCACAAACCTGTGATTGCATACATAATTAAATTCCGGTGATGTACAAACGCTACATCAAGGAAAATATAAACAAATTAAAAAAAATTAAAACTATGCTAATGTAACTAAATAAAATGCCGCACTTGAAGAAAAAATTTAAAATATTCTGAGAAAACGGACGCATAATTCCATCAAAGAAAAGAAAAAATTCTGTGTACCTATTAGTAAATTGCATAAACCTGTAGTATGTAGTAGAAAAGTACTGATGCACAAGCGCTACATCAAAAAAAATTAAAAGTTTGCTAACGTAACAAAATAAAAACGCAATTCTATGGTATGATAAAGAAAAAACATATGAGTTAAATCATTTTTTTCTGGTTATATATACTTTGCCATTACAATCGATCGGCAAGGGGGGGGGCAATCGACCGAATCGACGCGACTTCGTCATGCGTCATGATTCATGATCATGATTGCCCCTCTCCCCGCTTACTTTCCCCCGCCGCCGTTGCCGCTGTGGATAAAAACCAAAGGTTTTAGATACTTACCTCTTTCTCGCTTCGAATGCAAATTAATTTGAAAGGTACCCACAGCGGCGTCATTAATGGCCTCGTTCAATTTATATAAAAGGAGAAGAATACATCAACAGCTTCACTTTGTGTAATTGTCGTTGTAGGTAAGAACACTAAAAATACAATGACGTTTGTTCAATTTAATCAAAATATACCTAACGAGCCACAGCAAAATTCAGAACATCCGGTAAGCGAAGCCAGTACAACTGAAATTTTTCACTTAGACCCGGACGGGTATTACGACGAGTCAGACGGTTTCTGTCGGTTGAATGTAAGTAGTTTTGAAACTGTAAAACATAATTTGTTGAAATTTCAGCAATTGTCTCCAATTGCTAGTCCAAATCTTGGTAGATATAGTTTCGATGGAAAATTATTGTAAACGTTTCCCAGTTGGGCGTTCAAACCATTATATGATGTTTCAAGTCATTATAATTACGAATTTAACTGTACGCAATTTATTTTTATCTACGACACAATCGATCGTAAGTGCGCCATTTCGTATCATGGATGCCTTCTTAAATTCAAGAAATTAGTAATGAATTATTATGATATTGCATATTGGTATATACATGAACACAAATTGCAACATACGCATTGCACTTGGTGTCTGTACCCGGCAACGACAATTAATAAGCATATTAAACGATTTCATAGAAGCCGAAATGAGTTTGCCACCGGTGGTAATAGGTAGTCAATCCAGATGCCGCTCAATGAACCTTGAAGAAAACTCATTCGGCAACTCTAAGTAATCATTGATTTTATTGTTTTTTAATTAAAGATACCTTCAAATTAAAATGGAAACTCAACCTCTCCTACAACCGATAGAGATTGGAGTAGAAGCTATGGAGAATTGTCAACGGGAGTGTCTCCTGAATTTAATAGAATTAATTTGGATGGATTCGTTCCAAGTACCTCTACTAATAATGTGGTTGGAAATGTCAATATCCCATTGTGTCAAGGACCAGTATTTAACTGGCAAGAGGATCTGCAAGAACTTCTTGATGCCACTGCGGAAGATATCCAAGGAGATGAAGGACGTGAAAATAGACGTATCGTCCGAAATTTCGTTCGAGAAGTTTGTGGAGCTCTTAAAGGAAAAAAACTTATTCATGACGTTTTGCCAGACATTACTTCCGGGCAAAATGAAAGATATTTTACTAGATGTATACAACAAAAATTTAAAGGAGGGTGCTTTATCTGGGTGTGGCACGAAGACCACGCCCACATTATCCACGATTGTTCCTGGAGTGGAGGATATTGTAGATGTTCCAGAATTGTTGGATTGCCTATCAAGCGAAATTCACGCAGAATTAGACGAACCTTCGACATTAACCACCAATATATCTTCAACCTCACAAAATATTTCATGGAATACCCCCGGGCACAAACACGCTTGGCGCCTGGTGCTATAACCGTCCCTTCTCTCTTATCTAGTGTACTTGGTGGGGTACCTCTCCACCGTTTTCTCACCCCAGCTCCATACGGTACACTCGACTTACATGCTATGTTATTAGAAGTGTATCACTGATTTGCATGATCGACAGCAGGAAAAAGATATAACATAATAATAACAGAAGCGACATAACCAAAAGGGATCATGAAACGGAAAATAAATTCAATTTAGGGCAAGTGTTCAAAGTGACCACCATTTATTTGCAAACATAACCGTGCCCACCGCAAAAGACTCGGTTTAGAATTCGTAACCATTGCAGGAGTAATTATAGCAAAGGCTTCCGGAACGCAATCCTTGAGTTGTGCTTCTATAGCAATAGACAATAGGTATACAATATATTTAACGTGGTCCCAAAGAAGGAAATCCTAAGCCACGACCTATCCATCGATCAGGATACTGTTGATCTAACATTTCTCAAACGACTCAAGTGTGCTAGTGCGCTATCGTGAAAAAGAACTGGAATGTATTTAAGCAAATTGTAAAGTTTTGCGTTCAAAAATTTGACATTAATGCGTTAACCTTGCAGAGAATTCAAAAGGTTCTACCTAAAGAGATGAGTTAGATGACGTGTAAACTAATTTCTATTGAAGACATACCACATGATTCCCTAATAGACACTAGCCCACAAATTTATGGAAAATCGTCCTTGAAATGCTCTTAAAAATAGAGCCTGTGTATTTTTTCCTGCTCAGATGTGCCATTTATGTGCATTGTATCATCCTTGTTTGCCGAAAATTTATTCATCAGTAAACAAAATCCAAGATACAAAATTAGGATTGTTCTTCTTGATTTAAAACCCATGTACAGAATTAACATCTGGCAGTGTCATCTTCTGGCTGCAAATGCTGCACACGTGTATAATGATACGGATGTCGTCGCTCAGCCTTCATTACTCGCTGTACAGAAGTTTTCGAAATATTCAATTCCTATTCAATTTCTCTAATGCTTTCAATACCTTCTTCAAAGGTATTCAATTTGCCCTATTCTCAATTGTTCGTACGATAGTCCTGAGGATCAGTTTGTAATCGGGATGACTCCTACTAGGAAAGCATTAGGCATAGACGCTTGCTGCCTCTCTAGCATTCTGTTCACATTCTCCACATATATATATATATATGGACATGCACAACGCATTTATGCAATGGTCATTTCAACGTACAGACATGTATTTCGATCCAACGATATCATCAATGCAGGCACTGAAGTATCCTTATGTTAGCTTGCCTACCATAGGTAATGCGCAATTTTATACGTCAAATGATAAGAGATATCTCGTGCCAACAAAGACCCGCCGGCAAAGTGCTCTCCGTAAATTATCAATATTTCCACATAGTCCGCTCAGAATATATAAAAGAGCACGGTTAAGCACGACGGCGGTACTAAAGCGATTTGAAAGAAACTTTGACACTGACGTTTCTCAAAAGTTCCATAGTCGACCAGTTTATTAAGATATGTAACCAAGCAACAACAATGAAAAATCCTCCTCGCTCTGATTTGTTGAATTAAAATGTTCTATTCTTGAATGCCGTTCAAGATTCGAATTTGTTTCTTCGACATCATTTATTTGTCATTGATTTTATGTCAGTTCTGGAAAATACTGTATACCAAAAATAGCATATCGGTGTGTAAACACATCAAGCGTATACGAATTTATGCAATAATGTCAAAAATATATCTGCATCTGTATACATGGACATACACAACGCATTTAAGCAACAGTCACTTCAACGTACAGACACATGTGTTTCGATCTAGCGATCTCATCAGTGCAGGTATTGATGTAACTTTGTGTTTGCTCGCTGCTACTGGTAATACGCAATATTATACGTCAGGTGACAAGAGATATCTCGTGACATCTGATGGACAAGAGAGACTCGCCGGTTACTTGAAAGAATAAGTTTGTGTCTCTCTTCTACATACTGCAACGGGTGCTGTAAGTTGAGGCACGTGAAGTAGAATAAGCCAATATGCTGCAGTGCTAGAACCAAGACTCATTTAGATGAACCCGTAAGAAGTGAACAAAATACTTCTAACCTTTCAAGAAATATTTTCGGTAATTTACTCGTTAAAAATATCTTGTGATGTCTTGAATCAAGTTCTAGAATGTTAAAATAATTATGTAGAGACTATCATATTTTACTAAGAAAAGATTATTTTATTAAATATTTAGTTTTTACACAATGTATTATTTTAAATTTTAAATTAAACACATCATTCTATTCATATCGCCAATATTGATTTTAACATCCGTTCGATAAACTCGTAAACAAGAAGTGCCGTGATAAGATGTAATTATTTATATAAATCCTGGATTGTATCAGTGTTCGTGAACAGAAATTGTCTGCACTCTAACAAGTAGACCCCGCTACTTTGGAGATTCTATTTTTAAAAGAAATTGATATACATGGATGTTAGCAAAAATGAATGGTTAGTAAAAATGTTGAATATGTTTTTAATTTTTTTATATTATCTCTAAAGGTGCGTGAAAATTTTTTTAAGGTAACAGATTTACAGTATTAGACTTTCGCGTCATTCCATAACAATAAATCTTTAATTTATTATACAAAAATAAATTATATAAATGGTACCATGAAAGAATAGCATATGGATGTAAATAACATTAAGTCTTTGCAAATATACAGCTGTCTTTGAAATAAAGAGACAACAACGTATGCTAAATGGAAAGATGTAATTACATAGAATATAAATCCAATTTTTTTTCCCAAAGTTCCCTCTCCTAAGCCAGATAAAAAATGACAAAGATTTTTAAAAAAAATTTGTCACGTCACTGCGCGGTCGTCTATATTATAGAAAACAATTTCTTAAAGTTGACCGACAATATACAAAAGAATAGTTTTGGTATTGTTCATCTCATTCGGCTGTTGCATATGTAAACATACGCTGTAGCGCTTGTGTGTTGAAGTGTTTATTATTTATACACATTCTAAATATTTTTAATTCATAGGCCTCACGTAATACAATTTTCAGGTGTTTTTAATTTCGGAGTTCGCGTCATAATTGACTCACAATATTTATTATTTGTGTTCTGTATAATTACATTTGCCATTTAGCATACATCTTTATTTCAAGGACAAGCCCGTATTAATGCAAAAATGTACAAAACATATATATATATATATATATATATATATATATATATATATATATCTGTATATATGGACATGCACAACTTCAACGTACAGACATATGTATTTCGATCTAATGATCTCATCAGTGCAGGTACTGAAGTATCCTTATGTTAGCTTGCTACCACAGATAATGTGCAATCTTATATATCAGAGGACAAGAGATATCTCGCTCTAATATAAATGAAAAAAATAGCATATCGATAAAAATAACATCACCTGGCTGCTTTTAAAAATACTACAAGCAGGCAATTGCCCTTACAAAGTATTACATAACTAATAATGCGAACCGTATTGATTGTACGGTCAGACAATGACATAATTATATAATAATAATACCTGGCAATATACTTTTAAGCTATGCTAATTAAGTTCTAATCTTAAACCTAAGTAAAAAATTTAGATTAAATTCTATTCTTCTTAATTTTATTGACGCTCATTCAAGGAACGTGAAATTATGAATAGCTAGGTAGATTAAAAACTGGGTACTGTATACGTTCAATAATTAAATAATATATCAAGATAGTCTAATAAAAACTGTAATGAACTTGTAAATATAAAGGACGTCGTTTCTTAGAATAGAGAGAAAGATTTACAATTTAAATAAGAAAATTAAAATTTCGGTATACAGGGTGTGAATTTGAAGCGAGCATTATTTAATTCTAAATAACTAAACTATTCATATATTAAAGAAAAATAAAGTAAAACAAATAAAAATAATTGTTCTCGCGTTTAACATTGTTCTCGCTTCGTCCCTGGCAGTGACATCATGTACTCCTGGCTGCCGATCCATAATTATAACATATTTACTTTGGCAGTATTATATCATAGCAATAATGTAAAATATTCATATTTTTATATTTTATTAATAAAAATGGAAGTTATATGTGTTAAGTTTTATTTACATTTAAAATATTTATAAGTGAAAACAAAACATTTAGTCGAATCAATGCAAACTAACTAGAATTATATAGATTAATAGATATAGTATAAGTTTATTGTATGGTTGTAATTTACTCAATATAATTTGAAATGTTGCTGAATGAAATTGGAGTATTTTAATGGTTTTATTCATTATACCTAATTGAATATTTACAGTATTTTTCGTATGTTAATTTTATACATAAGAATTTGGCAACAATGTTTAGTGTGATGTCATCTTCAAGGCGTGACGCATTGCTTAAAAAATTCTACTTATAATTAGATTTATATAAAATAATTTAGCAATTCCATTATGTTTTTTTTATCCTGCAAGAAAAGAAAAATCTCATGTTATCAAAATTTAATTCTCTTATTTTTAATTTTCAGAATAGTGTCCAATTTGTCGCTACAAAAAAAAACATTTTTAGCGAATATTTTAAACTACTACACCTTGTTTTAATTATTTGTATCTCTAAAAAATTGTCGAAATCATCGTTTCGGGAGAGTGCGCATTAGGCAATCGTACTCTGAATGAGTAAGCGAACATTATTCAACGATGTTTTTAATTCTACAAGTTAACAGTTAACCTTTTCAAATAATGATGTCAACACACATTTGTTCAAGTAATTTATACTTGAACCAATAATATGTGAAGAGCTGATGTGTTGATTTTTATATTTTCAAACTGAATAATACAGATTACAATTAGTAGGAATGTTTTGAGATTTGAATGTCGATTTATTTCTGTTGATGTATTGTACGCCCGCCAATATTTTCATTAGCGTAAGTATAATGAAAGATTGAAAGGTGTTTATGTGAAGTTTTAGTCAGCGAACAATATTGTGGCGCCAGAGACGTCTAAGATATTTTCGTAAGTTTCCACTGTGTTTTAAAATGAAAAACAAATGCAATTTTCACACTTTGTTTCATTATTATAATACGTAAATTTTCTGTAATTTATACAGGCTGATTCATTTTCGGCCCTCACCATGGGGATCTCTCTTATTATTGGAGATAGAGTATAGGTTTAAATTTGGCAAAGTTGTTAAATTTTGTGTTTGTTATAAATCCGTAAAGAAAATAGACCTGTGACAAATGACATTCGTTATTTAAAAAAAAAACGCGAAAACCCCATTTTCTTCTTTTACCTGTAGCACCGACATTTGGCCTTGTAGAGAAAAAATAAAAACACATCCTTGTGGCCATTTCTAAACCTCTATCCAGTGGTGTACTCTAAATTTTTATACGACGTTTCGTTTCTTTCTGGCCATCATCAACTATCTTATTTCTTATAGGCGCCATATTGGATTTAGACATCATCAGAAAGAGTTTTTCTTTCTGATTTCAACCATGTACCACATGCTGACTATAGTTTTTGATATTAGGTTTTATTTGAAAGAATAAATTATAAGATTAAATAAGGTAGCCTTTAATTTCAATCTGTCAAACATTTCATTTATTGTTCATTAATAATACAAAAATGTCATACACTAACGAAGAGAAACGAGATATGATAAGTATTTTTTATTCTTCGAAACGAAATTCAACAGTAGCGAGTACAAGATAACAAAAACATTAATAAAAATACATAGAAAAGTAAACAATAAACAATTACAGTAAATGTTCAATTATCTGGCCATCTTCGGTAATGCACAATTGGGCACGCCTTCTGGCATTTTGTACTGCCCTTTGTATAGTTCTTCTAGGAACTGCATGGAAGGCATTCTGAAGTCTGTCTCGTAATTCTTCAATGTTTTGTGGCGCATCTACTTTATAAATATTATTTTTAACATATCCCCATAAAAAAAAATCTAGCGGACTTAAATCAGGTGATCTCGCAGCCCATTCAACAACTCCCCTATTTCCAATCCAACGGTTTGCAAACTCTTGATTTAAGAAATTTCTAACAACAGCTGCATTGTGTGCTGGTGCGCCATCTTGTTGCCACCATAAATATTGTAATTGATTTAATGGGATATTGTCGTCAAGATAGTCAGATACCTATGTACGTAAAATGTTTAAATATTTTTCTCCATTTAAATGTTCTTCATACATAACTGGTCCTAAGACACGATTTGCCAAAATACCCATCCAAACGTTTATTCCAAAACGATGTTGTGATCTTCTAGCCCTGTTTTGTCGGGGATTTTGTACTGCCCAATAGTGCTCCGTATTTCTGTTGAACATTCCAGAATTTGTACATTTTGTTTCATCTGACCAGATGATTTTGCTTAAAAAATTTTCGTCATTTTCTATCCTTCCCATTAACCAATTACAATATTCTAGCCTTCTCAAATTATCTCCAGGCAGTAAAGAGTGACTAACATGGATCCTGTATGGTTTAAACCTACTTTTATGTAAAGTTCTCCAAACTCTGGACTGGCACAAATTTAATTCTGACGCTACTTCGCGTGTAGAAATTGATGGATTATTATTTATCTATAAAAATACAAGATTAACATGAAATTTGAAAACACGCTTTTAATTTACCATTTGTAAAATATCTTGTCGATTTTCATTTAAATTCCTGTTGTCTTGACCATTACGCGGCTTAGTAAACGATCCATTCTCGACCAAATTTCTGTCGAGATCTAGAAAAATGGTACGATGAGCCTGTTGTCGTTCTGGATATAATTGTAGATATCTTGTACTCGCTACTGTTGAATTTCGGTTCGAAGAATAAAAAATACTTATCATATCTCGTTTCTCTTCGTTAATGTATGACATGTTTGTATTATTAATGAACAATAAATGAAATGTTTGACAGATTGAAATTCCATGGCTACCTTATTTAATCTTATAATTTATTCTTTCAAATAAAACCTAATGTCAAAAACTTTAGTCAGCATGTGGTACATGGTTGAAATCAGAAAAAAAACTCTTTCTGATGATGTCTAAATCCAATATGGCGCCTATAAGAAATGAGATAGTTGATGATGGCCAGAAAGAAACGAAACGTCGTATAAAAATTTAGAGTACACCACTAGATAGAGGTTTAGAAATGGCCACAAGGATGTATTTTTATTTTTTCTCTACAAGGCCAAATGTCGGTGCTACAGGTAAAAGAAGAAAATGGGGTTTTCGCGTTTTTTTTTTTTAAAAACGAAGGTCATTTGTCACAGGTCTATTTTCTTTACGGATTTATAACAAACACAAAATTTAACAACTTTGCCAAATTTAAACCTATACTCTATCTCCAATAATAAGCGAGATCCCCATGGTGAAGGCCGAAAATGAATCAGCCTATATACGAGGGCGATTCAAAAAGTTAAGTAACAAGAGCTTTCACAAACATCATAACTATTCATAACCCTCTTCTTGCTTTAATTTCCCCCAATTTTGAGCGCAAAACTAGAGCTTCGTACAATGGAGCAGTCGAACAATGAAATGCGTAGTGATCTAGTTTTTGCATTTAAGAGGCACCTCACCAGCATAAATTAATCATTAACTTATTAAAATGTAGGGTACTAACGTCATGCCATGAGCACAAGTGCGATTTTGGTGCAGTGAATTCAATCACGACAAAACAGGTGTTCAAAATTGAGCAATAATGTGATCATCGCTGTCTTGGCACTCAATGATTTACATTTTCTCAAACCACTTGTTCTTCTTCTTCTAGTTCTTTGGGTTGGTCGCCAGTAAATCCAGGCACTTGAGTACAGTGCTCTTTGTACACAATCAATCCACAATAAATTTCTCAGTTCCAATTCCTCGATAAAAGCCACTATTCTCCACAGGAGAAATTTGAATACGCTCGTAGGATCCAACAGATCTTTTCTGAAATATTTCTGTCTGAGTCCCTTCAGTTCCTCACAAGTGCATATTCCATTAAGGTTAGTTTCCTCCTATTTTTCACATCTCCTACACCAGGGCTCGCTAACTAAGTCCATTCTGTACAGATTCTTACTACAGGGACAATGTCATTATGATTATCAAGTCGATAATAATTTTAATTTCTATTCTAACCTAGTATCCAACTCCTCTAGTAGTGTCTTAGTATGGAACCGACCTTCCATTAGCCTCCATTTCTTTTTACGTTCTCTTTCTAGCCATTACCAGATCCCCTTCTAACGGAATCCTTGGCGATTCAACATATAGGTTCTGGTTCTATGTAGTTCCTCTTAGAACCTTCCTTGGTCAGGTAAAGATTATTAATCTCCTCATATCATTTACACAGTATTGTCTTATGCCAATCTATTAAGGACCTGTTTACCAGTTTACTAGTTTCACCAGTTTAGACCTGGTGGATGGATCTATAATGGATTTAATAGCCACCTAACTATCAATCATTTTATTAATCTTTTAGTTGGCGCAGCTGACTTCCTGAATTTCCTTGGCGCAGGTTGCGACTGCAAACAATTCAGCCTGGAAAACCGTCGTGTATTTCCCCAGACTTAATATCTTCCTTCTAAGGCACATTCTACATGTGCCTGCTCTCGAACCGCTGAGGGAGCGTCAAGATGGTAGATGATCGACAGCCGATATAGAAACTAAGCAAGCTGTTATTATATACTTTACAGTATCATTGGTGCAAATGTCTGGAGAGATTAAAAATCCCATCGAAACTTTCATCAGCTCCAAAAATTCAGATGATGAATGATTAAGTTATTCCTTATTTGTTTCCAAATAAATAATAAGTTATTATACAAAAATGCTCAAATTAATCCTTTAATTTATAATTGATGAACATTTATACTGAAAAAGATACAAATTCAAAAGTCGTCAATGTTTAAAATATTTTCGTTTCCTTATTATTTTTAATTAATTAAATCTTTAATACAATATGTGTTTCTAAGTAACTACCATTTCGTTCGATAGTAAAAAAGATAAAACCATTTTTTTAACAACTTTATTTTTACATGAAAACTGCGGTCTTAATTTACTTTTCAACATAATTTCCACATATAATAAGGCACTTATCGTATTGTGCAATCAGCTTCTGTATCCCCTCCACATAGAATTCTACCGGCTGATTTGCTAACCATTGCAGTATGGTCGTCATCGTTGTCATAGCGCTGATTGAAAGATGTTTCTATAAGGCGGTTGTCCCAACAACATAAACACAGGTTTTGGAGAAGGTGTAGCACTGTAATCTGGTAATTTTCTAAGAAGGACTGACTACAATATCATATTAATCAGAAAACCAATGGTAAAGAAAGAGATAAAGCCATCGACGTAGTTCCTATATCGATACATACTGCTATGGATTTTTCCTCAAATAATATTTTAAATATTTAAAATAAAAATGTTCATATTTTATGAGATCAGTTGTATATTTTGTAAATGTATTTAAATTTATACGTGTGATAAAAACTGGTTATTCGAGGTTGATCTGATCGAGAGGCCTTGTAAAATTCAAGGAGACGAAGATCTGCTATAACACGAGAACGTTGTGTTTATTGAAATATATATATATATATATATATATATATATATATATATATATAAAAAGCGTTCAAATAAATTTTACCTCTAGTAGTCCATGACAATAAAAATGTTTGTCGTAACTTGTACTATTTACATTTGCATCAGTTGTCAATTTGACAGACTATTTATTCGATGTATACTTAGTTGGAGCTTTTTGAAATTGCTTTGTAATTTAAAATTGATTTAAAATGGTTTTCACTGTTCAACACAAATCATTCATGGTTGAATCTTATTTTTGGAACGGACGTAATATTAACGGACAATGGCACTATTTTCTTGAAGAATGCTTTTTAGAGGAATTTAGAAATATGTTTCCAAACTTCGTCTTTGATTTTGATAGTTTTTGGTACACAGTTAAATATTGCACTAAGGTTTTCAGAGAAACAGAGAGTGTTATACGGAAAGAAGACAGTGGCCGTCCGAAAAAATGTACGGAAGAGCTAGTTGACGATGTAACGCAAATTATGAATGATACACCAGGAACATCCATACGAGTATTCTCTCCACGAGTGGGTGTTTCAATTGGCACTTGTCATACAATTTTGAAAAAAGACTTACATTTATTTCCATATCGCATGGCCTATTATCAAGAAATCAAAGAAATTGAGTATCCTAGAA
Organism: Melolontha melolontha; assembly: GCA_935421215.2. Taxonomy (NCBI): domain Eukaryota; kingdom Metazoa; phylum Arthropoda; class Insecta; order Coleoptera; family Scarabaeidae; genus Melolontha; species Melolontha melolontha. The sequence continues at coordinate 149,494,419 of OW285238.1, forward strand.
GAACAACATTTTGTCAGTGGTTCTTAAATAATTTTGATAATGACATTCTTGACAAAATTTTTCTCAGATGAATCATGGTTTTATCTGAATGGATATGTTAACTCACAAAATATAAGGATGTGGAATACTAAGAAACCGCATGACTGTTATGTTGTTCATCCACAGAAAATTGGTGTATGGTGTGCGATTAGTCGAAGGAAAATCATTTGCCGTATTTTCTTTAAAGGAGAAAGGTATCGACAAGAAATTATTATGACATTTATTGAACAGCTTAATGAAGAAGAAATAAATCAGGGTTACTTTCAACAATACGGAGCTAGAGTACACACAGCTTGTGAAACAATTAATATGATACGGAAATTTATCAAAATCGGTTGATAAGTTTAAACATCGAACATGAATTTCCAACAAGATCTTGTGATGTTAACCCCTGTGATTTTTTTCTGTGGCCTTTTTAAAGAACTCAATTTTTTGGGTACAGATACCTGATCTTGCAGACCTTCAGATCAGAATTGCTGAAATAATTAACGAAATCGACGATATGCTACTACAAAACGTTTTCTCCTTCATTAGAAGAAGATGTTAGAAATGTCTCGAACAAGATGGTGGCCACTTTCAACAATTTTTATAAAATGTTACTTGTTTGTTGCAAATAAACGTATCTCATTTAGTTAAATATTTTAATTTTATTATTTTGACATTTATCATGTCATTCAAATAGTTCATAACCAACAAAATTCATATTAAGAACTTAAGTAAAAAGCTAAGATATACGTATAATTTCCATGGGCAACTTCGAGGTAAAATTTAGTTGAACGCTCGTTATATATATATATATATATATATACCAGGTGATTCAGTTTGGTATTCGCCCACCTGTAACTTTTTTACCTTTAGAAAATAGTATAATAAACCATATATATTCGTAAATCCGATGGTAAAACCTATTGGATAGGATGATCAATTTATATTTACGATGACATCTGTCAAAAAAGTGACTGTCAACTTCTTTTTTTCAAATGACACCCTGTATATTTTTTTGCACCATTTAATAGGTATTTTATTTCTAATTCCAAATATGTACCACACTCTTTACTTTTGGATAGAGTAACAGAAATAATCACTAAAATCGTGGAGATATAGTAAGTTCTAGGAAAAAAATATTTACCCATGAAAATAATTTCAATTCACATTTAACTATATTTAAAAAATATCACGGCGCGTCACTTAGTCGTAATTTCTTAAAAAAATGGCTGTGTATTCAAACCAAGAGAAGTTAGATATGATTTTAATCTATGGGGAATGCCAAAAAAATAGTAAGGTCGCTAGACGAATATACCAACAACGGTATCCAGAGAGATCATTGCCATCTGACAAATTATTTGCAAAACTAGCAAGAAATTTGGGTGCATTTGGAAGTTTCAAGAAGAAGAGAAGTGCTTTTAGACCATGGACTACAAGAATTGAAGACAATGCAATTGCAGTTTTAGCTCGAGTAAGTGTTGATCCCCACATATCCATTCGGCAAATAGCCGATGAAACTGATATTTCTTTTTCGTCAATTCAACGGATTTTGAAAGATAATAAACTGCATCCATTTAAAATTCACGTACATCAAGCTTTGCTTCCTCGAGATTACGACGAACGGGTAAACTTTATAGCCTGGCTGAACTATGCCTACGAAGTTGGGATTTTACATCTTATCATGTGGTCAGACGAATCTCGATTTCATAACAATGGAAAAGTGAATCGCCACAATTGCCACTATTGGTCAGAACATAATCCATACTGACTTCGAGAAATTTTCAAAATGTTTGGGGAATAAATGTGTGGTGTGGCATCCTTAATGGAAAAATTATTGGACTAAAATTTTATGAAGGCACACTCACGGCGGAAAGGTATCTACAATTTTTAAGGGAGGAATTATACGAATATATGGACGATGGTTACAAATACGGTCAAATCTGATATTACAACAAGACGGCGCACCAGCTCATGGCGGTAGAATTGTCACCAATTATTTAAATGAAGTTTATACTGGGAGATGGATTGGAAATCGTAGTGTAGAAGTAAAGTGGCCCCCCAGATCTCCGGATCTCACGCCACTTGATTTCTTTCTGTGGCCATATCTTAAGGGGAGGGTTTATACAACACCTCTAGTTGATTTGGAAGATCTGCAGAATAGAATAAAACATGAATGTCGTCAATTGACTCTAGAAGTTCTTTTGCGTGTCTGTACTCAGGAGGTATTACATAGGGCTGAAATGTGTCTTGAGATGAACGGTGCACATTTCGAGCATTTGATGAACTAAGTTTTTTTGCTAAAATTATTACATAAATTTTCCTAACAATTGTTTTCATTGTCATCTACTTGTTACGCATCTGAATAAACTTTTATTATTTTTGTGATTGTTTTTTTATTATTTTATCATAGTGATACATATTTGGAATTAGAAATAAAATACCTATTAAATGGTGCAAAAAAATATACAGGGTGTCATTTGAAAAAAAAAATTGACAGTCATTTTTTTGACAGATGTCATTGCAAAGATAAATTGTTGATCCCATCCAATAGGCTTTGCCATCGGATTTACGAATATATATGGTTTATTATACTTTTTTCTAAAGGTAAAAAAGTTACAGTTGGGCGAATACCAAACTGAATCACCTGGTATATATATAATATAGTTACTTAGTTCGGATTGATTTGAAGGAGTTAATTAGTTGTTTGCATTTTGATATTCAATTCCCGATACTTCTACGAGATTGCTATTCTCGTAATTTGATATTTTTTTAAAGATTAAACAACTGTTCTCGTAAGTCTCCAATATTGTAAGTAGAATATCTTTTTTACGAATTCATAAAACGTAAGCTAAAATTATAAGAATATTTCTATTGTATTCAAGACTGTTATTTAAGAAATTTATTATTAGAAAGATAAATAATAAAGATTATTATTAACATTTCTATGTTAATATTATAATTGAAAAGTTTGTTCGAGAGGATTAAAGGGTTTTTTTGTACATGTTAGTTAGCGCATGTGTAATTTTGATCGTGTATCAGATTTGATTATACAGTGTGGTTCTCTTGGGAGAAATTAAAAATAAACATTATTATTTTTGGATAAGTTTGTTCGGAATTAAGAGGAAGTTTTTTCCTCCACTTAGCGGTCAAATGTACAGTGGATATATTTTACCTCATGTATTATTGAAGGATACAATATCTTTATACTTTATAAAGATAGTTTTTTTTTCTTTTTTAATTTTTTATATTAAATATTCAGTTTAAATTTTATCCTGTGTTTTATTTTTGCTATAACGTTAATACTGCTGTTTAATTAAAATTTAGTAACTCATTTAAAAATAAGTATATAAATTATCGTGAACTATTCACTGGCGCCAGACTTATTTTAGTTGTAACACGGATTTCCTTATTGGAGCCCGAGAAGTTAGAAGTCTCATATTTTAAAATCAACCGGCTAAGTAACCTAGCTGTGTAAATTAGTTGTGGATGGTGGCACATCAAATCTACAAACCACTATTCATAGCAATACGTAAAAACAGAGCTCAAATGAATGAATTTTTTAAAAAAACTCTATTTTTAAGAGGGTATTAACAGATCTAGGTTTCGTTTTAATAATTTCGTATTAGTAAGTAGAAATGATATTTTGACTTCATGAATAGAACATTAAAATTCTACAATGATGTTCTGAATAGGAACAAGATAGTCATTAAGCGTTAGATCGGGGATATACGGAAGGTTCTCGAGTTGTTTTCAACGTCAATATCATATACAACACTTCTTCAAGCTTGAAGAAACTCATTAGATAATGATGAAATCGTAAAACGATCACTCTACCGAGCCTTTTGTTTTGGATTGTACAACGCACTCTACGTAAGGTTTCATAATACGTCTCAGCATTTACTATTTTTACTACTTTTAAGTTATTCTCAGATCATGTAAAATTTCAAAGGTCAAACAGACCTAATATTCCAGCAATACGAAACCTAGGGCTCATAGTAGGGATGGGGAGTAGTTTAGTTGGGTTCCATGAAGAGCAGCTAATCATCTAAAAATGGTCACCCCGAGGCAAAGATCCACAATCAGCACTCCCAACCTATTCCTAAACAGTTATTTTGATGCCGGTGTAACGTGAGCAACCCATATTTCATCACCAGTGACAATTTAACTTAAAAGCATATCTCCTTCGGCATTATATCTTTTGCGGCAAGTCAATGCATTGACAAAACTATTGGTGCGACTCGGTAAACAAAATGAGCACAATTTTCAATATTTTAGGATTTCAACCTTCATTTCATAAAGAACACTTCCATGGAAACTTCAACAAGCTCATTAGATAATTATGAAATCGCGATCTTTTTCATCAACTTTCTACATCAGGTCATCATCAATTGCGAATGACGGACGGTCCTCCACTTCGTCCATCATCGTGCACCTTTGAATGGTCACTTTTAAATGCTCTAACCCATTTTCTTCCCGTTTCATCGCTCATAGAGCTTTCTCCATACACTTGACTTTGAATGATGATAAGTTTCGGCTGCTTTCACGTGTTTTGCATCTAAGAAACGAATAATAACGCATATTTCACACAAGCAAACATAAATATGGGGCGAATGTTTCCGTAATAGTGTCTGTAGTTAGCCAGTAGATGCAAGTATTCAGCACGCATGCACGAAATGGAGATCGCACATTTAAAAACGATTTTTACTTAAAGAAGCCTTGTATTTTGAACCATTTCTAGTTTATTTAAAAAAAGTTTATTAACTGTAAAAGTCCTAAAATTGCTATGTTTTAAATACGAGGTGCTACCCAAAAATTCCCGGAATGTAAAAAAAAACAATAAATTGTTCTTACATCTTATTTTCTACCATCCCCTTCAAATTACTCTCTTTCAGCATTAATACACCGATCTCAGCGACTTGTCCATGACAGTAAGCAGTGCTGGAAGTCTTCGCGTGTTAATGCGTTCAGCACTGCCTTCGATTCGGTCTGGATCTCCTCAATCGAGCTTTAGTTTCAACGAAACAACACGAAGAAGTCAAGGGGCAAGATCTGGGAAGTAGGGAGGGTGGTGTAGTACTGCAGTCTTCGTTGAAGCTAGAAACCGACGCATAACAAGTGACTCTTGGGTTGGTGCATTGTCGTAGTGTAGGATCTTGGCAGGTCGCTCCCGTCGAACGCTTTCTCTTAATCACTAAAAAACACATGCAATAAAGCTGTCCGTTAACTCTTTCACCTAGTGGGAGAAATTCTTTGTGCATGGTGCGATTAGCGTCGAAGAAGCAAATCAACATCGACTTGACGTTGCTTCGAACTTGCCATGCTTTCTTCGGCTGTGGTAACGATTGAGTCTTCTACTGCGATGACTGCTGCATTGTTTTGGGATCATACCCGTACACCCATGATTTGTCGTTTGTAATTATTTTTGTACTGAAATTCACATCCCTTTCGGTAGTTTCTTTCAGCTCTGTGCACACATGAACACGATGCTGTTTTTGTTCAATTCTGACAAACTTCGCAGCAATAATAATAATAGATATATAGATATAGATATATTTGCCCAACAGATATACATCTAATTACAGGACAATATAAGAATTTGATAATACAGTTCGTGTGTTACATATACTTAAAGAAGGCAGAAGTAAATAACAAGTGGTGTAAGGTGGTTGATACAATGCTATACGATAAAACTATTGGGAGTGCGTATATTAGTTAATAGGATGGGTAGGGGGGTGGAAAATAGATCAATACTTTTGTTGGTTGTGTGTGAGAATTTCATTGCAAATGGTACACATTGAATAGATTGGTGATTTCCGCAAAGTATTAGTTTTAGGAGTTTGGCAGTATAATGCGGTGTACGTACGCGCGGAGCGCTGTGGTGTCGCGAAAGACAGCTTACTTAGTAGTTTGGGGGCATCAATGTTATTGTGTAGTAAGTTGCAGAAGAATGTAATGCTGGTTAATTTGCGACGGTGTTCCAGTGAATCGAAATGAAGTAATTGTAGTAAAGTAGTATGATCGTATCCCTGCCGTGGGTATTCGCCATATTCTTTAAAATGTAGATATTTAAAAAATCTACGTTGCACTTTTTCAAGTGACTCAATATGAGTTGTATATATGCAGCATGTTGTGTTCGCCGGACAGAAGAAGCAAACAAACGCCGTACGACAAGCCGAAAATTTTACCAACGTCATGTATTGTTCTTCTTCGGCCTTGCAGGATAGCATCACGCACTACTGTCACATTTTGTAGCGTGTTTTCCGTCGATGGACGACCGGAACGCTCATCATCATCAACCGAAACGCGTCCATTTTTAAAACGATTGTACCAGTCATACGTTTTCATAAGTCCACCAAACGTTTGTTAAAGCATTTGACTGCCATTTTACCAAGTTCGAAGCAGAACTTGATGCACGTTCTTTGATCTTTCACATCAGACATTGTAGTGTCGCAGAATGCTTAACCATAACTCAACAAAGATAAGCACAAAAACTGTTTGTCACAACTTAGCATAAAAATTCGTCTTATAATAGACGAAGCTAACACCAACTAACGCTATAGAGCTGTACTACGATGCCTTCGCGCGCCACATTCAAATTTTGGAAATTTCTTGTTAGAACCCCATATATTATTTACACTTTCTTACAAATAAAATATTATTAGAGATAATTTACCAATTACTCACCCAGAGCATACATACGGAAGTACACATATACTGATAAATTATAAATTGATCAACGTAAAAACAAAGCGTCATGTTTTTATTGTTAGTCTTAAAGTAGAGACCACTTAAGTGAATTGATAACTTCAGTTCAGTGTTCGCGTAAATAATCTATACAATAAAAATATTGACCTATAAGTTAGATAGTATAGTAAAAATTAATGCATAACAAGGCTATATATGTATGTATGTAATATTGTACAATGTAGAAGACATAAAGAAGTTATAATAGTCTTTATTGATAAATTAATTCAAGTTACATATATGGGCGGGCATGGATTGGGCACCAATCACCTGCTGTATAATTTCGGGCGGATGTAATCTCACCACAACACGTTACATAGCATGCACCACAGTAAACAGTAAACATTTATATACATATACTATATACATTTAAAAATAAATCACTAAAAAGTTATAGAAACTATTAGGTATATACATATATTATATATAAAAAAAGCAAAATTAATTGGGTAACGAAGAATGACAAACACATTTTATGAACTCTAGCCTAGACAAATGACCTGATTTTAATCGATTTATACAATTTTCCAAACATTTTAATTTGTTTTTCACTTGCCTATCCTTTATTTTATTAGGAATATGTAAACTTTGTATTTTGATGTCAGTGTCAACTTGGAATTCTTTCAATTTTTCGATAAACACATATATAGACGGATGCGTACTATAAAAAGATGCATTAAATCTGGAATGGAACCACTCGCACGTATTTGTAGTGCGAGTATTCGAGGCAACTTCTTCCGCCCATATATTCGTAGGAAATGTAGCATTTTCCTCTATATACGTTTCTAACAAATAATCGGCGTATTTATCTAACAGGCTATTGTCTGGTTTATAAGCTATCAAATCGAAAACAAAGCAGTCCGCAACATGTTCTGGTTGTAGATAAGTCATACCAAAGGTAAGTTTCAACCAATTTCCTATTTCTGAATTATTTTTATAATGTTCACTTAATCCAAGGAACTGAATTTTTCTGTACCATGCTTGATTTAGGTGAAATCTACAGCCACTGATTTTTACACTGGGCCAAACATGAATTATTGCGGTATGTATTGCTTTTTGAAAATCAACATAGATCTCGCTAGGTTCGAAAAATGAATTAAATGATTCAAAAATGTTAGATTTCAACAACAAAAAAAGTATTTTATATGTGGTCCAACTTTTGTTTGGCAACAAGCAATACAGTAGTGGGACATAGTGTCCATTCTGAAGAAGTCCATGGATGGTAAAAAATTGTAGAAAGTATTTCGTACAATATGAGAATGTGCCGTACATATACAAAGTATTCATTTTAGACAAGGCACGAATATTGGCTTCACATGTAAATACGATAATGTTATGTTCTGCACTATTTATAAACAAAAAGTTTTCACCTTTCGCGGTTTTAATTTTAGGAGAATATAGATTTACAACTTCATGCACTTCGTTTATATTTGCAGGTAGGCGACTAGGAAATATTTTCCGACGGCAGTTATACATATTTCTTCGTACATAATTGACATCATTGGTTGTAACAGACTCTGGCATATTGGCACTAAGGACTCTTCGAATAATCTTTGAAGGCTTTTCCAATAAATCTTCTTCTGCTTTTCGCTTGCACAAATTTGTAAGCACTTCCCTGTTTGTTTTTTGCTCATCTACTTCATGGTTATGAACTATATCACTCCTCGATATTGTAAGCTCAGGACCAACAGTAAATACTTTAGCATTACGCTTTCTTCTTTGGACACATCTCCAGAAAACTTCTCCGCTTTTCAATTCTTTTTCTTTAAAATACGTAAAATTCTCAAAAAGAAGTAAATCTTTACCCCGTATACTTTTTACTAACGTAGCTAACATCTTATAAATCGAATACTTATATTAAATTATTATCACAATAAACAACACCAATTGTAAGTACTAACCTCTTCTGTTGAGCAAAAGAAACTAACTTGTGAAACCGTAATAACTTTGCAAGAACATTAACATTAAATAGACATTAGTTAATATTAGTACTGGAAATTCCCAAATTACGGTATATATTGCTTTTATTACCTGAACTCTGTTAGTGGTGAAAATACCTGCCGGATTATGAGATTATTCTATCGATGCAGGTAGAGGGTAACATTTGGTGGTGAGATTACCTCCGCCGATAATTTCTACACATGAATTGGGCACCGAGCTCCGAAAAGGTAATTTTAAAATACATGAATTGGGCACCGGACTTCTAATTACTGTTTATTTTGCTTATTAATTAATCTGTAATATTCTTTTAGTAGATTTTCGGGGTTAAATAAATATGTACCCGATTACACATAAAACAAATTTTATTTAGTCAACTAGGTACACATTTTAAAAAAATAAGTCAAATATAAAAATATATGGAAAAAGTTTATAAATGCATATATACATACAGGTATTATAAAATAATATAAAATATAAATTTTATCTCTTATAAAACTATCCTACGCATTTTACATATCGCCGCCTATCAATTTCCCCCAGGGAATACTGAGCCTTGTTTCAGGATCCTTAATTCTGTTCATTTCATTAAGGCTTTGTAATTTAATGTAAGTGTCCGTTTGAACGTTATACAGAACCCTTAAGAAATTATTGACAGAAGGCTGCGACTTATAAAAGCATTCACTAAATTTAGAATGGAATGATTCACAGCAGTTTGTTGTTCTCTCCATGCTTGGTGTAAAACTGGCCCATATATCGGGTGGAAACACAGCATTTTCTCCAATGTACGTGGAATTCATATAATCGGAAAAACAAACAATTCTATGATCGTCAGGTTTAATAGACATAAGGTTAAAAACAAAACAATCGGAAACTTCGCAAGGATTCAAAAATTGTAGTCCGAAAATATAATTCAGCCATTTTCCAACTTCACTGCTGCTTTTCTTATATTCGGCAGCTAAACCAATTTCCTGGATTTTCCGGAACCAGCTTTGTGCTAAATGAAAGCGACATCCTACTAAACGTGTTTTGGGCCAAACTGTTTGAATAGCGTTGTGAATGCTTTGTTCAAAGTCGATAACAAAATGCTGAGGACTGAAATTTAAATTTTCTTCCAAACATTTTAATTTAATTATTTCAAATGCCTCTTTGTGTGTTTTGGCTCGTTTGTCTGGTAAAACGCAGAATACAAGGGGAACGTAGTGGCCATTTACCATTACATGTATAGTAAATAATTGAAGAAAATAATTTAAACAATACTCGAAAGTCCCGTCCACATAAACAGTTTGAGAATCACGCAAAGCACGGAGGTTTGTTTTACACGAAAACACAATTATTTTGTGTTGATCACTGGTTGCTGTCACAAAATTTTCTCCTCTTATAGTGTTGCACTCTCTTGTTTTCAAGAATTCTATAGTTTCTGCAGCATTCTTTGGTAGAGCTGACTGCACCTTTGACCTTTCTCTATATATGTCAATTCTTCGACAGCCTTTCTTTTGGATGTAGTACTAACTGGAATAGAACAGCAAAACTTAGCAACAATTACAATTCAATCCAATAAATTACCTTACCTATTTGTCGGTTTACTTTCTTCAAATCGGCTTCGTGAGTGTGATTTACCTCACTTTTTGATATAATGTTTTCATCACCAAGTGTCCACACTTTCGCTTTACATGTTCTAACACTGCACCGCCAAAACTTTTCATTCGTACTTTTTAGAATTTCTATAAAAGTAAATTTGAAGTTATCAACCACCAACAGTTGTTTTCCACGTTCACTCTCTATTATTCTAGATTCCATGTTGTATGACACAACGTTAACCGCATGAAATATCGTATTGAACTAAAATTAATAACAGGAAGGTATTTATAAGGGATAGTGCGCTAATGGTTTTATCCTCTAATTTTATAATCCTCTAATGACCGATTTAATTGTAGTGCCCAATTCATGTGTTACCCCAGGTAGCGAAATGGTATCCGTAATTAGAGATTACGGATAGTGCCCAATTCATGCACGCCCCATATATACCCAGCCGCTCACGGAAGTTTGGCTAACTAGGAATATCGAGAAAAAATAACTATAAAAAGATGTGAAGTTCTAATTTAAAATTTAATATTTAAGTAATTCTGTAAGTCTAAAAATAACTTAAAGCGTAATTCTATTAAATATTTTGAGTACCTGCGTTTTACACAATATATTATATTTTGTTTTATATATGCAGTTTTAAAGGCGAGCAATATTTTAATGGTCTATTGTACCGCGGTAAACCGTACAATATAAGAACATAATACATAACGATTAAAAATTCATTTTTATTTTTACCGAAACAAAATATAATGAATTAACTATTATCAGAATAATTGAAACATACATGAGTAGGTAAAACCCAACCAGTTTTGTATAATACAAAGGTATTTTTAATAATATAAAATATTATTAAAAAATCTGGTGTGAAGAACACAAATACAGGTTCACTATTAATATTTTTTGTGAACGTGTCCGAACATATCCCTCCCCAGAGACGCAGATACGTATTTCGCCTTTCTACAGGCTCATCGGTCGTCGTTGGTATGTGGACACATTGATTATGTGTACAGGGCGAGGTACTTCGGCTGTCTGACAACAGGCAGCGCTGAATTTATTTCTACACTCGGTCTGGATAATTTCTATGATATGGCGATGTGGTTCTTTTTTGTGAATGTGTCTGAAGATATCCTTTCTCAAGCAGGGGCGTACCGATGAGCCTGTAGAAAGGCGAAATACGTATCTGCGCCTCTGGGGAGGGATATGTTCGGACACGTTCACAAAAAATATTAATAGTGAACCTGTATTTGTGTTCTTCACACCAGATTTTTTAATAATATTTTATATTATTAAAAATGCCTTTGAATTAACTATTAACTATTCCATTAGACATAAAGAAAGAAAAGTATCAATGTTTTATCTTTAATTATCTTACATTTATTTCGTCTGATGTGGACGTATTACATGTCTGTAAACATTTTTTATGAATGCAATTAATTGACTCGGTTTGTCTAAATAGATCGGCTGTTAAAATGTTTAATACCTACTCATTAAAATTGATTTTTATAGGACCATTATTATTATGATTATGAGTAATGTAATAATTAATAGTAGTTAAATTTTGCTAATTAATATTTAACAGGTATGCATGTATGTACTGTACAAAATACAAATAGAATATTGTAGGTAAGATTGATATCCGATTACGAAATTCGCAATAAAATCATCAATACAACACTGAAAAACACATCGAAAAATGATTGCCTGGAAGCAATTTTGTGGTAATATTAAAACAGTGTTTTCTTGTAAAATCGTATCTACTCTACATGTCAACGGTTTATTAAATTAAATAACAAAATTTGTAAAAAAATAATACTGCTTATATATGGTATAATAAACAAATAAATAATTTATTATAATAAAATAAAAAATAATTAGCTAATATTTTAAAATATAAAATAAATTCTGGTTATAAAATAAGTAGCCTTAACTTTAAATTCAGTGCTCAAAGAGACCACCTTCTTGAGCTAAGCAAGACCCCAGAAGATTATAAAACGACGTTTTGATATTATTTAATGTTTCTACCGTAATTTCTTGGAATAACTATGGAATTTCTTCTTGAAATTCTTATAAATTGCATGGTTACCATTTATTAAATTTTTTATATATCCTCAAAGAAAAATAACATGCAGGTAAGTCAGGTGACCATGCAGAATAACAAATTGGGCCATGCGAACCGATTCAACGATTTGGAAAAATATTGTTTAATTGTTTAAAAAGTTTTGCTGTGCGGGTATTATGGGTTAGGCATCTTGTTGGTACCAGTTGCCTTCAATATTACTATATTGCTTGAATCGCAGTAATAATTTGATTTGGTAATACAGTAAGATCTCGTTAAAGTGAAAATGTATATTACGTGAATATCTCAGTACTGTGAATATTTTCTAAATAGTCTTAATGTTTAAGTAATCTGGGGTTTCCCATGTCTTTATGATATAAAAACACGCCACAGTGTTCAATGAATGCTTTTATGTTGTGTTTTGTTAACTGCCGGGAAATGACAAAAGTTAGAGCAAAGTGTTTGCCTTTACCTGAAAAAGGCAAACTAATAGAAAATTATGAGAAAGGTTTGAGTGTGACTGCTATTTCTATGCAGATGGTTTCTTAAACAACGCCAAAATACATTCTAGTTACTGCTGAAATAATTCGGCAAAATACATTCTAGTTACTGCTGAAATAATTCGGCAAAAGGCTCTATTTTTTTATGAAAGACTGGATCAAAGTACAGATAATTTTAATGCCAGATATGGGTGGCTCCAACGTTTTAAAAAGCGCTTCGGAATTCAACATCTAAAAATTACAAGAGAAGAATTATTATTTCAGCCACATCTAGTGGATTTCTTCTAAACAACAATTGAGACAAAAAATTGCGAAATTTGATTTAAATGAATATCAAATCTGGAATGCTGACAAGACTAGGGTTATTCTAGAAACTTTTGCCTGATAAGACCTATGTATCACTTGCTGAAAAAATGCTCCAATAACATTCCTTGATTGTACAAATGCGGCTGGCTCGCACAAATTAAAGCCGCACGTAATTGGAAAAGCAAAACAGCCTAAATGCTTTCTAAACTTTTCCCTAATCCAGTTGTCTACAAGAACAACGCAAATGCTTGGACAACTAAAAACATTGAGACAAGACTGTTTTTTTTTACCAGTTCGTTCCTGAGGTCCAAACAAAAACAAATGCCGTAGTTTATTTTAATAATTTTTGCTTAGAGCTTTCTTACATAGTAAAAACAGAATATGCCATCCTTCTGCTTGATAACGCTTCTTCTCATCCCTCGAGAGAAGAACTAATAATAACTGATGGCAAAATATTTGCTATGTTTATGTCTCCTAACGTAACACCATTGATACAGCCTATAGATCAGAATATCCTACAACTCGCTAAGCTCCATTATAGAAAAAGTTTACTGGATTTCTATAATATCCAGTACAGAAAATATTCAGGAAGCTCGTTAAAAATCTGTCGTTAAAGGATGCCTTAATGAATCTAGCCGCTGCATGGAATAAATTGGAACAATCTGTAATTGCTACATATTGCTGTTGGCATAACATATTATCAAAATTCTCTGCCCTTAAGCGTTTTACAATGAAAATGGAATGAAGAGACTGCCGACATATCTGAAACAATCAGTTTATTGAATAATCTTGAAAGTGAACCAACCGTAGACCAATATACAAAGACGCATGTTGAAGAATGGAATAAAGTCACAGTTACGTACGAAAACGAAAATGAAGATGATGAAGACGATAAATTATTGTAACTTGAAATGCGTAAAATACTGCATTCAGATGCCACAAAAGCATTAGATATGGTGTTATACTGGGCGCAAGCAAACAGTTTGGATGCTGAAGACATTATAAACTTAAAACTATTGCAAGATAAAGCAGACTAGCAAACTAGACCTGTACATTAACCTTCTGAGGATACCACATTAGTGCGGAAATAGTTTTTCTCAAATTCATCCTAGACCAATATCTAAATAGTCGGATTATGTCTACTGTGTAAGTGAAATGACGATTCGTCTGTGTGTACTATATTTTTAAAAAATTCTGGGAATGTATTACATTCATCACTCATAATTTCACAGAACTGCATACGCCGAAGAAAATCATCTTCAAAAATGTATTATGAAGTACTATATACATATAAATCATTTATGTTTCTTTTTAATTTTACAAAGACTTACGTGATTTGCCTTAAATTATGCTGCAATTTGTAGTGATGATAATGTCTGATTTTACCAAAGCGCATATGTTAATTTCTAAATCATTAATAACATTTCTTGAACCGAAAATAAATCGCGACCCCACTAAGGAATTTCCGCTGTAATAGTATTCTAGCATCTGTGCCTCTTTAATTTAGTCACCTTATTAGATTTAACCAATGAATTTCTATGGTTTTCAAAGAGAAGAAAAAAAAAATTTTAAATATCTCTCTTTCAAACCGATAGGAACTTAACTGGATTACGATATAAATTATGCCCAGCTATTGATGCAACATGACAGAATAAACGAGAAAAATTCAGTACACAGTTTCTGCATATGTTACATAGTGGTATCGATAAATCTGTAAAGGAAATTGGACGCACCCGTATTTATTATATAAATAAAATTATATTATTATATTATGTACATATAAACCTTAAAATGTTAATATTGCAATATTAAAAGAACAAATAAAAGAAAATATTAAATTTGATCATAACTTATAACTGACATTATTACAATTCACAACAATCATAAGACTTGAGAATTATCTTGAACATAAATAAAAATATTTTTTAGTATAGGCCATAGTTTTAATGGTGTGTTGAAACGTTACAATAAATTACTAGCGTATTCAATGAAATGAGGTAATGGTCGGATTATTCGAAGGACGTTCAAGTTATATAAATAGAAATGATTTTAAAAGGTGCTTTCTAACAGTCCTACTAACGAGAGATGGTCAGCTTTTTTACATTTTTAAAACTAAAAATGAGTCAGAACTCTATGAAATAATCACAAAAGCATATACACATTCTTTATAATTACAACTGTAATGTTTTGCATTTTAAATAAGCATGTGTTGGTGTAATTTTATTATTTTCTTATGTACATTTGTTTTACGTGCATTTTCATTCTTATACGAGGTAGTATCCAAAAGTACTAGAAATGCAGCGATAAATAAAATTGCAGAGTATTTGGATTTCGTTCGTTTCATTACCTTCCGTTACTTTCAAAATACAGTAGCGTCGCGATAAGGTGAACTAATTCAGACAAGTCCGGTTCATTTTATCGAAGGTGTTCACTTTAATGAGGTTGTTTAAAAAACGACAACAAAATATAAATTATATTATACATACTATGTATATTTCTAGTGTTTAAGTATTATATGGATATAACCTATTGTAAAGTTTGTCTTTCGGGTTCTTAAATAAAACTAACAATAACTTTAGACACACACACTATATTAATATTTAAAACGTATAACAATATAAAACTAACTATTAACAACAATAAGTACATTTATGTATTCTATATTTATGTAACTATATTTATGTGTTCTGCGCGAGACTGTAGGATTCAATGAATGTTCATCCCTTCTTCGACGCGGCTTTTATATCGGTGAATACTCCTTCTAGAGCCTTCACGTAGGCCTCGCGAAAACATCCAGAGGGATGACGCATCTCGCGTCAGCGGATGAGTCATTACACTATTAACCATGTAATGCACATGTGTTTATTATATGTATACATAGCATACTTACGACTACTAAACTGTATCGAAGAAATAAGTTAATTTTGTTTGTTTCGTTTTATATTGTGTACTTCGTAGTATAGCTGCTTCTTGCAACCGTTTAAGCACCAAAATATCGTTAATATTATGAATATTTCTTTCTGCCCAGATCAGACACGTATCAAATGCTTTACAGGCTTCCGAATGTGATGGAATAGTAACTGGAGTTTCTGTAACCACGTTGTCCTCCTCACTGCTAATTTGTTCAAAATCATTGTCTTGTGTATCTGCTTGTAGATCTTCATTCCAATCCAAAACTTCTGTAGCAGTGTAATTTACCTGAAATGCAGTTTTGGAGATGGACTTTTTTTACATGAATGCAAAAACATGAAGTGACTTACATTTGGAGCTATCATATCCAACATTCCAAGTGTCTGTTGAACATCACTTGTTTATTTCACGTGGGTGATATCTTTCTCTTATGGTACTTAATGGAATGTCATCTTCATCTGGCTCATCAAACTCCAAAACAGTTTTCCAACATTTGACAATGGTTTCCATTGAAACTTTTTCCCAGGCGTTCAGTAAATTCAATATAGCATCTTTTAAAGTCAAATTTTTTATGAGGCCCTTGACATCACCTGAATCATTTCTTATTATTGTTGATAAAAGAAAACTTCTATAATGTAACTTGGTAAGTCTGATTACGTTTTGATCCATTGGTTGAAGCAATGGCGTTACATTGGGAGGGAAAAACAGTGTTATTATTTTTCCATCGTCACTTTTTAATTGATCTTCTGAAGGATGAGAAGGGGCATTATCGATAAGAAGAATTGCTTTTTCATCTAAATGTTTTTGCTTCAAAAATTTTCTCACCTACAAGTTCATTAATTTGTATTAAAGCAAAAATAAATAAACAGAATGAGGAACATTTTACCTGTAGTACAAAAGATTTGTGAAGCCAATTTTTAAAAATTTTGGTAGTCATCCACGCATTTTTAGAGTGGTCATAGTCTACTGGCAATACATAATATCTGAAACTTCGGGGGTTTTTGCAGTTCCAATTACGAAAGGTTTCAACTTATGTCGTCCCGAAGCATTAGTACATGCGACAAATGTCACTCTTGCTTTTTCAGTTTTTCGACCAGGAGCAATTTTTTCATCTGAAGCCACGAATGTTTTATCAGGCAGCAGTTTCCAAAATAAGCCGGTTTCATCGGCGTTGTATATTTGATCACGTGAAATGCCCAATTCATCAATTTTTTGCTTCAAAATTTTCTTGAAAGGGTCAACTGCGACGACATTTGATGAAAGTTTTTCACCCGAAATTTTCAAGTGTCGAATGCCGTATCTCTTCTTAAAATTCTGCAACCAGCCTTGACTACTAGCAAAAGTTGTATTTTCTTCAAAGGTCTCGTGCAGTTTTTTCGCCTTTTCTTTTAGCATTGCACCAGAAATCGGTAAGTTTTTACTTCGTTGTTTCAGAAACCATCTATACAAAGCAGTTTCCATTTTGGGATTTTCTGCTCGTTTCATTCCGACATATGTATTTGACAGAGCTTTTAGAATTTTTTGTTAATTTTTTCTAATGCCGCATATAGTGGATTTGGCAACTCCATATTCACGTGAAAGCGAACTTACACTTCTACCATCATTAAGTTGTTTTATTATTTCACCTTTCGCACTTAATGTTAAAGTCTTCATTGTTCTTAGTACACTTTACTAACTACACAATAACTCAACAAAATACACGAGTAGAATGCAGGCGTTCAATCACAAACACGTTGTACTAACATAATTAGGGGGTTCCCCGATCGAGTCACTAAATATAGGAGTACAAATCTACAATATGTAACTGGTTCATCTTATTGAGTTGGCTGTTGGGCTGTTGTTCACCTTATAGAATACTGTGTATAAAAATTTATTTGTTCACCTTACCGAACTGTTCCTCTTATGGGGCATTCACCTTATCGCGACTCTACTGTAGTTCCATTAAGAGTGCGAACAACGATTCCAGCGCCTCTGGCACAAAAGAAATGTATTCTGGAGGTCTAGTTTTGTTAATGTGTTAAATAATCAAATGTTCACGTTGTTGTTGTTGTTCGTGACACGATACAACTTCAATCTCTTCAACTTGATTTTCACCAAAGCATTTTTAATAATATCGAAAAAATTATTAAAAATCGAGTGTGAAAAACACAATCCTAGATCATATTTGTATGAAAATTGCTGTTTTTCTTTTTGCTTTATACAAATGGTTAGGTTTTACACACTCAAGTATGATTAAAATTGATTTTGTTGATTTTCATCTTTGAAAAGAGAAAAACGTTGCTAGCAGCCAAATGAGGCGACTACACTAGATGAGAAGCAACGCCCACGTTATTTTTTGCCAGAAACTGTTGTATCAGGAAAGCGATATGGGGGGCCTCGCGTTATAAATTGGAAAGCTCAGAAGTTTTTAGAGGTTTCTTTCTCATATTTTCTCTTCGCCATCTTAAGACGTCACGAGAATTTCACAGACTATGTTCTCATATTACAGAAAGAGCTACAGTCACACAATCGTTTATATAATCAGTAAGCAATATACGCCTTCAGATAAATTGAACGAAATGCAAATATATAGAAATTAAAGGCGGTCAGAAGAGTACGTTAAAAGAGACATTAAAAGTACATAACAATGGTGGAAAGGTCTTGACCTTTGAGAAGGTAGAAAATTATATGTACTTCGGAGTTTGGTAGACGACAAAAAATGTAGCGAGGCCACAGAGATAGACTTAGGACTGGCAAAAAGTAATAGATGTGCAGGAGGGTTAAACAGAATACACAAGAGGTCTCAAAAAAAAAATAAAATAGGATTATACAAGTTGGTATCTAGACTAACTCTGACATACGGCTGCAAATTGTGGATAATGACTAAGAAAATACAGAATAAACTAGAGGACTGGGAGAGAAAGATATTTAGGAGGATTTCTGAGGGAAGAGGATGGAAAAAAGATGGGAGAGTTGAACGAATGAAGAAATTGACAATGTGTATGGAGAAGCTTCCATGACACACTTCATAAAAATGCGGCGACTCCAGTGTCTATTTTGAAAAAGTAGAAGAGAGGTTTATTAAAAATATTGTATTGAAGGTACCTGATAGAAAGAGAAGTAGCGGTAGACCGGGTAGAAAATGGGGGATGCTGTTGTAGAAGATATGGAAGCGAAGAGACTCAGGAATTGGAGTTTACTGGCAAGCGATATGAAGAAATGGAGTAACATTAGCAATCGGCCTAGAATTAATTAGTTGGCGACTTAAGTTCTGGTTTTACTCAAAAATGTATATATTTAAAACAATCTTACATGTTTCGGCAAGTGATGCCTTTCTCAAAGAATATAAAATATAAATGACAGTATATTAATGTCATACTTATACAATTGTAGTTGTCGTGGATAAAATTATTCAAAGACACATCTAATAATAAATTATGCCTTAGTATTCAAAAAATAGTTAAACAACAAAAACGGAGACTGGCAAGGCATGAGTTATTATTAGGTATGCGCCTGTGGAGCAGCTTAAAATGTTAAGCTGTCGGTATTCGCCTTAAACGAGAAGGAAAACCACGAAAACCTACTCGGACAGCCAGTCAGGGATCCAAACACTGACCTGTCAGCATGATAAGTAAATGTACAGATATTTAAATAAAACATAAGATATATATTTATATAACAGCAACATATATTATGATGGTAAATTGCAGATCGTTACATAATTAAGTTCTAGTATATACTGCTTAAATTTTTTATATCACTTCTGTTGTTAATTGAATTTTTTTCTTGTTTAATACCAATCATTTCTTTAATTTCCCTTTTCATTGTGTGCTGTTCTTTATCAATTATCTGTGTGTTTTCAAAATCGAAATGGTGATCGCGTTGAAGTTTGTGTGTAAATAAAGCAGTTTTGTCTGTTTTAGAGTAATTGTGGACTTGTATTCTTTTGTATAAATATCGTTTAGTTTGGCCTATGTAGTAACTATCGCAATCGCGACATGGTATTTTATAGATGATATGTGTTTCTCGATTTTTTCTATTTTAGGTTTTAGTTTTGAAAATAGATGTTTATTAGTATTATTAAGTTTATATGTTGCAGCTATATCATATTTTTTTAAAGTGTATGTAATTTTTTCTGATAATTGTGGAACATATGGAATCGTGATATATTTTGTTTCATTGTTTAAATTGTTATTGGCGTCTGCAGTGTTGTATATTTGGTGGATTATTTTTTTAATTGTTTGGTCTACAAGTTGTGGTGGATAGTTGTTATCTGTTAAGATCGTTTTAATTTTCTTGATGTTATCTTTTCTGTATTGAGTATGTGATAGTTTTACTGCTCTATCAGTCAGATTATTTATAATCATTTTATTGAATACTGTAGGTGCATTTGAGTGGTAATTCATATATCAAAAAGAAGCTGTGGGTTTATTATACCAATTTGTATAAATAGTAGCCTGTATATCATAGCTTAAAGAAATATCAAGAAAATTAATACTGTTATTAATTTCTTCTTCAATAGTGAATTAATTTGTTGTGACAATTGTTGAATTTATTTAAAAGGTAGTTTATTTTATTTGTCGGAATACATGTTATGATGTCATCTACATATCTCTTACATAATAATAACTCATGCCTTGCCATTCTCCGTGTTTGTTGTCTAACTATTTTTTGAATACTAAAGCATAATTTATTATTATTAAACTGGATGTACCTTTGAATAATTTTATCCATGATAACTACAATTGTATAAGTATGACATTAATATACTGTCATTTATATTTTATATTCTTTGAGAAAGGCATCACTTGCCGAAATATGTCAGATTGTTTTAAATATATGCATTTTTTAGTAAAACCAGACCTTAATTCGCCAACTAATTAAAACTACCATAACATACAAAGGTCACGAAATAATTATCTTTATATATATATATATATATATATATATATATATATATATACATATATATATATATGAAGATAAATATTTCTGGACCTTTTTGTTTTACTTTAGTATGTATACAGATTAACTGAAGTAACGGTGGAAATTGCGAAGCGTATTGTACACACTAGCACACGCATATCTACACGTACATGCGACTCTAATGTCCGTGGGTGTAGCTTAGTTACAATCGTGGGTATACATTCGTCACTATTTAGTATGTGTTTAGTACGGCAGAATGAAAGTGTTGATGTACAGATTTGTTTTGAGGAATTTCAGCCGCTATTATAATAATTAATGTATGTATGCGTTAACATTGAACTGAAACAAAACTCTTTAAAAATTGTAACTAAAATAAAATTATTAATGAAAACTAAATAAAATTCTTATTAAAAAAACGAAACAAAATTCTAAATGAAATGTACAAAATTTATTTTAGTTTCTCGCCAGAGTTTGCTCAGACGCACGCATCGAGATGCGAACAACGAATGTCATCCCCGCTCTCCACATATCCCACTACATGAGTGAAAGCGTCCCTACCAGTATTCTTGAAAATTGTTACACATATACGTATATGTATATGTGTGAATTTGATGCTAAATATCTACTTTTAACTACGCCAATCTGTATATTTAAAATAATCTCTTACATGTTTCGGTATATATTATCTTTATCAAAGAATTATAAACGACATTAATATCCTGTCATTTATAATTGTTTGATAAAGGTCATTTGTCATGAAGACAGCGATGGATGTTCTAGCGATCGCGATGTTGACATTAGTCAATGAGTCTAGATGACTTTTGTAATGTAGTAAGGTGAAAGTAATGTGAAAGTATCTTTTCAACAGCAGGTACTGATGATTCTATAGTAAGATGAAATACATGTCTGCATGTCTGCAAAGATATTTTCACACAAATATGAACTTGTATTGTGTTCTCAGCACGCGGTTTTTAATAATATTTTTACATTATTAAATAGTATATTAGAATTTAAAAAATATAATAGTATTCAATTTCATGGCATACTTTTGATAGGTTCTGTTGTCAGGTAACGTAATAATAAATAGTGATTTTTTCTGACACATTACTAAATTATCATCATCATCATAGAAATTCTAATGTAACAATTATTATTCATTCCAAAAGCGAATATACATATTTTGTATTAAAACGTTGTCTTGTTATTTACTTAAGAAATATTTGTGAATAGTTTTATTATAATTTTATTTACTTATTTAAATAACACTGAAGTTACATAAATACTGAAATGACATTATCTAGCCGGGAAGGTGACATAAACTAGCCGGTAAATTGCTATTACCTACCTCGGTATGAATAGCGCGTTTTCTAACCGGTTCGAAGGTTAGAAATATTCAGTTTACTAACCGATCGTGAGTAAAATCTTTTGTTTTATTTATTTAATGTTTTTATTAAATTAGTTTTACAATCTGTTCAAACAAATATGAAATTCAAAAACTTATACATTCATTACTCAGAGAAATACACATTTTCTAAACCTAAACAACTTCATTAAAGACGGATGCGTGCAGTAAGACAAGGATAGCGTTTTGACTATGTTCATTAAATCTAACATTTGTTTGTTTTCATATATCTTGGATACTCTTAACGGTAATTGTAATCACTTTTCCATTTCCTACTTTAACTGTCAAATTAAAATACTTTTACTATGCTACAACGCAACTGGCTTATTAAAATGAAATGAAGTGCTTCCGGTAGACGTCTGCGGAATCTTTTATTACATTGACAACGATGTTTTCCGTGCTGAGATTCATAAACAAACGAAGAAGAAAGAGTAAATTACGTTTCAACAAATAAATTACTGTCGGTTTATTGATGTTTAGAAGCATTTGGGATCGATATATACTATGGAATTTATTTTCAGAGTTTCGCGTAAAATTAATAAACGTGTAAAAATAGTATTTTTACTATTGCTTTATCCTTTTCAATAAGTTTAACTTATACAAAGTCTTATATGCCGATTTTAGCGAAGACACGCTAATTTCGGTAGACATTTAAAAGAAAGGATGCCATATGTCGTACTTAAACTGACAATTTTCAAATATTTACTTTTTATTTTAAAATGATTTACACATGTTACTTGTAACTAGAAACGTATACATAAGAATAGTTATTGAAATTTAACACACCAGGAAGCATCGTGTTGTTATAATCTCCTTTTTACGTAGATGTTTGACTGAACTTTTGGTTTTGCTCCATTATAATTACCCTTTTAAAGACATATTTGGAGAAACCTTTTCCTTACGTTTATTACAATGGGTATCGTTCTAATGAGTTTAATGCCACGTCGGGTGTTCCACAAGGTTCCAATCTGGGTCCACCTTTGTTTGTCTTATTGATCAACGATCTTTTATTGAAAATTAATTTCCCCAGTTGGTTTTTACGGATGATATAATGATCTATTACGAATTCTATACTATTAATCAGGGACTGAAACCATGAAAAAAATGGGTTCAGGTTCGGATTCGGGTTAATCAAAATAAAAAGTTCAGGTTCGGGTTCGGTTCAGGGTTCGGGTTCAAAGTTTAAAAAAACTACATGTGTTTTATTAGTAGAAAATTTATTTTTCAAAGAAATTTTCGTTTAATTTTACAATTAATATATTTTTCAAGTTTTCTTCTTTTAAATTTGTTCTTTGTGGGGATAAAATGAATTTCAAGGCTGAAAAGGCCCTCTCGACGCTTACTTGCGTAGCAGGTACTGCGAATATAATCTGAGCCGGTTGATACAATAATGACGTTTCCGTTTTATGTTGCTCCCAAAATAGTAAAATGTTTTTTTCTTTTCCCAGTCTTGGATATTTTTCATATATATCAAATTCATTTTTAACTAAATTATCAATCGAAGCGGTGACATTTATTTGAAGAATTTGATTTATAAAACCTTTCCTTCTTTTTTAGAACTTGTTCGAGCATTTCTTCATCATCATCTGAAGAAAAAGATATTGATTCTCTCACAAAATTCTCTTTTTCTCTTTCCATTTGTAAATTTTTCAAAATTTTTATTGTTTTCAAAATATGTTTTTTAGCATTTTCAACATCTTCGGGACTTAGAATGACCTTAAATCTGATATCTAGATATACTGCTGCAATCAAAAGTGGATTGTTAATAAAGTTGTTTTCTCTTTTTATAATATTTAAATATAATTCTTTTGAAAATGATTTTGTTTTGTCATCTTTTGTTAGCTCCAATTTAAAAGTAAGCCAGATTCTATAAAAATCGCCTAAATTCATCTGTTCTTCTTGTAGTTTCAGCGTTATTTTTTTAACAGGTGCAAAAGCTTCTACGAATTCTTCACAAATATTCCAAGTACTATCAGTCATAGTTAATTCAGCATCCAGCAATTCCGAACAAAAACTTATGTATTCCAATAAGGCTTGAACCATGTCATAACTGGAATTCCATCTATTTTGACAGTCTAGTACGGCTTTTTTCAAGTTTAGCTTCTTAGCTAAAGAAGAAATATTTGGTGTTCGCAATTTTTTGCAAATGGCTCTGCATTGATCAAGAATTTTCTTAAAAGGAGGACTAGATATTGTGTCGAGCACTGCCAACTGGAAACTATGAGCAACACATCTGAAATGAATAATATTTGGGTGTGAATGTGCTAATGTTTCTGCTCCTTCCAGTTCAATATAAGAAAGCGCATTTGCTTCAGCTGCATCAAATTCATCTTCCATGTCAAAGTTTTCATACTCGTCTTTTAATAATTCAGCAGCTTTGGTCATATTTTTTCCGTTATCTGATGTAATTGAATATACTTGCTGCAGTTGTATGTCGTAACAATCAAGAACGCTGATGATAAGATTTTTTATGTAGGCTCCTGTCTGACGATTTTGAGCATCATGCATGTCCAAAGTTCGTAGTTTTATTTTTCCGTCAAAAATATATTGAATATTTATCCCTACAATACATCTACCAAGACGAGAAGCAGAATCAATTTTAATTGAAATAATTTTGTTTGATATTTCCAATTTAATTTTGTTTTTTATTTCCGTTGCTTTGTTGTTAACAAGATCACTTATATTATGACTAATTACTGATACTTTTAGTGCATTCATAATCGGATCGATTATTTCTTTCATGCCAGAATCTTCGAAGATTGTGAAAGGACGGCCATTAACGGTTACTAATTCTACGCATGAATCAATGAAACTTTGTTTGCAGGTTTTTATCTTGATAATATTTAAATACTGTTCAAGGGTATTTTCCTCCGCTCTTGCTCTTTTATTGGTGATCTGACTCAATTTAGATGTTGACGATTCATTTTGAGTGTTCTTAAATAGTTCAGGATGCTTCCGTTGTATATGCCGCCCAAGATTTGCCGTATGTTTACCTTTCATTTCATATTTGCATTCTGAGCATATAGATACATCTTTTCCTGCATCATAAACAAATAAATTTTTCGTAAATTTCGTAGACATCTCTGGGTTAGAAAAATCAAAAAAATTATTTAAATTTTTTAATTTGAATGTGAGCACTCACTTTACTAAAAACAATTTAAGAGTTGATTTTAACAACCCACGTTTACTTTAAGAATGTTAAAATATACTAATACACGGTTTGCGTCGCTACTATTTGCATTGGTTACAAGAAAATGTTTGCCTACTGATTTGTTTAACACAAATATTATGTTTGCACATAGCTCAAACAGAAAAAGGGGATTTCCCATTTTAGTCTAGTTTGTGTGAAGGTTACTGGTTACTTGTTCGCTACAAATAGTCGTTATTTTATTTTGATTTTGTTTTTAATTTTTTTTTTGCATGCAAGAAATGTAATGTTTTTTATTATTCTTCTATTAAATATTTCTCTATTTTTTTATATTTTTGAACCCGAACCTTGCTGAATTTTTGAGTTCAACGGGTGCGGGTTCAAAGTCTTTATAAACAGCGAACCTGAACCCGTTTGGGTTCAGGTTCGCGTTCAGTTTCAGTTCCTGCTATTAATGATGCTTAAAGTTTGCAGAGGAATCAAGATGCTATTCAAAATTCGTGTGATATATTTCACCTTAAAATAAGCTTCGATAAGTGCTGTATTATTACTTACTTATAGTGACAAAGAAGTGTACTCCGTTTTCGGTAAAATATAGAATCGCTAATAAAATTTTACCCAGGCTAATAGCGCCAACGAGCAGTGGTGTAGGTTCGACAACAAGTGGTGAGGCAGCGGTGGTGATACAACCTTCAGTATTACTTCGATTCTGTATAAGATCTGTTGTATATAATATACCATATACTCTGGCGGTCATTACGATCAAAAAATGTTATATGACCTATAGGTGAGTTCCTCTTTGTTTCGTAGATATCGTTGGAATTTAAATTTAAAAAAATGAGAAAAGAAAGTTTATTCATAAATTGATAGACAATTAACACAAAATTACAGTAACTATTCAAAATGAGAACCGCCATTTTCTAAACAAGCAGCTATTTTTCGTGTCATAGAATGATGCCAATTCATTCTTTAGAGAATTAGTAGCTTCAACTATATGGTCAGACAACTCTTCGCGTGTATCTGGTTTACCATTACTATACACACGAGATTTGAGGCAATCCCACAAAAAAAATCTAAAGGCGACAAATCAGGTGACCGAGCTGGCCAATGTACAGAACCACCTCGTCCTATCCATCTTTCCGGAAAGTTTTCATTAAGAAACACCGTCACTTGTCTCCCAAAATGTGGTGGTGTCCCATCTTGCTGAAACCACATGCTACGACGAGCTTCCAAAGGAATATCTTCCAAGGAATTCGGCAATTCTTCTTCCAAAAAGTGAAGGAAAGTTTCTGCATTAAGACATTCTTGATTAAAATGAGGTCAAATTAGATGATTATTTAACAAGCCGCACCGCACGTTGACGGAAAAACGATGTTGATGGTTAACTACGATTGTTTCGTGTAGGTTTTGATCCGCCCAGATATGAGAATTACGTGTGTTGTTTATACCATTCCTTGTAAATTGGGCCTCATCTGTAAGAAGTATGTGTGGAAGAAGCTCCAAATTATTTTGTAATCACTGGCAATACCGTACTCGATTTTCTAAATCTCCAGGAAGTAAATGCTGGACTGCAAACGACAGAGATAAAGCCCATTAAGGTGCAGAATTCTCCGTTGTATGAGATATTCTACGAATACTTGTAAAAGGACTTCGTTCAACTTCATTTAAAACTACTTCAGAGTTTCCAAATCCATATTTTTCTAGACGATTTGGGAAAGATCCTGTGTCTCTTAAACAGCTAAAAACGTTTGAAAATGTTGTGTGGTGAGGAACAATCCGATCTGGATATCGCCTGATGTACTACACAGCTGCAGCATGTCCATTTCCATTGCAAAAACCATATAAGAAAACCATATTAGCATATTCTGCATTAGTAAAACGCGGCATAACGATACGTTATAATAATCATACGTTAATACGTCAAGGCTCACTAAATTAGAGGAATTCACCTATAGGTCATATACCATTTTTTGATCGTAATGACCGCCAGAGTATATGGTATAAATTTGTCGGTCGAGTCGTGGAACACCCTGTATATATATTTATATATATATTTCGTCGAATGCTTTCGCGGTCGTTTATTGAAGCCTTTCACCTTTTTCAAAAATAAAAAAGGTGAAAGTGATGTTACCGAAACGTCAGGAAGAAAGATGTCCTTCTTAGGACGAAATCATCCAAACGCGACGAAATACCCAGGAGAACAACGCTTCATATATAACGTGTGTTCATTTGAAAAGTCAATCTATGTTACTTTGAAATTTTAATAGAATAAGACGCAAATATATTAGTATGAGTTTGTTGTTCCGTAAACGTAAATCCAAATGACATTTGATAATGTCAATCACAAATATCAGTTAGTGCATAAAATAATCGTGCGTCGATTCTGGTTTAAATAAATTGCTTCTCATTTTTAAAATGGCTTTCACTTTAGAACATAAAATTTTTTTAGTCCAGGCTTATTTTCGAAGTGGTAATAAAATTGATGGTTTATGGGTTTATTTAGTTCAAGATTGCATGGTAGAATTTCAAATAGAGTTTCCACATTTTGTAATAGATTATATACAATTTAAGAATACTTTGGATAGAACTTTAAAACTTTTTTCTGAAACTGGTAGTCTCTTAAGAAAATCAGGCAGCGGAGCAGTTAAGAAACGTACACCTCAAGTTGTCAATCGTGTTGAAGAAATAATGGAAAATGGACCACAAACATCTGTTCGACATTTGAGCCAACAAATAAACCTTTCTGTTGCTACAACTCACAAGTTATTAAAAAGATATGCAACTTTATCCATACCGTGTCACAGCAGTACAAGAATTGTTAGAAATTTATTACCCACGTAGACTATAGTTTTGTAATTGGTTTGTAAATATGAACAATAATGGAGAACTTTCGCAAAGAGTCATCTTTACTGATGAAGCATGGTTTTATAAAACGGGATACCTAAATTCACAAAATACAAGAATTTGGAGTAGTGAAAATCCACATGTAATTAATGAAGAATCGCTACATCCAGAGAAAATTGGTGTTTGGGCAGCGATAAGCCAGAGGCGAATCATTGGATCAATATTTTTTCAGGGAACGTTAACTGCTCAAAGATACCGTACGGAAATTTTACAACCATTTGTCAACAGTTGCATGATGATGAACTTCAAAATGCATATTTCCAACAAGACGAAGCACCTTGTCACTGTACTGCAGAATCTTTGGATTATTTAAGAGAATTTTTTTGATGAGCGTATAATTAGTCGAAATACTGAAATTGCCTGGCCTGCACGTTCATGCGATTTAACACCTTGCGACTTCTTTTTATGACCTTATCTAAAAAATAACATATTTCGAACACCTATATTGAATTTGAATGATATGCTACAGAGAATCGAACAGAAATGCATGGAAATTAGTAACAATCCAGTAATGTTGCAGAATATCATCAGAAATTTTGAACGGAGGATTTTAAAGTGCATTGATCTTGAAAGACAACATTTTCAACATTTGTTATAGTTTTCAATAAATACCTATTATTTGTTATTTATTCGTATATATGAAACTGTCAAAATATACGACTTCGTAGGTTAAGTAGTAAATTTTAATTTACGACATACTTCTAAAAGTAAATCAGTAAATTCAGTAAATCACATGCTACTAGATTGACTTTTCAAATGAACACTTGTTATATATATATAGATATATTTCTTGACATTTGTATATTATACTTGATTTAGATATTCGGCGATTTAAGGCCTGTTTTACTTTAATATGTGTATATTTAAAATAATTTCTTACATGTTTCGGTAAATATTACCTTTATCAAAAAATTATAAATGACAATAGCTTAATGTAAACTTTTACATTAACATGTACGTCAGATTATGAGTTTGGCAAGAAACAGCCATTGGCAGTAGATTAACTGCCGAAACGTCGTTTTACCTAAATCCAACAAACTACAAATAACCCAATTGTAGATATACTTTTAACATATTTGCATTAATCTGTATTCACAAATACTTGATGTGTTTACACATCGATATTCTATTTTTTGGTACTTCAAAATGTAATTAAATAAACCACGAAACATTGTGGAAAATAACGGCTTTTCATTATAATATTTTTTTTATGAATAATTAAAAAATTGTATATTAAGAACGATACGCCCCAATAAACTAATAACCAGAATAACGGAACATGTAATTAAAAACATATCTCAGCTTGGAGTTTTGTAAATAGTGTATAAATAGTATATACTAATAGTTTTAATAATTTTTCAAAATACTCTTCGTAATTTTCAATATAATTCTTCATACGATAAAATTAATTAGTAAAAATATGTTTCCACTTTTCCTAGGGCAGTAGCACAAGGTTCACGTCACGCAGTTCTTAACTCATTATCGTTGGCAAAATATCGATTGTTCAACTGATTTAGTACGTACGGAAAAAAAATTCATAATGTGCAAGCGATACGGAGAATTATATAATATTGCACACCTGACGCCTCAATAAACTGTTGCGTAAGGTCTACGTGCAGTAGTTTTTTTTATAGAGAAATTAGATATTTATTTTTAGTGAAGAACGCAATTAAATCTTACAAAAGTTGAAGTAGACTGTCTTCAGCATACGAGGAGAACACTGAAAATTTTTAGCAAATCAAACAAGGGTTAGTTTTAAAAAAATTAAATGATTTTATTTTTTTTAAAAATATTCCCCTCTAGCATCAAATCATTTTGCATTCGATGAAATCAGTCCTTAAAGTAATGTAGAAATGTATCCAACCACTTAATAGATTTAATTCTTACACACACTAAATTCAAATCTAAGTTCTCCGTTAACAATTCCCAGGAATTAATTAACAACATTTCAAACTTGCAATTACCAAACAAATGTAAACTCATTTCTTTTGATGTGTCGAATTTGTTCACTAGTATCCCACCCCAGGAGGTAACAGATTTAATTACTTTACAACTAGAACGTAGAAACACGAACATTGTCACAAAGACCGAAATTTTACAGCTCTTAGAAACGTGCTTGGAACAAAATTATTTTCAATTTAAAAAGAAATTTTATAAACAAACAGAGGGTCTAGCAATGGGAAACCCACTAAGCCCCTTATTAGCGGAAATTTTCATGAATAATTTAGAAACTATAATTAGTACACATCCCTTGTTTGGTAATTATGTATATTGGTTTAGGTATGTTGATGACATATTAATTTGCTTTAACGGTTCAGATAGACAATTAAAAACTTTACATAATTATATCAACACTATTCACCCCAAAATAAATTTTACTATAGAATCAGAAATAAATAAAAGCATTAATTTTCTAGATTTAACCAGATCACACAAAACTAATAAACATCAGTTCGCTATATACCATAAACCAACACATACAGATACCACAATACACGCTAATTCTTTTCATCCTATAACACACAAATTATCAGTATACCAATCAATGGTATATAGATTAATTCATGTACCTATGAGTAAAAGTAATTTCGACCTTGAACTAAATAGAATATACACAATAGCATTAAACAATGGTTACTCTATAAATATTGTCAATAACATCCTAAATAGCCAACAAAAATCTAAAACCCTTTCCTTAGTTTATCCAAAATTAAAATGCAAGATAATTAATTCAATCACTTACTTAGGAAAAATTTCGGAAAAAATTGGTACTTTCATTAAGAAACTTAATAACGAACATATATAATTTAAAACAGACAATACTATACAGAACATTATTAAAAACAACAAAGATAAAATAGACAAAGAATCAAACTCTGGTGTATATAAGTTAACATGCGAAGATTGCAATAAGGTATACATAGGACAAACGGGGAGGACATTCAAAATTAGGATGAAAGAACACGACAGAAGCCATAAAGAAAAGAAAACAGATTCAACTTTCGCAAGTCATTGTATAGATATCAATCATAGATTTAATATAGATTTCAAAATTTTACACATTCAAGAAAAAAGTAAAAAACTTAACCTGTTAGAAAACTTAGAAATTAATAGATACAATAGTTTGGGATTAGCTTTAAATGACCAACTAGATTTAAACAACTCCCCTCTACTAAATTTAAGATTGTAAAAATTTTTCCACCACCATTTCCCCAATAGTTTTCACATAAATATTCAAACTTGTATTGTACATATTCAGTATTTCATCCACCTGATGAAGCCATTGTATGGCGAAACAATATTGTAGTGGTATTTACAATAAAAGAATTTTTGAAACTAGAAGTTTAATTACTTATTTCTTAGCGTTAAAGTAATGATACCACTCTTCCGGAGACACTCCAGAAGTTAGGATTTTATAATGTTCGACTGCTTTATATGATGACGTAGAAATGATTCCACATATTTTATCTTTAATTTTTGGAAATAACTTTTCATTTCCAAAAATTAAAGATAAAAAATCACAATTTCATTAATTGATGTTGCAGACAGGTAATTATTGATGTACTTAATAGGAATAACACACTTGGGTATATTTCACAAATTTTATTATATTTCGGCTGTTATGTCATTCACAAAGAGTTAAGTTAAGAAACTCCTTGAGAATGGCATAACAGCCGACATATATGTGTTACAGAAATATAATAAAATTTGTGAAATATAGCCAAGTGTGTTATTCCTTCCAAGTACATCAATAAAGAATCACAAGATGGTTTTCTGCGCCATTTAATGCATTGTTCTTTTTGACCAGGAATCCATCGACAATGACGTTTTCTCACGTCCAACTGTTGATGTAAAATGTTTTAGGTTTTACGCATACCAATGCCCAATATCGTCTGAATAAATTCATATGATATCCGCCGATCTTCCTTCAAGCATTGATCGAACAGGGGGAATATTCTCATTAGTAACATTAGTATGTTTAACTTAAATTATAAAATAAATATTGAGATCCAGTGTCTTTCGGTGTGAGTGAAGATAAAAAAGTAAGTACTCTTGGTTTATTATTTATTTATATAATGTCTTTATTATACACTGTTTTAATACACCGAAGTAAAATATTAATTCGAAACAAAATTTTATTAATTTCATATAAATGTGTATATGTGAGTCAACCTCGTTTTTATTTAAGCAAAAGAAAACACAATAACTTTTTTATACAGTTTTAATACATCGAAGTATTTCAAATTTCAAATACAGTAAATGCAAAAAAAGAACATGAGAAAATAAAAATACATTCTAAGTTTTTTTTTAATAATCTAATTACATACATTTTAGATTTTATTTTTTATCCGTATCATCGAGAACGTTTCATAATCTAGAAAAACCGTCTTACATTTTTTTTGTATCTAACATAATAACAGCACCGTTCGTGATAGTATATCTCTAGATATTAATAACACTGGCCTACAACCATTTTGGTGCTGGAGATTTTAGACCCGATTTTAAGTATGTCTTACATGGCGATATCAAAAATGTTACCCGTTTTCTTCTGTCAGCTCTAGTTCCCGAGAAAAAAAAACACAATTCACGAAAAAATATATATTTTTTCTATTTTGCGTTCGAAATGAACTCATTATGAAATCCAAAACAGTATCGAAATGAGCTTCATTTCGATACACTTTTTTTCATTTTTCAATGTAGGCGTTGTTCGAATACATAAATAAATATCATTGCTGTCATTTGATTTTAAGAATTTATGTACATTTGACAGATATGATATATGTCCGTATTTTACACAAACAACGTATGTTGTATACAATTGACAACAACATATATATGTTTCTATGTCACTCATGTTTATATTTTTAAATGAAATATCAAGTAATGTTAACGAAAATTAATAAATAATATGTAATATAATATACTTCGCGGATAGCAAGATTTAAATTTGAAAATGTCAAGTATCAATGTGACCAACTGCATGCTTTATATAAAAATTAAACTCTGAACTTTCAAATTAAATAATTCCAATTTAAGCAATTTATTAATGTAGAAAACGCAAAATAGAAAAAATAGTATAAAAAACTCGTTTCATAAGGCCTTTTGCCGCACTCGCCGCTTTCGCGGCTCGTTTTCTAATCTGATCTCGTGCGGCAAAATGGTGCCTTATGAAACTTGTTTTTTAATATACTATTATTGACATTAAACATCAAGAAATTGTCTTTTGAGTGATTTTCTAGAATGAAACTAACTCGGGCAATCTCGCATGATTCCCCAGCAATAGTCAGCCATCATATTACTGTCCCACCTTCCTTGGTTTCTATTCTCCATTGTTTTTAGGTCTTGGTGGAAACGTTCCCCTTGTTCTTCGCTTAGATCTCCTAAATTGTGTTGGAAATGATGTAGATGACTATTGTAGTGTAATTTTATACTCATATTACAGCCTAAATCTTTGAATCGCACCAGCATTTCCTCTACTAGTTCTACATAGTTGTCAGCCTTATGATTTCCGAGGAAATTTTGTACAACTGCTACAAAAATTGCCAGGCAAGCCTCTCCACATCATTCATACAAGTCTCAAAATTAGTTGTGTCTTTCATCAATTTACGTATTTGAGGTCCATCAAAGATACCTGCTTTTAGTTTTTCAGTACTTAAACCAGGAAATTTGTGAGAAATAAACTGGAAACATTGACCATTTCTATCGAGAGCCTTAACAAATTGCTTCATTAGCCCTAATTTTATATGCAATGGCGGAAGAATGATTTTTTCTCTTGAACCTAAGGGTTCATTTATACCATTTCTTTCCCCAACAACAAGAGCATCTCTCACAGGCCAATTTTTTGCAGTCCAATGACGTGATTTACCTCGACTGTCCCAGAGACAAATAAAACATGGGTATTTAGTATAACCACTCTGTTGACCCAATAAAAAATTAACCATCTTCAAGTCGACGCAGATCACCCAGTTATGTTCAATATATTTTATTTTGTGTAAAAGATTTGAAATTACCTCATATTCTTTTTTACACATGTTGAGTGAGCAATTGGAACGGGAGCATATTTATTTCCATTATGTAGAAGAACTGCTTTTAGACTTTGTTTACTACTGTCAATAAAGAGACGCCATTCATTGGGCTGATAGATCGTTAAACCCATGAAAGCCAGCAACCACTCACATTACAGCAATACACAAAATTTTCATGAGATGAAAAAAACTTGAATAACTTTCCCTCTCTCGTGCGATATGTAGACACTTGAACATCTGAGGAAAGACAATTTTTTTCTTTTAATCTTGACGCTAGTAACTCAGCTCGTTCCTTCGAAAGATCTAAGTCTCTGATGAGGTCACTAAGCTCATTCTGCGAAAATGGCTTAGGATCTGATGTTTTTCCGCAGTATTGAAAGTCATCATCTACTTGGGAAGAAATAGGTATTTTAGCTTCATCCTCCTGAGATTGCTGCACTACCTGGTGAAAAGTTGGTATTGGAACATTTTCTGAATGAGGAACAGGTCTTTGTACTGAAGAAATATTGAGATATTGCCATTTATGGCGATTGTTTTTGTTGATGCCCACTATATTAATCATACAAAAGTAACAGTCGTCATAATTGTTTTTTTGTTCTCGTCATATCATAGGCACTCCAAACTTCAAAGACTTACGTTTCCCTCTCTCCCATTGTCGCAAATGTTCAACGCATATTTTACAAACACTATGAGGCACCCACACTTTATCTTGGTGTAGAATTTCAATACCGAAGTAAGCAAAATGCAAACGACGCACTGTGTTTGTAATCGATTTACACGCTGATTTTTCAGTATGTATTCACCACAAACATAACAAAATATATCAGGATCGTTAACACAACGTCTGGACGTACTAGCCATAATGAAATAGTAACACAAACTTCATCGATGATATTGTAATAATGACTAGTTACGAACAAGACCATAACAAGACCGACAACAATTCACAATGAGGGTAGTAGGTAAACTAGAGCTGATGAGTTAAAATGACGTATGTCAATATACTGTACATTACCTACTTTATCGACAATTCAAACAAACAGAGCTGCACCAAAAAAAAAAAAATTTTTTGTAGGCCTGTGTAATGTTTCGCATGCGGGAACCAATTCGTTAGTCACGCCTCTGCTTTCGCTCCGAATTGGTCCACTCTATTCATCACTAAGAAAAAACTGATCTCTTTCGAATTCATTGTATCAATTATAAATCGTTGCTTTAGATGGAGCTTTTTCGCTAAATGCATTTCTAAACCGATCTTCACATTGTTTAAGCGTTAATGGCGATTTCAAATCGTAAAAGAAACAAAGCTCGGTATATTTCCGGGCTATGTTTCTTTCTCTAGTCAAATTCATTTTTGGGTGAACACAAAATCTTTAAATTATGATAATTAACAAACTGACAAACTATACCGCAACCAAATGTAAAAAAAAAAAAGCAAATTTCATTTTTTTAGGCCAATCTAAATTATTTCAGTATTTCCCTCGCATCACTTAATTGCAACAGTTTTTTATTATAATTTTAACAATTTCCGAAAAATACCCCGGCTGATGGATAACGTACTGGCTTATCATGTTGATGACTCCGGGATCGAATCGAAAGCTTGTTGTTCGAGAAAGTTTTCTTTCTCATTTAAGGCGAATGCCGACAACCAAATATCTGGCACAGGCGTAATAATAACTCGTCGCATGCTAATGCTAATTGGAGTTAAGGTGTTGGCGGATGCTTAGGCACGAAATATTGTTATTATTTTTGTAATACGACGATCGTCACTTTTTTAATAAATTATGCCAATTTTACTATTGTTGGTGGTTCTTCTTCTTCAAATATCTAAACTTAATTTCTGGATTTTGACAGTGTATTATGATAATAAATTCGTGTTAGTTACCTGTGACAAAAGAATTTAAAGCAGAATATTCATCTGAAACAAACTTTTCAATAATTTTACGATACCATTAAATTCGTATTACATTCCATTTTCTTTTCTTACCGTCGAGCCCCGGTATACTATATTTCAGTTACGAATTTTATATTTCGTTCAACGCGTACTGTATCGCCCGCTGATTTTAATATTTTGTAACCGTATCGCCCTCCTAGCGTATCCGATTGTATCCGGTGTGTAGGTTATTCGAACAGAGACCGTTAACGAATCCAGTTGAGAGTTGTAGTGTATGTATCTTCGATGAAGAGGAAGTTTAAAATTCACGAATACTACGACATTGAGTATTAATCGCCTATGCAGATCTTATCTGTAGTAGCAGGCGACTTCAATGTAGATTTCAGTATTATGACGAAGGACGCGATTCGTATGAGCAATTTATTTGTAACTTATGTGCTACATAAAATATTTAGTGAGCCTTCCAGAGTATCAAAAAACTCCAAGACATGCACAGATAATATTTTTATATCGGAGGGTATAAACAAAACATTTTCTGAGACCTTTAATCCTCATCTGTCTGACCATTTTTGTCAGAGAATATCCTTAGTAATTAAGGACGAAGTTGAAACACTAAAGCTGACCAAGGTAAACACCAGACAAATGAATGAGATTAATTCTTGCACGTTTGTGAACAAGCTTTTAAATGTAAATTGGAGTGCACTGTATACTATTGACGACATACAGGAACGTTTCAAATGCTTTTTTGCTCTCTACTGGGATATTTTTGATGAATCATTTCATGAGGTAGTAAAAAATATTAGTAGCAACTACAACAATATGTCGTGGTATACCGAGGAAATTAAAGAAATGAGAAATGTTCTTGATAGCGTTGAAGTAATAAGTAGAGCTACAGGCGAGAAGGAAGCTAGTGAATTATATAGGCACTTAAAAAAGTAATACAAAGAACAGATAATCCTGAGCAAGAAAAGGATGAACTCAAATTACATTCAAAGATCTAAAAATAGGTCTAGAGCAGTGTGGAATATAATAAATAGAGAAGTGGGAAATAATAAGCGTGATGGGAATGTTTTGTCAAATATTACACCTGATGAGTTTAACTCTTTCTTTGATGATATTGGCAATGATTCAGTTAGGTCAATTGGGGGTCCAAATTTAGCTCCTTCTTAAGAATTAACAGTAATGTTGCTCTGTAGAATATCACTTCTCTCTCTGTGTGTATTTTTTGTCATTGAACTAACTCAACGTTGGCCAGGGTGTACCCCGAGGAGGTAACCCACATTTACACCCGGTTATTGCTTTAATAAGTTATCATAGCTAAACACTGTCCTTGTGCTTGCAATTAACACATCCACTTCTGGATAACCTCTACGAATAGTTTCCGCCACAAGATGTAAAACATGGATTTTACATGTAACGTATAAGAAGTTACAACAGTAGATTGTTGGTTTCTAGAAAGTTTAAATTTTTCCAATGTGTTTAACACAAGTTTTGATATTACTACGGCAGTACATTTTTCTAGTCTTTTATTAGCTAATAATATTGAAGATGACAATTGATGTGGTTCCATTGTAAGCACCGTATTATGTTGTGACCACACTTAACAGCAGCTTTTTATTTTTCAATTCTGATTTAACTCTATTTTCAATACGTTCACAAGTAAATGGTACACAATTTTGTAAGGTTTTCCGACTAGATAATATACAGTTCGCGTACTTAATCCAGAATTAGACAAATGATTCTTTGTTTAATAAAGCAAACGGTAAATTACACAAAATAAGTGTTACACATAAATCGAATCGAAATTACTCATTCAATCGTATGCCAGTTTTTTTTTTTAAATTGTGCTTTGCACTATTCACGTGTTGTGTATGGTCTCTTTTTGTCCAGCACATTAGAGATATAACGCTAAATGAACATTTGATTTTTGCACCATCGTAAATTAAATTCCGTAGATCTTTAATAAACTTATTCACTGCGTCTGAAAATGGTCGTTTTCTTCAACTACGTAACTGCGACATTATTACTTACAACGTACAGAGGTCTACACGTCCGAAGGAATGTAAGTAGGTAGTGTCAAGTGCACTTACTAAGTATAGTTGTGTTCATTGATAATCAGTTTATACAAGATGTAATTAATAAATTTAAACTATATTCAAGATGCGAATTCCAAATTTAACAGCAATATTTCCGCATAGATCGAACTAGATTATGATACAACGCAATAATAGCTATGGCATAGCTGAAATCACGAGTTTGGCGTTATATAAAGTCACATATTCTGTTCGCTTTGAATATGAAATTGTCAATATGCGTAAAGTTACTGCAGAATCGATCATAACTCCCAAATCTTTGATAACTACCACTCACTCCAGTAAGCAGTCGTCGATAAAATATGAGTATTTCGTGAATTCTTCTCTATACTTAGTAAAGCAGATAGTTTTACATTTTTTTGATAATTTATAACATATTGTTGTCCTTACACTACAAGGAAATGATATTGTAGACGAATATAATCATCTTGGGAGGATATCGGAAAGTAAAGTTTTAGGTCATCAACAAACAAAATAAAATTGCTAGTTTACATAGTGCTTAATATTACTTAATAAAAGGTAAGAACAGGATGGGACCCAAATGATTACCTTGCGGAACACCGGAACGCACTATAAATGGATGAGATTTACTGACAGTAAAGTTTTCGACAGAAAAGACAGAGTCAGCCGATAATTCCGTCGGCTACTAATGTCCAAAGTAACAAGTGATTATCCGCTCTACCTATAGAAATAACAAGTGTTCATTTGAAAAGTCAATCTAGTAGCATGTGATTTACTGAAGTACCTCGCCCCGTCCACATAACCAATGTGAAGTAACGACGCCCTTCCAAAGGTGGCACAGCCATCTCTCTAGATACTGCATTTTGTTTGTGTCTTCACTCATACTACGGACTAACCGCATGTGTAATGTATCAGAACAATTGAAACATACATGAGTAGGTAAACCCCACCAGTTTTGTATAATACAAAGGTATTTTTAATAATATAAAATATTATTAAAAATCTGGTGTGAAGAACACAAATACAGGTTCACTATTAATATTTTTGTGAACGTGTCCGAACATATCCCTTCCCTGAAGATATCCTTTCTCCAGCAGGGGCATACCGATGAGCCTGTAGAAAGGCGAAATACGTATCTACGTCTCTGGGGAGGGATATGTTCGGACACGTTCACAAAAATATTAATAGTGAACCTGTATTTGTGTTCTTCACACCAGATTTTTAATAATATTTTATATTATTAAAAATACCTTTATATTATACAAAACTGGTGGGGTTTACCTACTCCTGTATGTTTCAATTATTCTGATACATTACACATGCGGTTAGGCCGTAGTATGAGTGAAGACACAAACAAAATGCAGTTTCTAGAGAGATGGCTGTGCCACCTTTCGAAGGGCGTCGTTACTTCACATTGGTTATGTGGACGGGGCGAGGTACTTCGGCTGTCTGACAACAGGCAGCGCTGAATTTACTTCTACGCTCGGTCTGGATAATTTCTGTGATGTGGCAATGTGGTTCTTTTTTGTGAATGTGTCTGTAGATATCCTTTCTCCAGCAGGGGCGTACCGATGAGCCTGTAGAAAGGCGAAATACGTATCTACGTCTCTGGGGAGGGATATGTTCGGACAGGTTCACAAAAATATTAATAGTGAACCTGTATTTGTGTTCTTCACACCAGATTTTTAATAATATTTTATATTATTAAAAATACCTTTGTAAAATTTACTACTTAACCTACGAAGTCGTATATTAGTTTCATACATACAAATAAATAACAAATAATAGGTATTCATTGAAAACTATAACAAATGTTGAAAATGCTGTCCTTCAAGATCAATGCATTTTAAAATCCTCCGTTTAAAATTTCTGATGATATTCTGCAACATTACTGGATTGTTATTAATTTCCATGCATTTCTGTTCGATTCCCTGTAGCATATCATTCAAATTCAATGTAGGTGTTCGAAATATGTTATTTTTTAGGAAAGGGCACAAAAAGAAGTCGCAAGGTGTTAAATCGCATGAACGTGCAGGCCAGGCAATTTCAGTATTTCGACTAATTATACGCTCATCAAAAAATTCTCTTAAATAATCCAAAGATTCTGCAGTACAGTGACAAGGTGCTCTGTCTTGTTGGAAATATGCATTTTGTAGTTCATCATCATGCAACTGATTGACAAATGGTTGTAAAATTTCCGTACGGTACCTTTGAGCAGTTAACGTTCCCTGAAAAAAGATTGGTCCGATGATTCGCCTTTGGCTTATCGCTGCCCAAACACCAATTTTCTCTGGATGTAGCGATTCTTCATTAATTACATGTGGATTTTCACTACTCCAAATTCTTGTATTTTGTGAATTTAGGTATCCCGTTTTATAAAACTATGCTTCATCAGTAAAGATGACTCTTTGCGAAAGTTCTCCATTATTGTTCATATTTACAAACCAATTACAAAACTGTAGTCTACGTGGGTAATCAATTTCTAACAATTCTTGTACTGCTGTGACACGGTATGGATAAAGTTGCATATCTTTTTTTAATAACTTGTGAGTTGTACCAACAGAAAGGTTTATTTGTTGACTCAAATGTCGAACAGATGTTTGTGGTTCATTTTCCATTATTTCTTCAACACGATTGACAACTTGAGGTACGTTTCTTAACTGCTCCGCTGCCTGATTTTCTTAAGAGACTACCAGTTTCAGAAAAAAGTTTTAAAGTCTATCCAAAGTATTCTTAAATTGTATATAATCTATTACAAAATGTGTAAACTCAACTTGAAATTCCACCATGCAATCTTGAACTGAATAAACCCATAAACCATCAATTTTATTACCACTTCGAAAATAAGCCTGGACTAAAAAAATTTTATGTTCTAAAGTGAAAGCCATTTTAAAACTGAGAAGCAATTTATTTAAACCAGAATCGACGCACGATTATTTTATGCACTAACTGATATTTGTGATTGACATTATCAAATGTCATTTGGATTTACGTTCACGGAACAACAAACACATATTAATATATTTGCGTCTTATTCTATCAAAATTTCAAAGTAACATAGATTGACTTTTCAAATGAACACTTGTTATGTCGACGAATAATGCGAACAATTTATGTTAAACAATCCGCACATCTGCATTCAGAACCAAGGAGTACAGATAAAAATATTGTATAATTATATTATATTTTGAAAAGGAAATAAAAACGTTCAAATCCCATATAAATAGAAACATCATTTTGACTGACCTGTATAATAAAATCAATAATACAGCAATTGTTTTGTAAATTGGCATACAAATGAGATTTAATGTGTGATTTTAAAAAAACATATTGGAAAATTGTACCAAATTGTCCCGGACTGGACAGTTTGAAATTTGTTCAGTCCGGGCTCCACGTAACTGTAGATTTTGTGTATTACGTATACAGTTGGGTAGCAATTAGATTGAAAAATTGTTTCATATATTTGTTCTATTCTAAATTAAATCAAATAGCAACTCGTTAAAATAGCAATAATTTTGCTTTAAAATTAACTAGATTACAATACCGAGTGTCCCAAAAAAATGTATACACACTTTAATATCTTATTCTTCTAATTTATTTTTTCTGTTCTAGGTACAACCTACTTAAAATAATGGCTGATATTAGACTAGACTTTGAAAAACGTAAGTTTATTTTAAAGTGCTACCATAAGTATGAGAACTTAGTGGAAGTGCAAGGACGGTTTAGAAGGGAGTTTCGGAGAGATCCACCTACAAGACTCACCTTTATTTGCATTAGGGATAAGTTTGAAAAAGACGGGACTATTCAAGATGTCCACAAACAGCGTTCTGAGAGACCACGAATATTCACAAGCGCTGCAAGAGAAGAACTACTGGAAACTTATCGCGAAACTTCACGAAAATCTGTTCGGCAACCGGCGCGTGATGTAGACATATCAAAATCGAGTATTCATCGCATTTTGAAGCGCACAAAATGCAAGAGTTACATTCCAAGGTTAATCCACACCCTCAATAAAGATGATTATGATCCGAGGGTGGAGTTTTGCGAGGGGTACTTAGCAAATTGTGCAGAGCACGTACAGAGTTTTCGCACAAGATTATTTGGAGTGATGAGGCAATATTTAAATTAAACTGGTCGATCAATCGCCACAATTGCAGCTACTGGGCACCAGTGAACGCTCACGTTACAGAATAACATCATTTAAATTTACCAGGAGTTAGGGTATGGTGTGGATTGTCAGCGCGGGGTTTAATTGGACCATTCTCCTTTTATAACACTGTGACTGGTGCCGTTTACTTGAATTTGCTGCAGGAAAATGACCTGCCAATTATTCGTGAGCAGTTTGAGGATGAAGAGAACTATTATTTTAAGCAAAATGGAGCACCTCCCCACTATCATCATGATGTGAGAGCTTATCTCAATGAAAATCTGCCGAACAGATAGATTGGGCGAAGAGGTGCCATCGACTGGCCTCGGCGCTCTCAAGACCTCACGCCATTGAATTTTTTTTTTGTGTGGACTCATCAAAAATAAGGTTTATATGTCAAAACCGGCTACATTAGATCTATTGAAGGCGAAAATTGAAAGAGAAGGCAACGAAATTTCTAATGAAATGATTCGCCACGTTTGCGATTCCATTGCTTCGCGTTATCAGCAATGCTTGGATCAAAATAGGCATTAATTTGAATATTTGCGCTGACTAAATAAATTCTTCTTTAATTTGTACTTTTAATCTGTAATCCATCTAAATATATACTGTTTTTATAAGCACGTAAAGTGTGTATATATTTTTTTGGGACACTTTGTATATTAGGAGTATTATAATCCAAAATTATTAGCTTTAGAATTCACTAATTTAATCGATAATTTACGTATTCCTTTTTTTCACGTCCTGTACAAGCTAAACCATTTCCTGTTTGCACGCCTCTATAATTTATTATTAACTGTTTTTGAAAAGTCGTTCTTTCTTCTATCTCGAGTTGTAGTGCTCCTCCGGCCTTAAAGTATTCATGAAATGTTTTACAGACACGAAACCCTCCACCGAATATGGTGTAAAGGAACTCATTTCCTTGCATTCAATAGTTTTGCATAAGAAATACTCAGTTCAGCTTGAGATCTTTTGATTATTTAGACAATACACCGATTATTATATATAGCTTTCTTTTTTAATTAGATGTGACTAATAGATTAAGTCAGATGTGTTATTTTTAGATGTCCTGTATTTGATAGATCAGTGAGTCCTAAATACTTTTACATGCGAATACAACTGTAAATTGTGTAATGTAATTTCATCTGTTTACTATTTGTCGGCACTAATACGAGAAGTAAAGATAGATCTTAG
Source organism: Melolontha melolontha (assembly GCA_935421215.2). NCBI lineage: Eukaryota > Metazoa > Arthropoda > Insecta > Coleoptera > Scarabaeidae > Melolontha > Melolontha melolontha. The sequence continues at coordinate 149,538,155 of OW285238.1, forward strand.
ATAAAAATAAATAATAAAATGCGGTTTCAATACGTGGCAAATTTTGTAATTCCGTCAATAAATGTTGCACATGATAGGAACCGTATTTAAATTGAGTTACAATTTGTGTATCTATAAATTAAAATCGGGTGATTTTTTTATAAAAAAAAAAGATTATAAAAGAGAAGTGGTAGAAGAACAGGTAAAAAGTCCTCTTTTACCTGTAGTAGATTTTTATTTGATAGACACAGCATCTAATAATATGAGTACAATGTATTGAAAAAGACAGGAAAGAGTGTCTTTGTGTCTTCATTTAAGAAGTTCCAAATAAGCATGGTATTTACGTAAATCCAAGGGCTTTATAAAAGTTGGTTGATCGGTATAATCATATACAATATGCTGGTGATATGCCAGGTCGAGGAAGATATATACAACGATTGTAACGTAACATAAAAGAAGTCTTCTTAATTTATTTAGAAGAAAATCCGAATTAATCACATGATAAATACTACCTGAGCTGACAGAAATGTATGTAAAAGTCGATTTAAGTACATTTAGAGGGCAACTGATGTAAGTAAGAGTTTCTTAAGAAAATTTAAGATAATTTTGTTTTCAGAAAACAATTTTTTATTAATATTTAAATAAATTTGGGAGAATATGAATTGTTAAGTTTCGAAATTCCTGGCTTTCGACAAGGTCTTCCATTGTCGTCTAACAGAGTACTTTTCTACCTCTTTATAAAAACCGGATGATATACGAGGTGCATTCAAGTTCTAAGGCCTCCGATTTTTTTTCTCCAGACTGGAAAGATATAAAAGCATGCGCATTGTTTTAAAATGAGCGTGCGTCCGTTGTCAATACGTCACAGAGATAGCAGCACTGTACGGCAGATGGAATTGTAGCGACAGCGTCGAGAATGAGAACTGTTTTAGATACTTAAAATGGCTACGTTTTCCTCACTTGAACAGCGTCCAATCACTCGTTTTCTGAATTTGCGTGGTGTGACACCAATTGAAATTCATCGACAGTTGAAGGAGACCTGTGGTGATGAAGTTATGGATGTGTCGAAAGTGCGTTCGTGGGTGCGACAGTTTAATGAAGGCAGAATATCGTGTGACAACAAACCGAACAACCTCGGCACGCACAAGCCGGTCTGACGCCATGATCGAGAAAGTGGAGAGACTTGTTTTGGGGATCACCGAATGACAGTTGAACAGATCGCCTCCAGTGTTAGCATTTCCGTGGGTTCTGTGCACACAATCCTGCATGACGACCTGAAAATGCGAAAAGTGTCCTCCAGGTGGGTGCCACGAATGCTGACGGACGACCACAAGGCTGCTCGTGTGGCATGTTGCCAAGCAATGTTGACGCGCGACAAAGGCATGAATGGGACTTTCTTTTCGTCGATTGTGACAATGGATGAGACGTGGATGCCATTTTTCAATCCAGAAACAAAGCGCCAGTCAGCTCAATGGAAGCACACAGATTCACCGCCACCAAAAAAATTTCGGGTAACCGCCAGTGCTGAAAAAATGATGGTTTCCATGTTCTGGGACAGTGAGGGCGTAATCCTTACCCATTGTGCTCCAAAGGGCACTACGGTGACAGGTGCATCCTACGAAAATGTTTTGAAGAACAAGTTTCTTCCTGCACTGCAACAAAAACGCCCGGGAAAGGCTGCACGTGTGCTGATTCACCAAGACAACGCACTCGCACATCGGACTAACGTTACGCAACAGTTTCTTCGTGAAAACAATTTTAAAGTGATTTCTCATGCTCCCTACTCACCTGACCTGGCTCCTAGTGACTTTTAGCTGTTTCCAACAATGAAAGACACTGTCCGTGGCCGCACATTCACCAGCTGTGCTGCTATTGCCTCGATTGCAGCGATTTTCCAGTGGTCGAAACAGACTCCTAAAGAAGCCTTCGCCGCGGCCATAGAATCATGGCGTCGACGTTGTGAAAAATGTGTACGTCTGCAGGGAGATTACGTCGAGAAGTAACACCAGTTTCATAGTTTTCGGGTGAGTAGTTAGTTAGAAAAAAAATCGGAGGCCTTAGAACTTGAATGCACCTCGTATTTTCAACTAGCAAAAGCTGGGCATACATTGCTACACCACTCAAGCAAAGACTTTTCTGTTGTCTGATTCTGTAAACAATATTTGAAAGCACATTTTTTAAATCGACTCAAACGGTATTTTATTAAACTGGTTTGTGATACACGATATTTTTAGTTATTTCGTTTGTGGGTTCTCTTACTAATGAACATGCACCATATAATTGACTATGTGAAAAGTATGGATTTTCCAGATTTAATCCGCACACGATTGACTTTAAGCTTTGGTTTTCGTCACTAGAAAAGTAAGACAAACGTGGAACTGCAATCGTTTGAAAAAGCACGTTTATTTAATTTATTTGTCCGCCATCTATTGTACATTAATTATACTTTTACAGAAACCATCGCAGGCACGAAAATAACAATTTACAAGATTGATCGCAATCGGATGAACAATATTTGGGTCTATACAGAGTATACAGACACATATTCATTTTTAGATTCGTTTGAAAAAGCAGATTTTTTAAAATTTACTCGCGCGCCACCTATCGTACATTAGCTATACTTTCAGAGAAACTATTGCCTGCACGAAAACAACAATATACCAAAGTTTAATCGAAATCGGATGAAAGATTTTTTAAATTTATTCACGCGCCATCTATCGTCCATTACAAAAACCATCGCCGGCCCGAAGACAACAGTTTACCAAAGTTTCATTGCAATTGGATGAACGATATAGGAGCCTATATGGAACATACAAACACATTCATCTTTATATTCGTGTGAAAAAGCAATTTTTTTAATTTACTCGCACTCCATCTATCGTACATTAGTTATACTTTTACAGAAACCATGCACCGGCACGAAAACAACAGTTTTCCAAAGTTTCAACGCAATCAAATGAACGTATATCCATTTTTTATAACATATCACTAATATGTTCAAGTAGTCTGTCTATCAAATACGTAGAACACATATTTCATTGATGCATTTCTATGAGAACAACTTTTTAACTGTTCTTATAAGGCGAAGGTGCCGTAGTTCTATGATCGTCAATATCATCAACCAATACGGTCACTTGACAGACACAGGTCCCCTATAAATGTTTCCAGGTGTCTCTATCTCTTACAACTGCAACCCAATTTGTCGAAATCTCTTGTTTAAATGGCCTATCCATGAAGTAGGTGATCTCTTCCGTGGTTCCGCTTATTAGCTCCCGGTCTCCATCCAATATTATTTTTTATCTTCCATCTTTTATATTTCACTCTAATTCGTATGCCACGTTGGATGTAACGTATATCCATCGTATCTATTGAGATAATGGCTATACGTTCACGTCAATTCAATAGATTTTGTTACATCCAACGTGGCAAACTCTATTGAATTCTACTACGAAATACTACGCCCATACGACGCATGCGATTGGCTCAATATATCCAGCCAATAGCAGGCCACCATCTGAGCTGGTCCCCCCTGCATAAGTTGTGCCTGTCTCTGTCCTAGCATTCTTCAAGCTACTGCGCATTGACAAGCATCTAAGTATAGCTCTGAAGATGTCCCTTGCAACAATGGACGGAACGTTGGCAATTACGCCTAAGTCTACGAGATTTCTACCCGAAAGCCGAGATCTACAATTAGAAAACGACCGTGGAAACCTACACCTACTTTTAAAATATACATATTCGAAAAGTGCAGAAAATAAGCTTTCGAACGAAATATAATTTATTTATTTATTTATCACTTATGTTGGCCTGCATTTACATAGAATTAGCTATCGCTTTACGTACTGTTTCTTCTGATATTTTTGTTAAAGCTTCAAGATTACTGCGTTTCAGAAACTCCAAATTTGGATGACATTTATTACAGGTCATAACTTCGAGAACATCCTATAATCAATAGTCGATACAGTTTAGGCCAGATCCATCAGACATCCTGTCGAAAGTGTTATTATACTCGGGAAGGTTCTTTTCCATTTACATTTTGGTCGTTTTCGCTTTATGAGCGGGTGCCAAACCCTGTTGAAAAACATCTTCCTAGGAGACTCCACCAAACTACTACTGAGACCAAATGGCGACTATCTAGCGAACTTCGAGCACACGTGCTACCATTATATCGGTTAAACTTTTCCTCATTAGTAAAGATTTTCTTGTTCGATAATAAGATTTTGCGAAACCTTTTGCCGTAACGACTAACAACTTCTTCGCTCTTTAGGTTCTTACGGCCTTCAAGGCTGGTGTTAAAAGATTATGTTTACTCGTAAGCAAGCCTTCATGCTTAAATATTTCTCAATGATGCGAGAGATTCTTTTTGATAACCCGTGTATTCATTTCACGGGACAAAAGTAGTGGATTTCGAGTAATTTTCACACAAACATTTGCTACACTGTTTGACATACGGGCAGAGCGTGGACGAATGATACGAGGGTGATAAACGACATTAAAAAAGTGTCAGAAACGAATAATATTACAAAAGAAAAGCTAAAACAGTAGGTACTCTTTCCCACTTTGTACAATACAATGAATGATACGGTTATGGTATTCGAAACACTCCATAGTATAAAAAGTGTTCATTGATTGACTACCAAACAAGTACTGAAATATTATATTTATATACCTCCAACCATGGCTGCGGCAACTAATCAAATGTACTCAACAAATATATGAAAATGTTCTAAATTGTACTAAACTTTAGTTATTCTTTTTGCTGCCAACTGTAGAAATTGAAAATCTTGCTTTTGCTATGAAAGAGGAATACAAATTCGTAAAAATAATTTATTTTCATATTTAACCAAAAACGATAACAAAATAATAAAAAAGACATTACATTGCTGTCAACTGAATTATTATTTTTACATATTACATAGGTAAGTAACTAGATACACCCGAATGCACAAAAAAAAAACTGAAACCCAATAATTCTTTTATTTTTAACATGTCGGAAGGAGGTTGCCATTCACAACAAGTTGTAGTATGTATCATTTCCTTGGTTAGTAGTAAATTGTAGCATGTGATTATTTTTTCTTTTAATTAAATTTAATGATGAAAATATACGTTCAACACTTACACTACCATGCCGTAAACATAATATATTTTGTAAAAATACATACAAACTTGGAAATAATTTTTCACCAAGAACATTTTCGCAAGTACTTAATTCTTTTACTAATTCTTCCAAACCTAAATCTTTTTTGAAAGTATGTTTTAGCAATTCAGATAACATTCTCCATTCTGCATAAATATTTTCAAAGTCATGAGTTGACGCTTAATAGCTGTTAATGGTTAAACATAAACATTAGTTTGGGGACTTTAGCCTTTTGCAATTATAATAATGAGTCCCTTAGTTCATATACGAGGGGTCGTTTTTATATTCCCGGACTAGACATTTTTCAATTTTAATATAATTTTTCATTATAGTGTTTTATTATCATACATGCCTTGGTAACGACTTTGACAATTTACAAAACAATTGCAGGAGTATTAGTTCTAATATCTGTCAGTTTGTATTGTGACGTATCGAAATGCACAAACTTGAATATCGAGCAGTTAGAAAATTCTTGACAAAACAAGGAAAATCTCCAAAAATTATTCGTGAAGAAATGTTGACTGTATACTGGGATGATGGTCCTTCAAAGTCGACTATTTGCGAACGGTCAAAATTGTTTAAACATGGCCGAGAATCCCTGGATGATGATTCCCGTCCAGGTCGGCCTGTTGACGTGATCATCTCCGATATTATTGAAAAAAACAAGTGTTTGGTACAGAAGGATGCAAGATTAAAGAAGCGACAATTAGCAGCTTCATTAGGAGTTTAAAAAAGCAGGGTTTTCAGAATTCTACACTAATATCTTGGAATGACAAAAGTTAGTGCCAGATGGGTTCCGCGAGTGCTTTCGCCAATCCAAATGCGTGTGCGGATGGAGACGTGTGAACAATGTTTGGCGCTTTGTGGAGATGAACCAGGTTTGATTATCACTCGACTCGTCGCCGCAGATGAAACCTAGGTCCATCATTTTGACCCTGAATCAAAACGAGAATCAATGCAGTGGCATATTAAGGATTCTAGCCTCCCCAAGAAGTTTAAAGTCACCCCTTCCGCAGGAAAAATAATGGCAACGATTTTTTGGGATAGTCAGGGAATACTAATGATTTATTATCTACGCAAGGGAATACGGTAACAGGAAAGTATTACGCAAGATTAATACATCGCCCAAGAGATTCTATTAAAGTTAAAAGGCATGGAAAACTGACGCAACGTGTTCTGTTGCTTCACGATAATGCACCAGTCCACAAATCAAGACTTTCAAAAGCTGCCGTTGCCGAATGTGGCTTCACAGAAATAGACCATCCACCTTATAGCCCAGATCTCGCTCCGTGCGACTATTTTTTGTTTCCTAATCTCAAAAGAATTCTAAGGGGAATAAAATTTATGGACGAAGACGAACTTATAGCGGCCGTTGAAATGTATTTTGCAGACAAACCAAAGGAATCTTTTTATAATGGATTAGAGGTGTTATTAAAACGATGTAATACTCAAGGAGGGGCTATATTGAAAAATAAATTTTTATTGTTGTTCGAAACTTTTTTTTTCATGCCTAGTCTGGGAATATAAAAACGACCCCTCGTATGTCCCCTAAGCTGTAGATGGCGAAAATTCTATATTTTGGTGAGTTCTTTTAGAGGATTTCTGAAAACATATTTTTATATTCGTATTATGACAATATCTTAGAAATGTACTAAATTGAAGTAAATTGACCTCAAAATGTACTACGATAGCTAAAATGTACTAAATTTAGTACAATTGTACTAAAACGGCAGGGCTGCTCCAACGATACATACGTTTATACTGTTATGAAATTCTCTGACACATAATTTTACAAAATTCCACAATATTTATAGTATTTATGGGTACATAAAGAAATTTGAACTAAAACCGTTACAATTTAATAAATAAATCTTCTTCTGCATTAAGTGGTTTATGTACTGGAATTAACTCAAAAATATAATTCGTAATCGAACAAATGTGTGTATGACTTCAATCTATTTTCATGATCGCATCGTAACTTAATGTAATTTCTTTTTAAACAAAAACAGTATCTCTTGGCGAGCTTCTAAATTACATTATAGACAGTCGTAAAAATGTGACTAATGATATAAAAATAAAAATGTCATGTGCATAGAAAATTTTGATTTTGAAATATTTTTATGACTTCCAATAAAAAAAAATATAAAAGTTTGATCATAAAATCTAGTCTCCCTAGATGTAGGGTTGCTTTAAGTTATAAGAAATTCGATGGTGCATTATTACAAATACAAAAATATTACAAAATGAGTTAACGAAATTTTGTTATTAACAATAGATCGAGAAACGTTAGGAAATTTATAGCATTTTTTTCAATATCTGTGATGTGTGCCTTATACATATTAATAAATTTAACGATTGCTAGATTTTTAAAATCTGCCTACGTCAGAGAGAAAGTTAGCGGGATCAATTCTGTTACATATATACTATTGGTGATCTCATGTCAACGAGAAAACGAACGTTAATTGTGTGTCGAGCACGATTCTTAGTATTGGATGCTCTAAACAGGGCGAATATTATATCTGAAATGCTAAATATTTCAAAGCACTTTTCGCATTGTAAAGTTCTAATAAATAACAAATTGGAAATGAACCTAATCTTCGCTGTCTATAGATTTGAAAATATTGGAAGAATCGCTACCACAAAATCAGACAAACACAAAGATATTTAATACGCTCACACATCTGAATGTGCTATGAATTATGTATAGCATCGCTAGTGATAATTGTGACTTTATTCATAATTATTTTATTCCCATGGCGCCAATCAAGGACAAGGCAAAAATTCTTTTGCAGCGTCTTGTATTTAAATTCTCGGTATAATCAAGAACTTGGCTACAGAGAACAGTCACAAAATGGTTTCCATGCGGGTAAATCAGTAAAATTGGTCCTAGATATGTACCCTATGAAACTCTTTAATATGTTTCATTTAGATAATTCTCTTCCAAATTTAATCTTAAAATTTAATACGAATGGAGAGTTTCCCCGATATGGAATAAGTCTGAACATGATCGAATGGCAAGACCTCCTATTTCCCTTATAAACTATCAAAGAAATTCGAAATATTCTAGGTGTAATCACCCTGATGGGACAAATACGTAAAGATGATTTGTATTTATACACCCCAACCGACATTTTGGTGCAGGTGATTTTTTAACAGTTTCTCGGTAAATTGTGGGTGCAGAATCTAAAAGAGCGATCAGATTTGGTCTATCAGATCTAATTCTTAAGATAAACTATGTTGGCCTCTTTTAGGATATTATTTTTCAACTTATATACATCTCACATTATTATTATTATTATTATTATTTACTCCAAGAATAATTTAAAAAAACAAAAAAGTACAAAGTAAGATATTTATTTCACGAAGTATTTAAATATACATTCGTCACTTATCAATTAAAAAGTTACTTTTATGCGACTTTATATTATAGGACTTTACCAGGACAGTCTCACTGATGACTCCAGCAGTAATCGGCCAATATGTGGCTATTCTAACTTGAGAATTCCCAAATTTGGATTTTGATCATTACTTTCCCACATTGCTTTACTTTTTAAATAGATTAGTTTTCATTTTTGAATGTTATAAATAACGTAAGCAACTCGAGAAATTCAAATTTTGACTTTAATATATATTTCTCCTACCGTTTTACTTTTTAAATAATGTAATTCTTAATTTAGTGCTTTAGTAATAACGCCATACCATACAGAACTTAAAAAAATATGGTACTAAACCATAAAATGTGTCACGCTAATAATAGAGAAATCCAAAATTTTGATTTTGATCTTCGCTTCCCACATTGTCTTATTTTTTAAAGAAGCTAGTTTTTATATTAGAATGTTACTAATCTATAATATCTGCCTTCTATTGTTTGAATATCCTGATGGCGTCTCCCCCCTATTATTCATTAAAGTCACCTTCTGGAAACCGATTTAAGTGGTTGTGGAGGTAGTGAACTTTTATACCCATGTTATAATCAACATTAAAGTTGGAAAGCATATTTTCCACTAATTCTATGTAATTCTCTGCCTCATGATTTCCAAGAAAATTTTGTACTATTTGAACAAGCGAACACTAAGCATTAGATTGAATCTCGTTCATTAGTGCGGTAAATTGTGGATTTATAACAAGCTGATCTAAGTTTTTCCGTACTAATTCCAGAACATTTACGTATCAAGTAAACAAAACAAAGTCTTTCTTGATTTAAAGCCTTTAAGTCTTAAAACCAGCTTATAAAGCAATTTTAAGCTTTATAAGCCGCAACTAAATATGCAAAGGTGGATATATGATTTTGTCTGTCGCAACCAAAGGTTAGTTTACAACGTTTTGTTTTCTTTAAATCTTGACATTTCTTAAAGACCAACTTATATTATCCTAGTGCCTGCGCCAAGGAAATTCGGGCAACCGACTGCACAAATAAAACTATCATTGATAGTCAAACGATTGTTAAAGCCATTACGAACCCAATTATCAGGTCGACATTTTTTAAGTATTGTAAGTAAATTCTTAGTCTTTAGCAGACTGACATAAAACAATACTGTGTCACTGCTATGGGCACCAGAACATGAGGAAATTAAAGGCAATTACCGATGAAATAGCCAAGAAGGGCTCGAAGAGATGCTTCATAGGACCAGAACCTGTATGTGGAATCATCGCTAAGGATTCCAGGAGAAAGGAGAACTGGTTATGGTTAGAAAGAAAACATAGGAAGAAATGAAAACTAACAGAAGATCAACTCCATACAAAGACACTACCAGGAGAGCTGGACGCTAGGTGTTCAACCAATTACCGGCTTTATAACTGATCATTGTTCTTTAAGGAAGCATTTATACAGAATGGGCTTGCTTGACGAACCCCGGTGCAAACTAGCCCTCATGTAATATATACTTCCGAGGAAGCGATTCAACACTTCAGTAAATCCTATTGGATCCTACGGGGATACTTAAATTTCCCCTGAGAATGATAGTGGCTTTGTCGAGGACACAAGACTAATAGAATGGAATTGAGATATCTATTGGGGATGGTACAAAGAGGATTTTGCTCAAATGCCTGGACTTATTGGTGTCCAATTTAAAAAAAAAACTGAGAACAAGATAATTGTTTTTGCTCCTTTTTCTCAAAATACGCTCCTGTTTTCAAAGTGTGTTTAAAAATGTGTGGTTATTTAAAATTACGTTTGAAGATCTTTGTCGAAATCTTTATTCGCAGGTATTAAATAATTGTATTCTCACTGCTTTGAAGATTGTCCTTTAAGGAAGCATTTATACAGCATGGGCTAGCTTGGTGAACCCTGGTGCCAACTAGCCTTCATGTAATATATACTTGCGAGGAATTGAAGCGACTCAACATTAAGAAAAGATCTATTAGATCCTATCTAGTGGCTTTATCGAGTACACAGAACTAACTAGAGGTGGTACAAAGAGCATTTTACTCAAATGCCTGGACTTATTGGTGTCCAATCTAAACGAAACTTAGAAGAAGAAAATGGTTTTTGCTCCTTTTTAAAGACACTTCAAAAACTTAAAAACTAGGAGGATCTGTCAAGCAATGTGGTTACTACGTAAAACCTCTGAGTGTTAAATTTAAGGATTTTGTGGAGATGATTTCATGGTAAAACCACTGTGCTTGAAAGGGTTAATGTGTTACTTATTTTATATTGATTTTTTTTCCTTTAAATTTGGCGTCGACTCCCAAACGTTTGGTTTGATCCGTTCTATGTAATAAATAGCATTATCGAATACATAGAACTAACAGAGTGGAATTGAGATGCCTATTAGGGGTGGTCAAAGAATATTTTGCTAAAATGCCTGAACTTATTGGTATCCAATCTAAACAAAACTTAGAAGAAGTTTTTGCTCCCTTTTAAACAAACTTTCAAAACCTCCTGTTTTTAAAGTTTGTTTAGAAATGTGTTGTTATTTCAAATTACGTTCGAAGACTTTTGTTGTTGAAGTCCGTATTCGCAGGTATTAAATAATTGTAGTCTCTATTTTTACAAGTACAAAATTTACTTAAAAAATATCTTGATCTAAATTAACTTTGATTTGTTAATGTTAAAATATTACGAAATGAAAAATCTCTTCATAATCATCCAGGATTAATCTGTTGCTTCTATTTATCAAAATATGTTACTATTTTCAGAGCGTTTTAATGTAAACGCTAAAGAAAGGCCCTAAAAATTCCTTAATATAAATTAACATTGATTCGTTAATGTTAAAATGTTATGATATGAAACTAAGTCATATCTATATCTCTTCAGACTCAACCAGGACTAAACCATTGCTCACAGGAAAGATGATTCATATAATTTTATTAGTTTAATTATTATGCAAATTAATAATTGAAATTCCATTTCATTTCCATGTTACAATTTGGTAATTCCCATCATCTATACATTTTATCGTAAAAAATTATCTCAGAGCGTGACTTTTGTGATTCATTCTTCCATAAGTTTACGCAAAATCTCTCTATTCATGTATTCATCCAACAGCCAGTATTAACTGCATAAACACTATGTTTATATAAAAGACCGTACCAAAATATTATTTCAAGCAACTGCTATTCTATAAATTCATACTTTTATGTTCCTCTACCGGTTAGGTAACTTTTGAAATGACCTAATTTGCGCAACCTTAACCAACTTGAAGTTCATTCCGAAGAGTAAGCATATGCATAAAAACATTTAGACGAAATAAAATAATTAAAAGAAACAAAGAACCACACTCTATTTACATCAAGTTCTTTTCCATTGTTTGCGAATTTACAAAATTAACTAAGTATTTTGTGATTTTCAATATTACCTGGTGTAACAATTAACTGCTTATTTAATCCTCCAAATTAATTAGAGAGTGGTAAAATGCCAATACAAACACTTAGAAGCGAAAATAAACAAAAGATTTTAGCACTTGCAACACGTGGTTACCACAATTTCTTTAACACGTTCTTGACCACCGATTCTTCAAACTGATTTTTGTTTAGTACACAACTGTTGTATAATAGTCTTTAGAAATGAGAACAAATAAAAAAATAACTTCGCAACGGTAGTTGGAAACAAAACAGCAACGCGCTCCTAACACAATTAATCTAGTACGACGTTACAACAGCGACTAGTTGGCGTTGTCTGAGAAGTTCTTATGTGCCAGCATACATGTTGTGACCACTACGATGATGACGGCATCGGGGAATGAATGCCCGGTCAATATACTGCTTGTGTAACAAACGTGTGTGTATTTCGATCAGGTAAACGTCGCGTTTCCTTACCTTTTTCACACAGCACTGTCCCTGTGTGTACTTACGGTAACGTGAGAATAATATGTGTATGGGTTTACGTTCTGCTCATTTCTTTTATGTCGGACCTTTTCAGCATAACGAGGAACACCTGCTGTACACAGTGTCCGTGAAGAAGGAACGCGAAAAGGAAAGAACTCTAGCACAGTGGCGGCTCGGGGTGGTTCACATAGGGAGAGCATAATTTCAAAATTAAAAAATGTAATACAAAGACGCTTACCCAATCCTTATAAATTTCACCGACGTACTGTTCCAGACAGGTACTGTTCATTGTAGAGTTTGTTTTGAGGGAATAGTAAATATTACACTACACAGTTTAATTACATTTGACGATAAACGAAGTCAATTTTACGTGTCTTTGACTTGCAGAACAGTTCTATCACTTTTTCATTAAAGTTTAGGAAATCATTTATACATTCTTTTTCACAAGATAACATAGTAAGCGCATTTAATCTGTCTTCTTTCATTGTATTTCTCAGGAAAGTTTTTATTCTTTTCAGCCGTGACAACTGGCATTCCGCTTCGGACGTTGTCATTGGGATTGTAATGACAATTTTTAAAAGCGTAACAACTTCATTAAAGGTGTCGCTTAATCCATCCAGCAGAAGAACTGCCAGACCTACAGCACCGACATCTATATTTTGCCTAAATTCTTCTCTAGAATATAGAAGGCTTAAAACAGTTCGTAGTCTGCTTTCATTGAGGCATGGATAAAATTTTACTGCTTCTTTAAGGCAATCTTCCGGAAATTTTTTTTGAAAAGAGGAGAACTGTTTAAAAGAAATTAAGTTTGCTAATATTAAGTGCACTGTATACCGAAATCAAGTTTTTATTTCTAGCAAAATAATATCGCACACTTCAATAGTTTCCCTCCTTCTTTGGATACCATCAGTTACTCTTCGCCGCTTTGATGGTCGAGGAGTCAGTTCTGGGTCATTTTCTTTAACCAACTGATTATCTGTGTCAGCGATTACGGTTCGAATTTTTCCAATAGCGCGTTCAAAATTATCTAAATTATTCTTGATTTTTAATGCATCTGTATTGACATTTTGTAATTGATTAAACAATATGTCCACATGTGACATAATTTTATGAAAGAAAGTTAACCAATAGATAAAATTTTCCTCCTCTAAAATTCGCAAATTGGCACCAGCTTGATGAATGGTAGTTTGTAAACTAGCTTCTCCCTCGATTTGTTCTAGAGCTTCAATTATTTCTTCTCGGTGCTCATATATTGAATTCACTGTCCTAGAATTTATGTTCCATCTTATTTTTGAAGAACGAGATAAGCTTTTTCTCAGAAGGAATTCTTCCAATTCTTCTGCAATTACTACTGCTCGATGTAGCATGTGACATAATTAGATTTGTCTGATGTGCATAACAATGTACAAAATTAGCCCTTGGATACTGGTCTTGGATATGTCTTTGCACGCCGTTAATAGCACCACTCATGACTGCTGCCCCATCATAGCTCTGTGCAATCAGTTTTTCTGGGTCATCGACAAGCAAACTAATTTCGTTAAGGATGGAGGCAGATAAAGAATTAGCATCATGTCCACTAGGCAGAAGAAATTTCCAAAATCTTTCGACCGGTCTCGCGTTCACAATATATCTTAAACAACCACCAACTGAAACTGATTGGACACATATGTGGTTTCATCAGCTATCACAGATATGAAGTCGGTTGCTTTAATTTCACTCGTAACTTGTTCATGATACACGTTCAACATTGCATCAAGCAGCCCATTTTGTATCGTTTTTGATAATCCCTTAAAAACCGGCGCTGCTTCGATGTGATCTCTGAGCGATTTATCCAATTCTGCCGTAAAATTTATCAATTCCCGAAAAATGACCTTGTTATTCGACGTTTGCTGTTCATTATGATTTATTATTAAATTTAACACATGCCTATTTTTTGTTACCTTTTCATTGTGTTGTTGAATTGCTTTTCTATATGATGAATCTAAAACATTCTGAATGTTATTTTTTCCTAACATTCTTAGACTAAATATATTTTTCAAATGCCCTTCGGAATTTTCATGTTTAATAATTTTAGCACTAAGATGAATTAAGTCTCTTATTCCGTTCTTTGACCAAGACGGTTCACCACCAAACAAAAGACACGGAAAACAAAACAATTTAATAATAAATTTCACACCCACAAATCCAGTCATTTTTCTGATAAATATTGATTTTGAATTTTCTTATAACGTCTTTACCTTTAACAGATTGTTTATTTTCTAAACATAATTGCGGCATCAGCCGTTTAAGATTTTTTACTGCGATTTTTTCATTATACGTTAACCGCGAAAACGCGTTGTTCTCTAAAAAAGACACGGAATTCATTGTAACAACGCCCGAGAGCAGTCTGGTTCAGTTGCTCAAACGCTATGTATTATACGACATTGAAGTACGGCAAAATACAGTTCTCCCCACCATCAATGTAATGTTAATGCCTTAACAGAGCAACAGTTGGGCTTTACTCAGTATATCTGTGACGACGATCGGTGTATGTAGGTTGTTAGCGTGGCACGTTCCTCGTCAATAACTATGAATACATAATATACAGAATAAATAAATACTTTCACAGTTAATCGCCGCTTGGTTTGTTTTGTTTCTTAATTCCAGGGGGTGCAATTGCTCACTTGCTCTCATTAAAGAGCCGCCACTGCTCTAGCATATCGATAAATGAAACGCAAGGGGGTAATCTTGATACAATAGCGGTCACAAGGTTTTATTATGTTAATTATATCTAGTATAAGTAAGTCATCATTGGCATGCATAGTTGAAGACAACCAAAGATTTATAGAGGATAAAATTTACTACTATTATATAAATATACATTACTGACATTAATGAGGTCTCTGTGTTGATATTTATATTAAGCATTTTTTATGTAGCCCCTTGACGGAACTTTATTCTGTTTATTTTTTAAGGTTATGTAGAAATATGTATTAAGTCTAGTGATTAAGCTTAGGATAATTATGCACTAAAAAACTTCATAATATGCATGCAAATATGAAACAAAAACGCGTTTCAACAAGTATCTCCTTCGTCAATTAACTATTGAAACAAAAACATTCAGAATATGCACTAAAAATCAATTTTTAAAAAATAAATACTAGTTTTTTATATTAAGACATTTTTATTTTTCCGTTAAGACACGCTAACAATTTTTATAGATTCAAAATTATTGAAATTATAGAAACAAATTATAGGTAATTACATTTAACTACAACGTGATGTAACAAATTTTCAAAAATAAATTTGCCCCTATTGTCGACTAGAATATTTTTGTACTATGAAAAAACTCTCTCAACGATACTGGTATTTAAATGTTCATTTTTTTCATTAAGTGTTGTTTTATTTCGCAACACCTCACTGATATTCTTCAGCTGTTGATAGCTCATATTTTTTGACAGCACTGCGTTTAATTTATTGATGAAATTTTTTTTGGAGTTTTGCCAAACGTTTAATTACAATATTTTCTACTATTTCAATGCTGTGTTGGAAAGATAGGGAAAGGTCGTCTAGTATCGGACACTTAAGCTTTTTCGCAGATTGTGAGTTTGATAATGACTTAAAAAAAAACAAATTATGCACCATTACAAACTTCAAAAGATTATTCGAACACCCTTAAAAACAATTATCCCGTGGAGGTTGGTTTCTAATACTTATTGGGATTTGAAAAATACCTTACATTTTGATATGGCTGAAAGTTGTATAGGACATAGTGTAAAACATAGGAAATAAGTCATTATTGATCGAAAACAACTGTTTATTGCGCAAAATGAATAAGACAAAGTTCATTAACACTAGTTTAAGCCTGAAAGATTTGAATACACAAGACTTCTACATATATCAGCTTCTAACTTCTCGAATGGTAATTTTCTTCATGTGAACTTTTTCAACAGCCTCCTTCATGTTCTGTTCTTCCCACTTATGCCGCTGTTTACCCATTTTACCTGCCAAATTTTAAAAAAACTTAAAAATAGAGCTTTATCGGTTTTAGTTTTCTCCGACACAATCTCTAAACAACTGGCCGATACAACCCGATAAACACGTGATGCAACTTCCAATATAAATCGTAAACGATTAAGCCGAACCAGATTTATTGCTCATAACTAGAGCTGAGGATGTTTGCGGTACGGCAGGACCGTATGTAGTGCATCCCCACCAGCGTATAAACACGATGCAGCGAAACACTTTAGTTAGTCGTGAACTGGCAACGTGATCGTGTGTTGTCTTGAGCTCTATTTAATAAGTATGACGGACGTGCCCAAGCCAAGAAAGCCCCCATTGTATAACGACGTGAAGAAATTTATCCGAGACTTTCCCGATTTGTATTATAATGGAGCAAAAGTGGTTTGTAAATTATGCGATAAACAGTTACTTTGCTGGGACAAATACGACTGTAAAAGACATGTTGAAAGTGTACACCACAAAGACAAAAAAAATAATGTGCCGTCTGAAACGCAATTCATTTTCGATTTATTGACAATGCTACTCGTCTGCGATGTGCCAGTTCACCTGCTAGATAAAAAAGCCTTTCACGACTTTTGGAATAAATACAATTCCAACATAAAGCTACCGTCACGGAGAACGTTACTCACCTATTTACCAATTGTGCGTGAGGACATTGAAAACAGAATGAAAGCAGTAGTAAATGATAAACAGTTATGGGTATGTGTCGACGAAACGACAGATCGAAAAAAACATTCTATTGTGAATATTATAGTGCGTGTACTAGATCCTGTCAAATCAACATTTCCCATTTTATTAGCCAGCAAAAGATTGGAAAAGTGCACTAGCGAAGTAATTACGAAGGTAGTGCTCTACACGCTACAAAAATTTCAAGTTTCAACTAATCAACTCCTGATGTTTATGAGCGATGGTGCTGCGACAATGCGTTCTGTAGGCCGTTCTCTTAAAGCAGATTGTGAGAGACTTTTGCATGTGACATGTAAAGTTCATGCTTTACAACTTGTGGCACAAACTATTCGGCAATGTTATCCAGAGGTGGATGCATTAATAGCAACCACAAAAAAAGTGTTTCTAAAATCTCCCAAACGAATTCGAGAGTTTCACAGTCGGTGCCCTGGTATTCCCGAACCACCAGAGCCAATCCTTACACGTTGGGGAAGTTGGTTAAAGGCGGCATTTTATTATGCCAAGTATTTCCAACAAATAAAATCTGTTGTTCTACAATTCAATCCTGCCGAAGCTGTAGCCATTAAGGAAAGCCAGAGACTCTTTCAAAACCCTTCCCTTGATATAAGTGATATAAATAGCGAATGCATGTAAAGCAATAAAATCACGCATGCATCACCGATCGAAACAAGGTCATTATATTCGTGCGTTTAACTGAATACTATCCTGGCACACCGCAAACATCCCCAGCTCTACTCATAACTTACTACATAATAACTCTTATTGCTACTAATACACGTAAAACATAATTGTACTTACTTTCAAGAAAGGTTTCATAGTTCAAAGTTTATATCCGTGCACTCAAAACAACGCGAAAACAGAAAACGTGGAGTTACTACTGAACACGGTGCCGTAGCGATGCAAGATAGTGTGAGCTAGTCTATCGCTTTCTCCTCAACGCTGCAACGACAGTACAGGCGCTACCACAAGCAACAGTTGCCCGAAATTAATCCCCCTAATCCTTTAGTTTCTAGCGTAGAGATTGCAGTCAAAATGCACACCAGATTAGCTCGAATAAAAATGAAATCTTCTCGAAAATTTGTTTTTCTCAGAACACTATGTGCTTCTTCAATGCACTGCGCTTTTTCAAAGTCGAATTCATTAACACTTTTCTTCAGTATTTCAAAATGTTCAGCGTAGTATACAGCAGCGTCGATACAAGTTCTGCATCTTGTAATGATTGGCGCGGAAATCTCTGGACGCGAGTTGGTACTTTATGAAAAATCTTTTTCACAAATAATATCAATAAAATCTGTAAGATCCGCATTGCTTTGCACAGATATGGTGCAGCATCGTTACAAACTAGTAGCACTTAAGGCACAAGGAAACCAATAATAAAATTAATAATACAAAACTTAATATTAACTTACAATATATACTTATGGTAACACACACAAATTTAATATTACGAAATGTAGGAATATAAGTATTACATTTTAACACCGGATATCATTCACAAAATTATAGTTACACAATTACTTAAAAATAGCAAAAGCACATGCTTTATAATAATTAGATATAAAATAGTTAATAAAAGAAATAGCAACATACGTGAATATATTATTTTTTTAGAATATTCTATTTAATACACAAAAACTTTAAATTCATGGAGTTATAGGTTACGTTTTAATACCAAATAAAACATATTACTATCACTTTTTTTCTCTGTCGTGCAACCAATCATAATTGCTTTACAAGTAAATTTAAGAACGCACCCCATAATTTAAATGAATGTACAAACATGGTAGTTCCTTTTTGATTTGAAATTATTTTTAACACATGTTTACTATTAACAAACATGTTTACAAAAAAAGTTTAAGTATATCAATACGTTAAGCACGTATTACGCATTTGTTACAAATGAAACAGACATGCAATATACATATCTGTAACTGTACACATGGACAATACATCTCGTATTTTCCAGCATTTACTTCTCCTTAAGACACTTGTTTCTGCCATCTACTATTAGGCGTCATCAGTTAAGCTAGTGAAGTAAATAAAGCTTTTTTTTATATGAGTCTTTTGAATTTTGTTTTGTGGCCGAAGTTGCCTCCATTTCCACTCCACTGTTTCGTATATCCCAGGGTTGTGACGTGTTTGTGTCTGATTAATAAATAATCGTGTATTTTTGTGCGGTCCTGTGTTGCGTGTGTTTAGTCTGTGTGTTTGTCGCTTTTTTGCGCTTAAGTCATTGCTCATCGGTCTTTTGCGTTTCAGTCATGTGTGTGTTTACGGTTTGTTATTGTAAAGAGTAATTATTTTCTGTGTTTGCGTTACAAAGTATTGTAGCTGTTGTGTTGTTACGTTTGTAGAGTGTAATGTTATTAGCACATTGCCTAAGGCAAGTGCTAATTAGTCAATTGTGTTAGGTGTTGTGTTATTTTGTTTTTGTGTCCAGGGGTTAATTGTTGGGGGTGGTGCTGGTATGTAGTTTGGTTTGGGTGTGGTTTTGTTTACAGGGTTATTTGGGTTGTTGGGACAGTTAAGGAAAGTAGATAGGTGAGGACCACCGCAGTTTGCACACTTTGGTGGCGTTGTTTTGGGTTTTGTACATAGGTGTGTTGAGTGTTCGTCACCGCATTTCATACATTTATAGTGTACGTTACAGTGTCTTTGTTGATGTCCGAAAGTCTGACATTTGTGGCATTGCATTATGTCTGTCCATCTGTTTAATGGTTCGATTTTAATTGTGAGTCCGCAGCAGTCGTGTATGTTATAAATTGATTTATAGTGTCTCGTCAGTTCGATTAAAACAAGTGGTGCAGGTATGCCGTGTTTACCGTTCATTCGTTTGATTTTTAATGTCGGGTAGCCTTGTTCAGTCAAGTCGTTTGTAATGTCCGTGTCAGTGATAAAGGTAGGAATGCCTCGCAGAACTACCTTTAGTGTTTTTTCGCTTCGTAATTGAAACGTGTAAAATTGAATGTGTTCTGTGTTGAGTATGTGTTTAAGTGTGCGGTAGTCTTCGTCAGTTTTCGGTTCGATGTGAATGCCAGGTTTCACAAGTTTGTTTTGTACGGTGTTAATGTTGTGTGTCTTAAGTATTTGTCGTATATGTGCCCACTTGTCTTTGTCTGTTATTATGATTGGTGCGATTTTGTGTATTTTGCGTGTTTCGGTGTTTGTATTTTGTGTGGTGTTTGTTTTGTCACTTACCCTGGGTGTGCTGTTTGATGTTGACGGTTGTGAGGTGAATTCGGTTACTTCTTCTTCCATTTTTTCCTCGGTTTTGTTTTCGAGGGCGTTGTAGGAATTTTTTGTTTCGATTGGTGGCGTTGTGTGGTCGGTTTTCTGTCTTTTTGATGTTTTTTTCGGGTGTCTGAATGCGTCGTTTTCGATTTTCGGTTCCGGTTGGCTCTTCTTCGATTTTACGGGAGGCTTTTCTTCTTCTTGTTTTTCTGTGGGGTTGCTTTTTAACTCAATTTGAATCGTCGGTTCTTCTGGGTTAACCATTAATATATGCTCTGATTTTTGTAATGCATCCTGGATATCTTCTTCGTCGGTGAGTTGGTCGATTATATTTTTTAAATCTTCAAGTGTCTTGGGTGAACATTTGTCCACGTATTCGGGGTTTATCCTCAGGTTGGTTTTTGTTCTCGCTTGTCCGGCCATTGCTTCCGGCGTCGCTTGACGATGTATCGTCGTCTGTGCTCTCAAATACGATGCTGCTATAACAGAGACCGCAGTGAGAATGTGCTGAAATAAAGCTTAAATCGCCTATAAGGTATAGCAAATTTCGTCGTATCAGGTAGCACCATATAATATAGTGACATCTGACGGACGAAAGAAACTATGCCGAAAATGGCAACCCTTCCCTTGACCGGCTATGCCGGTACAGAAGGGAAGAAAATACGTATATAGGTGTAAGTCCATTAACACGATGGCAGATGGCAGTAAATATACAAAAAAGGTTTAAGTATATCAATACGTTAAGCACGTATTACGCATTTGTTACAAATGAAACAGACATGCAATATACACATCTGTAACTGTATACATGGACAATACACCTCGTATATTGCATGTCTGTTTCATTTGTAACAAATGCGTAATACGTGCTTAACGTATTGATATACTTAAACTTTTTTTGTATATTTACTGCCATCTGGCATCGTGTTAATGGACTTACACCTATATACGTATTTTCTTCCCTTCTGTACTGATATAGCCGGTCAAGGGAAGGGCTGCCATTTTCAGCATAGTCTCTTTCGTCCGTCAGATGTCACTATATTATATGGTGCTACCTGATAGGACGAAATTTGCTATACCTTATAGGCGATTTAAGCTTTATTTACTTCATTAGCTTAACTGATGACGCCTAATAGTAGATGGCAGAAACACGTGTCTTAAGGAGAAGTAAATGCTGGAAAATACGAGGTGTATTGTCCATGTGTACAGTTACAGATGTGTATATTGCATGTCTGTTTCATTTGTAACAAACATGTTGTTAAAAGTAATTTGCGAGGAACAACATACTGAGCCTAGATAACGTTAAAAATTGTATTTAGTAAATCAATTTTTTTATGTTACCGTCATAGCAGTGAATGTCATAAAATATTGTGATGACTCATCCAACGATGCGTCGCGCGTCATACCTCCGGCGCTTTCTCGATGGATGCAGAACGCTCGAGAAGAGAATTCACAGCGATATATAAGCCGTCGAGGAAGGGATTGAAGCATATTGGATACCAGAGCCTTGCAGAGTGAACATAAATATAAATACATAAATGTGCTTATTGTTAGTAATTAGTTTTTAAATTGTTATTCGTTTTTATTATTAATATAGTGTGCGTCTACGTTACCGTTAGTTTTACTTAAGAACCCGAAATGACAAACGTTACAATATTAATGAGTTAAACCAAATTTGTAGCTTATTCTGTTATATTAAATTTTTAAAGCGTGTAAAATTTACCCACTGCGAATACTAAATTGAACTTCGATGTTACTCCATTATTCCATTCGAACAAATAAAAACGTTTTTTTTTTTCTTGATAAGCCGATTTAAAAAGGTTCCAAAGCATTACATTTTATTATTAAACTGTTATATGTGAAACTCTCCAATGAATTATTTTCAACATCACTGTATTTCACAGTTTGTTGATAAAATAATAGATAATGACATGTTAATGTACCCCTGTCTTTTTACTCTTTATTTTAATAGAAAATAATAGGATAATTGTAATATATCACATAACTTTTGATATACCGTATGAACGCCGGGGAGTGATTGATCTACCACAATGTAGTAAGACGAAGACGAATAGCGAGTTTATGTGGTTAGGATTGAGAGAGTATATTCAATCTGTTCTACTGTCTAACTGTACGGGCGTTCCATTTCTTTATCCAACACATTCTACATACGATCTAAGTACGAATCAAATAATCTCTCTCTAACACATTGAATAGTGCTATCAGTCGCTCATTGTGTTCAAGCAAGGCGAATAAATACTTGCAGTTGGCCAGTCATTACTTATATATCCATCGATCGCACGACGTTGTGCACACGGTATAAGAAAATAGTATATTAAAGTACAAGTTGCATAAGACATGATTTTAGTGCACGCGTTCAAGTTTAGAAAACGAGCCGCAAGGCGAGTTTTCTAAAGAACAAGTGCACTAAAATGTCTTATGAAACGTGTATTTTATACTATTTTTTCTATTTCGGACATTGACAGTTCAAAAAGACTTAAAATAAGAGGCATGTTTTGTACGAAAATTGTAGAAATTTTCTTTTTTTTGAAGTTGGTAGCATTGATGTTTAACTAGAGCATTTTAAATATTTGAAAATCGGCGGTGTTATATGTCATTTTAAGTTTAAAATTTAGATTGATTTATCCAATAAATTATTAACGAAATGGACGAAGCAAATAATTGCACGCCCCCAGAGATTCGCAAAATAGCAGAAGATAATTTACAAAATCTTTTGCCAGCAAAGTCTCGACATATTTATCAAAAGCAATACGAGCACTTTTTAACTTGGTGTAAAGAAAATAATATCGCGAATATTACTGAAAATGTAATTATTGCTTATTTTGATAAGGAAAGCAAGATAAAAAAGGCATCGACCTTGTGGTCCACATATTCGATGTTACGATGTTGTTTAAATATTTATAAAAATATAGATATCTCAAAATTTTCTAGGCTTCTTGCATATTTAAAAAGATTATCTGAAGGCTACGAGCCTAAGAAATCCAAGATTTTAGAAATAGATCGTATTAACTGTTTTATAATAGAAGCCGATGATAAAACATATTTAGCAATGAAAGTAAGTAATACAAATATCCTTTTAATAGTATTTTATTAATGTTCTACATTATTTTGTTATAATAGTCATATTAATATTGATAGGTTATCCTTATAATGGGTTATAATGGAGCTTGTCGTCGTGAAGAAATCATGAACATGATTTTAGACGATATACAGTTTAAAAATGATGTCATAATGGTTAGAGTGCCAAAAACTAAAACTTATATTCCAAGACAATTTATTGTAACAGAAAAATTACGGATTGATTTGGTTAAAAAATATTATTCACTTCGTCCCACTCATGTACATATAAACGCTTCTTCCTGCAATATAGAAATGGTTCTTGCGTGAATAATCCAATTGGCATTAATACTATAGGAAAAGTACCAAAAGGTATTGCTACTTACTTAAATTTGCCTAATCCTGAGCTCTTCACTGGACATTGCTTTAGGCGTTCAAGTGTGACACACTTGGCTAATAGTGGAGGTGACTTAATAACAATTAAGCGCCATGGAGGATGGAAATCTTCAGCAGTGGCTGAAGGTTACATTGATAATTCCACCATGAAAAAAGTTGATGTTGCTCGAATATTGTCTAGTGCACCTAATACATCCACTAAAATTATTCAGAATCCATCGACTTCTGATGCAATAGGCAGTGATGTGTCAATCAATGTGAATCAACAGGAATTCAAACAAAACATAGTGTGTTCCCAGAATCTGCCTGGAATCTCCATTAATGCACATGAATCTTCTAGTGTTACAGTAAACGTTTATAACAGTTGCACTATTCAAAATGGGAAGTAAATGTCAATAGTAGCATTAGATCTTCCAACTCTGTTTAACAATTTATATTGTTAATTAGTATAAATAAAATGTTAGCAAGTGTTTTTTATTCTTTGTACCTATACAACTTTTACTACACATGCTTGTTATACACATTTATATTTGACATTTACATATGATTTAGTTCCATTTCTTTGTTTGTGACCAGCCTCTAAAAACAAAATTTTGCGTGCGAAAAAGTAATACTTTATGCAACCCAAACGGGTGTCGAAAAGTGCACTTTATAGCACCGAAATAGAAAAATAATCAATTAGGAGCTATTTGACATTTGATATTAAGATTCGTACAACGCTATAAATATTAAAATGAGAGTCGAAATAAAAATAATGCATAGATGTTAACGAGCGATGAAGATAATTTGTAATCGAGTCATTCATAAATCTGAAATTGTATGTCGTTACTTGAACTGTACTTACATTATAAACGTCAAGATTTGTCATTCGACTGACATTTTACTTGACGTTTTTATAGTTCGGATTCATGAAGGACTCAATTACAAATATTACGAATTATTTTGATCGCTCGTTATAACTGTTTCACAAAAAATAGAAAAGCAAATAATCTTATTTATATCGGAATTTAGCAAAAATACGCAGAAATAATTTAATATCATTTAATTGACTGAAAGTATAATCTGACATAATACAGTTGAGTTAGATATTTTACCTGAAATAGTATATTCAAACACAAGTTTCGTAAGGCATCATTTTGTCGCACGAGTTATGCGAAACTTTTATGAAACGAGTCTTTTATACTATTTTTTCTATTTTATTTAGATTATTTAATTTGAAAGCTCAAGAGTTTTATTTTTATATAAAGTATGCAGTTGGTCACATTGATACTTGATATTTTCATATTTAAATATTATCATCCGCGAAATTATTTTTATTAAATTTCGTTAACATTTCTTGATATTTTATTTAAAAATATAAACATAAATGATATATAAACTAATATATCTTGTACACCACGCCAACTACGTGAAGTAGCTGACGAAACAATTAAGAATTTATTACCAAAAGAGTTGGGTGATGCATATGAAAAATGCTAATAAAATTCTGAAATTTGGTGCATAGAAAATAGGTTTTTGTTGTCAATTTTATACAATATACGCTGTTTGCGTAGCATTTTTCTTTTCTATGTATATCATTTCTATCAAATGTACTTAAATCCTTAAAATCAAATTTAAGCAATAAGATATTTATTTTCTGTGTTCGAACAATGCCAAGATTGAAAAATGAAAAAAAGAACGTATTAAAAAAAAGTAAATTTCGATACTGTTTTGGAATTCATAATGAATTCATTACGAACGCAAAATAGAAAAACTATTTTTTTGCATAGTGATCGAAAAATTGTCAAAAATCGTATTGAAAGTATCACTTTTTTTTCGCTATTTTTACCATTTTTTGACGATTTTATTTAATAAAATTTTACATATTGTAAGGGCAATGATTTGAGTGACAGAAAAATCGTGAAATATCAATGACTGGGATTTTTTTCACTTTCATCTTTCAAAGATCAATATGCAAAATAACTACGTGTTAACTGGCGAAAGATTTGAACAAAAGTAACACATTGTGAACCAGTTTTTAAATGTTTCGTATAAAATCCCAGATGGCTACAACAAACTTAGACAATCGTTGATTTATTTTATCCAGGACTTTAAAAATCAGCACATATGATTTACCTTTTTTTTCATTGACTGCTAATATACCAAAATTTGCTTTGCATCTTTGTTCAACGTCGATTATTTCATCCAACGACAGCCAAATAGAATCACCTTTATTTTTTTTTAAATTTGTTAAGTGTTGTTCTATATAACTCGGAAACTTAATTTTTTCTTAACGTCGATTCATCTGGAATATTTTCTTTTGTATACTTCTCCATAGAGTTGCGAAAAACTTAATTCTTTAATTTAGCTAATGGAGTGTCAGCGCAAATAAAAGCCAAACAAAATTATTTACCGAATACCCTGCGTTTATATCCATGCTGGAGTAAATTAGAAATTAGCACTTGTCCTTCGTCATTTCCCCTTTTGCGATTTTTATCGCCTGCATGCTTTCCGGTTTGAAAGTGTTGAGTGGCTTGAAACTTTTTGTTGCCGTAACATGAATTTAGTATTAATTTTTGTATCTGAGATTTTTGGAAATTTTTGTTTAAGGTATTGGAATCTACGGCCATATTTATGAATTGCTTTCACAAAATTTTCCATCGAACCTAATTTTACGTGTAACGGCGCACGTAGGGACAAATAACCGAAATACGACGACAAAAATGGAATTTTTTATTTTGTTAAATGTAACCACTATTGCACATAATATGTTCTATATACCAGTACGCAATCAACCTATAAGTATTTATTTTTTTGACGCATCACATTAGCCTGTACGTGCGTTCAAAGTATTATTATCTGTTACACGCACTTATACCTGTCAGCAGCATCTATAGCGTTTATTGTTGCTACACTCGACAATTTTTGGTAAATTTACAGTTTAAAGTTTTTTAAATATATTTTTAAGCATCAGTTATCTAATTTAATTTGCAGTTATTATTAAAATAACAATTATATGTAGTGTAGATATAGTATACTGTTTTTATTATGAAATATATTGAAAAATTTACTTTAGCTAGAGCTATAAAAAAAGTTCCAAACAGTTCCACGACTTTTCCTTATAAGTTAAAAACAACAACTACTAATAAGTGTAAAAAAGTCAAGTGGAGGTCCCCCCGTTTCCCCTTTCAATAAATAGAGCATATTTTCCTTAGGTAGTACACCTAATTCTGAAAATCCCACACGCAAATGACATTTTTTTTAATTCGCTAAATTTTTCATTCTGTGCAGTCTCCTCACAAAATACTTGTGTGCACCACTGATGTATACTTAAACTGTTACGAAAAAATATAAAAAGGGGAATTCCGTAACTAAATTGTAACTAACAGAACCGCAATAGCTAAATTTTTCATTCAGTGCAGTCCTCTCACAAAATACTTGTGTGCACGAAAATATATTAGAAAGGGGAATTCCGTAACAACATTGGAATGCTGTGTACTGTGTGTACTGTGTAGGTGTACTGAGATCTGTGCTTTAAAGAAGATGAAAATGAAGAGAAAGGAGTTATTTAATGTACTGAAAAACAAACAATTTTATAATTTGTCATCATCAAAGTGTAATGAACAACTATTATAGTATATTTAGGGCAAAATTGGTGTTAGTGAGCTTTCTGAAGATTTAATAAAACAAATAAAACAGGAAGTTAAAGTGTTTGTTTCAAGTTGTTTACGAAGTGGCGTGAGTGTAATTATATGTATGAGCGTTTTAACAAGAAGCACATAAACTGGCTTTGACGAAAACCTAAAACTCCCGGAGATACAACCACTACTGCTTCCATTATCGGTAGGAACACATTCAGAACAAAAGATGCGAGGCAGACCCAGAAAATCATTTGAAGAAAGTTCTCATCGCAGTAAGCAAAGACATGTAAGAGCAATTGTATCAGATCTTAATTCAGAAAAATTATGTTTGGCTGCAGAAACAAGCTTGGTGAAATCAGACAACAGAAGTGCAGCTGATGTGAAGTTAGCCATCAATTCTTCACCCAAAAGTTTAAAAAGAATGGATATTGGATCCGCCATTTTGAATTTTTAAAAACTAACATCAGATTCGTAATCAGCGACCCTAAAAACCTTGAGGTACCTAGTTTTATTAAAATTTATTGAATCCATATGAAGTAAATAATTTTGTCGCACTAAATTTTCAATTTGTCCCTGTGTGCGGCGATAGAAATATATTATCAGGTTCAATTAGTGACTTATGAAGTATATTCTTTTGTCGAGGAATATACTGAGCCCTAACTGGCCAGTCTTTAACAATGTAGTGAGAAATTCTTGATCGACTGTCCCACTCACAAAGAAAACAGCAATACGTTGTATACCCTAGTTGTAAACCAACCTGCGCTGATATACATTTTGTAATAAATTATGTCTAGAAGAAAAGTCATATTTTCATACGTTTCTTTTAAGTGGATTGCGTGGCCAACGGGGATAGAAAAATAAACGTTTCCAAGTGAAGCTTTCAAATTCAATTTCGAAGCATCGGTAAAAAAATGCCATTCTTCGGGATGGTGTTCGTGACCTAATGCCAACATTAAATCGTCGACATTATTGCAGATGAAAGACCCTAGTCGGTTGAAAAATACTGTGATAGTTCTTTCCTATCCTTCGAGTCTAGATTTTAGTATTTCTGCTTTGACTTTTGACAAATTCAGATCTCGAATAAGATCATTTAATTCTAATTGTTTATGTCCTCTTCAGGTGGCAAATATTCACCATCGCTGGTCGATAATTTAACACTTGCCCCTTTCGATTAGGTAACATCATATTCCTCACTGGAAACACCTAACAAGGCTTCCGAATAAGGTACTGGACGAGTAACAGAGGGCAGACTAGCGTAACTAATATTTTTCTTTTTTTGGCTGGAAAACCCGAAAATTTTCGCGCAGCAAAAGTAGTAATCAGTCGAATAGTCCGTTTGTTCACGCCAAATCATAGGTCTTGCAAATGACCTAGCGCTTTTCTTGCCATTTGACCAGGCCCTCAGAGTAACAGCACGGCGTGCGCGGCAAGTTCTGGGTTTGTCTTGATGTTCAATGGTTAAACGAAAATAGTGAAAATATAGCTTTTCTTTTAAGGGTGTAATATTGCGCTTATACTGGTGGCTTGTGAATTCTCCATATACAGTGGACCCCCGCTATTCGCGCTCCTTGTATTTGTGAATTCGCTTATTCGCGATTCTGTTTTTACTGCCATATCTCGTTATTCGCGGTTGAGTACGGGTAGTTCCCCTAAAGTGTCGGTATTTCCCTTGTTCATTTATTTCTTTAAAAATTCACTAACCGTATTTGGCTCTTATACGTAATATGTATGTGTGTATATCTATACATATCTGTAGTTTACACATAGGTACATACAAACCTATTATTTTTGAACCCAGTATTCGCGAATTCAATGTTCGCGGTTTTTTCGTGGAACACAATTTCCGCGAATAGCAGAGGTCCACTGTACATAACAGAAACTATTTGGATTATTTATACACGTACGCGACATTATGAAATAAAAGACGTGCAGCTTACACATACGGACTTACATTGAATCGAAAGAACGTGTGTAGTTTTTTATATTTTCGATTACGTAATTTACGGTTTTCCTGGCATAACTCGAGAGGTAGGCGTCCTAGAGCCTTCTGGTTTAGACCAGTCGATTCAGGGCATCAAAACGCGTCGGACAGTATATGATAGGTTATCTAGAGCCAGCTGGTTTCCAAGACACAGAGAGGCTCGATTTCGCATCATATTTCGGCGAAATTTTCGCGATTTTCAAAAATTTTCAATCTCGAATTTCTACTCAAAATCCTCCCTAAGGTTTTCGGAGGCGTTAAAAATTCACTAACCGTATTTGGCTCTTATACGTAATATGTATGTGTGTATATCTATACATACCTGTAGTTTATACATAGGTACATACATACCTATTATGTATTTTTGAACCCAGTATTCGCGAATTCAATGTTCGCGGTTTTTTCGTGGAACACAATTTCTGAACGATTTTCCGCTGAAAATGGGCGATTACATATAGTGTTGGCGTCAAAACGAGGAAAATCGACACTCGCCATTTTTGAAATTTTTTAATTTCATCGCCTAAGGTTAAAAAAAATCGCTATTTAAGAAAATATCTCAAAATCGTGACATGATGGAGCAAATTTTAAATCAGATTCAGAATCAGCATAACAAAAGACATAAACTACACAAGAAAACCAAATTGTGTTGACCAGTGTAATTATATTGTAAAACATTTGTCTTTCTGGGTTCTCTTAAATAAAAGTAACGGCATTTTAAACATACACAATATTAACAAGAAAACACACTAAATAAAAATTTAAAAACTAATAACTAATAATAACAATATTTATTTCACAATAAGTATTCCTTTAAATCACACGACGGTGATTACTCGTTGAATGAATGGTCTCCCTTGCGAACGGTTCTTAGATAGTTGTATAGCTTATTCGAGGTCCTTCAAGAAGCTCTTTTCTAGGAAGTACGCGGGACTTGATGACGTATTCGGCGCGTGATTCGCTCGCCTGACGTTTCGGATGACTCACAACGCAATATGTATTGGTACGGAAATTCGCGGAATCACGTACTCCTTGAATTGCCAACATTCCGCAATTATAATATTCGAAAAATTTGACATTTTTAACCTATAATCAGTTGACAGTTCGATTTAAAACCGAACAGTTTTGTCTCAACAGAATTTAACAAAGTAACAGTATTGTCAATAATGGAAATTTTGAATCGTGATTTTCGAGTCATGATTTTTACGATTTTCGATACGGTTTGATACCAAAACAATGTGTGGAAAAGCTTAGTTCAGTATTTGGGAATGAAACACCATCCAAAACTATGGTTTACAAATGGTTTGCAGAATTCAAGCGTGAAAGACCAACGTTTGGTGACGATCTTCGTGAAGGGCCTCCATGCACCTCTGTTGTTGCGAAAAGTATCGATGCTGTGCGTGAAATGATTTTATCAGATCGACATGTGACATACAGAGATAGAGGCTTCCTTAGGCATTGCGGCGAAACAAATACATACGATTTTGCACGATCATTTACATGTCAGGAAGCTTTCCAGTCGTTGTATCCCTCAACGTGTCAGGTGGTGCAAGGAAATGTTTAATAATATAAAAATATTATTAAAAGTCGCGTGCGGAGAACACAATACAAGTTCAAAATTGTGTGAAATAGAATATTGTACAACTAGTGCTGAAAATAGCACGAGCATGAAGTTTGAGCCACGAGCCGTAGGCGAGTGGTTTAATTATGCGAGTGTGAAATATTTTCAGCACGTGTTGTACACTATACTTTTCCGACGACCGCTTAGTGACAAGAATTAATTTCAATGAAAATAAAAGAATGATTCACAAAATAATGATATATGATGTATTTCATAACAACAATTTGACATTTGAGCAGTGGCGGTTTCTGCTATGGTTTGCAAGTTTGCGCAACCACCAAAACTAATAGATTTAATTTAATGAAAAAAAGCGTAATTCTAAATTTTTTAAATTATAAATTAAAAATTTGTACTACCTCACAGAATAAATGAACTATTATAAATTACTTATAATAGGTATATCTAATTGGATATGAATACGTTAAATAAATGAGAGAATAACACACTCGGTTTGCAGACTCATTGCAATCCACGAACGTATATATCCCTATACGGCTGACGAACTTTGTCGAACGTCTTTCGGGTATATCTCCATAAACAACAACAGTGTTGCAGCCGCAGTGCAACCAAAACGTTAGACGTATTTCTTGCTTACGGTGCAACGGTATAAAAGCGAATAAAAAAGTTGTATTTGTGTGTTTAAAAGTGTTTATGCTCTTTATTTTTAAATAATAATGAATTCAGTGCAGAGTTTAATAGTGGATCCGTTCTATAAAAGAACGTATGCCGAAAAAATTGAAATAAAGCGGTTGGGCAGACCTGTTCCGAATTTAAATCTGAAACAAACGATTTCCAGTAAGACGCGAACTTTTAATAGACTATTTAATAAGGATATTTATAATAAACATTTGTGGATTTGCGGTTGTAGTATAAAAATGCATTATTCTGCTTTCCTTGCTTACTATTTGAAGGTGAAGAATTATGGAAGAAAATGGGTTTAACTGATTTAAATCATTCAAGCGATCGAATAAAAAAACACAGTATATGACAAAGGCATATGAAAAATGTAGTCCAATTATCGCTTTTTGGGAATGTGGATTATGTGGATATTGCTGCTCAGATGGATAGTGCATATCGAAGAAATATAGCATTGCACAACGAGAAAGTTAAGTACAATCGATATGTACTGAACATTATAATTAATTGTGTACTTTTTTGTGGAGCTTTTGAACTTGCGCTGAGAGGACACGATGAATCAATTTCGTCCTCTAACCCGGGTGTTTTTCGTGGTTTAATAAATTTTAGTGCTGAATTGGACGTTGCTTTAAAAGACCATTTAGAAAAAGCTACTGTTTTCAAGTATACTTCTAAAACTATCCAAAATGAAGTTTTACAAACAATGTTCAGTGTGTGTCAAGAAGAAATCTCTAAAGAAATAAAAGAAGCGGATTATTTATCTGTAATAGTTGACGAAACTACAGACGTATCAAATAAATATCAAATGGCCGTGGTATTTAGGTATATAGCTAAAGGTAAGCCTGTTGAACGATTTTGGAATTTTTTAGCGCCGTCAGATCATGACGCGAAAACGTTATCTACAATCATTCTTGCAGAACTAGAAACACACATTAAAGATAACGAAAGAAAATTGATTGCCCAGACATATGATGGGGCAGCCGTTATGGGCGGATCGCATAATGGGGTACAGGCACGTATTAAACAAACTTATAAATACGCTGCTTACGTGCACTGCTACGCGCATCAGTTAAATTTAGTTATGTTGAATGCTGCCTCTGCCAACACTAATGTCCGTATATTCTTTGCAAATTTACAAGGAATTTGTACCTTTTTTTCAAATAGTTCTCAAAGGGCTGCAATATTGGACGAAACAGTTAAAAAGCGGCTGCCTCGTGTTCGGCCCCAACCAGATGGAATTTTAATTCCAGAATTGTCGCCACTGTGTTTGAACACAGAGAAGAAATTATAGAAACAATGCGAAGAATTTTGAATGAAAGTAAAACTGTAAATATCACTACTATCAATCAAGCTTCAGGTTATATTACGCTTCTTACTAATAAGAGTTTTATTTTCTGGTTAAATCTATTTTACAAGATAATGCCTCAAGTAGATATATTATATGCAAAATTTCAAACTAGAGAAATTGATCCCCTTATGGCCAATAAATATATATTATCATTTGAAACTCAGTTAGCTCAAATCATAAATAATATAACGAACACTTCGGATACAAGTGACAGTGGGCCCGGCTCATCAACTTCAAAACGACGTAAGATCGATGGAAACGAATATACACGAGAAGCAAAGGAAGTTTGTGATATTATTATTTGTCAAGCCAAAGATAGGTTTAGCTTTACTGGACACTTAACTGCAACGTCTATTTTATTCTGATAAATTTAATCAATACAGCCTCCATTTTCCTGAAAATGTCTTTCAGGAAACAATTAAGTCTTACCCATACTTTGATGAACGGAAATTCCGTACTGAACTAAGCGTAATTTATGAAACGGAAGAATTTAAATCAATCTCGGGTTTGCTTCCTCTTTATGACATCATTTCACAAAGTGGACTAAGTGCGACTTTTAGTGAAACATTATAAAACTTTTAAAAATTCTAATTACAATTCCGATGTCATCAGCTGAAGCGGAGCGGTGTTTTTCTACTTTGAAGAGAATAAAAACTTTCTTAAGAAACAGCATGGCACAAGAAGGACTTTCTGCATTGGCGATGCTTTCTCAAGAAAAGGATTTTATCCAAAGTATTCCAGATTTTAATCAAAGGGTTATACATAAATTTGCTACTGCGAAAGATCGTCGCATGGTTTTTCTGCTTCAATAAAATCAGGATCAGAATCAGTGAGTTTTAAACGCCTTTTTTCTTCTTTATATGTACCTTAGCAAAAATAACTTTTAATAAAGCATACTTAGTGACCTACCTTGTTTACCTACTGTAAAAAGTATTAGTATTCACTAAATTTGCAACCCCCACATTTTTGATGCACGAGCCGCCGCTGCATTTGAGAGTCATTCATTTGACAGTTTCCTATTTGTTATTTTATGATTAGTAGGTTGGCACGTCTGTTACTTTGCACACGGTTCTGCGACGATTCTAATTGGCCCTTTTGAACTTTTCAGCACAGTTTTAGTTACAAGATAACTTTTCAACACAGTTTTGGGGATACAATGCAATTTGCAATTTTCAGTGCTAGTAAATCATGCGAATTTGTTCTTTTTACATTGTGGTCGTCGGAAAATATCTTTGCAGACATGCATAGATGTATTTCATCTTACTATAGAATCATCAGTACCTGCTGTTGGAAAGATACTTTCACCATAAATAACACCCTTACTACATTACAAAAGTCATCCAGACAAAGCCTAGAAAAATATTCAGCGCTGGTCATTAACGTACGAACGCTAGAACAACTATCGCTGTCTTCATGGCAAATGACTTTTGTAAAAGAATTATAAATGACAGTATATTAACGTTATTTATAATTCTTTGATAAAGGTTATATTTACCGAAACATATAAGAGATTATTTAAATATATACATAGTAAAAAAGGTCAAGAAATATTTATCTTTATATACAAGCTGTCCCGTATCGTTATGTTCAAATTTTAGGAGTGTAAAGTAGACTTCATTTCAAGTAACAAAAACGCAAAACTTGTATATCCATTTTTATTTGTTTCAAAGTTACAGATCTATGAATGTGATTGTCAGATCATGAAAAAAAATGTAATCCTAAAGCCAATACAAACTCATTTTATTAAAAAAAAGTTA
Organism: Melolontha melolontha; assembly: GCA_935421215.2. NCBI lineage: Eukaryota > Metazoa > Arthropoda > Insecta > Coleoptera > Scarabaeidae > Melolontha > Melolontha melolontha. The sequence goes on from OW285238.1 coordinate 149,572,891, forward strand.
GACGATTCAATAATAGGCCTGTGATTGTTAACGTCGCATGATAAAATGTTATCCTAAAATAAATACGTGTCGTAGTGCATACAGTAATTTCTTGGAGATCTACAGAAAAGAGTACTGGAGATTGATTTATGATAAAGAATTTTCTTACTTAGTTCGTAAGTGCTGAACCATGAATATCATACAATAAACAAATGTTAACATAGCAATTTTCATACAAATATGATCTAGTATTGTGTTTTCCACACTCGATTTTTAATAAGTTTTTTGATATTATTATAAAATGTTTTTGGTGAAAATCAAGTCGAAGAGATTGAAGTTGAATCGTGGTCACGAACAACAACAATGTGAACAGTTGAATAGTTAAAACATTAACAAAACTAGACCTCAAGAATACATTTCTTCCGTGGTAGAGACGCTGGGATCGTTGTTTGTACTGTCAATGGGACTATTTTGAAGGTAACGGAAGGTAATGAAGTGAACGAAATCCAAGTACTCTGCAATTTTATTTATCGCTGCATTTCGGGTACTTTTGAATACTACCTCGTATAAAAACGAAAATGTACGTAAAAAAATTTACATAAGAAAATAATAAAATTACACCAACACATGCTTATCTAAAATGCAAAACATTATAGTTGTAATTATAAAGAACAAGCATAAAAAAATCTAAATATTTGCCACACGATTTAAATTAGAATTCCAGGAATTGTTTACATATAAAGAAGTTCCACAGATGTTATATACATATTAGTATTTTCTACACAAAATTTTTTTATAATGTGAATAAAAAGAGAAAAACAATATTTTATGTGAGAAAAATAATCCCAAATACGGAATAAAAATAATTACTTCAAAATGCATTTTAAGAGAGAGAAACATTTCTTATTTAATATTTAAAATCAACGTGTCAAACAGTAGAACAATTCATGGCAAAAAAAAAACATCTAAAAAAATCGTAAATAAAATCTATTAGCGAAAACAGTTCTTCGAATTTGTGCGAATGCATTCTAATGCTAGGGCATTGACCTAATTTAAGTACCTACATGCGTACGCGAATGGCTATTGGCGTTCGCCGTTCGCGTTGACTGCCGTTCTGTTGCTAAGCCATTTCCACTCCGACAATTTGACATAAGAGATGCATAGTCCACGTTGCTTGATCGTATGGTTCCCATGACAACCGTTAATTAGCATTCAATTTCCAATGAAATATAAGTAAATATTAACATATTTTCTCCGTTATTTCTTATTTGAAGTTTTATATTTGCAATATTTTAAATTACCCATTTTAGTATTTAGAATTACGATGCCTGAATATTCATTTTATGCATTTAGTCAACTGCATTTCCAATTAGATATTATCATATTAAATTTAAAATCATAGGATAATAATTTAGTAATCTGTCAGAAAATATCACTATTAATTGTTACGTTACTTAGCAACAGTACCTATCAGAAGCATTTGTCGAAATGCCATGAAATTTAATACTATTATATGTTTGAAATTTAGTGATTTAGTAGTTTATATATAATATTAAAGTTTTACATTATTGTCACAATCAAGGTTGATTTATTATTTTGGTACATTAATGTATTCAATTATGGCAATAGGAAAAGGGTTTTTTTTTGGTTGTATTGTGATGAGTTAGCAATATAATTTTAAAACTTTTCAGATTAATTTATTAATATAGTATGAAGTATCAACATGAATGAATAATATACTTACTTTGGTGTATAAGTTTCTGAAAAGGGGTATGTAGTTTATTTCGTTCCTGTAACTTTGTTATTATATTCTCTCGCCAATTAAAATCTTCTATAGCTATTTTATGTTTGGATGCTAAATATGATTCTAGTGCTCAATCATTTTATAGTATTGGAGCCATTGTGTTTTTTAAATCTTTTTTGAAAAGTGATAATAAATCATAATAATTATCTTAAATGTGTTTAAAAATATTGCGCACTTTTTTACTTTCCTTTAAATATGTAATGTACTCAAATAGATGTCATTATTTATTCACTTTAATCAAAAATGTGTAGATAGTCGAGTAGTTTTGCTTGCAAATATAATACGATTAATTAAAAATGTGTAGATAGTCGAGTAGTATTGCTCGCAAATATAATACGATTGTCGACAGTTGTCTAAGTCTAATTTTTTGACTTCTGTCAATTTCCTAAACTTGACAATTTATGTTAGTGTTGGGCACTCGTTAAAAGTGAAATAGTACCATTGTTCGTAAAAAAAATTTTATACAATGAAATTATATTTATTTATTTTTTAATTAAGGGCACACAAAGTGTTATTATATTGGGGTTTTCGACATATTTCATCATTAATTAGCTACACTGTGTACGTATCGTGTGGACAAAGTTTTCATGTCTGGTTGCCATGGCAACTTAGCGTTTATTATGATCTAATGTGTACATGTTTTTGTGTTTATTTCATAGAGTTCTGACAAAAAAATTTGATTGTTGTCGTTCAGATTCTGTATATAACATTGTAACAGGTGACAAATCCTGGATATATTCATATGAGCCTCAAACTAAACAGCAATCGACTGTATGGGTAAAAAAAATGAACCTAAACCAACAAAAGTGATGGGGTCAAGAATGATTGCTTGTTTCTTCGGAAAAACGGGTCATGTTGCAACTGTTACATTAGAGGATCGACAAACAGTTAATGCTGACTGGTATACGTCAATTTGTTTGCCGGCAGTTATCGATAAAGTCAGAAAAAACAACATAAACCGACGAATCATTGTTCATCATGACAATGCAACGCTTACACAGCACGACAAACAGTCGAGTTTTTGACCAACAGGAACATCGAATTAATGACTCATTGCCCATATTCGCCCGATTTAACACCCAGCGACTTCTTCTTATTCCGAAACATCAAAAATAAAATGCGTGGAAAGCGGTTATCATCGCCTGAAGAGGCTGTTGAAGAATTTAAATCACTGGTTTTGGAGATACCTCGCTCAGAATGGAAAAAGGGTTTTGAAGTTTGGTTTTGTATTATGCAAAAGTGTATACATCTTAAAGGGGAGTATTTTGAGAAACAGTAAAGCGTAATTTGTTTTATTTCACAATTTTCCCTGAATTTTAGCAGTGGCCCTCGTAATAAACTGGTTTCATTAATTTGCCTTTTCTTGCTCTTATAGTTGGGGATTTTATATATCAATCTGCCCTCGTATGATGGTATTTTACTAACTCAATGACAAATTGATGTAGAATAGACTATTTTAATTAACGCTTGAATTTTTAAGTGTATACATATCCTCGTACGGCCTTCGATATTGTAAATGTAACACTCATCTCCGTACTTGTAGAATCAACATTAACTATGTAAAATACTCTAACATGCATACACCTATTCAAAATGCATAGGTCTTTAAATAGTTACATTGTAATGTATGCGTGGTCTACCCAAGGAGCATAATTGATCATTTAAACTAATTTAGGCTGACTAAGTTGACGTATAAACTAAATTAAATTGAAGCAATCATGCTCCGGAAGAACATAATCACGACCGTCGCCTCTAAATTTTTCGAGGAAATGCGAAAATAATTATTAAATAACTATTTAGAAGATATATTGGTGAAAATACAAGATTTCACCGTTACATATACCTCGGTTTTAATTGGAGATTGTTATTAAGTGTTAGTTGCATTGGAAGAGAAAATAGTAAAGAAAATTTAGATTAGCTACTTATTCTGAAGATTGGGTGTATTGTATGTACAGTGAAATCCGCTTAATTTTATCACAGATAATATTATCAATCGGTTATTGATATGTGATCAAAAAAGTAGCTTATTATTATCACTTTGAAGAAATTTCGAACACAATAATCGTTTTTTCAGAGATAGACAGGAGTTCGTTTAATGCGTATGATCAGTGTGTTTATATATATATATATATATATATATATATATATATATATATATATATATATCGGGTTACAACGTTTTACGTCTTCCGATTCCTAATCGCCATTCCCCTCTGTTCATCCATAGGCCCTCCTCCAGATCCGTCTCTCGAATTTCTTTATCCACTCCGTCTCTCCAGCTTCTGCGCGGTCTTCCTCGTTTTCGGTTTCCTTGGGGGTTCCAGTTTAGCACTTTCTTTGGGATTCTGTGTTCTGGCATTCTTTGGACGTGCCCATACCATATTAGCTGTTTGGTTATGATGTCATCTATAATGTCATGTTGTATTCCCATTTCTTGTCTAATGGTTTCATTTGGAACTCTATCTCTCCGGGATTTTCCTGCCGCTCTTCTCCAGAAGTCCATTTCTGTGGCTTTTATCTTTCTTTTTGTTTTTTCTTTTATCGGCCACACCTCCGAGCTATATGTTAATATACTTTTCACGATGGAGTTGTAAATCCTTTTTTTATTTTCTTTTGTAATGGTCTTGTCCCACAGAATACTGTTCAGCATGGAAGTAGCTCTTCTTCCCTGTATATTTCTGTCTGATATTGCCTCATCTAGTGTCCCATCCTTGGATATTTTCATTCCTAGGTATTTGTATATATTGCAATGTTTGATGATCTGTCCCGTTGCTAGGTGTAGGTCTTCTTGCTGTCCGCATATGCACATATATTCTGTTTTTGCTATGTTAACATCCAGGCCCCATTTTCCGTATTCTTCGATGAGCTTTCGGCTCATATATTCCATGTCATGTATATCTTGTGCAATAACTACTCGGTCGTCCGCAAAAGAAAGGGTATATACTGTCGTGTCGTCATCCACTGGCATTCCCATGTTATTGCATTTCCGTTTCCATGTCTTTAGTGCATATTCCAAGTATATTTTGAATAGTGTCGGAGATATACAGCAACCCTGTTTAAGACCCTCGGTTATTGTGAATCCGGATGTTAATCCTTCGTTGGTTTTGACTCTAGATGTGGAACCCGCATATAAAGACTTCACGGCTTTTATTATTTCCGTGTTTATGTTGGTATGTTGAAGAGCCTCCCATAGTTTTACTAAAGGTATACTGTCGTAAGCCTTTTTCAGATCTACGTACAGGAGATGTACCTCTTGATTTCGTGCGTTTATCAGTGTGTTTATTAAATTGTATATATGCCATATGTATTTATAGCAAGCGCCAAATAAGATGGCGGGCGGTGGGAGTAAGTCCACGTAGCATTAGGATTAGTGGGAAACTTTTGTATTTGGTTTTACATAAAGTTGCAAGTAAGTGGGTGAGTAGGCGTGCGCGTTTTTAAAAACGACTACGGCGCATCTCCACCGCTCGCCATCTTATTTGGCACTTGCTATACATACATACCGTATGTGTTAAATATCATTAGGCATAGAGAATCAACGTATGAATACATACAATGTATACGTACATGAGAAACCCAGTCCAATGAAAAGCTTCAGTTAGTAAAATGATTTTATGCTGGCAAGTCTGCAATGGAGTACATGAATTTGTTTGCGCTGACTTTTGCAGACCGTTATGTACCTTGCAGACAAACAATTTATAATATTATAAATAAATTTGAAACTTGTTTCTGTATCAATAACTGTACGAAATGCAAACCAAGAGAGGTATCACCACAAAAAATTGGGGAAAGAGAACGGCGGGATGTATTAATTTGTAGTATTGTGGAAATTGATAACACGAGATCTACTAGAAGTGCTGCCGAGGAATTGGGTACAAGTAACACAACTATTTCACGTATTTGGAAACGTAATGGTTTAAAATGTTTCAAATATTCGAAAACTCAAGAAATATTTCCCGAGGATAATTTCCGGAGAATGGAGTTTTATCAAGACGTTATGGAAAAGATACATCGAGATGAAAATTTCGTTAAAAATATTCTCTTCACCGATGAATTAACTTTTCCATTACACGGAAAGCACAATCCCTCTGTTCTTCAATATTGGGCTTCGGAAAATCAACACCGGCATTTTGCAAATCGCACCCAGTATCCTCAAAAACTAAACGTTTGGGCAGGTATTTTAGGTGACCATTCTATAGGCCCCTATTTTATTGATGGTATATTAAATGTCGACAAGTATCCCGAATTACTGAAAAATCAAATACATCCCGCTATTCAAAACATTGGAATAAATCAGGAAATCGTTTGGTTTCAACATGATGGCTGTCCAGCTCATAATACAGTGAGGGTAAAGGAATTTCTAGGAAATACTTTTCCTGACCGTCTTATTACTGGAACAGGAAACATTAAATGGCCCCGCGATCTCCTGATCTATCTCCAAATGATTTCTTTTTGTGAAGATATCTAAAAAATATTGTTTATGCTCATGAAGCTGGTAGAGCAGAAAATCTAGTTGCCTTGAGAGAAAAAATAACTGAGGCTGCGAATTCATTAACTGCCGACATGTTAGCAAATGTAAGAGCTAATTTCTACGACCGCCTAGGACAATGTCTTGCTGTGTAAGGAGGAATTTTTGAACCTCTTGTATAATTTATTATAATTTTTAGAATCCTTTTTTATTTATTTTATTAGGATTATTCCTTAATTTTATTAGAATTACGCTTTTGTTTATGCGACGCACCGCAGCTTAAAAATTTCCTGCATCTACTGAAAGAAATAAGAAAAGCAAATCCCTTGCAATTCGTAAATGTTATTTTAGAACGCATTACAAGTACCTATGTCGATGGTCAAATGATTACTGTTAACTTGTATTTGCGAAACAATCGGAGACAATCGTTGCCGGCCGTCGCGGTCTTCGCCGGCATTGGATCGGCTTTTCCATATACTTATACATCGTATGTACTCATACGTATTCCCTATGCCTAATGATATTTGACACATGCGGTATGTACCTACATAATAGAGCCCGTATAATATCGTTTCTGTAGGCTCTTTTATCGCTGTTTTGCTAAATGTGCGCTATGCTTTGTGCATCTCAATTTAAATTAATTTTTGCTCTTTTTACGATGTCGACGAAAAAAAGAAACGATCTCTCACTAAAAGAGAAGACGGAAATGATCGAAAAGTACGCCAAAACTGAGGCAAAAAAATAGCGCGGCCCAATTGAAAATCTCACAACCACTGTTGTGCAACCTTTTGAAATCACGAGATGAAATCAAACACGCCTTAATTAGCAATGTTAACGTTGAAGAGAAGAGACGCCGAAATGGAAAAGAACCTCCAGTTCAAGCTAATCTAGAAAGTTGGTTTACCAAAATTCGAAACAAAGATGCGAGAGTAAATGGACCTCTTCTTAGACAAAAAGCGGAAACGTAGGCTCAAAGAATGGGCAAGGACGAGTTTGTAGCGTCCGAGGGTTAGATAAATCGTTGGGCGAAAAGAGAAAAAATATTTTTCATACGATGTTACGGTGAACGGAAAGATGCTGATTCGAATGACGCAAATGCTTGGATTGAGCACGAATGGCCGAAGATGTCCGTTGCTGTTTCTGAATTGCTGACAATAATCGTGGCACCCACCTCGCACTGACCTTATTCATATTAAGGTGTTTATGAAGGATTCGTCGTATGGTTGTATCAGAAAGCCCGTACATTATCGATAATTCTTTGACCTTCAAGCGCCTGTCTTGCAACGTCGTCTGCCTAGGGAGCTCGATTTTTCCTCCGTTCAATATCTATAGGATTAATGTCTTTTTTGTCAGAAACGAAGAAAATAACGCGACACGACCAACACAAACTGCTATTGTTATGCGACTGAGATAAATACGCGTCTAAAATTTTTACCACTACTTCACAGAACGTGGCGCTGCATAAGGCTGCCAATATTTGTTTTCTATGATTACTGGAACATGGATAGGCCGGAAACTTCTGGCGCTTACAGTATTTTAATACAACACAAAGAAATAAACACGCTAAATTAACTTAATTGACTGTTATCACACAGCCAACCCGACTTTTTAATAACAACGAAATTAACAGCAGTACAAAATACCTACATTAGTAGTATTATCTAGAACTTCAAATGTTTGCAGCTCAATTGCGAAAAAGTTTTGTGCGTAATGTTAATTAGACATTTTAACTGGGAATTTCTTCAGTAATACGTCCTAAAGCTGTGGCATAATGTCAAGGGACACCCGGTATATATATATATATATATATACGAGTATATATATATTGCTATGAATAGTTAGTTCGTAGTTGAATGAACCACTATTCACCACGATACTGTCCAACTTTGATGCTCAATCGGTAAACTTCTTTAATGAGACAGCTTTCCTCTCCGGATTTCCAATAGGAAAACGTGGTATAAATACTCCTACAACATTAATGTGGCGCTAGTAAAGAGTATAGACGAAAGTGTTAAATATAAATAAAAATCACAATTCTCAAATGACTCTTTTAATTAAAAAAAAAATAAAAAAATTTTATTCTTTATAAAGTATAAAGAACTGTTTAAGACAATTATACACAAAGAGGTACAATAATTTGCTGGTATTGACCGCAAAGCAAATTCAAGCGTCCTCTAATGAATCACGAACTAAATTATATCTAATAAATTTCAAAGATACTTTTTTCTTTCACCCCAGATCAACAAACTCAAAATAAACAGATAAAACTGTCAGACCGACATAAAACTCTAACACATGCGCGATACCACATGTACAAAAACACCAACCTTGAAATCTAAAACGTTCTAGAATTTAACGTTACAAAAAAATTACTTGAAACGAAAAAACTATCTTTATCATTTATATTAACTAATATTAAAATATATAGAAATTCATACAATCAAAAATACAATAATAAATGCATTCAAATTATAATAATATGATATAATATAAAATAAAACTTACGTAGTTTATATTTTTTTTATAATATTCGAGAACACGCCAAGTAAGAGATTAAAAATCAAAATTACGAGGCATACAAACTCGTATAAATTCGGTAATGACTTCAGCAATCACAAACACTATTAATACAAAAACAAAAACCGAAATTACTTGAAATAAGAGATAAAGAGTTTTATCTACTAATATGCGACTCTCTTACTCGGGTAACAAGACGTGTCTCCAGCGGATATCAAATCCGGCAAGCTACCACACAACTCAAAATATCAGTTCAACATAAAATCTGTATTCATAAAATAATAAATTTCAAAAAACATACAGTGGCATCCAAAATAAAAGTTCCCCAATAACTAATTAAATTTTTCACAAAGTTGCGGGGAAATATCCATAGCAATATGTATATAATATATATATATATATATATATATATATATATATATATATATATACTGAAAAGAGACGAATGGTCTGAATAAATAATAATAATAAAATATTAAGTAATTGAATTGTTCTTTGAGTGTACTTTGGTTGGGCGCCCTATTTTTAAAACTGGTAAAGTTAGATTATCAGCCACTCGCATGTAGTATCTCAGGTTACGACTAGAGGTCGGTAGAACATGAATAATATTTTAAATAAATTTGACTCTTTCTCGGATCATCGTCGATAGGTTTATACCCCTATAAAATTCATGGAAAATTGCTTAATAATATTACAAAGTTATCTCTACCTACGCAATGACAAATAAAAGAGCTTCTTTGAAACAATAAGTAAAATATATTTATTGAATGCAAGTTATCTGTATACACTAAATAAGCAACGTGACTAACGGCAAAACAAGGAATTAATATAATGTGCACGTGTGAAATTATGGTTATGTATCAAGTGCAATGCTACAGCAAAATATATTATAATATAAATAAATAAACAAACACAGTGATGGTAAGTACTACAATTCTTAATAAATAGTTTTCTTTTCACAAATTTAAGCAAGATAGAAATATGTTTTAAAGTAAAATCAAGGAGTAATTAATTTAATAAAATTTTTATTTGTAATAAATAGTTCTTAATAAGACTTTTTCGAAAAGAATTGAATTAAATAAACCTGTGTCTTGCAGGGAGCGTGCAGGTATGAAGGATGGTATCAGCTATTCAGGATGTTCAGTTATACGGGACCAAAAAAAGGTGTTCTCGGGTTCTACGATGCAGGTATGTGAACGCTTGTTCGAAGGTGTAGGGATCGATCGTAGCTCGGCGGCCAAAAGATGCTTTGGTCGATTATTTGCCGGTCTCGGGTATTATTGTCGCCAAAAGTATTTCTAAAGTTGCGCCAATGTTAATTACTTCTATTCTATGGAGTTTTATTATTTTATCACTAGTATTTTAGAATTTATTGACTTTTAAAGACGGAGTATCACTTTTTTAAGGCAACCGTTGTAAAATTTTCTACTGACGCTAACTATCAATTATTTCTTTCCAAAGCCTTATTATAAATTTAGAAAATTGAGTTGATTTTTACTTTTATTACTATTAATAATAATTAAAATATATATGAAATGTTAATTCGAACAGGAAAACAAAATTAAAATATTACGTTACAAATAGTTACGACTGGCTTTTCAATGTTAGGTTATGTGTAATATCTAGTACAAAAATAACCTGTTCACGGGTTTTTGTGATAATTCAAAAAGTGGGCGTGTTCAATTAGTATTGATATAAAATTTGAATGTGAATAAATTAACTGTCTCTTAAATTTCGCGTAAATGACTTCAATTATGAAAATGAAAATTAAAAAATTTTGAAATAAATATAAATTAATCTGAAATATACAAAGTTATCGTAATATTAATTTATTAACACTTCGATACTAATTTTACAAATTATGTCCGCCAAATGTAACCATTCTATTGAGTTTGTAATTCCTGTATTAATTCCTGCGTTTTCATTTGCAGATAGCTGGATTAACTGTGCTATTTGCCTCATAACATTAAATATATATATATATATATATATATATATATATATATATATATATACATGTCATAAACATATCATAGACCACAAATATTCTTTCAAAAAGATAGTCTTACAAAATTGCAATTTAATATTTATTTTGCGAATTTGGATTTGAAATGAGATTATACCGGGTGTCTCAGTTATGTTGTTTCAAGGGCGTACCTCCGTTATCTAATAAAATAAAAGTTCGTAATTTAGGGCATCTAATATACACCCAATGTTATTTAAATTGAGCCTAACATTCATATTCTTTCACTTCCGGTTTAACCGGAAACAATTTTAAACTTTTTATTTTAAGTAGCACTCTGTATATTTTCCTCAAAATTTCAATTCTAGGAAAAATTCTCTTTTCCATGAAGTATTACATTTTGTATTTAGACTGTAAAGGTGAAATTGCATTTTAAATATTAAAAAATTGGGATCGTAGAAAATCGTATTTGAATTTAAAGTAGCAAAGATACACTTCTCAAAAATTCAATTTTAAGATCTCTATTAGATAGAATATTCATTTAGACAAGAGAGATTTACAAACATTTTATTGAAAGTCAAATAACTGAAAAATAATGTTAAATGAATCACTAAAAATATTATATTTATTAATTTTATTTATACAAGGGTCCCGTATCGTTATGTTCAAATTTTGGGAGTGTAAAGTAGACATCATTTCCAGTAACAAAAATGCAAAACTTGTATATCCATTTTTATTTGTTTCAAAGGTACAGATCTATGAGAATGTGATTGTCAGATCATGAAAAAAAATGTAATCTTGAATTCAATAAAAATTTATTTTATTTAAAAAGTTCAATTAATAATATTTTCGAAATGTCCACCTCCTTGTTGAATGTAGGCTTGTGCCCGTAAGCCAACAGAAGAAGTACTTATCCGAATTTCATACTTTGTTTTGTTTTGTCGGATTTGCTCGGCAGCCAGGTGAATATAATCCAACAACTCTTCTCTTGTGTTCGAAACTTGCGCGTTGACTAAATTTTTCATGTACCGCCATAAATAAAAGTCAAGGTGATTAAGATCGGGTGATCTGGGTGGCCATGCAACAGGACCACCTCGACCAATCAATCTTGGATAATTGACGTTAACCCAATTTCGGACAGCAATTCCGAAATGTGGTGGTGCCCCATCCATGTGAAACCACATGTCTCGTCGAACATTCAGTGGGACATCCTCTAAAGGACCTGTCAGTTCGTCAATAAGAAATTGAAGGTAATTGTCCGCATTTAACCTCCCAGGAAGAATGACAGGACCAATCAACAAGTCATCGATTAGGGCCGCCCAAACGTTAATAAAAAATTTATGCTGAAATTTAGATGTGCGTATAGCTTCGGGATTTTCTGATGATCACCTGTGCAGGCTTCTCAGATTTGTAACACCACTTCTCGTGAAATTAAAATGAAGCCGTGACTGTCTTAATATCCAGGTAGAATAAACTGGACGAGCATAGTGTTCTGCCTCAAGCAAACCGTGTCCCCTGCGATATTGATATGGATATAGGACCTCACGTTTTAAAATTCGCCAAACTGTCGTTCGTGGCACTCCTAGTTGTCTAGCGATTCGACGTACACTGAGGGTTGGATCCCTTGTAACAATAGCTACTGCTTCTTCCTCTAAGTCTGCTGGCAAATTTACTCCTCGGTCGAAAAGATAATCTCGCAGTCCGCATTCCCGAAATTGTCTGTGTACTTCCAGAAACATTCTGTAATGAGGAATGCGCCTAGCGGCAAACCGATGTCGGTATTCAATAACTGCTTGACGTGCACTGCCGTTACAGTAACCATACACAAAATGCATGTCCGCATACTCGCATAATCGGTAAGGCATTTAGAATAAAGAAAACGTGTCCACTCACTAATAAGTTGTTGTATGAAAATCCTTTATTAAAAAATGCAACGTTAACAGTCATCTGAACATTTGTTTATTGTATGATATTCATGGTTCGGCACTTTCGAAATAAGTAAGAACCTTCTTTATCATAAATCAATTTCCAGTACTCTTTTTTGTAGATCTCCAAGAAATTACAGTATGCACTACGACACGTGTTTATTTATTTTAGGATAACATTTTATTGTGCGACGCTAACAATCACAGGCCTGTTATTGAATTGTATAAGTTTTTTTAAATAAAATCAGTTTATATTGACTTTAGGATTACATTTTTTTTCATGATCTGGCAATCACATTCATAGATCTGTAACTTTGTAACAAATAAAAATGGATATACAAGTTTTACGTTTTTGTTACTTGAAATGAAGTCTACTTTACACTCCTAAAATTTGAACATAACGATACGGGATACCTTGTATCCCGTATCGTAAGGACCGGTATTTATGAATCTCTTAATGTCACCAAACGTGAGCGCCAAAAAGGATACTAAAGAGAATATTCAAAATATTGGCAATTTGCTGCAATGTAACATTCGGCTCAATGCAAAAGTTCATCAGAGGTAAAACCTTTTAATAACTCGGCATTAAGAGCTGCGCATCCACTCCTAATTCTATTTTTTAAATCTTCCAAATCTGCAAAAGGCGTGTGGTATTCCTTATCCTTCAGATATCCCCATAGAAAATAATCTAACGGCGTTAGATCAGGTGATCTTGCAGGCCATCTCATTGGTCCATTTGTGCCTATCTACATATTAGGGAATGTCTGATTAACATGATCAGAGCACAATTCTAGAATTGTGAGCGGGTGCACCATCATGCTGAAAATATATGTTGGTGTCCAATTCAGCTGAACATTTTCAAGAAGACCTGGATATTCCCCCCGCAGGAATTCTAAATATGCCTCACCAGTTAAGGTTCCTTCACAAAACGTTGGTTCAATAATGTACCCATCGATCATGCCTCACCATACATTAATTCCCCAAATTCTCTGAAGTTGGTCTCTCTCATCCAATGAGGATTTTCTAGAGATCAATAATGGCAATTATGTCGATTTACGGTTCCATTATGAAAGCGGCTCTCATCTGTCCATAATATTGAGCTAATAATGCTATCTTCACGGGCAATGCCAGTATTTTGTCATAATCTCCTGGTGCGGGTGAATTTTGAAAGGCCTGAATTTGTCGGATTTTAGGATTCGTTGAATAGAAGAACGCTAGATATCGCGTTCTGCTTCAATTTCTAGAATTGAAATAAGCGGATTATTAATCACACCAAAACACCAACAGTGTGATCTTCATCAGTTGCAGTCTTTCTTTTAAAAAAGATTATTTTAAATACAACTTTGTTCGAAGCAAGTTTGAGACAAATTCTAATAACACTTTATGAACTGTCAAACTTAACAAACAAATAATACTGTCAGATTTTGCTTTAGTTTCCATAGATCGCTCTGGTTTCTACGATCGCTATTTTTTAACATTTAAAATGTAATTTCACTGTTTTGAAGATTAAATACTTCTGTAATACTTCTTGGGAAAGATAACACAGGCCTGCATTTTTCAACACTTTGAAAGTTGATTTAAGAATTTTAACTGTTTTCTAGTAATTGGGTAGCGCTGATTTCAAATCTGCTTTTATTTTTTTTGTATCACGTAAGGTTATTTTTCAAACCAGTAAAATCAAAAAAAATAGAAAAAAACGCGATTTATTTCATTTGTAAGCTAGTTTTATATTATATTTAAAAAAATACAAAAATATACACACAGAAACTATTAGAAATAGTTATTTATTCTTTATGCTTCTTAAAAAAACGTTTTCGTTTTTCAGAAAAGCTTCGTTTGGTTGTTTTTCTGTCATATTCAGCTAAAGGAGGATCTCTTCTCAATGTCCAACAGTAATCGGCCATCATTTTTGTGTCCCAGCGCCCTTGGTATCTTTTTTCCATCTCTTTAATATCCTGGTGAAATCTTTCTCCTTGCTCTTCACTCACGTCCCCAAGGTTTTCTGGGAAATAGTCCAAATGGGAATGTAAAAAGTGAATCTTTATGCTCATATTGCAACCAAGATCCTGATTTTTTCCAGCATATTTTCAACGATCTCAACATAGTTTGTGTCTTTATAATTCCCTAGAAATTTATGTACAACTTCGTTAAAAGCATGCCATGCATGTTTTTCCTTATCTTCCATAACATTTTCAAATTCTTGATCTTTCACCAAGCTCCTAATCTGCGGGCCTACAAAGATTCCCTCCTTTAATTTTGCCTCTGACAGAGTCGGAACTGTTTTACAAAAATATTTAAAACAATTTCCTTCTTTGTTTAATTCCTTAACAAATTGTTTCATAAGTCCAAGTTTTATGTGAAGCGGTGGAAGTAACACTTTTTGAGGGTCAATAAGACTTTCGCGAATTACATTTTTGGTTCCAGGTGTTAAAGTCACGCTTTGTGGCCTGTCTCTTTTTATCCAATGTTGTTCTCGATTTCTGCTATCCCACTCGCACAGAAAACATGGAAATTTAGTATATCCAAACTGCTGACCCAAGAGAAGGCCTAAAATTTTTAAATCTCCACACACTCCTAGTTGTGATTTTCATATTGTATTCTTAAAAGTAATTCCTGTAAATTTTCATAGTTTTCCTTTAAATGAACAGAATGGCCGACCGGAACAGAAGTAAAAACATTGCCATTTGTAAAAGAACAGCTTTAAGGCTCCTTTTTGAAGAGTCGATGAAAAGTCTCCAGTCAGAAGGTGTGTACTCAGGAGCTCCGAGGAAAGACCAGCAATTGCTTGGGAGTATACGAGTGGTCCGTTTTGTGCAAAATATTTTACAAATCCAGCCTCACGATTTCTATACCAAGAAAAGGTAGTTTCTGGGGCAAACAAATTTTTTTGTTTCAACCTAGACCCCAGTACTTCAGAAAGATCTTTTGAAAGTCCCAAATCTCTAACTAAATCATTCAGTTCGGCTTGTGAAAATAGCTGAGGTTGGTTTTGACCTGAGGTTGATGGTTCAAAATCACTATCCATCTGTACGGTGCCGGAAGTTGAAGAGGTTTCAATATTTTCTTGTAGTACTTTGGGGGGTATAGGTATAGGTACATGATCACTGTGAGGAACTGGTCTGATAGCTGATTTAATATTGTTTGGGTACAAAATATGTTTCAAAGTTTTTCTATTATGCCCCTTAATATCACAAAGACAAAAGTAGCAATCTTCATGATGATTTTGCGGTTCTCTCCAAATCATCGGTATTCCAAAAGGAAGGCTTTTTCTATTCCCTTTGGTTCAATGTCTTAAACCTTCTTCACATACCTTACAAACAACGTGCGGTGCCCAATCTTTATCTTGATCTCCTAATTTGATTTTGGAATAAGCATAATATGCATTTTTCACAAATTCACCAATTGGTCTCTTAAACTTTTTCAAGACGAAATATCCACAAATATAACAGAAATCATCTGGTTTGTTGTTTCAACACCGGCTAGGCACATTTCTAACCAATGTTTATTTATCAAATACCACGCACAACACTAAAGACAAATTAATTTTACTTGTTTACTGATCGACACTCAGAGCTATAATGAAGTAAATGACATTAAAATATACATTTTGTTTGGAGTGATAAACTTGAAATCCTTCTTCGCAGTACTAATAAAGTGAAAGCATAATAAATAGAATTTAGCAGGTAAAAATTCCCGGAAATCTTGTCCAAAATTAATACATGTAATAATAGATTTACATCAGGTAATGAAAGTCTATTTAACAAATTTCTTTAAAACCACAAGAGAAAATCATTTTTGGGTTAATACCTAGAATTTGAAGTAGTACATTCATTTTAAAATGTATTAAAACGCCTATTATAAGTCTTTTTTTATATTTTTTTCTTTTTCGTTTGTGCAAAAAGAAATCTGTGGGTGGTAGAGACCAACTGTATTTTAATTAGTTATTGCTATATAAAAACTGAGCTTAACAAACAAAAATCACGTCTTCACAAATTTTATGCAGGCCTGTGTAATTTTCCGTGGAATTTTGTGGAAAATATATAGAGTGCTACTTAAAATAAAAAAGTTAGAGTCGTTTCCGGTTAAACCGAAAGTGAAAGAATATAAATATTAGGCTCAATTTAAAGAACATTAGGTGTGTATTAGATGCCCCAAATTTCAAATTTTTATTTTATTAAATAACGGAGGTACGCCATTTGAACCGCATAACTGAGACACACGGTATACTGAAATATGTATGTTAATTTAATGGAGGAAGATAAAAAATACAGGTTTAGAGTCACAACAAAGCAGTAATAAACGAACTTTATACACAACATCGCACTTGTCAGTGACTGTTATTTTCTTCATATTTCGCGAGCAAAATATTCGAAATTGCAATTTAATACTCATTTTCTCGTTTCGTGCAGAATCGATCGTTGCTCACATAAAATTTTTACACTGGAATTATATTATTTATTATATGAATTTCTTTTTACTAATATCAAATCCTGATTTCACACTAAAAAATCAGACAAATTAAAGCTTATTTGTGAACACCTACTAGCTCCACCATAAAATGTACATTATTGGATTCAGACAGACACATGTGCTGTGTGTGTGAAGACTACAAAAATAATGACCTCATTTCATTTCTCCTGTATCTGTACCAAATCCGTAGTTTAAAAATAATGAATTACGTATTATGTGTCATAACTATTTTTACGTTATTTCCCTGGCTATTGTTTTGTCGCTGTCTATCTAAGCTAACGCTGACCTGCAACTTCCGCTAAAATGAATACGCTGGTCGTAATTGATAATACATAGACAATTTTATGTGTTACACACACATCGTGTGTGAAAACAATGTAAACGTGTTTGAAATTGAGAGTATAATCAGAACAAAAATTTTTTCGCCAAAACATTTATTTTGTCGAATACTGTACCAAATTTCTATTTCAGTTTGGCAATGTAAGAAAGTAATTTTGAAACGCATCAATCATATTTAGTTTTCAAATTTGAATTGTAATTTTACATATATTCTGAATGTTTCGCGATAAAACTTTATTATCAGAAATCTTGGTAGTGAATTTATTCGGCTGGATTAGTAATAACAAATAAATAGAAAATGTATACTTATTTGTGTTATATCGGGTCCTACAATAGGTATGACCTATTTTAAATAAGTGGCTGTGGCTAGTAGTATACGTTAATTGTTGTCATTTAGTTGTCAAACTGTAGCGCAATATATGCAATTTTATGTAAAATGGACAGTTTTTCAATTTATCAAACGGTTTCGCAGTTAAGAGTTTTATTACAAATCAATCAATTGTGCAAACTCTCGGCGAACATTCAATGTAGCAAGGACACGGACAAATTCCTAGTGGAAAAACTATTTTGATGTGGGTGAGGGATTTTGATAAAAGAGAGAATGTTTCATCAAAATATACTGGAAGAGTACGGACAGTAGGATACCGACAAATATTGAACGCGTCAGGCAAGCACACACAACTATGCGCTTTAGAAGGCGATAAAAATGAGTGTGTATAGAAAATTTTGAAAGTGTTTTATCAAAGGTTCCGATTTTCTCATATTAAGAGAAATTTGTGAAGGTACGTCTAAAGATCGATTAAATTGTTTCAAAGATTATTTTAAATACGCCAATATAACATTATAAGTAGAATGGTCGTTTTCGTCATTAAAAAACATTTATTCCGCACATCGTACTAGTATGTAACTGTACACCGTAGTAGCTGGACTGAAAGAACTTTGGAAACATATCTAATGATTGAAATACAATATGATCATTTATATTTACCCTCTAGCAAGCCATGAAATTATTTCTTGAAAATATCGTGTTGGTAGTGACAAATAAAATACATCTGTCATTATGTGTATGTTCTGATAAATAAAACTCATCTATCATTAATGTATTTATTAATTGACACTTAAAAATGTTTACAATAAATCATAAAGTTTTTCTGATCGAATCATACTTTAGGAATGGTGTAAAATTAGAAAATGGAGAATGGGCGTACTCCTTGCAGCCTTGTATAGAAGAATTTCGGGCAGAATTTCCAAATTTTCCAACAACATATGACAGTTTGCGGCAATTAATTCAAAAGTCAGAGGTTAAATTCCGTGAAACAGGGTCTATGTCTCGAAAACCAGGTGCTGGTAGACCACTAAAGCGGACAGTTGAAAATATAGCAGATGTTGATGGACGAATAAATCAATCACCTAAGAAATTGATTCGTAAGCTTTCACAACAAACACAACTGTCATATGGGACCTGCCAGAGAATCCTTAAAAAAGACTTACAAAAATTTCCATACAAATTTCATTGCGTGCAAGAGCTTTTACCAATCGATCATGTAACCAGAGTTAATTACTGTCAGTGGTTCTTAGGTACGATTAATAACGATGACGTTCTTGACAAATCCTTCTGGTCCGATGAAGCATGGTTTCATTTATCAGGATATATAAATAAACAAACAATGCGCATCTGGTCTAGTGAAAATCCACATGAAATTCTTGAAACACCCTTGCATTCACAAAAAATAGGCGTTTGGCTTGCTGTTTCTCATAGACGGATTATTGGTCCAATATTCTTTAATAATACGATAAATGCAGAACGATATCGTAATAATTTATTGCTACCATTTGTAAATCAATTACAGGATGATGAGCTCCGCGAGGGATATTTCCAGCAAGATAATGCAACAGCCCATAAGACAAGAGAAACGATGGAATTATTGCATGAATTCTTTGATAATCGAATAGTAGACTTTCCACCACGATCTCCGGATTTAACAATTATGGACTATTTCATTTATCCACATCTAAAAAATAGAGTATTTACGAATCGTCCACATACAATTGAAGAACTTACTAATGCTATCCGAAATGTCTGTGAGGAAATTACACCACATAATTTAAGGAATGCCTTCAATAATATGAGACGAAGAGTTGCGCTATGCATAGAAAATGAAGGAGCTCACTTTGAACATTTATTGTAGCTGTTTTTATTATTAAACTTTTTATTTTTTCAACTGAAACGTTTGTATGTAATTATTTGTCAAAATGACAAAACCTAATCTGTCATCAGTCATCAGTCATCAGTATAAAATAACCTATATCACACACACGATGCAAAATAAGTTAACTTAAATTATGGTACCAACTTAAGTTTAAAAAAGAAAAATGTCATTGCCTTCTAGAGGGTAGAAATATATGATCATATGGTATTACTCTGGACAAAAAATAATAAGACTGATTGAATAAAACATACATACAATATCTTATTCATCGAAATTTATTATGTCTCTTTCAAAGTAATCCTCTGCCACTCGTGGACACTTATTCCAACGTTTGTTCCAGTCTTCAAAACATTCATTACACAGGCCTACAAAAAAAAAAAATTTCTTTTGGTGCATCTCTGTTTGTTTGAATTGTCGATAAAGTAGGTAATGTACAGTATATTGACATACGTCATTTTAACTCATCAGCTCTAGTTTACCTACTACCCTCATTGTGAATTGTTGTCGGTCTTGTTATGGTCTCGTTCGTAACTAGTCATTATTACAATATCATCGATAAAGTTTGTGTTACTATTTCATTATGGCTAGTACGTCCAGACGTTGTGTTAACGATCCTGATATATTTTGTTATGTTTGTGGTGAATACATACTGAAAAATCAGCGTAAATCGATTACAAACACAGTGCGTCGTTTGTATTTTGCTTACTTCGGTATTGAAATTCTACACCAAGATAAAGTGTGGGTGCCTCATAGTGTTTGTAAAATATGCGTTGAACATTTGCGACAATGGGAGAGAGGGAAACGTAAGTCTTTGTAGTTTGGAATGCCTATGATATGGCGAGAACAAAAATATCATTATGACGACTGTTACTTTTGTATGATTAATATAGTGGGCATCAACAAAAACAATCGCCATAAATGGAAATACCCCAATATTTCTTCAGTACAAAGGCCTGTTCCTCATTCAGAAAATGTTCCAATACCAACTTTTCACCAGGTAGTGCAGCAATCTCAGGAGGATGAAGCTGAAATACCTATTTCTTCCCAAGTAGATGATGACTTTCAATACTCCGGAATAACATCAGATCCTAAGCCATTTTCGCAGAATGAGCTTAGTGACCTCATCAGAGACTTAGATCTTTTGAAGGAACGTGTCGAGTTACTAGCATCAAGATTAAAAGAAAAAAATTGTCTTTCCTCAGATCTTCGAGTGTCTACATATCGCACGAGGGAGGGAAAGTTTTTGAGGTTTTTTTCATCTGATGAAAATTTTGTGTATTGCTGTAATGTGAGTGGTTTGCTGGCTTTCATGGGTTTAACGATCTATCAGCCCAATGAATGGCGTCTCTTTATTGACAGTAGTAAACGAAGTCTAAAAGCAGTTCTTCTACATAATGGAAATAAATATGCTCCCGTTCCAATTGCTCACTCAACATGTGTAAAAAAGAATATGAGGTAATTTCAAATCTTTTACAAAAAATAAAATATATTGAACATAACTGGGTGATCTGCGTCGACTTGAAGATGGTTAATTTTTTATTGGGTCAACAGAGTGGTTATACTAAATACCCATGTTTTATTTGTCTCTGGGACAGTCGAGCTAAATCACGTCATTGGACTGCAAAAAATTGGCCTGTGAGAGATGCTCTTGTTGTTGGGGAAAGAAATGTTATAAATTAACCCTTAGTTTCAAGAGAAAAAAATCATTCTTCCGCCATTGCATATAAAATTAGGGCTAATGAAGCAATTTGTTAAGGCTCTCGATAGAAATGGTCAATGTTTCCAGTTTATTTCTCACAAATTTCCTGGTTTAAGTACTGAAAAACTAAAAGCAGGTATCTTTGATGGACCTCAAATACGTAAATTGATGAAAGACACAACTAATTTTGAGATTTGTATGAATGATGTGGAGAGGCTTGCCTGGCAATCTTTTGTAGCAGTTGCACAAAATTTCCTCGGAAATCATAAGGCTGACAACTATATAGAACTAGTAGAGGAAATGCTGGTGCGAATCAAAGATTTAGGCTGTAATATGAGTATAAAATTACACTATCTCAATAGTCATCTACATCATTTCCAACACAATTTAGGAGATCTAAGCGAAGAACAATGGGAACGTTTCCACCAAGACCTAAAAACAATGGAGAATAGATACCAAGGAAGGTGGGACAGTCATATGATGGCTGACTATTGCTGGGGAATCATGCGAGATTGCCCGAGTCAGTTTCATTCTAGAAAATCACTCAAAAGACCATTTCTTGATGTTTAATGTCAATAAAATATTTTTTTTTTCGTGAATTGTGTTTTTTTTTTCTCGGGAACTAGAGCTGACAGAAGAAAGCGGGTAACATTTTTGATATCGCCATGTAAGACATACTTAAAATCGGGTCTAAAATCTCCAGCACCAAAATGGTTGTAGGCCAGTGTTATATCCAGCTTCCAAAGCGGCCAGCGAATTCTCTTTGATGACTTCTATTGACTCAAAACGATGTCCACGAAATGGTATTTTCAATAGATAAAACAAGAAAAGGCTCAAGGAGCTACATCTGGCGAATACGGTGCTTGATTTTTTATGAAAAACTGACTAATAATGATTACAGTATGTGATTATCATGTGTTACGTCTTAATTTCCCTTTTTAATATCGATTAATAGTCTTCATTATTTATTGACGAGTATCTCATATTACTATATAATACTTGTTCCGCTGTCTATAGTTAACTTTGGTAACTATATCATCCCTTCCGCTTACGCGCGGGTGAGATTCGAGGATTAGCAGACAGACCTTGGTAGAGTAAAGTCGTTTAAAAATTACTAGTGTACATCTTCTTAATGGAAGTTAATCCACGCATCTTTGACATTTAGTTAATTCATAGTTAATAAACGGATTGTGTAAAAGGGTGAATTCTAATTTTTGGAACAGCCAATTGCCGTTTGCGACTTACGTAGGGTTGAGGAAAATATAACCCAACCTTGGTTTTTGCGTGGCGTTCCATTTCGTTTTAGTAAACGGAAAAAAATAGCTTCCTTCTGAAGAGTTCACGAGCACTGCAGCCTATACTTCAAGGGCAATTTATGGTCGTCTAATTCCCCGAACAGCGATCGATCTGTGGTATTAAATACCATCTTTGACGGACCGGGACAGGATATCAAGTAATTCGTATTATTAATGTTTTGTGTAATTTAAATTTCGTCTTATAATTTTTTATATATGTTGCTTTCATATTTCGCCGTAATCAATTTAACTTCTTTTAGCATAGCTTAGAGCCCAACTAATACAAAATTTAATATATCTTGTATAGTATAAGAATTAATTCTTGTGAATTAAAGTATTTTTCTTACTTGCACTTAATGGTCAAATTATTCTTTCGTATATTGGAAATTAAAATTTTGTAGCATATTCTGATATCGATATATTTTATTGTAACTTCTTCTGTGGTGGCAATTGTTTTTGCCATGTCGTACGTGACCACAGATGTTCTTTTTTGCTAATATGCAGATGTCAATAAATGACGACGCATTTTTGTAATTTCATAAATTTGAATTAGAATTTATATCATTTGTATTTGTGAGTAGGATATTTTGGCGATCGCTATTTCTGTTTATAAAATTATTGTGAATTTATCTGCGGGAATAAACTATGTAATTAACTTAAGTAATTATTTTCCGTTTTCTATTAACAGTATTATTACGTTCAACTTTTGAGATACTATACTATACTGTCAATATGACCTATATTTTTGACTTGTTTGATGTGTTTTTTGGCTTTGGTTCACCTGCAACGCGATATTCACTCGATTGTTGAGTTGTTTCCGGATCATAAGCATAGATCCAAATCTCATCGTCAGTAATTATGAATTTCAGATCATCATCAGTCAGAGTAAGAATCTCTTCAGCCACTTCAACACGACATTGTTTTTCAAACAAATTCAATGATTTTGGAACAAGACGAGAAGATACACGTGACAAGCTCAAATCGCCCTTTAAAGTTGTTTGTATTGATCCTTTTGATATACCAACAATGTCTACAAGGTCTCTTTGAGTGAATCAACAATTGGAAAGTACAAGCTCTTTGATTTTGTTAATATTTTCATCAGTAGTTGAAATTGATGGCCTTCCTAAACGAGGTTTGTCTTCG
The DNA here is from genome assembly GCA_935421215.2 of Melolontha melolontha. Lineage (NCBI taxonomy): Eukaryota > Metazoa > Arthropoda > Insecta > Coleoptera > Scarabaeidae > Melolontha > Melolontha melolontha. The sequence continues at coordinate 149,596,703 of OW285238.1, forward strand.
ACTACTTCGCGACCCTCACCAAATAATTTGTACCACTTAAAAACTTGTGATCTTAATAAACACTGATCACTGTAACATTTTTCCAATATTTTTAATGTGTCCGTAACAAGAAATATCGATTTTTACAAAAAAATTAATGTCAATTCTTTGTTCAATAAATTTATCAATATTAAAAAATTACCGCAACAAATTTTTGACAATTACTAACAAAGCAAATGTCATGAGATTTCTGTCAGTTGTTCACAACAATCATACCAACCTACGAAATAAATATACACATCGATATTCATAGCGCGCGTATTTTAAAAAAATACAGTCTAATCACTTTTTGTCCACATAGGCTTTAACAAATGTTATCCACTTTGTGATTTCATTGAAGAGTCTTAATACGGTAAGTATTTGAATACGTTTTATAATTTATTTCTTACCATTTATTTTATGTGGCCACAAACTGGCTGTTGGCGCAAATTCGCAGCTTTAATAATTACAATATGATTCTAATCAAAGTGATTTGAGATTATTTCCGTAGCTGCTTTAAAAGAAAATATTAGAATATAAATAACAATAATAATCACAAAATAAATTCAAATACATTTAATGACAAACAAAAGATATACTTAACAAAGTAACATATATGTGTCAGAGTTTGAAAATATGTTAACTAAACTAAATGAATATGTATTTTGTCCATTTCTAAATCGCTATTATCAAGGAACGACACTCCTCTGGCATTTCTGCAATGTATCTTCGGCCACCAACGCCTGTATATATCTCGTGCCACTTTAATGGTATCGCCTAAAAGAGCAAAATAAATAATATGAAGCAAGTTATTTTCGCTGTTTTTACACGCCTAGGTAGTAGAATTACCTAGAAAGGTAGGGCTATGTGATATATGTTTTGTATGTGCTCATAATTTACTGATTACCATGTGACCTACTTTGTCATATTCATACTATAAATAAAATAAATTACTTTGGGGAGAAAATATACTCAATAAAATTTAATTAAAGTAACAATAAAATATTATTGTTATAGCAATACTACGTAAATATAATAATATCACTTTTATCTTTTACAGTACGCTTGGAAAATTATTGTAGAGTTGACGTGTAACATAGATAAAATGCTTAGTCCACTTTTTACTTATCGGGTGTTACTGCGATAATTTTAAACGAAGGTATGAAGCAGACATTGCAAGCAGGCCAAAAACTTTTGCGATGGAAATTTTACGCTATCCTAGAAAGTCTGAATTTTACCAACGACATACGAGCTGTGATAAAAAAATAGGGTCAATCATTTTATTACGAAAAAGTTCACATCAAATTTGAATTAATCTCCTTCAAAGTGCTCTCCGCGACTAGCAGATGCCACTTATCCTAACGTTGATTCCATAATTCACAGCATTTCTGAAAGATTTCTCTCAGAAGGCCCTTCTGCTACTCCGTCATGGCTCTCTCTCAATATTGGGAATGGTGTCAAAACGTATTCTTTTTTGCACGGTTTCTACTTTTGGGATGAGTCAGTAGTTACATGGTGCTAAATCCGGAGAGTAAAGCAGACAGGAACCCTTTTTTCGGCCAAAAACTCGCGATTCAGATGCAAGGTATGACATAGCGCGTTATCATGATGAAGGAGGAAGCTATTGCCCCTTTTTTCCGATCTCTTCTCAGTACATAGTTTCGCAAACGTTGCAGCACGCTCTTGTAGTATTCGGTGTTTACAGTTGCTCACCTTGGAACGAACTCTGATCGCACTATGCTCTCACTAACAAAAAAAACAATAAGCATGACCTTAACATTCGACTTTGTCTTCTTAGATTGAGGAGAGCCACTTGTTTTCCAGGGAACTTTTATCTAAAGATCATAGCCATACACACACAACTTTCATCTCCATTTATAATTTTTGCGATGAAGTCCGGATCTACATTAAGGCAATCCTCTAAATCCTTGCAAACTGACACACGATATCCCTTATGTTCGTCAGTCAAAAGTCTAAAAGCAAATTTCGCATTCACTCGTCTCATTAGTAATTATCTGAAACAGATAGATACAAGAAAAAACCTTAACCACAATATATACAGGGTTATTACCCGGGAAACGCATGTTTTTGGCTTGCGTAGTATATAGATAATATTGAGTGATGGGAATTGCGTATAGTGGCATTGCAAAGAGGAAAGTATGCAATTCCAGTTGTAGCCATGATGTGGAACCTTGAACATCGTACGTTTATCTTGCGACGCTTTTACGCAAACGGTGAATCAGTCACAATGTGAACATGACAGGATCATTGTTGAAAAGAAACACCCAGGACCGGCAAGGGCAGTTACTACCCGGGAGTCGAGGATGTTGAGTGAGTACGGATTGCAACGATGCAGAGCCCTAGCTGTTCGATAAGAAAGCGGGCAGCAGCTCTCATACTTCGCGTATACATTTTTAATTTTTAATGAAAATATACATAACAACTACAGAACTAACGAAGTGTTTCCATCAGATAGCACTGCCGTATCTTTGGAAACTATACAGTTCCAGAGATATGGCAGTGAAAGATACTGACGTGTTTTCATCAGATGGCATTGCCGTATCTCTGGAAACAGTACAGTTTTCAGAGATACGTCAGTGCCATCGAATGGAAACACTTTGTTAGTTCTGCAGTTGTTATGTATACAGAGCTTGTTGCTTCGGTTGTTTGCTAATATGCAGCGCTGAATGTAACTTCTACGGTAGGTCTTAATACTTTCTCTAAGATAGCGAAGTTCTTCTTTTTTGTAAAAGTATCCTTCTCCAGCTGGGGCGTAGTGACGAATTTGTAGAAAGATCAAATACGTATCTGCGTCTCTGGAGAGGGATACGTTCACAAAAATATGAATATTGAACTTATATTGTGTTCCTCACACCAAATTTTGAATAATATTTTACATTATTAAAAATACTTTTGTGTCAAATAATTACCTGTCGGCGTCTCCGGAAATTCTGTCTTATCGAAAGTAAAAGGCTCTTCAATAGAATCGAAAATAATTTTCTTTACTATTCTTTCCTTAAATGGCACATTCTGAGTAAGAGAGTTATTCATTTCCTTTAAAAACCTTGACCAACGTGGTTTAAAATAGTGCGAGACTATGCCTATATTTAAAAATAAACACACGAAGAAAATTATATTTTCAAATTAAACACACAAATAGATAAACGTAATAATATCAAAGCATATACAAAAATAGAATTGCGACAATGTTGAATGATAACACAGGCCTACAGTGATTTTGATGTTTGAAAGCTGTTTGCTAATTTGTATATGTTTGGGGGCCCTTATTCCAAAAAACGCCATATTTTTGCTCTATCACGTAATTTTTTTTTATAGCGCTCTATACCTTAAAAATGTTAATTTATTAATATACATACCTATGACAAGAATATGTTTGTTCCATGTTAGGCATGATTTTTAAATGAATTGATTTTTATGAAATTAAATGTGATTTGGCAACACTGGTTAATATAAGATTTCTCAGCAAAGCAACAGAGTCGGCGCAGAAGCGTCAATACAACGTTGAAACCTGCTTATGTGCAGTTTGGTTATGTTAGTCGTCGTGCCACTGTGTCCGCGCGCTTGTTGTCTTCGTTGTTGCGTATTTTAAGTGTTCTAGAACGTATAAATATGGAAAGAAGCCATTGTGTGAACAATCCGAATAACTTTTGTTATATCTGTGGTAGTTATGTTGTAGTAAAGCAGAGGCAAACTATAACTTCGTTTGTGAAAAATGTATACCACGCTTATTTTGGTGTAAAAATTGGCTACCAAGACAAGTCCTGGGCTCCTCATACTGTTTGTTCCGTTTGCGTTGAAGCAATAAGAAACTGGCAAAAAGGTAGGAAGAAATGTTTAAGCTTTGGTGTTCCTATAGTATGGCGAGAGCCTAGAAATCATAGTGATGATTATTATTTTTGTTCGTGTAATGTTCAAGGATTCAACAGAAAAAATAAGAAACAAATTGTGTATCCCAATCTTGACTCTGCTATTCGACAAGTTCCTCATGGACCAGATGTACCGATACCTACCGCCCCAAAAGCACTAGAAAACGTCATATCGTCAGAATCAGAGGAATCTAATTGCCACCCAGATGACTCAGATTTCACACCAGATTTCAGAGAGCCCGAAGTATTTAACCAGAGCGAACTAAATGATTTAATTAGAGATTTGCACCTTCCAAAGGATGCATCCGAATTGTTAGCCTACCGACTTCGTGAGAAACATTTACTGGCACCTGGCGTCACATCAAGCTTTTACCGGGATCGCGAAAAAGAGTTATGTCAATATTTTACTCAAGACGGATCGCTAGTGTATTGCAACAACATTCCTGACTTAATTTCAAAATTAGGAAATGTGCCGTATGTAAAAGAAGAATGGCGCCTGTTTATTGACTCAAGTAAGCGTAGTTTAAAAGGCGTTTTATTGCCCAATGGTAACGAGCTGGCCTCGGTTCCCGTTGCCCATTCGGTACATTTAATGGAAACGTATGAAAATTTTGAACTTCTTTTAAAGAAAATAAACTACCAAGAACATCAGTGGATGCTTTGTGGTGACCTTAAAGTGATGTGCATGCTACTAGGACAACAAGGAGGTTATACAAAATTTCCATGCTTTATTTGTGAGTGGGATAGTCGAGCAAGGGATAGACATTGGACTCAAATAGAATGGCCCTCTAGAACAAGCCTTACACCTGGTAACAAAAATGTATTAAGAGATAGTTTGGTTGACCCCAAAAAAGTTTTACTGCCTCCTCTCCATATCAAGCTTGGCTTGATGAAGCAGTTTGTTAAAGCCCTAGACAAAAATGGACAGTGTTTTAAATATTTGTGCGAGACATTTCCAGCCTTATCCGATGCCAAGTTAAAAGAAGGTATTTTTGTTGGGCCGCAGATAAGAACATTATGCAAAGACAAGGATTTTCAAAACACAATGACTAATGTCGAGAAAAACGCATGGGTTTCATTTAAAGAAGTAATTGATAAGTTTCTTGGGAACTCTAAGGACGAAAACTACGAAAATATTGTTCAAAATATGTTACAACACTTTCATCGTCTAGGTTGTAAAATGAGTTTGAAAGTGCATTTCCTGTTTTCACACTTGAACTATTTTCCTGAAAATCTTGGAGCAGTTAGCGAAGGACAGGGAGAGAGGTTTCACCAAGACATTAAGGAAATGGAACGGCGATACCAAGGCAGATGGAGCATAACGATGATGGCGAACTACTGCTGGACGTTAAAACGGGATATGCCCTTAAAAACATACAACCGAATGTCCGGACAACGCAGCTTTCTTGTAAAAAGTCAAAGATTTCACTTAAAAAAGACTGAGTAAAGTATTTTTTCCACTTTTTTAACTTGTATTCCACCTTTTTACTCAATAAACAAATAATTTTTTTAGAAATATCGTTTTTTTTCATTTAATATTTGCAAAAAAACCTTACGTGATACAAATAAATGCATAGAATTTTTGAAATCAGCCTACCAAAATTATATAAAATCAGTTTTGAAAATAAAAAAATTTGTCAAAAAGTTTAATTTTGTAGACCTGTGTAATTATAAACTTATTACTTATTACTGAATAATATGAATTTATAGTTTATATGATTCTTTTACCTGACCATTGTTTGTTGGCGTAATCCTTAATTTCCCCACTGGGCCCCCATAATGTAATTTGATTCCTGGCATTATATTCGAATAGAATTTTATCCTGAATGAAATGTATTTTAAACTATTAATCATACAAGTAGAATTGTTATTTAAAACATTGCTAATAGTACAGGATTATTCTAAAAGAATGAACTGGTTTCCGAGCATCACTCAAAAAGTAAACATCGCATAGCTTTCCGGCTTGGACAAATCGATTCGTGGTATTAATACGCACGCAGCAGTGTAAGAGAAGTCGTCGAGCGACTTTTACTTTGCAAGATATGGAGATCAAATTTGACTCATATTTCAACGAAATTTTCGCGTGATTCCGAAAAATTTCTCGAATATCAACTCAAAAGCGCTAACGAAGACTGTCTGTTAGGGTGGAGCGAAAAATTTTTGTTTTAAATTTAGTTTTTCCTGTATTAATCATCGATGCTCTAAGTACTTAAAAGTGCAGAGAAAAAATCTTATCTTCCTAGGTCAACGTCTTGAGGTGGCGCACAAGACTTTAATTTGTGGAACTTTATCATTTATAAAAAAGTAAACAGTGTGGTTTAAATTTGCTTTTATTCAATAAATTCAAACAGTTACAGTCTTTTATTTACTCACATAAAGCATATTTAATACAAAAACAAAAATCATTCTTTAGCAAATTGTAAAGGATCTCGTTGTTGAAAAAATTGAGATTTCGACTCTAACAGTGGTATGTCTTGCCTTGCTTTAATTCTAGAGCGAATGAAACCGTCTCTTGCTTCTGATCCACAAACAGATATTGAAGCTTCAGTGACGAGCTTGACACACCTCTCTACTGCTTGGGTATGACAAGGAATCATCCCAAATTGACTGAAATTATTTCCCGAACGAATCAGGTTTGAAATTTCTGTATTAGAATATTTCATAGTCATTGCTGGTTCAGTTATTCTCACATTCGACCAATTTATTAACTCATAGTAATTCGTCGCATTTACTTGAAGTTGTGGAAGGCGGAACTCGCGAACTTTCTTGCTTTTAATACACACATTTTCTTTTCTTGCTTCTAATACTCTTCGGAGAGCCAATTCTCTAATTTTTGAAGTATCATCTTGAAGCATGGCCAACAGCATATTTTCTGGGTGTGCGAAGAATGAATTTCTATTTATAGTTTTTAAAACAATACTCTTAAGGTCATCTCTTAAATATAAACTTCTCTTGACCATGTTGAAAACATGAACTGGACTATGGTTACAAGATGGCTGTGACTTTATGTCAAACCATGTTGGCGCGTATACTTTCATAATGAAAAGTGCTAGTTGCTTAAGGTTTTCTGGTGGTGTAGCCATTCCAATGTATAAGCGAAGAATCCTATTGGCGCAAGTTAGCCAGTGAGAGTGTGCTAATTTCCCAGGGTCTCTTTCAGCTAAACTTGGTGAAACTAAACCAGACGAAATGGAAGAACAAATCTCGTAAAGATATTTTTGATCAGTGCTTAGCAACTTTATATCAATATCCGGCAATTCTGCAGGAATCGCTTCAAAAGCTTGTAACTTAAAATCAAGGCACTTGAGGAGGTTTTTACCTATAGCTCCAGAAAAGCTATTAGGACCTGCTGTGTTTCCATCAAGACTTAAAAACAAATGGCGCAGTGGTAATTCATTTGCGTGTAATAAGCACACAAACCATTGCAATGGTCTTTTTAAATGTGTTTCCAATAAGGCAATGACTCCATTTTTATACCCTGTGTTGACAGCCGTTCCATCACATCCGATTGCCACCAAAGATGAATTACATTTATACTTTTTATCTAATAAGGCGACAATATTCCTCATAATATTAGCTGCTTTTCCTGAATCTATTGTGAAATGTCCAATATATTCAGAATTTGGCTCAGATACCATTGAAATATGTTCTTCGGTAATAGTCTTACGCTGTGACTTATTTCCTTTTGAAGTTATAATTAAAGTTTTGTCTTTACGACCATCAAAATAAATAGAAGTCAAAGGTTTTTCATTGCTAATAGAGCTCAACTGCTTTCGAACTTTTTTCCTTTCTCGACGTATTTTACTACGATCTATTACGCTTGATGAGTTTTCCGCATATATAATGTTTAAATCAACCATTACTGCGTTTACAACAAATGCTGCAGATCGATCTGAAACTCCAGTCCTGTCACAAGCTGTAGCAAGGGTTTGCAACTTTTGTCTCATCTGCTTATTTCCCTTTTGATTTTCTCTTTTGTGAACTTTTCTTTTTCGTTCATTAAAGCAAAAATCATCTTGCTCTGATTCTGATGTTTCACTTGAAGTGCTACTGCATGACCGATGTAATTCTGACATAGACGAAGAAGTACTTGAAGTCATGTTTTTTTGAACGAATTGATCATATTTTCTCTTTCGAACTTCATTGCGTCGTATAGATTTTGTTGTCAACCTATCCACACAGCCAATATACATTCTACGCTAATTTTGTTGGTCCTTTAAAAACTTTTCCTCTGCTGGAGGTATTTTTGTCACACTTTACATATGTTTCTGGACGCGCACTTACAGGTTGCGATGTCAAATAATTGTGTTTGAGATTCCTTTAAGAAATTTTGTTTTTTTACTTCAATGCGCAGTTTCTTCATATTTTTGTATTTGTTGTAATAGGAAATCAATCTTGCTAAGATTTGTTGATGACTTATTATAGGAATCGATGCCTTTTTCCATATTTGTTCAATATCAGTAGCAATTATTTCACATATGCACTTAATTGAAGGATCTTTTCGGTTGTTCAATTCAAGCATATCATTTTTTAGCCACAGGTAATATTTAATAATATCACAATGCGTATGCAACACATTAGCACTTAATGTAATTGGTTTTCCAAATACAGAGCAACACAAATCTTTCCTAGTTTCAGGCATTTTAAATCTTTCCTCAGCAATCACGTTTTAACTTTTGGTAACGAAAATTTTACATTTGATTAAGTTTTATAAACTTTTTTAACACGTTGCAATTCTAAATATGTACTATGAAGAAACTGAAAGAAACTGTTTAAAATGATACTTTATTTTATGCATGGGAATCCCCTAACTTTGTTTTTGAGCAATAAACTTAAGTGTTGCCAACAGTTTTATTTAATGGTAGATAAAAAAGATTTTTAAATTGTACTTTTCTGCCTTTATGTAAATTAGGTTATTTTTCAAACTTCACCCTTCATGCGCCACCTCGAAATAAAGTCGCAGAGTCTTGTTATTTTGCATAAATAGTGCTTTCTAATAGGGTCATCAATTAACAATACAGGAGTTTTCAAAATGAAAAAAAAAATTTTCTTGTTCATTTTCACCCTACCCTTCTGTCTCTACCATTTTTCGATGAAAATTTCGAAATGTCGGTCGTTTTCATATGGATAACATAAAAAAACCCTCGTAAATGAAAGTTTTATATTGGAAGACGCAAAAACTTTTGCACCATCTTAATAAATATGTGCCAAAAATTTCAAGGAAAATTTAAGAATTAATGTGTAAACTGTCATAATTGATTTATTATAAATCTCAACAATTTTGCATAGTTTCGTAGTTTTTAAAATTACTTTAAAATCATTGTTTCCCAAAATATGTGCTTTGAATATACAAAATTAAATAAATGAAAATAATTATGAACTTTGCATAATATGCAACGTACTTATCCAATAGCCTTCATGCATAATATGTTTGTAGATATGCAATGGCATCAAAACAGAAAGTTAACCTGATAACTACTTATGTATATATGTATTATACATGTGAACATATGTACATATCGTGTAGTTCTAATTTTTATTAAATATTATCACGCGAACATGCAAATTACTAATAACTTAAAACTGTCTTTTGTCCAATGTTTCAATCCAATTTACTAATGTAAAATGGTAAATTTGATATCGAGATTCGGGTATAGTAATTTTCTCTAATGAATTTTAAATCAGTCATATACTAATTGTACTAGTAAATAATATTGCTCATAATGAATGACACTAATTGATAATAATATTTAAAATATTTAATATAAAAGCCGAAAATTCCAATGATTCTACAGATGAAAATTTAGCAATTTCAAATAACTTTCAAGCTTTCAAACTGACATCTGAATATTAACATCAGTGTCTTATAAGGCGTTTCCAATAGACTTGAAACCAAGGTCTATCGTGGCTCAGTTGGTTAGAGCGACGGTCCGGCCAACCGTAGACTTGGGTTTAAGTCTCAACGTGGACAAAAATTTTTCAAAAAACATTTCATATAATTTGCGTTGTAATTTGTAGGCAGCAATGTTTACATTCACATTTACTTCGCAAAATAACATACTAATTTGAAAATATTTAAAATATTTAATATAAAAGCCGAAAATTCCAAGAATTTATCAAATTATAGTAATTTATATACATATACATATATATATATATATATATATATATATGTATATATATATATATACATATATATATATATATATATATATTATTATAATATTTGAGTCAAACGTTTACTAAAGAGTGTTTTTAAAGACAAAATATTATACTTTAAAGCAGTAAAATGAATTTGAAATTCGAATTTTTTACCCCCGCATTCTGATATACTTCTGCGCAGGTCCAATTATTGAATATAAACGTTTGCTGTTAACAATCATAACGTGTACAACCAAATAGTGTTTTGGTCTTAAAGAAAGTTTGATATTTAATATAATTTGGGGAAACAACGAACATGAGTTCTCTAATATCTCCAGGGTCGTGAAGATTCTGTCTGACAAAGAAATTAAAAGGTATGTTAGCTCAGTATTAATATGATAAACTAATTGAATTCAAACGACTTGTCTTGGTTCTTAAATTCCGTTTATTAAAAGGGAAATCTTATCTTTATAATGAATATTTAATTTGGTACAATATATTAGGTAATATTTAACAAAACATTCGGAATAAACATTAGATTAACAATTTATTTTTATTGAAAATTTAAATTATAAAAATTTAATGGTTATGTGGAATTTCTTATAGGTGAAAAATTGAATCTACGGAAATGAGACAAATACTAGGCTACATAAACAAGTAGATTCTGATAAATCAAATTTCTGAATAAATAAATTTGTATATAACCTCCCTACTTACAATGTTTTAAAACAAAATGGTCATTAAAGGGATCTTTATTTACCTTCGGTAGTAAATGTATCTGTTTACTTAAAGAAAAATGCAAATAATAAAAACTTAGCTCAATATTCTATCACAATTATCCGTCTAGTCTCTGGAATTAAGTCTTGCTTCCCTGACGTACGGCTGGTATATTTTAACTTCAGGAACAACGGTCACAATCCTGGCAGATCTCGAAAGTTAGGATCACCGGTCAAAATCCTGGTAATATAAGACCTTGTAATGTTTCCCAATATTTATCTAAAGCTGGTACACGTCTCTTGTGGCTCATTAATTGATAGCGGAGTATAAGATGAAAACAGTTCAAATCTTGGTAATATAAATTATACTTGTTTTTTATATTTTTCAAAAAAAATTCGTTTTATCCAAAACACATTCCATTAATTCAAGTGCAAAAATTCTTCTCATTAATTGTTTTCAATCATTCACCATGGCAACCCAACAGATTTTTCTGTTTTTGAAGCTCATTGGTCGCTTTAGTTATATAGAATTTTCCAAAATATTTGACATTTATACAATAATTTTGATTCTTAATTAATATTATGAACTTATTGGTTTACAATTAAATTTTCCTTCACGCATAACCTTTGATATTAGCAAACATTAACTATAGTTTACAAAATTAACTAGATTTACATAGTTCTATAATTTTGGTAAATGTAAGAAAGTCATATACTTTTGAAATTTAATTATAGATTTGACACTCTAAATTAAGAAAACAATACAAATATAATAGACTTCCAACCTTCTAAGAAATCCCAATAACAGAAATGTAACGAATTAAAGCTTGTGTCTTCAATAAATCAATTAACATTTTTATTATAATATATATATATATATATATTGTAAAGTGCCAATCGATACGCTGAGTAGGATTTAACTAAGAATATAGTATATGAATTAATTATAAAAATTGAAAATCTAAAAGAGTGAAAGGTTAATGATTTTAAATTTAAAATGTGGGCGCCAATATACAAATATCCTTAGTCGAATCAACGCTATCTGTCCCTTTTTAATATAACTAGCTAATTGCGGTAGAGCTTGAGTGTAAAAGTTAATTATTAATAATCTCAGGGTTCACGGTCGGTCAGGTGTATTATTTGCAGCTACAAACCAATCAGTGTATTCTCCACTCAAACACAACAATCACACTTCACAAATAAAAGATTGAATTAGATAAATAAATAAAAATTTAATATCACAAAAATAAGAAAACTGTAACAACAAAATTGAAAGATAAAAATAGGAAACTGTATTTAATATTATATAAATTATGCAAGATGTGACAAAAATTGAAATTAATAAGTGCACATGTGGGAAATGGTGATGAGGTTATGTGTACGAGATAAAATAAACAAATATTTACTAGTTTTTATATCTTATATTATTTTGGTGAGTATAAGCTTATTTGTAGCTAAATATCTGTGAAATTCAACGCTTTAAATTGATGCTTACTTTAAAATTGAATTTGATACATGAAATAATAATTTGTAGCGATTAATTTGAGCAATTATAACTTTTAAAATTAAATAATTTGGAATAAACGTTGTAGGTGAACCTGATGTTGATCTCCTAGATCTGATATACTTCTCAATATGTGGATATTCGGCAGACCAGGAAGCACGGCCTCGTTCACCGTCTTTGGCGGAGTTCGTCGAGTTGAGTGGTGTAAATCGTTGGCTTGCCCTGCTCTCTGCTTCAAATGATGCTTAGGACGATATCTCACGTTTGCGTTGAGGTATTCTTGAGATTTTTTCTTCAAAAGGTGGGCCTTTAATTTGGTTATCGAATGATTCAACACTAGGTAGGAGATTTTCACTTTAAAGATGTTTTAAAAATTTATTTTAAGGAAGTACACTCAAAAACGGCCATTTATGTTCAAAGTTTTATATCAGATGACGCCGATCGCGTTTTATTTTTTATTCCAAAGCCTTATTTCTATATCGAAATAATCTCGTAATTTTAGTTTAATTACATCAATTTAAAATGTGAGTTTATACAATGTTTTGATTTTAACATAAAGGGAAAATTAATTTAATATTTTACATTAACCTAAAATATGATTTGAATATAAATTTAGTAATGTTTTCTACCGTAAAGTTTGCTTTAGCGGGGTTCATATAATTTTGAATTGGTGGGCGTGGTTAACTAGCGTCGATATAAACCTGATGTTGATAAATTAAATACCTGTTGTTTCGCGCGTATAATTTGAATAATGAAAAAATGAAATTAAAATATAAAAAGTTAGTTAAAATCAAAATAAGATAATGATGAATTTTAAAGTTATCGTCGTATTAATTTATTTACATTTCGATGTTAATTTCACAAGTTCCGTCCACCAATTTATTGTTTATACAGGTGTTTATATTGATTGTGTACCTGTACTTTCCATTGTAGGTGCTGGAATACCTGAGCTGGTTGTACCACTACAATATATATATATATATATATATATATATATATATAAATATAGTATATTCGTGACCTTGGTGTGATAAGGTAAACTTAATTAGTCGGCGATTAAAGGTCTGGTTATTACTTCAAAGTGTATATATTTAAAATAATCCTACATGTTTCGGCAATGATGCCTTTGTCAAGGATATAAAAAATATAAATATTTTTTATATCCTTGACAAAGGCATCATTGCCGAAACATGTAGGATTATTTTAAATATATACACTTTGAAGTAATAACCAGACCTTTAATCGCCGACTAATTAAGTTTACCTTATATATATATATATATATATATATATATATATATATATACATAGATGATGCTAGAAGTACGTAAATAAAGTATTTGAAATATTTAGGCATATACTTCCGATACCTATAGTGAAATTCAATCTTTTTTTAAGCATACGAAGAATATATACATTGCTTTGATTAGATCTTTTTTCTAAAGAGTGCCGATGTAAACCCCGAAAAAATGGAACGTAATTCAGTATTTTTTTTTTCTAAAGAATTTAAAAGTATTTTTGTCTCAAATATTTCGTAACCAACAATAATGACTGTCCGACTATCAAAATTAATTCGTTCCCGACAATTGACATCTTCTTTTCCTCAATCATATCCGAGTATCATTTTCCAGACACGTAAGTGTACGATCGAACCAAAATTACACAATTATTGCAACAACGGCCGTATATATAGGTATATATACATATATAGAAGCCAGTTATGTGATGGTATTATCTCGTTAACTTTTCGAGATCTTTTCTTCTCGCATGACCATCTCATTATTCTGTCCTGAACATCGTAATAGGCCACATAAAAAGGCTAAGCTGTACGTAGCGATATAATTTTGTTCTAATGTTCTTAAAACTTAAAAGCGATCATTTCGATAAAACTAACAGAATTAAAACAGTTAAAAAGAAGAAAAAAAATTAGCCATCACGGGACGCCTGGCAAATGTGAAACGTCTAAATCAATTGTTATTTAAAGAAGGGAATATAAAGTAAAGTAAAGAAATATTTAGAGTTTATAAAAAAATTATTTATCTTATTGTTATATAATATACAGGAAAAAATATAATAAAACAGAGATCTTTTAATAATATATACTTTTTTTTAGATTGTCACTATTACTGTTAATTTCGATATCACTTATATTTAAAATCAATAAAAAATTGCAGCGTATCTGCAGCGTAATTGCAGCGAAAGGACGCTCTGATTGAAATGAAAACTTGAGGCGATGCCGTGTACACAAGTAAAGAGACTATAGCGCGCACCAATGGACACACACACGTAAAAGTAGCGAACGTCTAGATGTACAGCTTGTAGGGATAGCAGATGGAGGGGGCGCCAGCATAGACATAGGTTATAGCGTTCACCGATATACACGCACACACGGTATACGCGTTGCAGAGAGAGGAAATCGCCAGCGGTATGGCGAAGAGAGGGCACCGCTGACTGAGCGATCGTCCCGTGATCCCGTGATGGCATTCAAGAGCCGAGTTTACTCCCGTGGCGTGCCATTAGATGTTTCACATAAAAAAATTACAATAAAATTGTCACTTTGTACTATTTTTTTTCCTTCTTTTTCAACTGTTTTAAATATGTTAGTGGGCGTAATTGTAAATTACCTCTTCGTGGCATGCCCTTAGCAATGTTAAGTTATTTTAACGGCATTGAGAAGCGATATTTAGCGATTTTGTGATTTAGTTTATTCTCACGATATCTAATTACTGTTTTATAGCAAGAAGTACAATGGACGCAATGTATTTCTACGTAGCATTTCAAGAAAATTATTCCGCATAGTCTACGCACCATATACTATCTCTTTCCCACAACGACCCTTTTCGCTGTTTATTCGCGCATCTCACCGGCCAAGATATATTTACCGAGCTGTACGGATATCGTTCATTTCTTTCAATATAATGATATCATTTTGTTTTAATCTTTTTAAAACTTAAAAGTGATAATTCCGGTAAAACTTTTCTATATTATAATTGACACTTCTGCAACCTTAATATAATACTTACTTTTTCATTTGTCGATGCATTTTTTGCAGCATTTAACCATCGACCTAGTAGAAATGCTTCATTTGTAGCCAGTATAAGTTCCAAATCTTCAAGAAGATTTATAAACTGAGCTGCCGAATTTCTAAAAAGTAATCATGTTTTTAAACACATCGACCCCAATAAATAAATGAACATTCAGTAAACGTTGTGATGTATTTATTTTGGTGAAATTTTAGGCATAGATGTATTTTGTTTGTATTAGTAGACAATGAAAATTTCAGTAATGTATATTCTATTAGTCAAATTTGCACTGGCAATGAACTGAAATACATTACATCTCTGTAACTATGCACATGGACAATACACCTCGTATTCTCAGTATTTACTTCTGCTTAATACATATGTTTCTGCCATCTAGGCGTCCTCAGTTAAGCTAGTGAAGCAATGTATACAAATTAATACAAACCTGTTATGAACAACTGGTTTGTATCTGTATTTAAATTTACTGAAATAGCCCGCACAGATCAAGCAAGTTCCGTCCTATAAGAAGACAACTATTTAATAATTGACATCTTACGGGCGAAAGAGGCTTTGTCTGGAGGGCTACCTATCGTTCGAACAGCTAAGCTGCTACGGGAAACGATAAAATACGTATGTAGATGTAGTCCATTAACAACCAGCCAGATGGCGGTAAATATACAAAAAGGTTTTGTTTAAGTATGACAATACGTTAAGCACGTATAAAGCGTTTGTACAATATGAAACAAACATGTAAATAATTTACATCTCTGTAACTATGCACATGGACAATACACCTCGTATTCTCAGTATTTACTTCTGCTTAATACATATGTTTCTGCCATCTAGGCGTCCTCAGTTAAGCTAGTGAAGCAATGTATACAAATTAATACAAACCTGTTATGAACAACTGGTTTGTATCTGTATTTAAATTTACTGAAATAGCCCGCACAGATCAAGCAAGTTCCGTCCTATAAGAAGACAACTATTTAATAATTGACATCTTACGGGCGAAAGAGGCTTTGTCTGGAGGGCTACCTATCGTTCGAACAGCTAAGCTGCTACGGGAAACGATAAAATACGTATGTAGATGTAGTCCATTAACAACCAGCCAGATGGCGGTAAATATACAAAAAGGTTTTGTTTAAGTATGACAATACGTTAAGCACGTATAAAGCGTTTGTACAATATGAAACAAACATGTAAATAATTTACATCTCTGTAACTATGCACATGGACAATACACCTCGTATTCTCAGTATTTACTTCTGCTTAATACATATGTTTCTGCCATCTAGGCGTCCTCAGTTAAGCTAGTGAAGCAATGTATACAAATTAATACAAACCTGTTATGAACAACTGGTTTGTATCTGTATTTAAATTTACTGAAATAGCCCGCACAGATCAAGCTTGATCTGTGCGGGCTATTTCAGTAAATTTAAATACAGATACAAACCAGTTGTTCATAACAGGTTTGTATTAATTTGTATACATTGCTTCACTAGCTTAACTGAGGACGCCTAGATGGCAGAAACATATGTATTAAGCAGAAGTAAATACTGAGAATACGAGGTGTATTGTCCATGTGCATAGTTACAGAGATGTAAATTATTTACATGTTTGTTTCATATTGTACAAACGCTTTATACGTGCTTAACGTATTGTCATACTTAAACAAAACCTTTTTGTATGAAATATATTAATAAAGAGTGTCTCAGAATGTTTTTCGTTTTTGATACTTAAAAATAAAACACCATAATTAGTTTAAACTCATTTTAATTTATGGTAAATTAAAGAGTAGTTTTTGAATTTTATTTATGAAAATCAACCATATTTGTAAATGCGCAGGATCTGCTTCTTCACACTCATTTAGTCTGGAATCAAAATTTTTAATCACTCGCTGGAGCATTGCTCTAGGAATTACGTTGATTTCGTCTGTGATTAATTCAATATATACAAATTTTTTGACTCGCTTGCATGAAAATTCAAAGGATTAAAAAATATATAAAATATAAGAAATAAAATTCTTTCGAAAAAGTATTATTAATCATAAAAATTTAAAATAAGAAAAATTTTCACATAAAATAAAACAGTTAAAAAATTCCAAGTCTAAATCAATTATCATTTGGTGAAGCAAATTATGTCATACTTACGCAAAGTTCTGATTATATTTATTTGTAAATGAATACATTAGTTGATTGTAAATTTCGTCCCCGATTATTTGCAAAACCTGCCTTGTAATATCAACCAGATCATATCGATAACCGAAATTGTCTTTAAGAAAATCGGCCGCATCCATAAAATTATTCCAGGCTTCCAGAACATCGCAAGTATTATACCAGTACTACAACATTAAAATAATTATGTTAATCCTGTTTATTCCTTCTGGTTTGAAGAAATTTTCGGTATGTGCCGACCGAAATATACGAGTTGAGATAATGCATTAGTTTGAATTTAGCACTAATATATTTACAAGATAATTAATAAATTGAATCTTGGAGTTCCGTTAAACTTAATATAACTGTGTGAATCTGGTTTTAATATTAAAGACCGAGAAACTGGCTAATACATAATATTTTCTTGTAGATCGCTGGGATTTGGGTTGAAACTGTTTTGTTTTAACTGATTTTTGCAAAGAAAATTTTGACCCGGCCAGCTACAAGGGAGGGAGAAAGCAACTAAATTGCTTATACTGAAATTGCCATTCAAATACTTCAAAGAAAAGTATATCTGTAGTTTACCAACATCATAAATGGATTAAAATAAACAATATGAACATGAAACTTAACTGTAATACATACTTGGAACTGAAATAAATATTAAATACTAAATACATAATACAATTGTTACAGGTACTGAATGGCAATATACCAAGTACGTAAATTACAATAAACAGGAAGTGGGCTAGAGATAACAAACAATATTCGAAGAATACAGGAAAATGCAATAAACCGAAATCTGTAAACCTATCGTAAAAATATGAATACATTAAATAGAATACAATATACAAATACAATACATGAAATATAACAATAAAACTTATGCTATTATAAAGGTTTACAACCAGCAAATGAACGGATTTAAAAGAAGGTTGTACCTGTATTGAATAAATAGTTTTATGACCGTAGAAAAGAAAACAATGCATAAAGCAATATAATACCAGACCACTTAGGTAATTAACAAATTAAATATTTAGGAAACTCTAAGACTTTTCTATACACTTTATATTTACAAATAGTATAAAATTAAAACGTACCATTTAATACGTAAAACAAATACAACTAAATCTATTTGATTATATTTAAATAAAACTGAAATATAAAATTAAATCTATATTGACCGGACAGATCCAATTAAAGTGGCAAAGCTGAGGCAACGTAAACATCTATGCATTTAATCTGTTGTTCTCTTATTTCAAATAAACATTTAAAAAAATTCTCTTAGACGCATAATGCGAGGGCAATCCACAAACTTACCTCTGTTTGGCTATGAATAAACATAGATGTAGATACATAAATTTAAATATATACCCATACATAGGACGTACTGAACACTTGCGTTGGAAGACATAACAATGGACTACCCCTTCTCGAGCTACACGAAAACGGGGGTTTGATTATGTAATACTCTCGAAAACCGAGTGCCCTTGAAATAACAAGATAACGTATGAAAAAGTGAAAGATATAATTATATAACCTCAAAATATTTTCCCAAAATTCCCTCTCATAAGCGAGAAAAAAATGGCAAATGTAATTAAAAATTTTTTGTCACGCCACTGCTCGATTGACTATTTATGAGACGATATCTTAAAGCCGATCGACAATGACAAAAGGAATAGTTTTATGATTGTCGGTTTCGCTTTAAGTATGCTCTCCGATTCAGTCAGTTTTCGATCGTTACGTACATTCGATGATTTATATTAATATCTTCGACTAAAGATAAATTGTTACCAAATAGGACGTTAAATACCCGTAGAGCACACATTTTACATGTTCTTTTAACAGATCGTCTTTAAAATTCACACGTTAGTATAAATTTTTAACAGCTAACTTTCATACTAGGGTATTGCACCCTTACCATACAAAATTTATACACAATGTAGTCTTCTAGCATTTTTATAAACATAAACATTGCAGTGTGTGTTTGCAATAGCGATTTTTTTATAGCCATCTTAATATTTTATATTTATTACTTCTTGAGACAAAAAAAAACATTCATATAATACAGATGAAATAGCTGATTTAGGTCAGTTTTAAAAGTTTATAGATTTTGTACGAAATATATTGAGGTTATTGATCTTATAATGCAATAATATCATAGTTACTTCAAGGACATCTTGTATAATCTTTACAAACAGCAAATTTTCGATTATTTCCAAAGAATGAAGAACACCAGCGGCTTCAATTGAGAAAATAATAACAGATTAAAGAATACTTGAAGACTAATGTTATAAAATCACCCAACGAAGTAATCACTAAACCGTAATAAACACGATTACGCAATATGCGGCAGATAGAACTCAACGAATTGAAGTTAAGCAGAGGAGTAGAAAAGAACATATCGGCCTTTAGAAAATATTTAAAGAAGTTGGCAATATGGTTAGCTAAATGCCACGTAATAAACTTCAACTTCGTCTAGACCCGAAAAAATCCTTTCAATAGAAAATGACTGCGAAAATCTGTACTCAACAATTACATTTTATTATGATTGCGCATATTTTAAGACGAACATCTCAACATAAAATTTCGCTACTTACTCTGGTTTCAATTTTTGTACTCGGCGATCTCGTGATGGCATATTTTCCTCTGATCAATTCCAGACCTTCAAAATCGTAAACGGTGCTCTAAAAAAATTTGATTACATCGTAATTTTATAACGTCAAACAAATTACCGATAAAATTAACCAAGCAGTCTCCGCGTTAGAATTCTGTTGACCGTATCTTCTTCTAGCGTAATTTATAAACCATTCTGTCAGATTTGTTGACGTTTTTCTCCAAGCCATTTCGTTCATTAAATCGTAAATGACGTAATTTTGATTTATACCCTCTGGCGTCAAACCTACACCGATCATTGTACTATCTTGTTCCGATCGAGCTTGAATAGGTTGCTGTAAGATATATTATAAGGACAGAATATTTTTAAAATTTAAACAACCTTTACTACCAAAGTATGTAACAAGTGTTCATTTGAAAAGTCAATCTAGGTTACTTTGAAATTTTGATAGAATAAGACGCAAATATATTAGTATGTGTTTGTTGTTCCGTAAACGTAAATCCAAATGACATTTGATAATGTCATTCACAAATATCAATTAGTGCATAAAATAATCGTGCGTCGATTCTGGTTTAAATAAATTGCTTCCCAGTTTTAAAATTGCTTTCACTTTAGAACATAAATTTTTTTTAGTCCAGGCTTATTTTCGAAGTGGTAATAAAATTGATGGTTTATGGGTTTATTCAGTTCAAGATTGCATGGTAGAATTTCAAGTTGAGGTTCCACATTTTGTAATAGATTATATACAATTTAAGAATCCTTTGGATAGAACTTTAAAACTTTTTTCTGAAACTGGTAGTCTCTTAAGAAAATCAGGCAGCGGAGCAGTTAAGAAACGTACACCTCAAGTTGTCAATCTTGTTGAACAAATAATGGAAAATGAACCACAAACATCTGTTCTACATTTGAGTCAACAAATAAACCTTTCTGTTGGTACAACTCACAGGTTATTAAAAAAACATATGCAACTTTATCCATACCGTGTCACAGCAGTACAAGAATTGCTAGAAATTTATTACCCACGTAGACTACAGTTTTGTAATTGGTTTGTAATGAACAATAATGGAGAACTTTCGCAAAGAGTCATCTTTACTGATGGAGCATGGTTTTATGAAACGGGATACCTAAATTCACAAAATACAAGAATTTGGGTAGTGAAAATCCACATGTAATTAATGAAGAATCGCTACATCCAGAGAAAATTGGTGTTTGGGCAGCGATAAGCCAAAGACGAATCATTGGACCAATATTTTTTCAGGGAACGTTAACTGCTCAAAGGTACCGTACGGAAATTTTAGAACCATTTGTCAATCAGTTGCATGATGATGAACTTCAAATCTTTAAGAGAATTTTTTTATGAGCGTGTAATAATTAGTCGAAATACTGAAATTGCCTGGCCTGCATGTTCATGCGATTTAACACCTTGCGACTTCTTTTTGTGGCCTTATCTAAAAAATAATATATTTCGAACACCGACATTGAATTTGAATGAAATGCTATAGAGAATCGAACAAAAATGCATGGAAATTAATAACAATCCAGTAATGTTGCAGAATATCATCAGAAATTTTGAACGGAGGATTTTAAAGTGATCTTGAAGGACAACATTTTCAACATTTGTTATAGTTTTATTATTTGTTATTTATTTGTATGTATGAAATTGTCAAAATATACGACTTCATAGGTTAAGTAGTAAATTTTAATTTACGACATACTTCAAAATGTTCTCAGTAAATCACATGCTACTAGATTGACTTTTCAAATGAACACTTGTTGCATACATAGTCTTGTACGAGGATGATTTAACGGCAAGACTCGCCTATCAGTGTTTATTTGTGAAAGAAATTAGTATTATTTTCGAGTAGGCCTTGATTTAATAAGATACTATTTAAATTTTCATTATCGTCTGAGGTTTAGTTTGACAGATACAGTTGCTTCCAGAGGACGTGTTTAGTGAGTCTTAAAATGGATAAAATCGTTCTTCGTGATGCAATTCAGTACTTGCTTTAAAAAAAAATTAACACAACTAAGATTTTGGCGGATTTTAGAAGTAGTATCTATATCTTACTTAAATAATTCGTCTTTTATATAATGTATTAATAGGGAATTTTAATTATTTACCTTTAAATATAGTAATAATGTAACAAAATTTAAACATACATAAGTAGATAAAACCCATTGAAACATACATGAGTGGGTGAAACCCCACTCGCATACCTAGTACAATCTTGTTACATTACACATGCGGTTATCCAGTAAGTATGAGTGAATACACAAAATACAGTTTCTAGAGATAAGGCAGTGCCATCTTTGGAAACACTTCGTTAGTTCTGCATTGGTTATGTGGACAGAGTTAGTACTTCGGTCGTCTGACAATATGCACCGCTGAATGTACTTCTACACTGGGTCTTAATAATTTCTGTGTCTGAAGATATCCTTTCTCCAGCAGGGGCATACTGATGAATCTGTAGAAAGATGAAATACGTATCTGCGCCTCTGGAGAGGGATATGTTCCGACACGTTCACAAAAATATTAATATTGAACTTGTATTTGTGTTCTTCACACCAGACTTTTAATAATATTTTATATTATTAAAAATGCAAAACTGGTGGTGTTGTAATTTTACTTTTAAATTAAACACATAAGCCAAGGTGGTGACAAATAAATTTATGCCTTTCAAATAATGAAGTTTCTAATTTTTTGTCGTATGTTAAATATAGATACGTTTTTTTAAAATAAGCTACTGACGGGCCACTGCGATGTCGGTGTCGGGTTTTATAAACACTCATAAGTTGTAATTTTATCATTCGTACTTTATTAATAATGGTGCTGGAACCAAACATCCCTAATGTACCTCCGAAATCATGTAACATGCACCAGATGAACGGCTGTCCAAAATAAGAATTGAATCGACCATATTGTGGAAACTGTTCCGATTGCAAGTCTAACACTATCATTTTACCCTAGAATTTGTGCATATTAGTTATCATATGTTGTGAATTTAAATCCTCGCATACCTTTGGAACTGATGTTAAAAGTGCTTCAGCTCTTTTTTCTGTCCAGTACAGTGATTCATGCACAAAAAGCCAGTTCTGCATTATCCTGAAAGATGCTCTGGATTATTATTATTCCTAATGCGGCTGAAAAAAAATTTCTTTTGCTATTGCCGTGAAATGACATATTCCATTTTATGGAGAATTATTTTGGTAAGAGCTAAAAGCTCTGATTAATTCTAACTATAGTTTTGGATTCCAATAAAAGACATTTTGGAGTTATAATGTATTGGGTTGATGTAAAAGTTCATAGCGTTTTTATTGAGTTCTAAATTTGTTAAATTTTTAACAAACAAAATATATAAACTAATTAAGAATATATTCTACTCTATTATTTACGGTTGCCTCCTAACGAAATGGAAATTTGTTTATTCCACGCCTAAAGAAATCTGGTGGTTTGAAAATGAAGAAGCTGTCAAACGAACATCGAACGGTGATATCGAAATCTAAGAGAGCGAGATCAGGAGAATAAGATACATGTGGAATAACCTCCCGAATTGTCGTATAGCTTCTGTAATGTTCTTCTGTAATGTTAGCAGTATGTGAGCGAAAGTTATAGTAAAAAGTATTTCTTTGGAGACTGTGGTTAAGTAAAAACTTAAAAAAGGTATAACACCCCTTACCACAATTAATAATCGTATTCTAAATATGTATTTGGACAACTAAGTTGTCATCATCAGTAGGTAAAACCACTAATTAAAGTGTAGCACATTGACACAAAAGATATCACATAGAATTGCGCACAACTTTACACGGCGTCCACGTATACATAGTAATATACGTGGACGCCATGTAAAGTTGTGCGCGATTCTATGTATTAGCTTCCGGCGTCCACATATACATAGTATATATGTGGACGCCGTGTATAGTTGTGCGTGATTCTATGTATTAGCTTTACTGTGCCCCATATATGAAACTTTGATTAGTGGCTTTACCTACTGATGATGACAACTTAGTTGTCGAAATACATATTTAGGAAACTATTATTAATTGTGGTAAGGGGTTTTATACCTTTTTTGAAAGTTATAGTGTTGCAAAATGACTTGATTTTATCTTCACTATCGTTTATTCTTAAATTGCAGCTTCGCGTCGACGAAGTTGTTAACAGTAGATCTCCGTAGTGATGGTTACATTCTTCGGAATCTATTCACAGTAGACGACGTCTTCTTTGTCCCATCAGATGCACAACATCAGTTCAAGCTGATATTCCAATTGACTCGAGGAATTGCCTTTTGGTTAGAGTTAAGCCATTATTTTTCGCTCTCGATGTTAAAATGAAGGTACCATTTTTGGCTATCAGTAACAATATGGAACCAAAACAGTCCAATGTTGTTGACGAGCAAGTAAACACGATTGATTCAATCGATTATATGACCAATTTCTGAGTTGATCGTCATTAATTATTCAGACGATCTTCATCAAAGGTCTGATGGTCTTCCTGAGCGTTGAGACTCGTATACGTTGAAATGGTCCTCTTTAAATCGAGAAATCTCTGTCATATTCTCCCCAATGACGTTTTCTCCGTAAACGACAGAAATGATTCCAACGATTTCCGATGCAAACTCCTTCGACCATCATTCATATATTCGAAACAAAAATACAAAAGAAGAACATGTGATTACTACAACTTATCCAATAAGTGAATCGCGCTTATAGATGAAAATTAAGAAGCGCTATATCTGGAAATATTTACAACTTCTGATAATAAGTCTTAACATTCTTAAGGTAGATGAACAATTTTTTTTAATACGACTATTAAACGATAAATATGAATCAAATTACACACCAAAACCCCAATTTCACTCTCTTTTCTAGTGAAAGTCATAGCATAACATTTGTTAATGTTCAAAATAAGCGTATTCCTTTCGGACCAATTGGCCAGTGAACTCAAATTATGTTAAAGTATATCTACATAGCTTTGATTATAAATACTATGAAAGAGCTTAACATCATCTACATATGCTAATACTTGACAAGATAATAATGGAAACAAATCATGATGTATATATTAAAAAGAATTCCCAAATTTGATCCTTATGGAATTTCAGATTATGCAAAAAATTCTAATGACTTAGAACAATTATAAAAAACATATCCATTTCTATTGGACAAGTCGGAATTGATTAATTTACAAAAAGCAGCATTCAGACCAAAAGAATCAAGTTGGAAAAATCTGTATAAATAACGTCACCCTGTCCCTGACAATCCAACTCTTCGCATACGTATTAGGCAAAACTCACAAGGTTAGTAATAGTCGAGCCTACTGTCATAAAACCATGTTGAAGAGGTGATATAAGCGAACAACCAGAAGAATAGAATAAGTTATATATTAACCGGTTTAAAAATTTTGGCAAAATTTGAAAGTATGGATATAGGTTTGTAGTTAAGAAACAACAAACAAACTTACCCTTTTTGAAAAAAAAAGCTGTACGCGCACGCTTGCATCTATCAGGAAGAGTTGACATTCTTGATAATAAGGTTAATTATTGTTGTGAGCGGCTATGAAGAAATGGAGCTAAAGTCTCTAACCAGAAAGCAATGAATCAGATCACCAACACTAAATTTGTTTGGAAATGTATACATAATACTTTCAATAGTGTGAAAGTAAAAGATTCTGTATTAATATATGCATGCGAATACACTTTGAAGAAATGTGTTTCATTCTTAAAAAGTAAAAAATAGATGGGACCCAAGTGACTACCTTGCGGAAAACCAGTAGGAACCGAAAATGAACGAAATCTACTGAAGCCAATCGGGATGCGATTCAGTAAAAAAGACTGGAACCATGACCAGAATTCACCGATACTTACGTAGGCTTCGAATTTACAAAGCAACAAATCAAAAGTTAACTCGATCAAAGGCATTGAGAATATGGATTTTATGACTGAAGACCCTCATGTAATTAAAATTATTAAACCGATTTTACCAGAAATTAAAATTATTATTTGCAGGAGAATGTTAGATTCAATTTGTAAAGTGTGTTTTTTATAGAGGTATAGAACTTTGAAATGGAATAAAACAAAGATGAATTTTTTAAATTGACATGAAATTTGCTTTATTCGAAAGATAATCTTCTGTCATTATAATTTAAATATGACTTCTGGCATATAACCGCCACGGCTGGCTCGGACGTAGTCTAATCTGGCGGTCCAATTTTCGATGACTTTTTCCAACATTTGTGGCCGTATATCGGCAATAACGCGGCGAATGTTGTCCTCCAAGTGGTCAATCGTTTCGGGCTTATCGGCGTAGACTAGCGACTTCACATATCCCCACAGAAAATAGTCTAGCTACGTTAAGTCGCACGATCTTGGAGGCCAATTCACGGTTCCGAAACGTGAAACTATGGGGTTACCAAACGTTTCCTTCAATAAATCAATTGTGGCACGAGCTGTGTGACATGTTGCGCCGTCTTGTTGAAACCACAGCTCCTGCACATCATGGTTGTTCAATTGATGAACGAAAAAGTCAGTAATCATGGCTCTATAGCGGTGCGCGATGGCGGATAGACTGATTCGGGTCTTCTTCTGTACGCACTGTACGACGTCTCTGTGGATGCGTATTATCATTTAGAGTAAACGTGGTGCGAAAACGTTCCATAGTTAATCGAATTAATTGCTCTGATGGACTATTATGTTGACCGTAAAATGGACGTAGTGCGCGATACGTATTTCGAACAGAACCATGATTTTCAAAATAAATTAGCACAATTTGGAAGCGTTGTTCAGGCGTCCGTCTATTCATGTTGAAATGCCAAACCAAACTAAACATAAATCACTTGACAGCTGACAAAATAGCCGCCAGTTAAAAAAGTGTTGCCGACTTAAAATTTAACCCTCCATAAAAAACACCCGTTATATACTACCCAGGGAAGATTATTTAGATATGATTGACCGAACGGAAAAAAAATGAGAAACGAAAGGTCAAAATTTAGAAACTGTTTCTTAAATAATAAATACTGCTCTAGTTAGTAAGTTTTTTTGTTATACTCTGTTTTTTAATAAGAGAGACAAAATTGAAAATACCCCGCCAAAATATAGACTTACAATTGATTATGCCTAGCTTGGCAACAATTTTTAATTTTAGAAACTTTCAAGACTATATCAATACCCCCTCGTGTCTTAGGCATCTTATATAAATTGAAGGAACGCAACACTCTCACCATATCGCTTTTTCATCCACACTAGCCATGGATTGATAGATTGATTGTCCGATTAACTTTATATAAGTTTCGTTCGTGGTGAAAGGAGTCATCTCATTAAATGTGTCACTGCTATATACATGGTCAGTACCAAATTCTTGGATCACCTAAAAAGCATTATTATAATCACTATACAGCAGTTAAAAAAAGTTGTGTTTAGAGTAATGCTAAATCTAACGAAAAATTTTGTGTGAAGACATAAATTCGTCCGCGAAGGCAATTCGATCAGAAGTTTGCATTTGTATATGAATTTCAATAAATTTAATAATACCTCCTCTAGGAACATTTTTCCAATATCCTGAAAAAGTGGATCAGAGGGATCCAGCAAATATGGACAACAGTATGTAGAGTTGAATTTATTCCAAGCCTCAACTTCGACCATCTTAGCAGAAGGAAATAACCTAGGCGAACAAAATATTTTTGTGTAATTTACGGCATGCATACTTTAAAATCGATTTTATAAACGATGTATGAGAATTAAAAGACAATATTGTTGATATTGCATTTTATTGCATTGTTTGTACTTTAATTTTGGTTATTGTTTATCAATGTAAAAGGTCTGCCTGGAGGACACAGCCTACATCTAGCAATAAATTTAGAAATTACTTTGTTTGAAGAAACACTCACTGACAACAGGTAATCATTTAACATGTTCGATCAGTTGTACAACACGAGTTTAATATATTGTTGAAGAACCTTGACAATCGTTGATCGTCATCAGTAAGTGTTCTACGAACAAAGGCAAAATATAAAGTCGTTCACGTGTATGCCTAAAGGTAAGAGATAACACGCTCTCTTAAGCCAAACCATTCTTTTGGTTGTCAATTGTACGAGGACGATTCGTAAAGTAAGTTCCGTTTCCGCATAGTGAGCAAAGGAGTGGGGATATCGGCGCGATCGTAGCGCTACGATGTAGTCTGGTTCAGTGTGAGCCCGGCAGTGCCAGTGAGAGAATTATTCGGACATTCTTTCGTACTATTTTAGCAGCTTAAAATGACTGCTTCTATTGAAAATATCGCCGATTGTGAATTGCGTGCTGTTATTCGATTTCTGTATACAAAGAACATGGAAACTGCTGAGATTCATCGTGAACTTTGTTCTGTTTATGGTGAATATTTCATGAGTGATAGTATGGTTAGAAGGTTATCCCGTATCTTTCAAGAAAGCCGAACTAATGTCCACGATGAAGAACGGAATGGAAGACCAACTGTTGTAATGAACGAACTTGTGAGTAATGTCAAAGAAAAAATTCATGAAAATCGGTGATTTACGATCACAGAACTGAATGCCTTTTTCCCTCAAATTTCACGTAAAGTTTTGTACTAAGATTGTTATTG
The DNA here is from genome assembly GCA_935421215.2 of Melolontha melolontha. Lineage (NCBI taxonomy): Eukaryota > Metazoa > Arthropoda > Insecta > Coleoptera > Scarabaeidae > Melolontha > Melolontha melolontha. The sequence goes on from OW285238.1 coordinate 149,625,353, forward strand.
AACATTTAGGTTACTACAAATTTTCTTCACGATGGGTGTCAAAACTTCTTAACGAAGACCATAAAACGATGAGAATGGGATCGACACTAACTTTTCTGATACGTTACAATGTTGAAAGTGAATATTTCCTAAGGCATATCGTAACATATGATGAGACTTGGGTCGCCTATGTCAACTTTGAGACGAAAAGATAGTCAATGCAGTAGAGTTGCTCTAACTTGCCTACGGGGAAACCTTTAAGGTGCCGTCAAACTTTTTCTGCGTGAAATGCCATGGTCACTGTCTTTTGGGATAAGAAGGACGCCCTTCTTGTAAACTTTATAGAACGAGGTACTACAATAAACACTGCAGTCTACTGGGAAACTTTGAAGAAACTCAGAAGAACTATTCAGAACAAGACGTGGATTATTAATTTCGGGCATAACTTTTTTCATAACGAGGTCTACACGTATACCGCCACTCGCACGATAAGCCTACTCCAGGCAAGCGTTTGAACATCCTACCTACAGCCCTGATTTTATGCCTAGCGACTACCATCTTTTTCTAACATGAAGAAATGGCTTGCTACGTGTTACAGCATGGCTTAATTCACCGGCGGTCGAGTTCTATGAAGAAGCCATTAAAAAGCTGGTTCATCGCTACGACAAATGTCACAATCTTAATGGCAACTATGTAAAAAAATAGCTTAAAGTATAATAAAAACCTCTTCATGCATTGGTGCTTTTTTTTAATAACGAACTTACTTTACGAATCACCTTCATATTTTATTATATTGTACGGTTCGAGTTTACTATAAAATTATGTTTATATTTACCGTTTACCTTGCAAAAGCTCTAGGTACATGACCAGCAAAAGCAGGCAAAACAGCCATCATCCCAAACTCTCGCATTCTGTTTAAAATTAACTTTTCCAAGCTTACAGTTCTTGTATGCCAACTCTGAGACAGAGGGCCACCCCAACCTCTAATATTTCCCATCCTGCTCCTGTAATTACCTATACTTTAGATTATTTAATTATCTTTATGAGAAATATTTTACCATGATAAAAAGGCAGGGCCGCCAAAATGTTCATCGATTTCCGTCTGCGTTAAATTTAGTTTATCATAAATTTTGCTCCAAATAGCTTCTTCCCCGTGGAAAGCCAAAATCAAATTAAAAGAATTTAACGCTATCCAATCTATGTGCTTCTCCCAATCGGACCAATTCCACCAAACAAAACTATAGCTAGTAGTGCAAACATTTTGATAATAACGGAATCTGTAATAAAGTATATAGAAATTTCTTTCTCTGGATAATGGTGATAGAATTAAAAGTTAAATTTAGGTTTGCAATAATTATAGTAGAAATGATGAAATGATGAGAAGCGTGTTGGTCTAGTGGTAGGTCACTATACTATGATCCCCAGATTGTGAGCAAACCGCTACCTCCACAACAAAGCAGTTACTCTCAGAAAAATCCAAGATGTGATATAACAGAATGTATTCACTATTTAGATAATGGTTGAAATCGAAGCACACCTGTAAAATCAGCGAACTGAAAAATCGAAAGTTTGGAATTCATCTTCATTGTTGTTGCACGCTGGTATGTTGAAATTCCCGGCTAGATTTAGCGTCACAATAAATGATAAGAAGTTGTTTATTAATGGTGATCGATGCACAAAACACAAGGCGCCGTTGCGAAATAACTTGTATAACACAGGTGTAATAAAATTAGTCTAAAATAAATTAATAATAAAAGAGCAAAGGTGTCCTTAAAGCGCTTTATTTAATAATAACACAGATATTAAACACTACACAATAAATATAAAACAAATAACAATTATAATACACCACGCGCAGAGTTAACTTTCGGTTAAAGTTAATCTACACAAATAAGTTAAATTCTAGTTAAAGCTCACCTCTGTATGAGTTATTTATTTAATGAGTAATAAATAACGAAAGGAAAAAAAAGAAAACAGTTAAAGTAAGTAAAGGCTAAAAATTGCAATTGTGTTGCTGATCCGTGAATGGGCACGAAAGCGTCGAGAGTGTTGAACGAGCACGTGAGGTCGAAGAAACTAACAAGAGCGAGAGCGTATCCACGGAAACCGGCGCTTATAACGGGTGTTCATTTGAAAAGTCAATCTAGTAGCATGTGATTTACTGAGAACATTTTGAAGTATGTCGTAAATTAAAATTTACCACTTAACCTACGAAGTCGTATATTTTGACAGTTTCATACATACAAATAAATAACAAATATTATTGGATTTACGTTTACGGAACAACAAACACATACTAATATATATGCGTCTTATTCTATCAAAATTTCAAAGTAACCTAGATTGACTTTTCAAATGAACACACGTTATATGACCGTGCGGGGAGTGAATCTCTACGGAAACCGTGAACCAATGGGAGACTGCAGACAGAGTCAGAATTAATAAAATCCGCGATACGCGAGCGGGATCGCGGTATTGATGAAAATAAATACCGCGAGAAAGCGGGTTAGAATGATTCCTTACAGCAGGTAATTCGAGGCGTGTATAACGAAGTTAGAATGGCCAGGTAAACTACAATTATTATTAATGGCAGGTAGGGGTAGGTTTACGTGAAAATGGGTCTAGATGACACTTACAGTAACCTATGTACTATACACTACAGGTGTAGTTTGAAATCTAGATTAATAACGACTAATCGGCGGCAAAAAGAAAACAATAACTCTAAACAAACTATTAATTATCTCGCTTCATCTATAAGTTAGACGTATGAGATTTTGACAGAAGAATGGGGTTAAATTATCCTAAAGAATCGCACCTCACTTATATAGCTGAATATTAATTAGAAGGCGAGTAATCTCATAATGAATAAAAACCAACGCTTACTCATTAGGTTTCTAAAAAAGGGACCATTTTCCCGCGTAAACTTAGAGGTTACGTAGCTTTTCCTAGAATTACGGTTAACCCGATGTCAACCGAACTTTCTCTTTAGAAATGCAACGCGAAGGTTGTATACAGAGTTTTTGAAACACATTGCGCGTACAAAAGAAAAAGCGATGATTTAATAAAATTGAATTTATTTAATATACGCGAGGTGTAACATTGTGACGCGGGCAAAAAAAAAAGTAACTCTGCGTAACAAGTAGTCTGCTTAATAAAGCTTCCTACATTCTTCAACTATTTAATTTCAGTAGGTACTTTAATGTTATTTTTTTTAGTAAAAAATTACGGTGCGGGATAAAAAAATGTTGCCCGCAACAATCTCGACATGGTTACGCTCTCAGCTTCGCATCCAGCGCAATATCCATGTCTCGCCTACAAAATATTACTTTACTCCCTTGGTACGTAAATAATTATTATTTCGCTAAACTTTTGAATTTACAACTGTCCAACAATAATTGAGTGAATCATTTAAAACTAGTTTTTTCAAAAATAAAAAAAAATTAAAAAAGTCAATTTTATCGATAATCTTCATTATCATACAAAGAAACCATTCTTTACAATTATTTTTTAAAGATTATTTCTTTCAAACATTGGCCAAAACCGCGGCTAACATGGTCCATTCTCAGGTTCCAATTTTCGATGCCGTATTCGAACGTTTCTAGTGGTATTTGTCGAATGACGAGAGGAATGTTGGTTTCCTATTCCTCAATCGTAGCCGGCTCATCCATGTAGACTTTGGACTTTGGAAACCGCAAAGGAAAAGTCTAGAGGTGTGATATCACATGATCTAGACGGTCAATTCACCAGTCCGCAGCGTGAAAATATCTGTTCACCGAATTTTTCTCGCAATAGTGCCATGGTTTCACGAGCTGTGTGGGAAGTAGCACCATCTTGTTGGAACCAAGTGTCGTCGAGATCACGACGTTCAATTTCAGACAGCAAATAGTCCGGTGCCATGCCGAGATAACAGGCGCCTTTTACAGTTTCATTCTGGCCAGCATCATTTTTGAAGAAATTTGGACCGATAATAGCCAATAAACCACACCAAACCGTTGTTTTATCTGGATGAAACGACAGCTTTTGAACCTCTCCGGGTTGCTCTTTAACCCAAATATGGTAATTTTGCTTATTGACGTAGCCATTAAGCCAGAAATGCCCTCATCGCTAAACAAATTTTTGGTCGAAAACAGTGGATCTTATTCAAGCTTTTCAAGAGCCCAAAAACTGTCACAGTGACGATTTGGAAAGTTGGGCGGCTTTAATTTTTAACTTGATTAATTATTAGAAAATAAAACACTTGGCTTAGTTTCACGACTTCTTTAATTAGATATACTAACAATTGTTTCGGCTATTAGGCCATTATCAAAGAGCTATCTAAAACTAAACTTACTCTACTTAAGGTTAACTTATATACCTGTGTTCATTATGGGTGGGAGAATGAGGGTAATTGATATTTAAAATTGCATCGATATAGGGGGTATTTATGAATTCTAATTGTGTGTTTGTGATAACTCGATTTTGTTTTTTAGCTTATCACAAACACACAATTAGAATTCATAAATACCCCCTATATCGATGCAATTTTAAATATCAATTACCCTCATTCTCCCACCCATAATGAACACAGGTATATATGTTAACCTTAAGTAGAGTAAGTTTAGTTTTAGATAGCTCTTTGATAATGGCCAAATAGCCGAAACAATTGTTAGTATATCTAATTAAAGAAGTCGTGAAACTAAGCCAAGTGTTTTATTTTCTAATAATTAATCAAGTTATTACAAGAATGTTTCACCAAGAAATATCTGCGAAGTCAACCAATGAAATTTAATTTTTATACGAGTTGCAATTTTATATGCTTTTAAGATTCTAACGCAAAATACGCCAAGTTTTTATACGCCATTCACGATTCGAAAACGTGCTCGTCGTCACCAGAATTTTCGGAATCACCAACACAAAAACAATAAACAAAGTATATATAATATTATATCAACATCACTGCGAATGCATATTTATGTTTGTGCGAGAGTTCAGTGTTGACACATATCGTTCTGTCATATTTTGCGTCTGTTTGTTTACTCTTGGTTTGCGATGCCAAAAGCGTTTTGCAGCCATTGTAAGCGCCTTGTTACATGTGAAGCAGAGCGCGATAATGATGGACCGTTGCTGCATTTATCAATAAAAATCACTTTGTGGTTTCAACTTTTATTATAATTCATTATTTTTAATCAGAGATTTAGACTTTTGGGAGTTATAACCTATATATATTTCAAGTTTGACATAAGCATTTACTACCCTAACCTAAAATGTAAACAAATTTTGCAAATGATTTTGCAACATTGCTTTGACATCGTTGATGACGTGCACGTCTTCAAATCGCGAACGCATATACATACGACAAAGCAAGCGCTGAGAACGGCGCCGAATCGATTCATCACGGTCATCGCGTACTCTCTCAGCCATCGCCGGTATATTTTCTTTACTACGTATTGAATGCGGATTATTTGATCACGTATTACCCAATAATGAAAATTTGTTCGATGGTATAGCGAATTGTGCATTCGGTAGACCGATTATATGGACCATAAGTTGCTCTAAGAGCACGAAACATATTCTTCGTAGAACGCCGATTTTCTGTAATGAATATCTGAATAATTTGTAGACGTGATGCCGGGCTAAGGGCTGGTATTATAAACAGAGAATAAATCACTGAATAACTACTCGACGAATAACCTTATTCAAGGAATAAATTGAAATCTGGTATTATAAAAAATGCATGCAAGTAAAATAAGTATTTGTAGAATAACTCTAAATAGCTATATTTTGCAGTTTACCGTTTCGATAAACGATGGAGCCACTGAATCAAATGAAGAAATACAAAAAATCCTAATTCTTTACTATTTTTTGTTGTTTATATTCGCAAATTACAAACCGATAAATCTGGCATTATCAAAATTCAAGTTTATCAAACACACACAAAATATAAACTTTTAAAAATAAGGTTGTGTTTATTTGAACACAGTGGAGCAAACAGCTGTTCATAATTTAACCAATTAACAACATTTAATACCACGATTTTCTAGGGTGTAAATTAATTGGTAGATTTACTTGCTTGGTTTCCTTATTCGCTATTTATAATACCCAATCTATAAAGTAAATTAAATTTACTTGCTTACTAAATAAAATCTGCATATTTTATCGTTTATAATACCGGCTCTAAAAGTCTTTCCATTGTTAAGCTTCGCATATAAGAATATTTTAATTTATTTTTAAATTATATTTTCTTCTTTAAATATCTCGATTAAAATATTTAACTTAAGACATTTTTCTACATATTCGTTTGCAAAGAGAAAGCATTTCTTTTGTTATATCCCTAACTGAGAGACCCTTGGTCTTCTACCTGACCCGTCAACAACCTAACGTTCACGGGGGAATTTCTATATACATTTCATTAAATTGTTTTAACTTAATTACGTACATCTCCTATGGTGTTTCATATCATTAGAAAGCTTATTTCACAAGGGATATTTTAATAATATTTATGCCATCGATAGAACACCTGTTCAGGTCGCGCTTCTTATTAATTATTAGTCAAGATATCGACCCTCTCTTCGACTTAGGTCATAAAACAGACCTTTTCCTAAACCAGTGTTCTATCGACACAAACTATCAAGTCCTCTTCTCGTAAGATCCACATCTTACCCGGCGTACTGGTCAAGCACTGGCATCATGCACGTGCCCTTACATCTCTGCAATTAGAATTTTGTATTGTTCAATATATATTATTCTTTTAAGCGAATCCTTATTAATTCACATTGATTTATTTAATTGATTTCTTGTTCCCCGGCCAAACATCGCTCTACATATACTTGACCAAGTATATCTTCGCAGACCACGTGGCCGACCACCTTGGCAACTCAAAGGTAACTCTGTATTGTTCTATACAGAGGTTATTTTATATATATTAATTAACATTTAATTTACTGCTCAATTTAACATTCGTTTCAGTCTATTTTGTGTTAATTTTTAATTACGTATTTACCGCTTCTCGTGTATATATTATTTTTGTTTAATTACTTTCAAATATATTAAAAGTTCGATTTCTTTCTTATGTACAAATAAATACAAACTTTAAGGACAACGCTCCTGTGTTTTGTTTAGTAAGTAAGTTGTAATATATTTACTTAATTTAACCATTATCACACACGTCCTGGACCTTTGATGAAACTTCACCAGCACCACTAATTACACAGGCTTGCGATGGTAAAATTGTCTGGATTTTATACAGTGATTTCAATAGATTTTTTGGTGCTGAAAATGGGAAAATTATTTAAAAAATTCCATCACGTAAGGTTTTTTTACAATCTGGGTTTTTTTGACCTATCCGCATGTATTAGTCTTTTTGTAAAGGATAAGTTTGTTAAACCGTTGTTTAAATAAACTATTATAATTTTTTTACTTATGATGATGCAAGAAGTTGATATTCTGAATAAACATACACTAGATTTATGATAAAGAAGTTACAAATAGAAATAATTGAGCATGTCGCAAGACATGACTCATCATCTTCCTCCTGTTACTGCATGTCTACCTCCCCACCTCCACTACAAACATATTACTATTCTAGACAAAACAGTTAGCTCATTCAATATCTTCTTTACAACTGTGGTGTGAAGTTGTGTAATTAGTTGACATTTGTGATTAGTTGCTGAGTTAATTTAATTTTTACTTTACGAGTTTTTTAAAATTAAATTCCAATGGCATCAAGAGGCTGTGTCAATGTACCCAACTCCTTCTGCTATATTTGTGGAAAGTTTGCAGTAAAAAAACAACAAAGAAACATTACAGATTTTGTAAAAAAAGTATATTTTGCATATTTTGGTGTGAAATTAGGAGACCAAAACAAACCTTGGGCTCCTCATAAGGTTTGTTCAATGTGTGTTGAAGAGCTTCGCCAGTGGTCACAAGGAAGAAAACAGTCTTTTCGCTTTGGAGTGCCTATGGTTTGGAGAGAACCGATCAATCATAGCGATGATTGTTACTTTTGTTCGTGTGTAGTACACGGATTCAATTTAAAAAACAAAAAGGACATCGTTTACCCAAACCTTCGATCCACAACACGTCCTATACCTCATGGACCAGAAGTACCTGTTCCTTCACTACCAGATACATTAGATGATGTATCTGATAACGAAATGGTTTCACGTCCATGCGCATGTGAACTGGATGAGGGAAGTGATTACTATGATACTGGAAGTGATGAGCCAAAACTGTTTGACCAATCTGAATTAAATGATTTGGTGAGGGACTTAAACCTTCCTAAGGACTCAGCTGAGCTATTAGGCTCAAGGTTGAAAGAAAAAAATTTGTTAGCACCTAGCACAACAGTTTACTGGTTTAGGAAAAGAGAAAAAGAGTTTGCTCGATATTATTCCGAAGAAGATGCACTAGTTTTCTGTAATGATGTACCCGGGCTCATGGAACAATTCCACGTAGAATATAATGTTTCTGAATGGAGACTCTTTATTGACTCTTCAAAAAGGAGCCTTAAGGCCGTTCTTCTACACAATGGAAGTAAATATGATTCTGCACCAGTGGGACATTCAGTTCATTTAAAAGAGTGTTATGAAAATCTTGAGCTACTTTGAATTAAAATTCGTTACAAGGATCAAGGCTGGACAATTTGTGGTGACTTGAAAGTTCTTTTTTTGTTACTTGGACAACAAAACGGTTATACTAAACATCCTTGTTTTTTGTGTGAGTGGGATAGTCGTGATAGAAAGCAGCACTATTGTAAAAAGATGTGGCCACCAAGACAAACCTTACAACCTGGAATGAAAAACATTGAAAGAAAAAGTTTAGTAGACCCGAGCAAAGTTTTGCTTCCTCCATTACATATAAAACTAGGGTTAATGAAACAATTTGTGAAGACATTAAAAAAAGATGGAGAGCGCTTCAAGTATCTTTGCAGCCAGTTTCCTCGCTTGTCAGAAGCAAAGATAAAGGAGGGTGTTTTTGTTGGGCCGGATATAAGAAAGCTTATGAAAGATGAAAATTTTGAATATAAAATGGAGGAAGCAGAAAAACAAACATGGATAGCCTTCAAAAATGTGGTTAGAAATTTTCTTGGCAACAAAAAACGTGAAGATTATAAAAATATTGTGCAAAATATGTTAGAAAAAAAGGCTGTAACATGAGTTTGAAGGTGCATTTTCTAGATTCGCATCTCGACCACTTCCCTGAAAATATTGGTGCAGTAAGTGAGGAGCAGGGGGAAAGGTTCCACCAAGACCTAAAAGAGATGGAGAGAAGATACCAAGGAAGATGGAATATAAGCATGATAGCTGATTATTGTTGGATGTTAAAAAGGGATGTCCACTACGAGATTACAGAAGAAAAAGCACAAAAAGGAGTATGGAAAGACAAAGAAAAAGATATTATAAGGACTTGTAAATACATAAATAGTATTTTACTGTTTCTTTTCATTAGATTTAATGATATTTGTAAGCAATTTTGTTTTTTTATATCCTTTGTAAATAAATTCAAAATGTAACTAAAAATTATTTTTAATTTTTAAAAAATATAATTTGAAGCCTTTTTGTGAAAAATCCTTACGTGATGGAGAAAAATAGAGTTCATATTTGGATTCAGCGCCCAAAAACACATAAGAATCAGCTATCAAATTCAAAACAATTTGTAGAAAGTTAAAAAACGCAGGCCTGTGTTATTTTATTATAGAATAATTTCATTATTATTAGCACGGCAGCCACACCCAATAACCTGCAAAGCCGCGGTTTGTAATACCATGATGAAATGCCAAACACTACTGAACGAAAATACCATAACAGTTTGACAGTTCGATCTGTCATAAAATCCTTACTGGAAAAAGTACCTCTAAATTAATCACCCGATACAATTACTTAAGATTCGGAAAGTCGAAAATATAAAACAATTTCTTTAAATCACAATTATCTCTGAACTAAAGTTTTAGTTTACCTATCATTTAGCGGAATTGTAATATTAACGTTTGGTAACTGATCTGGAATATTTATTTGCGAAAATTCCCAGGAAATGTGCGAATTACAATAATATTTTAGAAAATAATGAAATCCACCTGCTGCTGCTACCCCTGTGCTTGCCACAAAACTTATAGTATTATTTGGCAAACGTTCGATCTAAAACAAACAATTATTTTTAATTGAATTGCATTAAAAAACTGCAAACAACTAACATGGAAAAACTCTTTGTTTTCTGGGGTGAAAACATCGTTGACTGTTACAGAAAATCTGTCAGCATGCTCGGGAGTTATTCGCTTTATCAAATTTAGCACAGCTACTGTTTGAATGTCCGGTGTAGTTTTAGTTACAATATGGCCTAATTCCTGCTGAAAATCTGAAAAATAAAATTATTATACTTCGTTTTTACCTTCAAGTTTTAATTAAATCGCTAAAAACAATTTTTAAGACACGTATAATGGACGGGCGGCCCTAAACTCGTCCCCGAGCAGGTACTATCTAATGTTTGCTACATTAATTCGTCCCCATGCTAATTACGGTGTTTTAATCCCTTCCCTGAATTTGTCCACGGGCAAGAAATTAAGAAATGTATACTTTCTTGGAAATATAAATACAAAGTTGTCCTGCCTATTAAATACAAATTAATTTCAAATTTACCCAAATCTACCATATATACTATACTGTTACGTCCTTAATTTCCTTTCTTAATATCGATTTACTAGTCTTTATTATTTATTGACGAGTCCCGGTACTTTATATTAAATACGTTCATTCGCATACTTGTTCTGCTGTCTATGGTTAACTTTGGTAACTATATCACCCCTTCCGCTTACACGCGGGTAAGATTCGAGGATTAACAGACAAACCTTAATAGTGTAAAGTCGTTTAAAAGTTTACGAGTGTATATCTTATTAATGGAAGTTAATTCACGTATCACCTTTAGTTAATTCAGCGTTCATAAACGGCTCATGTCAAAGGGTGACTTCTAATTTTTGGAACAGCCAATTTGCCGTTTGCGACTTACGTAGGTTTGAGGAAAATATAACCCAACTTTGGTTTCTGCGCGGATTTCGTCTTCGTAAACGGAAAAAAAATAGCTTCCTGCTGAAGAATTCACGAGCACTGCAGCCTATACTTCAAGGGCAATTTATGATCGACTAATTCCCCGAACAGCGATCGACCTGAGGAATTAATTACCACCTTCGGCGGACAGGGATAGAATATAAAGTAATTCGTATTATTAAAGTTTTTGTGTAATTTAAATTTGCTTTCGTATTTTGCCGTAATCAATTTAACTTCTATTAGCATAACTTAAATTCATTTTTGTAATATTAATATAGTTATTTGGATTTTTAATGCCATATTAATCAATTTGCATAGCGGCTTAGAGCCCAACTCATTTAAAATTTAATATATCGTGTATAGTAACGAGCCATCGAAAAAATTCATAATTGGAGTAGACTGTGAAATTGGGTTGGTACTTTAGCCACTTCCACATAATGACACATTACTTGATGCTTGACAGTTTCATTTTGGTTTCATTGTAATAAAAAGTTATGGCATTGAAATGATACTACAACAAAAAAGCAAACAAATAATTTATTTAATATCGAAATCAGAAGTTGTTGAAAATGTTGTCCATTTACATCTAAACACAAACCAACTCTTCTCCGCAATTCAGCAAAAACTTTATGCAGCATTTGCGGTGAGTTGTTGATCCACTCGTCTTAAATAATCCACTGGATAAATAAAGTTATGAAAACATTGCAGCTTGTATGGATGACAATGTAAGACTTTTTAAGAATGAATTGGCACGTACCATAAGATAAATTTGTTTGTTGGGTCACTACTGAAATGGATGTTTTTTAATTTTCATCAATAAATGCTGAAGGGCTTCAATATTATCAGCTGTACGTTTAGATGGCCGTCCACTTCCAGTTTTTCGACCGACGCTACCAGTCTCTCTGAATAACTTTACACAATTTGTCAAAACATTGTAGTCAAACACTAATTCAGGATGTTCTTCACTAAAATCAGCAATGCATTCCGTAATTGAATACTGCCACTCGCCATTTACTTTCACACCTGTACGGAAGTAACATTCGATAATTGTTGCTTTTTGTTCTATGTTGAATACCATTTTTGAAAAATTTGACACAAACTTATAGTTTAAATGTCAAATAATAAATGTCCTTATGTGGAAGTGGCTAAAGTACCAACCCAATTTCACAGTTTACTCCAATTATGAATTTTTTCGATGGCTCGTTATAACTTAAACGAATTCATTCTTGTGAATTAAAGTATTTTTCTTACTTGCATTTAAGGCCAAATTATTCTTTCGTATTTTGGAGATTAAAATCTAAATTTTGTAGCATATTCCTATTTCGATATATTTTATAGTAATTTCTTCTGCGGTTACAATTGTTTTTGCTGTGTCGTACGTGTCCACAGATGTCGATAAATGACGACGCATTTTTGTAATTTCATCATTCTGAATTTAGAATTTAAATCATTTGTATTTGTGAGTAGGATACTCTGACTATCTCAATTTCTGTTTATAAAATTATTGTTAATTTATCTCTAATGGTACTTTTAGAAAAAAATCTGCGCGAATAAACTATGTAATTAACTTAAATAATTATTTTCCATTTTCTATTAACAGTATTATTACGTTCAACTTTTGAGATATTATGTTTACCGTTTACCTTTTTGCGATATCTAGTTTTGGATTTTGTATAGTTATATTTTTTTTTACCTTAACATACAATCGGTATAATTATACAGGGTGAAGATTTCAATTTATTAATATTTTTTTATTTGATTTTAGTCCATGGTTAAATATAATACATCCATTTACTAATCATTTATTTCCCTTTAATCGTGAATATACGAATTATTTGTTGTTGTTTTCTTTGCCTTGGCACTCCCGTAGCAATTTCCTTTTCAGGTATCCTGAGCAGCAATTTTGGAGTTAGTATATAGGTACTTAGTAAGTCTAGATATATAGCGTGAGTTTGAGTAGTTTGTATGTGCATGCGCCGAAGATCGCGCTCAGTTTTCAGTCTGAGCTTTCGTATGGCCCTATCTTCTAACTTTTATTTTAGTCACCCACACCAGTCTCCACTGACTAAGGGCATATACAGGCTGATTCATTTTCAGCCCTCACCATGGGGACCTCTCTTATTATTGGAGATAGAGTATAGGTTTAAATTTGGCAAAGTTGTTAAATTTTGTGTTTGTTATAAATCCGTAAAGAAAATAGACCTGTGACAAATGACCTTCGTTATTAAAAAAAAAGAACGCGAAAACCCCATTTTCTTCTTTTACCTGTAGCACCGACATTTGGCCTTGTAGAGAAAATATAAAAACACATCCTTGTGGCCATTTCTAAACCTCTATCCAGTGGTGTACTCCAAATTTTTATACGACGTTTCGTTTCATTCTGGCCATCATCAACTATCTAATTTCTTATAGGCGCCATATTGTATTTAGACATCTTCAGAAAGAGTTTTTTTTCTGATTTCAACCATGTACCACATGATGACTAAAGTTTTTGACACTAGGTTTTATTTGAAAGAATAAATTATAAGATTAAAAAAGAATTTCAATCTGTCAAACATTTCATTTATTGTTCATTAATAATACAAAAATGTCATACACTAACGAAGAGAAACGAGATATGATAAGTATTTTTTATTATTCGAAACGAAATTCAACAGTAGCGAGTACAAGATAACAAAAAAATTAATAAAAATACATAGAAAAGTAAACAATAAACAATTACAGTAAATGTTCAATTATCTGGCCATCTTCGGTAATGCACAATTGGGCACGCCTTCTGGCATTTTGTACTGCTCTTTGTATAGTTCTTCCAGGAACTGCATCGAAGGCATTCTGAAGTCTGTCTCGTAATTCTTCAATGTTTTGTGGCGCATCTACTTTATAAATATTATTTTTAACATATCCCCATAAAAAAAAATCTAGCGGACATAAATCAGGTGATCTCGCAGGCCATTCAACAACTCGCCTATTTCCAATCCAACGGTTTGCAAACTCTTGATTTAAGAAATTTCTAACAACAGATGCATTGTGTGCTGGTGCGCCATCTTGTTGCCACCATAAATATTGTAATTGATTTAATGGGATATTGTCGTCAAGATAGTCAGATACGTATGTACGTAAAATGTTTAAATATCTTTCCCCATTTAAATGTTCTTCATACATAACTGGTCCTAAGAGACGATTTGCCAAAATACCCATCCAAACGTTTATTCTAAAACGATGTTGTGGTCTTCTAGCCCTGTTTTGTCGGGGATTTTGTACTGCCAAATAGTGCTCCGTATTTCTGTTGAACATTCCAGAATTTGTAAATTTTGTTTTATCTGACCAGATGATTTTGCTTAAAAAATTTTCGTCATTTTCTATGCTTCCCATTAACCAATTACAATATTCTAGCCTTCTCAAATTATCTCCAGGCAGTAAAGAGTGACTAACATGGATCCTGTATGGTTTAAACCTACTTTTATGTAAAGTTCTCCAAACTCTGGACTGGCACAAATTTAATTCTGACGCTACTTCGCGTGTAGAAATTGATGGATTATTATTTATCTATAAAAATACAAGATTAACATGAAATTTGAAAACAAGCTTTTAATTTACCATTTGTAAAATATCTTGTCGATTTTCATTTAAATTCCTGTTGTCTTGACCATTACGCGGCTTAGTAAACGATCCATTCTCTACCAAATTTCTGTCGAGATCTAGAAAAATGGTGCGATGAGGCTGTTGTCGTTCTGTATATAATTGTAGATATCTTGTACTCGCTACTGTTGAATTTCGGTTCGAAGAATAAAAAATACTTATCATATCTCGTTTCTCTTCGTTAGTGTATGACATTTTTGTATTATTAATGAACAATAAATGAAATGTTTGACAGATTGAAATTCCATGGCTACCTTATTTAATCTTATAATTTATTCTTTCAAATAAAACCTAATGTCAAAAACTTTAGTCAGCATGTGGTACATGGTTGAAATCAGAAAAAAAAACTCTTTCTGAAGATGTCTAAATCCAATATGGCGCCTATAAGAAATTAGATAGTTGATGATGGCCAAAAAGAAACGAAACGTCGTATAAAAATTTAGAGCACGCCACTGGATAGAGGTTTAGAAATGGCCACAAGAATCTGTTTTTATTTTTTCTCTACAAGGCCAAATGCCGGTGCTACAGGTAAAAGAAGAAAATGGAGTTTTCGCGTTTTTTTTTTAATAACGAAGGTCATTTGTCACAGGTCTATTTTCTTTGCGGATTTATAACAAACACAAAATTTAACAACTTTGCCAAATTTAAACCTATACTCTATCTCCAATAATAATCGAGATCCCCATGGTGAGAGCCGAAAATGAATCAGCCTATATAATAAATAGAAGCTCCCATACCCTGTGCGATACAACTACAGTTTTTTTTTTATCTCGACCATATTCAGACGCCTTCGCTGCGCCCGCTTCGCGAGTATGTAGCAATACTTATAATTCGTCAGTCTGAAATAACATTCCTGGCTAAGATGTGCTTTTTATTTGTGAGAAAGCATGGAAAGCTCCGTCAGTTTGAGAGAACGTGGAAATCAAGTGCTAATTGTAGACTCTAATTGTAGACTAATTGTAGAATTTACCAAACATAAATCTTTAAAAAGTGGTGAAATATGTTGGCGATGTTCGAATCGCTCTTGTAAGGTAAAAGTTTATACTGTGGGTGCAGAAAATTTAATTGTGCGCAGTGAAATAGATCATAATCATGAAAAGAATCTGAAGAAACTAAACAGACAGATAGTAAGTGCTAGTGTTAAACGTAAAGCAACCGATGACATTTGTGAGAAGCCTTTAAAGATAATACATTCAGTTTAAATAAAAAATACTGGTCATTTCAGTACAATTACCGTACAGGATTACATTACATTACATTCGCAACAGTCTATAAAATAACAGAAGAAAATCTCTACCGCCCTTACCGAAAAGTAGGGCAGAAGTTATTAAATGTGTTAACACATTGAATATTACGACACTGAAAAAAAGATAGTTTTGTCTTTATCATCAACGAATTTAAAGAAATTGTCATATCACGTGCCTAACAAATGTGACTGTTTTATGCAATAGTGAAAAAGTATATGGCGACGGTACATTCAGTTACTGTCCCGATCATTTTCTGCAGTTATTTACACTGCATATATTACAAAATGGGTATTATATCCCACTAGCATTTTGCTTACTGCCGAATAAAAAGGAGTATTCTTACAAAACACTTTTTAACCTACTGCGACAAAAGTGTCAGAGTTTGGGTTTAAATCTGAACCCAAAAGTCATCGTAGCGGATTTTGAAATTGCAATCCACAATACCCTAAAAACGGAGTTTCCAGATTCCAAAGTTATAGACTGCAGATTCTATTTAGCACAAGCATAGTTCCGCAAAATTCAAAATTTGGGCCTTGTTCCTTATTATAAGAACGAAACCAGTGAAATTGGCTGCGCTATATATTTGGTCTAGCATTTTTAAATCCATCGGAAGTAGGCGATTGTTATGCTTTTGATTTTTCGGAAATACAACCTCAAGATGAACGTTTATCACGCTTTTCCGATAATTTGGTTGACAATTATATTTCAGAAGAAGCCGTTTTTCCACCTAGTTTGTGGGCAGAACTCAACGATAGCATAGAAAGAAGCACAAACGGTTGCGAATCTTTCCATGCCAAATTTAACGCCAGTTTTTATTCTACGCATCCATCAATTTTTCATTTTATTAAAATTTTGAAGCAGTTTCAAACAGAGGCTTATATAAAAATTCAAAGTTTATCTGAATGTGCAAGAATACGACAAATTTTAAACTAAAAATTTGTTGACCAGTGAAGCAAATAGTAATTATAATTATCTAAAAATTGAATAATGATAAATTTAATTCATCAAATTCGACATTTTCTTTGGCTCAGGCTGATAGGTACATATAAATATCTAGACGTATGTAGATACTCAAACTAACTAACTGTATATAAACCAGTGGCGTAACGTACACCCCCGCTGACACTGGCAGAAGGTCAAGGGGCCCTGGCCCTGCATTAGCCCAGAATCCGACATTACTCTGTACTTTACGCCGGAGGGGGCCCTGCTCATAAAGTAATGCCACTGCCTGCATAATAAAATAGTCGATGAAGCTTTTACACACTAAGAGCAACATCATATTTTATAAATATTATAAATACCTAATTTACTATCTTTTTGCGACGTCAACAAATTGCCTTTCTCCTCACTTGCAAATATGTATGTATAAGCACAGTATAAGGTTCCGAGTAATGAAATGATTTTTAAGTAAACATAATGCCACATTGAAATCGAATAATCAACTCCGCAATATGATCTTTGTAGTTTTGATTCGGGGATTTCCTAAGTTATTTACGATTGCAATATGTTCCATTTAGATATCTGTTTATTTATTAGTCAGTTAAAACGACGGCCTTATTATAAATACGTGTGGTTTTTATTTGAAGCAGTAAATACTGTAAGTACAAATTTTTAGTAGCATGACCTTTCTTTAAAAGTTATTTTATAACGATTGTAATTGTGAAAAGCATGACTGTTATAAAAAATAAATTAGCGAAAAATAAAAGTTAGTTAATGTTTCCTAATATAAATTAATTAGAAATAATATATTTGCAGTTAAAAGACATGAGCGGAAAAAAAGTTTTAAGTGGATATCAAAAGAGAAAACTGCGTAGGGAAAAGGAACAGACTATTGCTACAAAATATAGAAAACTTGACAATTTCTTTGGTGCTCCATTAAATGAACAAGCGATAGTTAAAGAAGAAAATGATGAAAATAGTGAACGGTATCAGGAGAATGATCGCTTAAATGAACCAACCACATCACATGTGGCATTAACTGAACCCAGTGAACCTGCAGAAGATGTGTATAAAGTAGAAAGTCAAAATAAAAATAAAGAGATAAAAATGTTCACAAGTGACATTGCAAATTATCAAAAAGTTGAAATTGATGATAACATTAGGAAGCATATATTAGGTGCGGAGCCGTGTAAACCCAATAGTAATTTTCCGAAAGACGCTAAAGGTAGATCTTTTACAAACGCTTATTACACATTCAAAAATGAAATTGGTCAAACCGTGGAACGTATGTGGTTGTGTTATTCGGCAAGGTTGAACATTGCGTATTGCGAACCCTGTTGGCTTTTTGCTAACAGAAATGACATGTATTTTAGAGACAATTGGTGTAACGGAATTACTGATTGGCAGGGTCTTTCAAAAAAGATCAAAGATCACGAAAAAACATTTGTACACATTTGCGCATGTAAAACGTATGATGCTTGGAAAAAACACAAAACCATTGATAAAGCACTAAATCAAGAAATGAACAAATGGCGACAAATAATTAGAAGAATTATAGACGCGATAATTACATTAGCAAAATGCAATCTTCCACTTCGCGGCCATAGGGAGCAAACGGATTCAACAAGTAAAGTAAACTTCTTGTCGATAATTAATCTTCTTGCAAGATACGATAACGTACTTAATTTACACATACAAGAAAACAAATTCGAGAAATATTTATCTCCAAAAATTCAAAATGAAATTATCACATTAGTGGCTACAAATGTTAAAGGAAATATTGTTAACAAAATTAAAGCATCGTCGTTTTTCTCTATAATAACAGATACAACACAAGATGTTTCCAAAATTGACCAGTTATCACAAGTTATTAGATATGTCACAATAGAAACGAATCAACATCAGAAACCCATATGCATAACTATCCACGAATCTTTTATAGGATTTCGAGAAGTCACAGACCAAACCTCAAAAGGTCTGGAAAGTGATATTTTAAACAGTTTAGCTGACATAGGTATTGATATAGACAGATGTCGTGGGCAGGGTTACGATAGCGCTGCTAATATGAGCGGTGTATACTCTGGATTGCAAAAACTAATTAAGGATAGAGTACCAACAGCAGATTACGTTCATTGTTCGGCACACAATTTAAATCTCGTGTTAAATGACGCATGTGAAGACGTGCCTGAAATAAAAAGATTTTATGATATATGTCAAAAAATATACACATTCTTTGGACACAGCATTAAAAGATGGAGGGAATTAAGACCTCAAACAGAAATTGAAGCAATGTCGAGTACATTAAAAAGCTTATGTAATACAAGCTGGTCTTCTCGTTATTAATCAATTATAGCAATAAAGGCAAATTTTACGTCAGTTTTGAAAGTACTCTCTAATATTGCACTCACAAGTAAAAAAAGAGACCGAACGTGAAGCAGCATTCGCCATAAAAAAGAAAATAGAAAATTTGGAATTCATTTTTATACTTATTTTTCAATGTGATGTATTAGGAAGAATCATTTTGACGTCCAAGCTACTTCAAAATTCGTCAGCTGATCTCGAAAATACTACTAAAATGCTAGGTTCAACTATGAAAGGTATTCAAAATCTTCGGGTCAAATTTCTTGAATTCAAAGAAAAAGCAACAGTTCTGGCTAACTCGTGGAAAATAAATCCAAATTTCTCAAATAAACGGCATCGAAAAGTTACACGTTTTTTTGATGAGTTACTGTGTGATGAACGTTTGGAAAATGCAGAACGCTTGTTTGAAGTAGGTGTCTTCAAAAGCACTATTGATATATATGTGAGTCAATTACTATGCAGATTTCAAAGTTTGACTGAAACTTATGGCAGATTTAGTTTTTTGTCTCCAACAAATATGGTCGAATTTGTCGAAGAAAAATTGTATAGTTCTGCAGCAATATTTTCCAGAGCAAGTACTAACCTTGCAAAAAGTTTTTGTCGATGAAATTAAAAATTTAAATTCCATAAAAAATTTAGGACATTTTTTGTTAATAGACAATAACTACACAGCGAACAATTTGTCAGACGTGTGTAGTGCACTTCTTTTATTTCTGACATTGCCAGTTACTGTTGCAACCGCTGAACGTTCATTTACAAAATTAAAATTAATAAAAAACTATTTAAGAAGTACAATGAGTGAGAGTAGGCTTTCAAGTTTAGCAATTATAAGCATAGAGCACCAAGAAACCAGTAGCCTTAATTTAGATTCCTTAATTGACGAATTTGTAACTAAGAAAGCACGTCGCAGAAATCGTTTTCTTTAAAATGTCAATGTATTTATGTTCTCTTTTTTGTATATTTTATATTAGGTATGTAAATTATCTAATAAAAGATTATTATATTTATTATAGGTATTGTCTATATTATAAACCCTTCTTTCCTCATACGCCAAAAAAAATCCAGGGGCCCGTCTGTACTTCTCGCGGGGGGGGGGGGGGGGGGGGGGCAGGTCAAAGAGTTACGCCACTGATATAAACGATTAAAGTTATGATATATTGTTACAATACATATTCGTGGGTATATTATGTACATGAATATATTACTCACCATAACATAAAATCAGAGATAATTCACAGAATATATACAATAACACCAAAACCATCTTACACGAGCAATTTATTACACTAGCGATAATGTTTCTTACTTTATCATGTTACAGCTCTTAATTTAATTATATGCACGTCCGCTGAACGTACCCATCCTTATACATATGTATTTTATCTGTACAGAGAAGAAATGATAACATTCGAAAAGCAAACTATAAATCTAAAACAAGAGTTATTCATAGAAATGAAATTAATACACAATATAAATGAGAATGTGTATCTGAGTATGATTAATTTGTTAAAAACTTTACTTTATGATACGCTGCTGTGTATTTTTTTTATATTAAGAAAATAATTATACAGCCGAATAAAAGGAAAGGTCAAGGTTACCTATCTAATGCATCGTATAAATCAGAAATGAAATTAATACACAATATAAATGAATTGTGTCTAAATATAATTAATTTGTTCAAAATTTTAGCTTATGATACGCTGTTGTATAAAAGTTTTTGTATTAAGAAAACAATTATAGAACAAAATAAGAAGAAAGGTCACGTTACCTATCTAATACATCATATAAAATCACGTCAACGAAACTTCTTATTTTCCATTTTCTCTTTTCTCATATATTTTGTCCGGTTTTAATAAATTCTTCTTAAGTTAGAAATTGAATAAGAAATTATAACAAGGTTCTATTTCTGCCAGTACCATAAAATGACGTATTAATTTCAATAGAAAATCTGAAAATACTCTTCTTTACAAGGAAAGTCCCCAATCCGAAAGTACCGATTTGAATGAACCATCAATCAATAGCTTTAATAGAATTATTTAAAAATTTTGCATTTTCCCGAGATAGTATTATTATTATATTTATTATATCAAGCGAGCCACAAAATTTGTATCCTAAGTAGGCCATGAACGACTGAGATAGGCATATAAGTCACGTCTGAGCTTAAGAGAATTGACGAAGTGTCATTGTAAATAATCATAAGTGAAATTGACAAGTTGGAAGATATCTTTGCAATTTATTTAGGGATGCATTTTAGAAAAATTTCCAGCTATTGCTATTCTATATGATCAGTTTTCCGCATGCATTCGCAGTTTTGTGCAATTATTCAGCGACTCCATGAAATATTTCCTGTAGACAGACTGTTACGCTCGAAAAATTACCCAGAGACCATTCGGGAATTTTTAATGAATTTATTTCATTATTTGCTTACGTAAAGACATTTTAGGCTTTTCATTATTCAACATTTTCGTTTATTATTATTTTATTTATTTTTGTTATTAATTATCGATCAACGTAGGCTTCTTCAAACTTTGTTATTTTCATAAAATTTACTTATGTTCAAATATTTTGGATGCCACTATATCCGTATTCCTTTTCTTTCGCTTGTAGCGCCATCTTTACGACTCTTTGGTTTATCTTCCGAATACAGTTCTCTTTACGTTTGTTAAGATATTTATTTTGTCTTTTATCCTTAATTGCGACGAATTAATTATCGAGTTTCCGCTTGATAGCTTCGTCGATCACTCTTAAACCTTGTTAGGGTTTTTGGTAAATTAATTCCTTATCTTTCTAAATTTTCCTTTCAACGCTCTTGTGTGTGACGTATATCGGACGTCGAACGTTTCATGCTAAATTCTATCGACCGCACTTCGTTCTTGATCTTCGTTAGTACTAGATCTGTTTTATTTTAGTGAGTGAACTTAGACTTTGCGGTAAGAGATATCATTTTCTTTTGAATGTTTGCTTATGCGTTTCTTTTATCTTCCTTAGGATTTAATTTTAGTGCTACCGCCCCTTTTAAATAAAGGAATTTAAGCAAGTTTATTTCGGAATCTCTTCAAGGACCACACCACGTGGACTGTTTTTTTTGGCATACGCAATTTTTCTTCGCAGCGGAACTACGTAGAATTTCGATCTTTTGGGAGAAGATTCGTGCAGGAATCCTCATTCCACCCTCAAGGGTGTTTTTGGTATCGTCAGAGCTTCCTTATTCTGGAATTTTGTAACAATTTTACACGGCGTCTCAAAATGGCGGCTTCAAGCGGGTTGGTGATCTCTGGCATAATGGCGGCTGATTTCCAATGATGAATCCAATGATGAATCTTTGGAATCGACATTCCTGTACTACCTCTGTGAAGGCTTACTCGAGATAAGTTTTGGAAACTGATCATTGCGGTTGACAAGCTTAAAGTAGGTGCTGTTATATTATTATTAGTTGTTGGTTATTACTTAACCTGACACTATCCTTTCCAAATTTTTAATAAATTGATTGTATGTTTAATCATAAGTAGGCACTAGAGAAGCTATTCACTTCTCTGTGCAACCTCTTTATTTTGCTCATAAAAGTTAGATAGCAAACAAGGCTTTAACTATAAACTTTAATCGACTGAATTCAAACAATTCCTTTTAATGTCATTATTTAACTGGTTGACTAGCTTCACCAGCAGCCAGTAGTTAGATTAGATTATTGTACGAGGCTTAGAACCTTCAGTCGGGCCTTCGTACAGAATAATAAATATCTTGGAGTTACGTCGTAGTCCTAGATTTCTTTGTTTATATACACTGTAAACTATTTGTAAAGAACCACTATTTCGTATACTTAATTTGAGTTCTGCTTAACTTTTATTTAGATCTTATATCGTAATTAACTTTAATATTCACAGTTTTACCACCTGAGTATACAGGGTGTTGTTGTCTTGACAGGTGTACCTGTATTAATGTGAACTCTGTATTGCGCCTGAGCGATACTAGGGTGATTTGGGGAATAATACTGGGAGATTTTGGAATTATTTTCATTTTCAAACTAAGCTTCTTTTTTTGCCTTGGCGCACTTATATTGGTTTATGTGTAACTCATAAATTTAGAAGTACTGCTATCTAAAACTTTGTAACTTTTCATGCGACTTTTGCTGTTTTTGTTTTAACTTCAATAAAATCTACTTTGACTAGATATTTAAACTTTGTGTCATTACTTTGTAACTTTTCATGCGACATTTGTTATATTTTATTTAATTTTAATTAAAACCCACTTTGTCTTGATATTTAATTTTGTTGTAAACACTTGTTGATCCTACTTTGACTTTATATTAAAACTTGTTATTGTTGACATCTTGTGTTTGTTTGATTCCTTTCCTACAAGTGTTGTGTAAGGCAAAGACACGTTTATATCGGTAGCAAGTAATAAGGGGCTGTCTCTCTGGTTTTTATTGAAGCTGCCAGGGTCCCACCTGCTTCCGTATTATTGGGGGAACTGTGCAGGGTTTCTAATACGGTGGCGTCCTAACCTACATCAAGCGACCTTGGAACTC
Source organism: Melolontha melolontha (assembly GCA_935421215.2). Taxonomy (NCBI): domain Eukaryota; kingdom Metazoa; phylum Arthropoda; class Insecta; order Coleoptera; family Scarabaeidae; genus Melolontha; species Melolontha melolontha. Next base: position 149,649,058 of record OW285238.1, read on the forward strand.
GCGACACTCTTTGTAACTAGACTGAGTTAGCCGGCAGAGTATTAGCCTGAGGACGACCATCTTCAGGTGGGTTCAGGCCAGACGGGGAGAACTTGCAGTACATCGCGCAACCTCCTTATTACTTGCATTATTTTAATTTGGTCGCGTGTTTGTAGCAAGACAGAAGCAACAGGAATTTTGTCAAAGATTTATTGACCATTTTGTTGTTAATGATGGAGGCATTGAAAAGGATATGTTTACTGATGGATTCTGATTTCATCTCACTGGCTACGTAAATTCTCAAAACATGAGGATGTGGAGCGCAAATAATCCGCACTTCTTTGTGGAAGTACCACTACATCCACAGAAAATTGAAGTTTGGGCAGGTGTTTGTCAGAGGATTATTGGACCTATACTTTTTGAAGGTATGCCGATTAAAAATACAAAATCTTAAACAGTAGCCAAAAATGCTTACACCTTTGAGGAATATTAAGCGCTGTGTGTTACAGGCTGAACATAGTAATACCATTTGTAAATATGTTACACGATGACGAATTACAGGAAGGCTACTTCCAACAAGATGGACCTCGTGTGCATACTACCAATGAAAACATTGTTTTTATACAGTTTAAATACAATTTGACCATCTCGTTATGTTACTAATTATGTTGAGTGAAGAACTTTGTGCAGCAGAAGAAGAAGAAGAAGAAGAAGAAGAAGAAAAAGAAGAAGAGGAAGAATAAGATTTGATATCAATATTTTCTTTTGAATGGCTCTCACCATTTAGTACTCAGACCAAAGTGATGTTTTGAGGGATTAATATCATTCGATCTTTTCGAAAAATATGCAAGAAGCACATTTTCTGTAAAATTTACACCTTTTTATCGAACCACCACACTTTAAGACGATTATAACTTATTTCATATTGTTTTCTTGATTTACTAGGTAATAAGTTTAATAACGCTGTATTTGCTATTTCACTGACTTCTAATGGGGTCCCATTTGTTGGGACCCCATTAAATTCTTTTTTCTGAAATCGGCCACTCTCTCCGGCCTACTTTCTCGGCACAATGTATGTTCCCAAAGTAAGCTTTTCCAGTATTTTAGTCCGTTGCTATGCAACTATCAGAAAATAGTCCGGGAAGATTTGTTTCGTCCTAGGCCGGGAAAGTCAGTAGTTTTCCCGTACCGATGGTTTTTTATATACATTTTAGACAGTAAATAAATCACGCAGACAACATTTTCAGCAGCTTTTACTAACTCAGGTGGTGTCCCACACATCAGGACATCTTCTTCTTCTTCTTCTTCTTCTCTGTTTTGGGGTGGACGCCAAACCACGTCCAGACACTTGAGCACACTGCTCTTTGTACTATCCCCAATAGATCTCTCAATTCCACTCTGTTAGTCTTGTGTTCTCGATAAAAGCCACTATCCTCCTCAGGGGAAGTTCGAGTACACTCGAAGGATCCAATAGATCTCTTCCGAAATATTTCTGTCTGAGTTCCTTCAGTTCCTCACACGTGCATATTACATGAAGGCTAGTTTCCTCATGTTTTTCACATCTCCTACACCAGGGCTTGCTAACCAAGCCCATGGTGTACAATGCTTCCTTAAAGGACAATGTCCGGTTATTAACCCGGTAATTATTTTAATTTCTTTTTTGCTACTACGAATTAGGTTGGCTGAAAACTTCCCGTCCAGCCCCCTTAGTAGTGTTTTGGTATGGAGTTGACCTTCCGTTAACCTCCATTTATTTTTATGTTCTTTTTCTAGCCATAACCAGATCTCCCTTTTAGCGGAATCCTTAGTGATTCCACATACAGGTTCTGGTCCTATGAAGTTCCTATTAGTACCTTCTTTGGCCAGTTTGGCCAACATCAGGACATCATCAGCACTGCCTATTTAAAATTTTTAAGTAGGTATTGAAGCGAAATAATAAGAATCTCTGACCTTTTCCACAACTGTCACTGAAACGTCACCGTCACGGAAACGATTTCATAGGCAATTAAGATGGTAATGAAAATAGTTTATGCATTTATAAAAATTCTTTAATTTATAATAATGTTGATTCCGATTTCAGAAAAAAAATAGTATGTGTACCTCGTAGTAAAAGCACATTCCCCGACTCCAATGCTTGTTGGCCTCGGCTTAACGCCTCGGCCAACAATTTATATTGTCGTCCGGGAATGTATCGCTTTTACTACTAGATACACAATGTACTATTTCATCACTATCATCTATTTTTACATTAATATTACTCATTTTAAACTACACTTGCATTATCCAAGTCATAGTAGCCGTGGTGCCTATGTTAGGGTACGTTCACGGTGCACGCGAGAAAGCGATATCGCAAGTCGGCTTGTCGCTTACGAGAAACTCGTAGTGACGAATAAATAATTATAATAAATTGCGTTTTCTAGTAATTTCGTAATCCAGTATGTAATAAATATGATTGAAGATAATACAAAATAGGCAAATGTTTAAAATGTAATACAATCTCACAGAAAATGGACTAAATGTGGCGTCGATTTCAATGTTTATTTTTGCCATGATCACAATACGCTGTAGTAGAATGACAGATGAGTGCAATAAAGAACCAGTTTTTTCCCTAAATATAGTTCAATAAAGATTTGTTTTTTGCATAAACTTGGAAAAAAGAATTAATATGTAATATGTCATTTGAGCCTAACCTAAAAGTTATTTACAAAATCTCAAAGAAATATTCTAATTAAACGCTTGAAAAAAAAAAAAGTATATAATATACACGGCAGCGAAAGCATATTAATTGCCTCGCGCCTCGGCAGTGAACTATATGCTCGACTATAATACGAGCTTTCTCTTCCTGGTCTATAATATAATATTGTTTCTATTTAAACTAACGTTCAGATATTTTTATTAAACGTATAGCAAACGCCAATTAAGTTGGCGCGAGGAGGGGTAAGTTCACGCAGGATTAAAAGTAGTGGAGAGATTTGTATTTGGTTTTACATCAAATGTCAGATAATTCTAACCTCTGAGCGTGTATTACTTTATGATCCCCTAGCAAAGACATGTTCCGTCAAACGTCAATGACGAATGTATTCTGACAATTACTTGAGTAGTGGGGGTGGACGTTTTTAAAAACGCCTTCTGCGCACCCTCTCCTCGCGCTAACTTAATTGGCGCTTGCTTATACTTAGATAATCTGAACTGAATTTGACTTAATATTAGGTATTATATAGTCTTACTTAATCTAATACATACAAACAGATTTTGTATTATGTATTCTTTTTATTTCGTATGTAGTATTTACATAAGTAATGTGTACAGTATGTACATGCTATGTATTTAAGCTTTCAAATGTTTAATAAAATATTTTCTAATAATTCAATTTTGTGATTTTTTTTTCTCTTTATATAGTAAAAAACTCTTTATAGTGAAATTTTGTCAACATTTTGGTCTTTCACTATATATTAGGGCTGGGCGATACCGACGTTTACGGTATCGGGTACCGATACCAATCGAGGTATCGATACTTAGCGATGTATCGGGTCTGTGCACGGTATCGATTCTGAGTACTGCAATCGGTAAAGTATCGATAGGTATCGATGCTTTGGAATCGATATCTTGGAATCGATACCTTGGAATCGATACTTTGGAATCGATACCTTGATTCGATACCTAGGAATCAGTATTCATAACCCGTTTTCTAGGTATCGTTTGTTTGATATCGGTTTCAAGAGATATAAAATTAATTTATCGATTCTACCATATCTACGGTAAGAAATTTGCAATATTGTGATATTTTTTTTTGTAATAATTATAGTTATTATGTTTATGTTATAATATGAATATTTGCTACGCATAATATAAAATTCAACAACATCCTTTGAAATATATACTATATAATATATATAATGCTAAATATACTTAAAAATTCTTTACTTAAAAAGTAATTGCAACTTTTATGTACATTTAAAAAAATGCACAAAGGTAAGCTACCCGATACGTGGCTACCCGATACATCGATACTTAGCGAATACTGGAATCGGTAAAGTAGGTATCGATGCTTTGGAATCGATACCTTAGAATCGATACCTTCGTTATATGAGGTATCGGGGAATCGATACCAGTTATGGTATCGGGTATTGGACGATGTATCGATACTTCGCCCAGCCCTACTATATATAGTGTCGACTGTATTTGTATTTTCACTAACACCGAGAACAATTTGTTCCGATTACAAATTAATATCTATGCAATTTATTAAGATATTTAAATAAGATTAATAATTTTTGTCGTTATATTGGCATTTTTTTTCGTATTAATTGTCCATTTCAATATTTTAGGAAATTTAATGGCATATATTTGTAAAAGGCCAAAATAGCGAGAATTCTTGATAACATATCACAATTTTCGACTGATTAAAAAATAATTTACAAATGTTCTGATTAGATTATTAATTATTAGCATTCATACAATAAAATATTTTGAAAATATATCATTTAATTGCATGTCTTCCAAATTTCCAGTAGTGCCTTGTGATAATATTTGTACCTGTCACTTGTGAATAATATAAACAAAGGGTAAGATCAAACAACATTTATAAGCTTATTTCTTAAATTCAATAGGTATAAATTGATTCGCTACATTATATTGCTTGTTTATAAAGTGTAATATTTATTAAGTTTAATAGTAAATGATATCTCTAGGAGACAATCAGTTATTAACAAACAAAGGTCGGTAATTTTCACGGGAATTACTATTTTGATATCGTATTTATAAAACGCTATGGATTTAAAAGTATTTTGAATAGTAAAAATAGTTCAATCTCGTAACATGTATATTCAAATTTTAATTGTTTACAATATTTCAATTCTTAACTTACTTAACCCAGATATGCCTAAAAACTTTCGGGGCAAACTACAATCATAATTTTGAAAAAAGACCAGTAGATTATCTGCATATATTTTATTTATGTGAAAGTGCAAAATTTTTACTGTACCATATACAGTGTGGCCGCAATCGATAGCGCGATGCATGTATTAGTAACTACTGGTCGACTATAATGGGCGTGCCAACTTGAATTGCCACATCGACAGCGGGCGTATTATAAGTTATACGTATAAATGTATTCGTAGGCAAATCAAGTGAAAAGCAGTGTAGGAGGTATTGTGTTCCCGATAGAAGTAAATATTTTCAGTTGTTTGAAGCATCAGATAATAACTGGTAACATCTCATTGAAGTAACTCATCACAACTTCATAAACAACAAAAAAAAACAAACATACATAAACAGAACTACTAGACTTTAACATAAAAAAACTTCTTAACGAAAATAATATTTAGTATTATAGTAGTATTACACTCTAAAAACTTAACAATAATAAAATACATACTTAAAAATAAAATATTTACTTCTTAAAACAGAATTGTAATTCAACATTGCAATAAACCTGCAATTAGCTAAAAGAAAATGTTATTCTTAAGCAATAATTAAATTCTAAATAAATTAATTAGTTAAGTAGTAGTATATGTTGAGCACTTGTGAAATTATTACACTATTAAACTTAAATAAAACACTTTATATTTTCACAAAACAATAGTATATTTAACTATATGTACATTTCATGTGCACTGCACACATCATCAGTAGTTACTATTTAAACGTATTATTTTCGAGTACATGTATAGTAAAAATATCTATTTTTGGGTAGGGGTGTAAAAAAATTTTTTCCCTTACAAATGGTTAAAAAATGCAAATAATCGGAAAGTATGGTCGTATATTGAAGAACCTAAACTCTATTGAAATTCCAAGAAGGACAAATTTGGGAAGAACCGTTACATATGAAAACACAAGACATCCGACTATGTTGAGTTACATTAAATAACATTATAGTAACGTGAAAAGGATCTATTAATTATTAGATATTGTTGGTATACAATTTAAAAGTTTATTATTAATAGGTGACATGTCATTGTTAAAGAGGTAATTTTTGTATTTTTTCATATGTATGGCTTCCCACATGTCTAAATTTCTGCTGTTACATTTTTTAATTAATTTTACATTATCTAAGCTGAAATTATGTCCGGTATCTAAATGATGTAGGGCTAATGCTGATTTATCTACATTGTGAAGTTTTACATGAGCTAAATGTTCTTTGAAACGGGTTTGAATATTTCTTCTTGTTTGGCCGATATATAATTTCGGGCAGGAATTACAGTTAATTCTGTAAATACCTGATTCTTTCAGTGGGTCTGTGCTAACTAACTTTGTTTGAAGGTATTGTTGTAACTTGTGAGTGTTGGAAAATGCAGGAGTTAGATTATATTTTTTAAACAATTTAGTTACGTTATTCTGCCAACTTTTGTGAAAAGTAATTTTGCAATATTTTTTGGTATTATTCTTTGTATTTGGAGTTAATCTGATTTTAAAAGTTTTTTTTTTTTTTTTTTTTTAAGTTTTTGTAAGTAAGTGTAAGTGTAAGTGTTCAAATAAACCTCCTTCTTGACACGAACAGTAACCAAACCGATTCTAAAAATTCGGACGCACATTTGTTAACATATCTGCTGTGACAGTATTAGTGACTTCGGTAATTCTCGCTCGAAGTTCCTCTAGATTTGATGGACGTTCATCACCGTATCCGTAGATCGAATTATGTAAAAAGGGCCATAAAAAGAAATCGTTAGAGGCTAGATCAGGAGATCGCGCTGGCCATTTAATAGGACCCGAGTTACCGATCCATCTGTTTCCAAAAACCACGTTTAAAAAGTTTGTTACATAACGGGTATTGTGCGCTGGGCAACCATCTTGCTGGAGCCAAACTTCATTAATATTGAACCGCTCCCGTACTGCGGGGATAATACTATTTTCAAGTAACTGTAAATATCTATTTCCGTTTAAATTACCGTCAATAAAAAAAGGCCCAATTATATGATCCCCAATTATACCTGCCCGTACGTTTAGCTTCTCTGGATACTGCGTTCGCGTTGGTATATTCAAATGTAGATTTTTACGCGACCAGTAACGACAAACTGCGCGGTTATGATGTCCCTGTAGCCGAAATGTTTTTTCATCTGTGAACAATACGTTATTAAGAAAGAATTCATTTTCGTAATATTTATTTATCATTCTTTCGCAAAATTGCATACGGCGATAATAATCATCGGGAAAAAGTACTTGTGAACTTGTAAATTTGTATGAACGATATTTATTAGTACGTAAAATCTTTTGAGCCGTTGTTTTACAGATACCTAATTCGCGGGCAATTTGTCGAGACTACATAGTGGGATTTACTTCGACTAAAGCACATACTCGAATTTCTATATCACTTATATTTTTATCCGGAACAACTTTATTTTTATTAGTTACTAAAGAAAATGTAGTTTCGAATCGATTAACTGTCCTACGAATGGTGCTTGCATTGGGAATTTGACTTTCAGGGTAATTAGCTGCAAATAAAGCTCGAGTTACTTTCGCGGAATTACCACCGTAAAATTGTTTAATCATAAAGAGTTTTTGCTCCGGTGTATAATACACCATTTTTTAAATGACCGTTACGTACACCAACAACGCGGTTTATTAAATATTGTGAGTGACGATATAAACATTGCAACTAACACCCATATGCGGGAGCGACAGCTAATGCGCTTGCGCGCCTACACCGTCTAAATGTGAATTTATTGGACAAATACGACTGCATCATAGGGATATGCGAAATACAAGGCTCTCTTGTAATCCATTGGAACATTGCGTCTACTTCTTTATCGTTCTAACACACGGACACCTCTGTGTGTTTTGCTTACACTACAGGTTTCGCTATAGTGCAGACGCACGCGGCCGCATGGTATATCGTATATAATATATACACCGTCTGAGAGAAATCGACAGAATCGATCAAAATATTAGCTGTATCGCATATCAGTACGAGGGAAAAAGTAGTACTTTCCACTTATTGTGCATTGCATTGCCAGTGGACAGTTACATCAGCTTACTTTTAGAAGAAGGATTGTTACCTATTTACCAGCTCAAAATAAGTAAAAATCTGTATATCAAAAAGCCCGACATTCATTTCATAACACTGATTTGAGCTATGATCGACTAGATCGCCAAGTGATTCCTCAAGAAAAACAAACGCCTTGCGAACATTGTGACGAGAGAACAACAACCCGAAGTTCGGAGTGTAATATAGGACTACATATTAACAGTTCAAAACGTGTGGTAGATGTGTTTGCGTCCAATGTACTATATAGTGTGTATTTTTTAACTTGAAACTTTCAAATATCTCGAAATATAAGCAATTCACGACAAAATGTCCAGACGAAATATATTGGTGCTAGATTAGTCCCTTTCAGTCCCTTCATTTAAGTGGGGTGGGGGTAACCTTGAAATCTTAAATAGGAACTGGTATACTTTATTACAAATTCGAATTCTACTGAAAAAAATAGACGGCACTGTAATCGATTAAATTCAATTCTTTTTTTAATTTCTCGCACGGAGAACCTATTCATACGATTCTGCAATTCGTGTGCAATGAAAAATGCGTTTTCTTTGTAAATAATGAAAATTAGCTTTGGAGGAACTTTATTTATTTTACAAATTTCGAATAACTGGTAAAATGTCACCTGTAGAATTGTAAATTGCTGGTGAATAAATCCTACAAAGATGGAAATAGCCCAAACAACTACTTGTTCATCGTCAACAACTTCTCGTTACGAGACATATTGTGTCTGGACGAATGGGCCTTTTTTCCACTTGTCCCTATCTGAAATGACAATTTGTGTTTCTTATCAAAGCTGAATCTTTCAACCATTACAACACTCGGTTTCCCTGTAATGAGATCTGCCTGAAGTTCTTCCATCAACTTATGGTAGTCAGTGCCGTGGACCATTACATTAATCTGTAGGCTGTCTGTAGGCTGTCTGCTACTGCCCTTGCTTGTCCTTGTATATGGATATCTAGAAGGTGGCGCAGTATCACCTCCATGCAGATAGCCATAATAAAAACAAAATTGAAAAAAGTAAAATGTAAAAAATAAAAATAAATAAAAAATAAAGTAAAAAATACGTATAAAGCAAAATATAAATAACACAACAAAATAAACTCCTATAAAGAACTCTACAGAGTACTTAAAAATTGTTATTGACATCCACGTTAATTCATAAATGAGAAATAGCTTTCATTCATGAACGTCTAAAGAAAGATTTACTTTTTATGCACTGTAAGTTCTCTTTATTTTTTCAGTTCACTATATCTCTATTAAGCCCAATCCTAGTAGAACAATGCAGAAGATTTTTTCATAGTACCTGTCACCGAAAATAAAGGTAAAGTATAAAATTTTGCTTATAATCACCAAGATAATTTCTCCAAATTTTCAAACTAACGGCGTTGACAGTTCTTTTTTAAGCTGAAAGAAAGTAGTTGATGTATTGAGCGGATGCATAAGTTTGTAGAAAATTTATTGAACTCAAAATTTATTAATTTTTTAACAAACAAAATACATAAAGCAAACAAGAATATATTCTGCTCCATTATTTACGATTGCCTCCCAACGATCTGGCAATCTTTTGATTCCACGCCTGAAGAAATCTGGTAATTTGCAAGTGAAAAAGTCGCCAAGCCAAAATTATTTGATTTGCCGTCGATGGAGTTTTTGACAGTAAATCTCAACAGTAGCGGTTACATTCTTTTCAAGTAATTCATTGTAAACGACACCATCTTTATCCCACCAGATGCACATCAGCTTACGCAAATGAGTGTCAACTTTTGCCGGCCGAATTGCGTTCTTATTAGTATTCAGGCATTCTTCGTCGCCACTAACAGCGTCGGATAAAAATGATTGATGTTGTCAAAGCTATCAAAGGGATACAAATTTTGACATGCTGATCTTTGTTGTTTTTTCCCAAAACATGCGGCAACCACACACCCAGATTTTAAACTTTGCCTACGGAATGCAAGTTTTGTATTATGGTTGTTTGGTTACAATCCATTATAATGACCAATTTCCAAGTTGATTGGCGTGGATTATTCTGAACTAAAGCGTTCAGACGATCTTGGTCCAAATCCAATAGTCTTCCTGAAAGTTTAGAATATGGTCATCTTTAAATCGAGAAAACCATTTCCGTAGTGTATTCTCCCGAATTATGCTTTCTTCATCAACGGCACAAATGGTTCTAATGGCTTCCAATGCATTAACTCCTCTGTTGAACTAGAACAAAACGTTATGTTAGAAATGCTTGTTTCTTTCTACTTGACAAACGTACATAGAAGGTTAACTGAAACAGGTACTTTTAGGCTAAACAATCAATTAAAAGGTGCCCATCGTACAAGAATTCCAGAAATTTACGAAGCAGGTCTTCAATTGATGAAAATTCTAAACTTAGCACTAGAAAAATTGGAAATAACTTGATTATCTCGCAGATTCTAGTTTGTAGAATTCTTCGCGATTTTCTGTTGTACCCGTATCATATTCAACTCGTCCAAGCCTTACTTCCCCGAGATTTTCGTTAGGGTATCAACATCTATCAATGATTTTTGAAGAATATTACGCAAAATTCCATGTTTGACTGTAAAATAATGTTCACAGATGAAGCTAAATTCTCAAAAAACACTATCAGAAATTTCCACAATAATCATGTTTGGGTCGAAGAAACCCCGCATGCAATTGTAGAATCTAACCATCAAGAGTAAATGTATGGGCTGGAACTGTTGAAAATTACTTAATTGGGCCTTTTCTTCTACCACAAAGTCTAAATAGTCATAACTATCGTCGGTTTCTAGAGGATGAGTTCCCAATATTGCTTGAAGAAGTGCTAATTTTAGTTAGAAATAGAATGTGGTTCATGCATGTCGGTGCACCAGCTCATTTCAGTTTAGAAACAAGAAAATATTTAAATCGTATATTTCATATGCGATGGGTAGATCGTAGTAGATCTCAACCATGGCCTCAGAGGTCCCCAGATTTAAATAGTTTAGACTTTTTCTTATTGGGACATCTTAAAACTCTAGTTTACAGCACTCCAGATGATATTACACAACATACAAAAATTGAAGAATCGCATAAGAGCTTCCTGTGATGTAATAAGGAATACTGAAGCTATTTTTCAAAAGTACCCACGAATGTGAGAAAAAGAGCTGAAGCATGTATCTTGGTCAATTAAAATTGTTCAGTAATTATATCAGAATTGGTTATTACTAGAGACCGGACGCATCAGGCCGAAATTACGATGGACCATATAAATAGTCTATAACATCGCTAAGTATAGTTTATTTCAAATTATAAGAATACAACTTTGAACGGCTCTAATGCTTTTATTGCACCACCTTCTGTGATGATAAGTCAAAGATAAGTTTGAAATATTAAAAGGAGATACGAAGCGATTAAATAATTTCATAGTTGACAGTGACGGGGAAGGTATTTATTATTTAAAAAACGAATATATTCCTATAATTGGAAAGCGGTTAGAGGTAAACAACATGAATTACATATAAAGAACAATTTCTAAAGGAACAATAGATGAAAACATTTTCAAAAATGTGCAAAACATAAAATATTCGTTCTGACAGGAGATGTGGAATCTCTCGACGTGAAGCAAAATATTTTGAAACAACCTAATGATTTTCAAACTATTATCAATTTAGAACTGCATAATAACAAAAACCTTTTCCTCAACATTGATAACATACAATATTTGGAAAAGCTTTGGGAACAATATAAAAACGCCTCTCATAAAATATTGCACCTAAATCTTCAAAAAGATGTTATGGAATTGGTAAAATGTCAAAACTACGATACCGATTTTAGAAAGTATATTTCGTATGATAAAAAGCGATTTAAAGAAGGCGACTTTTTTAAAGAAATAAACAACAACATAATCATAATTTCAGGTGAACCTGGAATTGGAAAAACTATATTGTTACGATCGTTATTTCAGATTTGCAACGAAGCAAATTATGCATTGTTTGCTGATTTAGCTGATTATCGTTACCACATCCACGAAAATATTATAAAACTATTCGATGATCCACTTGATTTTATATTTAACCAGTGTAACTCTTCAATATTAAAAAGATTTTCGAAAGCTGTATATAATTCAAAGAGAAACAAGGAGAAATTATCGTTATTCCTTGACTCTTTTGACGAGATGTTGACATCAGATATTGAAAAAGTAATGTCTTTAATAGAAAAAATAGCAGCAACTAATACTAATATAATAATTTCATCTCGATTAAATGGAGATCCAATTCTAATAGATCGATTTAAAGTGATACCTTTTCACATCGAAAATTTAGATAGACAAGACTTTGAAACCTATTTAAAGGAAAGAAACTTAACTGAACACTTATCGAATTCACAGTTTCTTAAAAATCCTTTACATTTAAAATATTGGTATCAAGATGGACAACTAACAGACTCGAATGCTCTCAGTGCAAAAGTGAAAACTTATTGTCAAAAAAATAAATACTGTTTAGTTCCCAAAGAAATAAACTTGACGTACCACAAACTTTTAGCATTAGTTGTTATATTAGGCAAAGATGAAGCAATCAAATCTGGAATCATCGAAAATTATGAGGCGCTTGTCGAAAAATTTAAAATTTACGAAATTAAAGTGGGTATTATCAGCTACTTTGACGAATGCAATTTGCCTGTATTCGTAGATAAGATTTTTGCTGAATATTCAGCTGTACAATGGTTCAAAGAGAAACTAAATAATAGTTCCCAAAATACGACATTATATCAAAAACTGATTAATTTATTTAACAATATGAACATAACAAATTTGGATCTAAATAGAAATTCAGGAAATTTAAAAATTGTTGATCGGCAAATCTGTTAAATAATATAAATTTTGTATAATTTTAGTGTTTATATATGTGTATATATGGATGTGTAATAGTATGTATATACATAAGGTTCACAAAATAAATATTTTTTTACATGTGTTAATTCATTTTACTTACCGATAACCATCACTTGCCATCAATTTTCTAATATCTCAGTGACAGAAATTCAAATTCCGAATAACCGTTAATTGTATATTATTATTTTATGTATATTTTATGTTTATTTTATGTATTATGTATGTTTATTTTATGTATATTATTATTTTATATTATTATTTTATTATTTTATGAAGTAGGTAATTGGAAAATGACATGAATCATACGGCTAAATATTTCTTATGTAGACCTTAAACAGGCATTTTAGAATTTAAACAATAGACTAGTTTGAGAATGCAACCAAAACTTATAAGAATGGAAAATACAAAGACAAAAGAAAGATGAAATAATTCATGTTTTAAATAGAAAATTTAATCAAAATAGAACACTTTTTGCTATGTAGTTAACTAGCTCGACTAATCTCTGTAGGTTATTTCACCAATGCACACTTGGATAAGAATAATGGTCCTAAATTTTTGTAGTTCCTGATAAAAACATACGTGCCGCTCATATCGAGAAATTCATTAAGTCACTAGATATAACTATATCTAGTGAATCAGAATAATTGAAACATACATGAGTAGGTAAACCCCACCAGTTTTGTATAATACAAAGGTATTTTTAATAATATAAAATATTATTAAAAATCTGGTGTGAAGAACACAAATACAGGTTCACTATTAATATTTTTGTGAAGGTGTCCGAACATATCCCTCCCCAAAGACGTAGATACGTATTTCGCCTTTCTACAGGCTCATCGGTACGCCCCTGCTGGAGAAAGGATATCTTCCGACACATTCACAAAAAAGAACCACATCGCCACATCACAGCGTAGAAGTAAATTCAGCGCTGCCTGTTGTCAGACAGCCGAAGTACCTCGCCCCGTCCACATAACCAATGTGAAGTAACGACGCCCTTCCAAAGGTGGCACAGCCATCTCTCTAAAAACAGCATTTTGTTTGTGTCTTCACTCATACCACGGACTAACCGCATGTGTAATGTATCAGAATAATTGAAACATCCAGCAGGGGCGTACCGATGAGCCTGTAGAAAGGCGAAATACGTATCTACGTCTCTGGGGAGGGATATGTTCGGACACGTTCACAAAAATATTAATAGTGAACCTGTATTTGTGTTCTTCACACCAAATTTTTAATAATATTTTATATTATTAAGAATACCTTTGTATTATACAAAACTGGTGGGGTTTACCTACTCATGTATGTTTCAATTATTCTGATACATTACACATGCGGTTAGTCCGTAGTATGAGTGAAGACACAAACAAAATGCAGTTTCTAGAGAGATGGCTGTGCCACCTTTGGAAGGGCGTCGCTACTTCACATTGGTTATGTGGACGGGGCGAGGTACTTCGGCTGTCTGACAACAGGCAGCGCTGAATTTACTTCTACGCTCGGTCTGGATAATTTCTGTTATGTGGCGATGTGGTTCTTTTTTGTGAATGTGTCTGAAGATATCCTTTCTCCAGCAGGGGCGTACCGATGAGCCTGTAGAAAGGCGAAATACGTACCTACGTCTCTGGGGAGGGATATGTTCGGACACGTTCACAAAAATATTAATAGTGAACCTGTATGTGTGTTCTTCACACCAGATTTTTTATAATATTTTATATTATTAAAAATACCTTTGTATTATATCTAGTGAACTTTAGAAATTCAGCCATGTATAGCAAACGCCAATTAAGTTGGCGCGAGGAGGGGTAAGTTCGCGCAGGATTAGAAGTAGTGGGGAGATTTGTGGGGAGAATGTCAGGTAATTCTAACCTCTGAGCGTGTATCCCTTTATGATCCCCTAGCAAAGACATTATGTTCCATCAAACGTCAATGACAAATGTATTCTGACAATTACTTGAGAAGTGGGGGGTGGACATTTTTAAAAACGGCTTCTGCGCACCCCCTCCTCGCGCCAACTTAATTGGCGCTTGCTATATATGTCACAAGTTGCGCGTTTGGATAGGAATTATCGTTCCTAAGATTTTGTAGTTCCTGATAAAAACATACGTGGCGCTCATATCGATATATATCTATGGTCTATTTTTAAACTAAGAGGAGTAAATGGAAAAGCCACATTTACGCAGTAAAAATTACCAAATCAATGACATTCTGAATGTTTTTTTTAAATTTTCGTATTTTATTAGTTTTTCTTTATTCATTGAGCTCATTTATTAAAAATTATTTACATTAAACACAAAAATAACATAAATAAAGGATTTAAAGAAATCAAAGGCCTTACCTACTATATTTATATAAAATTGTTTCAAAGTTTAGTTAATATTACCAGTAGAAATAAAATTAATTGGCAACGGCCATAGCAGGCTGTAAAGACCGGTTCTCGTCCGATCACCGAAGTCAAACAGCATCGGCCGGGGTCGGTACGTGGATGGGCGACCGCTTTTAGATTCAAGAGCGCCACCTTTACATCGATAGGTCAACACGTAGTTTTTGCATAACGTAATCCTACCTTTGAAGCAACCAATCACGCATAGTAATTTTGGCGCGATTAATTTAAAACGCTCCTCTTAGTTTAAAAATAGACTATAGTGACTTTAGAAATTCAGAAATGTGTATGTTACGTGCCTTAATTCCAAATTTTGTTGGCAGTGTTATTAATCTGATCAGTGTTGTTCCCTCTAACGATTTTTCGGTAGATCTACCGATTTTTCTACACTTCTACCGATCTACCGATGAAGCCATCATATCTACCGATTTTTAAATGAATGAGAAAAAAAAATGTGCTAAAACTGTTTATATTCATGTAAATAATACGTGTTAATGTTAATATTTATAGGGGTATTTTTTTTAATGTATAATAAAGAATAAAAATACAATATAATAAATTACTACTATAATGGCATTCATCTTTAATCTATGACTATAATAAATAGTTATATAAAGTTAATAAACAATTATGTATGTCGGTAGGTATTTATTTACTCGCTTCTCAAAATATTAAAAATGGATCTACAATTGAAAGAGCGACAAATAAAACATTCTTAACAGTGCAATTATTTTATTTTTCTATATCACTCCTGCCTTTTCTAATTTAATATAATAATTTTAAAACCTGTAGAATCATATCACATGTACAGTATTTTGAAATATAGATATGTATTGAAAAAATGACTAATGGATGGAAGAAAAAAAAATTACAAATTAATTTTTTGTTCTGCTCTGACAAACAATGTTATTTTTACAGCATTGAACAGAGAAACATAAGTAAATATATAATCTCAATATCTTAAACTTTAGATGCAAAATATAATTACTATAAATTTTGTATTTATTACATTTATTATATATATTATGTACAAATATTAATTGACATTTTAAAATAAACAATTTAATTATAGTAAATTTGCAAAATGTGCATTGATAAGTAGAGAACGGATGCAATTTCCATAAAACGCAATCGGCAATTGGAATTGTGTATAACGTCGCTCAGTACATCCCGGCGTAATTCAATGAAGTATCTGTTTGACTTACTCGGACACCTGGTCTCGCAGCGATAACAATGGACAACCCAGCTATTGTATTCGGATAATATAGTGTTTTCAGTGGTGTCGTGTACGTAGATAAAATAAATAAGTTTATCGTATTTCGTAAGAGAAATAGCACGTACATTCCTTTTCTTTTCATTTAAGCAACATCTTCCAATTATTTTCACGTAAGTGTGCATAAAATTTCGTTATTTAATTTCGTTTATTTGGATCTAGAATATTCTTACTTTTTCAGACAATGGAAGAGCGTCGAGAATGGCATCGTGAAACAATGGCGAGTTGGATTGAGGGCCATACTGATTGTATGTACATTGCCAGTGATTCCGAAATTTATTGTAAAGTGTGTGAAACGTTATTGAAAAATTGCAATAAATCAACCGTAAAACGTCACGTAGGATCGTTAAAGCACGAAAAAAAATTGAACCCGTTGGAATCTGACAATTTTAACGAAAAACTCTGTGAAACTTTTATGGCAGCTAATATTCCATTATTTAAATTGAACAATCCAATTTTGAAGACATTTCTGAAAAAATATACTGATTGAAATGTTCCTGATGAATCAACTTTACGCAAATATTATGTTTCTAGGTGCTATACGAGAACAGTAGAACGCATTAGAAGCCATCTTTTAAATCAATACATATGGATAAGCGCCGACGAAACGGTGGATATGTTAGGACGCTGTGTGGTAAATGTTGTAGCTGGTGTACTACATCCAACTATTCCCTATAACTCATATATAATAGCAACAAGTGTTATAAATAGAGTTGATGCGGAAACATTTGCTGAAACCATTAAGGAGAATATGCAAAAAATGCTTCATTCGGACGCCACGTACAAAGAAAAAATACTTTTATTTGTCAGTGATAGTGCTGCGTATATGTTAAAAACAGGCAGACTATTGAAGAAAACATATCCTAATATGCTGAATATTACTTGTGTAGCACATGCTCTCCACAGAATCTGTGAATATATCAGAGACACTTTTCCGGAAGTTGATAGACTTGTATCAGCTTTTAAAAAAGTTTTCAGAAAAGCACCATTGAGAGTAGCTCTTTTCAGGGAAAAATTTCCATCTCTGTCACTGCCTCCCACTTCAGTAATAACTAGATGGGGAACATGGCTGGAAGCTACTAGTTATTATGCTGAGAATTTCGATAGTCTAAAACATTTTGTAACACTGCTAAAGGAGGATGCTAGAAGTATTGGTGAGTGCAAGGAGCTCACACAAATCCCAAATTTAAAAAATCAGTTGTACTTTCTTCACGAACACTTTGGAAAATTGCCAAAACTAATCACTTATTTTGAAAATCGAAATCTCAAATTAAATGACGGATTAACCACATTAGATGTGGCTGTTAATAATTTGAAAAGTATTCCAAGTGACTTCGGATGTGGCCTTCGGCAAAAGTTTGAAGCAATTCTTAATAGAAATCCAGATTTAATTACATTGCAGCAATTATGTATGGAGATAATTCCACAAAATCTAACGGCTAAATATGAAGAAATAAAAGAATATTTCCAGTATGCACCTATAACCAGTTGCGATGTAGAAAGGACGTTTTCTATTTATAAGAATGTACTTAATTCAAAGAGAACAAAATTGACAGAAGAAAACCTTGAGAAACTATTGCTAGTCAATATTAATACTCCTTTACTCAACTTGAACGACAAAATGAACAAATAAAAATGTTCCAATTATAGAAATAAAATTAAAAACTTTAAAAATACATACAACTTTTCAACAAATACATATGTATTTCGTAATTTTATAGATCACCACCCGTTTGTTTTCCAATTATATAAATAAAATTAATTAATAAATATGTATTTCGTAATTTTAGATAGATAGATCACCACCCGTATGTTTTCCAATTATATAAATAAAATTAAAAACTTTATAAATACAACTTTTCAACAAATATATGTATTTCGTAATTTTATAGATCACCACCCGTTCGTTTTCCAATTATATAAATAAAATTAAATATTTTAGAAATACAGCCTTTCGCCAGTACTGCACTGGGCTTTGCGTCATGTGGTAAGCGTGTCCGTTCTCTATTGATAAGTGATCGTCGTTTTGCGTTATCGACCTGCAAATTGACTTGATTTTCATGTTGCACTTGCTCATGTACTACCTCTTCTACAAGGGGCTCATTAAACTTATTGTAGTTATTTTCATTTATTGCAAGATTGTGTAAGATGGCTGTCGCGACAATTATGGCTTGAACCCTTTCTAACGAAACCCTCATTCCCAATGACAAAATTGGAAATCTTCGTTTCCAGACACCAAACATCCTCTCAACATTAAGTGACCTAATTTGAGATTCGTTGAAAAGAGTCTCTGCTGGTCTTTATGGATGTAATAATGGGGTAATTAGATAGTTTTTTTATGCCATATCCACTATCACCTAATAATAAACCATTACCCATTTCTCCAGTATCAAATCTGGCTTTCAAGCGCGAATGATCAAAAATTGTTTGGTCATGCGTTCTTCCAGGCCATCTTACAACAATATCTTGAATTCTCAACTTATCATCAGGCACGACTTGAACATTCCATGAAAAATAACCATTCCGATTTCTAAATTCCTCTGCGTTAGGCCCCCCTGGTGATTGGATTCTTATGTGGGTACAATCGATTGCACCCAAAACATTGGAAAATCGTGCTATATAATAAAATCGGACCATCTGTGCATCTATTTCTTCTGGTGTTTAGGGAAATTTAATGTATCTGCGATTTAATTCACACAAAGCAATAGTTACTATTTTCACTGATTCACATGCAGAGGTTTTGCTAACTCCTACAAAATCAGCAGCCACTATCAACATCGAACCAGTAGCAAAAAATCTTAATGTTTACAAAAATTTTGTTGCCGGTGTCAATGCACTATTGCGGTTTGTTTCGGATTTTATTATTCCTTCAATTTGTTGCAGAATTCCCCGAAAAGTATTTTTTGAAAGACGAAAACGATTTATAAAATCAATTTCGTCTATATCATCGAACAAATTTATTCTGAAATGTAAAATTTAGATGCATTATAAAAATATATAACTTTAAAATATTTACCTTATTTTAAAAGTTTTTGGTCGTCGAATTACTGGAATATTGTCAATATCGTCTTCGTCCGAATCAAATAAAGGAATATCATTCAAATTCATTTTTAACCTTTAAACTGCAAACGTCCAAACACTTTGTTTTCTTGTCACAGATACTTATATTCCTCCAATCACAGCCCAGAATAAAGTTATACCGATGTTTAACTTGGCGCTGAACAGAGGGATAAGTTATACTGCTACTTATACCAGGGTTTATTCTATTTGGGGTTTATCTAGTAATTGTAGAACAGTTACTTGAAATTTATACTCGGTATTGCGTTATACTAGGTATATCTATGGATTGTAGAACCGGCCCTTAGTAGCTATGGCCCTTTCTGTCAATTATTGGATAAATTTATATTGAAATTATCAAACAATGTATCACTTAGGCCTTAATGTACTTCTAACTGTCAAATGTTTTTCCAATTGTTCATTTACATCAAATACGTAAACAACGCTAATTTTAAGAAAATTTTATAGATTCCAGTAAGCCGGTAAGTGTATAAATATTCTAGTTAATAATTTCAAATATTAATTTACCTTGTGCCGTGAATAGGTGTATTATCTTCCGCATCGTAAAATTCATCAGAATCGCTGCTATTTGACATAGCTGTTTTGCACTATATCTTTAGAGATTTTAATTTTCGGAACATAAAAATAAAAGCAAATTTGATAATATACGTAAAATAATATTTTTCAGTACCATTGCTGTCAAAATCTGCTGTTTAATTTGCCATCTTTTACCGACGAATCGTTTTAGAGCGATCTGTCATTCTCATTTTATTAAATTGTCCAACAGAGGCAGAGCGGCAGCATAACTCGTTCCCAACTAAAGGCTGTTTCCTCACCCAAGTACCAAATAAAGCAACATGGAGGACTTGGTAGTGGAAGTAAGCAGTGAAAACGGTGCTCTTTATAAGGTTCGTAGCAGCTGAATTTGGTTGCTTAAATTTGTGTATAACACGTGAGTTTACTTTATGACAATAAGTCAATAACATAACGAGCGATCATTAAAATTTTCACTCGTAGCTGGCCGTGTATATAAAAATTATGTCGTAGCTTTAGTCATTAAGATGTTATTTCAAACATCTGTCAGTGTCAAATATATATTTTAAAGTTTCATCAAAAGAAAAAGTAATGACCTTTAATGATATGCATAAAGCGTTTATGGTAGAATGTTACTTCCTGACATCTCAAAAAATTGATGGTATTTGGCAGCATTCAATAGAAAATTGCCTTGCGGAGTTTGAAGAGAGATATCATGCATTGTGTAAATCTTTTTCGTCAAACAGGCAGTATTGTAAGGAAAAAAGGAAGCGGTCCTCCTCTCAAGAGAAGTCGCGGCGTAATTGAAAATATCAGACAAATTATAAACGAATCTCCTCAAACATCTATTCGCAGAGTTTCGCAACAAGTAGGGCTTTCGTATGGAACATGTCAAAAAATTTTAAAAAAGGACTTGCACATGTATCCATATAAATTAACTTATATACAAAATCTATTACCTACGGATTATGAGAAAAGAACACAATTTTGCCAATGGTTTATTCAAACAATGACAGACAATATTTTAAATCATACTTTTTTCACCGATGAAGCTTGGTTTTATTTGAAAGGTTATGTTAATTCGCAAAATATGCGTATGTGGTCCAGTGAAAATCCTCATTTCTACAGAGAAGTTCCTCTACATCCAGAAAAAATAGGCGTATGGGTAGGTATGAGTCGTCAACGATTAATAGGACCAATATTCTTTGAGGGCACGATAACATCGGAGAAATATCGTAACGAAATTCTCAGTGTTTTTACTAATCAATTGACTAATGATGAACTCCAGGTCGGATATTTTCAACAGGATGGGGATACATCTCACGTTACACTTGAAAATATTCAGTTTTTGCAACAATTTTATGGCGATAGGATAATAAATAGAAATACAGCGATTCCATATCCACCACGATCGTGTGATTTAACAGTCATGGATTTTTTTGTGTGGTCATATATAAAGAATATTATTTATGAAACACCAATTAATAATCTACAAGAGTTAAGACATAAAATCATAGAAAAATGTGAAATTATAATGACAGATCTCCTCTAATAACTTAAGTTAGGACATACTTTTTGTGTACATGGCTTACTTGAGCGAAAATTTTAATGATCACTCGTTATTACGGGTACTAGTCATACTTTCCTTATATTTATCAAAATTCTGATTCAACCAAACGCGGTTCTTTCTGACGCCATGACCATTTGACAGGGCGTGATGTTCCATGTGTCTTAAAATACTTTTGTGACAGTGCTAGAATTAGAAATTTCTCTTGCTTAATGGTTATTTATAGAGGTACTTGTAACAAATATTATTTATTAAACATTCCTCAATAAATAGGTTAGGCGATTCAAGTATCAAATTACAGTTTTTGTGTGGATCTTTTCACCAGGCATTTAATGTGTTTCACCTCGCTAATACTATGTTTTTCAGGGCTACGTATTGGATGTGTTTGACGAAGAAGTATTAATTCATTTTGAAGATGAGTAAGTACTTAGTTTATCATTAACTTCATTGTTGAACTGATTAAATTGTCTGTTTCTAGATGGCAACCAGATTCAAATTTCCCTTATTCAAGGCTACGGTTTCCGCAAAAAGTGGACCCCAAAGCAGAATTTGTTGTAAATCAGGAAGTTGAAGTATATTCTAGATTTAATAATCCAGAAGCTAATGGTTGGTGGAAATGTCGAATTAAGGTTTTACTTTAAATATTTCAACAGTTAATTTTAATTTCTTAAAACAAAATATGTTGCAGAAGACGATAGGTGATATTTATGTATTAGAATCTACTGATTGGGATGATTCTTACAATGAAGTGGTCAGTCGTGATCGAGTTCGTCATAAAAACAGAAACCCACCATTGGTTAGGTCAATGTTTCATAAATTTGAAATTGAAGTTCCTGAAGATGTAAGAGAATAGTAAGTGTTGTTTTTTTTTTTGCTAGTCAAGATTATTAACTAGATTTTAATCAGCTTCAAGAAAATTGAACTTTGTTATTTTGTGTGTTTGTAACCTCTAATGTTTTCTTTGTCAATAATGCATTTAATGAAAATGAAATTCATATTTGTGTGAAAGGAAGAAAATATTAATTCTGGATATAAATATTCAAAATAATCAAGATTATTCTTTGTCATAGTTTGTTACGTGTCTGTAACGTCCCGCATTTTATTGTTTTATTTTCTAATCAAATCTATTCTCTTGATCATATATTTTGTATTAGTTGTATCAAATCTGCCTGTATATTTTCCTATATGCAAATTTAAATTCACATTTAATTTTTTTTTTTTAGATTTTTTTCCTTTGTCTGCATCTGACCTTAGAGTTCTTCTCGTCGCTAAAAACTTACGACTCGTGCGGAGATACATTTTTGAATTTAATTAGCTTTAAAACGTTATACGACGTGACTGTCTGTCTTTAAAACCAAGTGTAGTGATCGATATTTTTGTGTATAGTTTAAAACACAGCCCGTTAGGGGATATTAATCGATCCGCACTACCGTTATTTTATTCGCTCTTGGCGATTATCTCTCTTTGGGAGAATATGTGGTGAACATAAAGCAGGGAGTAACCAACTTTGTCGTTCGAATTATTAATCTTCGTTTTGTTATTTAACCACCATCCGATGCAACAGGGGTATGTATTGAGAGAGAATCTTTTTTCCGTAATTTGCGTTCTCTTATTGCTGTTTTATTTCCTCATTTATGTAGATGGTGCTATCGCTAGGCCAAATAACTACCGAGAATTCCGTTGAACTTCTTCGATCCTCGACGGATACATCCCGTTAACAACGACCGACCGTCGACGGAAGAGAGCAGATTCTCTTCGGAAACGAGCTAAGCCCAACCTTCTAATTTTATTTGATCTAAATTAAATTTACTGTCATTTAGATCCTACCTTTATTTCTATTTAATTTTTTTATAATTTTATAACTTTGACGTTTTTTTCCTTGTTTTCTCGCTTCACGAAGAAGACCAGTTTGTCCTTCATTTTTTTGTTGTTATTTTTTATGTCCTTTATGCAAAACGTTTTCTCAAACGTTCCCGAAAAATTTTAAATAACTCTTCAAATATTTCAACAACGACGACTTATTTCAAAATTGTTCTTATTAATTATTAGTATGTAACTTTCATCAACTTTTTTTTTTAATTTAATTGTAATTTTCTTTAGTTCCTTTTGCTAATTACTTGGTATAACTTATATTGTATGCAAATTCACATTTTTTTTTCTTTTTTTCGGAAGCTAATTTGTATTTGGTTAAAAGAAAACTACAAAAAAAAACTTACTCGCGAAAGAGCGTTCGATTTCCAGTTATTGTTACAATTATAACAACTTTGTGAACTAAAAGAACAAATACGTATTGGTTTTTTTAGGGTGTGTTAAGCCTTCAGCGGTGTTGTAACTCTTTTCTTTTTTTTTAATCACGTTAATTACTTAAGTTTGTTATACAGAGATCAATCCTTAATTGTATTATACCGAGATTGATTCTTAATTCTTTTATACAGAGAACACTCAATAAGTTTGTTATACAGAGATCAATCCTTAATTGTATTATACCGAGATTGATTCTTAATTCGTTTATACAGGGAACACTCAATAAGTTTGTTATACAGACATCAATCCTTAATTGTATTATACCGAGATTGATTCTTAATTCGTTTATACAGAGAACACTCAATAAGTTTGTTATACGGAGATCAATCCTTAATTGTATTATACCGAGATTGATTATTCATTTTATTATACGGAGATCACTCCATAATTTTGGGGTTATACCGAGATCAATCATTAATTTGGTTCTACATAATTTGATCATCCAATTTGTTATACAGTGACTACTTGTCATTTTCTGTTGTTGTTGTTTGGTGATATGTATACAGGAATGTTCCGGTCTTAGTTACCGGGGAAATTTAGTTAAATAGAAAATATTTAGTTCCGTTAACGACGTTTTTTTTTCCCTCGTTATTCTCCCCTTGTTCTCGTCTCTCGAACCTCGAGAGTAGAACGGGTCTCGGTCGTGGGACCGGCCCTCTGCCCACGCGCCTGGCCTTTTTTTTTTTTATACCGTTCATCAGGTTTCCGGATTTGCGACGTCCAGCGGCAGAAATTCAGTGGCGTCCATTACCACCTTATTTAGGTTTCTTTCTCTTACCTCTGGGTCTCCCCACCACCCTGAGCTGAGGTAGCCTCAGTAGCCGGGTGGGCCGTTGGACGTTGGCAGGAACGAGCAGGGGCAGTTTTAGTCGACCGAGACTGGGTCTGCTCCGAGGTGCGTTTTGTTTTTTTTTCCTTTCAGTTATTATATAGTTTTTTTTCCCTACGACTTGAGATCGTAGCAAATTTCTGATTCAAAATTCAATAAAAGATGGAGCTTTGAGATAATTGTACTTATCTATTGTGTAAATATAAATAGGGAAATACCCTGATTTTCAAAAATCTTTATGAAACTTTTTTACCAGACTATCTACCATGTTTTATCTATGCTATCTACTTAGAATTCAAATTGGCTAAACTTATACATATAACTTTTAAAAAGAGATGATACATAATGAATGGTGTGTATATTTAAGACTAGATATATATTGGAACTTAATTGAAAAGAAATGATCGACCGTGATATATTATCAAAAATTATTTAAATTCAGGTAAGCGGTCAATTAAAAAACTTCTTTATTAAATTACCCTATATTTCGCAACACTTTGTCGCTTCTTCTGGGGTAACTACAAGATTAATGAGAAAAATAACAAAAAATAAATAAGAGTATAAAACAGTACTAAAAATACTTACAAAATGTAGAGTTAAAAAATAATAAAATTGACGTACAAAATAAAAATGATTAGATATAAAAAATAAAGTAACTATAGAAACAAGCCTTAAGAACTTTTAAAAAACATATATATGAAAAGTTAAAACATGAAAAATAAAAAATATAATGCAATATAAATTAAAACAGTATATGGACCAAAAAACAAAACGATTTAAGATCGTCAACTAACAGTCAAACCCAGTATATTAAAATAAATTATACTAAGACCATTAGTATCAGATCTATAATTTATGTTATTTGTCTCCCTGTTGATGTGGACCATTTCTAAGAAGGTTCTTTTTTATGGTTATTTTCAACGTTTAAGATTTTAACGTCAACAAAATTGAAAGTATGGTCACGATCAAGTGCATGGTCCCCCAATGCACAAGAAGAAGTTGTATAGTAAGATAAAAGACATAACACCTTTCTTTCTAAATAGTCACGTTGTCTACAGGATAGCATGTTCTGATTGTTGTGGCGTTTATATAGGTCAGACATCACAGTGGCTAAAACAGCGCATTACTCAACATAAAAGAGATGTCCGTATTGGTAAGAGATCTTGTGCATTGGTGGACCATGCACTTGATCGTGACCATACTTTCAATTTTGTTGACGTTAAAATCTTAAACGTTGAAAATAACCATAAAAAAAGAACCTTCTTAGAAATGGTCCACATCAACAGGGAAACAAATAACATAAATTATAGATCTGATACTAATGGTCTTAGTATAATTTATTTTAATATACTGGGTTTGACTGTTAGTTGACGATCTTAAATCGTTTTGTTTTTTGGTCCATATACTGTTTTAATTTATATTGCATTATATTTTTTATTTTTCATGTTTTAACTTTTCATATATATGTTTTTTAAAAGTTCTTAAGGCTTGTTTCTATAGTTACTTTATTTTTTATATCTAATCATTTTTATTTTGTACGTCAATTTTATTATTTTTTAACTCTACATTTTGTAAGTATTTTTAGTACTGTTTTATACTCTTATTTATTTTTTGTTATTTTTCTCATTAATCTTGTAGTTACCCCAGAAGAAGCGACAAAGTGTTGCGAAATATAGGGTAATTTAATAAAGGAGTTTTTTAATTGACCGCTTACCCGAATTTAAATAATTTTTGATATTGGAACTTATATATAGCAATTAAATATGTCCTATTTAATTACTCGATACTTTGTAGACACTAAGAGAAGTTAAGAACTATTTAACCTTTTTAGTACTAACACGTTTTATTTCTTTTATTTTGTCCTTTTCTAATTTTTTATATGTATTTGTAAGTACATAGTATAATATTGACGTGGTTAAATTTGAATTACATTTATTTACAATACTAAAGAATTATTAAAATCGGGTACTTAAAATACAGCATCTGATAATATTAATTAATAAAAATAGAAGAAAACTCTCAAAGTGGATATGAATGAGTTCTCAAATACATGTTAAATTTAGCCGATCCTGTGACTTGAATAAAGAAATTCTAAAACCTACTTAAAAAGCATCATAATTTAGTTTGGTTTATTCATAAATTTGCTCATTACTTATTAACAATTAGTCTATGTAATATACTTACATTGTTGTAAAATTATGTACAGAAATAATAATTATCTATTATAATATAATGTATAGAATCCACGGTTGGCTCTTGGTGAAATATAATGAATAATTTACTAAAGAAGAACAAATATACAGTTCATAAAGTGTAAGTTTTCAGTTCAAGGTCAAATTCGAAGCATATGATTCAAATCAGTACTGCAGAGTCAAATGAAGTCAGTATTCAATCGCGGAAACAACCGTTTGTCATCATAAAATATAAACGTCATGTTTCAATATTGTCAAAATTTTACTATGTTACTTGCAATATAACCAAAGAGAGCATATACATAACCTACATGTCAAAATAATAATAATGAGTAAAGTGGGAACATTAATAGTTCAAAAGTATTGTTTCTTTTCTAGTTCTGTATAAATATATTCTATCCAAGAAAACTATGCCGAAATTATTACTTTAATATTTGAACAAATTATTTTAAATGTCATTTATAATTATAAACTCAGGAAAATATTCGATCAAAAATTTATTTAAAAAGAAATATTTCAAGTCAGATATCAATAGTGAAATGCATAGGTATTGAAAAGATCTTTAGTGTTAAAAATGTTTGCATTATTAAGAATGACATACCTACCAAAATCATTTTCTTGCACTATATCTGGGTTAAGAAGATTGGGAATGTATTAATTTGATGAATAATTTAGATTTCTACTTAACTTATATATTGTTTATATTTTAAATAAATTTAAATATATTGGAAAAGAATGTAAAAGTTATGTTCGTAACTCTTTGAAAAAGAATTAAAACCTTTTGAAAGTTGTAAATATATGTTGTCAAATTACATTTATAAAATAAAAGAAACATTTATATAGTCTACATTTAATATTTTGTTGTTTCTTAAGAAAATAATGAGGATTTTCTGATAACTACATTTGATAATTTTGCAGGTTAGTACACTACCAATACAAAAAAAAACAAACTACACCACCAATAAGAAAAAAACAAACTTCATTCATATAAAACTTTGCCACGAGATCTTTATCATGTAATGTTTCGTTGAACCAGTGGCAGTAATTTCTTCGCTGCTTTATATTATGTGCATGCAAATGATACACATTGATAGCTTTTATGGCAGTATTAATGTAACCATATTAAACTTCTACAAAATATAAATATAAAAATATTTTGTCAAAATAAGATAGTTACCTGCTTATTATTGTTTAGTGAACTTTTATAGAAGTAAACTTCCCTGTTTCATCCAAATAAAACCTCAAAAATATTACTTGTATTATTTGCAATAGGTATGTTATTTTTAATGTGAATGGAGTATATATTACAAAAATGAATGAAAACTAGTCAGTTTTTGATTCTGACTCAAAACTTCATTTACATTATTATTGGAGCAATCTCTGCCCTATCAAGAAATTGCTTCCGCTCATGCAATTTTTTAATAAATTTTCCGTATGCCTAGCACAATTATACCAAGTAATTTCATCACACTGTTGCAAAGCTTCATTCCACATTTCTTTAACTCTTTCATCTGAATAACC
This sequence comes from Melolontha melolontha, assembly GCA_935421215.2. NCBI lineage: Eukaryota > Metazoa > Arthropoda > Insecta > Coleoptera > Scarabaeidae > Melolontha > Melolontha melolontha. The sequence goes on from OW285238.1 coordinate 149,677,530, forward strand.
ATTTCTTCCAATATTTGAATTATAATAGTTTTTAACCTTAGTCCAAATCATTTCAATTGCGTTCAAGTCACAATGGTACAGAGGTAATCTTAAAACTTCATGTCCACTCTCACATTATTTCACCTATAATAAATATCTTCTCTTCTTTTTTATAATATTTTACTAATTGAATTAATTCATTCTTAGTCATTGCAGGTGAATAGCTTCTATCTTTTTTTCTCAACCATTCCATAATTTCTGTTTTTTTGAGGAGGTATTTGGTTGTTTATTTTGACTAGCATTATCTATTATTATAAGTGATGGTACCTCAAGATTTGGTATAAGCTGATCATTTACCCATTGCTTAAAGGAGTCACCATTCATTTCTCCATGGTAATCACCGGTGATTGTTTTTGATGGAAAAATCAGACTAACTCCTTTAGTGAAGCCATTTTCTGTGCCAATATGTATAATAATAAACCGTTTACCATCATAGTCTTTGGGTTTCCTAACACTTTTTATATTATCATTTTGCCAGCATTTCATTCTATTCTCTTTCGAAATGATTCAAATTTCATCAAGGAACATAACCTGACGTAAAGTTGAATTTAAGTTATTCATATATTCCCTTAAAAATACATTTCTCATTCAGACTATATTTAATTTCTCTGTGAGCGCTCTCCTGTTACACTCTTTCTTATATTTAAAACCAATATCTTTAAGCAATATTGCTAAAGTAGTTGTACATGTATGAACAAATTCTTTCATAGCCAAAACTGCTTAAATTTTTTAAGGTAAGATGTTTTTCTGAAAAATTTTAACATGTAATAAATATTTACAATATATTAAAAACATACTTTCTTTATACATGTCATAAACAGTATTTCGAACTTCCATTTTAGTTGCTTCTGCCAAGTCCTTAGTTTTTGGCTTCTTACAAGACCTTTTTTTGCTAGGAGATGATAAGACTGGATTCTGAATGTTACGATGTTTAATAGTGTAAACCGTTCTACTAGAAATATTAAGGGCTTCTGCTACCCTCTAAAATAAAACTTATTTCATAATACCGCCTTATCTAACTGATTATGTGAATTACCTCATGAACGCGGTCGATGGACATAAATGGTCCACCATTCTCCTTTACCCGTTAATAGGCTGTAAGATTTAATACAAGCTGTTTCGCTTGTGAACCAAGAGGTTTACTTGGCATCTAAGAAATATTCTGTAAAATAAATAGGTTACAAATGTCAAAGTAATAATCAAACAATTTCGTACTTATTGCAATTAATTGATATTACTATTTATTATCAGTATTGTTCTCAAAAAAACAGATTTTGTAATTTTTGATAAACTAAATATTCAAATTGGAAGAATGCTTAACCTAGAAGTCAGAATACCGGAAACAAAGTCAATAAACAACAATATTGAATTAATTTGACAAGTCGAATATCATAAGACTATCTCCTAGACAACCTATCCTTTTTATTTAATATAATATTTCAAAGACGTACGTCTTAACTCAAAATGACAAACGTCTGTAGTATTACAGCGCGTGTTCATGTGTGTTAGAAAGAGATAAAGTACAATTTGCGGTTCACTTGGGCAGTACGAACTGAAAACTTATACTTTATGAACTGTATATATATATATTATATATATATGTTTTTCTAATGAAACATACCAAAATTTTTACAACATCGATTAAGAATTGTAAAAGCTTAAAAAATCCACAAAGAAAAAGTGGGGTTGACATTTAAAAAAAAATATCAATGACGTCATAACTTATTCAAGGTCGGCGGAAAAAATAAAATGGTAGTATCTAAATATAGCTAATAAAAAACATTAATCGACATATCTTTGCATTTTGTCAAATAATGCACAATAACGTTACTACGGGCTTGTGTCCATACTTTATGGACACAAATGATTACTCAAAAATTTTCTAATGTAACATACCAAAATTTTTACATCATCGAATAAAGAATTGTAAAGGCTTTCAAAATCCACAAAAAAAAAATGGGGTTGACATTTAAAAAAATTATCAATGACGTCATAACTTATTCAAAGTCGACGGAAAAAACAAAATGGTAGCATCTAAATATATAGTCCTTTTACGATAACAGACGAGGCACGTCATCAACATACGTCATGTTTGCGTCACGCACTCTTGCCAAATCTTTTGTTTACATCTATCACAGAGGTTATGTATTAAAAATCAGTTGACATGTAATACGCGTTGACAGTTAGGAAATAACGATAATTTACATACTTTTAAAACAATTAGATAAACCTAACGCCTCTCATTCTAACCATAGTTTTATGTACGTGGTAAATTATAACTGACAATTAGCATAATTGAGACATGTTATTAACAGCAATTAAGCTATCGAAATAAAATAGAAATTCGTTTATTTCAATAAATATTATTATCAGTATACACAATAAATTGACAGTTCGAAATAAGATAATAAATACTTACTGTCTCTATACATGTTATAAACTTTGTTTCTAATGGCACACTGATTAAAATCATCAATGTTCACTACTGGTTTCTTTTTTACCCTTTTCTTCTTTGGACTAGATGGAATAATCCCTTGTTTAGTCATTGAAGAAATCTTATTAACCGTAGAAATGTGGATATTTAAAGCATCGGCTACTCTCTATAAAATACGCAAGGTTTAATACTCTAAAAATATATTAATTATTATAATTACCTCTCTTACTGCTTTCAACGGCAATAGCGTGGCATTGTTATCGCGTTCTTTCTCGAAATACGAGATTAAAGACGCAATGAGCGCTTTTGATTGCCTGCTTAGTGGCTTAGGCATGTTTTATTGGTTATTAAAGGAACCGTTGTTTTAATACAATACGAATAATACGACGAAACTGGATAAAAGGGACACGAAAACTAAAGAACAAACTGCGAACTAATGAAATGCAAATAATACCACAAAACTGAATAAAAGGGACACGAAAAATACAGAACAACAAATGGCGCACAAGTGACAGATACGAATGACAGTAGCGAAAATAGAAGTTGGCAACGTTACGCAGGATAGGAACGTTTGCAAAGAAGAAATCTCTAGATATACGATAGTGAAAGACAGTTCTTTTTGGGTTTAGTATTGTATAGGTAGGTAATTCTGAAGTTTCCGGTTATGACGTGCCTCGTCTGTTATCGTAAAAGGACTATAGCTAACAAAAAACATTAATCGATATATCTTTGCATTTTGTCAAATAATGCACAATAACGTTATTACGGGCTTGTGTCCATACTTTATGGACACAGTGTATATATAGATAAATTCTGATGTACAGTAATCGGCTTAAACTCCACTTTTTCGTGTCGAGCTCCGGTTTCGGAGTCCGAGACGTATGCATGTGTATCCAAGTACTAATATTCGTTTTTGACATTATAAAGGCATAATTTGAAAATTCACATGGAGTCCGAAACTGACATTTATTTTGGGAGTATATACAGCTAGTTTATGTATTTAACACCACGTGGCGCTAGTATCTCATACACTCTAAAGTCACTAGATACATAAAGTACCGCAAACCTCCGCCATTTTTGGGCAAAAATTTGGCGTCAAAATTGAATTGCTGTGTTAAATAAAAAAACAAATTAGTACTGTATACTTAAAAGAACGCAACCGTATGAACATGCGTTAATAATTAAACCGCAGATAGTAAGGCAATTAATTAAAACAAGCAAGCACTGTTTTCATTATTTATTATTGTTGGTTTACTAAAGCACGCATTTTCGCCTTTTGTGGTTGACAACCAGATCAGGGTGTGCATTTGGAGTTAGTTTTTTCATGTCATCTGCTCTTGATTGTTCAAATTGGGAATCAGAAAAATGCACCTTACATAAGTAACTAAGTGTTATAACATGTGATCTGCTTTTACATATGTACTCACCTCACAAATCTTCGCATTTACCGGCACATTGTCTTGATTAATGTCACATAACCACACTTTTCTTCTGTCTGCATTCCTTTCACCATTGGGAAATGCAAATAAACGGAAACCTTTGGCGACACTGTTTTTGCAATTGATAATACAACAACCAGGCATAATTACACTTTATGTTGCCAACGGTGGGTTTAGATGCAACGATGCAACGACAAGTGATTTGACGTTTGGCGGCCATGTTTGGGCAAAAGTAGCGCTTTCTCTCTCGCACTCTTTGGCCTTATGGATTGCGGTACTTTATATGTATCTAGTGACTTTAATACACTCCTCATGAAAGTGCCGATATGGCATCCCATCGTCTGTGATAGTATACACATCCTATTATTGGCAACATAGCAGGAGTCGAAAAGAGCCATTGCTATAGAAGTATTAATAATTGTATTTATAGTAGTAGTATTAAATTTATGAAATTACCAATTTCGAAATCTGAAAGAAATTGAGGTATTTCCGCTATAATTTCTAAATAAAATTGATTTTAAAGAATTCCTTGTATCAGTGGCGGCTCGTGCTAAAAATTTTAAGGTGTTCTGCAAGTTTTACAAAAAAATTTACCTTGCACGGGCAGTAAGAGATTGTCTCCCATCGATCTTATCGTGCTTTCTTCGCCTTCCGCACTGAAGTAATGGATTTCTGGAACGATTGTCAATTGTCACACAAAAAAATAAGAGTCACTAAGCACTACTTTACTAACAAATTATTTCTTATAAATTAAATCTATTCTACGTTCTTTTCGATTTGCAAATTTTGTTATCACTTTGTCATTAAAATTGTCTATTTCGAGATAAACTTTTTTTCGATAGATAGCATGGAAAGAGATGTTAAACGATCTTCGGTCATTGAATTTCTGAGAAACGTCTTAATTCGATTTAGTGTTGAAAAGCATCGTTCGGCCTCTGATGTTGTCATGGGAGTTGTTATTACAATTTCTAATAATTTTCTAGTCTCCTTCAACGTATCTCCCAGATTGTCTTTTATTAAAAATTTTAGAAGAGGTAGTGCGCCTTTTAAAGATCTACAATCAGTTCTTGAGTAAATAACAGACAATTCAGTTCGTAATCTTTCTTTATCAAGGGTGGGATAATAGGAGCATGCGGAAGTGAGTTTGTCCTCAGGAAATTTACTGCAATACTCTCCAAAGCATTCCGAAAAAAAAGTGATGCAACTACTAGATGCTCTTTAAAATGAAATCGATCTTTTGCACAATTTAGAATAACATCACACACCTCTAAAGCCGAAATTCGATGATTAAATCTGCTGTTATTTGGACGTTTACGTTTTTCTGGTGGTGGCTCATCGCTTATTAAATCTGATGCTTCACTTATGATGTTGTCAATATTATTTCGAACTTGGCCTATACTGCGTTCAAAATTTTCGATAGCGTCTTTTACTAGAGTGGGTTCAATTTTTCTTTGCTGCAATTGATTAAACAGGATATCTACATGGGGCATTACATGATGGAAAAAAGTCAGCCAAAAATTGAAGATCGGATCATTTAATGTACGGCGAATAGAGGCGGCTGCACTACAGACTGTGTTGTTGGAGAATTGTTCTTCTATTTCTTCCATACACTCAATGAAAGAGACCCTATTTTCGTACACAACATTAATGGTCCTGATATTAAAATTCCAACGGGTTGTAGCGCCGTGGGGGATCCTTCTGTTTACAATCTTGTTTAACACTTCTACTCGTTGGGGTGAATTATTAAAAAAGCCGGGAATGTCTTGTAGATTTCCAAAAAATACACGTACTTGCGAATTTGCAGAAGCAGCTTTAGATATAATTAAATTTAATTGATGGGCATGGCAATGTACATAGAGCGCAAAAGGGTACTTTTTTTTAATCAATGCTTGAACGCCTGCGTGTTGTCCGCTCATCACCGCGGCTCCATCGTAACTCTGTGCAATCAGTTTGTTAGGTGAATTTTGAATTAAAGCATCTATGACACTTAAAATTGTTTTGCTAAGTGTTTCTGCATCACATTTTTCAGGAATGACGTAGTTCCAAAAACGTTCAATTGGCTCACCATCACGAACATATCTAAAAATAACTACCATTTGAGTTTTTGCAGCAACATCCGTTGTTTCGTCCGCCATGATCGCCAAAAACGGAGAATTATTAATTTCCTCAATTATTTGTTCTTGGCAGACTTCAAGTATGCACTGCAACAGATCATTCTGTATTTCTTTGGAAGTGCCTTTAAATACCGAACAATTTTTTAGGTGCTCACTTAGAGTTGCATCTAATTCAGCCGAAAAATTAATAAGTCCACGAAATATCCCCGGATTCTCGGAAGTATCGCTCTCATCATGTCCCCGAAGGGCCAATTCAAAAGCTCCACAAAATTTTATACAATTAATAATTTTTGATAAAATATAACGATTCTTTGACACATTTTCATTATGTCTCTGTATATTTACCCTATAAGCAGAATATAGTTGAGCCATAATATTAGTTGACCCTAGTAACGCAAATTCCATACAATTATGAAGATGGCTTTTAGAATTCTCATGTCTTTTTATTTTCAAACTCAAGTGCTCTAGATCCGTGACCCCTATTTCCGTCCAAGCTTTATCGCCACCAAAAAGTAAACAGGGAAAACAATATAAAGCATTTTTTTTGTTGCATCCACAAATCCAATCGTTTTTTGAATAAATATTGCTACTAAATTTACGTGTATAATTTTTCCCTCTACTTACACCAGTTTTTTCAATAGTGATATCTACTAATGGCCTACCTCTTGCTTTTAATTCTAACTTCTCTTCGTATGAATATTTAAAGAATCTCTTCACATTAATTAAATTAAGGACCACCTTCATAATACACAGAGTTTATATAAATTGTCAACAATATACAAAAACAAGCACGCCCACTCTAATATGATTGTTTTTACGATAAACTCGCCGCACAGTAAACAACACGCGTAAATATTAAACACCTATACCGAATTGTATGAACGTGCTGGTCAGAATGCAGCGAATATGCCTTATAAAATAACGTATTGATTTCAGACATCCGCGGTGGTAGCGGGGTGCGCGCGGGTGTTTCAAAGAGCTCTGAGAGCCCGTACGTGTGGACCAGATAAGGAACAAGTGAGCGATCGCGCGAATTAGGTTGGTTATTCCACTGGTCGCCTATTGTATATTATTTGATAATATTCTATATATAACCGGCGTTAGTGTTGTAATTTCGCAAGCGAATATCTCGGCATCTACTGATCGGATTTTGATGATTAAGGTGTCAAATGTTAGTATGCAAATTTTTTGATATACAGGGGGAGAATTTTCACAACAATATGTTACGCTTTTATAAACATCAGAAATGTCGGAAAAATTATGTAAAAGAAAACTAGTTTATAACTAATACAGGTTCGCTCGCCCAATTTTTTGGGAGCTCTGCAGCACTGCAGCGCTTATGCGCCAGCCGCCACTGCCTTGTATATAAAACAGAGCATTAATACCTATATGTACGTTTTAAATTAAATAAGTAAGTAATGAGTAGGCATACTTTAGAAGCAGTTATAAATGAGATGTATTTATATCTTTATTTAATATAAAAATATATTGCTCTTTAACGTTAAGTTATGCATTATAACCGAAACAAGCCTTAAAGTACTCTCGCACGAAAAATAAAAATATAATTTTAAATGAATAGTTTAGAGCAGGGTATCTTAACCTTTCCACAACCACGAACTCTAAATATTGTTTGTCGTTGTAAATTACCAGATTTAACTTAGTATTCGAAGCTTTTAAGTGTAACAGATACTATTTGTAGTGACTGATCATAGAAGGGAAGGGATATTTAAATAAATATACATGCTTTGTACATTGCTTATATTTTTTTTTTATTGGAACGAAAATAAAACAAAAGGATTTGAATTTCTAAATAAATAAAATAAGCGATTTTCTTAAAATTTTGTTCTTAATATTTTTTTTATAATTTATTTATTTTTATATATATTAAAAACAAATGCTTTAATTTTTCTCCAGTCTTTATTTTCCAACACAACTGGATGTGAATTTTTTAAAGCTATAACTTCGTGTTTTTTTGGCGCTTTCTTTTCACGAATATGACGTTTGAAATATTTTGTTACTATACTTTTTTGTTCATCTGCCCAATGGACAACTGTTCTTTTTCTTGCCAGTTTCTGCGGACGTAGATTAATTGCTTCATCTATAAAATATTTAAATTAGCATTTGTATTAGCATGCAACTTTGTTAAATAGTATTTCCTGTCAATAAAAATAAATATTTTTCTTATGTAGTGTTAAAATAACACGAACATTCGATTACTTAAGCAATAGGCGAGAACTATTTAAATTATACAATTCATAAAAGGGACGGTAAGTAAAGTTAGTAAAAAGTCAAGAACTGACTCGAACAAATTTTCAGTATTAATAGCCGACGTTGAATCATTTAGACTAGATTCATAGATATCATCATCTGAATCATCGATTTCTGCTTCTACCTCATTCGGGTTAATGTCAATTTCTTCTAAGGACTTCCCCTTATGTTTTAGTTCGTCTCCTCTCTCCATTATTAAAAGCAATTTTGAAATTTTGGCAGTTTGATAGAGATCTTGTGGTAGTCTAAAAAGAAATGATTAAATATTATATTTTTATTTTTAAATTAAATATATTATCACTCCAGTAATTTTTTGTGGCAATATAACAAAATCGTATCGATTACTTAAGCAATAGGCGAGACCTTCAAAGCTGCTTAGATACAGAAAGATAGATTCGCAGATCCGAAGATTATTTTTCTAACAGATAAAGAAGGGCGAAGTATATTTAATACATCAGAGGGTAGAAAGAAAACAAAAGAATTTATTAAAACATTTTCTTATGTACTTACTCGTAAAATTCTTGATGTGCGCGTTCTGTATGGCCCATGAATATCGCAAATTGTTTAGCTTCTTCTTTGCTTAAACTTAAGAGTTGTGTAATGGTTGCTATTTGTTTCCGCAATTTATTAGAAGTTATTGCATCTGGATGTTCTACACCACTTTCTTTTGCTAATTTTCCTAGTGCAACATCACCTTTTACCCAATTACGTTCATTTCTCGGATAGGCAAACAAATATGGATTATTTCTTGGGACAATTGTTGAGGTATTTCTGATTTCAACCATAGTATCGAAAAAACTTTGAATGACCTTTGGAATTAAGATAACTACAGCTCTATTACCTTTGTCACATGTAACAATTCTTTTATATTTTCTTGTAAGAGCCACTTCAGATTCTGTTAGTGTTTTTTCAAATTCTTCCAAATTATTCGAACTAAAATTTTTATAGTAAGTGTCTAAAGTTGTGTATTGCACATCTCCAATTCGACGACTATTATGAAGAATTGTAAGTGTCAGTGTGGTATTTACTAAATCTTTAAATGCTTCCTTGTTGTTTTTATTTTTCTTCAAAGCTTTTTCAGCCTCAATAGCTTTTGCAAAGACATAATTTTTAAATTTCAATACATCTTTTGTCAGAGGTAATACCACTGGTTTATTCCACTTTTTCTCACTTAGGTTCTTTAAAGCTAAACTGCTTATTTCGTTTGACCATTGGTTAATGATTAATTGCTTTAATCTCTCAATATTTTGAATTTTTATATCGTTATTATTTGACGAAAAATCGGCATTTTTTTTAGTTACTCTGCTTATAGTATATCACAAACCTTTTTGAACGATGTACCTAAATGCAATGATACAGACGGTGCCTTGAATGTTTTATCTACTTCGTTAAATCCTCCCACTACTTTTGCACTGCATACTATGGTATCAAAATTTTCTGGTACCAATATATCTGCAAAACTGCAATCGTTAATTTGTAGTCTATATCGAACTTCTATTAATAATCTAGCTAATTCCCGCAATCCATTTGAACAAGGATTTCTCATTTGATTTTTCTTATGTTTCTTTAAGTACATCTCTCCATATAATGCAATTAACGGATCTGTTTTAACAATGTATGTGACGTTATCTGGTCGCATTATCTTGAAAACGTCATTTCTTATATTTAATTTTGAAATTGTTTTTGAGGTATTTGAAGCCATGGCTATAAGAGTTTGGGACGCACATCGAGATTGATAACGATTTTTGAAATTATCATTTTCGTGTAACTTTCGTAGTTTACATAACTTAGTATGCCGACGAAGATAAATTTTTTGAGACTATTTGTTTACAGAAAGGACATGGGTAATTTTCCATTTTGCAATTACTCTTCTTAATTTCATCAGTTCCTTTTAGATATATCTCAAATGCTCCTTCGTTTCCGAGTTGTTTGATAATTAACAATCTTTTAGAATCTTTCAGTGGTAATGTCATAAATTCTCTCACTTGTTTTTCTTCTTTATGATTACGTTGTAAATGTCTTGCAAAATTAATTACATCTTTACAGAATATACAAACTATCTTCTTCCTTCCTCCATTTGTATTTTGTCGGCAATTTAATTTCATCAAATTTTTATCTTTGTCTCTAATTTCATTAGATAGTCGATTATTTATATTGCAATTATTTTCTTTGTCATTATCATGTCGATTGCTTGTCTGCTGTAAAATTAGCATATATTAAATGAGATAAATTGTACTAGTAATTTTTATTAACAAAATAGTATATAAATAAGTAGATTTTGCTGATGATACAATCAATCTTCTCTAGAATTCGCCCTGCTATTTTTAAGTAAAATTCGTAAACGAAGTTTCAACGTCAAAATTACTGTATACAATATGTACCAGATATTTATACCATATAATAATACAGTGTAACTTACATTATAGATAATCGGCTCAATAATAGAAATTGTATCAGATGTTTTTGACTGATCATCAGTAGACTGATCTGTTTCTAAAAGAGTACTAGATATATCCGAATCACTCTTTGATACCCAGTTGAAGAGGCTTAAACAAGCAAAAAATTACAGATTTTAACATTATTACTTTTGACTGCGTTTTATTTATGTTGCTATTGTCTATTTTATTTTTCCTTCCAAACTCATACAACAAAATATGTATTAACATAATATCACAGCTCGTACATGCATGGGTTTACAATCCAACCAAGATTCTTCTATAAGTATTACTCACCGTTTATCCCTGTTTTTTTCAATTACGAATGTCGCATCGGTATCACTATCATCAGTCGGCGACATAATACAGTCATCTTCTGATTTTGAACAGAAGTATAATTTGTAATTAATATTCGTTTATTCTAAATCTCAAATAATGCAAAAACACGCTACGTATTACCAAATATCAAAGACAATTACTACAAAGTGTTAAAGACTAGCATATTTATAACGAGCGTTCAACTAAATTTTACCTCGAAGTTGCCCATGGAAATTATACGTATATCTTAGCTTTTTACTTAAGTTATTAATATGAATTTTGTTGGTTATGAACTATTTGAATGACATGATAAATGTCAAAATAATAAAATTAAAATATTTAACTAAATGAGATACACGAAAAGGTTTTGTATTGTCCATGTGCATAGTTACAGATATGTAAATTATTTACATGTTTGTTTCATATTGTAAATGAGATACGTTTATTTGCAACAAACAAGTAACATTTTATAAAAATTGTTGAAAGTGGCCACCACCTTGTTCGAGACATTTCTAACATCTTCTTCTAATGAAGGAGAAAACGTTTTGTAGTAGCATATCGTCGATTTCGTTAATTATTTCAGCAATTCTGATCTGGAGGTCTGCAAGATCAGGTATCTGTACCCAAAAAATTGAGTTCTTTAAAATGGCCACAGAAAAAAATCACAGGGGTTAACATCACAAGATCTTGTTGGAAATTCATGTTCGATGTTTAAACTTATCAACCGATTTTGATAAATTTCCGTATCATATTAATTGTTTCACAAGCTGTGTGCACTCTAGCTCCGTATTGTTGAAAGTAACCCTGATTTATTTCTTCTTCATTAAGCTGTTCAATAAATGTCATAATAATTTCTTGTCGATACCTTTCTCCTTTAAAGAAAATACGGCCAATGATTTTCCTTCGACTAATCGCACACCATACACCAATTTTCTGTGGATGAACAACATAACAGTCATGCGGTTTCTTAGTATTCCACATCCTTATATTTTGTGAGTTAACATATCCATTCAGATAAAACCATGATTCATCTGAGAAAAATTTTGTCAAGAATGTCGTTATCAAAATTATTTAAGAACCACTGACAAAATGTTGTTCTTCTAGGATAGTCAATTTCTTTGATTTCTTGATAATAGGCCATGCGATATGGAAATAAATGTAAGTCTTTTTTCAAAATTGTATGACAAGTGCCAATTGAAACACCCACTTGTGGAGAGAATACTCGTATGGATGTTCCTGGTGTATCATTCATAATTTGCGTTACATCGTCAACTAGCTCTTCCGTACATTTTTTCGGACGGCCACTGTCTTCTTTCCGTATAACACTCTCTGTTTCTCTGAAAACCTTAGTGCAATATTTAACTGTGTACCAAAAACTATCAAAATCAAAGACGAAGTTTGGAAACATATTTCTAAATTCCTCTAAGCATTCTTCAAGAAAATAGTGCCATTGTCCGTTAATATTACGTCCGTTCCAAAAATAAGATTCAACCATGAATGATTTGTGTTGAACAGTGAAAACCATTTTAAATCAATTTTAAATTACAAAGCAATTTCAAAAAGCTCCAACTAAGTATATATCAGAATAAATAGTCTGTCAAATTGACAACTGATGCAAATGTAAATAGTACAAGTTACGACAAACATTTTTATTGTCATGGACTACTAGAGGTAAAATTTATTTGAACGCTTTTTATAAATTATATACGTATAAAAGAGTGAAATATGACCTCACCATTTGCATGATATGTTGCTTCTAACGCCATGTTAAGCATTCTTCCAGACCGTGTTGAATTCGAATATTTCTGTCTATTGCAATTTAAAATAAAAATCATAAGTGTTTTATGGTAATATACTACATTTATTAACACCTGACGGTCCGTGTGCGCATATTTATTAATAGATGTAAAATTTCAAGTCGGTTCACACAAAGACGATATACATAGTTACTTCTTTTGGGTACAAAAGTATAGTAAGTATAGTAATTCTACCACAACACAGTTTTATATATGGACGTACATTTTACAACGCTAACAGTATGGTTGCAAATTTTAAAAGAAAATAAAATAAATTGAAAACTTTGCTATTTTGTTTCTAATCTCTCAAATCGTGCTGATGTGAGATTGGCGTACTGAAATGTACATTCGTACATAAAAATGTGTAATAATTTATTGCAGTTTACTAATCTTTAGTGTAAGCTTTTATACAATTTTATTTTGGTTCATTATTCTTTTAGGTATGCGATTTACGTACTTAAATATTTTTTATAAGGAGAGGTTGGTCTTTTGAATAAAAAGTTAACAAAATAGTTGTTCATTGCACGTGGAAAATATTTGTAAAATATTACAAAATTTATATACTACTAAAGTTACTATTGAAACAATAGAATAATGACTTTTTAAAAAAGTTTTCGTTTTAAAACTTTTGCTTTAAATAAAAATTAATTGAGACCCAAGGCGTTTGCGTGCATACTGACGGACCGTTAGATGTTAATATACATACCAAAATATAAATTATTTAAATTGAAAAAGAAAACTATTTGATTAGTTACATCTAAAACGTATGAAAATAATACTTACTTCAAATCTTGGTCCATACTTTTTTGAAAAATGTGACAATAACAAACGATATTCTTGCTTTTTAACAACAACACTATAACATACTGAAGTTGTTTCCTTATGTTTTCGTATATTAGGGTTCATATAAATGGTAAACCAATAAAATTTTCTGCCGCCAAATTCTTATAATTTTTCACCAATGAAATACAATAAAATTATTGATGAAATTGAATAAAAAAATTATCTACAGAAAATCTCATTCGTTTGCCGTCACAAGTGGAGATATATGAGAAACCAGCCTCATAAATAATTTCGCAACGTTTTAATACAACACATGATACACACGTGTTAAAGTCCAGGCAATGTGGCATCGTTGCATGGAGTTCGACTAGTTCCAATAGTACATACTTATATACAATTGGAGCCAAATAGTGTCATTAATACTAGGAGCTAGATAAGCCTCTTTGTATATCGAATACATTCACATCAAAATTTTCTTTTTTTTACCCCTCTCAGTACTTTTCGACAAAGAACAATTTATTGAATATATTTATCCAATAAATACATATTAAACGCTATTATTTACGGTGGATGTCAGGTCGCCTGTTGATATATGGACGCCAACTCCAATCATAGGTACATATATATATATATATATATATATATATATATATAAATATATATATATATATATATATATATAAAACATATATATATATACATACATACATATATATATATATATATATATATATATATATATATATATATATATAATATTTGATAAATTATTGGAGTTTTTCGGCTTTTTTTATATGAAATATTTACAAATATTAAATTAGAATGTATGTAATTGCAGAGTAAGTGGGCATGTAAACATTGCTGTCTACAAATTACAAAGCAAATCATACGAAATTTTTTATTTGAAAAATATGGTCTACGTTGGGACTCGAACCCAAGTCTACAGCTATCCGGGCTGCCGCCTTAACCACTAGGCCACAATAGACCCAGGTTCAAGCCATATAGAAATGCATTATAAAGTAACAGTGTTAATGAATCAGATGTCAGTTATTGAATGTAGATGTCAAGCTGAAAGCAGAAGTCAGTTTCGAAAGCTCATGTCAGTTTTGATAGCAGATGTCAGTTAGTGAAAGCAAATGTCAGTTATTGAAACCAGATGTCTGTTTTGAAAACAGGTGTCAGTTATGAAAGCAAACGTCAGATTAGAAAGCAGATGCCTATTTTGAAATGTGAGTTACTGAAAGTAGATGTCAGTATTTTGAGAGCATATGTCAGATTTGAATGTTTGAAAATGCTAATTATTACTCCATCTAAACACTTTTATATATATATATATATATATATATATATATATATATAGTAAACCTAATCAGTAGGCGATTAAAGGTCTGTATATTACTTCAAAATATATGTATTTAAAAAACTCTACATGTTTCGGCTTTGTACGCCTTTATCAAGAGAATACAAAATATGAATGACAGGATATAAATGTCAAGTAATTAAGTTCCTATGGTTTAAATTATTCAAAGATACATTCTAGTAATAATAATAAATCATGTCTTAGTATTCCAAAAAATAGATAACAAGATGTGAAAATATGTGTTGTTCGCTGCTAGCAATTTGTGTCTCCTTCTGGGTATGAACTTGTGTGTTGGTTGTTACTGGCAGCTTGCGTCTCTCTATGGGTGTGTGGTTTTGTGTGAGAGCGTAAGTGTAGGGTTTTGTATGTCGGTGCGTTCGTGCGTGTGTTTAGTGATCGGTCGCATGAATTTAGAGAGGTCGGATGCGACCGATCACTAAACACACGCACGAACGCACCGACATACAAAACCCTACACTTACGCTCTCACACAAAACCACACACCCATAGAGAGACGCAAGCTGCCAGTAACAACCAACACACAAGTTCATACCCAGAAGGAGACACAAATTGCTAGCAGCGAACAACACATATTTTCACATCTTGTTATCTATTTTTTGGAATACTAAGACATGATTTATTATTATTACTAGAATGTATCTTTGAATAATTTAAACCATAGCAACTTAATTACTTGACATTTATATCCTGTCATTCATATTTTGTATTCTCTTGATAAAGGCGTACAAAGCCGAAACATGTAGAGTTTTTTAAATACATATATTTTGAAGTAATATACAGACCTTTAATACTGATTAGGTTTACCATATCATACCAAGGTCACGAAGTTATTATATTTATATATATATATATATATATACCGTGCGCACAACGTCGTGCGATCGATGGATATATAAGTAATGACTGGCCAACTGCAAGTATATTTGCCTTGCTTGAACACAATAAGCGACTGATAGGAATATTCAATGTGTTAGAGAGAGATTATTTTATTCGTTCTTAGATCGTATGTAGAATGTGTTGGATAAAGAAATGGAACACCCGTACAGTTAGACAGTAGAACAGATTGAATATACTCTCTCAACCCTAACCACATAAACTCGCTATTCGTCTTCGTCTTACTACATTGTGGTAGATCAATCACTCCCCGGCGTTCATACGGTATATACCGTATGACATGGAAACTGCAACACCAAGAAGGGGTGCGAAGTTTTTGACCAAACTTGGTAGAAACGTATAACTATTCAAAGGCAATAATTGATTAAAATTTCAAAGAAAAAAAACAAACGACTAACACAATTTAACATAATTTTTATTAATAATGTGTCGAGCCGCCCCTATTAGTTACACACTCCCTCACTCTTCGTGGCATTGATTCGACTAGGTGGTCGATATCCTCTTGGGGTATGGAGTCCCAAGCAACCTGTAATTCATGCCGGAGAGCTATTAGTGTCTGCGGGGGATTGGCTAAATTCATAAGTTTTCGTTCCATAATGTCCCACACATGTTCTATTGGCGAGAGGTCGGGGGATTTGGGTGGCCATGGCAAGATATTGACATGAGCCTCTTCGAAACGATTTATAGAAATTCTCGCTACGTGGGTAGGGGCATTATCCTGCTGGAAAAGTGGGTCTTCGAGCATTTGAAGATATGGAAGAATATGGGGTTCTACCACCTCATCAATGTAACGCTGGGCGTTCATGGTGGCTTGGATGAACACCAACTGAGACCTACTCCCATATGCTATAGCACCCCATACCATAACACCCACTGCTCGATGCACATGCCTTTCAACGGAAAACTGAATATCACTACGTTCCCCATGTCTTCGTCTGACCCTCATACGGCCATCATGCATCCCTAGACAAAATCGAGATTCATCACTAAACACCACCTTATGCCACTCCACGATCCAATGCATTCGCAATCTACACCACTCCAAACGTTGCTGTCGGTGTTGAGCCGTAAGTGGTAACACAAGATGTGGACGATAAGATTGTAAGCCGAAACCCCTAATTCGGCGATAAACGGTTCGAAGGGTTACTGGACGACCTTGATTACCTAACCACACGTCAGCAATTGATCTGGTACTGGAGAACCTGTCTCTTAGTGCAATTAGGCGAAGTGTATCCCACGGTCCTGTATCCCATTAGTTCTTCTTCGGCCTCCGGTTCCTCTTCGGCGTCTTTCCTGACCCTCCTAAGTCCATGATTGATAACAGCGCATAATGGTGGATTGGTTCCGGTTAAGGCGATTTGCAATTTCCCTGTATGAAAAACCACCTTCTCGCAAACCAACAATTCGACCTCTGTCGAATTCGCTTAATTGGCGATAATTTCCACGTTGCCGCACTCTAGGCATAATAAAACTCTCTAAACACGTTAAACAAAGGTATAATAAGACAAAACCGTTGAAATAAATTTGAAACAAACAATAAATACACCACACATTAATGTCAGCTAAAACTGAATGAAGTGTCAGAAGTGCCATGACCACTTGATATATCGCAACAAAATTTTAATCAATTATTACGTTTGACTAGTTATACGTTTCTACCAAGTTTGGTCAAAAAATTCGCACCACTTCTTGGTGTTGCAGTTTCCATGTCATTGAGCATATATATATATATATATATATATATATATATATATATATATATATATATATATATATATTAGACATGTGAATTTGAGATAAATAATGAAATAGATATTTATGTATTAAGGGAATAAACGACAGTTTTAATCCCGAGACAGTAAGTAATGCCTGAGCGACCGAAGGGAGCGAGGGCATTTTCTGTTGAGGGATTTTAGACGTTTATTCCCGAATTACATACAAAACTTTTCTCCCGACCTTAAATGTAATAATTTATTTCATTATTAGTTTGACAGTTAATTGATAGATTGATCTGATGTCATTCAATTAAGTTGGTTTGTCATGAAAATGTGCATAGTTTCTGATTACTAAGGTAAAACGAGTTTGTTTGTGTCTTATTTTTTTCCAAAAAAACGCTGTCCGTTTAAGTTATTGTGCAAAAATGAATATTAATGGCAGTGAAGTAGATAATTTTCAAGTTCCTGCAAATATTTACATAGCTGCACGAGAAATAACGACTAATTTATTACCGGCAAAATTTTACAAGTAAATGAGAACGAACCTTGCACAAGCACTACTGCAAGCAACCGCCAAGTTAAGATATCAGATGATTGTCCATATATAAATATTGTAAACTCATCTAATGTTACTATTACGATTACAAAATAAAATTTATTGATATATTTAAATGCTTCGTCAATCTGACAGTTAAATTAATTTTGACTTAAATAAATGAACCAAAAGTCATTCACTACAGTATTCACTTTATTCCCTAGGGAAAATCGAATATTTTATTCCCTAGAGAATAAAGTAGTTTAATATATGTCAATTGTCAGATGTATAAGATGACACTTTATTCTCGGTCGGGAGAAAAAATAATAATGACTGACTCCTAAAATATTGGCATCGGCGCCATCTCGTGTTCTTTTCCATGATTACTTTAGATAAATTGAACAAATTTTTGACTCACATTTTCTAAATAAATTGTCAAAACTTTGCATTTTTTATGTTTAAATGAAAATTAATTTAGAATAATATATTATATATAATACAGTTTAAATAAATACATATATATATATATATATATACCGGGTTGTCCAAAAAGATGTTACCATAATTTTTAATTTTCTATTGTTGCAGACTAAATATGGCCATCCGACTTACTTTGACGCACATAGAATCTAATGTTGTGTTCTTTAGGTCGGATGAAGTCGCATTTCATGTCAGCGGCAACGATAATAAGCCACATAGTGTGTGTTATTATGTTATTAAAATAAAAGTCAATCCCAAAAAAGTAGTAACATCTTTTTGGACAACCCGGTATATATATAATCAATTGAAATTTAATTTAAAAAAATATTTTGATGGTTAGAAAATATGTCAAAAAAAAAAACAAATATTTGTAGTTAAATCAATGTGAGAAGTTGGTCTTCGCACAAAAAAGTTCATTGACCTACATTTTTTAATAATAAATGAATTCATTTACTAAATAATGTAATAACGCTCGAAAACTTTTTAAAATTCTTTCAATATTCACTTATAAGTATAACTTCAAATTTCTTTAATAAAGTATTACGTGATTTAAAATTGTAACTCTTAAATATTGAATATCTGCACTATTATCGAAATAAAAGCAATAGGGACTAATTCCAACTTAGTAAAAAGCGAAGATATTTCTTATATTTTTGATTGTTTTTATTGCAGCGCTAAGGTGGAATCCGCACACAAGGAATTTCAAAAGTCAATTGGTGCTGGTATTATTAGGTATATCCCAGAACGTAATGTTCTCATTGTAATTTCACGATGTGAAAGCAGTCGCAAGAAGGCAGGGATGTTACAAGAAATGCATTTCCGCAGCTTACAGCAAAAAGTGCTCTTACTGAAAAGGACTGAGGAGGCTCAAAGACAATTAGAGAACATAAAATTAGCTAGTGTAGGAGGGTACGTTATTTTCTGTTTTATTTATTTTTCATCATACAGACATTGGCTGGCCAAATGAACGTATTTGTTTATAATCTCGCTTAATTACCATTTTTAACTTTCGTTTTTATTTTGTAATTTACTATCTCATTAATCAATGTTTTTTTTTTTTTGCTTTTATGTCTTATATACTATATTGATGTTTTCAAATATATCTTGGACACACCGTGAATGGTCAGTATATGATTTTGCCAAAAATAAGTTAATCAACAACTAAAATGAAATAAGTGAACTGAATATATTAGCCAGGAAGAGTCTAGACTTAAACGAAAAAGAGGTTTTGATAAATTTCTTATATTTGTCAGTTGATAGTCTGTTTCTCTTTCAGCAGATTTAAGCCTGTGTATCAGCGAGTCTCAAATTTTGAGGCGGGTCGTGCAGGCTTCAGGTGAGAAAGGACCTGCACTCAGCATGCTATAAATTAGTAGTAACTTTCTTCTCCTGGCTCTTGCTGGCTGTATTTTTAATGACTCAATATTAAGGCAAATCGATAAGTGTTGACCATTCCCGAAAATTTCGGAAATATTGCATTTTCATTTTTAATTCATTTATTATATTTGCATGCTCTTGTGTGCTAAACAGTAGTGTGCATGTGTTGTAAACTAGTTAATTATTCATGCTTACGTAGTTTTAGTTGCTGATTTTAAATGAGCCAGGTTAAAATCACGAAATATATTTTACTAGTTAATTAAAATTAACGTAATACGACCTTGTATTAGACAATTATGTAGTACGTCTGAGTAGAACATTACGAAAATTATATACGAGGATCAGAAGGCTTCTATAGAATATTGTCACTCGAAAATGCTAGTTACTAATTTTTTTCGCAATGAAATTTGTGTTAACAACATAATTTGAAACATACTTGAGTGGGTACAACCCAACAATTTTGTATAATACAAAAGTATTTTTAATAATATAAAAAATATTATTAAAAATGGGGTGTGAAGAACACAATACAAGTTCTTTTATGTATTTTTGAATGTATCTTCTCCAAAGACGTAGATACGTATTTCACATTTCTACATGATTGTCAATACGCCCCTGTTGGAGAAGACACATCCAAACAAACATAACTACGTTACTATCTAGCTGAAATTATTCAGACAGAGCGTGAAGGAATATTCACCGCTGTCTGCATAACAAGAGCCGAAGCAAACGTGTTTTCTATAGTCGGTAACAACCTTATCTATAGAAAACTGTATTCTCGTGTCTTCACTACTTGTTCGGCGTGAACCGAATGTATATAACAACATAATTTGAAACATACTTGAGTGGGTACAACCCAACAATTTTGTATAATACAAAAGTATTTTTAATAATATAAAAAATATTATTAAAAATGGGGTGTGAAGAACACAATACAAGTTCTTTTATGTATTTTTGAATGTATCTTCTCCAAAGACGTAGATACGTATTTCACATTTCTACATGATTGTCAATACGCCCCTGTTGGAGAAGACACATCCAAACAAACATAACTACGTTACTATCTAGCTGAAATTATTCAGACAGAGCGTGAAGGAATATTCACCGCTGTCTGCATAACAAGAGCCGAAGCAAACGTGTTTTCTATAGTCGGTAACAACCTTATCTATAGAAAACTGTATTCTCGTGTCTTCACTACTTGTTCGGCGTGAACCGAATGTATATAACAACATAATTTGAAACATACTTGAGTGGGTACAACCCAACAATTTTGTATAATACAAAAGTATTTTTAATAATATAAAAAATATACATTCGGTTCACGCCGAACAAGTAGTGAAGACACGAGAATACAGTTTTCTATAGATAAGGTTGTTACCGACTATAGAAAACACGTTTGCTTCGGCTCTTGTTATGCAGACAGCGGTGAATATTCCTTCACGCTCTGTCTGAATAATTTCAGCTAGATAGTAACGTAGTTATGTTTGTTTGGATGTGTCTTCTCCAACAGGGGCGTATTGACAATCATGTAGAAATGTGAAATACGTATCTACGTCTTTGGAGAAGATACATTCAAAAATACATAAAAGAACTTGTATTGTGTTCTTCACACCCCATTTTTAATAATATTTTTTATATTATTAAAAATACTTTTGTATTATACAAATTTGTGTTAATCAATTGCCACTTACTGGTTAAGCTCAACGTTAGGTAGTATACCCCTCGTATTAGACCAAAATTGAATTTTTTAGTGTACTATGAGGGTGGATCCCTTTGCTCCACCTCTGATCCTCTCACAATAAGAAATTGGCAAATATCTTACTTTTATTTTTCATCATACTCTCCATTAAGGTTAGTTAACAGATGTTTCCCATTGATGTTCTAGAATTTCTAATGCTTCTCGAAAAAAAGATTGTTCAACCTCTGCAAATCACTGATTTACCGCACATATCACATTATCTGACGAAAATCATTTACTTCGCAAGTGTTCTTTAAGTTTTAGAAACAATCGGTAATCGTTGGGGGCCAAATCATGCGAATATGGCGGATGTTCAACTAATTTGAAGCCTGCTTGAGCTATTACAGCTGTAGTAAAGGGTACAAGAGATGCAAGAGAACACCTCTGCCCAACTTCCCCCTTATCAAGTTACGTAATTTGGGAATTAAATTAACATAATAAGCACCTGTAGTTGTGACCCCCTTCCGCGGGGTATGATAAGTCCTGGATCCATCATTATTGTGTAGAGACCAAATTACAGAGTAGGGAGTGGACACGTCGAGGTTCACCACCGCCGAAAAATTCAAGATCCAACCTTCGGCAGGGAAGGTCGTGCTATCCATATTTTGGGATGCTGAAGGCCTTAAAGAACGACTGCAAATGTCTTTTCGAGTTTGCTTGTGTGCATCTGTTAACATTCGTGGTACCCATCTCGCAAACAATTTTTTCACGTTCAATTTAGCTGTAATTATATTATATACCACATGATATGAGAGAGAGTATCTTCAACTATTTGTCTAATAGTCACACGTCAATCTTACAGCACGAGATCACAGACCTTTTTAACAGTTTCTTGGGTAGTGACGGTTGTGGGCGCTCCACCTGCATGTTCGTCTGTACAAGACTGTCTACCACATTTAAACTCACGACACCACCTTTTAACTATGTCATATGATACTGCAGATTCCCCTAATGTATCCACTAAATCTTAATGAATTTGAGTTGCGGTCACCTCTTTTAAATGTAAATATTTAATCATGACTTATTGCTCGACACGATCCATTTTAATACTGATATGCGACTCGCTCGACCTCGGGCGTCCACTGTAAGCACTTGGTTTATAAGTGGGCAGGGGCGGAGCAAAGGAATCAGCCGTCGTAGCATTGAAATCAAGAAATTTAGAATAAGCTAAATAAACTTTAAATTTTCAAAATATAAAAGAATATATATTTCAGAATTGAATGTAAGTAAAAAATATTCAGCAAGTTTAATACATGGACAATTCAAATTTGACTTTCATTTTACTTTTTTCTAAACATAATTGAAGAGATATGTCAATACTGTCAATTGTATGCATGCCAAATGTTGTGCAATGTGTCAAATTATTAAATTTCTTTTCAATGAAGGTGTAAAAGCGACTGATATTGATCAGAGACTTCATAAACAGTTTGTAGAAGAATGTTTATCGCGTAACAGTATTTAAGTGGTGTAAATCCTTCCAGGATGGTTGTGAAAGCGTGTCGAACTTGCTGGATGCTGCTCGTCGTGATTCTTGGGAGCATTCAAAAAGTTGACCAGCTTATCCAGAGCAATAGACAAATAATTGCTGAAGGAAGTTGCTAGGATTGTAAACACTAGTGTGCACACTATTGTCCACGACAGGCTTACATTTAGTAAAGTAGGTACCAGGTGGGTCCCAAAACAACAACAACATTTCACGAAACAACAGCAGAAACAACTTCAGGTTTCCAGAGAACTCCGACTTTGCTGCAAGTGTGAAGACGATAACTTTTTGTCGCGTATCCATAACTGGTGAGACCTGGATACACCATTATAGCCCAGAAAGGAAGAATGTTACCATGGAATTAAAAACACAACCATCGGCTGGCAAAGTGATGGCGACTATATCCTGGGACGCTATTGAACCATTTACGTCGATTATATCGAAGAAAGAAAAACTATTAATTCAATTTGTTACGGTGAGCTTATTGGAAAGGTTAAGCTGGCCATACGTACAAAAAGACGCAATTCTTACACGATAACGCTCGCCCACATGCGAACAATATATTGGCTAAATTGGGTTGGGAAGTACTGCCTCGCCCCTTATGTTGTCGGACTTAACTCCGGGTGACTATCGTCTCTTTGGGCCACTCAAAAAGTTCTTGGGTGGCAAGCAATTTTCTTCTGATGGGGAATTGAAGGATGCTGTGCAAAATTGGCTACGTGGCAATGGGACAAGTGTATTTTAAAGGAAGGTTGTTACGACAAATTTGAATCATCCTCACTCTGTTACTATTATTTAAATGTTCGAAAATACCTCAATAACTTTTCATATTTAAAATTTTCAAACCATAAAAATAAACCTTTTTTCCACGAAAACTTGAGAAGCAACACCTTGATTTTCACTTTATTATACAAATATCGTATAATAATTTAGTATACATAAAAAAGTTTTAAACTTATTAAAGAATATTTGATTTTCAAAATCTTTAATTTATTTACTCTCAAAATTATCACTATTATTCTAGATTTTCAGATGAATTCAATGTAAGAGAAGATCTTTTGTATTATGCAATGCCAGCGTACGGAGCTAACATCATACAAGCCAGTAAAGTAGCTGGAATAACGAAAATTGAACATAATACTACTACAGGCTTAGACGAAAAATGCACGTATAAAATTTACGGGGAGGTAAGTTATTACGGAAATTAAATCTTTTACTTTTGATTATTGCCACTATCTGTTTAGAGCAATCAGGCTGTAAAAAAAGCAAGATCGATGCTTGAATACAGTGAAGAATCGTTACAAGTCCCGCGAGCATTAGTGGAAAAAGTTATGGGTAAAAATGAAAGAAAGATAGAAGAAATTCTTGTCAAAAGTGGCGTGGTAAGCTGATATTTCTTATTTCCCCATGAAGTATACTGAGATTCTTTCTAGCATATTAAAGTTGAAATTGAAAAGGATAATGCAGCACACTCTGCAGTACCCCGTAAAAAAGGACAAGTGCCCATTGTTTTTGTTGGTACCGTTGAAAGTATATCAAACGCAAAACTCTTACTAGAATATCATTTAGCACAATTGAAGGTACAGTCAATCAAATTACATATATTAAGTATATATTTTATATAATCGTAAAAATATAAATATACGCAAAGTGGCACTAACTCACTTTCTGCAATAGGGAGGTTTTTGTAAGAAACTAACTGATTGAAATCAATATTAATTACATTATGTCAAACACAATAGTTTTGTTTGTCTTTTAAACCTCGCATAAATATGTTTTAGCAGAATAGATTATTATTATTATTTTGGTAAATAGAGAAGTGGATTACGAATTAATTTTTTTCTCTCGACATTGATGGATTTTCATGTATATGTTCACATATACACACAGCATTTACCTGCGAGATTTATCAAGAAGGGCATAAATAATTGCTACAGCTTGATAAGTTAAATAGCCATACACCCAAAATATTATATAGAAACCTTAACAAACTAGACTACTCATTTTCCATATTAATCTTCATTTTCTTTTATGATTAACTTATATTATTATACATACGAGTATATCGCATATTGAACGCATCGAGTCGACATGGTTACGATTTCAATAGCTTTTGGTCATTCTTATGCATTGAAAATTATCTAAAAAGAAGATAATTAAAATGCAATTTTGTCACTGGCACTATATTTTTCCAAATATTTATAATTCAAATTTATGATAGTAATCAATTGTCTACAGGAAGTGGAACAACTTCGACAGAAAAAATTAGAAATTCATCAGCAGCTTAGAAGTATACACGGTTCAGGAATGAGTTCAATGGAAAGTCTAAAGATGTCACGTAGGAACGACTCCGGTTGTATTCCAGATATGGACGGTGGTTCTAGAGGTCGAAGCGGTTCCAGAGGTCGAAGCGGTTCCAGAGGTCGAAGCGGTTCCAGAGGTCGACGCGGTTCCAGAGGTCGAGGCGGTTCCATGAGAGAGCCTAGCGGTAGCAGAAGTGCGAGTACAAGCAGACAAAATGATTCTATAAGCAATAACTGTTACCATATCCAAATCACAGATTGTGCAAATCTTTTACGTAACAAACCCAAACGTGGACGTATACCCAGATTCAGAAACAGGAGCGGGGCGGTCAAACTTAGACCGGGAGAGAGATTATCAGAACCTGGATTGACTGACTGATGAAGTTCATTTAGACAATAAAAACATAAAAATCAAAACAATCTTTCAATAAAATACACCTATAGACGCAATGACAATCAAAGATTGATATGGACTGATATTACCGGATATTAAAATTTATCGCGCTTTTGCAGCTAACCCCACTAAATGTCATGTGATATCTGTACCAATTTGTAGTACCAACCTAACACATTTTTCGCTTTTAGTTGTTTAACTGAACATCTGTTGATCTCGCATTGTACAAGCGACATTGTCGTGAATGATGGTTCATTTTTGAACTTGGTTCAATTGAACCGTAGTTAATCGATAAATTGCACAAGTGACCCTAAACATGCCCGGTGATACCGAAGAAATTAGCCATCTTCTTACGGAGTTTTCACACAACCTTTACTTAAGCAAATTCATTTTAAAAGATCCACCTGGCAGACTTCTGCTTCTTTCGGGATTATATTAATAGATTTAACTTTGTCAACTGTTATATTGAAAACTAAGTATACAAGAACCTGCGAACAAAGTCTACTATGTATGTCTTTTAACAGATATTGAGTTCTGATATAACCAGCAAACACTGTTTTGATACATTCAAGTAATCGAGCAAGGTGATGTTTGCGCTCTCATGAATAACCAGGATTGCGTCAATCTACGAATTGTCATATAACGAATTTTTTTTGACAGTAACATCTGCTTTCGAACGCTCTGTACGAAGCTGACTTCAAGATTTACGATTGCTAATGAACAAAATTGATTATTAATTACTACTTCAGTTGATCGAAACATTCTTGCCGGCTTCTATAGAATATTGTCACTCGAAAATGCTAGTTACTAATTTTTTTCGCAATGAAATTTGTGTTAATCAATTGCCACTTACTGGTTAAGCTTAACGTTAGATAGTATACCCCTCGTATTAGACCAAAATTGAATTTTTTAGTGTACTATGAGGGTGGATCCCTTTGCTCCACCTCTGATCCTCTCACAATAAGAAATTGGCAAATATCTTACTTTTATTTTTCATCATACTCTCCATTAAGGTTAGTTAACACATGTTTCCCATTGATGTTCTAGAATTTCTAATGCTTCTCGAAAAAAAGATTGTTCAACCTCTGCAAATCACTGATTTACCAAACATATCACATTATCTGACGAAAATCATTTACTTTTTTTAGAAACAATCGGTAATCGTTGGGGGCCAAATCATGCGAATATGGCGGATGTTCAACTAATTTGAAGCCTGCTTGATCTATTACAGCTGTTGTAAAGGGTACAAGAGATGCAAGAGAACACCTCTGCCCAACTTCCCCCTTATCAAGTTACGTAATTTGGGAATTAAATTAACATAATAAGCACCTGTAGTTGTGACCCCCTTCCGCGGGGAATGATAAGTCCTGGATCCATCATTATTGTGTAGAGACCAAATTACAGAGTAGGGAGTGGACACGTCGAGGTTCACCACCGCCGAAAAATTCGAGATGCAACCTTCGGCAGGGAAGGTCGTGCTATCCATATTTTGGGATGCTGAAGGCCTTAAAGAACGACTGCAAATGTCTTTTCGAGTTTGCTTGTGTGCATCTGTTAACATTCGTGGTACCCATCTCGCAAACAATTTTTTCACGTTCAATTTAGCTGTAATTATATTATATACCACATGATATGAGAGAGAGTATCTTCAACTATTTGTCTAATAGTCACACGTCAATCTTACAGCACGAGATGACAGACCTTTTTAACAGTTTCTTGGGTAGTGACGGTTGTGGGCGCTCCACCTGCATGTTCGTCTGTACACGACTGTCTACCACATTTAAACTCACGACACCACCTTTTAACTATGTCATATGATACTGCAGATTCCCCTAATGTATCCACTAAATCTTAATGAATTTGAGTTGCGGTCACCTCTTTTAAAGGTAAATATTTAATCATGACTTGTTGCTCGACACGATCCATTTTAATACTGATATGCGACTCGCTCGACCTCGGGCGTCTACTGTAAGCACTTGGTTTATAAGTGGGCAGGGGCGGAGCAAAGGAATCAGCCGTCGTAGCATTGAAATCAAAAAATTTAGAATAAGTTTAATAAACTTTAAATTTTCAAAATATAAAAGAATATATATTTCAGAATTGAATGTAAGTAAAAAATATTCAGCAAGTTTAATACGCGGGCAATTCAAATTTGACTTTCATTTTACTTTTTTCTAAACATAATTGAAGAGATATGTCAATACTGTCAATTGTATGCATGCCAAATGTTGTGCAATGTGTCAAATTATTAAATTTCTTTTCAATGAAGGTGTAAAAGCGACTGATATTGATCAGAGACTTCATATACAGTTTGGAGAAGAATGTTTATCGCGTTATCGTGAAAGAGGAGATGCTGTAAGAGTAGATGGGATTGTAGTCGGAACGAAAACGGGGAATGGTTTGCACTTATTTTTATTAACTTCGGTAAATATTTTGAATCGAAGATTTATCATGAAGGCATAGCTGAATATCGGAGTGTTAAAAACCGAGGGATTTGAATAAGAATTTACTAGGTTTTTAAAGTGTCTAATTGTCCTGGTCTAAACTAGGATATTATGAAAAAACAGATAAAACTATCTGTTGTGTGGTATTACCACTATACTAGTGTGGTATTAACAGTGGTATATATTCACATGAAAACCTTAATAAAGAATTTAACACCATCCAATGCAATGGCAATTCATAACGGTTTCAAGGTAAGTACAACCTAACTAATAAAACAAAACGCGACCTACAATAGTATTTTTCCAAAGATTAATTCCTTAGTTTAAATGTTTGAATTACTTTGGACCCATTAGTAATGATCATAATATGAATTGTTACCTATGTTATCATTTCATCAAAACATTCTTTTGTAAGCCTCACTGGCTTATTTTATTTTTACATCTAAATAAAACGAATATTCACTGTTTAGATGCCATTTATTGTACGGACACATACATACACTGACTGACCAACATCCTAATACTTAAAGTAACTATATAAACGGCATTGCCAACCTTTACATAATAAATGTTACTGTTTACAACTCGGCCTATCCTGACAACACTGATCACCTGATTAGGCCGCGCCAAATTTAAAAGTCAAAGTATACAATAGTCAGATGTTAAACACTAGTGGATGTGGATGGATTATTACTTGACCAGGGTTTCATACGTGATGAGTCATCACGTTGAAGGTATTTACGAGTCATCACTGATGACTCGTAAATACCTTCAAATGGTGTATGTGCTAACTGAAATCCATCGACATCCTTTACAACATATGTATCTGTCATTACCTAAACACACAGAAATAACATATGGTCCCTTAAATTTTGGTAAAAGCTTTCTATTAATACCTGGCGTACTGACAGTATTAGTCAGAACGACATGATCACCAACAACATACCTATGGCTATCTACGCGCCCCTTATTATAATACTGAGTGTTATATTTTTGCGATTTTTCTATCCTCGCGGCTGCGTTTTCTCTTTCACTATCTAAATCTCTTCTGGTCTTTTCATCGTTCAGTAATTCTCTTAAATAATCAATTGTTTTGCCCCTCTGGTCAACACCAAACAATAACCTGCTAGCAGTGCTACCTGTAGATGTGCTTATTGTTATTAAGGTTAAATTCAACTTGATCCAATACTTCATCCCATCGATCAGGAGAACAAATCATTTTCGCTAGCATGGGCGTTATTATCCTATTGATTCTTTCAACTTGACTATTGGCACGAGGTGTGCCCACAGCTACCCGAATGTGTTCTATTTGCCAGTCATCCATAGCGTCTTCAAACACCTTTGACGTAAAAGCTGTACCGCGGTCTGAAATAAGTCTACTCGCTCGACTATAGCTTCTGAAATACGATTCTATATGTTTTAACAATTCTTTCGTATCAACTGATTTGCATGAATACAATCTTGTATACTTAGTAAACCCGTCTATTACTACTAAAACGTGTTTCTTACCACTCACAGTTTTATGTAAATGGGATTTAAGCAGTGGCGGCTCGTGCTAAAAATTTTAAGATGTTCTGCAAGTTTTACAAAAAAATTTATCTTGCACGGGCAGTAAGAGGTTGTCTCCCATCGATCTTATCGTGCTTTCTTCGCCTTCCGCACTGAAGTAATGGATTTCTGGAACGATTGTCAATTGTCACACAAAAAAATAAGAGTCACTAAGCACTACTTTACTAACAAATTATTTCTTATAAATTAAATCTATTCTACGTTCTTTTCGATTTGCAAATTTTGTTATCACTTTGTCATTAAAATTGTCTATTTCGGAGATAAACTTTTTTTCGATAGATAGCATGGAAAGAGATGTTAAACGATCTTCGGTCATTGAATTTCTGAGAAACGTCTTAATTCGATTTAGTGTTGAAAAGCATCGTTCGACCTCTGATGTTGTCATGGGAGTTGTTATTACAATTTCTAATAATTTTCTAGTCTCCTTCAACGTATCTCCCAGATTGTTTTTTATTAAAAATTTTAGAAGAGGTAGTGCGCCTTTTAAAGATCTACAATCAGTTCTTGAGTAAATAACAGACAATTCAGTTCGTAATCTTTCTTTATCAAGGGTGGGATAATAGGAGCATGCGGAAGTGAGTTTGTCCTCAGGAAATTTACTGCAATACTCTCCAAAGCATTCCGAAAAAAAAAGTGATGCCACTACTAGATGCTCTTTAAAATGAAATCGATCTTTTGCACAATTTAGAATAACATCACACACCTCTAAAGCCGAAATTCGATGATTAAATCTGCTGTTATTTGGACGTTTGCGTGTTTCTGGTGGTGGCTCATCGCTTATTAAATCTGATGCTTCACTTATGATGTTGTCAATATTATTTCGAACTTGGCCTATACTGCGTTCAAAATTTTCGATAGCGTCTTTTACTAGAGTGGGTTCAATTTTTCTTTGCTGCAATTGATTAAACAGGATATCTACATGGGGCATTACATGATGGAAAAAAGTCAGCCAAAAATTGAAGATCGGATCATTTAATGTACGGCGAATAGAGGCGGCTGCACTACAGACTGTGTTGTTGGAGAATTGTTCTTATATTTCTTCCATACACTCAATGAGAGAGGCCCTATTTTCGTACACAACATTAATGGTCCTGATATTAAAATTCCAACGGGTTGTAGCGCCGTGGGGGATCCTTCTGTTTACAATCTTGTTTAACACTTCTACTCGTTGGGGTGAATTATTAAAAAAGCCGGGAATGTCTTGTAGATTTCCAAAAAATACACGTACTTGCGAATTTGCAGAAGCAGCTTTAGATATAATTAAATTTAATTGATGGGCATGGCAATGTACATAGAGCGCAAAAGGGTACTTTTTTTTAATCAATGCTTGAACGCCTGCGTGTTGTCCGCTCATCACCGCGGCTCCATCGTAACTCTGTGCAATCAGTTTGTTAGGTGAATTTTGAATTAAAGCATCTATGACACTTAAAATTGTTTTGCTAAGTGTTTCTGCATCACATTTTTCAGGAATGACGTAGTTCCAAAAACGTTCAATTGGCTCACCATCACGAACATATCTAAAAATAACTACCATTTGAGTTTTTGCAGCAACATCCGTTGTTTCGTCCGCCATGATCGTCAAAAACGGAGAATTATTAATTTCCTCAATTATTTGTTCTTGGCAGACTTCAAGTATGCACTGTAACAGATCATTCTGTATTTCTTTGGAAGTGTCTTTAAATACCGAACAATTTTTTAGGTGCTCACTTAGAGTTGCATCTAATTCAGCCGAAAAATTAATAAGTCCACGAAATATCCCCGGATTCTCGGAAGTATCGCTCTCATCATGTCCCCGAAGGGCCAATTCAAAAGCTCCACAAAATTTTATACAATTAATAATTTTTGATAAAATATACCGATTCTTTGACACATTTTCATTATGTCTCTGTATATTTACCCAATAAGCAGAATCTAGTTGAGCCATAATATTAATTGACCCTAGTAACGCAAAT
Organism: Melolontha melolontha; assembly: GCA_935421215.2. Classification (NCBI taxonomy): domain Eukaryota; kingdom Metazoa; phylum Arthropoda; class Insecta; order Coleoptera; family Scarabaeidae; genus Melolontha; species Melolontha melolontha. The sequence continues at coordinate 149,709,421 of OW285238.1, forward strand.
TCCATACAATTATGAAGATGGCTTTTAGAATTCCCATGTCTTTTTATTTTCAAACTCAAGTGCTCTAGATCCGTGACCCCTATTTCCGTCCAAGCTTTATCGCCACCAAAAAGTAAACAGGGAAAACAATATAAAGCATTTTTTTTGTTGCATCCACAAATCCATTCGTTTTTTGAATAAATAACGCTACTAAATTTAATTTTTCCCTCTACTTACACCAGTTTTTTCAATAGTGATATCTACTAATGGCCTACCTTTTGAGTTTAATTCTAACTTTTATTCTTATGAATATTTAAAGAATCTCTTCACATTAATTAAATTAAAGACCACCTCCATAATACACAGAGTTTATATAAATTGTCAACAATACACAAAAACAGAAGCACGCGGCACGCGCACTCTAATATTATTGTTTTTACGTTAAACTCGCCGCACCGTAAAAATAGTAAATATACCGAATCATACGTTCGCGCTGGACTAAATGCAGCGAACAGGCCTGGTAAAATCACGCATTGGTTTTAAACAGTCGCGGGGGTAGCGGGGTGCGCGCGGGTGTTTGAAAGAGCTCTGAGAGCACGTTCGGGTGGACCAGATAAGGAACAAGTGAGCGATCGCGCGAATTAGGTTGGTTATTCCACTGGTCGCCTATGCCAATGCGACTTTGAGGTGTTTGCTTTCATTTTATGTTGGAATTTTGGAAGCGAATATCTCGGCTTCTACTGGTCGGATTTTGATGATTGAGGTGTCAAATTGTAGGGTTTGATGTCCTCTACAGGATGATGTAGAAAAATATGCAAATTTTTTGATATACAGGGGGAGAATTTTCACAACAATATGTTACGCTTTTATAAACATCAGAAATGTCGGAGAAATTATGTAAAAGAAAATTAGTTATAACTAATACAGGTTCGCCCGCCCAATTTTTTGGGAGCTCTGCAGCACTGCACCGCTAGCCGCCACTGGATTTAAGTAAAACACTTCTTCGGATGTTATATTACTACTCAGTAGTAATATAAGATCCGAAGAAGCTACATCGTAGCGAAACATGTCATCTATTTATTAATATATATAATAAAGTGTAATATATACTGGAAATTAGTATAAGTGTTTTACTTAAATCCCATTTACATATAATGGATTTCCAGCAAGTATCGGCCGATTCAATTAAACTCACAGTTTTCTCAAGCGGTCCTAAATGGTCGACATGAATCGTATGGAAAGGTATATTTCCCTTTTCAATAGAATGTAAAAACCCTTGCCTTTTGCCTGTCCCTGGTGAATACACAATACATTTGAGACAATTGTCAATATAATCTTTTACCTTCTCAATAACTTCTTGTAACGAGTTCAATAGTTTTATCTAAACTAAAATGTCCCATCTCGTCATGATATTTATTCATGATGTGGTACTCCATCATCGTAGGCACTACAAACAACAAATCATCCTAGGATTTTCTGTTACGCTACGCATATAAAAATATTTTAATCTATTTTTAAATCCTATTTCTTCTTTAAAATATCTCGATTTAAAATAATATTAAACTTAAGACATTTTCTGTGTATTCGTGTCCAAAGAGAAAGTGTATTTCTTTTGTTATATATCTTTACCGAGACCCTTCGTTTACTACCTGACTCAGCAACCCTAACGTTACTGTGGAATTTCTTTCTATTTACATTTCATTAAATTGTTTGAATTATATACATCTTCTTTCATATGTGGTGTTTCATATTATTAGAAAGCTTATGTCACAAGCGTTATTTTAATAATATTTATGCTTTCGGTAGAACACATCTTCAGGTCCCGCTTCTTAATTAATTAGAATTCAAGATATCGACCCCTCTCTTCGACAGGTCATAAAACAGACCGTTTTCAAAACCAGTGTCTATCGACAAAACTATAAATCCGATCTTCTCTCTTTCGAACCTTCGGGAGTAAAACAACTCCTCGTGCTGTTCAAGAACACAATGCAACTCACCACGCCGTCCGGCCTCTTTCGCTTCTAAGGTAATTTTGTATTGTTCTATATAGATTATTCTTGTAAGCGAATCCATATTAATTTACCTAATTAATTTCTTGTTCCTCCGGCCAAACATCGCTCTGCATATCTGTCCAGGTATACGACGCACCACGTGGCCGCCCAAAGCCGCATATCAAAGGTAACTCTGTATTGTTCGATACAGAAATTATTTTATATTAATCGTATTCAATTAACCCTTAATTTACTGCTCAATTAAACGTTCGTTTCAGAGTATTTTTGTGTTAATTTTCAGTTACTTAATTACCGCTCCTCGTGTACATATTACTTTGATTAATTACTATTAAATATATCAATTTCAATTTCTTCTTATGTAAATATAAATACAAACTTTAAGGACAACATGTGTTTTATTTATTTAGTAAGTAAGTTGTAGTATACTTATTTTAATTAACCATCATCACACACGTCCTGGACCTTTGAAGGAACTTCGCCAGCACCACTAATTATTTTATTATCAAATAATTTCATTATTATTAGCACGGCAACTACAACCCGATGTCCAGCACGAGCCGCCGTTTTTAATACTGTAAACAAGTCCATTCCGAAGCTCGTAAAGTGAACTCTCTTGTCTCTCTAGCGATTCTCTCACATTCCGAATATATGGATCGACATCTTGCTTATATGATAAATTCTGATCCAATGTATTCTCTTCCAAAACCAATACTTCCTTGACACGGCTCAGCGCATCTACATGTCCCATGCGCACACCTGCACGATGTTCAAATTGGTAATTGAAATCCTGGAGGAATAAAACCCCTGCGCATTAATCCTAGGAATTACATCCTTCTTGGCAAACGTCTGTTTTATACTATTGCAATCAGTAACAATTTTGAATTTAATCCCTTTTAAGTATATGTCAAACCTCTTCAGTGCATTTACAATCGCTAAACACTCAAGTTCATAACTATGATACCTTGTTTCACATTCGCTCGTTCGTTTACTAAAATAACTTACTGGATGCATTTTACCATCCTTCTGTCGTTGCAATAGGATGGCTCCATACCCATGTGTGCTAGCATCACAGTCTAATTCGGTTTCTGCATCAGGGGAATAAACTGCCAATACTAGCGATGCTGCGAGTTTTGCTTTCAATTCTTCCATTGCCTTTACCTGCAATTCACCAAACCTAAACACAGTATTCCTTTCCAAAAGGTCATACAGAGGCTTAGCAAGTATGGAAAAATCCTTTATAAATTTTCTAAAATAACTTACAAGGCCAACAAAACTATGTAACTGTTTCATATCTGTAGGAATTGGATACTTGGTTACTGCAGCTACACCAGCCGGATTGGGTTGAATTCCTTTTTTGCTCACAATGTATCCTAAATATTCTACCTCAGACTGCAAGAAACTACATTTATCTATTCTCAAGTCAACTGCTGATTTAACTATTTCGAAAATTTCGAAAACCTGCTTCAAAATATCCAAATTATTCTCGACTGTTTCAGTAGCTATCAGAATGTCATCCAAATAAATCATCACTTTACCATCAGTAACAAATCTTTAATAACTCACCAACAAACCTAGCAAATATTGCAGGACTATTACAATATCCAAAAGGACGCTTTAGGTACTCATACTGACCTTGAGGGGTCACAAAAGAAGTAAAATGTGTACATTCCTTATCAAATTTTATATTGTGAAAGGCATCTTTCAAATCTAACTTACTGAACCATTTCTTACAATGTAACCCATCAATTTGATCAGCAATATTCGGTATCGGAAAACGATCTTTAATAGCAATTTTATTTAAATCGCGAAAATCAACACACAAACGTTTAGTACCGTTTTTCTTATTCACTAAAACTATAGGAGATGCATAAGGCGACGAACTTTTCCTAATGATTCCCCTACCCAATAAATCATTAATAATTTCATTAACAGCATGCTTATCGACATAAGATAATCGACGCGGTCTATAAAAGAAAGGATTGTGATTTTGTTCAACTCTAATATTTGCTTTAAAAAGGTATATAACCCCTTACCACAATTATTAATCGTATCCTAAATACGTATTTCGACAACTAAGTTGTCATCATCAGTAGGTAAAACCACTAATTAAAAAGTCGCACATGGGACACAGTAAAGGTAGAAAACCGCTCACGCACCAACTACTTTTCACCGCGTCCACGTATAGACTGTATAGATGTTAGGAGTCTATACGTGGACGCGGTGAAAAGTAGTTGGTCTCCAAAGAAAGAATTTTCTAATATTTGCAACAAAATCTGCATCAATACTGTCACTACGCTCAGGCTGAACATAATTCAAATTAAATATGTATGTTAATTAATACCAATCTTTGCTTAAAACTAACTTTGCCAATATTTAGTTTTGTATCTGAAATATCATTGTCATACAGATCAATAAGCAACAATTCATCTACAATCCCAGGATTACTCACGTTTTCAACAATAACATTATTGCCATTAAACTTAACATTAATTAATGAACTTGAAATAAAATCTCTACCTAGTAGACAATCATAACTCATTAAATCATTACTAACGACATGAAAAACAATAGACATAACAATATCATTAATTTTAACATCATGTGTATACAAACCCACAATTTTCAATTTTGAGTTGTTAATACCAGTAAAACTAATCGGACATAAATATGGACTCACTTGATTGCTAGGAACATATTCTTCTTTTATCAACGATATTCCACTACCACTATCGAGAATTGCCAACAATTTGAATTCTCCATTACCAAAATTAAAACCAATGGGTACCTGGTAAGCAGGTGCGATTCTTGGTTCTTGCTCTACCAATAGGGTTGTACTATCAGGTTCACGGTGGTTTGTCTTCCTCTTCGGGCATTCACTTTTGAAATGTCCCTCTTCATTGCATTTAAAACATAATTTCTTCCTAACCTGCTGGCACGCAGAATAATTGGACTATCGGTTACAGGGACTTCATGCCCTTATGATGGTGATTTTGTTGGTAGGTGTTTTACAGGTGTATATTAGTATAGCTTTCTTTCGTAGCAACTAGGCATTTACTAATCTTTAGACAAATACTAATTTTGTAGATGTTTGGAAGTACTTAAATAGTTTTACAAGAAAATGTATTGGCTAGGCACATACTTTCAAGATACATAATTTAGAGAACGAATGCAATTTCCATAAAACGCAATCGGCAATTGGAATTGTGTATAACGTCGCTCAGTACATCCCGGCGTAATTCAATGAAGTATTTGTTTGACTTACTCGGCCACCTGGTCTCGCAGCGATAACAATGGACAACCCAGCTATTGTATTCGGAGAATATAGTGTTTTCAGTGGTGTCGTGTACGTAGATAAAATAAATAAGTTTATCATATTTCGTAAGAGAAATAGCACGTACATTCCTTTTCTTTTCATTTAAGCAACATTTTCCAATTATTTTCACGTAAGTGTACATAAAATTTCGTTATTTAATTTCGTTTATTTGGATCTAGAATATTCTTACTTTTTCAGACAATGGAAGAGCGTCGAGAATGGCATCGTGAAACAATGGCGAGTTGGATTGAGGGCCATACTGATTGTATGTACATTGCCAGTGATTCCGAAATTTATTGTGAAGTGTGTGAAACGTTATTGAAAAATTGCAATAAATCAACCGTAAAACGTCACGTAGGATCGTTAAAGCACGAAAAAAAATTGAACCCGTTGGAATCTGACAATTTTAACGAAGAACTCTGTGAAACTTTTATGGCAGCTAATATTCCATTATTTAAATTGAACAATCCAATTTAGAAGACATTTCTGAAAAAATATACTGGTCGAAATGTTCCTGATGAATCAACTTTACGCAAATATTATGTTTCTAGGTGCTATACGAGAACAGCAGAACGCATTAGAAGCCATCTTTTAAATCAATACATATGGATAAGCGCCGACGAAACGGTGGATATGTTAGGACGCTGTGTGGTAAATGTTGTAGCTGATGTACCACATCTAACTATTCCCTATAACTCATATATAATAGCAACAAGTGTTATAAATAGAGTTGATGCGGAAACAGTTGCTGAAACCATTAAGGAGAATATGCTAAAAATGCTTCATTCGGACGCCACGTACAAAGAAAAAATACTTTTATTTGTCAGTGATAGTGCTGCGTATATGTTAAATACAGGCAGACTATTGAAGAAAACATATCCTAATATGCTGCATATTACTTGTGTAGCACATGCTCTCCACAGAATCTGTGAATATATCAGAGACACTTTTCCGGAAGTTGATAGACTTGTATCAGCTTTTAAAAACGTTTTCAGAAAAGCACCATTGAGAGTAGCTCTTTTCAGGGAAAAATTTCCATCTCTGTCACTGCCTCCCACTCCAGTAATAACTAGATAGGGAACATTACTAGAAGCTACTAGTTATTATGTTGAGATTTTCGATAGTCTAAAACATTTCGTAACACTGCTAAAGGAGGATGCTAGAAGTATTGGTGAGTGCAAGGAGCTCACACAAATCCCAAATTTAAAAAATCAGTTGTACTTTCTTCACGAACACTTTGGAAAATTGCCAAAACTAATCACTTATTTTGAAAATCGAAATCTCATATTAAATGACGGATTAACCACATTAGATGTGGCTGTTAATAATTTGAAAAGTATTCCAAGTGACTTCGGATGTGGCCTTGGGCAAAAGTTTGAAGCAATTCTTAATAGAAATCCAGATTTAATTACATTGCAGCAATTATGTATGGAGACAATTCCACAAAATCTAACGGCTAAATATGAAGAAATAAAAGAATATTTCCAGTATGCACCTATAACCAGTTGCGAAGTAGAAAGGACGTTTTCTATTTATAAGGATGTATTTAATTCAAAGAGAACAAAATTGACAGAAGAAAACCTTGAGAAACTATTGCTAGTCAATATTAATACTCCTTTACTCAACTTGAACGACAAAATGAACAAATAAAAATGTTCCAATTATAGAAATAAAATTAAAAACTTTAAAAATACAACTTTTCAACAAATACATATGTATTTCGTAATTTTATAGATCACCACCCGTTTGTTTTCCAATTATATAAATAAAATTAATTAATAAATATGTATTTCGTAATTTTAGATAGATAGATCACCACCCGTATGTTTTCCAATTATATAAATAAAATTAAAAACTTTATAAATACAACTTTTCAACAAATAAATATGTATTTCGTAATTTTATAGATCACCACCCGTTCGTTTTCCAATTATATAAATAAAATTAAATATTTTAGAAATACAGCCTTTCGCCAGTACTGCACTGGGCTTTGCGTCATGTGGTAAGCGTGTCCGTTCTCTAGAATAACTTGTTATTCTTTTTTTATATATCTTCCAATGTTTCATATGTATCGTTTGCCGGGTGTCCTTGAAGTAAAAAGACTACGTATAAAAGATGGAAAGATGTAATTATTTAGAATATGAATACAAAATGTAATAGTTTTGTTATTGTCGGACTGGCTTAAGGATTCGTCGAATTGTTGATTATTACGTACGTTCGATACGAATTACATCTACGGCTTCAATTAAAGATAGATTATTACCAAATAGGACGTTAAATGCCGATGGAGCACACATCTTTTAACAGCTGACTTTCAGACCAGGTTATCGAACCCTTACCAGGCAAAACTTATACCAGCATTCTGAATCCATATTAATGTTTTATATTTCTTATTTCTCGTAACAAAAAAAAACATCACGTAATACACAAGAATGTCCACAAATTATTTTTAGTATGATTTTTAAAATGGGTTTGTAAATTAACGCACATCTTAATTTTAAATAATTCACTTGAATGTACAAACAGCTGATTTTCTACATACGAAGTTAAGAGACCTTAGCATACAACAATGTTATAGTTTTTATAACATCGACAGCTGTTACGTATGTAAACATTCGCTGGAGTGGAATACTATTAAAATATATTGAATATTATATTTTTGAAATTATAAACAATTTAGAATGTCTGTCTAGTGGATTTAGTTCTTGTTGACTAACGCTACGTGCCACACGTATTTACCTGGTTGGTATGTCTAGTTTGTGGACTATCGTTAGTATAGAATACTATAGAACCTTTCCGTCTATTTTATTACTTTTGTCTATGATCATGTAGCTATGAGCTAACTGTAGGAAGACAATCCATTCCGTAAATTCATTAGAATTTTCAAAAAATATTTTGTAAGTATTATTTTATTGTAAACAAATAAAAATCAACTTCGGATATAATGAAAATGTTTTATTTCTTAACAATAATATCTATTTTTAGAGATTCATTTATATCAACATTTACATATATATACTTAACCTCACTAGAATTAATTTACACATATCCACAAAAAATACAGCGGAAGAGTTCGTATTTACATACTATAATAGATTTTTCAATAATTATTTATATAAATATGTACATTTTGTTTTAAAACATAAGAGTATTCATCCTAAGCTTCGTCCAAACTCTGCACTGTATTTTTGAATTTAAAAGAGTACGGATTTCTCGCGCAAATATGTATGAGAACGCAGTAATGTAAGTCTTTGGTTTAAGTATATGCAGATCTACCACAATTTTAAATTACATATACAAAAATTGGCACATTATCAAAGAGAGTATAATAATTAATATATAGACAATGTCGACTATACATAATACATATCTATGCAGTAATAAATATCGATTGAGAATTAATAATGTCAAGAAGTTAGTGTCAGACCAAGTCTCGCTAAAACCATATCTTTTCTTAATCTTGCAATTTCCCAGTACACGTCGTGAGCTGCAAAGAAAAAGGAAGAGTATTAGTACCTTTTTTATAAATATAATAACTACTTAAGCCATTAAATACTGGTATTATAGTCTATGTCACACTAACTTGGAAGTATTGCTTTTATGGAGATTGTGGACTATAGTTGCCAATTTCATTTCATATATTTCATTTAAATTGCCGTATTTAAAACATAATTCTTAGAGAATGATAATACATATATAGTTTGCGAACTTTTCAATAGGTGGCAGAATGAATAGTAAACTTTCAATTCACGGCAATTAGAATATTTGTTTTAACGACAGTCAATAATTTTGACCAATTAGGACCATCGTTAACAAATTTTGACGCCATTATCGTGTTATTATTAGAGCTGGGGATGTTTGCGGTGTGCCAGGATAGTATTCAGTAAAACGCACGTATATATTATATGCAACATTTCAAAATTAAAAGTCATTTAAATGTGATAAAAACTTATAGGAATCGATAATACAAGGGTATTATTACATTCATATAATGCAAATATTTATTTCGGAGCGAGCATGCCGAACAAAAATATATTACATGATTATAATTTATAAACATGTAATATATTTTTGTTCGGCATGCTCGCTTCGAAATAAATATTTGCATTATATGAATGTAATAATACCCTTCCTTGTATTATGGATTCCTATATGTTTTTTATCACATTGAAATGACTTTTATTTTTGAAATTTTGCATAGTTATTTGTAAATGTGTAATATTATCAATCTAATGCAGTATTTGTTTATTATGCACGTGTTTGAATAAAGAGTGCTTTGTAAACAGGATTTTGAAGACATTATAAACATGAAATATTTTAGTTCGGCATACTTGCTTCGAAATAAATATTTGCATTATATGTATGTAATAATACCCTTGTATTATCGATTCCTATAAGTTTTTATCACATTTAAATGACTTTTAATTTTGAAATTTTGCATATAATATATTCGTGCGTTTAACTGAATACTATCCTGGAACACCGCAAACATCCCCAGCTCTAGTTATTATTATATTGTTATATCAAGCGAGCCATAAAATTTGTATCCTAGGTAGGCCGTGAACGACTGAGATAGACATGTAAGTCACGTCTGAGCTTAGAGAATTGACGAAGTGTGATTTGTAAATAATGATAAGTTAAATTAACCTATTACTAATAACGAATAACTAGTACGAAATGTAGGTTAGATCACTTAATCAATCTAAGGCATAACTGATTTAATCCATGGCATACTCTAAAAACTTTTTTTAGTGGCTCACTCCTTGTTTTTATTTATTTCATTTTTATAGACTTTATTTTTAGTATTTTTTGTGTGTATTAATTCGAACATTTAACTTTTTTTGTTATAGTAAGTTTACCGTAGAAAGAAAGAAAACTGCCATTTTATAAAAATATTTTATATTTTTGGAACTTCCTTATTAAATTGCATATTCTATAGAAAAATTACATGTTTGTTCTGTTGTACCAGACCAATCCTATTTTATTAAAATTTTAAATTTGAATCAGGATAATATTTTAGAGATGTTAGTAAACAAGTATTAATATAGTATATTAAAAAACAAGTTTCATAAGGCACATTTTGCCGCACGAGATCAGTTTAGAAAACTAGCGGCGAGTTTTCTAAAGAGCGAGTGCGGCAAAAGGCCTTATGAAACGAGTTTTTTATACTATTTTTTCTATTTTGCGTTTTTTTTACATTAATAAATTGCTTAAATTGGAGTTATTTAATTTGAAAGTTCAGAGTTTAATTTTTATATAAAGCATGCAGTTGGTCACATTGATACTTGACATTTACAAATTTAAATCTTGCTATCTGCGAAGTATATTATATTACATATTATTTATTAATTTTCGTTAACATTACTTGATATTTCATTTAAAAATATAAACATGAGTGACATAGAAACATATATATGTTGTTGTCAATTGTATACAACATACGTTGTTTGTGTAAAATAAGGACATATATCATATCTGTGAAATGTACATAAATTCTTAAAATCAAATGACAGCAATGATATGTATTTCTGTATTCGAACAACGCCAACATTGAAAAATGAAAAAAAGCGTATCGAAATGAAGCTCATTTCGATACTGTTTTGGGTTTCATAATGAGTTCATTTCGAACGCAAAATAGAAAAAGATATTATTGTATACGTGATATTCCTTTAGATATAACAAAAGTCTTGAAAAAGGTTTAGTTATTCAGTTTTTATTTATTTTTAGTTACAAGCTTCTTTCATTGACTATGATTCGATACCGCAATTGTGCAATTCATGGCTGTGAAAACAAAGATGCTATAAAACATTGTTTCCCAAACCCATTGAAAAGAGTCGATTTGTTTCATCTCTGGGTAGCAAGTTGCAATAGTGATACTTTAGCATCATTAGACCAGTGGCGGCTGGTACTAAAGGGCACAAGGGCACGTGCCCACCTAACCACCAAGATAAACACAGAAAGAAATTCGCATATAATTCAGTGCATTATTTTTACGTATTTTTGTAACGATGGTATCAACATCCTTCCTCACCACAGACACTAGCGCATATGGCAACGCTCAAAGCTATGTTCCGGGGCACGATTTCAGATGTACCTATTTCGAGTATGAATCGGCCGGCTCCGCTTATCTTCACCATATACGCTTATTCCGTCGGTTTGGGGCACAAAATTGACCGACTCCAGTTAACGTCTTGCATTCATTGCGACTGCATTGTTTTCGGCGCGCGTGTGATTTCAAAGGCTTGACGTGACGTTTATTATTAATGATGGAAGTAAATTGTGTGCAAAATCTTTTAAAAAACGACTTCTGGAGATAACAGAGTTATTATTGCAAAGGAAGTATGTGACACTGGTTTAAGCCAAATTAGCGACCGATTTGATTTTAGGGATCACTTAAGTGCAGTAAAATTATTTGATTCTCAAAATTTTAAAACTTATAGTCATTCATTTCCACACAAAATTTTGATGAAACTGTGAAATCTTATCCTATGTTGAACAGCGTAACATTGAAAAGTGAACTTTTAGTAATTTATGAGCGCGATGACATGTGTGACGTAGGTGGTGTTTTGCCACTTTTAGTGTTCATAACAGACAACAACCTAAAAAAGGTTTTGACGGAAACATACAAACTGTTGGATATTATTTGTACAACGCCCATATCGACAGCAGAATGTGAACGATGTTTTTCCACCCTCAAACGCATTAAAACTTTTCTGAGAAGCACAATGTCAGAACATCGACTAAACGCATTGGCGGTCCTATCAATAGAAAAGAAGTTCATCCAGTCTATCCGGATTTTGACAACAGTCATAGACGTCTTTTTCAGCATGAAAAATAGGAGAATGGATTTTATGTACAAAAAATAGGTAAGTTCTTTTTTGTGCCCACCCTCTTTCATACCTCACGAGCCGCCACTGCAGTGTTGTAATTTTAACAAGCTAGAAATCTCTGCTTTCGAATTGCTAATCTAATCAGCCATTTCTGATCGCACTGTAATAGCATATAAATTTGTAATAATTTGCACTTTCAAAGGACAGCAATATGAATAAAATAAATAAATTGATGAAATAGAATAGCATATAAACATAATTTTAATTTTTATAGTTTGACATACCTGAGCTTTTAACTAATCCACGTTGGATATACTTGAGATAGTTTAGAAAATCACAGACAGCTATAATCTGAAAATAAGATAAAATATTAGTGACGTATTTATTTCCAACTCAACCTGTATAAACTAAAGAAATATACTTCGAGGAGACGGCCTTGCATTTAACAAGACGTTTTTGTTATAAATGTTAGCAATTCTGGGAAAACAATGCATTACAAGACAATAGGTACACATTACCAAGAACATTGTTATTTCTGCGTTCACGGCAGCTATGTAAACTTAATTCTTTGGTTTTTTAATCACTCTTGCAACGCTGAGTACTTACAGACGGTTACTTATGACAACAGACCGCTATTATGTATTATATAACGTTTTCTTTACGTTGTACTAAAGATAATAAATTTGTACATTCTCTCGTTACATAAAATTAAGTGTTATTAACTGAAACTAAATAATTATTGGTAATTTACGAATGCGTGTTAATAGTTTCATCAATAATACTGTTAGGCAAGTTTCTTGATGTACACGAAGTGATAATGTTCTAATTACAATTGAACATTATTCACATCTCAAGCATTAATTTAATTGTCTGGTAGAATATATCTCACGAAAAAAACACATGATATAGGAAATTATAATACAATAAATAATTGTCTATTTAAAATCACGGTACAATTTTAAATTGGCACAAACTACGTTGAGCAATAAATTTAGGTTTTTCCTTTTTTTTTTATTTATTATTTACGCGCCATTAATTTTTTCTCATATTATAATAACTTAATAACATTAGCAAAAACAAATTATTTGTAACAGGTATCAGGACCAATTATCTACTTTAGAAATGAACTGAGAATATAACAATATTACAATATGATTTGAATACCTTTTTCGCTATACTATCGCCTTGTATTAATTAAGCTTTCCAAGTTGCCAATATAATGTGTTGATTACTCTAGCAATCAACCAGAATTTCTGCGTTTCATTAGCACTAATAACTAGAGAACGGACATTCTTACCACATGACTCAGCGTAATTCAATGAAGTATTTGTTAGACTTACCCGGCCATCTGGTCCGCAGCGTTAACAATGCACAAGCCCGCTATTGTATTCGGAGAATATATTCCATTAGACGCAATCGGCAATTGGAAATGTTTATAAACTTCTTGAAAATGTTTATAAACTTCGCTCAGAACATCCCGGCGTAATACAATGAAGATTTTGTGTTTGACTTACTCGGACACCTGCTCTCGCCGCGATAACAATAACAATATAGTCATGTGGTAAGAATGTCCGTTCTCTACTAGTAACAGATAACGAAATTACTTACAATAATAATAGATATTCATATGTCTAACAGGAAATTACTCCATTACAAGAACAAAATAAGATAAAATTAAAAATTGATAATAGAAAGAATATATGATATCTAGTTCATTTCATTAACACCAGCAACAAAATGTCACTGTAAATCAAATATGCGTTTATCGAATATTAAGGCTATGATTAACACATGCTTTTACTACGAAACTCTGTATATTATCAACTCTCCAACAGTCAACTTGCTGTTGAGTCTTAATAGGCATAAGCACATCTTCAGTCTTGGTCTTTTGATAATTGACGATGACAAATTCGAAACGATGTCAAGAGATTGGGTAATTTTTTCATGTGAAGAGTACATTCATAAGAAAACGTCCGCAATGGCGTTAACTAACCAAATTGATCTTTTCAGGTATTCTGAACTCCAGAATCTGGAGGCATTCTTTCTAATTTAAACGATGTTTACAAAACATCTTCAGCTCAGATAATATTTGATTCTGAGTTGATTCAATATATTTGGTACGTGTATTACCGATGGTATTTTTCATCTATTTCCTCAATTTCTGAAATTCTTCCTTAAAAATAAATCCTGCAGACTTCCACTTTCTGTGGTAATACATTTCCAATTTTAAATCAACGTTTAATATTTTTTTTTGTAAGCCAAAGTGGGAAATGCCATGATAAAACCATTATCTCCTCATCACCATCGTAGTCAATTCCAAGTGAGAATACGAGAACTGTATTTTAAGGTTTGCATTTTACATCATTAATCGCGAAAATAATCTGAATCGCTCTATTTTAACGAAATTAGTGTCGCCATCTGTTGGTGGGAGATTGATTTATGAAGTGTTAACCTTCCTAAATATCTGTAAAAATTTCGTGACATTTCGTTCACTAAAAGGCAAGCAACGACCCCTTTAAGTAACAGTAGTTTATATACCTCCGTCAAAAAATGAATAAAGAACAAAGAATTACATTAAGTTCTGTATTGAAAACGGAAATCGTTACGAATGCTTAAAATCGTTTATTTATCACAATCGCAAATTATTTAGTGATATCGACGATACGACGATTAAGAGAAGAGCGATCACAAACGTCCGGGTCGATTAATTGAAATGATAACCGATGAAAAATTGCAAAACATCTCGTGAAAAATTTCGAAAAAAATGTTTTAGGTGAAAGTTTAACAAATTTGCGAAGGATTTAAATTTAAAAGGAACTAAAATAGACGAATTATTGTTAAAAAGAAAGGCAAAAATACGTAGAAAAAAGGCCATACGAGGGATGTCTTTTTAGTGTTGCAAATAACCTCATAGAGGGCGCCAGTAGTAAAACTTCAGGTGTCAAAATGAATCTCAATCTTCCATTAACCTAAAGCTTCATCAAGATACGGCAAGTGATTTAGTCATAGTGAATTTTTAAAGTTTATAAGTTAGCCGAAAAATGAATTTGAGTCGAGAGCAATAATTTTTTACAACTTTCGGAGAAGATTAACTCAACAACAATGTCATGTTGAGTTAGTTTTTATTTGTGAAAATTAACCACCACACCAATTGAAAATTTCACGTTGAAACTGTGAATTTCAACGTGCACGCACTAATATCAACGATAACCCCAGCACAAGTCCGCCAAGAACAGCAGCCATCTAGAAAAATATCGATGCTGTGCGACGCTTGATTTAGATAGATAAACATGTAACATATCGTGAAATTGAGACACCCATGGACATTTCAAAGATCTCAATCGAAAAAATCTTACATGATAAACTGGATATGAGAAAGTTAAGTTTCCCGTTGGGTTCCGCATCTGTTAACCGAATAGTTGGCTTGCGCTAATTGGTGCCGAAAACATTGAGCCGTTTCAATAACGGAAACTTAAAAAATGTCTAAAGCATCGTGAGTGGCGATGAATCATGGATTTATTCCTGCGAGCCAAAAATAAATGTCAGTACGCTGTTTGGATGTTTCAAGATGAAGAAAATCGGGCAAAAGGTATCGCGAAGTTTGTCGAAAAATATGGCCGCAACGTTCCTCTCAAAATCACGTAGCTACAATTTTTGCAAAGTCGAAGAACGGTTAATGCAGATTCGTACACAACCGTTTCTTTCCCAGAAATAATACCCATACTCCGAGAAACCAACCCACAACGGCGAATCATCTTTCATCATGACAATGCCAGTTTACACACAGCTCGCAAGACAATTGAGTTTTTGGAGCAGCAAAATATCGAATTATTAGATCATCTATCGTATAGTCCCGCCCTAAGTCCTAACAATTTTTTACGTTCCAAAAGATCAAGAGTGGAATGCATGGTCGACGATTTCAGTCGCCGTAAGAAGCAGTAGATGCCCTCGAAACAGTAATTTTGATTGTTGCTAATCAAAAAGGCTGTATTTTTCTATTTGTGAATATCTTTATTGAGTCTAAAGAAGAAATATTATGAATCCATTACATATTTTCGAATCGGACACCTTTGACGCGAACTATGGCATCGAGACGGCCAACAAACGCATCGCACGCTGATCGAATGTGGGATTGTGGAAAGAACGTGTTAACACTTTGGAATTTTTTAGTGACCCCCTTGGTCTTCAAAATATCCAAGATAGAGAAGTCTAACGGGTTCGTATTTGGAGAATTCCAGCCATTGCATCCGTAGCTTTTCAACCAATCTTGGTTGCTACTTTAAGAGACAATGTTGGGTCCTCTTGAAACGTCCACAATCTTCGGCCGAAATATTTGTATTGTACAAAGCTTCAATACACTTTCAAACAGTTTCACGAAAAAAAGGTCGCGTTTAACTTAACGCCACGGTCTAAAAATACTGGCGGAGACCCGCAACCCGAACTATCATAAACAGCGACGCCTGCTTTCTAATAGTTCAAAAGGCTAAATTTTGCGCAGGGCCTCTCGTGCAAGTAAACCCGATCATTATTCTTGTTGCTATGATGCTTGATTGGAAATTGTACTTCATAAGAGAAGACGATGTTTGGCAAATGCCCACCCACTCCTTTGCTCTTTCCATGAGTGTTTAGAATTTCAAGGACTCTAGTAGGAGCTTGTTATTCAATATGTGTTGAATTTGTTCTGTCGACATGTTTAGATCATCAAAAATTTCTCTTCCGCAACGAAGGCTTTAGACAAATTCGCTTGAGCGCACTCCAAACTATTTCTTGCGATGTTGCGATCTTATTCGGACCGTCACCATAGCGTTTTATAATGCTGACAGTATCGTAGTAACATGTCACAGTCCGATACACAAACATTTTATTATCTTTTAGATGTTCGAGCTTTTTAACAGCCATGCACAGAGCAAGCACATTATTACGTTTGAATACCATATAAACCTTTTCTTCAAAACCTAGACGCAAATGATTTTGATAGCTTATAAAAAACGATAAACTAAACTGTCATTAGACCTTTGATACAATGATCCTCAGACAGATATACCAGAGTGAAATTTGTAACACTTCGTATCAACCAGTCTGTATACATTTAAACATAAATTTAAATGTCAAAATTTTAATATAAAATGCAACAGAATTGCGACAAAATATGTTAATCGTATTCGTGGTGATTTCACATTAAAAAGTATGATTAAAATGTACTTTGTAACGTACTTAATGTTTCATTGTTTTTATTAATGGATGGATCAATAAAGAATTAAAAGTATTTCAATACCTACTTGTTGGAGATACATAAAATTAAATTTATCTAGATGTACTTAATAGTTCTTATTATTGGAATATACATCGACCTTTCTATAAACTGATATCAGTACAAAAAAATTAAAAGCAATTGAAATAAAGTAGAATGTAATATTCTCATAGTTGTGTATTGTTTAAATTTATTTGTTATCTTCTCAAGTATGTTAATTATATTTAATCGCTATTAATATATTAAACGGAAAGAGTTTAAAATCGTTTGAATTTTATTGTAATGCTGAAGTGGCCTCGTACATACACAGATGGCGCAAAATGACCTTCATTGTTTGAATTCTTTATAACTTCTTTATTTCAATTTTTTGTTTCAGAATGTTGTAAACAAGACTTCTAGAATTTAATATGGAAAGATACACAACAGAATAACGAACAAAAGTCATAGAATTTTATTTTGAAAATCAATGGGTCAATTGCTTTGACGCAGCGTGAATATCGTCGATATTTCAATGTACCGACGGCACTCACAGTGCCAACAATACATTGGTTGGGTGCAAATTTTCAGCCAAGGCAGGTCAGTAAGGAATTTATCCAGTACAGGAAGACCTAGTGCGGCGCACACAAATGAAAATATATAAAGCGAGGTTTCCACTAGTGTTCCTCTAGTTCCCACATGGCATTAAAAAATACGTGTATGTTTAAACATACCGTGCCTTCATAATAGGTTGTAACCCACGTGACGTGTTGCAATATTGGTTGCATACATTAGGATTGGCAATCCTGCATAATAAGTTCCTAAACTCAAATGTTTTGTACGTTTTGTGTATTGTGTCAATTAGATTTTCTTTGCATTAATTTTATATTTATTTCGCGTTAAAAAAGTCAGTTCTTTGAAGAGCTATTGAAGATATTCTAACTTTTGTGAAGGTTAGTTATCTATTAATAACATTGAATGTATGTATAAATAAAATAATTTCATTTTAGGTTATAACCTCCAAAATGGCATTTACCGTCGAACAAGATGCATTCATTTTAGTGGCCCATTATAGAAGTGCTACACAAGATGCCGAAGGCAATTGGAGTTATTCACTTCCAAGTTGTATAGATCAATTTATACAACGCTTCCTAGATTTTGACTTTGATTATGATTCATTTCGACATCGTAGACATATTATAACACATCGTTTTGAGGATAAACATTGTATTTGTAAAGGGAAATCGACTGGGAGGCCCACCAAATTAACTGAAGCTGTTGTAGATGATATTCGGCAGCGAGTAGAACATAGCCCTCATAAATCAGTTAAAAAACTATCTCAGCAAACAGGTATTTCATATTTATTTTTAATTATACAAAGTTAACATTCAAAAAAATGTTCTTGTAGGTCTCTCAGTTGGAACATGTCTCAAAGCATTAACAAAAAAGATACATATGCATCCTTATAAAGTTACTGTTGTTCATCAGTTACATCCAGTCGATTACGATAGGCGAATTAGATTTTGTGAATGGTTTAATAATCGAATGAACGATGATCTCCTAGATTTAACTTTTTTTAGTGACGAAGCATGGGTACATCTTACAGGATACGTAATGAATCATTTCCAACATTTATTATAAATATGTTATTGTGAAAAAGCTTTCAGTACGTTAGCTCCTCATAAAATGTGTTTGTACAGAGGCAAAATTGACAATTTTTTCATTATTAACTGTAAATAAAATTTATGCTATTAAAATGATAATAAACACTAGTGTTTTAATTGAATAAACATACAACTAAAATTTATTTTTATTATTCCAAGAAATTACTTACGTTTCAATTAAAATAAAATTAAAAAACATCTGTCAAACTATTTTGAACTAGGAATATTTGTATAGGAGTAGTACCAATCTGTAATGTTGGTTGCATATGTATCATGTTACAACAAATAATGAAGGCTCTGTACGTGCAACTATTAGTTCGATAAGTAATTTTTATAGTAAATTTTGTTTTCACCAACTTACTCTAAACGTTTGTATTTATGTTGCAGTGGTAACTCTTGGGTAAAGTCGTTAAATCTGGGGTATTTTAAAAGCGGTTTAGCGACAACAAATAATTTTTGGGACTTACATTTACGTAATTATATTTATGGACACTTTTAAAAGACAAATAATCGTTTTTATTTACGTATATTCGAATTCTTAAATTCTTAAAAGGCCGAAGATGAACGTTCTGACAGATGTAGGTTTTCAGTTAAAGATTTGTTTAAACTTGTGCAGAATATATAATATATTTCATTTTGTTTTTAAAAATACGTACCTATTTTCATTTTATATTTTTAAGAAAAAATATTTTTAGAGGAAAAACATTATTTTATTTTATATACATTATTTTATGTTCTACTCTTAAAAAAAAATATAGGTATATATGTATTCAACTTTAGAAATTAATTTTTACTTTTTTTTACTGCATTAAATTAAATCTGGGGGATTTTTATTCTTATTTAGCGACTTTTAGACTTGAACTAGTTACTTTTCACGAACGAGAGTTGGCAACACTGTTATGTTGGCATTATCTGTTTTCATGTCAAAATAGTTTGTAGCTGTCATTTTATCCGATAATTCGATCTATGTGCCATAATTCGATCAAACCGTTTTATCTACTACTCAGAGTTTTTTTTCTTTGTATTTTACAATGGATCAAGAAGAAATCCTAATTATGATAATAATAATAAGTACAGGTTTGTCCGCCATTTATCCGCCACAAATACACTTGCACACGTGTTTGTAGCCTACATAAAATCATATGTTTGTAACGAAAAGTACCTAGAAATACATGCATTTAACTACACAAAATTAGAACCGAATCTGATTACGTGCATCACGAAATTGTGCATGTTTTGATGCATGATTTCTAATAAACTGCACAGTGTAAAAAACTAAAAGAAATGCATGTAGTTTACTGATGCATCAATAATTGCAGCATGGAAATGCACAAGTGGAAACCTCGCTGTGTATTGGAGAGTGTGCAGAATAGTCCAGAAACATCAACAAGGAGACGCTCGGTTCAACTCGGGCTATCGCGGAGGTTCCTTCAGAGAATTTTAACCACATTGTACATGTTCGCATATAAGGTCTAGCTTGTGCAAAAATTGAGGCCGACATCCAACAAGTAAGGAATAGATTATGCCATTTCGTTGCTTGAAAAATCCCGATTTCATTCACAAGTTGATAATGAGCAATGAAACCCATTTCCAATTAAATGGTTTTTTGTTAACAAGCGAAACTGCTGGATATGGGCTACAGCGAATACAAGAGCAATCCATCAGCGACAATTACCACTCAAGTGTACTGTTCGGAGCTACATACCGTTTGAAAGGATCATTGGTACATATTTTTTCGAAAATGGAGTCGACGATGTAGTTACCATCAATGTTGTTCAATATCGGGAAATGCTGGAAAACTTGTTGGGTCAGCTGTGGAAAACCATCCACAACTGTGGTTCCAACAAGATGAAGATACGGCGCACGTTGGGACAAATAACCGAATTACGACGACAAAAATGGAATTTTTTATTTTGTTAAATGTAACCACTATTGCACTTAATATGTTCTATATACCAGTACGCAATCAACCTATAAGTATTTATTTTTTTGACGCATCACATTAGCCTGTACGTGCGTTCAAAGTATTATTATCTGTTACACGCACTTATACCTGTCAGCAGCATCTATAGCGTTTATTGTTGCTACACTCGACAATTTTTGGTAAATTTACAGTTTAAAGTTTTTTAAATATATTTTTAATCATCAGTTATCTAATTTAATTTGCAGTTATTATTAAAATAACAATTATATGTAGTGTAGATATAGTATACTGTTTTTATTATGAAATATATTGAAAAATTTACTTTAGCTAGAGCTATAAAAAAAGTTCCAAACAGTTCCACGACTTTTCCTTATAAGTTAAAAACAACAACTACTAATAAGTGTAAAAAAGTCAAGTGGAGGTCCCCCGTTTCCCCTTTCAATAAATAGAGCATATTTTCCTTAGGTAGTACACCTAATTCTGAAAATCCCACACACAAATGACATTTTTTTTCATTCGCTAAATTTTTCATTCTGTGCAGTCTCCTCACAAAATACTTGTGTGCACCACTGATGTATACTTAAACTGTTACGAAAAAATATAAAAAGGGGAATTCCGTAACTAAATTGTAACTAACAGAACCGCAATAGCTAAATTTTTCATTCAGTGCAGTCTTCTCACAAAATACTTGTGTGCACGAAAATATATTAGAAAGGGGAATTCCGTAACTACATTGGGTGTACTGAGATCTGTGCTTTAAAGAAGATGAAAATGAAGAGAAAGGAGTTATTTAATGTACTGAAAAACCAACAATTTTATAATTTGTCATCATCAAAGTGTAATGAACAGCTATTACAGTATATTTAGGGCAAAATTGGGGTTAGTGAGCTTTCTGAAGATTTAATAAAACAAATAAAACAGGAAGTTAAAGTGTTTGTTTCAAAGATGTTTACGAAGTGGCGTGAGTGTAATTATATGTATGAGCGTTTTAACAAGAAGCACATAAACTGGCTTGACGAAAACCTAAAACTCCCGGAGATACAACCACCACTGCTTCCATTATCGGTAGGAACACATTCAGAACAAAAGATGCGAGGCAGACCCAGAAAATCATTTGAAGAAAGTTCTCATCGCAGTAAGCAAAGACATGTAAGAGCAATTGTATCAGATCTTAATTCAGAAAAATTATGTTTGGCTGCAGAAACAAGCTTGGTGAAATCAGGCAACAGAAGTGCAGCTGATGTTGTGAAGTTAGCCATCAATTCTTCACCCAAAAGTTTAAAAAGAATGGATATTGGATCCGCCATTTTGAATTTTTAAAAACTAACATCAGATTCGTAATCAGCGACCCTAAAAACCTTGAGGTACCTAGTTTTATTAAAATTTATTGAATCCATGTGAAGTAAATAATTTTGTCGCACTAAATTTTCAATTTGTCCCTGTGTGCGGCGGTGTGCTCAAGTGCTTGGACGTGCTGGCGTCCAACCTAAAACAGAAGAAGGTGAAGTTACAGCGCACACTGCTAGGAACATTATGTCTTTGTTATGACACATTTTTGGTGAACGCATTATTTCGTGTAATAGTAACTTCAACTGGCCACCGCGTTCACTGAACTTAACCCCTCCCGACTGTTTTCTTTGGGCGTATTTGAAAGAGAGAGTGTACATTAATAAACCAGCGACCATCATTCGTCTTAAAACCAATATTCGCAATAAAATCCATGCAAAATTTTGCGAAGTCATGGAAAATGTGTTGGAAAGAGCACGAATGTGTTAAGCAGAAAATGGCAGGCATTTGAGAGATGTAATCTTTCACGTCTAGTTCAATAAAATTCCTATTCTGTAGACTATAGTTTTTCCAATATATATTTATTTCACACAAGCCATAAAGGTCATTTTACGCCACCCTATATATGACATGCCGCTCCAGTAATTTATTTCACTCACGATCTAGAAAATGCGCTATTACATACCAAGGTAGGTAATAACACTTTACCGGCTAGCTTATGTCTTTTTCCGGCTAGGTAATGTAATTTCAGAATATAAGTTAATTAAATTATAATAAAACTATTCACAAATCTTTACTAAGTAAATAACAAGACAACGTTTTAATTCAAAATTTATTCGCTTTTGGAATTAATATTAGTTGCTACATTAGAATTTCCATGACTGTTTACTGTCAGCGAAAAACCATGCTTAAAATCGTACGATAATAATTTAGTAATCTGCGTTACCTAGCAACAGTACCTATTAAAAGCATTTACCAAAATACCATGAAATTTAATACTATTATATTTTTGAAATTTAGTGATTTAATAGTTTATATAATAATTAAATTACCGATCGTGAGTAAAATAGTATACAAACCTTGGCGGAAAGATTCATTCCCGTCTCAAGATTAAGTTAACTTACTATCTCTCGACGGTAATTAATTACTTTTCGCCTCGGTATGTAATATACTATTATCGCCAACCGTCCATAGATGCATTCACACACTTTACCTGCCGCTAATATCTATCAGGATACCCATGACTGTATGGCATTAGACAGAAATCGTTTGTCGCTGTCACCGCTCCAACAGTAAAAGTTTTATCGCGAATTATTTACAGAAAATAATGGAAGAAGACATTCAGTGCACGCCGTCTGAAATTCTAAAAAAGTCGTTAGAGACGTGTTTCGAAATTCTACCACGAAAATCAGTCAAAAAATACAATCGCCAGTATGACATATTTATGGAGTGGTGTAACAAATACGAAATTAAAAAGTTCAGTGAAAACATTTTACTGGCGTATTTTTCCGATTTATCGAAAGAGTATTCGTCGTCTTCGGTTGTGGTCCTATTATTCCATGGTGAAAGCAACTTTTTTAGCAAAAAATGACGTATAAAAAACAAAAAGGAAGAAATCATATTCCAAAAAAGTCCAAAACTCTTTCACAAGAAGAAATACTTACATTTTTAATAAATGCACCTGATGAAATCTACTTGATGATGAAGGTAATTCCTGCAAACCTTTCAAAACCAATTTGTTATGAATGTAGTAATTATTTTAGATTTGCGTTGTGTTTGGCGTTACTGGGGCTTTACGCAATGAAGAACTTTTGAATTTATAAGTACGTGATATAGAGCATAAAGAAACAATTTCGGTTGTTCAGATAACTAAAGCAAAGACCAATAGGCGTCGATTGTTTGTGATCACTACAGAGTTTGAAGGAAAAGTAAAATCCGTAGAATTATTTAACAAATATTTAGTTCCGCGTCCTAAGCAGACGCCCCACGATCGACTTTTCTTATCTTACAGAAATGGAAAATGCACAGTCCAGCCAATTGGAATTCATACTTTTGGAAGTGTACCAAGCAAAATTTCCAACTATCTCATTTGCCAGAGCCATCACTTTATACGGGATTGTTTTCGTCGAACGTCCGTCACTCTCTTTGCCAACGCAGGCGGCAGTAAGCAAAATTTAAAACACCACGGAGGATGGAAAAGCGACACGATTACAGAGTCCTGTGTTGAGGAATCTGTGTTCAATAAAATGAAAATTGCAAAGACGATTTTAGGTGAAAGTCAAACTAACGGCATAGTTACCAATGATAATTCTACTAACAGTTTACAAGTTATTAACATAGATAATAATCCTCAAGCATGTTCAATTGAAACTTCTTCCACTGCTGGAATTAATTGATATAATGCGTTAGATTGTTCGTTTACTTTTAATATATCAAGTAACTAGCAATGCCCCGCGGTTTCACCCACGTAGATACCGATCTCGTGGCAGTGGAAAGTCTACTAAGTCGGACTATAGATTTATTTTTGTAAACATAAAAGTTTTATTTCACTTAGTTTTTAATTACTTCCTTTCAGATTATTAGATACACACTTACATTCATAATCAAATCAATATACAGATTTTACTTTACAACGAATATATATCTAACTAATACATTTTTAAATTCGTAACATCATTTACGTAGAATGTCCGACATTAATAAATTTAAAAATACTCTACAGGTATTGAAAAATTCTTGATTTCAAGTCGGTAATGATTGAATTTTTTAAATCGGTCCAGTAATTTTTAGTAATTGTGACGATCTCGCATTTTGTACTGTAAGACGAAAGCAACGTTCAGCGCTAGATTCCGTGCACGCGTTTGCGAGATCCTAACTCAATTTTCAGCAAGACGCTGCGAGCGTTCGGCGCTACATTCGCGAGCCCGTGTCTGCGAAATCCTAGCTCTATTGTCAGCAAGACGGAGCGAACGTTCGGCGCTACATTCGCGAGCCCGCGATTGCGACGCGTACTCTCTCTGAGTCGCAAGGCGAGCAGTATTTTCAGAAGAAGATTCTCCAATACAACGTATTTTTGCTATTCTCGCTTGGGAACTACGTGTAGATAGTTGCCAATTTCTTTTTCGCGGCATAATTATTTCGTGAAAGTTTTATTCAAGTCACAGAAAATAATAAGTAATGGAATAGGTTATGTGTGTATGATGACATGTGAATAAAATGGTACACTGCAAACAAAATGAATATGGCCATCGCTATACTACTACATTATATTATAACATTATTTTCTTTAGATTGACATTTTTAAATTCGTTATATCTTTTGAATGGAATGTCCGATTTTAATAATTTAAAAAGTATTTTACTGGTATTGAAATGTTCTTTAATAAAATATCATTTAATAGGATAAGGAATAATACAGAGGTATGGATAATATGGTCTGATTATTGTCGGCACTTTTATTAACTTTTAAAATGTAAAAAAGTAGTTATAGTGGCATAACTACAGTAGTTGGACATATGGTTTCGCGGACTTTTTTGTAGATATTAATACGTTCTATAATACTGTAGAACATTTTTTTGTTCTATCAACAATAGTTTCCGCAGCGTACGCGATGACAGATTTTTTGTGACTTATTTTTTCACACCTTGAGTTATATTATTGCATTTTTATTGGGGATCCCTTTTTTTTGAAAATGTAATATAGCCTATGTCACTCAGTGAAAATGCAGCTTTCTAATGGTGAAAGAATTTTTGAAATCGGTCCAGTAGTTTTTGTGTGAAAACATTACAAACATACATACAAAAACACAAATGTTTCTTCTTTATAATATTAGTTTAGATAAGCAGATTTGTTTTTTATTCGCTGTTATTTTTCTGTGCTTACTTTGCCATAATAAAATGTGATAAGTTATAATATGTCTATTTTTTTTTAATATAAATTTTTACGG
Source organism: Melolontha melolontha (assembly GCA_935421215.2). Taxonomy (NCBI): domain Eukaryota; kingdom Metazoa; phylum Arthropoda; class Insecta; order Coleoptera; family Scarabaeidae; genus Melolontha; species Melolontha melolontha. The sequence goes on from OW285238.1 coordinate 149,735,602, forward strand.
TTGGCGATAAAATTTTGTATGCACCACGTCAGTAAAGTGACTTTATTTATTCGCCCCGCTCGCTTGGCTCATAATCTCAGACTCGTTCAATAAAGTCAATCACTTTACTGACTTGGTACATAAATAACTATTTATCAAACTTATCGTCGAGTTAATTAATTTATTATTATTATTTATTATCATTTATACAACTAACAAATAACGGGGAGTACTACGTTAGTTTGATTTCATACTAATGTAATAGATATTACATACCCTATTGCGGCAAATTTGAGAGATGTAGTACCAACTATCGGGTTCACCGATATTCATCCTGTAAAAACACTGTCTCGGTACTTCCAGCAGCGCACATTTCCTGTAAGTAACAATCGCGTAACTAATTAGTGAAGAGATTACGCGTTATTTTACGTGTACTTACTTAGGAAACATTGTTTTCGTTTTATCGCTGATCGCTTCTATAAAAATCGTGCCCGCCTCCACTGCTTTTCTCACCTTTTCGGAAAGTTCTATGCAATTAAAGCTGAGACAGAGGTTTATGTCTTCTTCGTAGACTCTTTTAATAAAAGGACTGCTCCTATCGAATGATGGATTCTGTTTCCACACCAGGAATTCTCCGTGTAAATTAGGATCGACCTGTTAGAAATTTAAATCAAATTAATTCGCTTTGTGACAAAATGCATTGTAAATGTAAAGTATAGCAAGCGTCAAATAAGATGGCGAGAGGAGGGGCGCTCAGAAGCCGTTTTTATAAACGTCTACGTTATTTATTTTACTCTAATAAATTATTCATTTATTAAGTGATAGATGTGTAGCTTACGGGCACCTATGCTATCTTGCAAATTGATGTAAAACTAAATACAAATCTCCCCAATACTTCTAATTCTGGGCGAACTTACCTCTCCGCTCGCCAACTTATCTGGCGCTTGCTATACACGTAAATCATATCAAGAAATTACCTAATTGTGTTCTCTCAAACTAACATTTGATGTGTTAAACACGCGTCATTAATGACACAACTGTTTAATTTACAGTGTAGCCAATATAGAAAACTCGAATTGGATCACTTATTACTAGAGTGGACCAATCCGGAGCGATATTGGTAAATATTTCATATAAAAGTCGAAAAACTCCAATAATTTATCAATTAATATATAGATATATACCGTGTGGCCGCCATCGATAGCGCGATGCATGTATTAGTAACTACTGGTCGACTATAATGGGCGTGCCAACTTGAAATGCCACACCGACAGCGGGCGTATTATAAGAATTCATTTTCGTGATATTTATTTCTCATTCTTTCGCAAAATTGCATACGGCGATAATAATCATCGGGAAAAGGAACTTGTGAACTTGTAAATTTGTATGAACCATATTTATTAGTACGTAAAATATTTTGAGCCGTTGTTTTGCTGATACCCAATTCGCGGGCAATTTATCGAGACGACATAGTGGGATTTACTTCGACTAAAGCACATAGTCGAATTTCTATATCACTTATATTCTTATCCGGAACAACTTTACTTTTATTAGTTACTATAGAAAATGTAGTTTCGAACCGATTAACTGTCCTACGAATGGTGCTTGCATTGGGAATTTGACTTTCAGGGTAATTAGCTGCAAATAAAGCTCGAGTTACTTCCGCGGAATTACCACCGTAAAATTGTTTAATCATAAAGAGTTTTTGCTCCGGTGTATAACACTCCATTTTTTAAATGACCGTTACGTACACCAACAACGCGGTTTATTAAATAATGTGAGCGAGTAGTTCCCCTGACGATATAAACATTGCAACTAAAACCATATGCGGGAGCGACAGCTAATGCGCTTGCGCGCCTACACCGTCTAGATGTGAATTTATTGGACAAATACGACTGCATCATAGGGATATGCGATATACTAGGCTCTCTTGTAATCCATTGGAACATTGCGTCTACTTCTTTACCGTTCTAACACACGGACACCTCTGTGTGTTTTGCTTACACTACAGGTTTCGCTATAGTGCAGACGCACGCGGTCACATGGTATATATATATATATCAATTTATATATATATATATATATATATATATATATATATATATATATATATACAAGGTGTGTATAAATTTGCGGACCCACTACACGTGGCGACATTCTTGGTCAAATTTTGAGTTAAAAGTCCTAATCCTAAAACGATGTATCAGGCTTCCTTTGTCTTCAGAATGAATTTGAAAGAAACATACATTTGGCAACATTGAACACGCATGTGCTAGTTATAATCTTCGGAACATTTTTACACATCGTTATGTGAACCTTACATTTTAAATTTAAAAAAGAAACAAACGAAATAAAATTGGTTTCTTAGATTACATATTTATTACGAAAATATTACAAAGTTTTAAAAATTTTTGATAATATTGACTAATTTTTGTACATCTTCTTGATAGAAATTAATGTAATTATTACCTACATAATTGTTCGAATTGAAATCCATCAGAAAACTAAACAAAATTATACAAATAAACACGAAAAATAAGCAAGTCGAATGAAATAGGTAGATTACATAAGTGTCAAAATTTGACAGTAGTAATGTATTTGACTAGAACAACATTAGGCTGCCTACTTATTGTTTTACAACGTTGTCAGATGTTTTTCGTCAAAATAAGTTAATAAACAAATATTAAAAACAAACTTTAAAATCAAAAAGAAAACTTTAACGAAAGGATAATAACAACAATTCTTCTTTCTTCTAAATTGTAGCTCTTTCTGTCAACAAATATCGAGTAATAATGCTTATTTCAAGACTGAAAGTCCGAACTTTAGGAACCTCGTGCAAAGATATGGAGCATGGTACAACATTTTCGTATTAGGATTTTGGACTCCGAATTTAACGAAGAACATCGCTGCGTGTAGTGGGTCCGCCAATTTATACACACCTTGTATATATATATATATATATATATATATATATAAATTGATAAATTATTGGAGTTTTTCGGCTTTTATATGAAATATTTACCAATATCGCTCCGGATTGGTCCACTCTACTTATTACATTCACTCCCGCCAAAAATTTTAAAATCAAAATTTCAAATATTTTTGAGGCATCCAACGTTTAAAAAAGAGAACTTCATGCAATTATTATTTTACTACATAACAATATATATCTATATAATGTTTATTTATTGTGTAAAAAGTAATAGAACGCATAAAAAGAACTTTAGAAATCGCTATTTGAATATGTACCCCTATAAATCACATAGCAGTCTAGATAATCGACCGGGAAATTTTCATTCAGTATTCACAGTATCTAGAGGATTAGGTTAAAAATACATAATATAATGTCGTAGAAAGGTCTTCTTCACATTGTATTCGATTGACTTATCAATATGTTACGCTTTCGAAGAAATAGGATGTTTCCCGATAACAATGTGTTTGCGGTTTCCCCTACAGAATCTAAATTATGTTTTCGGTATTTTTTGGCAAGTTTTTATCAGTAAATATCAGCAAGCAATAAATAACTGCCTATCTACAATTAATTGTTTTTATAAAGGGGATGAATCGTCGATTTTTCCGAAGGTGGACGGAAGATACAACGGCGAATATATGAATATATTGTCGCAAACTCATGTGGATACAATAGCTTCGATAAGCGAAAACTGAAGTTCGAAGTATTGCATATCGCAATGAATCGGGACTATTTACAAAGTTTAACGTTGACAGATTGGAATGGAAGTTCTAGTGTGTTAGCAGGTACAGTTGTAATGGATTATAACGCGACACCAGGCTACGCACAATCTGTGACATTCATAGAGATGTCAACGCCTTTCGAGATTATCATTGAGGTGTCAATGATATAGAAGACAAATTTTTGACAAATCTGCTAATAGCGAAGATTCCTGATATCAAGACAAAGCAAAGTCATAGCTAACAACGACGGAGAGTTAAGGGATTTTTTTTGTAGTTCTACAGAAGATATATATAGCATTGAGATCTTTACATGATGACACACCCTTTCGATTATTCTTACTATATTATAATGGAAAATGTACCGTATAAGTAGTAGACATTAATGTTATTGGCAAGACATCCGGCGAAATCGCGCAGTATTTAAATTTACTGAACTTTAAATGGAATACTGGCCTTAGCTATCAACAGAATACAGTCAGCTTTTTAGTTAATGGTGGAGGTGGAAAAAATGGTGGAAAAACTTAACTGTGACAGAAGCTTATGTCGAAGAAAACATTATCGACAAAATTGAGACTACACATAAAATCATAGGACCTAGCAGGACAGCTGTACAAATTAAATCAGTCACATACGCACCAAAATCAGAATAATACACATTTCCAGAGTATGGATTACTTTTCAAAAACTCTAATAATTATACTTTTATTGTTAACATCGTAAATAATAAATTTCTGATTTAAATAAATTATCATATTGTTTTGGTCCAATTAAATAGTAAGCAGTAATATACGCCGTTCACGAATCGAAGACGTGCACGTCATCAACGATGTCAAAGCAATGTTGCGAAACCATTTGCAAAATCCATTATAGTCCATGTCACCCTAACTTCGAAGTATTGCTTTTTTGGAAGTTGCATTACAGTTGCCCAATTTCTAACATTAGTGATATTTACTAAATAGGTTGGCTATGTATAAGATAGATTTTGCAATTTGACATTTAAAATTGATGTCTACTTTTTAGGTTAGAAAACTTTATTGTAATTCTGTACTTACAAGACGTACAATTTGGCAGAAACTAGAAATATTAATGCAAAAAGAGGTAAATGTACATAAATAAAACAAACAAACTCATTCGGACAATTTTTGTTTAAATTAATAACCTTATTTTACTTTGGAAATAGAAAAAAGGTCAAACAAAACGCAATATACACAACAGATGACAGACCGAAATTTTCAAGCGACTTAAAAAAAGTACAACGCAAAATAAAAATATTCCCTAGATACAAAGCGCGCCAAATAACTTGGCAACATAACTAGTGTTAAAAAAGATAGTCATATACGAATCGCTGGAAGCTAATAAGAGAGGGTTATACTCCATAAGACCCAATAACTTCGAACTTAAGGTGACATGGACTATAGCAAAATCGATTTGTTTACATTTTAGGTTAGGGTAGTAAATGCCTGTGTCAGACTTGCAATATTTAGGTTATAACTTCCAAAAGCCCAAATCTCTGATTCAAAATGTGAATTGAATTATAATAAAAATTGGGACTATAAAGTCATATTTTTTTTTATATAAAGGCAGCAACGGTCCATCATTATCGCGTTCTGCTTCACAGTTTGCAATCGCGGATGCAACAAGTCGCTTACATTGACTGGAAAACGCTTTCAACATTGCAAACCAAGAGTCAACAAACACGCAAAATACAGGGCTACTACAAAAGAAATGGACAACTTCAACGTTCTGTAAAACAAAAACTACTAGTAACTTTAAAAAAGGTATATAACCCCTTACCACAATTTCTAATAGTATCCTAAATACGTATTTCGACAACTAAGTTGTCATCATCAGTAGGTAAAAACCATTTAAAGTGTCGCACATGGGGCACAGTAAAGGTAGCACATCGGATCACGCAACAACTTTACATGGCGTCCACGTATACACTGACTTAAAAATACAAATATATCGACTAAAAATTACGACAACAAAATGCAACCACATGTGTTTATTCTCTTTCTACGCGTCTACGACCTTTTTACTTTTTTCTAAGAATGAAAAGAGACAGGGATCGGCCCCTGTCACCATTCATAGTGTTTTGTTTGTTTTTAACGATATGAATGCTTTCGTATGCGTCAAGATCGCGGGGATTATTGATGATTTTGACAAGTTTTAACCCTTTAATCGACATATTGTAGTGTATTTAAAGAATGGTTGGCCACGTTAGATTTTTCTGGTCTATTGAATTTAATATGTGACATGTGTTATTTAAACCGGATTATTATTGATCGTTTCGTTTGGCCTATATATTTCAAATTACAATCATCGCAATTAATTTCGTATATACCTGATTTCAAATTAAAATTCACTTTATCTTTGGTATTCCCTTGGAGACTTTTGATAGTATTTTCGGTGCGACACTTTGATTAGTGGTTTTACCTACTGATGATGACAACTTAGTTGACGAAATGCGTATTTAGGATCCGATTAGTAATTTTTAAGTTTTTACTTAACCACAGTCTCCACAGAAAGACTTTTCAAAAGCTACTAGTGATAACAACATAAATTTTTCGGTACTATGTTAAGAAACTCTTAAAGTTTCGATTGTTGCTGTTGGTAATGTTTTATGTGTTTGTTTGTTGTTTCAGAAGCTAAAATGGCGGAAAATCCTGTGGAAAAGGCATATTGCGTGTTGAAATTTGCTAAAACACAATCAACAACTGTTGTCTAACGACATTTTACACGTTTCCAAAAAACATCACCGTTTAGACAGTCAATCTACAACTGGTATAGAAAATTCGAGACAACGGGATGTTTGTTGTGCAAAGGAAAGAGTTCGGGAAGAAGAAAACATTGAACGTGTTCGTGCTGCCTACATAGGGAGCCCACAGAAATCGACAGCAAGGGCAAGCAAGCAGTTACAATTTCCAGAGCAAACTGTACGGAAAATCTTGCGGAAGCGACTGCACATGACGCGTTACAGATTGCAGATTTTGCAAGTGTTGATGCAGATATGTTACATAGGGTTTAGAATTAAATCGATTACACTAGTTTACACCGAATATGTACATTTGATGAGAGATAGATTTCCTTATGTATTTTCTTCCGCTGAATTCGAAAATCAAGGTTAAATTTTTTTTTATGGAACAGTTTTTGAGATATTGTAATTTTTTCATTTTTTCGACCTTTTTCAGTTGACAAATCATATCTCGAGCTAGAAATGCCCGATTGGGTCGTTCTTGGTACCCAAATGCAAGGTATTGAGATGACGAACAAATATGTATAATCGGATCTTTGATTGGTAAAGCGGTTCAAAATATATCGATGAAAATAGGGCACATTTTCAAAAAAATCTTATTTTACAGTGATTCTGTGCCGACAGAAAAGTACAAATCGTTAAAAAAAAGTCTGGTTTCTGTTCATGTACGTAAAGATGATACTTTTACGTAAGAACTAAGACCAACCAGAAGAAAATCGACCGAAAAATGACAAAGTTATAAGCAATTGAGTGAATAAATCCAAATCCCATATTTTCCGAATATTTAATTTTTTTCGACAATTTATTGGGTTTAAACGCTTGCAATACATTCTTGACATTTTTGTGTGTTAGAAATAGTTGTGGCTCTTGCTTTGTCTTCGGTTGCTTTTGGGATCCGTTTCTCTAGTGAGAAACCATACATAGTCTCCCAACATTGCTTCATCCCAAAATCCTTGATAGCGCCGCTCAATGGTCTTAATTTGTTGGTGAAATCTCTCGCCGTGTTCGTCACTTACGTCACCAAGATTGTCCGGAAAGAAATTCAAATGCGAATGCAAGAAATGGATTTTTAGAGACATATTTACACCTGTAAGAAATAAATAAAATGGTAAAAACAATACAATAGAAAACAACCAGGAATGAAATTAAATAATGGCATTCCGTACCCATCTTGTTGTAGTTCTTCAGCAAATCGGTAATAATTCCCTCGTAGTTAGAGCTTTTATTGTTCCCAAGAAAATTGGTAATAACCCGCTGAAATGAATTCCAGGCCTCGTTTTCAACGCGTGTTAAATATTTTGGAAAATCTGTGCTTTTTACCAATTTCTTTATGTGTGGACCATCGAAGACGCCTTCCTTGATTTTTGCTAAAGAAAGCTGCGGGAAAAGGGTTTTCAAGTATGAAAATACTTGGCCTTCCTTGTCTAAGGCCTTCACAAAATTTTTAATGAGGCCAAGTTTAATGTGCAACGCTGGAATGATTATATTTTCTTTTTTGACAAGAGGCACGTATTTAATATTGTCTTTGCCCACTGTGACGTTCTCCCTTTCTGGCCAGTCTTTTCTTCTATAATGATGTTCACGAGCACGACTATCCCAGAGGCAAAGAAAGCAGTAATATTTTGTATATCCACCCTGCATTCCACACAACATGCCGACGACTTTGAGATCGGAACATATTTTCCAGTTGTGATGCTCATATTGAATGTATTTTAGCAAACTGGCCATTGTGGCGTATGATTCTGTAGTGTTGATGGCATGAGCGATGGGGATAGAAGGTTTTTCATTTCCAATATGCAGTAGGACTGCTTTCAAACTCTCCTTACTACCGTCAATGAACAAGCGCCACTCATTTGGATCATAAGGCTCTCCGAGTTGCTCAAACAATGCAGGAATATCGTTGCAGTAGCATATGTCGTTTTCCTTCTTAAAATGTTGTGCGTAAGGTTTATCACGGTTTCTGTAAAATGTTCCATTTACTCCCGGAGCCAAACAGTTCCGTTGCTTCAGGCGAGATGCAAGTAACTCCGCTTTTTCCTTTGACAGCTCCAGATCTCTCACAAAATCATTCAGTTCAGGCTGCGTAAAATGTTGCAATTGCGACTCCTGTTGAAATTCATTATCACTGCTTGTGTCTGTCTGTAGTGATGATTCGAAAAATTCAATCGTCGAATCGGGGCACTTAGGATGAGGAAATTCACTTGAATGTGGAACTGGAAGCGAAACAGATGCTACTGTCGCATAAACCTATTTGGCACTCTTTCCAAAACCAGTGGATTTGCTCAGGCAAAAGTAACAATCAACCGAATGGCAGAGCGGCTCTCTCCATATAATCGGTACACCGAATTTCATGTATCGTCTACTTTGGAATAAAAATTCACTTTATTATTAATTCATTTGTATATATAAATTTAATCTTACTGTGATGAACCAGAAGCCCACGCGGCAAGAGTTATATGGCACGATAAACAAACATTATTTGGTGTCCATTGCTCATGAAAAGTTGCAGGTGCTATTCCAAAATATTGCAGATAATTATGTTGTAATGAATCGGTGAATCTACGTCTATTTGGTTGGGGGACAAAATTGCCACACACGTAACAGAAATTATTTGGATTGTTTACGCACTTAAATTCTCGTTTTCCTTTAGGCATTTTGGTGAACACAATGAAATATAATTTCAATCAAATTTGTGAGTTCCTATAATATACAAACAACCGACACTACGTTTTATAGAAGATGTCAAAACAAAATGTCAGGGTTCTAAGCTAAGGTTCCTAAATGTGATGTGTTGTTGTTTTGTTTGGAATAAAATCTAAGAACTCTAGCGTCAACGTGAGAACTAATATACGTTGCCAATATACCAACAGGCTATCGATATAAAATCATGTTCCTATACCAAAGACATATAAATATCAAGATATAGCAAGAGTCAGCTGTTTATTGGTACGAATAATAATTATTATTTATTATTATAATAGTAATAAGAAAGTCAAAATACATAAAAATAACAAATAATAAATTCAATATATTTGCGTGTGAGCAACCAAAATCATAAATTGTCGAAAAAAATAAAATATTCGGAAAATATGGGATTTGGATTTATTCACTCAATTGCTTATAACTTTGTCATTTTTCCGTCGATTTTCTTCTGGTTGGTCTTAGTTCTTACGTAAAAGTATCATCTTTACGTACATGAACAGAAACCAGACGTTCTTTTAACGATTTGTACTTTTCTGTCGGCACAGAATCACTGTAAAATATGATTTTTTTGAAAATGTGCCCTATTTTCATCGATATATTTTGAACCGCTTTACCAATCAAAGATCCGATTATACATATTTGTTCGTAATCTCAATACCTTGCATTTGGGTACCAAGAACGAAATCGGACATTTCTAGCTCGAGATATGATTTGTCAAGTGAAAAAAGGTCGAAAAAATTAAAAAATTACAATATCTCAAAAACTGTTCCATAAAAAAAAGTTTAACCTTGATTTTCGAATTCAGCCGAAGAAAATACATAAGGAAATCTATCTCTCATCAAATGTACATGAAAAAAATTTCATTTTGTAAACTAGTGTTATCGTCTTGATGTGTGTCGTATGACGAGGAGCCCATATTGAACATTTATGATTACACAAAGTAAACTTCAAAACTTCCTTTATAAACCAGTGAAAACTGCGTCAAGTTACCGTAAATAGTTTTTGTTTTGCAGGATGTTGAAGTTATCTATTTCTATTGTAGTAGCCCTGTATAACAGAACTATATGTGTCAACACTGAACTGTCACACCTACATAAATATGCATTCGCAGTGATAATATAATATATATTATTACTTCGTTTATTGTTTTTGTGTTGGTGACTTCGAAAATTATGTTAATGACGTGCACGTCTTCGAATCGTCAACGGCGTATAGTTGCGATTGTAGAAAAAATGTGTGTGTTGCGAGGGTAAGTGTACATTGTCGATTTCGAAACAATGGCGACATCAATTTCTTAATCGAAAATGTATCATTTTGCGCTCTTAATACACAAATAACTATTTCCTAAAGTCTGGAGGCAATTTGCCAAAGAAAAAGTTAAGTTATCTAGTACAGATCACGATATATTTATATAATTTCTGAGAAAATGTGTACAATTTTCAAATCTGCTAAATTCTAACTTGGCGCTTATTGTAGTGAAGCGAGTGTATAAAAATAAACATTGGATTGGCGTGATGGTTTAAAACGAATATTTTATTAATTCTATGTTTACAGACATAAACGTTTTGCCTAAAATAGTAATATTTTTAGCACGGTATCGATTAAACCTAAAACTGGCAATGGAATTATTATCATTTTATTGAATTCGTATAATACGTCGTACCAAACATAGGGGAGCAAATATTTAATTTATTTTTAGATTTCTAAATTTATATATTATACGTATTGCTTCACACCAAAATTTAATCACACGGATGACTTTGTAAAGAATAGATTTTTTTTCAAATAATTAAGTACTGGATTCATCAAATCTCGAATGCTCAAATAAACGAGTGTAACGGAGGAATTTGCCGTCCGTTGTGTACTCATGCATTCAATGGAAATAATTCATTGGTTAAAGTGAATTATGCTGACCTCTAGCCCGTCTTGCTCTAACACGTCCTGTTGGGTTGGAACGATGGGCATGGCTTCCTTGACCGGCGATTCTGGCGGTGAATTCTCACGACCGTACTTCAGGTTGAAATGTGACGGAGATCGACGGTGTTTTTTCGCAAATATCGCCGCACCTGCAACATAACAAGCCTACAGGTAAATAAGGTTGGAACGTTAGAGATGTTGATAGCAATTTCTGAGTAAATGTCGAGACAAACCCAGAACGAGTACATATTGAATACATTTAATTCTATTTAAACATTAATTATGACCGTTGTGTTGTGCGTGCGGTTAAATATAAAAATTGCCCTGATCAATACGATTTTCAGAATTACTGAGAGGGTGAATGTTCTATTTGGTATTTTTAAAGATAAATGGGAATATGTGAATAACTCATGTAATTATTATTTCGAGGAATAAGAGTAACCATGTTATGTGTGGAGAAGGGGTGATTTTTATGTAATCAAACTATGCATCAAAACAGTGACAAATGGCAATGATTTTTTAAATGTCACGTAGTATCAACTTTTATTTTCAAATTAAAAATAATATTAAATAAAAATGAAAGAGCAATATTACTTAATTTCCACTTTATTGAGGTAAAAATCCTATTACAATTGTTTCGTGCCTTCCTCGGATGGAATTGTATTGCAAACTAAACTTAAAGAATGTTGCCAAATATAAACCTTAAAGAAATTATTATAATGAAAAAAAAAATTATATTCAGAAGGATGGTTTAATAATAGGCACTTTATTATATTCAAGATGTAAACTTTATTACACGAAGGGACCAAAGTTTACGGAGTACAAACATAAAAACGGAAAACCAAAGTATATAAAAGAATCAGTTGTAAAATAGGCTTAATCAAATAGAATTGCCGAAATATATGTGATTGTTGAGTAAAAAGTCTGTATTTTTATATTTCAAAATTTCCATAATTTCAAGTAAATTGAATTTTTGCGATTTATTTTCTGGATGGAAAATTTTCAAGTTATAATTAAAATTATGGGCTTCCTCTCTCAGATGTATTGCATAATGTTCCTCTTAGAAAATGATCTACCTGTCTGGCCTATATAAAATTTATTGTTTTTAATCTATTTTTTGTTTATAGCTTTTAATAATTGAACCTAAGGAGTGGGTTGGTTTTGAAAGCTATGTTATAGTTATTTCTCGTTAAGAATTTAGAAATTCTTTGGGTAAAATTACCAGTATAAGTAAGAGTTTTATATTTATTTAATAGCTTTCTTGTAACTTTGTTTATTCAAAATATTGTTAATAATATCTTATCTATATCCATTGTTATAGGCTATTTGTTTAATGTAGTTACGCTCTTTACTATAATTTTCTATCAATAAGGGAGTATTAATAAGTCTATTAATTAAAGAATTGAACGAACCCAGTTTATGTGGATTTATTGTGAATTACTGATCAGTGATCAGTATGTGACGGTTTATGATATATGGAAAAATCATGCGTATTGTTTTTATTTAAAATAGATAAATCTAGGAAATTGTAGTTTTATTTATTTCCTTTTCAACCGTGAACTTAATGTTAGGCTGGAGATTGTTAATATATGAAGGTTTAATTTTCTGTCTGTACCCGTAAAACAGCTAAACACATCGTCTACGTATTTATGCCAATAAATAAAATGTTGCAAAGTGAGTGTTCATGAATTTTCTTTTCTAAATTATAAAAATTTGAGCTAGAACAGGGCTTAGTGGGTTACCCATTATTAAACCATTCTTTGACACATAATTTTGGTCTAAGCATACATGCAATAAATCTAAAATACCTTGTTTAATGATAAAATTTACATTATTGTTTGTTAAAAGTTCTTCTACTTATTTTAAGACATCTTCAGGTGGAATAGAAGGAAACAAATATTTTGTACATTGAAAGAAATCAATTTACTATTATGTGAGAGGTTAAGTTGTTTGATCTTATCTATTAGTTCACATGAATTATGAATGTTATATTTAGGTTTGAAGTTGCAATAAAATTGTAAAAAAATCAATAAGTTTTTTAGACACTTTAATCGATGGGGCCGATGTGATTGAAACAACTGCTCTAATCGGGGAGTTTTCTTTGTGCAGTTTAATTAAAGAATATAACATAGGAGCTTGGGGCTTCATAACAGATAATGCTCGTTTTTCATGGTTAGAAAATAAAGAACTACTTTTAATTGTCTGATTGATAATTTGTTGATATAAGTTTGTTGAATCACTATTTCTTGTCTGAAAATTGTCTGTATTTAAGAATGAAAGGAGGCATAAATTTATAAACTTAAGTCATAAATGTGTTATCTCGCGAACAAATTGAAAAATTTTTGTTTGAAGCTGCAGACGAAACATATTTCTGAAGGTATTTATGTTTTGGCTATTAAAACAAAGAATAATAATTTTCCCTTATTTTATAGGCTGCTTTGATTTTCGGCATTGCTGGAGCATGTCAGCGCAAGGAGTTATGTGACCTCATTGTGAATGATATCCAAGATACTGAAGAAGTTCTCATTGTCACACTTGGAGATACCAAAACGCATTTATATTTAGAATGTTCATCATTATTGGAGAAGGCTTCGTGGTTAACCCTTTAACCATATATCGAAAATATGCATCTTTACGTCCCGTAAAGACATCTCATGATCGATTCTTCTTGTTTTATAATAATGTGAAGTGTACTCGACAGCCTGTGGGAATAAACACCTTCGGTCAACTTCATTCTAAAATTGTTGCGTATCTGAAGGTAGAGAATTCTAAAACTTATACGGGGCACTGCTTTCGAAGAAGCTCCGCAACTTGCTAGCTGCAGGAGGTGGTGATCTAGTTTCACTGAAACGACATGGCGGTTGGCGTTCTTCTACCGTCGCAGAAGGATACGTCGAAGATTGCATAGAAGAACGCATCAAAATTGACAGAAACGTATTTGGGGGTACCATAACTACAACCGAGTTCTATACAAGTGACACTTCATCATCGTCAACCAATGGTGTTCAATATTCACACAAATAAGAAGAAGAGTGAAAATTTTTATTACTGACTTGTATTCTGAATAGTTATACTTATTCGTAGTTAATAAACCATTCTTGTTGCTAATTGTGTCGTTTTTTAATTTTTTTTAAACACGTTGTTCAGGGGAACGTGTTTTAAACTGCTGTTTTCAGTCTAGGATTTAGATATTAAAAAAATGACGTAAAATAGTACCAACAGAAAAATACTCGCGCGTGTTTTAATGATCAGTTATCCACTAATACTGTACACTATTTTTTTTTTATTGGTGCATTTTAAAAACATATTTTATTGGTTTCATACTACAAATAGAAATACGAACTAATAATGTAAAATTGTTGAATGTGATGTGACATCAGTATACCTTTGACTGCCATGGAAATGAGTAAACTAAAAATTAATTTGTAAACGATCTGTCACGTAACAGTTATTGGGTTATTGGTGTGTAACGATGAGTTTTAAGACTGATTATTTACGCAATAAAGCCGAGTGTAGATTAATACTGAAAAAGTCGGAAACCACATATAAAAATGAGAACAACAGAGTTATCAAATGGATAGACGAGCAACAGGCTGCAGTTATAGATATAGACGAACGAATTATACTTGTTTACGTTCAGAAAATGTTGGAGCAGTACAAGGCCTCGACGATGTCGGCTATCCATTGGAAATTGCAAAGTATGTTGCGGATAAACAAAGGGATTGATATAAAATCATTTGTGAAAGTGCATGAATTCATGAAGGCAATTATCAAGAATGACGTAGCAAAGAAGGCTTATGTATTCAAGGAAGACGATTTGCGGAATTTTTTTTAAAGATGCACCGGACATTAGATATTTATTTTTTAAGGTTGTAGCAATTTGCGGTATCTTTGGATCTTGTAGAAGATGCGAATTGTGCGATTTACGCCTATACGATATCAAAGAAGAAGCAAACGTATTACTTATTACTATTCGACAGTGAAGGTTTGACGTTTTACTGTTCCGACAGTAACTGGAATTCATTATGTAAGTTTGATGAAGCAGTATTTATCATTACGCCTTCAAAATGTGAATACGGATCGAGTTTTCTTAGGGTATAACGAGGGAAAGTGTAGTAAACAAGGAGTGGGGATTAATATATTTGGATTATGTCCATTGCAAATTGCAATTGTTCAAATTGGACGATATTGAGAAATGCACGGTGAATAGTGATATGACAATTGATCAAATCCAACGGCAAGTAGATTGGAAATCGCCAGCTGTCGTTTCGTTGAAGAGAGTATCAGCAATAAAAAGAATGTTTCAAACATTATTTGGGAGTGCCATTAGTGGAAGCACGATCCCGGTGACTTCCGAAAATAGTGTTAGAAGTATGCATTGGAATAGCATCTCCTCTGATTTAAAAACTCGCGGAAATAGTCTGCATAGTTTGGATAAATAATTTAAAGATTTCTTTATTTACTTTTTGGAAGGCTGTACTGTGTTAATTATTAATTGTTGTAATATGTTAAAATATGTTGAAAAATTTTTGATTTATTCGATCTATTTTGAAGTGTGTTTAATTTTTTTGGAACACTAATACAATATGAGCAAAAATTATTTAGATAAGGGATGGCCATGGTTGAGAGGATCACTGCCTTTGATAGGTTCAGATTGTTGGGCAATTAAATGTTGATTTGAAGTAGTTATAATTATATTGGTTATATTAGTTAATCAGATTATCAAATAAACTAACATTTAAATCATGTCGAATAAAACTTCAAATCGAAACTGACATTTAATTCATGTCAAATAAAAATTCAAATCAAAACTGACATCCAACCAACATGTAGAACCAACAACAGGCTGAACCTATCAAAGACAGTGATCCTCCCAACCGTGGCCATCCTTTATCTAAA
The DNA here is from genome assembly GCA_935421215.2 of Melolontha melolontha. Lineage (NCBI taxonomy): Eukaryota > Metazoa > Arthropoda > Insecta > Coleoptera > Scarabaeidae > Melolontha > Melolontha melolontha. Next base: position 149,751,548 of record OW285238.1, read on the forward strand.
CAATTTTTGCTCATATGGTACTAATAAACCATACTGTTTGTCCAATATATTTTCTGTTACAATTAATGAACGTAATTTATTATATTCCAAACTTTTGCTTAATGGTACATATTTGGGGTTGCTTTTTATTAATATACTGGAGGATACAAACAACTCCAAGTCTAAAGGTGGTGGAAGTTTTTATTGAGAAGCTACAGTTAGTTGCCTTAAACAGGTTTTTTGAATTTATTGTGATAATTCTCTCAACAACTTCTCGAAAATTTTATACTTTTTACATCTGATGTTTACGAGGGCAGGTTGACTTATTCGCGCGATCACCTAGAGTAGGCTGTGAAATAAAAGAAATACAGTCAGTTTACTGTTAGTGTTTGATAAATTTGTGATAATTGTGATAATTTACCCTGCTACTAATTAAGTGTAAATGGATAATTTTGAACATCCCGCAGTTATTAAGTATCTTTTGAAGAAAGGCATGTCCTTTATTGAAATCCATAATGATATGCGAGATACACTGGCTGAGGGTTGTCCTTCTTATACAACCGTCAGAAGATGGGGAAATGAATTTAAGCGTGGCAGAAGCAGCTAAGAAGATGATCCCCTCAGTGGACGCCCGAAACAGCTAAGTCCAGAATTGGTGGATAAAGTCATGATTTGTTGCCAAGTAACCGACGGGTGACTGAAAGGGTTAGAAATAATAGAGGCAGTGGGCATTTAAAAGGAATGAGTGCTTTATATTTTGCACGAAGAACTTGATATAAGAAAGCTTTCGGGAAGGTGGATGCCGGAACGGACAACGGAATAAAGTTGTATTTATCGACGAATAATATAGAAATTTTTAAACGCAACGCAACATATTTTTTGCGCTGATTTGTTATTTGTGACGAAACATGGGTTCATTATTTATACACCCGAATCTAAACAACAGTTGAAGATGTGGACCGAACGGGGAGAACCAACTCCAAAGAAGGGCAAGACAATTTTATCGACGGAAATGGTGATGGTATCGGTATTTTGAAATGCAAAAGGAATATTGTTGATAGACTATCTGCAAAAGGGCTATCTCCGAAAAGCATCCAGAAGTGACTAAGAAGAAAATGCTTTTTCACCTGTGCATTTTAATGCAGTTGATGCAAAAAAAAATTAAGATTCGAATTAGTATCGCACACCCCATATTCGCCAAACTTAGCATTATCTGACTTTCATCTAATACTTAAATTAAAAGATTGGCTCGGAGGCAAAAAATTCTGCACAAATGAAGAGCTAACTTCAACAGTGGATGATTAGAAGGATTAGAAGAAAATCACTTTCGAGGCCGATTAAAGAATCTTAAACACAGATGGACCAAATGTTTCGAATTAAGAGGAGATGATATAGAAAAATAAAGTTTGTTCATTTAAATTATTCCTTTGTTTCTGAACGATCGCGCGAATTAATCAACCCATCCTTGTATATAAATCAAATCAAAAATGTTCCGTTAGTTCTGAGATACTGGTTTATTAATTGGTTATAAATTAAAAGCTCCAACATTGTTCAAGTCATAAACAATAAATAAACTTAAAAAATATAATTGAAAAACAATAAGAAGAATCTAATGCTCACAGATTAATATACACTTGTAACGCCCTTGTACAAGTATATTTAATAATCATTTCTATTAACGTACCTAAAACCATGAAACGCGTATTTATAAATACTTCCATGCACATGCATACATACTTTTATATAGACATACCTTCCTCTTTCCCTCTCGGATCGATTTGTGGATGTAAATGTGGGTTAGGCCTGCTCGGTGTTGAGGTCAATACCAGCGTTTTGAGAGCGGCCACTTCGGCGGTGAGCACATCAACTTTCATCTGGCTTTCTTTTAGCGCTTTCTCGGCAGCCGCCTGTTTCTCATTCGCTTCCCGTACCATATTGTGCGCTTCCTGCGACAACGACGAGATTACACAAAATCAGATTAAGTGAATCTTTTAAACAAGGTAAAAACGTCAAGAACATTAAATCTTTTTAACTTTTTTAAGGAAGGATGAAATTGTATTACAGAATATCAAGTATTTAGTGTATATTTCGTGTAAATTTGGCAAGTTAAAATTTAATTTCGAGTTAATTTATGTGTACGCAGTAGTGCAAGGGAAAGTATTTAGTCATTGTGTAATATATGTAAATAATCTACTTAAAATTTGGATTCCAATTAATTTAAACAAAGAAATCAATTCCTTTCTTTAAGAATAAGGTATAAGAGAGGATATATTTATTTATTTTCAATAGTAATGTAACTAATGTATATAGACAATAATTATTACCTCAGGTAAGGGTTTATTTCATCAAAATTACGTATACAAATTTCCAACCGAATAAAAAAGATTGCTTTCTACATCAGAAAACCTTTGTTCTCAGTTTTAACATTGTACAAACAATACGCTATGCATATTCAACATTCCGTTTAATGTTTTTAAACAATGCACAATTCACTATTTAAACAGTGTCTAGGTTACCTGATTTTCCAAGAACATAAAGATAATATTTGGGAAAATGGTTAGATGTGCAAGATTGTGTGAATAACGTGATTTTATTCTTTTTTTAAAATTTTATCACACATTGAAACATTTTTCTACTATTATATATGTACTGTAATAGTAAATCTATTTTGCCATACCTGTATAATAAATATTAATTATACTTAATATTTATTGTAAGGTTTATTATATACGAATGAGCTCATTGTATATACAGGCTTAGTTAAAAGTATGGAGACGGCGAATTATTGTCGTTAATATTCATTTTAGGGAATTATGTTCAATATAAAAGTTTGTTAAGATATTTTGATCTACATTTGAGAATATTTGAATTTTTTTTCTTCAATTGTTTTTTTAGATACGCCTGTCCGCGCATTTTTTTTTTAATTGGAACTGGTAAATTTTGCTCTACCATTCGATAGAGAACTTTTTCCTCTTTACAATAATATTTTTGTATTTTTAAAATTCATTTTAATAACGTTTTTAAAAGAAAAATTAAACAAATTAATAACAAAGTAAATTAAAGTAAGTGTTCAAATTGTCGTCCATTAGTAATTTGAATGACCCAATCGATTTACAAAACCCCGAACAGAGTTCTGTAAAAAATCTTGGGAATTTCTTGTATCGTTCTGGTAATTTGGATTTGTAAATCTTCGACGTTATCGGGCTTATCTTTGTAAACCTTGTTTTTTACGTATCCCCAAAGAAAAAAATCTAAAAGAACTTAAATCTGGCGAACGGGCTGGCCATTCAATGGTTCTTCGTCTTCCAATCCATCTGTGGGGAAAAACGTTCTCCAGATATTGACGAACATTTACACCATAATGTGGTGAGGCGCCATCATGCTGGAACCAGATACTGTCATTGGGCAGGTGTTCATTGTTTTCATGAGGATAGAGCGTAGCACAAGCAGATATTATTTCATTTTGCAATAACTGCAAATACAGAGCCGAAGTTAAATTGCCATTGATGAAAAAGGGACCGATAATATGACCGCCTAGAATGCCAACCCAAACATTAACCTTTTGGGGGTACTGCGTATGGTGCTCCAAAAACCAAGAGGGATTTTCCGATGACCAGTATCTGCAGTTATGTCTGTTTACTTCACCGGTAAGGCAAAAAGTAGCTTCGTCTGAGAAAAGGATATTGTTGACAAAATTTTCATTATTATTGCAAATATTTAACATTTCTTCAGAAAATTGTAATCTCCTATGAAAATCATCTTCCGTTAACTCGTGTATAAGGTGTACCTTATAAGGTTTATACTTTTCATATATATTCAGATACAGCCAATAAAATATCCAGTTTGTTATCATCGCTTTTTGCTGTTCTAGGTCTACCACTCCTTGGTAAATCTTTAACGTTACCCATTTGTTCAAAGCGTCTTAAAGTTTTACCAACAACTAATTTAGAAATTGGATTTCTGTTTGGATGCGTATCATTAAATAAATTACAAACGTCTTGTAAACTTCTGCGTCTATCTCCATAACCCAACATCATAAGTATTTCAATTCGTTCATGTTCACTTAAACTCGCCATTGTTAATATTAACAGCAACAAATTGCACAAATGAATGAATTATTTCTGTCAAAGATTTGACGTACACAATAACCACTGATAAAATTATGTCGCTCAAGTTTGTTTATCGCTACGCTTCTGTCTATCTGCGATGTACCGAACATCTGTTAAACACATGAACCAGCCTTTTCTTATAAAAAAGTTATTAAAATGAATTTAAAAAAAACAAAAATATTATTGTAAAGAGAAAAAAATTCTCTATCGAATGGTAGAGTAAAATTTACTAGTTCCCATTTAAAAAAACTGCGCGGACAGCCGTAACTAAAAAATAATTGAAGAAAAAAAAAATTCAATTATTCTCAAATGTAGATCAAAATATCCTAACAAACTTTTATAATGAACATAATTCCCTAAAATGAATATTAACGACAATAAATCGCCGCCTCCATACTTTTAACTAAACCTGTATAATGGCTTACTTTGATGTGCATGGCATTTTTCTCCATGTGCCTGATAACGTGGCCTTAAAAACATTTTTTTATGTGTGAGAAACGCTTTGTATGTGTTTATACATCTATACTGTTAGGCGCACTGTTTGCTGAGATCGCCATGGTGGGTTTACAGTAGTGACTTTGCTCGGCAATACCGCAACTAGCAGAAGAAGAAAGGAAACTCAGCGCCAGGCCAGCAGAGTGAGCTGGTCTAAAAAGATGTCGAGATACATAGCGGTGGCGGTGGGCTAGCTCTAAGAATGGCTCTAAACATAGCAGTGAAATAGCTTAAAGAGCTTTTCCCAAAAGATGCGAAGAACCAAATTAATATTCGATTCGCGCTAAACAAATTAAATTTCGTTCAAGGAAAAAGCTTGGTGAGGAACAGGTCTTAGGGGCGGATGTAAACTGGGCACCAAGTATATGGATTTACCTGCCCTGCAAAAAGGATTGCTTAATCCTACAGGTCTAGGTACCAGTACCGTTCGGGTAATGATAGCTTTAAAGCTTAAAGTAAGAAATTAGACGTTAATAAATTAAGGAATTTCCTAATGACCAAATTATTTCAAATTTATTTTTATTTGTACATCTATTGTGGGCGGGCCTCTATTGTATTATGCTATAATATATTCTATATATAAGGAAACATTTAGTTTGTGTATTTAGTTATTTCTATCTTGTTTGCGGCGTTTGCTTAAAGTAAGAAATTAGATCCGCTTCTCAGTCTCAAGTTTTGTTGCACACTGTTAAGAATTATGGAGGTCTCTTTCGTGGACAGTAACAACGGAAAATGTTTGCTAGTGGTTAACAAGTACACCTTTTCAAAACAGAAAGTGTTGAAGAGTGGCGAAGTGTTTTGGCGTTGTCCAAAAAAATCCATAAATTGTCCCGCAAAAGTGTTTACGCTTGGTGCAGAAAATTTAGTGAGCAGAAGCCAGCTAGAACATAATCATGAACAGAATCAGAGTAAATTAAACGGAAAAGTGATTTCAAATGCGTGTAAACGTAAAGCCGTTGATGATATTTCCGAAAAACCAGCGAGAATTATTCGTCGTGAACTAGCTAAGGAACTGCCGGAAACAATTACGATAACAGATTTCACTTATATCCGAAGAAATTTGTACAATGCAAGGAGAAAATTTCTTCCTGGGCCGTTACCACAAAATAAGGCAGAAGTCCATGATATAGTGGAAGCTGCTAATGTTAAAACAAGCAAGGATGAAAGTTTAGTTTTTATAAACTGTCCAGTGAGCAATATCATAGTGTTTTCTTGTGAAACGAATGTTAGAAGTTTATGTGGAATGCGTAAAGTGTACATGGACGGTACATTTTCGTATTGTACAAAATATTTTTTACAATTATTTACAATCCACGGACTTAATAATGGACATTATATTCCATTGATGTTTTGTTTGTTGCCTGATAAACGCAGTGAAACGTATGCAACATTATTTGAAATGCTAACAAAAGAAATCTTTCGACGTCACTCTACAATATTACGACCAGCTGAAGTTTTTGTAGATTTTGAGAAAAGCATTCACTCAGCGGTTCACGCTATATGGCCATCAGCACAAATCTATGGTTGTCGTTTCCATTTGCACCAATCGTGGTTCAGGAAAATCCAAAGTTTGGGTTTAACAGCAGAATTTAGGAACACAGATTCCGAAGTAGGAAAATGGCTGCGATATACATTTGGATTAACGTATTTGAATCCTGACGAAGTAGGTGATTGTTTCGCCTTAGATTTGTTTGCCGAAAAACCTGCTCATGCACAGGTTGACAAATACGCCGATTATTTATTGGAGACATACATAGAAGACGATGCTCCTTTTCCCCCACATATGTGGGCTACTGCAACTCCATCGATCACTAACACCACAAACGCATGCGAAGCGTTTCATTCCAAACTAAATGAGTCATTTTATTCAACACATCCATCTATTTATATTTTTATCGAAAAGCTTAAGGAATTTCAAATAGACACTTATGTTAAAATTCAAAGTGTACACACACCAGCAAGAGTTAAAGACACACGCGCAAAACAAAAATTAAGAACTCTAAATGAACTGTGTGAACAACTAAATAATGGAACAATATCACGATTACACTTTGTGAAGTGTATATCATTTTATTCATAATCATCAGTATGACTTCAAATACACTATTTTTTTATTATAGTTTTTATACAGGGTCCGGCAACGAAGCGGGGACGGAAGATTACACGCGTATTTGAAAGTTAGTCAAATATTTAGTCATCGGATATCCTTCCGTACCATCAAGCGCACGATTTAAAAATATTTTGTTTTATACAGGGTGTTCCAGATGGAAATGCCAGACTAAAGTTGCATTTTTTTAAATGGAACACCCTGTGTATTAATAGATAAAATGATCCGCGCTTGAAAGCTGGTTACATCGATATAATATTATATGGGTCTAAAGTTGATAGTTTCTGTGTAAATAATTATTTTACTTGATAAATTGATACATTTCAGTAGGCTATTCTGCATAAGGAAAATCAAAAGATCCGAAACCAATAGAATAGAATATTTTCTACTAGTATGGACTTTCGTTGCTACGTGAAATAAATTCTGCAACTGCTCGCGTTATACAGGGTGTTCACAATTTCGCAAAATCGAAGAAATCTCGTAATTTTTAAATGGAACACCCTGTATATTTTTAGCTCATTGAAAAGCCCTTTCACTACGCTTTCTATTGATACCTCATTTGATACCTAGGATGGATCATTTACTAATTATTTCTTTTTAGATTTGAATTAATGAAAAATGCTTGTATTTTTAGTAGCTAATTTGCGCTTTTAAACCTTCTGTAAGATCGGATATTCAACAAATTATCCATAAATGGTCTATAACAAGAAGAAACCCCATTAAGTACGAGAAACAGTTGATTTTCACTCAGCGGTGAAAGCAAACATTAAATTAATATAAAGTAATATAGCATTTTCAATAGATTCACTGCTGATCAAGTTATCTGGTGTCAGTTTAATAAAAAATTTGCACTAATTAATTTGTATTTTAAAGAATGTTGTAAAACCAACTATTTTACGAATACCTAATATGATACAATACATACCTAATTAACTTAACATAAATCGAAATCATGTAGGAAAGAATCAAGTACGAGTAGTATTAAAAGTTTACAGTATTTTAAATAAATACTAATTATTAACCACAACATCAAATTTAATTAACAAAAGTAGTAGCACAGTAAATAAAAATAAAGTAAATGTAAATAGTAAATGCAAATAAATCAAAGAAAAGTTTCAAATGTTCTTCCATGTCTCTCAATACATAAATGAAGCCGCCTGGTGAAATTCTGTTCAACATGCTGTAATGTTTTTTGGCGAACATTTCTAAATGGCTCCCTTATGCGTTCCATCATATTTTCCCTTGTTCTAGGAACTTCTACATAAACTAGAGCCTTGACATATCCCCAAAAGTAGAAGTCCAAGAGAGTAAGTAAGATCTGGACTTCGTGGAGGCCAAGCGATTGGACCACCTCGTCCTATCCATTTGTCTTCCTTTCATCGCCCTAGAAACTCCCTAACGTTAAGGCTGTAATGAGCAGGTGCACCATCGTGTTGCAACCAGAAAATTTGTCGGGTGTCAGCATCCACATGCTCAAGTAAATTAGGCAATTCGTTCTGCAAAAATGCCAAATACGTATCCCCTGTAACGGTTCCATCGAAAAAGTACGGTCCAATGATATATGGACCAAGTATACCTCCCCAGACGTTAAGAGACCATCTATTCTGATTGTCTACATGACGTATCCAATGCGGGTTTTCTGTTGCATAATAATACATGTTAAATATTTGCCATTTCTCGCATTTTATTTAACAACCAACCACAAAAGTCTGTTCTTTTAATGAAATCATCACCATGCAATTCTTGATTTAATTTCATATGGTACGGATGATACTTATGACTTCTTGAAATTCTTCGTACGCTCCTATCTGCAATACCTGTTACCTTTGAAATACCGTCTATACTTATATGTGGATTTTCCTGTATTGCTAAAAATACGGCCAATTCGTTTTTTTCATTGATTACCGGCTTATTTATTTCTCTCTTCTTGTAGGTTACACTACCAGTTTCTGTAAATCTCTCTAAAAACCTTTCAAATGCTTCCGGTCTTGGCTTTCTTTCAAGGTTTGGAAATCTCTCTGCATATACTCTACTTGATAGGAGACAATTTCTTGTACACTCCCCAAGAATAAATATCATATTCACCATTTCTTGAATACTAAAATTAGTCATTATAGCAATTTCTTTTAAAGATTGAACGAAATACTGTGTAAGATGGAACGAAATTTTTGACAACTTGGTTATTAAGTATGCGAGCTTAAAACTGACACCAGATAACTTGATCAGCAGTGAATCTATTGAAAATGCTATATTACTTTATATTAATTTAATGTTTGCTTTCACCGCTGAGGGAAAATCAACTGTTTCTCGTACTTAATGGGGTTTCTTCTTGTTATAGACCATTTATGGATAATTTGTTGAATATCCGATCTTACAGAAGGTTTAAAGCGCAAATTAGCTACTAAAAATACAAGCATTTTTCATTAATTCAAATCTAAAAAGAAATAATTAGCAAATGATCCATCCTAAATTCATCAAATGAGGTATCAATAGAAAGCGTAGTAAAAGGGCTTTTCAATGAGCTAAAAATATACAGGGTGTTCCATTTAAAAATTACGAGATTTCTTCGATTTTGCGAAATTATGAACACCCTGTATAACGCGAGCAGTTGCAGAATTTATTTCACGTAGCAACGAAAGTGCATACTAGTAGAAAATATTCTATTCTATTGGTTCTATTCTATTGGTTCTATTCTATTGGTTCTATTCTATTGGATCTTTTGAGTTTCCTTATGCAGAATAGCCTACTGAAATGCATCAATTTATCAAGTAAAATAATTATTTACACAGAAACTATCAACTTTAGACCCATACAACATTATATCGATGTAACCAGCTTTCAAGCGCGGATCATTTTATATATTAATATACAGGGTGTTCCATTACAAAAAATGCAACTTTAGTCTGGCATTTCCATCTGGAACACCCTGTATAAAACAAAATATTTTTAAAACGTGCGCTTGATGGTACGGAAGGATATCCGATGACTAAATATTTGACTAACTTTCAAATACGCGTGTAATCTTCCGTCCCCGCTTCGTTGCCGGACCCTGTATAATTAAGTATTTGATTTTATTATTGTTTTCATATGAGTACATATTTTTTGTTTTCTATCTTTTTGCTGTACTTCAACTTGAAATACACTATTTCTATATTATTGTTTATGTTTGCTTTATACGGTGCCCAGTTTACATAGACCCTCTGCGAGTACATTTTTAGCTAGTGCCCGAATTACCAGCGAGATTAAAATTTCAGGTAGGTTAGTGTCCAATTTACATCCAGCCGGTCTTAGAAAACCGAAGAAAGAAGGTGTCGATTTTTGCTGTTGAAGTAAAGTTGAAGTAAAGTATTAAAAATTTTACATAATGATTTAATGATGATGAATGTTTCCAAACGAAACTTGAACTTTTATTCTCTTTGTAAATGACAGTTACACTCATTTTGTATTATCACTAGAGAACGGACATTCTTACCACATGACTCGGCGTAATTCAATGAAGTATTTGTTAGACCATCTGGCCATCTGGTCGACAGCGATTACAATGAACAACACACCTATTGTATTCGGAGGATATATTCCATTAAACGCAATCGGCAATTGGAAATGTTTATAAACATCGCTGAGTACATTCCGGCGTAATACAATGAAGTATTTTTGTTTGATTTTTTCGGCCACCTGATTTCGCCAGCGTTAACAATGGATAACGGCTATTGTATTGGGAGAACTTAGTCATGTGGTAAGAATGTCCGTTCTCTAATTATCACTGATCGAAAGAGATGAATTTATTAAATAAACATGCACATAACACGTTTGAAAGTTGTAAAGTAACTAACTAAAATACTATTTGAACTCGATATACATATGCACGAAACGAAACAAAATCACTTTGTTTGTTCTCAGTCGCGTCTCGAGTAGCCAGAGAAATACCCACCATCTTGCAGGAAATACCCTTTCCATAGTTGATATCGGTCACATTCGGATACACTAACAAATAGATACACGTTTATTTTTCAAATTCAGATACATTAACAAGTTGGCATACATATTTTTTCAAATTCGGATATTTTTATTCAGTCCCGCAAGTCCCGCGGATCCCGCATATATAGTCCCGTATTACTGATCCCGTGAAAATCGTATGTGATCCCGCATTTGCGGGATCACGCGTTTGCGGGATTGGATTCCCTAACCACTACCGTATACAAAATTTATTTGGAAAACTCATGGCGACGACTTAAAATTTTTTTTAGCGATAAGTAGGTATTAAAGCGAAATAATAAGTAATAAATCTCGTCTGACCTTCTTCACAACAAACAAACAGTGATTGTCAAGGAAACGATTTCATAGGCAATTAGATGGTAATGAAAAAATGCTATGCATTTATAAAGAATCTTTAATTTATAATAATGTTGATTCCAATTTTAGAAGAAAAAGTATATGTACCTCGTAGTAAAAGCACATTGCCGGACTTCAATGCTTATTGGCATCGGCTTGACACCTCGGCCAACAATTTACATTGTCGTTCGGGAATGTATCGCTTTTACTACTAGACACACACTGTACTATTTTTAATTAGTTCACCTTTTATTCTAAAGTGTTTAAATTGGTTACTAAATAATGATTAAGATTTTAATTATATTTCGCCCTAAACCTGAAAACTTCTTTGTGTATATTCTTAATATTTGATGACCCTATAAATGGGATTTAGTTTTCGATTTTAGGGCGAGATTTTTTTAAATTTTTCGATATAGTCACCTGGCAATGCAGTGCATTTAGACTAAAGATTTTCCAATTGTTAATATTCTCCGTAAAATACAACTCTTAACTCTGCAAAATAAGCAACTTTGACTTCGTTATTGGAAGTGAATGCCACTTCTTCAGGTTTCACAAAAGTAGTAACAGTCGCTAGAAATCAAATTCGAGGAATATGACGCATCTGGAAGCAGTTGGATGAGTAGTTCATAGAGTTTTGCAGCAACAACCCGAGACTTGTACAGCACTTTCCTTATGCCTACTGTTGATGCTTAACTTTGATAGCTCCTACAATTGGTCCGGTAGCAAAGGGTATTGAATAGTGCTATTCCAAGTAGGCACTGAGCACTACACCTAGAGAATCTCAGAAAATCATAGCCATGACTTTCTTACAGCTTTTTCATACATAAAACGTAATCTAAAATGATTTAGGAGTGTAAGTGTGGAATTCCTCATGATAGACCCTGAGCAACGTTAAGTTAGATCAACAGCAAAAAGTTCACACATAGATCGATGCGATATTGCGATATACAGAGCAACATTCCTGCTAAATCCACAAATACTATGCGGCGTGCACGATGTTTATATACTCATACATCGCCTGGTGAAGAACTAGTTGTCCTCTGCCTGCAGGAGACCCACGTTTCCAGAGTACATGAATGAAGACAATTAGTTACCTCCAATATATTATTTTCTGTATTTATATCGCATATCATTTGAAATAAATAGATCTTAAATATAGCGGACACCATTAATTTAAGACGCTTTCGTCAGTCGTAGCGGTTTTATGGCTTCTCAAGCGTTTATCATATGTAATAAATGTCGACAACATTTAAATCCAGCAAACCACTTTTTACCACCGACAATGAAGGCAAAGAATCCTCAAAGTGAACCAACTCCCTTTTATGTCAATTCGGCTTAAATCCTTTAAAACAAAGTGCTTTATGACAGCTCTAACTTCGATTTTATCCATTTTTCATAAAATATCAAATTTGATTTGCTCGATCGTTACATCCAAGTAAACCTGGACAAAGGAAACGATATAAAACACGACATTATTGTATCTGACTTGTGTACATGTAATAATTTAGATAAATATATATTAAAATTTCTGTTAAATACTTCTCTATTGTGTTTTCATATATTAATATTCCGATTCGTAATCTAGGACACCGTGGAACCATTTACTTCAGATTACGTCTCCGAATATTAATATATCACGATACAATATAAGAATTCAATTTAAAAGCAGTATGTGACAGAAATTTTATTTGTAAGGAAAAATGCATATTTATTTAAATTGGTACATGTACAACAAGCAACAACATACATAATGTCGTTTTCCCTTTGCTTTTCCTAGGTTTCCACACAAGCAAGTAGATGGACGCGTCTGGAACATTACAGCAGGCCACTTAAGTATCATATTTGATAAAAATTATAATCATTTAATCACACTTGAGCCATCTCTGTGTCAGGCCGAAAACTTTTTATAACTGCCTCGTAGTGAATATGTAGTTTTTAACCTTGATGCATCTGTATTTAAATTTTTGAAATTCCGATATATCTCCGGATGTTCTCCATATCATATTACTCATTGTTATTGGATATTTGAGCCAAAAACAAACTTTTATATTGGTTAGTTGCCAACTTGTCATCGATTTTTCTGCGATTGCAATTGTTTATAATTTAGTAGTTGGCGAATGCAAATTTAATGTAGTTTATGAATCTGACCTTCTCAGAGTTTCATACCATGAATAATTTTCCTTTATTTCCATATTGTAAACGATGCATGAAAAGTATTCGCGAAATTGTAGTGTATTTTTGGAAATTTAAGCTATTTTTTTCTGCTTAAACACAAACTCATTCTCGTTTTAAAGGAAAAATGTGTCGTAAAGAAAGTTGTTTAACGATAGTACAAAGGCAATTTATAGACGCATTATTATTTCGACATATACGTATTGATTCGATTTTACAGACAATCGGTATTAGGCCAATGCCAAGTAGAAAACGACAATATATCCTTTAAGAAAATTAATAATGGTAGCCGTAACTTTGTGGTAATTCATTTTAAAAATAATAAAATAAAATAAAACAATAACTTTGTTATACCACTTTATTCACACTTAATAGTGACCGCGGTTTCGACATACAATGTCATTATCAAACTGCAAAAGTTACAGGCCTACATAGATCTTATAAATGACACAAAAATATATGGGGGTGGTTTATGATGTTATTTAAAATTATTACTATATACTTAACTATTATATACAACATTGGAAAAGAGGTGTATATATAAGATCCAACTGGTCGTTAAGAACAATATCTATGGTGTTGTTTCCGCTTTTAAAAATTTCTAGTTTAATTTACGACCTTTCTCGGCCAAATGCAATATTTTATGATGACCAAATGTATGCCTTTCTGTAATAAGATGGTTTGCGAATGTTGAATCTGTCTTCTTTAGTTTATATGACCTCATGTGTTCTTTTACCCGTATAATAAAACTTCGACCGGTCTGACCTATATATACACTTTTACAATCATTACAATATAATTTGTACACTCCTGATTTATTATTGATATCTGTTTTAGGTTTTGCGTTAAAAATTAAATTACTTGTTTTTACAATATGGTTTGTAAGCTATACTAACATTACTATTATTTTTTGAAATTATATTTCCAATTTGCTCGCTTATTTTACCGAAGTAAGTTAACGAGACAAATTGTTTCAAATTAGCACTATCTTTAGGACCATCTTATTATAGAAAGGCATACATTTGGTCATCATAAAATATTGCATTTGGCCGAGAAAGGTTGTAAATTAAATCTTTTAGAGTCACTAGAAATTTTTAAAAGCGGAAACAACACAATAGATATTGTTCTTAACGACCAGTTGGATCTTATATATACACCTCTTTTCCAATGTTGTATATAATAGTTAAGTATATAGTAGTAATTTTAAATAACATCATAAACCACCCCCATATATTTTTGTGTAATTTATAAGATCTATGTAGGCCTGTAACTTTTGCAGTTTGATAATGATATTGTATGTCGAAACCGAGGTCACTATTACATGTGAATAAAGTGGTATAACAAAGTTATTGTTTTATTTTATTTTATATATCCTTTAATTTTTAATTAATTGAGGAGAACAGACATCGGATTCTAGCCAACTACATATAATAAATGAAACATTGCTTCTCTGCCAAAATATTAAAGGACTTTGGAAAATTTTAGATAAATAAATATTCTAATTCTGTCATATTTCAAGGTAACTTAAATCATAAAGAAACATGTGTGGTACAGTACAGTATTTATAAAAGTTTTATCGAGTTCGACGACAACATACTAATGTATTTTACATATGTTAATTACATTATCCAGCATTACATCACGTTCGTGCGAGACGAATTAGGAAGCTTTCGAAGATGTAGAAGGAAATTGTAAATAAATAGGAGGTCAATAAGAGTTTGCACAGTCTACTATTACAGAATAAATTAAGATTTCTTTTGAGTGTGCTGTCTGTGATTAAACTTAAATGATTGTTGCGTATTTTTCTTTTACTTAATTAACACTTATTAAGTTCCGACATCAAAACTACCTACTAAAAATACACGCAGATACGAGGGGCCATTTCTATATTCTTCAGTAAAGTTCACGATTTGTACATTTTCTTTTGGTAACGTACTATCGCGGCATTTAAAATCCGGACGATCAGATATTTATTTTCACTATAATTAATCATTGTAATTCGGTTTTTGTATAATTGAGTTGTAGTATCGATGACAGCGTACTGACATTTATCTGTAACCTCTCATGTAAAATGATGTTATACATTTTGTTAAAAAATTATGTTACTGAGTGAATAAATGAAAGAGAAGAATTTATTAATCAGAAAACTACAATTATTTGGTTCTAATTTTTATTAATTTTTAATACTTTATTTCAGCACAATTTCTGTCTAACACCTTTTGTAAACGTCTAGGAATAGATGGTGATGACATTATGTATAAATTCTGGTGACAGATCATTCCTTCATATCTTCGATTTTCTCGGCTGTTGTTGCAGATACTTCTTGGTGAAACATTTTAACTTCATACAGTAAATAATAAAAATAAATTAAAACACTTGGCTTGTTTCACTATGAGATTTATTTAAATTCTCTAACAATTGTTTCGGCTGTTATGCCATTCTCAAAGAGATCTATAAATCTAACCTAAAGACTATCGCACTTGTTCTTATATGTTGTCTGTTCTTGTGTGTAGTGGGGGTGGTATTTTATTGTGTATTACGGTGTCTATAAAGGGTATATTGGCATATTCTATCTGTGTGTTGGTGATTAATAGATTTTGTTTTTTCGCTATTTTTATTTCTAATATTTCTAGGAGGTCCAATCTCTTGCTTTTTGTCATATTGTGTATTAAGTCGCAGTTATCTATATCGGGGAAGTGGTTGAGTTCTATACAGTGTTCGGCAAAGCCTGTGTTTTTCTCACTATATAAAATTGACTTTTTGTGTTCTTTAACTCTGTTTTTAATGGCTCGTCCA
Organism: Melolontha melolontha; assembly: GCA_935421215.2. Lineage (NCBI taxonomy): Eukaryota > Metazoa > Arthropoda > Insecta > Coleoptera > Scarabaeidae > Melolontha > Melolontha melolontha. Next base: position 149,767,538 of record OW285238.1, read on the forward strand.
CTTTGGCCGATATAGATAGCTTCACAGTCTTTACATTTTAATTTATAAACACCTGATTGGTCCATTTTATCTCTTTTATCTTTGTTGTTGCTAATCATTGTTCCTAAATTTGTTTTATTTACCCAGCTTATTTTGATATCTAATCCTTTTACTATTCTGTTTATTTTATTAGTGAGTTGTGGTATGTATGTAATTTTGTGCCATCTTTGTATATTTTCTGTTATTTTCGGGTATAGGTATTTGTTCTTATTATTTTGTATTTCTTTACGTTTTAACAGTTTATCTACGATTTTAGGGTCATATCCATTATTTCTTGCGATTAATTTAATTGTGTTTATTTCTGTATTAAAATCTGTCTTGCTTAATGGTGTGTTTGTGGCTCTATGTATATAACTATTGATATGTATATAACTATTGAATGTTGACATTTTTATTTTCATCGATTGTTTCGCGTTTGCATGTAATATGTTGTCTGTAAAAGTGGGTTTTCTGTATATTTCGAATGTAAGCTTATTATTATGTCTGTTTATTGTAATGTCTAGAAAGTTTATTTTCTTGTCTTTTTCTGTTTCTTTTGTAAATTGTATCTTGTGGTTTATAGAATTTATTACTTTTAGGAACTCCGTTAATTGCCTATCCGTACCCTTCCATATGCAAATTACTTCGATTTTGTTAGATAATTCTTGGACATTCGCTGGCCAAAAATTATTCCTGCTCATCGTCTTACCAATGTAACCCCACACGTTCTCGAAGGAGTTTATATCAGGACTTCTAGAACACCACGGCGAACACTATATTATTTTCTGTAAACCACTGAGAAACGACTCTTGCTGTGTGGGACTAGACAATTGTCTTGTTGAAAGATGAAATTTCTTTCAGGATACTTAGGTATATAATTTCTGCCAAAGGTAGAAAAACATTTTCTAATATTCTAAAATAATTATTACTATTAAATCTTTCCCCTATAATCTAACAAACACCTGGCCCATGACTATACTTTTCGTCAAATCGTGAATTAGGTGGTGGTCTATTAGTATAGATTCGGCCATTATGAGACGACTAAACAACTTTTACATCTATGTTCCTGAAAATTAAAATTATGGGGCATAAATTCCAACGCAAAACCAATCCTTACTTCTTTATTCTGCGCATTAAGACATGTTTTTTTCACAGACACCCGATTTCTCAAGTCCGAAATTTGTCTCAGGCGTCTTGGTGCGGGGAAATGTGTTGCGGTTACTGCATTTACTATTGTTTCGAACAGATCGTTTCTTATAAAATTAATAAGATTTTCACCCTGTTCGGGAGTTGACACACGGATACCACCCAAGCCTCGTTTTCTATTAATAACTCCCCGACGCTGCTTCTTAATTTTGATATCTGAAATGATACTTTTCCCCACGCAAAATCTATTCGCTAATCTTCTAACTGACAATCCTTCTAGTAACGTAATTCTTTGAGTTTTAGTTTGATATTCAAATGTGGCATATTAACCTTATATTTTGACAAACCTGAATATGATACTGACGGATCTGTAAACACATGCAAATAGATACCTATCTACTCTTAAAAAGCCATAGTCAAACCAAACAAATTAAGTGTCCGATTTTTAAATGCTGCGATAATACATCCGCTCGGAGTTTTAGTAAATATTTAGTAAATAATTTAGGGATGTTCTGTGGTAAATATTATCAAATGCGAATTTCAAAAATACGAGGTACCGTTTTTAAGTTCGCGGAATTGGGGAAAAGGAGAAAAAATTAAAATAAAAAATTACTTTTCCTTCTAAATACATTCACCTACAAACCTGATACGTTTTTCACATCTTTCATTTAGCTTGTGTCCTTTACTTCTTCATCGCTTGTAAATTTCTTTCCATGCAGTTTTTTTCATTTTTTGGTAGCAGATAAAAATCACTCCGAGGGAAGTCTGGACTATAAGGTGGGTGATTCAAAATATCGAAGTCCACTTTATTGCATGGCAGCCAGCGCTACACGATTCTTGTAGACGGGAGCATTGTCGTGCAAATGAAGGACGCTTTTCGTCTATTTTCCCTTTCTTGTTTCTTTAATGAATTCTTTTAACCGCTCCAGAATTGAAGCGTAGTATTCCCCAGTTATAGAAACGCCTTTATCTTTGTAATCTGTTAAGAGAACTCCTTGCAAGGAAACGTCGCCAAGAGTTTTCCAGCCGACTGTAATACTTCAAACTTCTTAGGTAGTGATGTGCCATTTTTATGTCACTGCATGGAGCCTTGCTTTGACGCAGGGTCATAATGATGAACGATGAACCCAACTTTCATCCCCAGTAACGAGTTGACTCAATACACCATACCCGGCTTTATTACAGAGGTCCAAAAACGGACGGGAACATTGAACGTACTGTAGTTTTGGCGGCAGCGTGGGCATCTTTCGCTGACCTTAGTCATGCCAAGATGGTCATGAAGAATTTCAAAAATGGTTGTATTGGATACTCCAATAATACTTGCGAGTTGTGTCTTCTCTTTAGCTGAGTATCTTCCATTATTAATTTTTCGACTTTTGGAATAAGGTCACCTCAATATGCCGCTCCATAAGTAGGTCATCTTCAAGTGATTCTTCATCTTGCTGGACGGACCACTTATAAATCATAATTTTTCTAGGGCAACAATCTCTGCTTTGTAAGAAACTTTATAGCGGCGCGATGGTCGATTTTAACCATATTTCATACTCGCCCCCTCCCTCCCAATTCCGCGAACTTAAAAGGCTTCCTGGTATAAATGGGAGTTTCTAGATTTTTGTATTTGCCGCACGTTGTAAATACCAGTCTAAAAACATAACCCTCCGAACAAAGTCCCTTAGATTTAATTCATGTACTTTTATTAAATAATAGGGGTGTAGCTATTGTTCTGTTAATGTCCTTAGAATAGTAGTAATACTACAACCCATAATTGTAGCGATAGCCGTGGAACTTTTTGACGGATCTTTTCCAATCGCGTCCAAAACATCCTCGTCAAAATCAGTAGTTACTATAATACGTAAGCGACCTGCATTTAGTCTCCTAACCTACAGAAAGATTAATATTAGTGGAGATGTTGTTTCCAAATAGGAACTTTACTGGAAAAGAACCAGTTTCTCTAAGACGCCGATCAATAGCACTAAATGTCGTGTGATGTGGTAATCTTCTAGTTCAGGGTTGGGGAAATGGCGGCCCGCGGGCCAAATCCAGTCCGTGACATGATTTTAACCGGCCCATGATCGGTAATAGCTATCTATATAAATACGGCCTTCAATAAATATATTTGATAGGTATTCATTATTTATCGAAACGCTGTGCTTCCTGTAAACTGTGACAATCATTGCAGCTGCTTATAAAAGTCAAGAAACATGTAGGAAGTTGGTTACATTAGATTACAAAGTTGTTTACATTAGATTACAAAGAAGTTTCGTTTACTCTCTGGTCTAGTCTAATATGTTCGTAGCGAGAAATTTCGATGTCTGATGGCTAGAGACGTGTGGAATTTAAGTTTGGCTCAGACGTCGCGACGCTACTACTACCACTCCTACCCTACTTGATGTACAATATATCGGTGGTGCGACGTCTGAGTCATACTTATATTCCTTTTATATATATATATATATATATATATATACAGGTGAGTCGTGAGTAATCGACCAAACTCAAGGAGTGTATTCTACTGGTGAAAGTAATGTAAAAAAACTCAAATGTTGTTATCCGATTTTTTTATTTGTTTTCGAGTTATAGCGTAATTAAAAATGTAGATTTAGTATACCATGTTTATGTATGTATTCGTGAAAACAGTGAAATCCCGGTAGCAATTCATTATAGGGATGTCTTCCTAGCTGAAGCGCTACCTGTTCGTGGTTTTCCGAACTAGCGGTAGTGACATTGAAAGCAGTCGAGAAATAGTGTAGAGTGGTTTGTATGCCTAATGCGTCTAATGTGACTACCTCTAGTTCATCGTTGATATAGTGAGGGCGCCGCCATCATAAAAAAATGTTCCCTATACCTTGGAGTACATTATAACATTGTGTTCGCGTATTGTGACATTGACTTGACGTTTGTACGACTATAGTGTAACAAACTAAAATGCCACACACTTATTCTAATTTAGAATATGCTAATATGGTGTTTGTTTATGGATTTTGTGATGGGAATGCTACAGCTGCTGCTAATGAATATCGTCAACGGTTTCCACATCACAGACATCCTAATAAAACTGTATTTATTAGTGTATTCAACACATAGTGCGCGGTCGGAAAGCTTCCCAGTGTAAACATAATATCTGAACGAGGCAGTCGACAACAATTACAAGAAGTAGAAGATATTCTGGATGTAGTAGAAGAAGACGCAACTACCAGCTCACGGAGAATTAGTATTCAATTGGGCATTCCACAAACAAGGGTGATAAAAACACTCCACGAGCAATGGCTTACGTCCGTACCATGTACAAAGAGTACAGCATCTACAACGAGATGATAATCGTAGACGTATGGAATTTTGTCGATGGATAAATGATAATCCTCGTTTTGTATCGCGTATACTGTTTACGGATGAAGCGACATTCACCCGTGACGGTATTAATAATTGTCATAACCAGCATGTATGGTCAGACGAAAATCCACACGCAACAGTCGAAAGCAACTTTCAACATAAACTTTCGGTAAACGTGTGGTGTGGTATGTACGATGGTTTTTTAATTGGTCCTTACATTTTTGAGAATCGCCTCACGGGAGACACCTATTTACATTTTTTAGAAAATGCACTACACGGACTGCTACAGGATGTTCCCATAAACATCAGAATCCAAATCTTCTACCAGCACGATGGAGCGCCTGCACATTACGCTCGTGCAGTCAGCAACATTTGGCTGAAAGGTTTCCAGGGAGTTGGATTGGACGTGGTGGTCACATTGGTTGGCCTCCTAGGTCTCCAGACCTCACGCAACTCGATTATTGTTTATGGGGCTGGTTAAAAAATGAAGTGTATCAAGTAAAAGTGGACACTCGTGATGCACTAATTCAACGGATTATGAATGCTGCTGACAATATCAAACATCAACCTGACGCAATCAGGAACGCAACCAGCGCCCTTGGTAGACGATGTAAAAAATGTTTTGAAATGAATGGCGGTATTTTTGAAAATATATTATAAAGAACGATAATACCAATAAAATACAAAAACTTCAATGTATGAAATTTTGTTTATTTTTAATTACGCTATAACTCGAAAACAAATAAAAATCGGATAGCAACATTTGAGTTTTTTTACATTACTTTCACCTGTAGAATACACTCCTACAGTTTCGTCGATTCCTCACAACTCACCCTGTATATAGTGATGGCTATATAAACGTGCTGCGATTCAGTTAATGTTAATCAGTCAGTGTTTAAAGAGCGGTTGAATTACCAGTGATAGACGATATAAGGGTGGTTTTATTGTGATTGTTTTCTAGCGTTAACGGCAGTCTTTATAACTCGAACAAACGTGGTTCTTACGCATGTCAATTGCGCAATAATTTATTTTAGGAGTGTGTTTATATAAAGGATATAGAAATTTTTATAGTAAAAAACCAACAAAATGTCATCAAATAGAAAGAGAGAGGTGGATGCTGAGTGTAGGTTATTTAAGGACGAATAGACTCAAAAATATTTTTTTATAATGCTTAATGATAAATCTACATGCCTTATCTGCAACGAAACAATTGTCATTACTAAGGAGTTTAATATACAGCGCCATTTCAAGACTAAACATGGTTCTTCGATTTATGCTTCTCTTAGTAGAGAAGAGACCCAATCTAAAATTGAGCTTTTGTCAAAACAGCTCCAACACCAGCAAAATTTATTTAGCGACAAACGTGACTAAGACAAGTTACATGATCGCTCACAAAATTGCGAAATCTAATAAAACATTTAGTGAAGGCGAATTAGTGAAGGATTGTTTGCAAGTATTAGCCGATATTTTGTGTCCAGAAAAAAAATTTAACATTATTCAAGAATTTGCCAGCATGAAGTCTATGAAAGGAACCATCACCGGAAGGGACATTTATGACGAGTTTGAAAAATGTCTAAATTCAGTGCATCTGCCACTACAGAAATTAATAAACATTACTACCGACAGTTCCCCGAATATGACGGGAACGAATCAAAAATGAAAAATGAAAATCAATGAAAAATCCAGACAACAAAGCGATATTCTCGCAGTGAGTGATACATCAAGAAGTATTATGTAAAGCTGCACTTCAAATAAAGCATATCCCTGATATCGTTATCAAAATCGTCAATACAATACGAGCTCGTGGACTAATACACAGACAATTTCAAGAATTCCTCGCGTCTATAGAATCAGATTATCCAGACTTACTGTACCATAATAAGGTCCGGTGGTTAAGTGATTGGCAAGTTTTTGAACGAGTGTGGCAAAAAAACGAAATAATAGAATTTGTGCGACAAAAGTAGAAGTTGGATGACAATAATTATTTGAAAATAATTGAAGATCCTCAATGAATTTCGGATTTCGCATTTTTTACTGATTTGCTTGGATACTTAATGCAGTTAAATAAAAGTATTCAAGGCAAAAATATACTTCTTGATTATACATGGGCTCAAAATAAAGGCGTTCAAATTAAAACTACTTTTGTTTTCGACACAAATATCACAAAGAAATCTCACTCATTTTCCCAAACTACAGACAATTGCCGAATTGACCACTGAAAAAGTTAATTTTTATGTTAGCCAACTAAATCAGTTGGAAAACGAATTCAACAGGAGATTTGAAGATTTTAAAAAGTAAGGAGGTGACTTACAAATACTTTTCTTCACCATTCGCCGTAAATTGAAGTTGACTACCAACTTGAAGTAATTGAACTACAATGCAACGATACGCTAAAGCAGCTGTTTAACAATTTATTAAGGCTTGAGTTCTACAAATGTTTACCGAAGTCTCATTTCGCCAACTGGATAAAAAACGCTCAGAAAATTGTCTCCGATGTTTGGGTCTTCATACATCTGTGAACAGGCGTTTTCAACAATAAATAGCCGTAAAAGCAAATTTGGAAATAAAATGACCGACGAACATCTTGAGTGCGTTTTACGAATTACTTCTAGTAACTTGGAACCAAATTTCAACGAAATGATTAAAGAACAGCCTAAATTTCATTTCTCGCGCGGACCTAGTACGTCCACATAATAAACTAAAAAATAAATTTATTTGGCCCGCCTAAATATTTTTAATTATTTTATATGGCCCTTCTCTAAATCTATTTCCCCATCCCTGTTCTAGTTGGACACAACACTGCATAGCGATGCTGTGCTGTTCTACCACAACCTCCACCATACACCAAGTGCATATCGGCATACTCAGAAAATGTGTAATTTTCCATTTTTATTGATCGCGATAAATAGCTTAATGACAATATAACCAAATTTAACACATTTAGTTCGTTGCTAACTGGACAAATGTATATAGCAACAAAAAAAAAATCCATAGACGTATAAAACATTACCTAATATGTCAGTCGACATGAAATACTTTAAAAACTATTTAACTTTCCAAAAAGGCGTTTTCAAAACAAAAAGATACGAAAAAAAATTTTCCATTTATTAGCCTTCACCACCACAAAAATTTTATCGCTTGAATTTTGACGGACCCGGTATGATATTTATTGATTTAAAACTAAAGACATAGCTTCTCATTTATTTTGAAGGTTATAACATCACCAGTGACGTATGTAACTTGAAACTCCTCTCTCTAATGTATGTAGATGTTAATGTTTATATAAAAAAACAAATAACCAATAACCTAACATGATTCATTACAACTTACAGTTTATTTAAAATGCTCTAAAACTATATTAGTTATGTTTACATAAAAATTATGCAATTTTTTGTGATGAAGTGTATGATTATAGAATTATTAATTGCTATTAATTTTATTATAAAATATTGCACTTAACCTAAACGGGTTATAGGTGGGTGTGTCATACATTAAAGTAAATAATAACCTCTTTAAAATTCACGTTTCTTAAGATTTATTAACTGAAAGCGACTTTTAAATAAAATTCAGTTAAGAAAACTATACAAATCAATTTATATAATATAATAATAAATAATAATATTCGTTTTCTCGTGATTATTACTAATTATTTAGTACTTACACCCTGTACGCCAACTTCAAGTTTATCTATTTCTAATTTAAGTTCCTGCAAACTAAAACTAAGTCCCTTGTTCAAAATAGGTTTCTTTCTGTATCGAACGTCACCCATTTTCCTATCACTAAAAATACGAACTCATTATGTTCGAAGTACCGTCACAACTATGTTAACGCACAGGAAGTAATTTATCGCAAATCAGCCACATTGTCCGTCAATTATTCTTTCGAATTTCATTCGTAATACATTGTCATAGTAGTTCATTGTCTAATATGAACCTGTTGCTTATATTGTTTGAATGAATAATTCTGACAGGAGGCAATTTCACCGTCTGTATTTCGATTAAGTGAATTAGATATGCGGTTGCATTAAATACAGAGTGACTATAAAGGATTAAAGCATATATTTAATTTGGCTACCCTGAGAAATTGACTGACCTACTTATTTCTTTTATATTTATCTTTTTGGGTTAGAATATCTGTATATCTGTATATATGTATATATATGTATATATATATATATATATATATATATATATATATATAATAACTTCGTGACCTTGGTATGATATGGTAAACCTAATCAGTAGGCGATTAAAGGTCTGTATATTACTTCAAAATATATGTATTTAAAAAACTCTACATGTTTCGGCTGTATACGCCTTTTTCAAGAGAATACAAAATATGAATGACAGGATATAAATGTCAAGTAATTAAGTTGCTATGGTTTAAATTATTCAAAGATACATTCTAGTAATAATAATAAATCATGCCTCAGTATTCCAAAAAATAGATAACAAGGTGTGAAAATATGTGTTGTTCGCTGCTAGCAATTTGTGTCTCCTTCTGGGTATGAACTTGTGTGTTGGTTGCTGCTGGCAGCTTGCGTCTCTCTATGGGTGTGTGGTTTTGTGTGAGAGCGTAAGTGTAGGGTTTTGTATGTCGGTGCGTTCGTGCGTGTGTTTAGTGATCGGTCGCATGAATTTAGAGAGGTCGGATAACCAGCCGTTGCGTAGGGCCGCCAACCCTTTCCCGACAACTTCTTTACAATTCCGTGCAGTACTTCGACGGTCTGACCCCCGCCCCAACGAGGCAAGGCGCAGACAGGCGAAGCGCACCCTGTACGGGGTTGCTCATCGCAACTAAGGGAACACTCTTAGTGGCTACCTCGGTCGACGATGGTCACACTTATGCCATCTTAACGTTTTCCGCCGAAGCGGGGGCATAGCACACACGTCGAACGTGTGTGTGCTGTTAACGGCAACCGTTGGGCAGTCAGGTGCCATTCCGCCTTTCCAGCAAGAGTGAGGAACCAGGCTACGCGGCGCTATCTCGTCGCCGCGCAATGCACACACCACTAGGACCGGTCCTGGGCGACAACCTGGCTAGGTTGCCGTTAACAGCACACACACGTTCGACGTGTGTGCTATGCCCCCGCTTCGGCGGAAAACGTTAAGATGGCATAAGTGTGACCATCGTCGACCGAGGTAGCCACTAAGAGTGTTCCCTTAGTTGCGATGAGCAACCCCGTACAGGGTGCGCTTCGCCTGTCTGCGCCTTGCCTCGTTGGGGCGGGGGTCAGACCGTCGAAGTACTGCACGGAATTGTAAAGAAGTTGTCGGGAAAGGGTTGGCGGCCCTACGCAACGGCTGGTTATCCGACCTCTCTAAATTCATGCGACCGATCACTAAACACACGCACGAACGCACCGACATACAAAACCCTACACTTACGCTCTCACACAAAACCACACACCCATAGAGAGACGCAAGCTGCCAGCAGCAACCAACACACAAGTTCATACCCAGAAGGAGACACAAATTGCTAGCAGCGAACAACACATATTTTCACACCTTGTTATCTATTTTTTGGAATACTGAGGCATGATTTATTATTATTACTAGAATGTATCTTTGAATAATTTAAACCATAGCAACTTAATTACTTGACATTTATATCCTGTCATTCATATTTTGTATTCTCTTGAAAAAGGCGTATACAGCCGAAACATGTAGAGTTTTTTAAATACATATATTTTGAAGTAATATACAGACCTTTAATCGCCTACTGATTAGGTTTACTATATATATATATATATATATATATATAAGGTAAACTTAATACGTCGGCGATTAAAGGTCTGGTTCATTACTTCAAAGTATATATATTTAAAACAACCCTACATGTTTCGGCAATATGCCTTTGTCGAAACATGTAGGGTTGTTTTAAATATATATACTTTGAAGTAATGAACCAGACCTTTAATCGCCGACGTATTAAGTTTACCTTATCATACCAAGGTCACGAAGATATTATATTTATATATACAGGGCAATCCAAATTAAGTGTTCACCATTGGTAACTTTCTTATTATTAAAGATACAAGATTGTTTAAATTAGCAAACTAGTAGTACTTTTAACGCTCTTTAAGATGGAAGAATTAAAAAAAACAAATGAGCAGCGCGTTTTCGAATTTTCCCGAAAAATATGTTTTTTTCAAATGGAAACCCCTGTATACTATATCATTTTCTGTTAGAAATTCAATTTTTAAACAAAAAATCTTATAAGAAATTTTTTACTGGGATTAAAAATACTTGAGTTATAGTGAATAAACAAAAACAGCTAAGTCAAGTGCATTTCTATGTTTCTATGATAACGACGTTAATTCTTTCTAGTAAACGTCAAATATTAGTACAATTTTATTAGTCTTTCACTCATAAATTTCATTTTGCTAGTTATTAATTTGACAAAAAAATGATTTTTACCCATGCAGAAAAGTGTGATATGTTAGAATCTTATTTAGTGTGCAGAAAATCTTCTAGGAGGGCAAAAGAACACTACGCTGAATTATATCCACTCCGAACACAACCAAATGAGCAATTTTTTCTGAGACTACCGAAAATTTAGAGGCAATGAGAGTGTTTTTGCCAAAACAAGAACAAGAAGGACTTTTATAATAAGCGAGGCCACGGAAATTCTAGTTCTTGCATATTTTGAGGCCAACCGTGAGAATTCCATACTAGATATTATCAAGGAATCTGATTTGAGTCACGGTACTGTGCATAGGATTCTGAAGAACACAAATTCATTCCTTATAAGTACAAACCAGTTCAAGTTTTCTTGCCAGGGGATCCAGAGAGAAGAATGTTTTTTTGCCACTGGTATCTTAACTTTTGTCGCCTAAATGTAAACAACTTTCGTTATATTTTATGGCCGATGAATCAAATTTCTCAAATTCTGGAATGTCCAATACAAAAATCATCATTACTGGTCAAAGGAAAATCTTCTTTTAGTACATCCAAGACGCCCGCAAGTCCGTTACAGTTTTAATGTTTGGTGCGGTTTAATTGGTTCAAGGATTGTTGGTCCTTTCTTTTATGAGGGTACTCTAACTGGTGAAAGGTACATTGAATTTTTGACTGAAATTTTGAATAATTTCTTAGACGATATTGATCTCATAAGTAGATAAAATCTGCATTTTCAGCAGGATGGCGCACCTGCGCACAACTACAGAGGTACTCATCAAATTTTAAATACTATTTTTAACAATTCATGGATAGGAACAAATGGTCCTATTCAGTGGCCTCCCCGATCGCCAGATTTAACACCGCTTGATTTTTTTTTTTATGGGGTTATTTAAAGACAGAGATTTATAAGCAAAGGTACGAAAAGGTAAACGCCCTAAAAATTGCAGTTAGTGAAAAGATAAACCAAATAGATGGTAGGACCATACTAAAAGCAGTTCGACAAGTTCAGAAACGTGTTCAAAAATGTATTGAACAACAAGGTGGTATTTTTGAACATCTTCTATGAAAAAATCAGTGATTTTTATTTTCTTTTAATGATATGTTTATGTATAAAATAAAGTTTATAAAAATTATTTAGCTGTTTTTGTTTATACATTATAACTCAAGTGTTTTTAATCCCAGTAAAAAATTTCTTATAAGATTTTTGTTTAAAAATTGAATTTCTATCAGAAAATGATATAATATACAGGGGTTTCCATTTCAAAAAAACATATTTTTCGGGAAAACTCGAAAACGCGCTGCTCATTTGTTTTTTTTTAAATTCTTCCATCTTAAAGAGCGTTAAAAGTACTACTAGTTTACTAATTTAAACAATCTTGTATCTTTAATAATAACAAAGTTACCAATGGTGAACACTTAATTTGGATTGCCCTGGTCGATATTGATATTAAACGGTTGATCTGTAATAAAAGAATCTAAGCAACATATGATTATGAAAATAAATAAAAGGTTATGTAAGTTAAAGTGAATAGAATTGAATTTATAATTGGGCGCCTTTTAATATGAAAATATACTTAGATCAACGCTATCTGTGTTCTTAATATTCCAACTAGCAGTCGTGAGCAGGAAATAAGTAATGTTTGACTCTTCAGGATCTTCGTTGATAAAATGTGAATGTTTATTCCTTTGTATGGTGTTTAAATAGATAAATCTAATATAAAATAACTCTTACAACTTACAACTTACAACACTAGCAAATAAAAGAGTGAGTTAGGTAATAAAAATAAATAATTTATTGAAATAAATAGGAATCTGTAACTTGAACAAATAAAAGTGTCTAGCGACAAATAAAAACAACTACAAATAATGCACGTGTGTTTAATACTATAAAGGTTATGTGTAGTTAAGATATATGATCTTATATAAAATTCCAACAGTTTACACAACAAATCAGGCAAGTACTACTATGTCTAAATTAATTATATGAGATAACTATAATGTGAATGTCTAAGATGTGAATAAAAGTAAAATTCAGGATTTTATTATATTAAATAATTTGTTTTAATTAAATAATATTAACTTTTTCGACTTTATTGTAGAATAATGATAGAAGTGAACCTGTAATTCAACGAACTCTGCAGTTATCCAGAATGAAAGCGTTGTGAACGGGAAAATACAAAGTGCGGGTCCTTCAATTTTTGATGACGGCGTTTGCGGCGTAAAACGGCTTCGATTCTGCCTCCTCGTCGGAACTCCAATATAAAAGATGCTCGTCTCGAATCTTACAAGTTTTCAAGCGATTGACTTCAGGTTTGTTTTCATGTGATGAGCCAAATATTAATATCTTGATTCAGCATAAATTTGTAATTATATCACAAGTATTTTAATTTTTATATAAATTTTCTTAGGAGTTGAACAAAATTGCGGCCATTCGTTATTAGATTTTTAGGAAAAGACGCCGATAGCTGTTATTTATTTTCAAAGCCTAGTTAATATCGTCAAATAGCCTCGAAGTTTTACTTTTACTAAATCCATAAACAAGAAAAATATAAACAATCTGATAATTTTGTCATAATAATTAAATTTATAAAATATTTTTCAAGCTGTCAGAACATGCTTTCCAATACAAGGTTATGTTGTATTTGTGTGTAGAAAATAACATTTTCGCGGATTAATTGCATTTTTAAAAAGTGGGCGTGTCTAACTAGCATCGATACAAAATAATGATGTAGATAAATTAGATATCTGTTATTTCGCGCTAAAGATTTGAATTATGAAATTGAAAATTGTAATATAAAAAGAGTGTTTAGAAATAAAAATAAGTTAATTTAAAGTAAACAAAGTTATCGTCATATTAATTTATATACATTTCGATACTAATTTTACAAATTAAATCCGCCAATTTAACCCTTCTTCTGTGAGTTTTATAATTGTTAATACTGTTTTTCCCATTATAGTTGCTGGAATAAGAGTGCAGTTTGCCCCATTACAATATATATATATATATATATATATATATATATAATTATTTCGTGACCTTAAATCGCCTACTGATTGAATTTACTATATATATATATATATATATATATATATATAAAAGGTAATGTTTGTATGAGTGTCCGAAACTACTGAACTAATTTGTGTGCGGTTTTTTGCAATATGAACCGCGTTGTCCAAAGAAGGTTTAAAGCTATTGAAATCCGCGATCTGACCAGTAGAAAGAAAGTTAGAGGCCTAATAATATAATATCAACACTAGCAGTAGTATTATTTAAATGTAGATGGCGCCACGAGACAGTACTTCTCACATTGAAGTTCGCGAAGTAAGAAATGCTTCCCCGCATGCGTTGAAGTAACTCGAGTACTGTTGCTTTGACAGATGGATTTATTTACACTTTTACTTTAAAAGTTGTTCGAAGAAGGTTGAAACCTATTGAAATCCTCGATCTGACCAGCAAAAAGAAAGTGAGGAACCTAATAATATAATATCAACCCTAGCAGTATTATTATTTAAATGAGGTAAGAAATGCTTCCCCGCATGCGTTGAAGTAAGCTCGGGTGCTCTTTTGACAGCTAGATTTATTTACACTCTTACTTTTATAAGTTGTTCGAAGAAGGTTGAAACCTATTGAAATCCTCGATCTGACCAGCAAAAAGAAAGTGAGGAACCTAATAATATAATATCAACCCTAGCAGTATTATTATTTAAATGTAGATGGAGACAGTACTTCCCACATTGAAGTTCACGAGGTAAGAAATGCTTCCCCGCATGCGTTGAAGTAAGCTCGGGGCTCTTTTGACAGCTAGATTTATTTACACTCTTACTTTTATAAGTTGATCGAAGAAGGTTGAAACCTATTGAAATCCTCGATCTGACCAGCAAAAAGAAAGTTAGGAACCTAATAATAAAATATCAATACTAGCAGTACTATTATTTAAATGTAGATGGCATCACGAGACAGTACTTCTCACATTGAAGTTCACGAGGTAGGAAATGCTTCCCCGCATGCGTTGAAGTAAGTTCGAGTACTGTTGTTTTGACAGCTGGATTTATTTACACTTTTACTTTTATAAGTTGTTCGAAGAAGGTTTAAACCTATTGAAATCCTCGATCTGACCAACAAAAAGAAAGTTAGGAGCCTAATAGTATAATATCAACAGTAGCAGTACTATTATTTAAATGCAGATGACGCCACGAGCCAGTACTTCTCACATTGTGGTTCATGAGGTAATATTTTTTTTAAATGGTATTTATTTTCATCCTAGTCGTTGATAGATATGATATTTGATTAATGAAAATGTATTTTTTGAAAACTAAGCCTTTTTAAATTTTACTCTTCAAATCCAACATTTTATATGCGTACGTGAGAAAAATCAATTTGGATACTGCTTACTGGAGGTAAGGCCATAAATTTTATTAGAAAAGTCATCGATCTCATCTATTTTTTTAAGAAATATTACTTTGTGGCGAAAGATAAAACCATAAAAAACATTTAAAATAATCCATTATAAACCACAGGATTTCCTTATCAAAGGAAATCCCTGAGAAATGACATAATTTTCATCTGCTTTCCTTAAAAGATTCTTACCAATCTTTATAAATTGCTCTCATTTAATATTAAAGGAAATTCATTAATTACTTTTAATTTTATGTTTATAAATAAGCAAAGATGATGTCATTTTTTGATTATTACTTCATTATTTTATTTAAAAAAATAGTAGAATTTCTTTTAATTATTTTTAGTCATAGATGAAAATTATTAATGTTTTAACCTTAGGATGCATATCAGGTGTCTTACTTTTACATAAATCATTTCACATAGTTTCTATATAACAAAAATTGTTTATAGATTAGAGTAACAAGTAGTGCATATTCTTACATGGCGTTCATTACATATATTATTTTTGCAATTAGCAGATACCATTTTATTTTTGCAAACTATTTTTGAAGGACACACCAAGCATCTTAGTGCATATTCTCACACATTTGTTTGAACTGTAGGTGGATCAGAGATATCAAGAAATTGTTTCATACACTCCACAATGCTACGTGACATGTTAGGGTTAATCCGTTCTTCTTACCATCCTTGCTAAATCTTTCAGAAAGATTTTGCGTTTGTGAGTTACACCAGCGTTATAATTTTGATGTTCTTTGGCAAAAACCATAAACGCATTCAATGCTGCCACGTCAATTACACTGAAGAAAAACGTCAAAGGTCATGGCTTACTTTGCGTAAGTGGATACCATTTGATCCATAACGTCGACACCTTTTGTTTTATTGTAGTAGAAGATTATATCGGGCGTCGTCAGGTGTGCCATGATTCATAATGTAGTAAAATTAAGCATATGTTATTTTTACCATGCTTACGTTGGTTTTGAAGCAAACGATTTCTCTATGGTTTTACCTCCTTCGGAATATCTCGCTTATTTTGACGTAGTATACCAACAAGAGTAATATTAATACTATGTACTGAAGCTTACACTGTTTCAAATCCCAGATTTTTAAGTGAAAGTTCCTCAGGTTGGCGACCAACATAAACTAAACAATAAAGACCAAAGACCAATCACTGTCAAAATTCTCAAGCCATATTTTGTCGGCTTGCTTGCCAACAATCATCAAAATAGCAATCAATTGCTAACACTGGTATCTGGTATGGGGCACGTTTTGCATTGTTAAACAGATCCCAGATGTAAGATACCAGTGCTAATTTATCGGTTTCTAAACGTGTTTCTCGATTTTTTTTTTATCGTCGAATCTAGTAAATCTGCATATTTCTTCAAACCGAAATATCGTCATCGTGATTAGATATATGAGATTAGCAAATTAATCAGAAAAAGTTTCCTTGCAGGAACATCTGTTTCTATCAACTCCAGCATAAATAAATAATCCACGAGATGCATAAAATTAATCAACAGTTACATCACATCAGTCTACGTTTTTGATTTTCCATTGTAAATACGTCTTGCTTCTAAGTTTTATATTATTAAAAATGTTTTATACAAAAAAATTGTAAAATTTGACAGACTAGGTATATTTCAAATTGTTTCGTTCAATATTTTAGAGGTAAGAACACAGGATATTGTGAAATACAAAATTTATAATTAACTTTTTTTATAAAATTACATACGACATACCCTGTATTAAATATTCTTTTTTTTAATCAAAACGTTTATCTGCTTTTGAATTATAAGTCATAAACATCTATACAAAAAAAAACGTTTAAATAAAACAACACTTTTTGCATTACTTATTTTATCGCTATCAAGATGTGGTTCTTTATTTGTACCAATTTTCCACTATTTTTACGCTTCTTCGTAATTTATACATTTGCAAGAGATAAGGACAATATTTTAGGTTTTATTTGAAAATTTAAATTGTACCTGTTTCGTTCAATAAATACATGTTACGTACAAAATATAAAAGCAACTCCAAACATACAGAAGGTTATATAAATATTGTAACAGCTACGATATTTGAAGTTAAATTTATATAAATTCAAACGGAAATGTTTAATTACATCCGCTAACTGTGTGGAATATGTTCTAGATTTATATACTTAATTTTAAAATATGATGCCACTACTAACCTAAATGTAATATAAACTCATTTTCTCTACAATATGAGAATCAATATAATTACTACCACACTTTAAAACGGAATTATTTTATTAGAAATTGCAGCAATTAAGCATGGAGATTGCAGATTTATTGTACGGATTGTATGCTGTCGTTTATAGTTAAAAAAATCGTGATTTAAATATTTTTTTCCACGGTCGGGAGTAGAAATCAGTTTCTATGACATCAAAATTAAAACAGAAGTAGTCGATTATTCCCAAGGGAGTATAATGCGCCCAAGGGAGTTTACATTATGGAGAACGTTTGTGATTCATGCAAAAAAAAGATAACATTGAAATTATTTATTGACATTTAAATTAAATGTTACATACCATCAATTTTATGAGATGTCAGGAAGTAACAATCTACCATAAACGCTTTATGCATATCGCTAAAGGCCATTACTTTTTCTTTTGATGAAACTTTAAAATATATATTTGACACTGACAGATGTTTGAAATAACATCTTAATGACTAAAACTACGACATAATTTTTGGAGTTATAATGACAAAATATGTGTTTTTAAGTTAATGAGACCGTGGAAAAAATAGTATATACCATTCGGGAGAGATGCTATTTTGTCCTCGGTGCATTGTACCATTGTACAAATTGCACCTCTGCCAAAATAACGCATTTCTCTCCCTTATAGTATAATATACTATTATCAATAAAATTATCCAGTGAGTCCGTAATGTGCATCGAGAATAATTTCTTACCTGGATATATTTTAAATAAATGCTTGAACACGTCAATTTTATTTTCCAAAGGTTTCCATTTTTTGTAGTTTTAAATTTTGTTTTTTATGACGTTTCTACATTGTGATCTCATCGAATTTTTTTTTAATTGTAACCCCTAGTTTTAGTTAAGGGATTTGAGAGACTATATTTTTCCTAACATAATAGCGTAAAATAAGTACACATAAAAGAGAAAGCTTTTCGAGATATTTAATTTCTAAGTAAATGTTTGATTTATATCTGGTTCTCGAAGGACCAAATGTATAATTTATATTCGGCTCTCGAAGGACCAAATGTTGGGGCTATATTCGGCTCATGAAGGACCATGTATGAATTGTTTCTTGATCTACCGCTCACGGGGCGTAACTTCTGCATAAGCTGATTATTTATTTTGGTTGGTGGCAGTTATTAAATTTTGGTGTGTTTTCTGAATATTTCATTTATTTAACCAAAAAACACTTAAAACCTAATTTACTAAGATAATCTCACAAATGAAACACTTCATGTAAATTTAAAACTTAAATATTTACTATTATAAGAGACTGTATGTCTCTTATTGTTAACATGATACTGTTGAGTCTCTTGTTGCTAGTGCGGGGCTCTGATGGATACTGTTTGATATTAATATCATCAAGAAGCTGTGTCTTGCTCTTCTGTACTGGTGTTGAGTTGATATCGATGTTACAAATATAAAAATACGTCACTACTTACATAATTAAAATTCGCGCATTGGTTATATATTGTATTGGTTGGCGTCATAACGGGGATTTTTTTTGTTTGATTAATTCGTAGAAATGGTGTCAACAATACCCAGATTTACGATAGGGTCTTAAATCTTACTTATAAATAAATATGTACTATAAAATATCATTACTAATTAAGTATTAGTTAGTATTATAAATCTTAAGTATGTGGTTCCAGATCATTTTCTTTGTTCAATAATAGAACCTATTATGCATATTTAGTTAACAATAGATGTTGAGATTAAACATCGTCTATTGAATCGTTCACTAATAACCATATGTAGTAAAACAAGCGGTCTAGTGTATAAAGTAATAAATAAATTTGCAAATTTAAATTCTTAGAATCTAAAGAAAGTTTTATGATTTGAATATGACAATAAAATTATGTTATACAGTGATTTAAACTTGAAAATGCACGTTGAATATTTATAAAATTGGAAATGCTATAGCTTAATTCTTTATCCTAGATTTACTTATATCTAACATACCGATAGGTTCAGCCCGCTACGGGCCATACACAACATAATACGTATGGAACGTAATGCGATGTGGCAACGTGTGTACGATGCCACTCCGCGTGCGCATACATAAGTCCGATGATCGAGAGCAACGGATTGCCCGTCATTCGTATTTAGCTGTGCAAACGTAAAGGTAGTTATTATGTCAGTGTATACAACCGCAGAAAAGGTACAAATAGTTTCGTGGTATCTTGCCGGCAATTCCTGTCGAACAACCGCTGATTTATTTGCTGTAGAGTACGTAAATCGGCCTATTCCTTCGCATTCGACGATTGAAAGGATCGTAAATGCGTTTAGGAAATATGGCTGTGTAGTCGGAAATTGCCGCAAATGCCAACAAATTGACGAACAGCGTTTTACAATAGGCTCGGCTATTGTTTGGGAAGAGAAGGCGGTATTTTCGAATCCTATATTGAGTGACTTTCTTAAAATTTAAATTTATTTTGCAGAATTATTGATTCTTTTACTTTTATCTTTTAGAAAACGTTATTGTCTTTTTATTACTTAAAATTACTTTTCCGTAGCAGCTAAGAATACAATTATAATAATAAATTGGACCTTGTTATGTCTGAAGCAAATGGGCAAATTACTTATACAGAACGAATATGCAAACGACTATATCCTTGCGCGGTTTAAGTCTTACTAAATTCATAACTGCAATGTGCGGCAATTTAAGCTACTGCGCGTAGAGGGGATTCGCTGTTGCCGCTTATTGCTGGTTATGGCCCGTTCCGAGCTGGTCCTATCGGTATATAAATATATACAATATAACGAATTTCGTATTATGATGAAACAGTAAAAAACATGTGGGGACAATGGCTTTAACTTAAGCAGCAGAAAATTATGTTAGATGTTAAAGAAAAGGAAAAAACATTACATTAACTGTTCAATGTGTTATGCGATTCGATAGTTAAATTCTTGAATGACGTTTCCAATCATTGCTGGCTGGACCGCCCTAATTTCATCTCGAATTCTATTCGTTAATACGTCAGTGTTCGCTGGTCTGTTCACGTAAATATTAATTTTTAGATAACCCTTGGAAAATAATCAAGGAGAGTCATACCCGATGAACGAGCAGGCCACTGAATAGGTCCCCACCTACCAATCAATTTTTCTTGAAGAAAACGTTATTCTAGTAATTTCGTACAGTAAACTGAAAATGGGCGGGTGCGCCATCTTGTTGAAGTCATATATTGTCGTTGGATAGATCGGGATCATTATCATTTTGGTATAGAATAGCGAGTGTAGGGATTAAATGATTTTTCTACAAACACTGTTAAAAGTTGACATTTTGACACGGCATTCAATTAAAATGCGATTTTATAGCGTTGCGTGTTAAAAGTAGTACTTTTAACACTAGTGATAAAAGTAAATTGACATGACAGTTTTACAAAAATGACAAGAGAAAAGTTCGAACATAACAATTGTTCATTTGAAAAGTCAATCTAGTAGCATGTGATTTACTGAGAACATTTTGAAGTATGTCGTAAATTAAAATTTACTACTTAACCTACGAAGCCGTATATTTTGACAGTTTCATACATACAAACAAATAACAAATAATACTAGGTATTTATTGAAAACTAACAAATGTTGAAAATGTTGTCCTTCAAGATCAATACACTTTAAAATCCTCCGTTCAAAATTTCTGATGATATTCTGCAACATTACTGGATTGTTATTAATTTCCATGCATTTCTGTTCGATTTTCTGTAGCATATCATTCAAATTCAATATAGGTGTTCGAAATATGTTATTTTTTAGATAAGCCCACAAAAAGAAGTTGCAAGGTGTTAAATCGCATGAACGTGCAGGCCAGGCAATTTCAGTATTTCGACTAACTATACGCTCATCAAAAAATTCTTTTAAATTATAATCCAAAGATTCTGCAGTACAGTGACAAGGTGCTCCGTCTTGTTGGAAATATGCTTTTTGAAGTTCATCATCATGCAACTGATTGACAAATGGTTGTAAAATTTCCGTACGGTACCTTTGAGCAGTTAACGTTCCCTGAAAAAATATTGGTCCAATGATTCGCCTTTGGCTTATCGCTGCCCAAACACCAATTTTCTCTGGATGTAGATTCTTCATTAATTACATGTGGATTTTCACTACTTCAAATTCTTGTATTTTGTGAATTTAGGTATTCCGTTTTATAAAACCATGCTTCATCAGTAAAGATGACTCTTTGTGAAAGTTCTCCATTATTGTTCATATTTACAAACCAATTACAAAACTGTAGTCTACGTGGGTAATCAATTTCTAACAATTCTTGTACTGCTGTGACACGGTATGGATAAAGTTTTTTAATAACTTGTGAGTTGTACCAACAGAAAGGTTTATTTGTTGACTCAAATGTCGAACAGATGTTTGTGGTTCATTTTCCACTATTTCTTCAACACGATTGACAACTTGAGGTGTACGTTTCTTAACTGCTCCGCTGCCTGATTTTCTTAAGAGACTACCAGTTTCAGAAAAAAGTTTTAAAGTTCTATCCAAAGTATTCTTAAATTGTATATAATCTATTACAAAATGTGGAAACTCAACTTGAAATTCTACCATGCAATCTTGAACTGAATAAACCCATAAACCATCAATTTTATTACCACTTCGAAAATAAGCCTGGACTAAAAAAAAATTATGTTCTAAAGTGAAAACCATTTTAAAACTGAGAAGCAATTTATTTAAACCAGAATCGACGCACGATTATTTTATGCACTAACTGATATTTGTGATTGACATTATCAAATGTCATTTGGATTTACGTTTGCGGAACAACAAACACATACTAATATATATGCGTCTAATTCTATCAAAATTTCAAAGTAACCTAGATTGACTTTTCAAATGAACACTTGTTATATCAAAGTGATTTTTATTACTAAATGAAAATTACATATTCCTTGGATAATTAATATTAAATGTACAGTTTGCGCAATTCGAGATATTTATTCCCTGTGTTGCAGTACTTTCAGAATTATTATTTGAAGACAAATAGTTGATATGAACTCATCTTTTATATAAATTGTGACAACTTAATCGAAACGTATTCATAAGCTGTTAGATTTTGATCAGTGCATTTTTTTTTACACATTTTATACAAATTTTGTAACAAAAATTGTGTTTGTAGAAAAAATAGTGTACGATACACGTGTTAAAAATGCGATTTTATTTTGCTCGTAATTTGCGACACTCGCTACCCCTCGTGTCGCAAACCTTTTACTCGCAAAATAAAATTGCACTAAAATTAACACTTGTATCATAAATAACTATTTTAAAAGGTTGTAATTGTGCCCAGTCAAATTGCCATCAATGAAGAAGGGATCCAAAATACGATACCGTCCAAACATTTACTTTTTCTGGATGCTCGATGTGACTTTTCACCGACCAGAGAGGGTTTTCATTTGCCCAGTATCGACAATTCTGTCTATTAACGTTTCCATTATGATAGAATGAGGCTTTATCAGACCAAAATAATGTTATTCGCGAACTCGGGATTGTTATCTAAGCGATTCATTATTTTTCTTCGCAAAATTAAAATTAATTCCTGACTAAAGTCACCTTAAACGGATGCCATTGTTTGTCTTTAAAATTTTTCACACGGATGTTTTGCTAATTTTAAGATTAGCAGTTGTGCGGAACACTGTACGAATAAATACTATTCAAAATAAGATCGCCTTAAAATTAATTCAAATTTTTCAATCTACTTAAATTCGCAATTCATCTCATATTAACATTACTACGAAAAAAGTCCATTATTCTATTAGTTTCTCGGAAATAATTTTACGTCCATTAACAATTATATAATCATGAATTTACTGTGGCTTAAAAAAATTCTCTCTAAAATGACCTTGGTTTTTCAATATCCCTCTTTGTGTTCGCGGATTAATGTAAGTAGATTTAATTACTAGGAAAGTACTACAAATATTAATATATTTAATTAATATTCATGAACTTATTTCATTTAATCTCAATTAAAACAAAACATATTTTTGTATGTTCTGGACAATTGTTTCGCCACATTGTGCTTCCTTAAATATTTTTTAAATGTAACTCTTCTCAGACATAGTACATGCTTTAATGTTAAGTTCCCACGTGCAGTAATTTTTTTAATCTCTATTAATTTATAAAGAGAAGCATGTATGTATCGTTTGGATCATGTTAATTTGTATTGTATGTAGGAAGTATTAATGGAATTTACATGTACTTAATTAATGTGTATAATCGGGTTTACCTTGTAATTTTATTTACTAAGACGTCTGCAAAAATATTTTCCCAAGAGAAGAATAGTTTTAGAAATATTCAATATTTCTAGGAGAACTGTCAGTTTCTTAAAGCACGTTAACGAATTTAAACATACTCGTCCTTGAAGAAGGCTACTGTGAGAATTTGTTACATGAAAACATATGTATCGGAAAATATGTTGAAATTTCGTTTTAT
This sequence comes from Melolontha melolontha, assembly GCA_935421215.2. Classification (NCBI taxonomy): domain Eukaryota; kingdom Metazoa; phylum Arthropoda; class Insecta; order Coleoptera; family Scarabaeidae; genus Melolontha; species Melolontha melolontha. The sequence goes on from OW285238.1 coordinate 149,791,484, forward strand.
TTCTCGCTAATTATTTCGTATTATATAACCATACTACATGCGTTGGTAAACATCACATCTGCAAATAGAAAAGTCCTATAACATGACCTCGAACAATGTGGGAATTCAAAATATAAACACATATGTTCTGTACATGTTGGAAGAGCGGTTTGTTATTATTCATTATAGCTTTAGTATTTGTGATTTTGTGATAATAAAGATACAAATCATGTCTGGCATGGGATTTTTACTCCTCGCCAAATTAAAAATCCGTACTAAATTTTCTAATTACAAGAAAATTTATATTAAACAGAAAATTTAAGCAACTTAAAAAAGGTATATAACCCCTTACCACAATTATTAATCGTATCCTAAATACGTATTTCGACAACTAAGTTGTCATCATCAGTAGGTAAAAACCACTAATTAAAAAGTCGCACATGGGGCACAGTAAAGCTAGAGAACCGCTTAACGCAACAACTACTTTACACCGCGTCCACGTATAGACTAATTTTAACATGCGATTCTAAACTACGGAAGGTCGAAGAAAACACTTATCTCTAAGGAAAAGGAAAAGGTAAGTGTTTTCTTCGACCTTCCGTAGTTTAGAATCGCATGTTAAAATTAGTCTATACGTGGACGCGGTGTAAAGTAGTTGTTGCGTTAAGCGGTTCTCTAGCTTTACTGTGCCCCATGTGCAACTTTTTAATTAGTGGTTTTTACCTACTGATGATGACAACTTAGTTGTCGAAATACGTATTTAGGATACGATTAATACTTGTGGTAAGGGGTTATATACCTTTTTTTAAGTTTTTTACTTAACCACAGTCTCCAGAGAAATAATTTTCGAAAATTTAAGCGTTGAACAGATAAACATTTCTAACATATTCGTTTGAATTAATTTAAAAAAATTAAGAAACCATAAGCGGCTGGAGTCATTTGTGCAATGTAAATGGATACTTCGAGTTTTCAGGAGTATCGGCCTCAAATAAACTGATTAGCTCTCAGTGATTTCTTTTCATTTCCAAATTTTAAAAAATGGCTCGGTGATAAAATGTTTCGGACAAATGAAGAAAGGTGATAAGCTAGACAAATGGATATTTTTCATTTGTTGCCGAAAGATTACTTTTGGATGGTTCGAAAAAATTGGAAACTCGCTGGCTTAAATGTGTAGACTTCCAGGGGAATTATGCCGTAAAATAAAATATATTTTTAACTCTAAAATAAAAACATTTCAGAAGAGTTATATTTGATCTTACGACATTACCCAAATTCCTCCCGAAGAGGATAGTGGCTTTTATTGAGAACACAATATTAACAGAGTGGAACTGAGAAATCTATTGCGAGTGGTACAGAGAGCAATATGCTCAAGTGCCTGGATTTACTGTTGTCCAACCCAAGGAATTAGAATAGAATAGCATTCATAAAAACGAAAATGGGTGTTTTCAATTCCACATATGTTCCAATCTTGACTTTCGACTATGAAAGTCGTGTCCTTGCAAAAAGAATCCAAAACAAGATCCAAAACAACGAAATGAAATACCTGAGAAGATTACTGAAAGTCACAATAAAGGAAAAATCAGGTATAACACTATTAGACAGCGGCTACACATACAGACTGCTTTAAAAAGAATTAAAAAGTTTTGGCGTAACTGGTATACATTAAATGAATAAACGGAATAAAACAATTAAAATAGTTTTGCATGCCAGTAGACTAGAAAGGATAACTAGAGACAGAGCAGCAGCTACACGGCACTAAAATATGTATGGACGTACGGCCACTTGAAACGAATAAACAGGAAAAAAGAAATAAAATAGTTTCGGATCCCAGGAGACTAGAGAGGAGAACTAGAGACAAACCAGCAACTACATGAAACCAAAATATCGTAACCCTAATAGAGGACAGAGAGCTCCTACACAACGTATAAGAACTGAAAATGTCACAAGACAGGAAGAAATGGAGAAAGTTTTTGTACTAGAGCAGTAAAATATGATGTCGACACCCTTCCTTACATCTTTGGATGGATATAATTATTATAACCGAAATATATCATGCTGTAACGTCTCTAAAACATTATTTGCTAATGGAAGATATGGTACCTTTTATAGCCTTTTAGAACTGCAAACTTCAAGTAATAACAAAATTAATACTTCATTACAAAAAACGAATAGTTTTCAAGAAAAAATACAAGCGAAAATATTAATTTCTCATGCGACAACATTTTTTTATAAATAATTCATCATTTACTTTCTGTTTATTTTCAATTACTGGAAGCTGACAACTGAAAAATGGCTAAAAACTTTTTGAGAACTATCCATTTATAGAAAAAAAAAACCAATTTATAGGAAATTCCTAGGTAATTTTCTTTAGATTGTAGCCACTTTATGACATAATCGTCATGTTTTCTTGAAAGGTCGATATAAATATTTATTTGTCTCCTTTAAAACGAAAGCAAGTTAATGTTTATAAATATACGGTAATGATGTGTGTTATATTTATCACGTCGCATTCTTATCAGAAACAGGAATGCAGATTAAATAGATTTTATTGTTAATTTGGAAAATTCCCAATAACATTATCTGTTCTGGATTTGTTCATAGAAATTATCACTTAGGAAATATCAGCTATTTAATATATGAATGTGAATTGCGTAAAACAAATTAGACAAATATTAAAAAATAAAAGTAATTATTATCAACGTGTAACGAGAATACAACATTAAAAACAATAGGAAACTTAAGTACATAAAACACACAACAAAGAAGAATAATGACATCGAAGGCAGAGAAAAATAAGAGATGGTACAAATAGAAATAAAAAAAAGTCTAAGAAAAGGTATAGGCAATAGAAAATTTTCATATTTTATTTATGTAATTCTTTCTCCTATATTTTGAGGTTTTCTTAGAGATCTGATTGCTTTGGCCCACAATTAGATCGTTAGCAAGAGCATATGCACTGGTTTTAATTTATTGAATTTGTCTTTCGGTTCTTCTCAGTTTCTTTAACATCATCCATAACAATAATGTAGGATTAATTACTCAATCTTAAGCCCTCCCTTATCCGGAGTCTCTCTGATTGCATGTTATTCTTTCTTTTGTCATCAGATAAGCTTTAACTTAAGCTTAATTTAATTTAAGCTTTAATTTGACTTTTCAAAAGATGGAAACACTTTCAGATAGCTATATGTCAATTTCCAAAAGTGTTGGCTGTAACAATTGCCCATTTGACTAGCTTCCGAAAAATTACTATTTAGACGGTTTAAAAAGATTGGAAAATCACTGGACTAAGCGTATAGAACTGGATAGAAATTATGTTGAAAAATCAAATATACAGGGTGTGTATAAATTGGCGGACCCACTACACGCGGCGATGTTCTTCGTTAAATTCGGAGTCCAAAATCCTAATACGAAAATGTTGTACCATGCTCCATATTTTTGCACGAGGTTCCTAAAGTTCGGACTTTCAGTCTTGAAATAAGCATTATTACTCGATATTTGTTGACAGAAAGAGCTACAATTTAGAAGAAAGAAGAATTGTTGTTATTATCCTTTCGTTAAAGTTTTCTTTTTGATTTTAAAGTTTGTTTTTAATATTTGTTTATTAACTTATTTTGACGAAAAACACATCTGACAACGTTGTAAAACAATAAGTAGGCAGCCTAATGTTGTTCTAGTCAAATACATTACTACTGTCAAATTCATTCTGAAGACAAAGGAAGCCTGATACATCGTTTTAGGATTAGGACTTTTAACTCAAAATTTGACCAAGAATGTCGCCACGTGTAGTGGGTCCGCCAATTTATACACACCTTGTATTTTTATTCTAAAGTTAGTAAATGAGGCAGTAACTTCATTCACTATATTCACTAAATTTAGTTCCAATTAGTAGTTTCCAAAATTGAAAAAATAGTTTGGTGGGAAAATATTCGGGCCAAATAAGGTGGTGATAGCGACTGATTGAAAAATAAAATATATTTTTTTACCCCCCAAATCCTTCTGTAATTCTTTTCTTAATTTTAATTTGACGTTTCCTTTTCTTAACATCTCCCATATTCTTTCCTTTGATACTCGGTCAAAACCTTTACTAAGTCTAGATCTGCTCAACTACTGCTAGCAGAACAACTTATAGCAGAAGATTTCAACCCAAATGATAGATGGAGAGAGTATTGGGAAGCCTTGAAATCCACTTAAGCGGCCCATATATATGAAGCTGCCTCGCCATGAGTCGAAGACACTCAATAGAATAAGAACCTCCCAGGGAATTTGTCGCGACTCATTCGATAAATCGGGACTGACTGAGATACCAAATTGTGAATATAGATGACAGTATATTAATTTCATATTTATATATGACATTAATATACTGTCATTTATAATTTAAAATTCTTTGAAAAAGGCAGTAATTGCCGAAACATGTAGGATTATTTTAAATATATACATTTTAAAGTAAAGTTAAATCGCCGACTATCTAAATCTACTATAATATACAAAGGTCAAGAAATAATTATCTATATATATATATATATATATATATATATATATATATATATACATACAGTAGAACCCCGATTAACCGAGTTGCGATTATTCGAGCATTGTATTAACCGAGCCAATCTGAAGACCTGATTATCCGCGGTGCGCGCATCGATGCTCCGTATTAACCGAGCGTCTAATATAAATGTACACATTTCCATTTAAAATCAGGGAATCCCCTTGGCCTGTGTGAGGAGTTTCCCTATTTATGTTTTTGAACCCTTTTAGCATGTAAATTTGCGTGAATACAATTCGTTACTGCGTTCAATACGGAGAAGTATACTCGAATAATTTATTTGGTTGGAGTTCTAGTTAAGTGTAATACGAACTGCTTTGTTTGAATTTTCGTTTGCTGTTGTTTTATATGGAACAAAACAAGCTTAAAAGAATTGTCACTCCTATTGGAGAAAAATTAAAAGCCATCAGAAGAATTGAAGCAGGAGAGACAATTAAAGTTGTTGCACGAGATTATGGAGTAGGTGAAGTAACAGTTGGAGATTGGAAAAGAAACCGCACTAAAATAGAAGAGTGGTGTATAAAACAAGCCTTTTCGTCCTCAAGAAGAAAATCAATGAAAACAGGCGACCATGAAAATGTTAACGAAGCTTTATTCATGTGGTTTAACCAGCAAATATCAAAAAGCGTGCCTCTGTCAGGTCCAATTTTACAAGAGAAAGCAATAATGATTAGCAGGCAATTCCCAGAGATAGATAACCGCTGGAAAAACGGTACGATGTACAACTGATTGTATGTGGAGAAAAACTTTCTGGCTGATGTGTCATCAATTGAAAAATTTAAGCAGGACTTTAAAAAGCAAATCAAAGATTATGGGTACACATGCGATTAAATTTACAACTGTGACGAAACTGGTCTCAATTATAAAATGCTTCCATCAAAAACATTGGCATCTCGACAGGAAAAATCAGCTCCTGGACACAAACGAAGTAAGGAAAGAATAACTATAATGGCATGTTCCAATGCATTCCAAGCACAAACTCCCACTGATGGTGATTGGCAAGTCTGCACGTCCAAGAGCCTTAAAAGACATCTCACCCAAAGTCCTACTAGTTTATTACAAAAGTCAGAAAAGCGCATTGATGGATGCCACCTTATTTACTAACTGATTTAAAGAAGAGTTCGTGCCAGCTGTGACTAAATTTTTGAACAGAAACGGTCTCCCTATTAAAGCAATTTTGTTAATGGACAATGCTCCCTCTCCCCTGGAGAAGGAGAAGGGTGAAGTCCTTCTCCTTCTCCTTAGGCGAAATTCTTGTAAATTTTTTTCCTCCAAATGTAACCAGCATAATGCAACCAATGGATCAAGGCGTCCTCGAAAACATTAAAAAAATTATAGGTGTTTATATCTTGAACATCTGCTAGAATACACAGAAAAAGAAGATATGATTAGTGGGATGAGAAAGATTACACTGAAAAATCTTATTTTCTGGGTAAACCAATGTTAGGATTCTGTACGTGATTCTACTATTCAAAAATCTTGGACGGAAGTTATTGATATTGAGAACTATAATGACAGTGAAGATGAAATTCCATTAAATGAATTAGCTTTGAAATAGAGAAGCCGTGGTGGAATGTCCTGTTCAAATTTTGACAGCGAGACAGAAGAAGAAGAACAAAGTTTATTTGAATTAATGAAATACTTAAAAAGTTGCCAAAATGTGACAAGACAAGACGTTGTTGAATGGGTTACAGCAGTTGATTTAAAAGAAGAAATAAGTGTTGAATAAATAATGAATACCTTTCAGGAAACCGAAAAATCAGATGACGATAACGATGACTCCTACTAAGATCTCCCATCAAGAAGGTTTTGCTTCTCTGAAAAAAGCTCTGAGATATATCGAACAACAATCACAGGCAACACCAGCGGATTTGCTTCTTCTTAACAGATGGAGGATCATGGCAGCGAGAAAAAGACGATGCAATATGAAACAGAAGCGCATAGATACCTATTTCACTGTTTTATAATGTTTGTATGTACTTATTTACATGTTAAAAACGTTAATATCGTTTAAAGTATTGGTGTTTATATTTTGAATGAATAAAAAATAAATCCGGATTACCCAGTTTTCAATTATCCGAGGAGGGTGCCCTCCACGTTACCTCGGATAACTGGGGTTCTACTGTGTATATATATATATATATATATATATATATATATATATATATATATATATATATACATATATATATATATATATATACATATATATATATATATATACATATATATATATATATAAGGTAAACTTAATAAGTCGGCGATTAAAGGTCTGGTTCATTACTTCAAAGTATATATATTTAAAACAACCCTACATGTTTCGGCAATATGCCTGTCAAGGGAATACAAAATATAAATGCATTTATATTTTCTATTCCCTTGACAAAGGCATATTGCCGAAACATGTAGGGTTGTTTTAAATATATATACTTTGAAGTAATGAACCAGACTTTTAATCGCCGACTTATTAAGTTTACCTTATCATACCAAGGTCACGAAGATATTAATATATATATATATATTTAGTGTTTATAAGAATTTAATTTTCTTATTTATTTTATTGGCCGTGTCTTAATATTAAAATAATATACTTTTTTATTGGTTTAGCGACCTTTAATGAATTTTGATGTTTTCTTCTACGACGTTTCGACTCTTATTATTATTAAGTCTTTTTTTTTCATTCACACAAATGCAAACATATTTTCTTACTTTTCATTGTATTAATTTTTGTTTCTAGTTACTTGAAGAAGACTTAGTAATAATAAGAGTCGAAACGTCGTAGAAGAAAACATTAAAATTCATTAAAGGTCGCTAAACCAATAAAAAAGTCTATTATTTATATATATATATATATATATATATATATATATATATTGTTGTGATGCATGTTATCCATATAGAGCTGCATCTAAAATAGGAAGAATAAGACATACAAAGTGAAAAAGGGTTATAATAGAATGGTTATATTAATAATATTATTAAGTCTTAGTAGTATCGAAGTGCATATGTATTTCTATAACGATCATTTCATTCTTTAAATTTCTATATACATTTTCCTTTCATTATTTAATTTTATTATATCATATTCAAATTTTCAAATATTAGCGCGAAAAACATATTCAAATCCATATGCAACTTTGTATTATATCGACACTAGTAAGACACGCCTACAAATTGACATCCCGCTATGTTTACATTTATCATGCGCAGTATGCGATTTGTATCATTCAAATTTATCTTAACCTAACTTGGTAATTTATAATATAATTTTTAAAATCATTTAGATAATCTAAATTAATCAAATTCTTTGTATATAAAATTGTTAAAAGGGTAAATCATCGAGATTATTGATATCAATAGATAGCGTGTTTGGTAATATTCAGACAAGTGCTGTCGAATTATTGGATCCTTGAATTTGAAAAATAAATAGACGCATCTTTTTAGACCAAGCCTTAGAAATCTTGTATAAAACACAAATTTAAATTATAAATTCAGCTCAAAGTGATAAAAAGTATCCAAAATATTAATTTACTCGACCGACAAGAGAATAACTACAAGAATTTTCGATAATAACGAACTTTCCAACAACATAGCGTCACAGACGTAGTTCCACCGAAAACGATAGAAAATCAGAAGAAATATATTCAAGAATCCATCGCCGAACTCCAATAAAATAGTCTAACATACATCAACAACGATACCTGAAATTCTACAGCCAGAAACGAGCGCAGTGAGTAATTAGGCACCGAAGACGAAGTCCGAGGAAAATCTTCGATAGCGTCTGCGTAAACAGCCACCTACACCACCACAGCCACAAGGGGTAATACTTATCAATTGTCGCCGACAACGTGGGGCTGTTGCTTCTTGTTGATAACTCATCTACAAAGTTAAATATTGCAAATAATTGATACTTTTCAAATTGTTTCATATATTATATAGACAAAAAGGTGTAGATTATTATTGTCGTTGTGTGTACATGTTTTTCCTATTACAACAGCAGATTGTTACCTTTATTTCACTACATCGCAGACTTTGGAGGATTCTTGGACATATTAGAGGTTAGTGAAAGGGAAAATATCACCTTGTGCTTACGTTATTTTATTTAACTTTTGATTCACTAATAAAATTACGGTGTCTCGAGTATTATTATTCATATTTTAAACATAACTCTGTATTTTTCAACTATTTATTATTATCATACTTTTAAAATAAAGGATACATCGTTATATAAATTCATTAAACTTTATAAATTTAATATATATAAAAATGGATACTCGACATAGAACCAAAGCAGTTAAGGACAGTACTGAAGAAGATAGGGTTGAACAGGGAGACATTCCCGTGGCACAAGCGTCTACAACTGAAGGGGTAAGTCCACCAGACATTGGCCAGGTGATGAATATGTTACAGACACTTATGACGCAAATAAAACAAGACAATAAGGATTTAAAACAAGAACTAACTAATACTAATAATAAAATAGATACAAATAACGATAACTTAAAACAAGACTTAACAAACAAATTAGACACTAACAATGAAAACTTAAAACAAGAACTAACTAATATGAAAACAGACATAAGCAACATGAATAGTGATCTAACAACTAAATTAGAGACAAACATGAACAATATTAATCAAAAATTTGAAATAAATAATGCAAACATCGATAACAAATTAAGTGCTTTCAAAGTTGATTTAGAGGGTAAGATAGCAGAAATTTCTACAGCTCAGAAAAGGATGGAAGAAAACGAACTTAAGTACTTAATTAAACTGGATGAAACCATTAATTCACTAAATTCACAATGGGCAAAACGATTAGGCACAACCAACAAATTGGAATATAATTGCAATAATCAGACTAATAAAATAGATTCCGGAAATGTCGATCAAAAACAAACCATTTCTAATATATTTAACATACAAAAAGAGGTACAGGGTACGACAACAATTAACTCAAGTAACATAAATAAAGAACAAAAAGAAATAATAAACAATCAAGTACGGGGAGATCAACAGATAAACGCCAATATTCACAATAATAACAACACTGATGCAACCAAAGTCATACATGACGTGAAGATTAACAAACTGCGTAAATACCAAGTTAAAAATAATTTATACAATCAATTTCAAATAAATGACAAAGCATACCAGAGTTTCTTAATAAACAATGAAAGGGAATATAATAATTTTAACATAGAGAAGACGGGGATAAATAACATTAATTTTAACTTATCCAATATCAAAATCAAGAATATTAATCATAATTATGCAACCAACTTAATACAAACTAACAAAATTAACATACAAAACACCACTTTAATTTCACCAAATTTACCTATACACGATAGTATGATAACTAACTTAATAAATAAAGAAGGCACGATAAACAATTCAATGATATACGAATACTTAAATCATAACAATTTTCTTCATAATTTATACAGTATAAAAATCAATACCAATATACACATTTACACCAAAATTATAACTACATACACACTAATTAACAAAAACCTCCATAAATCTCAAGGTAGAGGCAACATGACATTTCTACACAAGGATAACAGCATCAATATTTTTAAAACAGTTCGTCGAAAATTAACTATTTAAATAAATACGATGACAGAATATCGATATTCTAATACACGATGATGAACAAAGCAGAATACGGGGATACGAGTTATATTTACAGATAAATTAAAATAACTACACTTATATTAAACATAAACAAACAGATGATGAACACAATTTAATAAGAAAAAGAAAGAACACATAATAAAACTATAATACAATAAATGAACATATAACTAGCTAGATAATTAATAAATAAAATTATAAAGAAAACAAACATAACTGGAGCTATAATATTAATACTTATTTACAATAATTAAGAGAGATAATACATTAAAAAAAAAAAAGGTAACACCACATATTCAGATGGTTAAAACAAGCTTACAAAAGAACAATTATTTAAAATAATATTGGTACTATCAATCGAATTAATCAAAGGGGAACATATTCACTTATAAACATGCTAATTTTAAAATAAAATGAAAGTTTGAACGTATTATTATTGAAAAAGAGAGAGCATAATTGAAAATAAATAATAAAGGAGTGTAGATATGACATAAGAGGGACTAGGTAAAGATTTTGAAGGTTGAAGGTATTAATACATATGATAGAGGTGTATAGAATTATATATGAAATAAATGAATTATTATTATTATGAAAATATTAAAATATAGACAAAAGTGTCTTCTAATAAGGTAGAATATATATGTTAAAGGAGTGGTATTTTAATTGATTAGAGAATAGAATGTGAATGTAACGTCTTGCATGTATGAGGAGAGAATTATTTATTATGAAAGCTAAAGCTTATATCAGTATATCTATAACAATTAAAGATTAAGAATAACGATTTATTAATAGAACTATTGAGCATGTACCATCAATGAAAGATATAAATAAAATAACCCCAATGATAATACTACGAACAAATACCTGAATATATAATGTAATTAGTACAAGAAGTATATAATACAAATTTAAAACCACAGAAAACAGCCCATTAATACAATTGAATAAATACAGTCATTAAAATTATTATTTACATTGAAAGGTATGTTATAGCTCGCAAAATACATCAATTAAATGAACACTACAACTAAACTATTTTTATATAATTACAAATAAATATACTTAAACTAGAAACATTAATTTAGACTGGATAATTTGAATTTGGACAGCTTGAATAAATAAAGAGAAGTTACAAAGAAATAATAGAATAATATTTGATAATTAAAAAAAAAAAAGAAGAAAAAGACTTTGGTATACTAATATAATGTTAAGGAAGTCCATCACACAAACAAACATTTCGTTTTTACAATTTATAAAGTTTTTATATTAAGGTGTTAACTTATTTTTCTTTCTAATTGTTTAATTCGAACGACACGTAATAAGTTTAGAAAAACAAGGTTGTTATCTTTCATTTCCTACATCATCTTCAGCGAAAAGAATGTCCTCATTTGTACATTCCGACATTTTTTCGACGGGGACATTGTTGTGATGCATGTTATCCATATAGAGCTGCATCTAAAATAGGAAGAATAAGACATACAAAGTGAAAAAGGGTTATAATAGAATGGTTATATTAATAATATTATTAAGTCTTAGTAGTATCGAAGTGCATATGTATTTCTATAACGATCATTTCATTCTTTAAATTTCTATATACATTTTCCTTTCATTATTTAATTTTATTATATCATATTCAAATTTTCAAATATTAGCGCGAAAAACATATTCAAATCCATATGCAACTTTGTATTATATCGACACTAGTAAGACACGCCTACAAATTGACATCCCGCTATGTTTACATTTATCATGCGCAGTATGCGATTTGTATCATTCAAATTTATCTTAACCTAACTTGGTAATTTATAATATAATTTTTAAAATCATTTAGATAATCTAAATTAATCAAATTCTTTGTATATAAAATTGTTAAAAGGGTAAATCATCGAGATTATTGATATCAATAGATAGCGTGTTTGGTAATATTCAGACAAGTGCTGTCGAATTATTGGATCCTTGAATTTGAAAAATAAATAGACGCATCTTTTTAGACCAAGCCTTAGAAATCTTGTATAAAACACAAATTTAAATTATAAATTCAGCTCAAAGTGATAAAAAGTATCCAAAATATTAATTTACTCGACCGACAAGAGAATAACTACAAGAATTTTCGATAATAACGAACTTTCCAACAACATAGCGTCACAGACGTAGTTCCACCGAAAACGATAGAAAATCAGAAGAAATATATTCAAGAATCCATCGCCGAACTCCAATAAAATAGTCTAACATACATCAACAACGATACCTGAAATTCTACAGCCAGAAACGAGTGCAGTGAGTAATTAGGCACCGAAGACGAAGTCCGAGGAAAATCTTCGATAGCGTCTGCGTAAACAGCCACCTACACCGCCATCGTTTTGTGCTGCATCCGAACATTTTCGCATCACCGAGGATCTTCCCTATTCACACATACGATCTACAAACATACATCAGCATCATTAGTATAACAGGTTTTCAGACAATATTTATTATTTTTTTTTAAAAATCAAATTCTTTAAACTTTTATTCAATAATATTCTCGAATTATTTACCTAATCTATCACATCCTGTCATGATCTTTATATTTAATTAAACAACCTATTTATAACTCAGAGATAGCAATAAAAGGGTACTCACCATTATTGTAATAAGAGTATCACATTTATATTCATATTATTTATTAGTTTAACACACATAACCTCTTTTCACATTAGTAACACCTTGTTGTTTATGCGTATATGCAATTTCGTTAATATCACATTTGTAATACATTATATTTTTACAGTTTCCTTTAATTTAATAAACATAATATTTTTAATTTTACATGAATCTTTTATTTGTTCATATTTATTTGTAGGAGTTATTATATTAAGCGTCAACATTAATATTATTCTCTTTTTTTGGAAGCAACAACCTAAAACTCACAACGAGCCCGAGATCACCCACATTTAGTAAAGTTTTATTAAAAATAGTTTCTTGCTTTCCGACTAGTTGGCTATTTGAGATAAAGATAGCGCAATCTGGGGTGAGATTTTATAAATTAAGGCGCCCAACTAATCTTTTCAAATACATAATTTTATCTTACACTTTTATCTCATTAACATTGTATAATCTCACCACCACAGCCCAGTAAGGCGGATCTTTATCAATATATATATATATATTGGATAAAATAAATTAAAAGCGGGCAAGCGGCCTGTCAATTAAAAACTCATTTATTAATTAACTCTATATTTCGCAACAACTTTGTTGCTTCTTCAGGAGGTAAAAATTTAGAGTTCAAAAAAATAATAAAAGCGTCGTACACGGACAATAAAATTGTATTATAATATTTTGGAACTCTACATTTTTATCTCCTGAAGAAGCAACAAAGTTGTTGCGAAATATAGAGTTAATTAATAAATGAGTTTTTACTTGACAGACCGGTTGCCCGCTTTTAATTTATTTTATCCTATATATATATATATAGATATATAGTAAATGTAAATTCAATAAAATAATTACAAAATATCTACTTAAGGGATAGGTTGAAATACTCTAAGATTTTTGGAATATAGACTAAACCAACAGGTGCCAACATAAACCCAACAACCCAAAACCAACATAATCTACGATAAAACGTCTTTATTCCAATTTAGTTCAATACATAATAAAGTCATCATGTATAAGTAACGCTGTATATTCATCTTCTGGATTGATTTTTCTATTTTAAGGAATTTTACCGCGGTATGCTCGCCAACAAAATATTTGACTTCCAATGTAAATAACGTCTCTGCAATGTTAATTTAAACAGAGTGCTTTCTATAATTAGTTCCGACATTGACGCAAATAAACCAACTAGTTGATATAAGGGTATCTATAAAGAGAAGATTAGCAGTCAATGAAGCCTGCCGACTAAATTAAGGTTCCCGTCAGACGACTTTCTACGCTCAAGATAAATCGTGGCACAACAAAGACGGTCTTCAAGTTCCAGAGGTCGAATCCGTAATAATCGCTGATAATTCTGTGCTCCATTAATTTCAACATTCCGTTTAACTCAAGCCGTATTAAGTTGAACACTTTTGCTCGGTAGAAGTGAGTAAAGACGTGGTAAAGGAAAGCAAGTTTAAAATTAAAAAGTGGAATTTTTATTATTGCTTATACAACCGGTCAGCTCTCATTGACAATAATAATGATTTAATACTTAATCGTTTTTTTTAAGTGGAAAATTATAAATGAAACGAGAAGATTTTATACTAATATTTACTATCTCAAGAGCTGTTTATAATGCAATAAAGTTGTTTGCATTTCTTTTCCTTTGAAAAATTCTGTTTCTCTTCATTTGTAATAATATTCGGCCAGATTACCCTTACTATTTAAAAGTTATTACACTAATATCGCAATGACGTCACCCGTTGTACGCGTCAACACGTTCGAGGCCTTTCTTGAATAAACATTGATTCTAGAAGCGGAGAACCAGAATATTCTCGAATGCGTATAGGCTGATATAAGCGCTCGAAATAGAGGGAGATGATTATTCAAGCCGCGTCCGTGGTTTTAGAACATAGTTATAAATGTGAAATATAAGTGTGAATATAAATACTGTTATTATTATTAGTTATTGATATTATTGTTAATATCGTGTTTTTAATTACCGTTAGTTTTATTTAAATGAACTCAAAAAGACATGTTCTTTACAATAAGTTAACAGCAAATAAAAAATATGTTTGTTGTAAAATCTTTGAGGTCTTTATTGTATCAAGTTATTTGGTATATGGCAATTGTGTGTGAATGATAATATCGGCAATAAAGAATCCAATCCCGCATAAAAACTTCAATCTCGCAAGCCCGCAGGACTGAAGTTATCAATTCTGCGGATCCGCAGGATTACAAACTATCACAATGCTTTTTTCAGTTGCTAAGAAAATTAAGTACCAGAAGTTAATTATGCAATAAAAGACAACTAAATTCAAAATAAAAACAGCATTTATTATTAAAAATAATTAAGAAAAATTATATATTTTGGAACTATTTTTGGAGAAATGATAAAGTATTCAAAGTTTGACCGTCTAAATTTGACTTGATTTTATTGCAGAAGTACCCAGCGGCAGAAAACGCGCGCTCGGCTTCGACGCTTGTTGGACGAATGGACTTTACGTAGATATAAGCAGCTTCTAAATATTTTCCTTTGTTTCCGCCGCATTCCAAGAGTGTCATCTCACGGTTTATTATAAGGTCTAGATCTAAAGAGCTTACTCGGGTGGGTGCAGAAGCAGATGAAGTCTCTGCTTCTGCATCCACCTTAGTAAGCTTGTCACCATATGGGACAAAGGAAAGTTGTCTTCATCATCAGGGTCTCTAACATGCTCAACCTCGTCGTTTTGGGCTGGTGGTTGAGATGCGTCTAATAGTAGCCGCTGTATTAAACTCTGAATTCCCTTTCTTAGTATCGCTTTGCTTGGATAAAAAAAAAACATGTCTTCGTCGTTTGTATCTTTTTTCTGATATTCTTTTGGATTCTCTAAGTAAAGCATCACACTTGTCATTGAAGTTCGGCGTTCCTTTATCCGACGTAGTAAGAACGTTATCAATTCGTTCCTTAGTGTCGTATTTTGCCTTTCTAATTTGCTTATCATGAAACGCAGAGATTTTTATGATAGCGGGGCATAATTTACGTCCATCTTCTGCATTTAGAAAATGTTTCGAAACGAAACTTGAGCTCTTATTCTCTTTGTAAATGACAGTTACATTCATTTTGTATTATCACTGATCGAAAGAGAAGAATTTATTGAATAAACACGTAATACACACACATAACACGTTTGGAAGTTGTAAAATAACTAAAATACAATCTCGACATATACAGGGTGAGTCGGGAAGGAATCGACCAAACTGTAGGAGTGTATTCTACAGGTGAAAGTAATGTAAAAAAACTCAAATGTTGCTATCCGATTTTTATTTGTTTTCGAGTTATAGCGTAATTAAAAATAAACAAATTTTCATACATTGAAGTTTTTGTATTTTATTGGTATGTATTATCGTTCTTTATAATATATTTTCAAAAATACCGCCATTCATTTCAAAACATTTTTTACATCGTCTACCAAGGGCGCTGGTTGCGTTCCTGATTGCGTCAGGTTGATGTTTGATATTGTCAGCAGCATTCATAATCCGTTGAATTAGTGCATCACGATGGGAGGAATATAGGTGATTACATGCCAACTAGGTTTCTTTAATTCGTCCCTTCCCATAACACAGAAAATAAAAAAATTACTAAAGAAACTCAACATTAACATAGTGTGGATAAATAAAGTGAATTTAGGTACATGTTGAATAATACTAAAGATAAAATAGATAACTTAGATAAATCAGGAGTATATTCCATAAAATGCCAGAATTGTGAAGCTATTTATATCGGACAGAGTGGCAGATGTATTAATAAACGGTTAACAGAACATATTAGAGATATAAAATATAGTGTTAAACACACAGGGTTCGCAGAACATTGTATAGACCAGAACCACTTACCCGATATAAAGAGCTGTAACCTCATTCATAATGTAGTAAAAAGTAAAAAGTTAAATATATTAGAGATTTTTGAAATAAAAAAAGCCCAAAAACAAAATCGAGTTATCACAAACACGCAATTAGAATTCATAAATACCCCCTATATCGATGCAATTTTAAATATCAATTACCCTCATTCTCCCACCCATAATGAACACAGGTATATAAGTTAACCTTAAGTAGAGTAAGTTTAGTTTTAGATAGCTCTTTGATAATGGCCTAATAGCCGAAACAATTGTTAGTATATCTAATTAAAGAAGTCGTGAAACTAAGCCAAGTGTTTTATTTTCGAATAATTAATCAAGTTATTACAAGAATGTTTCACCAAGAAATATCTGCGAAGTCAACCAATGAAATGGTATACTAAATCTACATTTTTAATTACGCTATAACTCGAAAACAAATCAAAATCGGATAACAACATTTGAGTTTTTTTACATTACTTTCACCAGTAGAATACACTCCTTGAGTTTGGTCGATTCCTCACGACTCACCTTGTATATGCACGAAACGAAACAAAATCATTTTGTTTGTTCTCAGTTGCGTCTCGAGTAGAAAGGAAAATCCCCGCCATCTTGCAGGGAAATACGCTCTGTCCATAGTTGATATCGGTCACATTCGGATTCACTAACAAATAGATATCCGTTTGTTTTTCAAATTCAGATACACTAACAAATTAGCATACATATTTTTTCAAATTCGAATATTTTTATTCAGTCCCGTAAATCCCGCGGATCCCGCATTACTGATCCCGCGAAAATCGTGCGGGATCCTGCGTTTGCGTGAATGGATTCCCTAATCGGCAAAATGTTTGCCACGTCTTCGACGGCACACCTCCATTCATTGGTCTAAATTTTGGATCACATCTCGGCATAATTTTACCTCTATCCTTCCAACATGCCTTATATCTCGTCCTTTATCTCTTGAATTGTTTCTGGCTTGTTGATATAGACTTTACTTTTGAGATAGTCCCAAATAAGGAAGTCCAATGGGGCAAATCGCATGATCTCGATGGTTGACTTCGCAGTTTCGCGAAATGCGATCTGCGAACTTCTCATCTCTCATCTTGTTGAAACCACGCACGTATTATCCATAACCACAGCTTTCAATCCAACGGCAAAAAATCCACACATAAAGAGATGGGATGTTGTGATATACAGAGCAACATTCCTGCTAAATCCACAAATACATCGTCTGGCGAAGAACTGATTGTCTTCTGCCTGCATGAGACCCACGCTTCCAGAGTAGATGAATGGAGACAATCCTACTTTGAAATTACCTTAAGGCCGCTTTACAGTTTGCAATTTTCGTTGCATGCAATTTTTCTTGCAGAAATTTGTACACAATTGCACGCTAAGCTGTGGCTTTACACTTTGCAATTCTTACGTGCAAGTCCGTGAAATTATTTTTGTCCAATCAGGTTGACCAACACATATTTATCACAAAGAAAATAACATACATAATCTGTACATACAAGGTTAACCTATAAAATCAGAAAACGGCAGTTATGGATAAAAATCAATGCAAAATTAAAATTAAGAATGCTAGTTTGCTACTAATTATTGTGTCTTCTGTATTATTAACATAAAACGCAAACATTCGGAAACGAATATGGTGAGTTAAACATTGGTTAAACAGAAAAAAAAAAACGAAATATAAATTTAACGGAAGAATTTTTGGATATCAACGATCTAAAATCATTCGAAAATCACAACCCCGGACAATACACCAAATGTAGGTTATATTTGTAAAAAAAACGAGAATTTTCATGATGTGTTGGCTATGATAAAATCCCTAAAAACACTAGAATTGCAGCTAGTTTGCAATAAAAGTAGAACATCTTCTATTACTTGCAATGCAAGAAAAATTGTAACAGCTGACCGAAAATGATTGGAATAAAAATTGCAAACTGTAAAGCGGCCGTTAGATATATTTTTCCTGTATTTATATCGCATCTCATTCGAAATAAATAACACCAAATTATTCTGCATACAGATTTTCTTTAATTATTACACTGGCCTACAACCATTTTGGTGCTGGAGATTTTAGACCCGATTTTAAGTATGTCTTACATGGCGATATTAAAAATGTTACCCGTTTTCTTCTGTCGGCTCTAGTAGTAGCTCTAGTAAAAAAAGACACAATTCACAAAAAAATATATATTTTATTGACATTAAACATCAAGAAATTGTCTTTTGAGTGATTTTCTAAAATGAAACTGACTCGGGCAATCTCGCCTGATTCCCCAGCAATAGTCAGCCATCATATGACTGTCCCACCTTCCTTGGTATCTATTCTCCATTGTTTTTAGGTCTTGGTGGAAACGTTCCCCTTGTTCTTCGCTTAGATCTCCTAAATTGTGTTGGAAATGATGTAGATGACTATTGAGATAAATGAGATGAGTGTAATTTTATACTCATATTACAGCCTAAATCTTTGAATCGCACCAGCATTTCCTCTACTAGTTCTACATAGTTGTCAGCCTTATGATTTCCGAGGAAATTTTGTGCAACTGCTACAAAAGATTGTCAGGCAAGCCTCTCGACATCATTCATACAAGTCTCAAAATTAGTTGTGTCTTTCATCAATTTACGTATTTGAGGTCCATCAAAGATACCTGCTTTTAGTTTTTCAGTACTTAAACCAGGAAATTTGTGAGAAATAAACTAGAAACATTGACCATTTCTATCGAGAGCCTTAACAAATTGCTTCATTAGCCCTAATTTTATATGCAATGGCGGAAGAATGATTTTTTTCTCTTGAAACTAAGGGTTCATTTATAACATTTCTTTTCCCAACAACAAGAGCATCTCTCACAGGCCAATTTTTTGCAGTCCAATGACGTGATTTAGCTCGACTGTCCCAGAGACAAATAAATCATGGGTATTTAGTATAACCACTCTGTTGACCCAATAAAAAATTAACCATCTTCAAGTCGACGCAGATCACCCAGTTATGTTCAATATATTTTATTTTTTGTAAAAGATTTGAAATTACCTCATATTCTTCTTTTACACATGTTGAGTGAGCAATTGGAACGGGAGCATATTTATTTCCATTATGTAGAAGAACTGCTTTTAGACTTCGTTTACTACTGTCAATAAAGAGACGCCATTCATTGGGCTGATAGATCGTTAAACCCATGAAAGCCAGCAAACCACTCACATTACAGCAATATACAAAATTTTCATCAGATGAAAAAAACTTCAATAACTTTCCCTCTCTCGTGCGATATGTAGACACTCGAACATCTGAGGAAAGACAATTTTTTTCTTTTAATCTTGACGCTAGTAACTCAGCACGTTCCTTCGAAAGATCTAAGTCTCTGATGAGGTCACTAAGCTCATTCTGCGAAAATGGCTTAGGATCTGATGTTATTCCGCAGTATTGAAAGTCATCATCTACTTGGGAAGAAATAGGTATTTCAGCTTCATCCTCCTGAGATTGCTGCACTACCTGGTGAAAAGTTGGTATTCGAACATTTTCTGAATGAGGAACAGGTCTTTGTACTGAGGAAATATTGGGGTATTTCCATTTATGGCGATTGTTTTTGTTGATGCCCACTATATTAATCATACAAAAGTAACAGTCGTCATAATGATTTTTTTGTTCTAGCCATATCATAGGCACTCCAAACTTCAAAGACTTACGTTTCCCTCTCTCCCATTGTCGCAAATGTTCAACGCATATTTTACAAACACTATGAGGTACCCACACTTAATCTTGGTGTAGAATTTCAATACCGAAGTAAGCAAAATACAAACGACGCACTGTGTTTGTAATCTATTTACGCTGATTTTTCAGTATGTATTCACCACAAACATAACAAAATATATCAGGATCGTTAACCCAACGTCTGGACGTACTAGCCATAATGAAATAGTAACACAAACTTTATCGATGATATTGTAATAATGACTAGTTACGAACAAGACCGACAACAATTCACAATGAGGGTAGTAGGTAAACTAGGGCTGATGAGTTAAAATGACGTATGTCAATATACTGTACATTACCTACTTTATCGACTATTCAAACAAACAGAGATGCACCAAAAAAAAAATTTTTTTTTGTAGGCCTGTGATATTTATATAAAACTTAAAACGATTTTGATTAAAAGATACAAACAATTTTTTATTAGTCGATAGTTAACAAACAACATTTTTGTTATTGGAATTTTATATAATACATATTTATAATATTATGCAATACATGATGTCGAAACTATTTCTATTTCATATAAAATGCATCTTCTGCCTGCATACGCACAAAAAAGGAATACAAAATCCAGTTTGAAAAATATGTCTCAACGTGGCTTTGACAATTATAATTAATTCCTATTTTTATGCAAATTGTATTTACATTTACATTTATTTACATTTACAGATTGTATTTACAGAAAATTGTGGAAAAATCTTTTAACGATTATTACAGACATAGTTTTATTCTTATATTTGCGTTTTACTAAAAAATAAGTTGAAATTTATATGTGGTTCGATCGAAGAAATTGCGTGTGGATTTATAAAAACGATATCATGTTAAACAATTTAAGGAATGACGTAAACGAATGTAAATTAATATCCGAAGAAAGTCACATTTTAAAAATAACTACTAAAATGAACGATTTCATTTCAATTTTAGGTTAATATTCAAATATTAGCATTTGTATCGTCATCAAAATATTAATCGCTGTTGTATAACTTTAAGTTCTTTTATTTAATTCGTAAATTAAGTTGATTATAATATTATCGGATTCATCGCCAAACATGTGATTTGAATTGTAACTAACATACAATGCCTGATCATAAAGACTTGGACCTTTAAATTGGATTACTTGAAGTGGCCGTGAAGATTATTCCACTGGAACCTTTCCAGGACTATTGTGGTCGTAATGTCTCGTTAGAGTTGCATGCTCTTTTAATTAAGCTTAGTACATTTGAGAGAGGTTCTTTAAAAATCTCTCGGCATTAGGATATCTCCCATTTGTAGGGACCGCGTTCTTGTTAAACTTTCGTCTTGGCATAGTGCACCAATTGAGGTTTCCTCGCTTGCCAGAATATGCATTAGTCTTGTTCCCTTTAATAAACCTATCATCTTAACAGACTTTCTATCTCTATACTGTAAGCTTGGGCGAATGTTCATTCAAGAAATGTTTTGCTTGTCTTTGTTCTTACACCTTTCCCTATATCTATTTTAGCCCACGTTTTCAGGACTGTTTTGATATTTGTTTTTGGAATGCTAACCGAAAGCTCAGATTCTATGAAGGCTATAAACGAGGTGTGCAGAACCAGTTCGTCCGCCTTTACATCAAACCTACGCTCTTGATGCCCTGGAACCCAGACTACTATAACTTTTTTAAATTACCCAGCTCGTTTAAGGCATATACACAATCTCACATAGGTTTAGATTTAAACTGTATTGAATCCAATAACATTGTTTGGCTGCCGAAGAAAATGGACAGGATGAGCTTCGTTCCACGCTACCTAACACCTGTTACATAAGTTTTGGGAAAATTTTCTAACGAGGAATTCTGGTTAATTGTGCAGCGGTATATTTGCGACATTTCTTACGTTTCCTATACTTTAAACCATTTCGTGCTAAATATCAAGAAATTGTCGCGTTTGAAACGTTAAAACGATAAGAAAGTTTACGGGTAGAT
The DNA here is from genome assembly GCA_935421215.2 of Melolontha melolontha. Lineage (NCBI taxonomy): Eukaryota > Metazoa > Arthropoda > Insecta > Coleoptera > Scarabaeidae > Melolontha > Melolontha melolontha. The sequence goes on from OW285238.1 coordinate 149,813,842, forward strand.
ACACCAATGGTATTTTTGGCACGTTTGGAAAATCTATTGACTTGAACTCCAGTTACCGCTTATTTTTGGGAAGTTGATGCGTGGTGTTCCTTGTTCGCATTCTAAACAATATATAGTGCTATTTTATATGTTTTGTTCACTAAAAATGTTAACTATATCTCGTTGGGCCAGGTTGTAAATAGACCTACGAATATTTTGTTTGTAGAACTAACAGACACTAATGTGAAATGTCAAATAAATTAACAAGACACCGAAAAACAAATTTCTTCATGGCTGACTAGATCTATTTCTTTTACTATACTACAGAGAGCATTAATATTTTCCCCAAAACTTATTTAGCATGTGTTTAATTATGTTACAATGGGGCCACTTCCGTTTGAAATACAGTAGCATCTCTACGTAGGCTCACTTGGTTCATCGTCCTTGTTTTGAGACCATATATCCCCTTTTCCTGTTTTATAGCAGTCAGTGGGTGTCAGTGTATATCAGATATATTGCACCTACATGAGTGCACGTCCCTACCCGAGATATCTCTTATCAAAGTTGATTTTCTGAACCATGGCATCACTCAGTTTTCCTGTAATGGAACCTGTCTTGATCTGTCATCTAGCAACTTATGATGGTCAATGCTGTGGACTTGGCTTATAGGTGTTTGGCCTTGCATTAGTATCCAGGCCACTGACTTTTCTTCTCCTTGTATATGGATATCGAAATGTGGTAAATCACCTCCAGTTGTTCCATAGGTCCATGTGACATACTAGACTTTGTCGTCTACTAATTCCTTTTGGGTTAGGTTTCAGCCCCACCATGCGCCTGCTCCATAGCTTATCTTAGGCATAATTACCCTTGTGTATAACCATGAACCCTCAGATTTCAGGAAAATTATAATAAAGTAAAAATATATAAAAGCTGGTGATATTAGAAATATTGCACACATTCCAGAGTAACGAAGTCAACCACAACAGAACAAAGGGTAGAGTCAAGTTGGGTTGGCCTTGAGTATCGGTGAACTACTCACGGGTGACACTCAACACTTTCTTAATCATCCAGTTACAATAGTTGTCACTGATTTACTTGTTCGAAAAGTCGAAAAATTAATAATGAAATATGCTCGGCTGAAGAAGATACAGTTCGCAGGAATTATTGGAAATATCCGATACAACCATTTTTAAAATTCTTCACGATCATCTTGGGATAACTAAGGTCAGGGCATTATGGGTACAGAGAATGCTTACGCCATCAAAAACAACAGAGCTGGTAAAGTTCCCGTGCATTTTTGGACTTCTGTAATGAAGGGATGGTGTATTGAGCCAAATTGTTACTGGAGATGAAACCTGTGTTCATTATTATAAATCTGAGTCCAACCAAGACTCCATGCATTGTCAAAAGAGGTACACCACCACCCAAGAAGTTTAAGGCGACACAACCGGCCGGAAAGGTCACGGCGACGTTTTTTTGGGGACTCAGAAAAAATTCTGTTATTAGGTTACAGAGATAAAGATGTTTCCATAACTGAAGCGGTTAAAAGAACGTCATTAAAGAAAAAAAAAGGAAAATTGACGAAAAGTGTCCTGCCCCTACACAACAATGCTCCCGTCTACAAGAGTCGTATTGCGCTGGCCGTCCTGCATCGATATTTTGAATCACCTACCCTATAGTCAGACCTCGCTTGGAATGATTTTTACCTGTTCGCAAAAATGGAAAAAGAACTGCGTGGGAAGAAATTTACGAGCGATGAAGAAGTGAAGGACACAGCTTTAGCGTATTTTTCAGACAAAGATAAAGAATTTTTTATCAAATCATGCACAAGCTAATTGAAAGATCTGAAAAATTTGTTAGAGTTGCAGGTGAATAGGTATATTAAAGAAAAATAATTTTGTATTTTTATTTTCTCTTTTCCCCTATTCCGCGAACTTAAAAGCACTCCCACGTATATCTATAATGTTTCAATGTGTGATTGCTATTCTTAGAAGAAAAAAAAAGAGATACTAATTTAAGTTACACGCATCTATAATGTATTAACCAAAAATTAGAAGAAATGATGCGGGACATGCCTAAGAGCTATAAATTCTTACCTGAAAAAGACTCGCCGTAAGATCTTCTAATTCAGACTCGACATCTTGTCTAATCCTGCTCAATTTACTAACTTCCTCGTCTCTTAATCTCAGTTCTTGATGGGCAAGTTTTAGTTCTTGTTGTAACCTGGCGAAAGATATTTCTTTGGCTTCCACAACACCTCTACTCCAATCCCCAGAATCGCCACTTGCTTCCTTTCCAGTACTATTGCTTTCACTAATATCGCAATTGCTTTTAGCCAGGTACGCCAAATCTATTTCATCCGCGCACTTTTCCAAACCCAAATCGCTATAAACCGAACTATCCGAACTGTTTCTGTGCATCACAGGTATGTGTTCCACTTTATCCGTTATAGTTGAAATGTCCGAAATTAGTCCGAAATCGTTATGGTCGTGGTTAAATAATTTACTAGTAACATGCTCTTTAATAGAACAGTCTGGTTCTTCCAGTTCTACGTTGTCTTCTTCATCAGTTGTGTAAGATTCGTCACCGGTTGTCCCCGTTGAACCGGCTCTTTTGTGTTTGTTGATTAAACTTGAATATGCAGCGGTTGGAGGAGCCATCAAGAGACCTTTACGTACTGTAACACCCTTTGATTCTGATTCCATTGTTTCTGTTTTCATCTTATTCTGCTAAAATCAGATTCTACACCATATTTTGTCACCTGAAATTAAATAAAGCAAAATTAAATTATGGTAATTCGGTTCCAAGTAAGTGAATTATTAATATTAACTGATCAAAATAATACGAAATATTTTTTAATGGAATGTACAATAGTGCCTCTCATATTCTAAATTCACCTTTAAAAAGCTTTTAACAATGTAATTAAATTTAATAAACTCCACACAAAACTTACTTTTTGAAACGTGTTTCTTTTACTGTAGGACTATTAGAATTTACATGAGTGCAAGCACTAAAATAACATCTAGGAAACTGTCATCTTCATATTTATATATCAAAAATAACCTATGATTATGTCGAACAGTGAATGTCAAAATTTATATATTATTATTATTATTATCACTTAAGTTGCAAAATTTAAGTAGCTTTTTTCCTTCATCAGTCGTTCGTTGGGTAATTTTAATAAAGGCCAAATCATTCATTTTGTAAAGGTAATTTGTAGATGATATTTTACAATTCTGGAGAAAAATAAAAAAATTAAATTTCAAATTTTGACACATTTACATCGGTCATGTAACAAGTGTTCATTTGAAAAGTCAATCTAGGTTACTTTGAAATTTTGATAGAATAAGACGCAAATATATTAGTATGTGTTTGTTGTTCCGTAAACGTAAATCCAAATGACATTTGATCATGTCAATCACAAATATCAGTTAGTGCATAAAATAATCGTGCGTCGATTCTGGTTTAAATAAATTGCTTCTCAGTTTTAAAATGGCTTTCACACATAACATAAAATTTTTTTAGTCCAGGCTTATTTTCGAAGTGGTAATAAAATTGATGGTTTATGGGTTCATTCAGTTCAAGATTGCATGGTAGAATTTCAAGTAGAGTTTTCACATTTTGTAATAGATTATATACAATTTAAGAATACTTTGGATAAAACTTTAAAACTTTTTTCTGAAACTGGTAGTCTCTTAAGAAAATCAGGCAGCGGAGCAGTTAGGAAACGTTACACCTCAAGTTGTCAATCGTGTTGAAGAAATAATGGAAAATGAACCACACACATCTGTTCGACATTTGAGTCAACAAATAAACCTTTCTGTTGGTACAACTCACAAGTTATTAAAAAAAGATATGCAACTTTATCCATACCGTCACAGCAATACAAAAATTGTTAGAAATTGATTACCCACGTAGACTACAGTTTTGTAATTGGTTTGTAAATATGAACAATAATGGAGAACTTTCGCAAAGAGTCATCTTTACTGATGAAGGATGTTTTTTATAAAACGGGATACCTAAATTCACAAAATACAAGAATTTGGAGTAGTGAAAATCCACATATAATTAATAAAGAATCGCTACATCCAGAGAAAATTGGTGTTTGGGCAGCGCTGAGCCAAAGACGAATCATTGGACCAATGTTTTTTCAGGGAACGTTAACTGCTCAAAGGTACCGTACGGAAATTTTACAACCATTTGTCAATCAGTTGCATGATGATGATCTTCAAAATGCATATTTCCAACAAGACGGAGCACCTTGTCACTGTACTGCAGAATTTTTGGATTATTTAAGAGAATTTTTTGAAGAGCGTATAATTAGTCGAAATACTGAAATTGCCTGGCCTGCACGTTCATGCGATTTAACACCTTGTGACTTCTTTTTGTGGCCTAATCTAAAAAATAACATATTTCGAACACCTATATTGAATTTGAATGATATGCTACAGAGAATCGAACAGAAATGCATGGAAATTAATAACAATCCAGTAATGTTGCAGAATATCATCAGAAATTTTGAACGGAGGATTTTAAAGTGCAGTGATCTTAAAGGACAACATTTTCAATATTTGTTATAGTTTTCAATAAATACCTATTATATGTTATTTATTTGTATGTATGAAACTGTCAAAATATACGACATCGTAGGTTAAGTAGTAAATTTTAATTTACGACATACTTCAAAATGTTCTCAGTAAATCACATGCTACTAGATTGATTTTTCAAATGAACACTTATTAGATGTTGAGATGAGATTTGTAACGCGTTTTGAACAAAAAATCGTATGTCCTTAAATATTAAATGTCAACTATTGTCTGTCAATAATTGTCCGAATCTAATATAATTTATATTTTTGAGTTTTGAATGCTTTGTGTACTAACTTACATAAAGCATTCATGGTTGAATCTTATTTTCGGAATGGTCAAAACATCGAAGTACTCAATTCAAGCTTGTTTAGAAGAATTTCGAGATGAATTTCCCAACCTCGCTTTTGTATGATACTTTTTAGTGTACACTGATAAGAATTGTTCCAGTTTTGCGAAAATCGGTAGTATAGGACGACGAGAGGATAGTGGGCAACCAAAAGTTCGGACAGAAAGAGCGATTGGCAATGTTAGACGAATAATGACTGATGCCTCAAAAACTTCAGTTCGAACTCTCAGTCAACAAACTGGATTGTACATACTAGTAATTCTAACCATATATCATTCATATTTATATAAAATATTCTAACTAAAAACTAAAATAATACGTAATATTTACGACTGTGAATTGTCTCAAATACCTTAATATTATGTAATAGTATCCTATAAATAATAGTTGTAATGCAACTGCTGGATAATAAATTATTTTGATTATTATTAATACATTTATTATAACGCTAAGAAATAAGTAATTAAACTTCTAGTTTCAAAAATTCTTTTATTGTAAATACCACTACAATATTGTTTCGCCATACAATGGCTTCATCAGGTGGATGAAATACAGTATTTCATCCACCTGATGGTGGATGGTGGATCAGGAGGTGTAAGTGGACCGTATTTCTTTCATAATGCTACTGGTGATGGTGTAACTCGATATCGTGAAATGTTACTGAATTTTTGTGGCCTGAACTAAATAATATTGATCTAGGGGATAGACAGATTCAACAGGATCTATCTATCCTCTAGATGCAACACCTCATTTTACTAATGAAACAATTGCTTTATTTTAAGCCAAAAATTTTCTGAAAGAATTATTTCATGAAGGTGATGTTAATTGGCCACCAAGATCATGTGATCTAACACAGTTGGACTATTTTCTTTGAAGTTACGTAAAAAGCCAGGTCTATAAGAACAAACCGCAATTGGCTCCTGAACTAAAGGATGAAATTATTCGTGTCATTGGTGAAATAGAGCCGCAATTATGTCGAAATGTAATAGAAAATTTTAACAAAAGAGTGAACAGTTGCGAAGCAGCAAAAGGTGGTCACTTGTCAGATATTATTTTTGGTGTATAAATGTCACAACTGATACTACAATTACAAATGAAAGTGTTTGAAAATAAATGTAAATTATGGGTTTTATTTATTTTTTAAAAATGGCGCTCAATTTGAAAGACCTTTTACAATCTCCCCAGGATCGCAGTTACTACGCAAAGCATCGCCAACCTTTAAGAGAATCAGGGTCAAACAATGGAAGGTGCTCGGACAGCCTGTAAATGGAGTTTGCTGGTCCGGGATCCGGCTGCCAAGCTACGTGACAAACCACGGGGCATATTGTTGGGGATTGTCCCCTGAAGCGATTTGGAGCAAAGTTTTGGGAATCCTTATTAAATCTTCAGATATTTATGAATAATAATTTATTTATATTGTATACTTTTATTTTTTGGTATGTACCGATGTGTTTACATACCATATGCTAAATAATAATAAATAATAAAAGAAATTTGATTTTAGACGTATATGTAAGAATTTATAAATACTTTCCTTTTCAATTCTTCTACATTAAACAAGGTCATTCTGTTCATATTAGTAGTGTTTACCTAATTGAAACATTGGGCGATTAACAAGAATGATATTTAGCTGTGATTAGGAGAAGATATAAATTTTTCATCACACTGTACATACTGCTATGAATAGTGGTTTGAAAATTGGGCACACCACTATCCACAACCAGTTCTCCCAACTAGGTTTCTCAGCCGGAGAATTTTCAAATATGAGACCTATCTTCTCGGCTTCCAATTCGGAAAGTCGTGTAATTTATAAAAAATATGTAGACGGACAAGAAGGTGCTTATAACTTTTTATACATCAAAAACTATTACGAGAATTTATCTTAACAACTCTAATACATCAATCAAACACTTTATCAAACAAATAACCGAATTAATTCAATATAATTAATTATATCACGCCAAGCTACCTTCTAGTACGAGCTATTAAATCTGTCTCCCTGAATTTACATAGGCCTCTCGAACACATGCGATCGACATCGGAAAAAACAAGTTATTCTCTCGTTAAATTTAAATACATTTATATAACATCTTGAATATACACTTTATCTCACAATAATTGTATATTTATTTTAAATTATTTTTAAATATTATTTAGAAAAAATCCATAGCAATACGTTTATTTGTAAATTATTAATATAATTGATTAAAAAGTCAAAATGTAATGCTTCTTATTTAATTTACCTAAAAATAAATTAGTATCCAACGTAAAAGTGAATGGGGAAGTGGGATAATTATAAATTTAATAAGCCGAGAATTTTGTTCCAGCACGGCGGCAACCCCTGAGGAAACTCATTACTTGTATTGGCAGGTGTTTCGCTGCATCCTCTAATGGCTGTACCTTAATCTTTAAATATGATTAAATGACAAGGATGAATTTAACTTCAAAATTTATGAAATTTTAACAATCGAGTAATAAATGTGATCTATTAAATTGGTATTTAAATTTTATAGCTGGGGTTATTTGTACCTGTATATAATAATAAATTTCTTTGTAGATGTGGATCCTATGTTTACAGAAATACTCTTACGTCGTAAGTAATATAATAAATAGTTAAAATAAATGTGAATACACGGAATCTACGACGGACTAATAAACTACCCTCCAAAGACGCTTTAATAGAATCTCTTGATAATAAAATAATAATATTCATATGCCATATCTGTATCTGTACACATGGACATACACCACGTCTTTAATCAGTAGGCACTTCAACCACAGACACATGCGCTTCCAACTAAGCGATGTCATGAGTGCAGGTTTGCGAACTGACATTCAAAGGTTTGCGTTGGCAACTAATAACAATTTTATCCTGTCAGGTGACACGAGATATCTGGTAACATCTGACGGACAAAAGAGACTCGCCGATAAAAGCGGTTTCCTCACGAATGGCTAAGCCATTACAAGGGAGGAAAAAAACACGTCTAAAATAGTGTAGTCCAATTTTGTATATTGTAACACGCTGAAATATTTGTTTGGTTTGCTGGTACGCCGTCGAATATTTCCGTGGGTAGTTGTGACCTAGGCGTAAGAGGCGTTCCAAATGTCACTTATTATTCCCGATTTTTCGTTGTTTTAGGGAATAAATTCTGTTTCGATAAATTCCGTTCTTTTATTTGGTATCGTGTTTTGAATTGTTGAAATCTTAGTAGATCTTTTTTTATCAGTTTTGTTATCGAACACTTAGTTAGGTTCTCGCATATCAAGTTTGGTCCTGTTCTTTTTTTTTTGAACGACTTTTACTTTCGTGAGTTTGATTTTTTTCTATCGATGCCAGTGGCGGCTCTTTAATGAGAGCAAGTGAGCAATTGCACCCCCTGAAATTATGAAACAAAACAAACCAAGCGGCGACTAACTGTGAAAGTATTTATTTATTATGTATATTATGTATTCATAGTTATTGACGAGGAAGGTGGCACTCTAACAACGTACATGCACCGACACCGATCGTCATCACAGATATACTGAGCAAAGCCCAACTGTTGCTCCGTTAAGGCAGTAACATTACATTGATGGTAGGGAGAACTGTATTTTGCCGTACTTCAATGTCGTATAATACATAGTGTTGGAGCACCTGAACCAGTCTGCTCTCGGGCGTTTTATAATGAATTCCGTGTCTTTTTTAGAGAACAACGCGTTTTCGCGATTAACGTATGATGAAAAAATCGCAGTAAAAAAATCTTAAACGACCGATGCCTCAATTATCTTTAGAAAATAAACAATCTGTTAAAGGTAAAGACGTTATAAGAAAATTCAAAATGAATATTTATCAGTCAAAATGACTGGATTTGTGGGTGTGAAATTAAAAATACTTTGTTTTGTTTTCCGTGTCTTTTGTTTGGTGGTGAACCGTCTTGGTCAAAGAACGGAATAAGAGACTTAATTCATCTTAGTGCTAAAATTATTAAACATGAAAATTCCGAAGGGCATTTGAAAAATAGATTTAGTCTAAGAATGTTAGGAAAAAATAACATTCAGAATGTTTTAGATTCATCATATAGAAAAGCAATTTAACAACACAATGAAAAGGTAACAGAAAATAGGCATGTGTTAAATTTAATAATAATAAAATTAAAACAAAAAAAATTAATAATAAATTGCATTAGATTTTGTGGCGCGTTTGAACTGGCACTTCGGGGTCATGATGAACAGCAAACGTCGAATAACAAGGGCATTTTTCGGGAATTGATAAATTTTATGGCAGAATTGGATAAATCGTTCAGAGATCACATCGAAGCAGCACAGGTTTTAACCGGTGAATCATGAACAAGTTACCAGTGAAATTAAAGCAACCGACTTCATATCTGTGATAGCTGATGAAACCACAGATGTGTCCAATCAGTTTCAGTTGGTGGTTGTTTTAAGATATATTGTAAACGCGAGACCGGTCGAAAGATTTTGGAAATTTCTTCTGCCTAGTGGACATGATGCTAATTCTTTATCGGCCTCCATCCTTAACGAAATTAGTTTGCTTGTTGATGACCCAGAAAAACTGATTGCACAGAGCTATGATGGGGTAGCAGCCATGAGTGGTGCTATTAACGGCGTGCAAAGTGTCCAAGACCAGTATCCAAGGGCTAATTTTGTACATTGTTATGCACATCAGACAAATCTAATTATGTCACATGCTACATCGAGCAGTAGTAATTGCAGAATTTTTTTGCCAATCTGACGGGATTATGTTCATTTTTCTCCACTTCACCACAACGAGCTGCAAGATTGGAAGAATTCCTTCAGAGAAAAAGCTTACCTCGTTCTTCAAAAATAAGATGGAACTTCAATTCTAGGACAGTGAATACAATATATGAGTACCGAGATGTAATAATTGAAGCTCTAGAACAAATCGAGGGAGAAGCTAGTTTACAAACTACCATTCATCAAGCTAGTGCCAATTTGCGAATTTTAGGAGGAACATTTTATCTATTGGTTAACTTTCTTTCATAAAATTATGCCACATGTGGACATGTTGTTTAATCAATTTAATCAATTAATCAATGTCAATACAGATGCATTAAAAATCAAGAATAATTTAGATAATTTTGAACGTGCTATTGGAAAAATTCGACCCGAAATCGCTGACACAGATAATCAGTTGGTTAAACAAAATGAGCCAGAACTGACTCCTCGACCATCAAAGCGGCGAAGAGTAACTGATGGTAGCCAAAGAAGGAGGGAAACTATTGAAGTGTGCGATATTATTTTGCTAGAAATAAAAACTAGATTTCGGTATACAGGGCACTTAATATTAGCAAACTTAATTTCATTTAAACAGTTCCCCTCTTTTCAAAAAAAATTTCCGGAAGATTGCCTTAAAGAAGCAGTAAAATTTATCCATGCCTCAATGAAAGCAGACTACGAACTGAATTAAGCGTTCTATATTCTAGAGAAGTATTTAGGCAAAATATAGAAGTCGGTGCTGTAGGTCTGCTAGGTCTTATTCTGGATGGATTAAGCGACACCTTTAATGAAGTTGTTAAGCTTTTAAAAATTGTCATTACAATCCTAATGACAACGTCCGAAGCGGAACGCCAGTTTTCACGGCTGAAGAGAATAAAAACTTTCCTGAGAAATACAATGAAAGAAGAGAGATTAAATGCCCTTACTATGTTATCTTGTGAAAAAGAATGTATAAATGATTTCCCAAACTTTAATGAAAAGTGATAGAACTGTTCTGCAAGTCAAAGACACGTAAAATGGACTTCGTTTATCGTCAGATGTAATTAAACTGTGTAGTGTAATATTTACTATTCCCTCAAAACAAACTCTACAATGAACAGTACCTATCTGGAACAGTACGTCGGTGAAATTTATAAGGATTGGGTAAGCGTTTTTGTATTACACTTTTTAATTTTGAAATTATGCCTCCCTATGTGAACCACCCCGATCCGCCACTGATCGATGCTTTAATTGCAGTTTTATATTTGTGGTTATTTTCAAACTTGCGGACGCGTAAGGTGGCTTTATGTTTGCTCTTTTGGGCGTTTCATTTAATTCAGGCCCCCCTCTTTTTGCGTTTCGGACAGAAGGGTTAAGGTCACGTGTGTGGACATCGGATGTGTATTCCGGATTTGAAACGGTTTCAGTTGTAACGAAGAGTAGTATCAACGTTTGTTTTATTTTGTTTTGTTGATATCTCCATCGGCGTTGTCAAATTTAGAAGGCATTTATCGAATCGTTCGAAATGAGATTGCTGTTCTGTGAATTCTTCTTTGGGAACGAAGGAATTACAAGCTGGTTTGTTTCCATCAACCACGCACTTTAGTTTTTGTTATGCTCACGAATACGTTAGAACTTTTCTGTAGTTTTCTTATATAGTTTAATAAAACGGAAACTATCTGTTAATTATCTATTACTTATTTGTGTTATTATTATTTATGATTTTGTTGAATGAAATCATCTACGTTTTGTTATGTGTTCCGACGTTTCGTTTGTTGATTGTCCTTCTTCAGAGCATTGTTCTTCCTTGACCTTGTTTGATACGGATTTTTAATGGTACGGTTTGATTTTGTTTCTGTTGGTGGTTGAGTCACCATTCGAAAGTTTCTCTTTATCGTGTTGGTTTTGATGTTAGTTTTTCGGGTAAAGTTGGATTAGAATGAGGTAGTTGATGATTCGTTTGTTTCTTTTTGGTAGATCTTTTTTTGTTTTGTTTTGTCGTTTATAATCGTCATTTACATTTTTCTTGTTCATTTTTGATTCAAGAAGTAGTTTATTAGAAGTGAGTTTTTTTGTATCTTGTTTGATTTTATGTAAAGATTCGTGGAATCTTTCCTTTTTTTTTCCAAGAAAGGGTGGAGTTGTAAAGGGCTGAAATCGCGCCTTGTTCAGTTTTAGCCGCTCATTCATAATTTTTGAACGGACCTGTATATTGCAGAATTTTTGCTTGTAAATTGTAATTTTGATCTTTAAAAAATTAGTATAATATTTTCTTGTGCGGATATTTATCCTGTTAAAGTCGATTAAATTGGAAATTTAGAGAAATTTGAGTAGTAATTTTCTGTGTAGTATTTAAATTTAATTAAAAATTACGGTGTGTATGGAGAGGCAGCACTAGTGCTGAGAAAGCACATGGCAATATGTTCGATGTGGTTTCACATCGATATGCTATATACTTTTTTGGTATATTGAGCCATAGTCATATGAACAGATCATGTAATTAAAATTGCTCTGGAAAATTAAAATTAAATATAAAATAAATAAATATAGAAAATATAGAAAATAGATCCCTAACATTATCCTTAATATTTCTAAATTTTAAAAACAATTATTCCTATATACATGTAGAAAATTGCGCAAATATCTTAACCTATCAACAAATACACATACAATTAACAATTTTTTAAAAACAATTGGTATTTTGCACTAATAGAAATAGTCATTTAATACATACGCACATACCATATATGTTTTTGTCAATTCGAATTCTTAAAATTAATAGCAAGGTATAACAATTACGACTGAGATAAGAATAAATTTTCAGGTGGCGTAGAATAACAATGAAATGTGACTTTCGTCTAATATCAATAAATAGTCTTGATTACATTCATGTTAAACAATGGGTAAAGTACCAAAACAAATAAAATATGTGGGTCAGAAGTGTTTTGTTCAAGAAATAACGCTGCATGCATATGCATTTTACTCATTTTTTTGAAAAACAATTATCTTTAAATAGGCCATGGCACACACAAGTGACAGGGAAATGAATAATGTATTGAGTAGGTGTGAGATCGCATTTTGTAATTCTGTTTCATGTTATGTATATTTGAAAAGTCTTAAGAGTCATCTAATTTTATAATTATAGATACAGGTATTATTTTTATTATATTCAAATTTTTTATTAGTTATGTTTCAAAGAAATAGTTTAAAAATGATATACTATGTGTCAAAAAAAAAATTCTTCGATAAAAGTATACAGGGTACCCTTGAAATAAAAGGACAACGTATGAAAAATGGAAAGATGTAGTTCTATAGAATATAAATCTAAAATATTCTCCCAAAATTCCCTCTTATAAGCGAAAAAAATAACAAAGATATTTAAAAAAATTGTTTCGACGTTTTGTTCAAATTACAAATTTCCTTCTAAAAATTCCAGTAGGCGACAACTTTAAAAATAACAATTCAAAAATAATTGGTCAAGGGAAATACCAGATTTCCTGATGTAGTGGGAAAGCCAGTTAAAACACTTTGCGACATTGTGTGGCCTATAAAATAAAAATAAATAACAATGCTTCTACATAAAATATAATGTTCTACAATACTTATATGACTTATATCAGTACAGTTGTGTAGAATATTATATTTTCTAAACTAAAATCACATTATTATTAAAGTTATATTATTATTTAAAAATTGAATTTATGTATATACTCTCATGGACAAAATTATCAAATATTTTTTGTTATCTCTATTACTCAAATATAATTTTAAATTATCGCCGTAAAGTTATATATCTGATGTTATTGATCTAGTAGGTGAATATATTCAATTGCTTTAAAATATTTTGACGTTTAATTCATTTTAATAATTTTAATGGCGTATATTGTCTATCGCACGTTGCGTCATTTAAAAACTCCTCACATAATTTAAGAATTAACGTGAATTAACTTATTTGTGAAGAAATTAAATAAGTCTTAATGATTTTCATTTGTTGCTTCCTCTTAAAAACGAGCATTATGCCACCAGTTACCTACTGAAGTGAAACTGAAGCGACAGAAATTGTAACTGTATGACGAAGGATATAGACAAAAACATATCGCACGACGTCTCAGGAGAGGTCAATCTACAGTATCGAATATTTTAAAAAGGTATCAAGAGACTGGAAATTTCGTACGAAGATCCTTCTAAGGGCGCAAAAGGTGTACAACAGCAATTGATGATCGTTTTTTGACACTAAATTCTACGCGAAAACGCACATTGACATCCACATATCTCAAGAATGAGTTCGAGAACGGTTTAAAGCCAAGTTCCACGTCTTCTCCAAAATCACAAATCTCGTCGATTACAATTTGCCAGAAAATATTCCCAGTGGAATATCGAGAATTGGAAAAATATTCTATTCACTGATGAGACTAGAATCCAATTATGGAAGCCAGATGAGCGAAATCATGTCTATAGAAGAGTTGGGGAATGGTGAAGTAGCTGCAATCTCATAGAAACTGTTAGTTTTGGAGGTGGTGGGGCATAACGCTTTGGAGAGGCATAAGTTGGCATGGACGCACCGAACTTGTGGAAGCCAATGGAAGTCTAACTAGTGACTGGTATATCGAAAACATCCTACAAGATCAGGTTTTATCATATGTGGGCCACATTGGATACAACAGATTCGTATTTATGCACGATAACGCTCGTGTCCCACGCAACTGGCTGAGTGACAAAAGATTCAAAGATTGGATTGGCCACCGTATAGCCTAGACCTGAATCCCACTGAACACGGATCAGTTAAAACGCCGCTTACGACATAGAAATCCTGTTCCAAATACAATAAAAGAACTTCGATTTGCAACACAATATGAATAGAAGCCAATTCCTCAAGAATATATACACACTCTAATTGGTAGCATGTCGAGAAGGATGCAAGCAGTAATTAGAGCCGAAGTGGGAATACTCGTTATTAACTATGCTCTTATTTCAATCAACAGACTAGTATTTGCTTAACCGAGTTGCATTTAAGTTTAAAATAATTATCCTAAATTTTCATAAAATTTATCATTAATTTTAGTGATTTTCTGCTCATTAAAAATTAATATTCGTTAAATAAACAGTAAAAAATTAACTATTTTTTCTTTTCTTTCATTAAAATTTATTTATACAAAAAACAATTTTAAATTTAAAATATTCGATAATTTTGTCTATGAGTGTATATATATATATATATATATATATATATATATATATATATATATATAACAAACGGCTAAGAAATTATCTAAACACTATATACAAAATATAAATATAAATAATTTATATTTTGTATTCCCTTGACAAAGGCATATTGCCGAAACATGTAGGGTTGTTTTAAATATATATAATTTAAAGTAATGAACCAGATCTTTAATCGCCGACTTATTAAGTTTACCTTATCATACCAAGGTCACAAAGATATTATATATATATATATATATATATATATATATATATATATATATATATATAACAATGTCAGTGATATTTTTTTAATTCGTGCTAGATAAAGTTGAATTTTTACAATTAAAACTTTGCTTATAAAATATTGATTTTGTTTTGTCTGGTATATGGACATTTAGTCACAAAATCTCGAAATCTTATAACCTTTCCGAAACCAGGAGATCGGAGCTAAATAACACAAAATAAAACTCGGAGTAATCCAAAAGATTATTAAAATCGTCAAAATGACATAAAATAAAAAGTATCAAACAATTTCGTAATGATACTGTATGTAGAAACTGCAGTCGCTGGTTAAATTAAATAAAATTATATTGTTACAAAGTATAATGTGCATTCTTATTTCATGAAATATGTAATATAACAAAGTAACAGCCCAGAGTGTTAAATATTTCAAAGAATCCTTTAAAGCAAATGTAAGATTAAAACAAAGAAATTCAATGCCATTCATTTTATTTAACTTCGATTTAGAGAAGGTAATACGGAAATCTCAAACAAATAGAACAAGATGGAAGAGTCTTTCTTTGGAGACTCTGGTTAAGTAAAAACTTTAAAAAGGTATAAAACGCTTAATAATAACTCGTTATAAAGAACATTATCGCATATTAAATTCAATAGACCGGAAAAATCGAGTGTTACCCGTCATGCGTTAGAAGCCAATCATAATATAATGGTAGATTATTTAGAACTTATTAAAAATATAAGCAATCCGAGCGAGTTGGACATATACGAAAATTCAATTCCTGTTAGCTCCTTGTTCTTAGAATAAATAATAAAATAAGAGATAGGAGAAGAGGGTGTGAGAAAAAGCACATGTATGTCATTCTGAAGAAGAGTAAGTGACCTAATTTTAGTTGCTTAAAATTGAGTATATACGTGGATGCCTTGCAAAGTGTTTCGCGATTCTTTGTGTTAGCTTTACTATGCCACGTGTTCAACACTGCGATTATTAATTTTACCTACTGAGGATGATAACTTAGTTGTTGAAAAATGTATTTAGGATACGAGTATTAATTGTGGCAACGAGTTTTATACTTTCTTTTAAGTATTCATTAATATGTCTATATTTTAATATAAGTTTAAATGTTTATAATATTATTATTGGACCAATAGTAACATATGTCAGCGAGATATTAACCCTGTTAAAGCAGGAAGAAAATGCACTGGAAATGTGAGACAGAAAGGTTTTTTTTTTAAACTAGTGCAGGATCCATGATGGACGAAACAAACATAATTAAAACTGAAAAGAATCATAGGTGTTGTTATCCAGAGAATTAAGTGGATTAGACAACCTTTTAAGAATGTTCAAATTGTATTTATATTGCTTTATGTAGATGTGAGAATATTGAAGAATAACTGTAAATAAGTGGATAGCCCATGAATTGCTAACTCCAGGTGAAACTCAGTAATTATAATTGTTACTAAAAAAATCAATCATTTTATTTAATCTTGTGCAAATTTTACATAAATATAAATTCAGAATATAAAATGTAAATATTATCAAATTTGTTAAATGCAAATAGAGCACACCTTACTTTAAGCTGCGCAGTATGGATATGCTAATATTTCAACATAGATTTTCAATATATTTACACAAAAACCCCGATAACTGG
Source organism: Melolontha melolontha (assembly GCA_935421215.2). Taxonomy (NCBI): domain Eukaryota; kingdom Metazoa; phylum Arthropoda; class Insecta; order Coleoptera; family Scarabaeidae; genus Melolontha; species Melolontha melolontha. Next base: position 149,830,569 of record OW285238.1, read on the forward strand.
AGATAGATAAACGACATGAAGCCCTGTGTAAATTCTCTTGTTCAAATTTCTAGAAAATAAACACCTAAAAACGTTTTCGTTTACAGATACATTACATTAGCATATATATAGAGTTAATATTTGCTAATTTGGTGAAAAGTGATTAGAGTTAAATTCCATTCCAGAAGAATTTCGTAATTATGTTAGTGTAAACTTACATTTAAGCTTTTAAGTAAACAGCCAGAAAGTATTCAATGTGAAAGACACTTTTAAATCCAGATAAATATGCATGTAATAAGAGTGATCATACACTTAACGTTTTAGGATTATAAATGCAATAAAACATAAAAATTGACACAAAATGTTTGTTGAAGATAATGTGCACCATGACTTTATTGACAATAGCGTACTTGATCAGTTCAATTTCTCATTACGTTTTCCCACATTGCGACCGGTATCTCACGAATAACAGTTCTGAATGTTAGTTTTAAAATTTTTAATTGTTGTTGGATTGCTGGCATAGAACTTCGACATTATATAACCCTCACAGGAAGGTGTCACACTGCGTCAAATCACAAGACCGAAGTGGAAAATTTACAAAACCATCCCTTAAAATAACTCTATCACCAAATTCACCTTGTAGTAAAGCAATGCTTTCGTTGGCCATTTACGGTGGATACGCATTTTCAAAGGAATACGGTCCAATGACACCACCAAATTATAAGTTTCTCTTGGATGCAAGGGTGTTTCTTCATACTCGTGAGGATTACCTTTGCTCAAAATCCGAGATCAGCTTGGTTACATAGCCATTTAGCAAGAAATACGCCTCATAGTTAAACATTACAATACAATTAAGAAATGGATGTCAAAAACAGACTAATTGACAGATCGCTCTGTACTGTCATATTTAACCTATTAAAAGATGATTCTACAGAATGGTAAAGAAGATTCCTGCAAATTCGGCGCCATCTCTGTGTTAGGCCAAGTAGTTTCCGAAGAATCCGCGTAGGCGTTGATAAATAATATTACAGAGTAATTGAATTTGACCATTAGTTATTAATAAGTAAGCATTTCCTCTATATATACGATATTTTAAGAATGATAAAGAGTATCTCGAAACACATAATATAAATTAATTAACATAATGGCTTAACCAAAAGCGGTATATTTCAACTGAAAGAAAATTAGAACAAAGATTCCATCAGCTAAACAGACAAAAAAGAGATGTATAGTTCAGATAAAATGCCCAGTCTTTTGTTATGTGGAGATCTCTGACAATGTAATACCTGCTATGGATGAATGCCTGGTATAGGATAAGAAAAAGAGCTTCTGTCCGTAATAAGAGAAGCCCTTCGTCACCTACACACCAAATGGATTAACCTTTTCAGGAGATTACATTGGAACATAAAATTGTTCTGAAGGTGCCAGTTGTTTTCTTGTGTAGAAGACTTTAGAATTTATATATAGTATAAAATACAGCATTCAAATACAGTAATTAATTATAAAATTTTGGCAATAATCATTTTAAAAAATATGTACAGTCGGCGTCCAAGAAATCGGGACAAGTGGTATAACATAATTCGGTGTATTTTCTATCGTATAAACAGGATGTATACTATTGTTATGGTTTTCAGCATTTTTATAATATTATATGTCAGTTTTAAGTGTATGTCACTCACTATCAGTCTTTCTTAGAATTTATTATGGCACATCACGCTAATGAAATAACGAGGGCAAGCATCCTTCAGAGACTTCAAGATGGATGATTTACATGACTATTAGCTATTGAGTTTAACGTAGGCAAAAGTATTGTACATAGAATATTACAAAAATGGAGACAGCAGCATACGTTAAGTAGACAATTGGGAACAAGCCGTAGAAAATATCTACGTCAGAGCAGGATCAAGCGCTTGTAAATTTTATAAGAAACAATCGATTAGAGTTCACAAGCAGTGCAGTAGAGGTAGTGAATTTTCCTGGTAACGTTAGAAATGCACAAAAAAGATTAAAAGCTAGTGAATTAAGAAATTATTCAGCTCCGAACAAACCGTTCTTAACAAAGCAAAAGAGGCAACAGAGATTGGAATTGTCAAACTAATTTATTAGTAGAGATGTTGCATTTTGGAATACTGTCATGTTTAGTAACGAAAAGATGTTTCAGTCGTGTCATAGTGTTCGTGTTAGAGTTTATCGACCTGTGAATAGCCGTTACGATGAGAGATACGTGAGTAAAGTGCACAGAAGCTGTTTTCTTTTTGAGTCAATATGTGGGCGTGGATCAGTTCCATGTGTTCTGGCATTTGTTGGGATATTGGAGAGCGATTAACTGCAACAGTTTACGTTGACATTTTGAAGAACATAATGTTACCGTCGGTACAACAATTATATCGAGACTTCACTTTTCAACACTCTGAAATTCATACTGCCAATGTGGTACAGACTTGGTTGGTATAATTATATTAATGTTTTAAGATGGCCCTCCATGAGTCCAGTTCTAAGCTGGTGAAAAAAATAAATAAAAATAATTTTCATCCGAAGAATTATGACGAATTTCGTGATAAACGTTTTACTTCATTGGGAAAATCTAGATCCGAATATTGTAGCAAATATAATATATTCTACGCCACGGCAATTTGAAGCAGTGATTACTAAAAATGGATCAATAAGAAGATATTAAATGCTTTTTAAATTTGCCTATTAATAACTTATTTCCTGTTTGTGTTATGTAATAAACATTTTTATCTTCGAGTAAAAATATGTATTTTGGTTTTTCTGATCACTTCTACAACAAAACTAATCATTAAATTTAGACGCCGCCAAATTTTTTGTGATCATTATAGTATTACCTATGTCAAGCATATGTATCTGTGTCACACAAAATTCAAAGTTTATCAATGCTTACTAACAGCTATAATTACAACATAACAACTTCAATGTCCCGATTTCTAAGGCGCCGACTGTACAAATATTTATAAAAAATTAATATTATTTATTACAATACTTTGATTTAATGTATAATTTGTTCACACCTTAGAAAATAATACAAGCTCTAATGGGACTATGCCTATTACTTTCTGATTATAGCATTAACGTATATAACTCTCTCATTTGCTAGTGTGCAATGTTGTCGGATTCTCTTAAACAATTTGAATAAAGCGAAAATTAACTGCATCATTTACTATCTTGTTTGTTGGTGTCAAAAGTCATTCTTTGTTGTTTTTATCTGTTTACTTTTGACCTCTTGCACTTTATTTTTAAAAGCATCATCTCATTGTAAAAACGGTAGTTTTTACAACTATCTAGAGACTTTTATCTTCTTTAAATGTAAATATTTGGTATTAGCGTTCAATGAATTATTATTTATATTATTTTACATACTGTTGTTACGAGGGATGTCTTTTTAGTGTCGCATATAGCCTCATAGCGGGCGATAGTAATAAAACGTCAGGTGCCAAAATTAATCTCAATCTTTCGTTAATCGAAATCTAAAGTTTCATCAAGATACGGCTAGTGATTTAGTCATAATAAATTTTGAAAGTTTATAAGTTGGCCGAAGAATAAAATTGAGAAAATTTTCGCAGAATAATTTTTTACAACTTTCGGAGAGGATTAACTAACTCAACAACAACGTCTTGCTGAGTTGGTTTCTGTTTATGAAGATGAAGCCCGGTATCAATCAAAAATTTCACATTAACACTGTGAATTCCAACGTGGACGCACCATTATTAGCGACGATCCCAGTACAGATCCGCAAAGAACAGAAAAGCATCGATGCTATGCGCCCCCTGATTAAGGAAGATGGATATGTGACATATCGTGAAAGTTAGACTTCATGGGCATTTCAAAGACCTCAATCTTAAGGTGCGTACGGACTAGAGTGGACCAATCCGGAGCGAAAGCAGAGGCGTGACTAACGAATTGGGTCACGATTACTTAGTATGTTGTTCACGGTCATCGTGTGTACACGTATAATAGCAGCAGGAAAGTGTATTCTGTGTATTTAATAATGTTGCACAGCTATGTTCGATAGAAGACGCAAGAAATGAGTGTATTTTAAGTAAGTTTGAAAGTCACGCCTCTGCTTTCGCTCCGAATTGGTCCATTCTAGTACGGACTATTGTCATCTACGGATATGGTTACAGTTTCTAAACTTCAAATACCAGCAGTCACATAATTCTGGTAGAACTAGCTGTAGGAACTGGTTTCCTAAATTAAAAATTATGATTCCACCGTGTCTATATTTGGGTCTTGCTTATGTACCCTAAGTAGAACTTTGATAGGTAGTTAAGATTAAAGAGGCACACTCGAAATTCTAGAAATTAGCAAACTTAGATTAAATTTTAATGAAAAGAGTTTTAATATCTAGTTATAAAATTAATGTATATACATGTACATATATATACATATATATATATATATATATATATATATAGATAATTATTTCTTGACCTTTGTATGTTACAGTAGATTAAATTAGTCGGCGATTTGAGGTCTGGTTTACTTTGATATGTATATATTTAAAGCAATCTTACATGTTTCGACACAGTGTCTTTTTCAAAGAAATTAATACTATATATGACAGCATATCAATGTCAAACTTACAGATTACTACAGCCGGATCATCGCTCTAACCAACTAAGCTACGCGAACTTGATTACAAGTTCATTGGAAATGTCTTATAAAGAACATATATTAGTAGTTTGTCAGTTGGAAATTGCTAAATTTTTATCCTTAGCTATTTAATGATAAAGAGACAATCTATTTCTTAGCCGTTTACTTAATATATCATTTGATAATTTCTTGGAGTTTCGGCTTTATATTAAATATTTTAAATTAGCATGTTATTTCGCCAAGTAATGTGAATGTAAACATTGCTGTCTACAATTACGACGCTAATTATTCGAAATTTTTATATGAAAAACTTTTGTCCTAGGTGGGACTTAAACCGACGGCCATGGCTTGCCGACATCGCTCTAACCACCTGAGCTACGAGGACTTGGTTTCAATTTTTTCAAATAAAATTTGATAAAATTTCAAATAAAATTGGCTGTTTGATAACAAGCAGTTATTTATTGTCCGATTTCGATAAATAAAAATGTGGAGAAATGGTTTTAGCAACTCTACAAAGTGACCCTGGTCCCAACTTTTTTCAATATTGTCTTGAATATCTAACGGTTGTCAATTTTTCCGTTGGTCGAGGGTTCTAATCTCGAGACCGGCTTGTGAGAGGTTATTTTTACGGGATCAGTATCCTCTTAAGTTAAATGTAGAGAAAGTAAAAGCCGATTCAACATTTCTGCTCGCTTACAGCTACACTCTAAGGACAAATCAGATGGATCGGCATACTTGTATGTGTCGAATGCCCTATGATAAACTTTGCAAAAAGAATATTCGAAGCGTGAGTGCCGGGAAAAAATAGGAAAGAAAGATCAAGAACCAGATGGATCGATAGAATTTGAGAATGGTAAAAAAGAATGAGATGCAATGGAATACGAAATCTAACGTAAGATAGAGAACGGTGGTGACAAAAATATAGGATTCAAAACCAACTAGCGGTATAAACCTGTATTAGCATCCCTTCGCGCACCATATTCAAATTCCGGCAATTTCTGGGTAGCACTTCGTAAAGAGGCCTAGGACTAAGTAAGTAGTTACTAATAATCCTTAGTTTGTGTTTCTTTAGTTTTAGGTTGTTTCCCTTTTAATGAATCAACCCAAAAATAAAGAATTTTGAATTTTTTTTATTGAAAATTTAAAAATTTTTAAGGCCAAAACATTCCAAATATAAAGACACGGAAACCAACAATTAGTGAACCAAATCTAAGAATTTATTTAATATAAAAGGTACGTCTCATTTAACATTAATTATTCATAAGAGTTTATGTGGGTCTTAAGTCGTTCCTATTGAAATTCCCATGAATATAAACAAATGTCAACGAAGTATGGCTTAATAAGAATAAAATGCACATAATTTTCTCAAAGCGGCTTTTAAACACTACGTAGCCCACGATCGGAGATATGGGAATGCCGCACTCACAACATGCCGATGTATCGAGGTCAATAACACGTAGGATTATATACCTAGTGTATATCTTTCCACTTTCCTTTGTTCGAAAATGCCAGAGCATCAAGTTTCTTTAACATAATACCTGGGGCATAAGTTCATGTTATACGCATACGATAACTGTGGACAGAAAAAGACACGCGATACACGAACATATTAAATATATGCAACTGCAGTTCCCATATAATATTTCCCGAAGATTCAGAAATTTAATAACAGCATGTTGGGAATTTTTAATTTGCGTTTAAACTAGTAGACACAATGTTCTTAGAGATGTGCATGGAGTCTTGTCTTTAATATTAAATTACACTCATAAACTTTATATTTCTCACAAAAGAAACGAAGACAATACATTCGAAAACTAGATGGATAAATATTAAGCACTTTATAAAGGTCATCTTATTTTTATGCAATTTTCTGTGCCGAAAATCTCCTTTTCCATTAAATTACTAGTCCCGAAAATAGCAGATACTCATAGACCACTTAACATTAAGTTTTGTGGATAAAATCGATTAAACCAATAGAGATTCCAATTTTGTTTAGTATTAAATCTTTGTGAAATGATTAGCAGTCAGACATCAAACTGCATGATAACAAATGTTTTACTATCACCACTTTCCGTAACTCTGCGCATAATATAGGTGATCTGTTCAAAAACTACATTATTATAACTAATACAAAGATGAGTAGCAATTTAGATATACAGGGTCCGGCAACGAAGCGGGGACGGAAGATTACACGCGTATTTGAAAGTTAGTCAAATATTTAGTCATCGGATATCCTTCCGTACCATCAAGTGCACGTTTTAAAAATATTTTGTTTTATGCAGAGTGTTCTAGATGGAAATGCCAGACCAAAGTTGCATTTTTTTTAAATGGAACACCTGTATATTAATAGATAAAATGATCCGCGCTTGAAAGCTGGTTACATCGATATAATGCTGTATGGATCTAAAGTTGATAGTTTCTGTGTAAATAATTATTTTACTTGATAAATTGATACATTTCAGTAGGCTATTCTGCATAAGGAAAATCAAAAGATCCGAAACCAATAGAATAGAATATTTTCTACTAGTATGCACTTTCGTTGCCACGTGAAATAAATTCTGCAACTGCTCGCGTTATACAGGGTGTTCACAATTTCGCAAAATCGAAGAAATCTCGTAATTTTTAAATGGAACACCCTGTATATTTTTAGCTCATTGAAAAGCCCTTTTACTACGCGTTCTATTGATACCTCATTTGATGCACCTAGGATGGATCATTTGCTAATTATTTCTTTTTAGAGTTGAATTAATGAAAAATGCTTGTATTTTTAGTAGCTAATTTGCGCTTTTAAACCTTCTGTAAGATCGGATATTCAACAAATTATCCATAAATGGTCTATAACGAGAAAAAAACCCATTAAGTACGAGAAACAGTTGATTTTCACTCAGCGGTGAAAGCAAACATTAAATTAATATAAAGTAATATAGCATTTTCAATAGATTCACTGCTGATCAAGTTATCTGGTGTCAGTTTTAAGCTTGTATACTTAATAACCAAGTTGTCAAAAATTTCGTTCCATCTTACACAGTATTTCGTTCAATCTTTAAAAGAAATTACTATAATGACTAATTTTAGTATTCAAGAAATGGTGAATATAATATTTATTCTTGGGGAGTGTACAAGAAATTGTCTCCTAGCAAGTAGAGTATATGCAGAGATATTTCCAAACCTTGAAAGAAAGCCAAGATCGGAAGCATTTGAAAGTTTATTAGAGAGATTTACAGAAACTGGTAGTGTAACCTACAAGAAGAGAGAAATAAATAAGCCGGTAATCAATGAAAAAAGCGAATTGGCCGTATTATTAACAATACAGGAAAATCCACATATAAGTATAGACAGTATTTCAAAGGTAACAGCTATTGAAGATAGGAGCGTACGAAGAATTTTAAGAAGTCATAAGTATCATCCGTACCATATGGAATTAAATCAGGAATTGCATGGTGATGATTTCATTAAAAGAACAGACTTTTGTGGTCGGTTGTTAAATAAAATGCGAGAAATGCCAAATATTTTAACAAAGATTTTTGTTTAGCGATGAGGCTACTTTCAAAAGTAATGGGGCGGTAAATAAACATAACATGCATTATTATGCAACAGAAAACCCGCATTGGATACGTCATGTAGACAATCAGAATAGATGGTCTCTTAACGTCTGGGGAGGTATACTTGGTCCATATATCATTGGGCCGTACTTTTTCGATGGAACCGTTACAGGCGATACGTATTTGACATTTTTGCAGAACGAACTGCCTAATTTACTTGAGCATGTGGATGCTGACATCCGACAAATTTTCTGGTTGCAACACGATGGTGCACCTGCTCATTACAGCCTTAACGTTAGGGCGTTTCTAGGGCGATGGAAGGAAGACAAATGGATAAAACGAGGTGGTCCAATCGCTTGGCCTCCACGAAGTCCAGATCTTACCGTCTTGGACTTCTACTTTTGGGGATATGTCAAGGCTCTAGTTTATGCGGAAGTTCCTACAACAAGGGAAAATATGATGGAACGCATAAGAGAGGCATTTAGAAATGTTCGCCAAGAAACATTACAGCATGTTCAACAGAATTTCACCAGGCGGCTTCATTTATGTATTGAGAGACATGGAAGGACATTTGAAAGTTTTCTTTGATTTATTTGCATTTACTATTTACATTTACTTTATTTTTATATACTGTGCTACTACCTTTGTTAATTAAATTTGATGTTGTGGTTAATAATTAGTATTTATTTAAAATAGTGCAAACTTTTAATACTACTCGTACTTGATTCTTTCCTACATGATTTCGATTTATGTTAAGCTAATTAGGTATGTATTGTTTCATATTAGGTATTCGTAAAATAGTTCGTTTTACAAAATTCTTTAAAATACAAATTAATTAGTGCAAATTTTTTATTAAACTAACACCAGATAACTTGATCAGCAGTGAATCTATTGAAAATGCTATATTACTTTATATTAATTTAATGTTTGCTTTCACCGCTGAGTGAAAATCAACTGTTTCTCGTACTTAATGGGGCTTCTTCTTGTTATAGACCATTTATGGATAATTTGTTGAATATCCGATCTTACAGAAGGTTTAAAAGCGCAAATTAGCTACTAAAAATACAAACATTTTTCATTAATTCAACTCTAAAAAGAAATAATTAGCAAATGATCCATCCTAGGTGCGTCAAATGAGGTATCAATAGAAAGCGTAGTAAAAGGGCTTTTCAATGAGCTAAAACTATACAGGGTGTATACAGATTTAAAAATTACGAGATTTCTTCGATTTTGCGAAATTGTGAACACCCTGTATAACGCGAGCAGTTGCAGAATTTATTTCACGTGGCAACGAAAGTGCATACTAGTAGAAAATATTCTATTCTATTGGTTTCGGATCTTTTGATTTTCCTTATGCAGAATAGCCTACTGAAATGTATCAATTTATCAAGTAAAATAATTATTTACACAGAAACTATCAACTTTAGACCCATACAACATTATATCAATGTAACCAGCTTTCAAGCGCGGATCATTTTATCTATTAATATACAGGCTGTTCCATTTAAAAAAATGCAACTTTAGTCTGGCATTTCCATCTGGAACACTCTGTATAAAACAAAATATTTTTAAAACGTGCGCTTGATGGTACGGAAGGATATCCGAGGACTAAATATTTGACTAACTTTCAAATACGCGTGTAATCTTCCGTCCCCGCTTCGTTGCCGGACCCTGTATATTAAAATAATAATATTAGTTCTATTCAAAGTACGGAGTTAACAAAAACACGAATCCAGTACTTCAAATACAAATAGTATTTCAAAGTATTTTAAATCCTTTTAGGGAGCAACGCTATCAATTCTAGATCGAATAATTATGTAAGCTCTCCACACACATAGTTAACCGAGACTGTCGTAATCAAATTTAAATAGGAAATGAATGGTAATCATCATCCATAAATTTTCTAATGTAAATTGAATAATTTCCCCAGAGTCCTCATGTCGTGCATATAAAATTAGTGCTGCATATTTACAAATTACTTGTACTTCAATCCTTAAACAGTTTCAATTAAATTGAGTAATAAGCGGTGAAGTAACTACAAGATACACTTTAATATACAAACACTATGCGATAATCGATTAACCTCGCCAGAAATGTTTTAAATTCACAGAGAATTGCTTCAAGTTTACTTAACATAGAAGTAAAAATTGAATTTTTAGTTTGTATTTAAGAAAAATAGGGGAAAAGAGTAAATGTATTTCGTTTCCTACAACATAAAATATGAAATTTTAAAATGTTTCGAAAATTTATGACTAGTTATGACCCACTACGTTGCCACGAACCCAGTTCTTTTGATGGTGAACCATACTACTACTAACCCGAATGTTTCATATAAAATTAATATGACTACGTTCGCTTTATTCTTTCTTCAAAACTCAAATAGCAGGTCTGTGGTCGTCGTTATGATTAAATTGATGCGAAGAAGAAATAAAGGTAACAGACAATACAAGAAAGTAGTTTTATCAATGTTTGATTCGTGTAGATTATTATTATTCGACATGACATGATTCATTGAGAACTGTTCTCAAAGATCAAATCTTACCAAATATGTAGACACTGTGTCTACATGTTTGGTAAGATTTGATCTTTGCCACACTGGGCAAGCACATTCTGCAGTCGATTCAAACTGATGCAATAGTATAAAGCTACATCTGGATTCCGAGGCGCTGGCTTATACTCCATGTCGCGCTCTATGACTCATGAACTCTAAGGCTCGATTCACACTGTGATTCCGTTCACGGTTCAATCTCGCTCCGATCAAATCTCGCTGTGTCTAAACTACTAGTCTCACAATCAGTCTGTCTCGATCCAAGGTCGACATAGGACGTTTTTTAAAATAATCAGATAAATTTGTGTCAGGTTTTTGGATAATTGCTATTTGTGAGTGCTTGTTGGACTCAATTCATATAGAGCCGTTTGATACTGCTCTTCAGTATTCATTGCGTAATGCATTGACAACGGAGATGAAAAAGGAATACCCTACCTCCTTTGTGTTTAAGAGTGCACAGATTCAGAAGAAGTTGATGTTTTTGGAGCAGAAATAATCCTTGATGTTGTTGTCTCATCGCCTACGTGAGCATGTGATGCCGAAGGTCGCAGGTTTTTGTCATAACATGCATGTTGCGATAATGGTGTTGAGCAATCTCGTGACGAATCTTGCGAGTGAGTTTGACTAACTTCAGCGAAATTAAATGATGATGATGACGATGTTGAATATGTATATGGGTCAGGTGATACTTGACAATGATGAACAGATGCCGGCGATGAGAAGGGCGAAGAAGTAGCTGTGATATATTTTCCTTCAATTTCACTCACAAGAGTAAATACTTTCGTTTTTCGTTGATCGACAGCAGAAAATGTTTTAACGGTTCCAGCGATTAATGTAAAAAAATTGTCGATTGGGTATGCTGTACATTCCTGTGATTTTTTATCTAAAATATACTTGGATATTATACTGAATATTAGGATCGATGATGCATTTTCCGTTGCACTGTTGCACTCCTGTATTTTTCTGTTTATTTTGTTTTTTGCGGGCCGGTGGTACATTACTTGTAAACGTATTTACAGGATCAATGTCCAGTTCAACTTCTTCATTGGCATCAATTTCTTTTGACAGTTGTTCGTCCATTCGTCTCTCAAATGTTAGAAATTACACGCATAAATACTTACCTTTTTCAGAATTACAAGATTTATTACTAGCCATAATTAGAAGAAAAGCGTATTCACACTGTCGGTACAAGTCATGACAGGTCCGATCTCGCTTCAGTCAAATATTCGTTTCGACGAACCGGTACCGGCGTGATATCGGATCGGAACTAGAGCGATACGATAGTGAGAATTCTCTGATTCTTTCTTTTTTAAGAGTATTTGACTGGACCGGGAACGGGCCGAGACCGAAGCGAAATTGAACCGTGAACGGCATCACAGTGTGAATCGAGCCTAATAGCTCAATGGAGCACAAACTGATTATTAAATTTTCGCTATAAACCGTACGAATTTTTCAATGAAAATTTAAACATTTATTATTCTCAGCACAGTAAATATTTGCACAAAATTTGGTTTAAAAATATATACTTTTACAGGGTGATTCGTTTATTGACACATAGTCATACATATACATATTTACATTATTTATTGTAAAAATTAAAACCAAACTATGTAATACCTTTTTATTTAAAATTTCGTCTATCGATTATAAAATAGAACCGTAAATGAAATAAATTAACGTAACATGACATTATATTCGAGTAATTCAACTGTATCAACTATGGCCGTGAAATAATTCAATTATTTTTTGCAATAAATGTTGTAAGAACATTATTGCAACTTAAAAAAGCGGACACTTCAGTTATTGCAAAGCGTGTGATACAAATTCCGTTTCATAACTGAATATATTGCACAACTTATGCGGCGATGTCCCGAACGATGTCCCCTATTACACTGTGTATTTATGAGTGTATTAATTTAATAACATTGACGTTCTACATTTGACGTATCCGTTACTTATAATTACACGTCGTTCTATATTGTACATATTCTGGCAACGAAATACATTAACTTTTTTCTATTTCTGTTAAATACAAACTCAAAATTAAACTAAGTGTTACGATAATTATCTTTTCAATCGAATACTTATTAAATATTTTGTAATTTAACGCATTATGTGCATTTCAAATCGAATTGGGATTTAAGAAAGTGACCATACAAATTACGATACAAGAAAAAAACTATTGATAATCTAGTATTATGTAATAATTATTTTATTTTTTATTTCTTAAAAGCTGTAAGTGTTCGGACCTTCACCGTATAACAATTGTAAGAATATATTCCAATAGCTATACATAAATACAAAGCTATAACAGACACTTCAAAGCACAGAATAACAAAAGGAACAAAGTTGCGAAATTTGAGACCTCCGTTTTAGTTCGTCGAATCCAATCGCTCATTTTGAAAATATGTTCAAAATGCTTGGAATCTTGTACTTTCATATTAGGCACTATATAAAACCTGTTTAAGTTTATTGATTGCGTGCGTGGCTTGAATGTATTTCCCAAAGTTGCTACCCAGCCTTGAGTTTAAGCAATACTAGGAAAAAGTCAGTAAGTTATAAATATAATATTCCTTGTGTTGGTTTCCCGTTATGTTATTTAAATCAGCGGTCGGCAAACTTTTATATTTCTCGGATAACTAAATTTGCAATTCAAAATTTCACGGCCCACAACATATTTTTAAATGTACAAAGTAATGTCTTTTTGTCTTTTATACAAGATGTCCCGTATCGTTTTGTTCAAATTTTAGGAGTGTAAAGTAGACTTCATTTCAAGTAACAAAAACACAAAACTTGTATATCCATTTTTATCTGTTTCAAAGTTACAGATCTATGAAGGTGATTGTCAGATCATGAAAAAAAAATGTAATCCTAAAGTCAATACAAACTGATTTTATTTAAAAAAAGTTATACGATTCAATAACAGGCCTGTGATTGTTAACGTCGCATAATAAAATACTATCCTAAAATAAATAAACACGTGTCGAAGTGCATACAGTAATTTCTTGGAGAGCTACAAAAAAGAGTACTGGAAATTGATTTATGATAAAGAAGGTTCTTACTTATTTCGTAAGTGCTGAACCATGAATGTCATACAATAAACAAATGTTCAGATGACTGTTAATGTTGCATTTTTTAATGAAGGATTACATTACGTTTTAGTTCATACAACAGCTTATTAGTGTCCACTCACTAATAAGCGTTTTCTTTATTCAAAATGCCTTACCAATTTTCCATACTTTACCATACTCTTCTCAAGAGAATGCGGACATGCATTTTATGTATGGCTGCTGTAACGGTAGTGCACGTCCAGCAGTTATTGAATACCTACATCGGTTTCCCGATAGGCGCATTCCTCATTACAGAACGTTTCTGGAAGTACACAAACAATTTTGGAAATGCGGACTGCGTGATTATCTTTTCGACCGAGGAGTAAATTTGCCAGCAGACTTAGAAGAAGCAGTAGCAGTAGTATTGTTGCATTGTACGTCGAATCGCTAGACAACTAGGAGTGCCACGAACGACAGTTTGGTGAATTTTAAAACGTGAGGGCTTATATTCATATCACTATCACAGGGGACACGCTTTAGTCAGACCACTGTGCTCGTCTAGTTTATTCTACCTGGATATTAAGACAGTCACGGCTTCAAAATAAATATTCGAATTGTCATTTGCAGAATGCTCCAGAAGACTACAAGTGTCTTTTGCAGTTTTTAAGTTCAGCAGGCTTCGATAATTTCATATGAATTCTACGTGGAATTTTTTTGAAAATTCTAGTCACAATTTTTTATTGTAATTTACATCAGTAACAGAAAATATAACGTAGGTTTGCCCTCGTCTCTCTACAAGCATCTAACTGCATAACAAGCAATGCAATTGAATGCATTAACATAAATACATAACTACATGCATACGTCTAAATATAAAACGGATGGAAACGAAGATAACACAAGAGTTGCTTCTTATTATTTATATCGTGCTATATCACTTCTGCACCACGCTCATTAGAAACTCCTACGCTCAACGCAAATTATCAAACATTTCCTGTCATTTCAACATAAATTAAACGCCACAACAATGGGAAATGGATTTTTTTCTATTTCCCCGTAATCTATGTATGTATGTGTAGATGATAAGATACGTTGAACAATATTGACGGGTCTGAATAGAGATTAAGTGAATTTCGTGTTGTCGTCTCGTTATGTACGAAGGACGATTCTTTTTAATAGACGATTTTTTGAGTGTCGTTGATTTTATCTCCACCGTTGGTTCGGAACGTACGTCATTTTCTCGACAGAGGTCAAATGCTATCTTACAAAACGTGATATTTTTTTTTAGTAACGGTACACGTGTTGCTCAAATTGTATTCTTTTCTTTGTTGTGTCCACGTCAACACGCAGATATAATCAAGGCATATACGGAAAAGTATCTGGCCGAAATTCCATTGCGCAGAACAATATTTATTAATATGGTATAACGGTGAGAGCTACTTTAAACTAAAAAGGTACATGTGTAGTGCTTTCTTCTTACGGAATTGGTTTAAAATAATATAAATGTTTATATGACATAATAATATTGAATCGATCTGACCATTATTTGATGTAGATTAATTTCAAATATTTCCATAATATCGACACTAAATATTTACAGGATCTTCCTAAATTAGTTATACAGAAATAACATTTAATTGTGAAGAAAGCATAAATTTTAATGAATTGAATAATAAAGCAATTCAGGAAATCTTCAAGTTTCATTTAGAAATGTTCAACATGTCTTCCCATTGTAACAAGGCATATATAAAATCTGTAAGTGAATTCGTCCAAATTTACTCGGATAACAGCACGCAATTCAATCAGTGGGATTTTCCGTTGCAACGGCCTTTTTAAACGACCAAAATAGCACGAAAGCATGTTCCGACAGATTCTCTCACTAGCACTGTCAGACTCACATTGAACCAGACTACAGCGCCGCGTTGCGACAGCGCCGATGTCCTCTGCTCACAAGGCGGAAATGGAACTTACTTTACGAATCGCCCTCGTATTTGATGTATCAAATGTATTTATCTTGAGGATAACTATCACGGACTTTATGTAGATGTGAAGAAAACGGGCATAAGAACTGGAATAGTATTATTTCGATATATTTGAAAGAATCAAGTAACGTGTTATGTTCTTGAACAATAAATTTAATTAAGAATACAATAATTCAAACCTAGCAAGTAATATACGAGGGATATTTGAAATGTTTCCGGCCTTACAGACATAAATTGTAGAAAAAAATTTCTCGCGCCGTCCGATAGATGACCTCGACATATGTAAACTGTCAAAATTGCAAGTCATACTGATCATTAGTTTGTCTATGGCAGGGGTGGCTAAGAGGTCGACCGCGGTCGACTGCTGAATTGTGCATTTTCGTGCGTCTAGTTTTTTGAAGATATGACGTCAAAAGAAGAATTATTGACGATGATACCATTGAAGGGGCAAACAAGAGGTGAGGATATCTACAGCTCTTTTAAAGATTTTGTAGAAAAAACTGGGTTTCCGATTCACAAAATTGTTGCTATTACGACAGATGGAGCACCCGCTATGCTGGGACAAAGAGTTTGTTTTATTTCATTGTGTAAAAATGATGACAACATTCCAAGTTTCACCAACTATCACTGCATCATACACCAGCAAGTTTTGTGCTCTAAAATTCTTGACTCGGATATTATCATGAAAATTGCCTTTAAAATAGTTAATTGTATTCGATCCAGAAATTTGCAAAGGCGTCAATTTCGAGCTTTACTTGAAGAGACTGAAGCCGAACACTCGGATCTTTTGCTACATACAGATGTTAGGTGGCTTAGCCGTGGTGCTTTTGTGAAGAGGTTTTGCCAATTACTGCCAGAAATCAAAACATTCATCCATTCGAAAGAAGAAAGTGTACCTGAGCTTGAAGATGAAAAATGGCTCATGAAGCTCGCCTTTCTTTGTGACATAACGGAGAAACTCAATCAGTTGAACTTAAATCTTCAAGGAAAAGACAGGAATGTGATTGATATGACAACTTTGATTAAAACATTTAAAAGTCAAATTCAAGTGCATGCCTCTCAATTAAGACGAGGTGAACTAAGAAACTATAAAAACATGGAAGAAGAATGCACGCACAACTCAAATCGGGACTTTGAAACTTTCGCCAGACAGCTGGAGAACTTGCACCTGGAGTTCGAAAGAAGGTTTTTGGATTTCTTCGCTCTCGAAGAAGTGCTAAGTTTCATGACATTCCCTTTTAATGAAAGCAATGACCTTCACAGCTTGACTGCAAAAATCGGCAAGTTAACTGATTCTGAATCTGTTGTGGTGGAAGAAGAAATAATTAAAGTGAGATGCGACATATTTCTGAAAGCAAGAGCATTTGGCAGTAATACTGATTTTTGGAAACTGATTTGCAAAGAAAAGTTCCCACGCCTAAGAAAGGTTGCCTTATATTTGACTTCGTTCTTCGGTTCCACCTATCTTTGCGAATCGACATTTTCTACTATGAATACAATAAAAACCAAACATCGTTCCCGTTTAACAGATGCCAACTTAACTTCCTGTTTGCGCATCGCAGTTACTTCTTACACTCCTCAATATAATAAACTTGTGGAGAATATGCAGTGCCAAATATCCACCCAAAACCCTAATTCAGAATGAACATTATGTATTTTGTTTTCAACGTATATAATAGAAAAATACTTACTAACTTATCGCTAAAATGTTTTATTTCTCTCTTGTAAACTCTACCTTTGAGTCGCCCGCAAGAAACATTTTTGAACACAAGTAGACCTCAGAGGTCAAAAGTTTGGCCACCCCTGGTCTATGGTATGTTTCTAAAGTTGTCAGTTTACATTGGCGTTCAACAATGGAGAAACTTGACTATCGCGCAGTGATAAAATTCCTTTATTTTAAAGCGAAAAAGTCTCAGGAAATAAAAGATGATTTAGACTCTGTGTACGGTGAAACCTCCCCTTCATTTACAACGCTAAAACATTGGGTGGCCGAATACTAACGTGATCGTCCGAGCACTTTAGACGAGAAACGTTCCGGGCGTCCAAAAACTTCTACAATTGACGAAATTGTCGATTTAGTGCATCAAACTATGATGGAAGATCGTCGATTGACTGTTACGGATATAGCTAAGGCTTGTGGGATATCATCTGAGCGATTGCACAGGATTTTACATCAAGATTTAGATATGAAAAAATTATCCGCGCGATGGGTGCCGCGTTTGTTGACGATCGACCAAAAGCACATACGGGCGGACATGTCGGGCGAGTATATTAGCCTGTATCAAACAAATCCGGCGGAATTTTTGCGGCGATTGGTAACCGTCGATGAAACTTGGGTACACCACCACACGCCCGAGAGCAAACAGGAGTCAGTGCAGTTAATTGCGGTGGGAGAACCAACTCCGAAGAAGGTAAATATAGTTCGCTCTACAGGGAAAGTGATGGCGACTGATTTTTTGGAGTAGCCGAGGAATAATTCTTGTCGACTACCTTGTAATGGGTTCAACAATCAACAGACAGTACTACGCTGCATTGCTAGATAAATTGAAGGCCACAATTACGAAAAAATGTCCACATTTGGCGAAAAAGAAAATCCTATACCACCAGGATAACGCTCGGGTTCACACGTGCATGGTTGCTTGCAGAATTGAACGAATTGAAGTTTGAATTGCTTCCGTCTCCACCCTATTCGCCAGATCTAGCTCCCAGTGACTTTTCCTGTTCCCTAATTTGAAAAAAATTCTCAGCGGAAAAAAATATACTGAGATTGAAGACGCTGTAAATCAGTATTTTTCAGGTTTGGACAATAAATTTTTTCTGATGGATTGAAGGGATGGGAAAACGTTAGACCAAATGTATCGAATTGCAGGGAGATTACGTCGAAAAATAAATTTTGTTTTGCTTCCAAATATGTGTTTTTGTTAAAAAGGTCGGAAACATTTCAAATATCCCTCGTATGTTTATCATCGTACTTACTCTTTTTATATAGTCTATGGCACACACAAGATTTATAATCTGTAGTCATCACAATTAAAATACAAACATAGGCAACACTAAGGTGCGGAAGCCTTGTTATTGTTTTTGTAGAATAATTCAGGCAATTGCAATAGGAAAGCCTTGCTAAGCGTTACGCCACCTTGCGGCTGCTTATAGTACTGCAGGTGAAGACATTAACGTCATGCTTTTTCGCATTTATAACGTACACGTGTTAAAATTTTATTTAAAAATCGGCTTTGTTTTAAATTAATATACTATAGACATTTCTAAATGAGTAAGAATAATAATTCATATTGCTCTGTGCCCGGATGCAAGTAATGGGCGAAAAAGAATGCAGAATTAAGCTTTCATCAATTTCCTGTTGTCAAAAACGAAACAGTATCTTTTGAGAATAAACTGGGTATCCAAAATAAAAATCATATACATAATAATCATATCAAAATACTTTATCTATTGCATTTATCTAGTACACTATGTCAAAACAGCTGATATATGTTTACACTTGCCACTGTTTTCAACTTTGCAATTGCACGGCATGCTTTTAAGAGTCACGCTCTTTTTAACATTCAATCCTCCTCTTATTTTCTTATTTCATAGGGATCACAGTTTAATGAAGTAGTTTGCAAACATAGAGCATACACTTCAATATTTTCATAATTGTATCCAACTATTCCACAAAAAAATAATATGACCAGCTTTCAACATTTCCTCGCCTTCATAAACATATCTCGAATTTGTATTAGCATCTAAATACCGAAAATACTCAATTAAACTTAAACATTCAACTGGCACGACAGAATCCATTTAAAACAATTTTCCTTTATTATGTTATTCAACATTAATATTATATTTTAGAGAATATTAACATCACTTACTTTTAAACACAAATTTATAGAAAAAAATGCACTTTTCAAAAGTCTGTACTTATTGGAAGTAGAAACAGATGTATATCCACTGGAAAACATGTGTTGTATATAGTTACAAG
Source organism: Melolontha melolontha (assembly GCA_935421215.2). Taxonomy (NCBI): domain Eukaryota; kingdom Metazoa; phylum Arthropoda; class Insecta; order Coleoptera; family Scarabaeidae; genus Melolontha; species Melolontha melolontha. Next base: position 149,850,263 of record OW285238.1, read on the forward strand.
TCAGGTAAACGCAGGTAAACACGTGATAAGAGTAGCTCTTTTCGTTTGATATCTCCCAATCATTCCTAGTCGCCCTCCAAGAGGTGACAACTTGATTGGTATCACAATCATCCATACGCTCCGAACCTGGAAAGTGTACCCCCAGAAGATACTCTAAAGTCTCTTCCTCGATAATGGTACACCTCCCGTCCGATTTTTGTATAGATCTAATTGCGTTGGAAGGATCTTTTTTGAGAATTTTGTTTATTCTGGCCATGTCAGGAACACCTTCGATGTCCTCACAGAATTTTCTCCAGGCCTTCCTTTTGCTCTCTTTGATTTTATCATTGTATTTATTGAGGAGAGCCTTGTAGACTTCCCAATTACCTGTTTTCTTCGCCCTATCGAATGACCGGCGAGTTTCTTTCCTTAAATTGGTTAACTAATTAGTGAAGCTATTAAAGTGGATGCCACTTTACCTCCTTTAAAACGAACATCACTTTGGAGAATCCTAAAGAAACTAGGATACAAGTGGTATATTAATTGAGCGAAATGATTTTATCTTATGGAGACGTCGTTAAAGTTAAAACCTTAATCAAACCATATTTCTGCTATATTAGTTACAAAGCAAAAAAAAAATAATTGTACGGTAGCAGCAATTTATCCCATACATAAGCAAGAAAGTAAGTATTAATCAACCATAACTTGGAATAAAGGAACGAACACACATTTAACCAAATACTGAAACTGGAAAAAATGTTTACATTTTACACATCTTTGGGCGCTAAACTGCTGTTTTACCCTTTTTAATATGTACTTACTTATTTTTGCAAAATGAAAATATTTTTAAATAAATACCTTTTTCAGATATATAAAAGTTTTTATCCAAATTATGTGAAATGATGTGCAGGTAAATGAATTTCCTTATTGCTCTCTTATAGATACTATTAAAATAACTGTATTTTGTAAAATGCTATATTTGTTAAGCAAGCGCTAACGTTAAACGTCCTTTAAATTTATTAGTTTTACAACTACACAATAGTTTTGTTCTCTAGTAAAACCAAATTTACGCACAAATTTATTGTAGATGCAACACCTTCAAACAATAAATAACAGATTATAAGATATTGATTGTGTTACGCTTCGCATATAAGAATATTTTAATTTATTATAAAATTATTTTTCTTCTTTAAATATCTCGTATTAAAATATAACTTAACGTAAGACATTTTTTCTGTACATATTCGTGTGCAAAGAGAAAGCATTTCTTTTGTTATATCCTTAACGGAGAGGCCCTTGGTCTTCTACCTGACCCGTCAACAACTCTAATGTTCACTGTGAAATTTCTATATACATTTCATTGTTTTAATTGTTTTAATTTAATTACATACATCTTCTTTTATATGTTGTGTTTCATATCATTTGGAAGCATATTTCACAAGGGATATTTTAATAATATTTATGCCATCAAACTATCAGTCTTCTTCTCGTTAGAATCTTCGTAAGTGAAACAAGCCATGATGCACGTGCCCCTGCATCTCGGCAAATAGAAGTATCGCTCTACATATACTTGTCCAGGTATATCTTCGCAGACCACGTGGCCGACCATCTTCGCCACTCAAAGGTAACTCTGTATTGAGTTTATTTTATATTAATTAGTAATTAGTTAACATTTAATTTACTGCTCAATTTAACGTTCGTTTTAGTATATTTTGTGTTAATTTTCAATTACTTATTTACCGCTCCTCGTGTATATATTACTTTTATTCAATTACTTTTAAATATACCAAGTTCAATTTCTTTCTTATGTACAAATAAATACAGACTTGAAGGACAACGCTTATGTGTTTTATTTAGTTAGTAAGTTGTAATACATTTATTTAATTAACCATTATCACGCACGTCCTGGACCTTTGATGATACTTCACCAGCACCATTAATTATTTATCTTAGAATATTTATCATTATTATTAGCACGGCAGCCACACCCAATAACCTGCAGAGCCGACGTTTGTAATAATTAGAGAACGGACACGCTTACCACCCAGTGCAGTACTGGCGAAAGGCTGTATTTATAAAGTTTTTAATTTTATTTATATAATCGGAAAACATACGGGTGGTGATCTATAAAATTACGAAATACATATTTATTTGTTGAAAAGTTGTATTTACAAAGTTTTTATAATTTTATTTATATAATTGGAAAACAAACAGGTGGTGATCTATAAAATTACGAAATACATATGTATTTGTTGAAAAGTTGTATTTTTAAAGTTTTTAATTTTATTTCTATAATTGGAACATTTTTATTTGTTCATTTTGTCGTTCAAGTTGAGTAAAGGAGTATTAATATTGACTAGCAATAGTTTCTCAAGGTTTTCTTCTGTCAATTTTGTTCTCTTTGAATTAAGTACATCCTTATAAATAGAAAACGTCCTTTCTACATCGCAACTGGTTATAGGTGCATACTGGAAATATTCTTTTATTTCTTCATATTTAGCCGTTAGATTTTGTGGAATTGTCTCCATACATAATTGCTGCAATGTAATTAAATCTGGATTTCTATTAAGAATTGCTTCAAACTTTTGCCGAAGGCCACATCCGAAGTCACTTGGAATAGTTTTCAAATTATTTACAGCCACATCTAATGTGGTTAATCCGTCATTTAATTTGAGATTTCGATTTTCAAAATAAGTGATTAGTTTTGGCAATTTTCCAAGGTGTTCGTGAAGAAAGTACAACTGATTTTTTAAATTTGAGATTTGTGTGAGCTCCTTGCACTCCCCAATACTTCTAGCACCCTCCTTTAGCAGTGTTACGAAATGTTTTAGACTATCGCAATTCTCAGCATAATAACTAGTAGCTTCCAGCCATGTTCCCCATCTAGTTATTACTGGAGTGGGAGGCAGTGACAGAGATGGAAATTTTTCCCTGAAAAGAGCTACTCTCAATGGTGCTTTTCTGAAAACTTTTTTAAAAGCTGATACAAGTCTATCAACTTCCGGAAAAGTGTCTCTGATATATTCACAGATTCTGTGGAGAGCATGTGCTACACAAGTAATATGCAGCATATTAGGATATGTTTTCTTCAATAGTCTGCCTCTTTTTAACATATACGCAGCACTATCACTGACAAATAAAAGTATTTTTTCTTTGTACGTGGCGTCCGAATGAAGCATTTTTTGCATATTCTCCTTAATGGTTTCAGCAACTGTTTCCGCATCAACTCTATTTATAACACTTGTTGCTATTACATATGAGTTATAGGGAGTAGTTGGATGTAGTACACCAGCTACAACATTTACCACACAGCGTTCTAACATATCCACCGTTTCGTCGGCGCTTATCCATATGTATTGATTTAAAAGATGGCTTCTAATGCGTTCTACTGTTCTCGTATAGCACCTAGAAACATTTGCCCAATATTTGCGTAAAGTTGATTCATCAGGAACATTTCGACCAGTATATTTTTGAAGAAATATTTTTAAAGGTGGGATTGCTAAGTTTATTTAATGGAATATTAGCCGCCATAAAAGTTTTACAGAGTTCAGATGTGTTTGCGATCCTAAGTGACGAATTTTTGACGATATTTTACGGATTTTGTAATAAATTTCGGAATCACTGACAATGGACATATAATCAGTATGACCGTCAATCCAACTCGGCATTGTTTTACAATGCCGTTCTCGACATTCTTCCATATCATGTCTGAAAAAGTAACTTAAACAATGCTCTAGATCTAAATAAATGAAAACTAAAAATGTGTGCGTAAGTTATTTAAACTGAACGAAATTCAATGCACACTCTTACGTCGAAATAATTGGTAGAAATAGATTCAATCAAACGATATTAAACAGGATCTATCACAAAAATTACGATGTAATTAACAGTTAAAACTGAAAACAAGAAACTTACTCACAGCACTTTATTTATCTTACGAAATATAAACTAATAAATAAAATAAATTATAAAAACCCCGCTTCTATGTACGCTCATGAAAACACTTTAAAAAACAATATATTCTCCGAATACAATAGCTGGCTTGTGCATTGTTATCGCGGCGAGACCAGGTGTCCGAGTAAGTCAAACAAATACTTCATTGAATTACGCCGGGATGTACTGAGCGACGTTATACACAATTCCAATTGCCGATTGCGTTTTATGGAAATTGCGTCCGTTCTCTAGTAATAATTGAAATATTTTATATAAGTCTAATACCTTACATTGGTATATATTTGCCGTTTCTTGCTTGAATAATATTATTAAAGTCTAAGCTTTCTTAATAATAAATATGTTAATAAACAAACGTCAAAAAATAATATTTTATATAGGTTAGTAGATATATAACCTCACATATGAAGCCAACCATATGATCTACTTTTCTGAAATTCCTGTGTAAATTATATTTAGATTGCAGCGCCATCTGGTCCATTCTTATTTCGAATCGACATTAAGCGGAAATTAAAATGAATGTCTTCATCAATAGTTCGCAATTTTTCCGCCATGGCGCTGCGATCTTAAAAATTTATTCCTATAGAATTACTGAACATGCTAATATATTTTAAACAATTATCTTGACAGAATTATCGATAAGTAATGCTTTATCTCAAACTAATAAGGAAACAACAACGAGCTGTAATTTTTCAAACATTTAGATAAGTCAACGTTACTGATTAATGATTATTCATCTATTATATGCTATTATATTTTTATATTATTCAATTTTCTATTTTATATTAAGTGATGTGTCTATGATTCATAATCCTAGAATTTTTTCTAGAAATAGATCTAATTTTAAACAGTACTAATTTAAATATAAATCACATATGTTTAATAGCTATACATTATACATCGGTGAGTCATTGAAAAAGAACTTGTTCATTCATAAATTGGACTACTAGTCAGAAGACCATTTTTACAATATTCCCAAGGTAACAATTTCTTATTACACAACCCTGTAGAGAATGAACTACACTTGTAAAGTGCTAGTATAAATATTATCTTTATTCTGCAAAGTAGCAGTCTTTAGAAGGATTTCATAAGTTAGTAACTTTTTGTCTGTAAATAGGTTATACAACTTCAAGAATAATTTTAACAAAATTATAACTAATTTATAAATGAAATATTACTGAAAGCCTAAACAAATATTGACTCAGTAACTCAGTATGTGTAATTATATTTAAAGGTATTTCACTATGTTAATGAAGATTATGTATATAAGTATGATTGCAAAATCAACTGAACGTTTTATTAGTCATGGCAATAAGTTATAAATGAATAGAAAACCTAATTATATTAGTTTTAAACCCTTTGTATGATTTCAAGTAGATATTATAAAATGACATATTTTAAAATATTTTGTTTAAAAATGTAAACACAGAAATATGTAATATTGTTGGCTCTTCTCCAATGTGATGATATAACGTATATACAAAAATAATTTCTAATAAAATTATTATATATCACAAGGTTTCAGAGAAGCCTAAACTTATTAGAATACTAACATTAATAATACAAGGTGTGGTTGGAAAGTTTTAAGGCAGGAGTCGCCACTGCTCAATACAAGAGCATGGGTTTTCCTGGGCATGTAAAAAGAAAACTTGGTTTGTCCTTGAAATGTTTTAAAAATATCATCGCGTTGTGTTTTCAATTCTCGGCGAATTTATCGATTTCGAAAATGGATAAAAATACAGAAGAAAAGAGTTCAGTTTTTTCATTTTTTTCTCTCGCTCTTCGAAAACTCCTAACTAGAGTGGACCAATTCGGAGCGAAAGCAGAGGCGTGACTAACGAATTGGTTCCCGCATGCGAAACATTATTAATATCTAGAGATATACTATCACGAACGGTGCTGTTATTATGTTAGATACAAAAAAAATGTAAGACGGTTTTTCTAGATTATGAAACGTTCTCGATTACACGTATAAAAAATAAAATCTAAAATGCATGTAATTAGATGATTAAAAAAAACTTATGGTCTTATGCATTTTCCGTGACTTGAAAATCTGGAGAAGCGCGATGAAATATTGTTAACATAAGGTGCGTCTCCAAAGTTATTTCTCGAAAACGCATCCGCCGTGAGGAAAATATGTGCTTGTATAAAGAAAACGATCGCTCCACATATAGTGATGTGATGTTTGCATAATTAAAATAATCTTTGAAACAACTTAACACATCTGTAGACGAACCTTCACAAATTTGTCTAAGTCTGGCAAAATCTAAATCTTTATCTAAAACACTTTCAAACTTACTTAAAATACACTCATTTGTTGAGTCTTCTATCGAAGATAGCTGTGCGTGTGTATCTTTCACAACTAGCACTGATTCCTGTAACGATAGCGAATAATTTTGTAGGTTTTCTAATGCTTGCCCTATTCCGAAGTAATTGTTGTGAATAGTTTGTAAATCACTTTTAACCTGATTATTTTGAATTTTTCTCCGACTTTCTTCGATAGCGGCACTATCTTTCGGATTTAATATTAAAACGACTTTTTTTACATCCTCAAAATATTTATGATAATAAAATGCCGTTCGTAGCCAGGTTCCCCATCGTGTCAGAATCGGCTGTGGTGGCTCAGGGGTATGGGGACACAATTCGTGAAATTTCCGAATACGTTTTGGAGATTTCAGGAATACTGCCTTTGTACTCGATATTAGCGCATCTACATTTGGGTAACATTTACGGATCCGTTCTGCTACAAGATGTAGGGCATGGATTTTACATGTAATATGTAAAAAGTTACCACACTGTTCCTTAAGAGACCGACCTACAGAATGCATTGTTGCGGCACGGCACCATCTGTCACAAACATTAGGATTTGATCTCTGGAAATTTCAAATTTTTCCAATGTACTTAACACCACTTTTGAAATTACCCGCGCAGTACATTCGTCTATTTGTCTGCTAGCTAATAAAATTGAGGATGGCGATTGATTTGGTTCCATTTTACGCACCATAACATTAAGTACAGATCTTTTTGCCATCAGTTGTTTCATCCACACTCAACCACACTTTTTTATTTTTCAGATCAGCCTTAATTTTATTTTCTAAATGTACACGAACAGATTTTAAATAACGTCGTAAGTGGGTGCAGCTCGGTAATTCTACATTGCCATATTTATCAAGAAATTAAATAAACGAATCATTGCGTAACAAAGTAAACAGCAAATTACACACAACCATCATTGTACACAAATCAAATAAGAACACTTCGTATTTTGTATCGGCACCAGTGTCTCTATCTTTATGTCTTGCGCTATGCACGTGGCGTTGCAAATTTGATTTTGTTAAATGGTTTATATATATATTGCACACTAAACATTTTACATTTACCCCATTGTAAGATAAACTAGGATGGTTCTCAATAAACCTATCGACTAACTTTGATGATAGCGGTTTTTTTACTGTACGCTCCTTCAACATTATTAAATACACAGAATACACTTTCCTGCTGCTATTATACGTGTACACGATGACCGTGAACAACATACTAAGTAATCGTATGTGCGATGGGGCACGCGGGAACTAATTCGTTAGTCACGCCTCAGCTTTCGCTCCGGATTGGTCCACTCTATTCATAACCTCTGGAAAACAGATTCAGGAATAAATGTCTGATCCGTTTAAATGTTTTTATCTGGCTCAACAGATTGACGCGAATCGGTTGATGATGATCCCGGTCCGGTTAACTTCAGGAACTAACGAAAATATAGCCAAAATTCGCAATATGATGCACTCTGACCGTCGACATACAATTAGACAAATGGCTGTTGAACTGAATTTAAATTTTACAACGCTCATTCAATTTTAAATGACGATTTGAACATGCATCGTGTCCGTAAAATTCGAAACTGCTGTCAGGCGATCAGAAAAAAACCTTGACTTCAAGTGTTCCAAGAACTGCTTAATTAGGTCTAAAGTGGCCCAAATTTGTGAATAGAGTCATTACAAGCGACGAACCATGGACTTATAGGTATGACTCAGAAACAAAGGCACAATTATCCCAGTGGAAGAATCCAGGTTCGCTGCGAACGCGTTTATTCGCGTCAAAGTCAGTTGTATGTCAAGACAATGTTGTTGATTTTTTTCGATACTACAGGTATTGTGCAGGTAGGTGGCTACAGTCAATCAGGTATACTATTCATTTATAACTTATTGCAATTAGTAAAAACGGAAAGCTCAAGATTATAAAAAAATATGCACAAAATATTGACATATATGCTTTAATATAGAAAAATGTGCATCAACATGCTATTTTTTTCATAATACTAACAAAAGCCACTATAAACGTGACCTTACGTTTGCGTGAAAATTTGTAGAAGAAAAAGCCTGCCCTCTGGCGAGACAAGAATTAGATTCTCCACAACGATAATGTCCTGGCTCATTGTGCGCTCTCAATTAGGTAATTTTTTGCCAAATTCAACATTCCTATGCTCCTGCAAACCCCATTCTCCTCATCTATACCTTGACGACTTCTACCAATTTGAAGCGATTTGACTCCACTGAAGACACTAAGGCAAAAACGCAGACGGTTCTTAATACCCTTAAGAAGGAAAATTTCTAAGAGTGTTTTCTAAAGTGAAAACACCGTTGGAGTCGGTGTGTTAAGTTAGAAGGGGCTAATTTAAAGGAGATCCACTGCAAAAGGCTGTATTTACTGGCATTTCGAAATTACAAGCTCAGTTTTAAAATATTCCGCGAGTTTATGGTGCTGGATAATCCAAGAAGAAATCCTGTTAGAAATGTGAGAAATGCAGACAATGTTGAAGTTGTAAGACAGAGTGTTCGTGATAATCCAAATCTGTTTGTTATACGTTGTGCTTAGCAATTGGACCTTACATATGAATCAACTTGGAAGATTTTATCGAAGAATTTGGGATTACATCCATACAAAATCCAACTGGTCCAAGAACTGAAACCAGCAGATCATCGTCTTCGTCGTGGTTTCGCTGCTTGGATATTAGAACAGCTGATTTTTTCATCGTATTGTAATGTTCAGCAATTTGGCGCATTTCTGGCAAAATGGTTATGTAAACAGCAGAACTGCAGAATTTGAAGCGAATACAATCTTCACGAATATGAAGAAATACCCTTGCATCCCGAAAAACTTATAATTTGGTGTGCTATTCATGCCGCTGGTGTCATCGGAGCATATTTCTTTGAAAATGCGTGACGACAGCCTGTCACCGCAAATGGCGTTCGTTATGGAGCAATGTTAAACAAATATTTCTTCCCAATTATTGTTGCAAACAATCTGCAGGAATACTGGTTGCAACCGGACGGCGCTACATGGCATACCGTCAAGGAAACTGTCGATTTAGTGCAATGTGAATTTTATGATAAAGTAATTTTAAGGAATGGTATTGTAAATTTTCCACCACGATCTTGTGATTTGCCGCCGTGTGACTCCTTCCTATAGGGTTATGTGAAGTCGAAGATCTGCGTTAACAACCCAACAATTGAGGATTTAAAAACTAACATCAGAACTGTTATTTGTGAAATACAGACCGCATTTTGTGAAAACGTAAGGAGAAATTGGGCTGATCGAATACGTTATTGACAACAAAATTCTGCCGCACATTTGAATGACATTATCTTCAGAACATAATTGTAATAATATGTTCTTTCGAATAAATCAAAACATTTTGTATCGCAGAACAATTTTTACATTTTATTTCGTTTTAAAATTCTAAAGCATTAATTTGATCACCCCTTATAAATACTTTCGGCATCTTTTAGTGTAGGTACTTCATTTATAAATATTATTAATTAAGTAAACTTTATTAACTTTGTATTAAATTCAATCTATAACATATTAATTTAGAATATATATTCATTCTTGAGGTACACATATAGTTCTACACGAAAGTTTATTCAATTTATTTTCCTATTTCGAAAATGTGAGAATGCTTTTGTCATTTAATTGTATCTATATTTTACTTAAAATTTGAACTTCTTTCTATGTCCATTCATTTACAATTTCAAAAATGAAAAATACAAACGAGCCAATGAACTCTAAGTAATGAAATGCTTAGACAGAATATAAACAAGTTAAACATAATAGGTATAAAGTTAAGAAAAACAGATCAAGTTGAGGAGAAAAAATTAAATATGTAAATGTAATCGTTGGACGTATAATTGTACCTGCCGGCGTTTGCATGCTTCAGTGAAGACCATATTTATATTTAATAACAAAAAAAGAAAGCGTTTCTTGGTTTTAAAGTTTAAATATAGATGTTAGTTACTAAAATATAGGAAATAATTGAATGGTTCAACATTTCCTAACCGAAATTTTAGTGTGTTTACATTCACTAATATTTAATTATTCTAACTAACAATGTGAGAAGTTTTTAAATACATAGATACACACAATTCTGCTCTTAACATTCTATTCACTACAATTTTATAGTTTCCACTTTCCATGAAATCAATATTCAATATTGTGATGAACTTATCTTTTAAGGTTCGTTTAAATAAAACTAAGGCTAATTAAAAAACTCTATATTAATAATAAAAATACAGTAAAAAACACTTAATAACTAATAACAACAATAACAGTATTTATATTCACAATATTTATTTCACATTTATAACTATATTCGAACACCAAGGTCGTTGCTTGAATGTCTTCTCCCTGGCGAAAACTCTATATCTATATCTATATCTATATCTATATATATATATATATATATACATATATACACTCGAGAGCAAAAAAAATCGACTCAGACTGCACACTCGCATTAATTTACCTCTGGCATAAAAACTAACACTTAAATTCCACTTTTGCTTTCAAAATCTTTAAGTTCAGGATCTTAGCTTTAAAATGAGTGCATATTCTTTTAACTTACGCTTCTTATACACTTAGACTACCCTACAATTTGTTGTGATCGATAATCACAAGATTTTGTATAAGTTGACATCATTTTTCTTTGCAGGCCAGTAGGTCGTTTAAAAGGCTTTCTACCTTATCAACCCGTATTAGTTGGCTGTCAAACGTCAACCGGTATACATTTCCGTCAGCTACATTTAGGAATATTAGCTGCTAATGGATACTACAACCGAAGTAGCGGCTCAAGCGGTTGCATAATTGCAACAAGGCCATAATCAACGGGAAGTCGCTCGTCTGCTGCACATGAGTCAGTCTGCCGTGTTAAGAGTTTACCGAAGATACCAGGAGAATGGTAGCTTTCATCGAAGAAGAGGTTCCGGCAGAAAGCGGTGCACAGTAATGAGAGATGACCGTTTCATTGTCCAGAGCTCTTTAAGAAATCGGGCTCTCACCGGCGTTGAAATTCAACGGGAGCTCAGAGAAACGCGGGGAGTGGCTGTTAGTCGGTGGACAGTCAGAAGACAACTCAAGGCAGCTAACCTTAGTCCAAAAAGGCCAGCTACGGGTCAAAAATTGACCCCAGCCCATCGAGCAGCTCGTCTCCGTTTCGCAAGAGAGCATGTTGATTGGACAAACGAGCAATGGCGCTCGGTTACTGTTCTCGGATGAAAGCAGAGTGTGTTTGCAATGCAATGACAGAAGAGGAAAAGTATACAGAAGGCCGGGAGAAAGATTCGCACAATGCTGCATAACAGAAAAGGTGGCTTTTGGAGGAGGTTCCTGTATGGTGTGGGCTGGCATTTCTATGGACGCAAAAACCGAGCTGGTTTTTATTGAAACCGGCGGCCGAGCAGGAGGTTTGAATGCGAACCGATACATCCAAGAAATTCTAGAGAACCATGTCATTCCTTACGTTGGTTTTATCGGGGAAACCTTCATTCTCATGCAGGATAATGCCCGTCCACACAGTGCAGTTTCCGTAAGGCATTACTTGCAAGAACTTGAAATACGAGTTATGGACTGGCCGGCGCGCAGCCCGGACTTGAATCCTATTGAACACCTGTGGGATGAACTCGAAAGGAAAATTCGGGCTAGAAATCCTGCACCAGTTACGAGAGCTGAACTTCAAGCAGCACTTACCGAAGAATGGGACGCTATCCCGCAAGACAGCGCGATTAAACTTATTTATTCCATGAAGAACCGTTTACAAGCGGTAATTAGGGCTAGGGGCGGTAACATTAAATATTGATAATGTTTTTTGAAAATTAAAATGTACTTGATATTACCTAGTCTATTCTTTTAAGTTTTCCGCGTCTGTTTTGAAGTTTTAGCATCCTAAAACATAACTTTATTTTTTCAAAGAAATAGAAATGTAACTTAGAAGAATATGCACTCATTTTTATGTTAAGATCTTGAACTTAAAGGTTTGAAAAGCAAAACTGGAATTTATGTTATATTTTTTGTGCCAGGGACATTTTACTGCGAGAGTGCGGTCTGAGTCGATTTTGTTGCTCCCGAGTGTATATATATATACCTAGTTCTGCAATGTTTGGTAATATTCCGGATTTCATTCCAGGCTCTAGAATGTTCGGGAGACTGATAACGCTGTCGGCGGGTGACCTCATCGCCAGATCTTCGCCTGACTCACATTACAAAATATTCAGTACCCAGTTATACGAGGGTAATTTAAAGGAAGAGTAACTGCAAAAGTTGGCAATGCTTTCGCCATTATAAGTATACTGCTGACTTCAGCCATATTCTAGAAGCCTACTGTCAAAATTTCGCCCAAATCTGTCAGCCAAATACGTTTTTACAATCATTTTAAGTAAACTATTTGCTGTTTTTGTATTAATATAGAGGGAAAAAAATATGTTATATAAATATGATGAATCTGCTCCTTGCCGTGAAATGACTTGTAAATGGTTCACAGCTTTCCAAAGTGGTCATGCAAGGGTTAGTTGAGAAATTTCGGGAATCTGGCTGTTTAGTTTGATAAATAATGCATGTGCACTGGTATACTGAAATGTGTCAAAAATATGACGAAGTGCCATCTGTTGTGTTGTCGGGTTCGTGAAGGATCAATGTTATGGTTGATGTTGGCTTGTGGTGGGCCAACTGTTTACAATGACTCCGGTTTCTGGCGATAATGCTTCAACGTCAGTTACTAGAATCACGACCCCTATGTTGTTTCACAGTGCACCGGTTGTAAGGCTGTATACACTTTACTATTTAAATCTTCGGTGACTGTTTGTTGCATGAATAAATGTACTTTCATCTAAATATATTTATATATACTATATACATGTTAACAAAGGCAAAGCTTAAGACAAAGGTGAATATTTGTTTGATACCGTATATGCATATATCCAATGCAAAACAATAATATTCATAATTGTTTCTTGTTTTACATAGATTTAGTTTAGTTTATATATAATGTGTCTTCCAACAGGGACCTCCGAACTTTGACAGTTGATAACGGTCATCTTGTTGAAGCTACATCTGTCAAATTAGTTGTCATTTATTCAGTCTGTTTTGCCAAGTCACCATGGACGGATATAGCATTCAACAACACGTGCAAATAATAAAATTGTTTTATCAAAATGGGTGTTCTGTTCGGGCAATGTACCGCGCGCTTCGCCCATTTTACGGTCGCCATAATCGTCCTACCGAGAGGACTATTCGCAATGTGGTGGATAAATTTGAGTACACTGGGTCAGTAAACGATCGACCAACACCTGTACGTCGACGAAACACAAGATCTGCCGAAAACATCGCCGCTGTCCGTGAGAGTGTGCAGGAGAATCCGAGGCAGTCGATTTCGCGTCGCTCACAAGAACTCGGCCTTTCGCAAACCACAACTTGGCGAATTTTGCGTCGTGACTTGGGCCTGCACCCGTACAAAATTCAACTGACCCAGGAACTGAAGGTAAACGACCATAGACAACGACGTGTGTTCGCTGAATGGGCTCTGGAGCAGTTGGCAACTGACCCTAATTTTCATCAAAAAATCATCTTCAGCGATGAGGCCCATTTCTGGATGAATGGGTACGTGAACAAAGAAAATTGTCGAATTTGGGACGATACCAATCCACATGAGATCCAAGAGCGTCCAATGCATCCCGAAAAAGTCACTGTTTGGTGTAGATATTGGGCTGGCGGCGTCATCGGTCCATATTTCTTTGAGAACGACATTGGCCAGGCCATCACTGTCAACGGCGAGCGCTATAGGTCGATGATTACCAACATGTGGTTTCAACATGATGGCGCTACGTGCCACACAGCTCATGTTACATTGGATATTCAGCACGGCCACCGAGATCGTGCGATTTGACCCCGTTAGACTTTTTCTTGTGGGGTTTTCTTAAGTCGCAGGTGTATGCGAATAAGCCACAAACCACAGTGGTCTTCAAAGACAACATAACCCATGCCGCCATCGGTCAAATTCAGCATGATTTATGCGCCAGAGTCATGGAAAATTGGACATTTCGGATGCACTCCACCCAGAGAAGCCGTGAAGGACATTTGAACGAGGTTATATTCCACACATAATGGCATCAATAGGTCTTTCAAACGAATAAAAAATTTCGATGATATCTCACACACACTTTGTTTTATTTAAAGATAGGAAGCGCTTAATGAAAGACCCGTTATTTAGCTAATTACTTTCTTTAAATTCATACTCATCAGTATACTTAAAGGACCTTACATTTGAGTCATACCATTCAATATTAATTACAATTGTAATACATGTGAAATGCTAGATTACCAAAATTTCATAATCACTTAAAATTTCCTAATTGATTTAATATAATAGATGTAATTCTGTGGCCCGTCACGTGCTTGTTATTTCTTTTAAATATACAAAGGCGTATTTGAATGTAAAGGTCTATTATGGGTTTTACGTTTACAGTTTATAGCTGTCTTTGACCTGTTCATTGAAGGATCTTCCGTATGTCTATTAATTACTATTCTAGATTTCTTACAAGTTTTAGTTTAATTTTATTAACCTTGTCGGAATAATTGTGGATGCGACCCCATAATTTACCTGGCATAAAAGACCAGTCAAGACCAGGATCTACAAAGATTTCCAGAAAGCATCTAGTAAGAACTCATAAAGTAACGAGCTAGACAGAAAACTCGGCATTATCTTTGTTCAGATATTCAAAATAAACTTCAAATAAATAACAAGTATCTTTTATCAAATAATTAAGAGTTGTGTACATAGAATAAAATATTTTAGTTCATAAACGAGTGTTCTATTCGGAAAACTGTACATAGCTGAAAAGCTTCTCAAACCAGGGAGGCTTTAGCAATACACTTATTTTGGATCTACAATGACTTATACTAACATAAAACTACTGTTGAGTCTGGTGTCTCTTATGTATGATTTTTATGATGTTACAAAGAAGACTGTTATGATGAGACTGTGTTGCTTGTTATGATATTGATGTGAGATGATCTAAATGCAAAATTGTTCCTAGTTTACCTTCGATTTTGATTGAGTACTTATTTATATAGGTAGGTACCTTAGTTTTTTTAGCCCTTGTGAAAATATATTTTTTTAGTCCTTGTGAAAATAATTGAAGCTTTAGCAACTGTCAGAAAGTTCTAAATGTCACCATTTCGTATAGGTTATAGAAAAAAATTTATTATTGACCCTAAAATAAATATTTCGATAAGAGTCCCGTCATATCGCCTTCGTATTTAGTGAAATTCGAAAGAATGTAACAAAATTTCCTTTTAATATTGATTCAAAATTAAATTTCCCTTTTGAAACACGTTTCGGAAACAATTTATATAAATAGAAGAAACATACGTCTTGTATGTATCCTTTTAATATTATTCATTAGTTGATAATACGTATTCAATGTAATCGTTTAACACGTTCAAGATACTTTCTATTTACCACTTATTATTCGACTCGGTAATGGTTATTTACGTGAGAAGACTTTATCTAGATTTAACTAGAAATTGTATTCAATCCAAGATTTTACCGGTACAATTTGGAATTTAAATGTGATCTAGCCAGCGCCAGTATTAATTGTAGATATGTACAGTATATGTATAAATAAATGACCACTATAATCCTCAATTCTAAAAAAAAACTCTATACACCGATAAAAGTATTATTTCTAGAAAATACATAGAAAAATACGCCAAGATTTCTAGTAATAAATATTTTGGTAACCAACCCGTGTTTAAACAACTGATAGAATATATAATAATATAATCAGTAAACCTGGACAAAACAACGGGAAAATGACATTATGTATATTTATATGTTCACATCTAACAATCCAAACATATACATATATATATATATATTTCCCCCGAGACTAAATTTTTGTAAAATGCCACTTTTAAAGTAAATACTTCTATTGCGTTGTGATATATCAATATTCGGGCGCGAAATCTGAATTGAATGATTCTGTGTCCTAGATTACGAGTCGGAAATATTAATATATGGCAACAGAATAGAGCAGTATTTTACAGAAATTCCATTTGTGGGAAAAAACACATTTATCCAAAATGGTACGTATACACAAGCCAGATACAATAATGTCATGTTGTATACCCTTTCGTTTGTCCAGGTTTAATAATAAGTACCAGCAGCGGCTTCTCTTAAAGAGCTACCGAAGAGTCACACAATACGAGAAGGCGCCGATACGTAATTGTAATTAAAATTGCACCTATTAAACATTAAGCGTCGTCAATTGATTTAATACGCACATGTTAGAAATTTTATAAAAAATCACTTTATTCACACTTCATTTTAACGCATTCCATCCAAGGGAATAGTCAGAGAACCGATAATTCTCTAAAGCATTGGAGTCAGCTTTTTTCTGATCCTATCTGATCTGACCTGCACTTAGTGTTGACGAGCTCAGTCGCGAATTTTATTTTTACCCTCGTCACTACTGTTTTTGACTTTGTTGTTTTGTGCGAGTTATTTTGTTGCTGAAGTAAATAGAATCAATAATCTCTTAAGAAATCAATTTTTATCGTATGCAGTTAATTATCGTTATATACATATATACACGTTATAGACATCCATGTTCCAAGTGGAATTCTGGTAACATTGTGCAATTTGACGAAAACACCTTGAATGTTGTTCTTTTTCAAGGTGAACCAGTAATACCGGTATTGCTTTAGTCTCTGCGCGTAATCCAATTTCTTTTTAGAAAATATTTTGGCTTATTTATTCCCTTTTACTTTCATGAGCGGCTGTATGAGCATTTTTGTGAGTATATTTACCTGTTTTGCAATATGTCTTCGTCAACCGCGTCATTTTTACACCCTTCGGTATCGAAAGGTTAACTGTACATCTATTTTCGATGACGTTCCTTTTCAATTATCTTTTATTAAACGAAGAATATTTGTTTCATAGCTTGACAACAATTTTCGTGGACGACAACTACGACATATGCTCATACTTTCAGCATTTTTGTTTATTCTCTTATCTTTTAATGACGCTTCGCACTATAAATTTACTTCAATGGACTAATTTTGCAATTGTTGAATATAATTTACCTCAATTATATGAATTTAATATAAATATTTTTTCTTTAATCGATGTATCTCGTTTTTGTTATTAATTTGAGTTAATTATTTTACAATGACAATATTATTCTTAAAATGTTACAGGAATTACAGGAATTGTTTTTAAAAAATGTTTTACTCGCGGTTCAGTGCATTTTTCAGTTGCAAAATGTCAATATTTTATTCCAATACAGTATAAAATACTGTCATAAATACTTAAATTCATAAAATTACATATTGGAGCATCAAACGTTTGTATAAATTGCATATGTACGAGTGTACCTACGCTAGGTAGATTTAGAAAGCATGACTTTAGTGATTGTCTCGTTTTTCTAACAAGGATCCATGGCTACCCGTCGTGACATTCTCCTTAGAAAGAAATCCTATTTCACAGCGACTTTGACAATGACGAAACCTAATCTAATCGCTTATATATTGGAACAGCTAACAAATAAGGAATTTTATCTCGATAAACCTTGTGCCCCTTAATATTTACACTCAAATTTTATTATTTAGAATAGGAGAACAGCTGAAAAGTGTTTTGTTATTGAAAAGTTTGATTCTAAACGTATAAGTATATTGACATAATATATATAAACGTCAGATGACATAGTTAACTATACAAATATACAGCGGTATAGTTCGTTTCAAATTTTAATTTGACTAAATAACAGGTACAGCTGCGACCCCTACAAACTTAGACAGTGTGACAAATAATAAATGTTGGCTTTGTAACATAGTCCTAAAATTGAAGTTTTTAGAATGTCACCTAACTGAAAGAAATAAAAAATTTGAAAAACAGAAAAATTCAAATACAATAAAGTTCATATTTTATTGTAGCACCGTTAGCATCTATCACCATTTAGAGTCTCCTCGACACTGACAGAACTGGGCATTGTACACAGTCCACAGATATTTGCCCCATGTATCCGAGATACTTTGAATCAATTCTTGACGGTTTAGAGACAAGATTTTCTTATTAATTTCTTTGGTTAGGATACCCCAAATATTTTCCATGGAGTTGAAGTCTGGGCTTCTCGCTAGCCATTCTAATGTGGTTATTTCAGTAACTTGCAAAAAATATCTTATTAGATGCGTTGTATGAATTGGGTAATTATCCTGTTCGAATACAAAATTATTTCCAAAAAACGGGTAGAACTGAAGGTAACAGTGCTTGCTCCAGAATATCTCTATAAACTAAAGCTGTCAATCTTCTTCCACAATAACACATAATCCCATTCCACGGGAACTCACCTACCCCCACACATTTACAGAAAAACTTTCACCGTGCATAATTTTATGAACATATTGTTCAGAAAATCATTCACCAACTGATCTATAAACATGAACACGTCTATTACTGCATGACTGCAAAATTCTTTCATCTGAAAAGACTACGTTTTCCCTAAAGTTGTCATTGTTGTTTATATGTTGAAAGGCGACTGCCTTTCCTCTTTATTTGCTTTTGACAAAAATCTCTTATTGGTCGCACTTCGATTTCATAGTTCACTCTCCTTTATTCTTCTTCGACTGGTTCTTATGGAACTCGAAAAGTTTCCACTTTTGCTCTTATTGCGGTGCTTAAAGGGTGGTCCCTTAGAAAATTAACTAAACGCGTATCTTCATCAAGGGTTAATATTCTCTGTCGCTCTGAAACAGTTTACAACATTGGAAAATCATCTCGTAAGATTTGCAAAATGCCTACGTCGTCGTTTTCTTCTAATAATTCCGGTTTCCTCAATTTTTCGTTTTGCCAAAAGTATCGTGTTTTTATTAACGTTTATTTCATTTGTGACGTGCTTTATGCTCATGTAGTCCTCTAGCCTAGTTCTAATTATCGACTTTTTCAGTTCGTTTAATTGAGGCATTTTATAAATTGGATACGTTTCCGACTTACAATAACACTGGCATAACCATAGCGGGTAAATGTCAAATTTACACATTACATTTTTTTTTAATTTTGCAGAACGTGTCAACAGTCGGTGTATGAGTTTGTAGGGGCCGCAGCTGTAAGTACTTTAATAGCAAGAGTGGCATTAAATAAATTGTGCCCAAGTAAGCGAACTTGTTCCGTTGTCTGATACACTTACCAAACGCACCGTTCAGCCTTTAAAATTATTTCCATAATTGAAAAAGAGTAAGAAGGTAAGTGGAATTTTGAAATGCCTGCTAATATTTAGGAAAAAAAAATTAAAAAACTTAGAAGAGAATAGAGAAGACGAACACGTAGAATCGCGTGTTCGTCTTCTCTACACATCTCTTCTCATCTCTACACAGTTTCTTCGCGATTTTCAGGCGGGATCCGAATCTTAGCACTTTATTACTTTGTCAACGTTTTGTATATTCTTACAAGAGACATCTTCCGGGGTTGCAGTTACTTTTTAGATTTGGCAGTTATATTTGGTACTGCATTGTTAAAAGTATTATAGCCATCCCTATATTTCTTGTGAAAGTGGACTAAACATCTAAACAATTATTTGTCTTCGACGATGTTATTAATACTACGATATTATTATATAATCAGTAAATTTTGTGCCCTAGGTTGTTAAGGCGCCTCTGAGTTTCTATGCGTGTACGAATCTTGCCAAGAATTTGTTTCCTGACATTATTTTTGCATGGTTTCAGTCTATTTCTCGTTTCTAAAACGTTCAGCCGCTACCTTGTTCCATGATATCCTTGTTCCATGATATCTTTGGTCGTCCGCTTAGTCTTTTCTCGTATGTTTTTCTTTTCCATATTCGTTTCGTTTGTGTTTCTTTCTCGTCCATTTTCATAACATATCCAAATCGTTTCAAATGCTATCTTTCTATACCCTTGATATCAGTCCCATCTTTAATTCTTCTCCCACTCGTTCGTTCCTTATTCTATCTCTTCATGTGAAGCTTTTGGTCTCTGGTATTTCATGTCTGTTGTCTATATTGTTGCTTTTTTATTGTGTTCTTGACATACAGTTCCGCTTCCGTATGTTAATATCGGTTTAAAAATTATTTTTGTTTTTACCACTGTAAGATGACGACACGACAGTATATACCCTTTCTTTTGCGGACGACCAAGTAGTTATTGCACAAGATATACATGACATGGAATATATGAGCCGAAAGCTCATCGAAGAATACGGAAAATGGGGCCTGGATGTTAACATAGCAAAAACAACTCCATCGTGAAAAGTATATTAACATATAGCTCGGAGGTGTGGCCGATAAAAGAAAAAACAAAAAGAAAGATAAAAGCCACAGAAATGGACTTCTGGAGAAGAGCGGCAGGGAAATCCCGGAGAGATAGAGTCCCAAATGAAACCATTAGACAAGAAATGGGAATACAACATGACATTATAGATGACATTATAACCACACAGCTAATATGGTATGGGCACGTCCAAAGAATGCCAGAACACAGAATCCCAAAGAAAGTGCTAAACTGGAACCCCCAAGGAACCCGAAAACGAGGAAGACCGCGCAGAAGCTGGAGAGACGGAGTGGATAAAGAAATTCGAGAGACGGATCTGGAGGAGGGCCTTTGGATGAACAGAGGGGAATGGCGATTAGGAATCGGAAGACGTAAAACGTTGTAACCCGATATATATATATATATATATATATATATATATATTTTACCACTGGGTTTGTTCCAACTACCGGTTTCGTTACGATAAGCGTATCGTTTTGTGCGCAAGTGTTAGTTTCGCACTGCTTTTAGACCGGTGATAATTATAAAGAAGTTGGAACGTATTTCTGATCGTTTAGCTATCAAGCTATTTTGCAGTATTGCCAACAGTAATAACCAACAGTCTTATGATATTTGATATTGTGTGATATTGCCATTACCAACTGTAGTTCTCACAAGTACATATTTTAGCCTGTGTACTGTTTTGACAGTCCCGTGATTGGTGTGTGTACGGTTAAAAATTTAGTTGTAACACTTTTGGTATCGTTCAATGTACGGTCAGAAATAAAGTTGGAACGCTTTTTCTGCAATGCGCATGTACCGGACCGTCACTGTACGGTTTTCTTAGCGAGTTGGAACAAACCTAGTATTTCTAATAAACTGACTATTAAACGCATAATGCAATTGGATTGCTTTCGAAATTCTTTCATTTCATATTTATGATTTCCTATTGCCAACCTCATGAATATTTACTTCTACATTCACAAACGTGTATTTATCTATTCTACAACTATGCACTGATGAGTCCTTAGGAGGACGAAACACGTGAACACACGTCTATATGACAATTTTCACGCAAATATGTTCTTGTACTGCGTCCTCCACACCAGCATTTTTAATAATGTTTTTGGTATTATTAAAAAATGTTCTAGCTTCTTTAAGTTGCTTTATTTTTTTTAATATACACAAAATTAACTACAGAAACTTGTATATAAATCTATTAATTTTTTAATAAAAACAAGAAATATTGAATATGTGACATTTATTTACATACAGTTCTATATATTTTACTGTGTACCTATCTTTTTTTTTACATCCCTGTACAAGTTTCATATGGTTTTATTTTCACTAAATGTGCATACATTATTTTTAAACCTTTATACATTGTCAAGGTCATGAAAATATGTTAATATAAAACACAAAACTTAAAATTTACTGATTTAAAGATAATCCGCAAATTAAAAAAATAAGAAATGTTTTCTACCACAGCTGACAGGCACATATTTAGTTTTATTACTTCTGATTAATCTAAGCAAATAATTACCTTGCATTTTTATATATCAACGGATATACATATTTCCTTTTTAGAATTTGTGAAACTAAATTATGCAAATTCACACACCTATACCTCAAGGAATTACATTACAACTAAAATTAATGATGTAAATGATCTTAACAGGAATAAATATTACATTTAGCGAGTAAGAAACTTCCATCAACAGGTCTACCTATATATTATACTTATCGTATATTTGCTTGTCTTATGTTTATTTATGAAACTACGACAATAACAATCAATAATTAATCAATAATCGTGAATAATGTAACCTGTTTGTAAATCGAATTAATAAATTACTGGTTGTCATATTTTATAGGTTATTTTTTTTAGAATCAATTACAGTTTAATCTGTAATATGTGTTTGTTTTACTTTGTCGAAACATGAACTTGAAAAGGAAGTAAATATTTAACAATATTTTTACATTTAATAGAGACTATTAATATATTTACGAGTTGTACTTACCAAATGCAAAAAAAAACAGATATTTTAATAGGAGAATCGATAGTTTCTTCGTTGTCAGTCTTCACACAAATAGTAAAATTGCACTTGGAAATTTTTTCGTTGCCTAGATCTTCACATAAATTATAAATTTACAAAAAGAAAGTCCTACTACTAATATAAAATCAAAATATATTTAAATAAAAGAAACAACGAGCACAAATTACTCAAAGAGAATACACTAAATTTTTCTATCGCATCTGGTTTATCAGATGATTGTTTAATATTGAATGGTAATGATTAATCACGAATTATCCGAACACGGAATTGACTATCTACTACCACAGCGCATTCTGTACTGACAGGCTTGCCCCACTGCAACTACACTACCCGATCATCATATCGTAAAATCACGGTAGGAGCAGGAGGTTGCTAAGCAACTATGTGACGCCTTTGGCTGGAAAAAAAAAATAGGACCGTTACTGTTTTTTTAAGCAATTTCTTGTTTTTGTGTCTGTTTACTGTTTACTCAGATGATATAAGTTTCTGACAAATTAGTTGGGATGTATGAAAACAAAAACAAACTAATCTAAACCATCTGAAATAAAGCAAAAGCATTTTATAACGTTTTAATTTTTTGACCACTGGTTTATATCGGGTTGATGTATAACTTCGTAGTGTTCTTATTTAACGCAAAATTCATTAGTTTTTTAACAAATTTTAATGAATTTCACTTTTTACTTTACACCGTAACGATCGTTTCGCTCCAAACTGAGCTTCATCAAACATATAACAGTATACGATATATAATAGTTATAAAGGAATTTCATCAAGTAAAGGCTGAAACAATCCTATAGATTTTTAACAAACTATATATATATATATATATATATATATATATATATATATATATATATATATATATATATAACAATTGATAAATTATGGGAGTTTTATCAATTGTTATATTTAATAAACGGCTAAGAAATTATCTAAACACACACACACATATATATATATATATATATATATATATATATATATATATATATAATAACTTCGTGACCTTGGTATGATATGGTAAACTTAATCAGTAGGCGATTAAAGGTCTGTATATTACTTCAAAATATATGTATTTAAAGAACTCTACATGTTTCGGCTGTATACGCCTTTTTCAAGAGAATACAAAATATGAATCACAGAGTAGAATGTAGAGTTCTTTAAATACATATATTTTGAAGTAATATACAGACCTTTAATCGCCTACTGATTAGGTTTACTATATATATATATATATATATATATATATATATATATATATATATGATAAACGTAATGTTAATGAGAATTAATAATCATTAAATTCTCACATTACTGCCAATGCCGCTCTAATTCGTTGCATTGATTCACACATTTTTTCATATATATATATATTAAAATAATAGATTTCTTTATTGGTTTAGCGACCTTTAATGAATTTCAATGTTTTTCTCTACGACGTTTCGACTCTTTTTACGAACAAAAATAAAACAACCAATGAATTAACATATATCCCTACACCCTATATAACTGGATTATCCGAAAAACTAAACAATATATTTAAACCATTTAATTTTAAAATAGCACATCAAAGAAACTAAAAGAAACTAAATAAATATACTATGTTTCCCTAACACATTATCCTCACCATTGCTAATTTTAAAACGAAATAAGAAATTTCAATTCTCCAATAAAGACATTTAGTCACACAATATATTCGAAGTGACGCGGTCGTCCCGGGAAAGGTCTCGGTGCAAGTCCGAACCACACATGTACAAAAAATATGTGTTTTAAAACGGAATAAATCGGAATTTTTATATCATTTAATTTTCCTTACTTTATTATTATTTTAATTTTAATTTTTAATTCATTCATACAAATGTAAACATATTTTCTTACTTTTCGTTGTATTAATTTTTTGTTTCTAGTCACTTGAAAAAGTCTTAATAATAAAAAGAGTCGAAACGTCGTAGAGAAAAACATTGAAATTCATTAAAGGTCTTAGGAGTGTAAAGTAGACTTCATTTCAAGTAACAAAAACACAAAACTTGTATATCCATTTTTATTTGCTTCAAAGTTATAGATCTATGAGTGTGTGAAAAAAATGTAATCCTAAAGTCAATAAAAACTGATTTTATTTAAAAAAGTTCAATTAATAATATTTTGGAAATGTCCACCTCCTTGTTAAATGCAGGCTTGTGCTCGTAAGCCAACAGAAGAAGTACTTATCCGAATTTCATATTTGTTTTGTCGGATTTGCTCGGCAGACAGGTGAATACGATCCAACAACTCCTCTCTTGTGTTCGTAACTTGCGCGTAGACTAAATTTTTCATGTACTCCCATAAATAAAAGTCAAGGGGATTAAGATCGGGTGATCTGGGCGGCCATGTAACAGGACCACCTCGACCAATCCATCTTGAATAATTGACGTTAACCCAATTTCGGATAGCAATTCCGAAATGTGGTGGTGCCCCATCCATGTGAAACGACATGTCTCGTCGAACATTCAGTGGGACATCCTCTAAAACACCTGGCAGTTCGTCAATAAAAAATTGAAGGTAATTGTCCGCATTTAACCTCCCAGGAAGAACGACAGGACCAATCAACAAGTCATCGATTAAGGCCGCCCAAACATTAATACTCGTAGATTGAAATAATGGGATTTTCTAATGACCACCTGTGCAGGCTTCTTATATATTCTATTATATCCAGATGCAGACTTTTCAGATTTTGAAATGAAAGTTCTTTTAGGCATTCACTTCCAATAGAGTCCAGTTTCGTCTATAATAAAAACTTGTTCTGGTTGGCATCCACCTCTTTCTATAACTTTTCTCAAAGTATTGGGATATTCTTTGCCCGAGTTATCATCGGCACTAGCTTTTTCGCCTTCCATTTTTAAGTTATTATTATTTTAATATTATTATTATAATTTTAATTTTAAACCAACCTCGGCTTGCTTCGAAGTTTTCATCTTTCGCAGATTTATCATTATCCTCTCTCTTTAAATTTTCGAAAATATTTTGGCCGTTATCTGGCTCATCGGCATCCTTCGTTCATTATTGTCTTCAATCCACATAACTAATAATTTTTCCATTTTTTCTATAACAGTGCTTCTTTGGCGAGTTAATTTTGAAACAGTTGAAGGTGTAACGGAGAGCGAATGTATTTCTATTTCTTTTTTCTCTATCACGAATAGTTTCAATGGTAGACTTCGCCAGTTCCATCGCATTACAAATTTGAACAATTTTCTCACCAGCTTCGTAAAACGTAAAACTTCTAATTTGGTCTCTAGCGTGACAGATTTTCGGTTTCGCTTTTCATTATCAGCAGCATCAATCTCCAAATTGAATGAACGTTTCGGTGGCATTTTTAGTAAAAAAGGAACGATTATATTTAAAAGAATTATTGAATTAATTACAAAACGTACCAACTGTGTTTTTAATTCGGCAATTAATAACTATGCTGGTCACTACCATGCGCAATTTCCATCAAATGTGTGCTTTTGCTTTTTTTATTAAAACGTTATTTTGGGGGCTCCCCGTTTTAAAACATGTACGAACGTTTAATCTCTTTCGTCATATGCGCTACGTTTTGCTCAGTTACGAAGAATATGTACATACATACATACAAAAATAAAGCAAAGGCAACCAAGCTATTGGCCGTATAATGAAACATTTTAGTCTCTAAATCGAAAAAGTGTCATAATTAAAAAAGGCCGTTATGGCGAAATGCCGTATAAAGAGCGGGCCTTATAGCGAGGTATGGGTGTACATCAATCTAAAAATTAATTCGTTTTATTTTTCTATTATCTTTTATATATTACAATATGTATTTATGTGTTTACGTCAAATATGTATAAAATGCAATAAATTTAACTGAATGAAAAACAAACAAAAAATGTAAACATCAGCATTGAAATATTTAGTCATTTATAAATGAAATACAATACAGATAACAAATTGTTATCATATTTACTGATTTCTATGTAAGTGGATTTTAAATATATACTCGCAAATATGAAATATCCAAATAAATATTCCGACGTAAACATATTTGTAAATTTACGAATTCAAATTTGCAGAATTATTAATTATTTCTAATATTGTAAGTTAAGTGCAAAAGTATTCTTAACTCAAATAATAATTCGTTTAATTTATTATACTTGCATATATTGAAAATCTTTACATTAATTCTTCAAATCTTTTCTATAATCTTACTTTTCCAAAATCAACAATAATTTGTATTTTTAACGGACGGAGGTATATAAGAAAGTACTCTACAATCGACGATTATTGCTCCGATAATGGCGAACACCCCAACACAGCAAAACCCTATAAAAGATAATTCCATCACTTCAGACGACAACCATGAAACTTGAATAAATGAAACATGAATATCCAATTGTTATTGTTAGCTTATTTCTTTGAATTCTTATTTTTGGATCAAATATGAGAATAATAATAATAATAATAATAATAATAAGTAGAAAATTAGAAGGAAGAGGAAATAAATAGAGGTATAAATCCCCTACCATATTAATACTTGTGCGATAAATCGTTCTACGTGAAATATTCTCATTCTTTAAGATTTCAGCTTTGGCCACCCGAGTTGTAGAAACTTTTTCGGAGTTCTAATTCATACGACATTGTAAAGCAACAACTTCAAATTAACTAACTGTCAACTTACAGTAAACAATGTAAACAAGCTTTTATTACTAAAGGCAACTTGATTTTATTTCATTTTAATTTAATTTTATTTAGTGACAAAACTATTTGGACATACGTTATTTCAAGTATTTCTAAATACTAAAAAAAAATAGTTGATATAATTAGTACCAAAATTGGATGAAATATTGGAGGCACATAAACAAATTTAAACTGCTCTGCTTGTAAAAGTGAATATTATCGCTTCTTTTCGAGTTTAAAATAAGCTAAAAATAATCCACTTTCAACTCAAAAAAACAAACGGCTTTTCGATCAAACTGAACGCAGCTTTTAACCGTTATGTTTTGAAGGATTGGCAATTTGAAAAATAAATAATATTTTTTAGTGCAGTCCTCTTTCGTGAGACTAATTACTAAAGGCCGGATTATATGCAAAAAAAGAGAAACTATGCGCATAAATATGCAGATGTTTTAGCCTAAATATGCACTTCCTAATGAAAAATATGCAGAAAAAAATAAGAGAAATGTTATAAAATTGAATACTGTAGACATTTTTTTCTGCATATATTCTATATATTCTATGTATTCTACGTATTCTATGTATATATTCTATTATATTTATTTAGAACATTTTACAAAATAATTAACTATGAAAACAATTTACAATCACATATTTCACAAAGTTTTCAACAGAAAAATTGTGACGGTTGTCTGAAAACATGTATTTATATATTGAAAAGGTTCGTTCTACGTCGACGCCTGTTATAGGAGCATATTTCAAATTAGAAATATCATGTATTGTCAACTCAAATAATTTCTACTGAATCACGACACAAGATTTTAGCAATGTCCTTTAGCTTTTTAAAACCCTCATTTTTTCCTATTACGCTCAAAAATTTCTCATTCACAGACAGTCCCACTCCTCCTTTAACATTAAAACATGACTTTCCAGATTTGTTTATTATTTCAACGCTCTCGATTAGCGACATAAATTGTTTTTCCAACTGCAATATAAAAGTGGAAATAAAACTGTAATTGGCTTTAATAAACGCCAACTGTTGAGGTATTTTTTACTCGAATACACCTTCTGGGCGCCTATCACAGATTGTGCATTCCTACCAAGATCCATAATAATTGTCTTTATTCCTTCATAATGATTTGCATGAAAAATAGCAGCCTCCAACCACGTTCCTCATCGTGTGATTACAGGTTGAGGAGGAAGCGGAACACCGGGTAGATGTTTGTAAAACTGAATTCGTAATGGGGCCTTTAAAAATACTTTCTTAACACTACTAATTAATGTATTTAGTAAGGGAAAATTGTTTCTGACTTCTTCTGCAACACGATTTAGTCTGTGCGCCAAGCAAGTTGTGTGAATTAAATTTGGGTAAAAGATTTTCAAGTTAAAAGCTGGCTTCACCATGTATGGTACAGCATCCATCAAAAACAATAGCATTTTCTCTGTTGGAATCGATTCCGGTTAGAAGAGAGTTGCCAGTTCTACCTGTATAAACCTTATTATTGTCAAATTATTTGCCTTTTTCAACTGTTTGGATGAAGTTAAATAAGATTTTGCTGGAACCGATACGTTAAGGATACCAATAATTAAATGAACTATGTATCGGCCCACACTATCAGTAGTTTCATCTACGCATATATAAAGATAATTGTTTGCAACAACCTTCTTAATGCTATTCAATGTTTCTGCATAGATACAGCGAATATATTTTTTTCTTAACGTGCTCTCGTCGGGAATGTTATATTTACTGATGTAGTTTTGCAAAAATAACTTGACATTTAAATTGTGTAATTTATGAAGTGGAATATCTGCCGACACAAACATTTGACACAAATCTACATTAAATTGTTCTTGTTCCGATTTTTTTGAAGTTGATGGCAAACATTGCGGTAATGTTTGCTGTCTCTCAGGCGCGGCTCGTGATGACGTATTTTGGTTTGCAGTACAATGATACGAGTGCCTCGTGTGTTTTCGGTGTTTACTAAGAAACGTTACAGTTAGTACACGAGAATACACGAAGCACTCGGATCATTGTACTGCAAACCAAAATACGTCATCACGAACCGCGCCTGCTGTCTCTTCTTCGCCAATTTCATCTTTGTCAGTTTTGCAGCATGAGATGGAGATTTTATATGTTGGTCGACTTGGAACTTTCGCTCACTTGTAATCTGCAAAAAAAATATCACATCATCGGTTGTTTTCTTATAAAATAAATGTTAGCAGAAGATAAAGGAATAATTAGAAACTTAATTAATTAATTAATAAGAGGAAACCAACTTCAAAATTTACCCACAATCTTGCAGCATGCTACGCAAAACACTCTTTCTCCATCCATACGCAATTTTGAATAAGGTGCCATCCATCCAGGCACAGTCGCTATTTTCGGCATTTTTGCTTTTATATATCACAACTCACAACTCACAATCAGTAATATTTTCTTGCAACGAAACTAAATTCCGTTATTGCTATTAAATAATATTCCCATAAATTATTCTCCCTAAAAAAAATTAAAAAAATTGACTTTTTAAATAATAAAAAAATAAAATATAGTATTTTATTCAAAAGATGAAGCAATTAGCAGAAAAAAAAACAATATGCATATTCTGCATATCCAAGAGGATGTTAATTTTTTTTCTATCACTCAATTATCTTATTAAGTAGCTATACGAGTATATATGTATTTACTTGGCAATGAAACACGAACAATGGAAAATTATACATATTTTTGTATTGTTCAAGTATTCCATTTTAAATTAATCAATCACAGCTATTTTACCGATATGGTTAAATATTATTTTCAAACAAATTCTGTAATTAGGAAAAATATGATATCATTTAATTAGCCTTAATACAATAAACTTATATGAAAATACATATTTTGTGACTGTGTCAATAATATAATCGACATGAAAATTAAGTTAATATGATATCAAGGTAACATGGAAACATTAAATTACATTAGTATCTAATGAGATTAAACAATTTGGCATTGATGGAGTGTTAAGAATTCTCTTCTCAATTAAGAAATACTTATTTGTTGTAATATTATACAGACTCTGTCATACTCGTAACTTGTGATTATTGTTTTTCAAAGTTAAATATTTCTTGTACCAGTCATAATATAAATAAATCATTCTTTGTAATGGACGATCCAATTTCAAGTTCCTAACTTTTATTTAAGAAAAAACACACAAATTGAATCATTCTTTTATTTATTAACCCTCGGTCTCCCATAATATATATATATATATATATATATATATATATATATATATATATATATATATATTGATGCATTGCAAGAAGGAGTCGCTCTCTGAAAGAAACAAAGAAAATATGTAACCATACTGTTTATACCAGAATATTTATATCTACTTTGTACATTAATATTAAGAAAGGGGAAAGATCGATTTAAAGAATAAATACGTTATTTTGACGACCAATTCACCTTGAAATACTTAACTTATTTTTCTAATTCTTTTTATTATCATGTTTATATTCATTTTCTTTCAAATTCATATTTAACGCGTGTTTATTCAAACAAATGTAACGTATTTATTTTCAAATGCATTTAAACGATAAAGCCCCGCCCACAATGTCAACGGTGCAACAACCCGAAAAAAACCAATATTGACGGAGTATTTGTAAACACAGAAAACATATGTTATGCAACTAAAATTATCTTATAAATCGAATTGTAATTTATTTTACTATTTTACACAGTAAAATTGTCTAATTTTATAATATTAACGAATTTAATGCAAGTAAAGAATGGGGCGATTTAGCGGAAAGTTATGCAATTAAAAACAAGTGAACAAAACAAGCGTCGGTTATTAGTTGTCGCAGTGAAAGGTCACGTTTTTTTGTGCTCCGTAACAATTAACATAATTAAGAAAAATTATCAAGTGCAAGAGTTTTTAAATATCACCAAACGTTACACCTGCATACCAACCACCTGTGGACAAAATTTCACAGCCGCCGACCAAACAGTTCGAGACTTATGAATTTTTAAAGATTTTTACCGCCATACAAAACTCACCGTAGCTTGAACACCGCCGTTGATGATCGAAATCGGTCATACTCTCTAGACGCCGTCGGACTTGAAACTTTCAACAAATCTCAAGTTATCCCGAGGGACCATAGCAGAAACATTTTTCCGTTTCCCGTTGTGAAGACGTTTCCAGAACACAGGCACAAGAAGCAACGGAGACCATATACGAAGATTCAGGTTTTTGCTAATTTTAACAAACGCTCCCGCGCCATTTTTACTTGCGCATGTACATTTCTAGAACTTTACATTGTTATTCCATAACTAACTATTTATATTACTTTCACTTATATTTTATTACTGCAAACTTTAGTCAAATCATTTAAATACTGGCATCTACTATTTGTATTTGTAAAACTTGATGCCATGTCACTGTTATAAACTATTTTATTAAGACAAAACATTATTGCACCTGTCTTACGCCATATTATTAAACTGTACGAATACCAACCGTCGAGTGTGTCTGGATTAATATTACTTGTGTGTCACGAAAATATTAATATAAATTTCTCAAACTTGGAAAATACGTTCATCCCTAATAAAGTTAATTGTCAATATTTTACTTTGTCTTTTTTTTGTAATATACTTGAGCTATTGTTCCGTTCCTACTTAATAAATTGCGTAAAGAAAGTAACAGTGGAAAGAAGTGAACCTACCTTAGCCCTGAAGAGAGAGAGAGAGAGAGAGAGAAGCTAGCCGAAGACGCCAAAACAGATAAGTATAGACGAGCCCGATTTGAATTTTACACGTTTTTTATGACATTTATTCATTTTATTTCACCGTACGTAACATACAATTTTATTTATCAACATTTTATTCAATATAACATACTAGGAAACGCATTATATGTCAGCCCAACGTTTGGGGCAACCAGTAACGTATTAAATGGCACCCTAACTTTTGGGGCGTACTTCTACTCCACACGTTAATAAAAAGTCACTCTATTGTCAAAGTTAGTAAGAAGGAACATTTTCTCAAGTAGCAAAGTTTCGTGGCACAAGGAATAAATAAATAAACCATAAAAATAAAAACAAAAACAAGGAGAACCGTTGTATTCGCATTTACCATATTATACTATTTGTTTATGTATTTGTTGTTTTGTCTTTGTGGAACTTCAGAGAGAGAACACAGTTTTGCATTTCAGGGGATTGCTGTATTCGAGACTATCGGTAAGATATTCAAAAGGTTTTTACAGGGAAATATTAAAGTGCAGATTCATATTTCTTTTATATACATATATTTTTGTCATTTGTCATTGCATTTACGTGTGTACATTAAATCTAACAACACTATAAACAACAACATTTTATAACCAACATATTTACAATATAATTACATCTACCTGCACTAATACTAATCTAATTTACAAACTAATTAAATATACTTTAAAATGGATACTAGACACAGAGCTAAGACCCCGAAAGACGCAGTGGAAGAAGACCGGAGTGACCAGGGGGACATTACAGTACCGCAACCATCCATTTCAGGGGAAGCCAGTGTTTCGCCTGACAGTAAATTCATGGACATGTTCAACGTGTTAATGGCACAAATGCAAGAAATAAATAATTCAAATAAAGACTTAAATACCAAACTAGATAACACTAACAACAAAATAGATACTAATAATCAAGACATGAATACTGCCAATAAAGACCTTAACAATAAACTAGATACTAATAATCGCGAACTAAAACAAGATTTAAATAACTTAAATAACGAACTTACGACGAGATTAGAAGTTAACCTAATTAACATAAATGAAAAAATAGAATTAAACAACGCAAACATAGAAATGAAACTTAATACATTCAAGGGGGATATCGACGTACAACTTGCTGAAATAACCGCAATGCAAAAAGCCATGGGAGAGAGGATTAAACAAAAATTTGATGCGTTTAGTGAACACGTAATAACTAATATAAATCAACAATGCGGGACAAATGATAAAGGATTAGACCTACCCAAGCCTGAACTAAAGGACCACCAAGTTAACACAAGAATTAACAATACACATGACCAAAATGCAACTAAAATCATACACAACCGAAAGTTTAACCAACCGCTCAGATACAAAAATAAAATAAAAACACACAATCAATCTCGAATAAAAGACGGAGCTTATCACAACTTTTTAACAAACAATACTCAGGAGTATAATACTTTTAAAATACTAACGACGGAAAGAAATAAGCTTAACATATCTATAATAGAGAATTTGCATCGCACATATACAACCAACAACACACATATAAATAATATTTACCCCCGAAACACTAGTCTAACTTTACAATACCTAGTTACATATACAGACATTAATAATGTACTGAATATAGAAGGTAATATAACCCATATAATTACTTACAAATATTTTAATACCTACAATATCCTAAATATGATACTCATCATAAAAAACATTCATATAACACGAGGCCGAAGCCACATGATATTTTTATACCACGGTAATTGCATGGTAATACCAAAGGTACGTCGACGGAAAACGAACAGTTTAATATAGGCTAATAGAAGCTCGGTGTTCTATAAATACGAAGACGACCTAAGCTAAGATGGGGATACGATTTATTCATGACTGATAACTCAACTGAACGCAAAACTTTATATATTAACAAAGATATAGTAAACACAATTTAATAATAAACAAAAAACAACATTAAGAAACTTAAAGATAAGAAACGAGTAAATAACAAACTAACTTACAATAATAAGGGAAACTTAACATGACTGGAGCTACACATTAAAAGAAAACTAATAAACAAGTATTAATATGCCAAATATTCTGACGTATTAAAAATATTAAGAACAAACTTAGATAGAAAAAAATTATTGAAATGAGATTATATAACAAAGGTTAAAACATCTGAAAGGGGGAAAACGAAGCTATTATAAGTATGCTAAAGTTAAACAATATGAGAGAATGAGGGTAGAATATGCAAAGATTAGTATGATCTTAAAAATAAATAAAGGTATGATGCAAAGGCAAGAAATGGAAAAGATAGATTTACAAAGGATTAGAAGGAATTAATATATGATAATGGGGGATATAGAATTGAATATGAATAAATAAATGAATTATTATAATTATATGAATATTATGAAATATTATTAAAATATATAGACAAAGCGTCTTATTGTAAGGAATTTATGTATATTAAAGGTATGGAATTAGATAAGAGTAGGAATTGAAAGGCTAGGATTTGTATTGACAAAGAGAGAATTATTTATTATTGAAGTTAAAACTAATACTGAGATGAATTGGAAACAAAGATAAATAAGAAGCAATGTATAAATAATGTTAAGCATATACCATCGATAAAAGATTTACCAAAAAAATTTAAAACAACCCCAAAACCGAACACCATAACTATTTACTAGTATATTTAAAGCTATCTAGCATCAGAATAAAACGCAAATAAAAGATCAGAAAACCGCCCAGTAAAAATAAGCAAACAAACTCGCCAAGCATGTTATAGTCCGTAAAACAATAACAAGTATTATATTACTGTATTATAGAATCTATATTAATCACAAGTTTACATTTAGACTGGGCTAATTAAATTAATCATATTATTATTAAATAAGAAATAAGCAACAAAAAAAAAAAAAAGGGAAAGAAGAAAATGACTACTTAATATTAAAAGGGGGTTTTCAAACAAAAGAACCCGAACAAACAAAATAAAACAATTAACTTTAACCATTTAATGACAATTACTGAATAGGGAATTAGTAACTAGAATAATACAAAAAAAAAAAAACTACTTATAAAATTTGAAATATTTTTAACGTGAACACACACATGCATTAAACTTTCACTGATCACTATGCTGCATTTATATATTGCTGCCGTACTCCTAATTAAGGTTGATTAAAAGCTCTCAATAAGTCTCTATCTTTTAATCAAGGGGGAAATTGATGCATTGCAAGAAGGAGTCGCTCTCTGAAAGAAACAAAGAAAATATGTAACCATACTGTTTATACCAGAATATTTATATCTACTTTGTACATTAATATTAAGAAAGGGGAAAGATCGATTTAAAGAATAAATACGTTATTTTGACGACCAATTCACCTTGAAATACTTAACTTATTTTTCTAATTCTTTTTATTATCATGTTTATATTCATTTTCTTTCAAATTCATATTTAACGCGTGTTTATTCAAACAAATGTAACGTATTTATTTTCAAATGCATTTAAACGATAAAGCCCCGCCCACAATGTCAACGGTGCAACAACCCGAAAAAAACCAATATTGACGGAGTATTTGTAAACACAGAAAACATATGTTATGCAACTAAAATTATCTTATAAATCGAATTGTAATTTATTTTACTATTTTACACAGTAAAATTGTCTAATTTTATAATATTAACGAATTTAATGCAAGTAAAGAATGGGGCGATTTAGCGGAAAGTTATGCAATTAAAAACAAGTGAACAAAACAAGCGTCGGTTATTAGTTGTCGCAGTGAAAGGTCACGTTTTTTTGTGCTCCGTAACAATTAACATAATTAAGAAAAATTATCAAGTGCAAGAGTTTTTAAATATCACCAAACGTTACACCTGCATACCAACCACCTGTGGACAAAATTTCACAGCCGCCGACCAAACAGTTCGAGACTTATGAATTTTTAAAGATTTTTACCGCCATACAAAACTCACCGTAGCTTGAACACCGCCGTTGATGATCGAAATCGGTCATACTCTCTAGACGCCGTCGGACTTGAAACTTTCAACAAATCTCAAGTTATCCCGAGGGACCATAGCAGAAACATTTTTCCGTTTCCCGTTGTGAAGACGTTTCCAGAACACAGGCACAAGAAGCAACGGAGACCATATACGAAGATTCAGGTTTTTGCTAATTTTAACAAACGCTCCCGCGCCATTTTTACTTGCGCATGTACATTTCTAGAACTTTACATTGTTATTCCATAACTAACTATTTATATTACTTTCACTTATATTTTATTACTGCAAACTTTAGTCAAATCATTTAAATACTGGCATCTACTATTTGTATTTGTAAAACTTGATGCCATGTCACTGTTATAAACTATTTTATTAAGACAAAACATTATTGCACCTGTCTTACGCCATATTATTAAACTGTACGAATACCAACCGTCGAGTGTGTCTGGATTAATATTACTTGTGTGTCACGAAAATATTAATATAAATTTCTCAAACTTGGAAAATACGTTCATCCCTAATAAAGTTAATTGTCAATATTTTACTTTGTCTTTTTTTTGTAATATACTTGAGCTATTGTTCCGTTCCTACTTAATAAATTGCGTAAAGAAAGTAACAGTGGAAAGAAGTGAACCTACCTTAGCCCTGAAGAGAGAGAGAGAGAGAGAGAAGCTAGCCGAAGACGCCAAAACAGATAAGTATAGACGAGCCCGATTTGAATTTTACACGTTTTTTATGACATTTATTCATTTTATTTCACCGTACGTAACATACAATTTTATTTATCAACATTTTATTCAATATAACATACTAGGAAACGCATTATATGTCAGCCCAACGTTTGGGGCAACCAGTAACGTATTAATATATATATATATATATATATAATATTTTCGTGACCTTGGTATGATATGGTAAATTCAATCAGTCGGCGATTAAAGGTCTGGTTTACTTCAAAGTATATATATTTAAAACAACCCTACATGTTTCGGCAATGATGCCTTTATCAAGGATATCAAATATGAATGACAGAATACAAATGTCAAATAATTGAGTTGCTATGGTTTAAATTATTCAAAGATACATTCCAATTGAATAATAATAAATTATGCCTTAGTATTCCAAAAATAGATAGCAAGGTGTGAACATATGTGTTGTTCGCTGCTAGCAGCTTGTGTCTCTGGGTATGAACTTGTGTGTTGGTTGCTGTGTTGGTTGCTTTAAACCATAGCAACTAAATTATTTGACATTTATATTCTGTCATTTATATTTTTTATTCCCTTGACAAAGGCATCATTGCCGAAACATGTAGGGTTGTTTTAAATATATATACTTTGAAGTAATGAACCAGACCTTTAATCGCCGACTTATTAAGTTTACCTTATCATACCAAGGTCACGAAAATATTATATGTATATATATATATATATATATATATATATATATATATATAATATTTTCGTGACCTTGGTATGATATGGTATTAATAAGTCGGCGATTAAAGGTCTGGTTTATTACTTCAAAGTATATATATTTAAAACAACCCTACATGTTTCGACAATGATGCCTTTGTCAAGGATATAAAAAATATAAATGACAGAATATAAATGTCAAATAATTGAGTTGCTATGGTTTAAATTATTCGAAGATACATTCCAATAATAATAATAAATCATGCCTTAGTATTCCAAAAAATAGATAGCAAGGTGTGAACATATGTCTTGTTCGCTGCTAACAGCTTGTGTCTCTTTCTGGGTATGAACTTGTGTGTTGGTTGCTGCTGGCAGCTTGCGTCTCTCTCTGGGTGTGTGGTTTTGTATTTGTGTGAGCGCGTAAGTGTAGGGTTTTGTATGTTGGTGCGCTCGTGCGTGTGTTTAGTGACCGGTCGCGTAAATTTAGAGAGATCGGATAACCAGCCGTTGCGTAGGGCCGCCAACCCTTTCCCGGCAACTTCTTTACTTTTCCGTGCAGTACTACGACGGCCCGACCCCCGCCCCAACGAGGCAAGGCGCAGACCAGCGAAGCGCACCCTGCACGGGGTTGCTCATCGCCAACCGAGGGAACACTCTTAGTGGCTACCTCAGTCGACGACGGTCACACTTTGTGCCATCTTAACGATTTCCGCAAAAGCGGGGCCAATGCACACACGTCGAACGTGTGTGTGCTGTTAACGGCAGCCTAGCCAGGTTGCCGCCCAGGACCGGTCCTAGTGGTGTGTGCATTGCGCGGCGCCGTGATTTGCACCGCGTAGCTTGGTTCCTCACTCCTGCTGGAAAGGCGGAATGGCACCTGACCGCCCATCGGGCAGACCCCCCTAGAGTTTGATAGCGCATATGCTAGGCTACAACCCAGTAGAGGACCACATCAGCACAAAACAGAAAACAGGGAAAAGCAAGACATGAGTTATTATTACGTATGCGCCCGTGGAGCGTCTTAAGATGCAAAGTTGTCGGCATTTGCCCAAAACGAGAAGGAAAACCACGAAAACCTGCTCGGAACATTAGACAGGAATCTAAATACGGAACAGTCAGCATGATAAGCAAAAGTATATGATATTTAAATGTAATTGATATTTAAATAACATAAGGTATATAACAAAAAAATATATTATGATGCTAAATTGTAGATCGTTACAAAATTAAGTTATAGTATATACTGCTTAAATTTCTTATATCACTTCTGTTGTTAATTGAATTTTTTTCCTGTTTAATACTAATCATTTCTTTAATTTGTCCTTTCATTGTGTGTTGTTCTTTATCAATTATCTGTGTGTTTTCAAAATCGAAATGGTGATCGCGTTGTAGTTTGTGTGTAGATAAAGCAGTTTTGTCTGTTTTAGAGTATTTGTGGGCTTGTATTCTTTTGTATAAATATTGTTTCGTTTGGCCTATGTAGTAACTATCACAATCGCGACATGGTATTTTATATATGACATGTGTTTCTCGATTTTTTTCTATTTTAGGTTTAAGTTTTGAAAATAAATGTTTATTAGTATTACTAAGCTTATATGTTGTAGCTTATCATATTTTTTTAAAGTGTATTTAATTTTTTCCGATAGTTGTGGAACATATGGAATCGTGATATATGTTGTGTCATTGTTCAAATTCTTATTGGTGTCTGCAGTGTTGTATATTTGGTGTACTCTTTTTTTAATAGTTTGGTCTATAAGTTGTGGTGGATAATTATTATCAGTTAAGATTGTTTTATTTTTTTTGATGTTATCTTTTCTGTATTGAGTATGTGATAGTTTTACTGCCCTATCAGTCAGATTATTTATAATCATATTATTGAATACTGTAGGAGCATTTGAGTGGTAATTCATATATCGAAAAGAAGCTGTGGGTTTATTATACCAATTTGTATATATATATATATATATATTGTAATAACGCGGAATGCTGAGAAATAAAAATAAATGAAAAATAAAATGAAATAACAAAATGCTAGCTCGAAAACTTCAGATATAAAAATAATAATTGCAAGGATTCTGCTTAATCTCAAGGGTCTAAAAGTAAGTTCTCCATACACAAATAGACTTCTACTAATACATGAAATAATACGAAAGCGTCAAATTTATGTATAAATATATATTTAAATGAAATTATATCAATTATCACAAGATACAAATATAACTATCAAATCTGACATATAAATATAAAGGAAAATGACGTTTGAGATGACGTGAGTTTATAACGTGTATAGAAAAGTGATATCAAGCAATGTTATATCTTTAACAAATTATTATATAACAATTACACTTAAATACCTGAAGAATATGTTAAAATTTTGGAGATCACAATTTTCAATATGTTCTTTGTATGAAGTTCACAGGAAAATTTCTATCTAATACGTCAAGAATGAATGTCCGTTGCTCGATTCAAATTTCTGGATAATATCCTAGTCGCTGCGTTGCTTATAATCCAAATTAGCAGAGTAAACCACCAGGTTATGTTCAATATGGGATCCAGATGAGTTGTTCTTATTCCAAGATGATTCAAAAGAAATCTGATTTCTTCTTTAAAAGTGTTCCTTTGATATAAATATAATCTTCCGTATTCAAATGTATGATTATATTCTCCTTATATGATTAATACATCCAGAATACTTATTAAAACACTTCCTTATGTACAATATACGTCCATAAGCATTTTGTATAGGAATATAAATGGAATATTGATAAAAAGACTCAAATTATAAAAATGCAGATAAAGATCTCCTTCAATCAGTCAAAAATAATAATCAATAATAATGTTTTTTCGTCGTCAAGACTCCTAACAGCAATTTTGTAAAAGTAAAAATCAGATATTCTACGAAAATTTGTGCAAAGGTTACTAAAATAATTAAAAAGATAATATTATAGAAAATCCACTCACGTAATCTCAATTACAAATCTTGTAAATGAAATTCACATAAGACAAACAGATAATAAAATATGGGAAATAATATCAAA
The DNA here is from genome assembly GCA_935421215.2 of Melolontha melolontha. NCBI lineage: Eukaryota > Metazoa > Arthropoda > Insecta > Coleoptera > Scarabaeidae > Melolontha > Melolontha melolontha. Next base: position 149,890,693 of record OW285238.1, read on the forward strand.
ATTACAAAATTCTTACTATAAAAAAATACTTTACAAATCTTAACATTCAAGATATAACATTGTTGAAACTGAAAACTTATTAGTAAAAGAATTAATTAAGAGGGTAGGTTGACTCACAACAATATATATATATATATATATATAGTAGTGGTACAAGCTTCATAAAGGAACAAGAAAATCACATTGATTGCGTGTACATTAAGAGTTATTTATTTATCTACACTTTTTGTAACTTCGAATCTACGAGTTATGTTAATCTAATTATATTTTTTTAAATGTTATCAATATAATCTTTCAAAATTATAATTAAAAAGAAACGAGGCTATGTAAAGAATAATAATTGACGGGGAGACGGGAGATATAGACAGATTGGAAAAAAATGTTATTACAAAAATTGGTGTCAATTATAAAAAAATTGAAAATAACATCGATAAAAGTTGGTTCAAGTGCCAGGGTGGATTAATCTTGAAAGAAGAGACCATTGCTGAGGCGGTGTTTTTGGCTTGAGTGTCTGGATCGAGCCACCTGTCTTTTTCCAACAAATTGTTTAGTTGAACTATCAATAATACAGTAGCTGAGTCATGTATACTCAAGCTGCAAAGCTCAAACATGTAGAACTAGTAGTATTAGTACAATACTGGAAAGTCACAGTGAGTGTTCTTTTTTGGAAGTGTTGTTCTCAGTTAAGCAAAATTAATTGTTATTGCGAGGAATCTATGCTTGCTTGAATTGATTTAGTTATAATAGTTAATAACGTCAATTGAAACTTCAAAATGACAAACCTATATTACTCTCTTTAGTATCGCCAATTTGTTGATTGTATTTACACAAAACAAACTTGTAAAGTCTTATCGTATTGTTTAGCTACTGTTATTGCGATTAAATTTATATTTTCTATTGAAAAACTCGTTGTTTATTTATTTAGTTAATCGAGTATTTGTACAGAACGGACACCAGTCAAATATAAAACTATCCTGAGCTAGTACATTTTCGTCATTACATCTTAGTATTCGCATAAGTCCCTTTGTTCAAAGTTCACTATTTTTCTTTCTTTTCCTCTCATTTGTACTGGTTCGTATATTCAAACCAGAATCTGCTTTCTAAATACACCCAGACATAAATTATTGCTCGAAATCGTTGTTCATTGAATCTATAACTTTTGTTAAACTTACAAAAAATGAAATGAAGATATCGTAATAATGTTTTTATTCATAAATCGCCGCCTGCTGTCTAAGGGAACCGTCTACCATTTGAAAGTGTTTCAAAACGTTGTAATTTGTTTAAGTGATATTTCAAAATTCGCCTTCTTAGTCGTCTATTTGGAAATAGTTTATATGTACAGTAGAGACTCGATAATCCGGATCAATTAAAGCCAGGGTTAATCCAGATTAATAAAAAATTTGGACTATCGCATCTTATATTTTTATACAAATAAATTTTAAAAAACGGTTAAAACAAATCCACTTTATTCTCAAAATCTTCAAAAAATACATTATGTTTGTATAATGTAAGTAAGACTATAAGTACAGGCTGGCCCAAAATGACCGAAGGGGTTTTAATTCCTTATAACTTTTTTATTATAATTTTTTTTTTGTTTTCAGTATTTTGTAAAGAAGACTTGGGGAATTTAAAATGGAACAGTACACAATTGAACAATGTGCCAAAATCGTTGAACTTTATTTCTCAAATCAACGATCCCTTGTTTTGACTCAGCGTGCATATCGTCGTTATTTTAATGTGCGGGTTGGACCCTCAGAGTCAACAATAAACCGTCTGATTGCAAATTTTCGAGAACAAGGGGCAGTAAGGAACCTTCCTGGTGCTGGCAGACGACGAACGGTGCACACGAATGACAATATTGAACGGGTATAGGAGAGTATTCGGGAAGATGGAGAAACATCAACCAGGAGACGTTCGATACAACTTGGCCTCTCAAGAGGGTCGCTGCAGAGAATTTTGCATACAATAAGAATGTTTCCATACAAAATTCAGCTTGTCCAGCAATTGAAACCGACAGATTACCAGCAACGACTTGATTATGTAATTTATTTTCGTCAAAAAGCAGAAGAAAATCATGATTTTATTCATAATTTAATTATGAGCGACGAAGCCCATTTCCAATTAAATGGGTTCGTTAATAGGCAAAACTGCAGGATATGGGCTACGTAAAATCCAAGAGTGGTTCAACAGCGAGAATTACACCTACTTAAGTGTACCGTTTGGTGCGGTGTTTCGTCGGAAAGGATAATTGACCCATATTTTTTTGAAAATGAACACGGTGTCGCCGTTTCCATCACTGGTGTTAGATATCGGGCAATGTTGGAAATTTTTTTAAGGCCAGCCGTGGAAAACCATCCGCAAGTATGGTTCCAACAGGATGGAGCCACAGCGCACACTGCGAGGGACACAATGGCTCTTTTACGCGACATCTTTGGTGAACGAATTATTTCCCGTACAAGCGATTTTAATTGGCCTCCGCGTTCACCGGATTTAACCGCTTCAGACTGTCTCGTTTGGGGTTATTTGAAAGGAAAAGTCTATATTCATAAGCCTCGAACCATACAGCAATTAAAAAATAATATACGCGACGAAATCAACAACATAACACCTGAAGTTTTGCGAAAGGTTATGGAAAATGTTTTGGAAAGAGCACGAATATGCGAAGCAGAAAACGGCCACCACTTGCGAGATATAATTTTTCATAATTAATTTAAAAATATTCTCCATTAATATACTGTATTTAAAATTTAAAAAAATTAATAATTATGTCTTAAATAAGAAGTTATAATGAACTCAAACCCCTTCGGTCATTTTGGGCCACCCTGTATAACAGTTAAACCTACATATTACATATTGTTATGGATTTTTCCCTAAATAATATTTAAAATTTATTAAAAATGAATGTACATTATTTGTGGATATCTGTGTATATCCGATATGTAAAAATGTGCTAAGCAAAAACTTGATTTTTGGAGGTCGTCTTTATGTAAAAGCGATAGCGATCTATATTGGGAGGGAGACGTAATTTTGCCCTTAGACAAGAACGTTGTATTTCTTTGAAAAAAATATGTATATATATTTAATTAAATCGGGATGATTTGATTGTGTTAATTAGTTGATGGTTTTTTTATATTCAATTCCTGTATATTGTTGAGAGTTGTATTCTGGTAATTTGTTGGTTTTAAGATTAAACAACGTGTCTTGTAAGTCTCCTAAAAACTGTAAGATTTTTTATTTATGAATTCATAAAATTTTGATTAATTTATAAGAATATTTATCTTGTATTCAATATTGTTATTTAAGAGATTTATTATTATTAGTAAGAATAAATAATAAGGAATATTATTAAACTTCTACGTAAAAAAAATTATAATAGTAAAATTTTATTCGTTTGGAAGTCAAGGGTATTTTTTTGTATGCGTTTGATGTATCACGCATGTCTTAGATTTTATTCGTGTTTTCAAGTTTATTATACAGTGTGGTTCTCTGGGGAGAAATTAAGAATAAACTTTATTATTTTTTAGATAAGTTGATCGGAAGTAATTAAGAGGAAGTTTTAATTCACTTAGCTGTCATATCCAGTGAATTGTTTTACCTCATTGCGTCATTGAAAGATACAATATCTTTATACTTAATAAAGATAGTTTTTTTTCTTTTTTGATTTTTTTTGTATTAAATATTCATTTAAATTTAATCTTGTGCTCATTTTATTTTATATACCTTTACTGATCTTTTATTAAAATATAAGTTACTCAGAAAATATACATAAATAAATTAGTGTGATTTATTCACTGGCGCCAAGTATTTTCAACAGAGCACGTATTTCCTTTTTGGAACCCTGAGAAGAGTATCCTAGTTGGGAAGATTAGTTGTGGATGGTGGCACAATAATTCCACAAACCACTATTCATAGCAATATGTACATTCTACATATTGCTATGGACTTTTCCCCGCAAACATTTTTAAAAAGTTATATTATTTTATGTATGTACATTTATTTTGGATGCCAGTGTATAATTTTTGAGATTTATTATCTATGAATGTATTTTTATTTTGAACAGATATTTAATATTTTTGACTTGCGTAGTTGATGTACGCCGGTTACTTTGATATTTCCGCAGACACTATTGTACGTTGAGTTTAGAAGGTCATGTTTTAAAAGATAAATCTTTATCTTTTATAAGTAGCTTCGTGATTTGATTTTATTGTGGTTGGTGTTTGATTTCAATACCGATTTATTTACGAGTGTGTAGAACTTGTAATTGTTTAATTAGGCTTTCTAACTCAGGTGTCTCGAAAAAAATGTATTTTTTTATACTACGTAAGTAGAGTATTTTATTCGTATTATCATTAATATTATTATCTTGTATGTATTGATTTATATTTTTGCTTAGTTATATGAATTAAATGACAAAGAACGTTTTTTAAAATTTCTATATAAAAAAATTTCTGTAACGATAAATTTTGTTCGCTTGGATTCAAGGGCATATTTTTTTCATGTGGCTTGCACATGCGTTAGAGGTTGTTTCGGTCTGTCATATAAGTTGTTTACTTTGTTTATTGTGAGAAAAATTAAAATACTTCTTTGCAATTTATTAGTTTGTAATTTTGCTCGGTTGTCACTAAGGAAGTTTAATTATACGTTACGGTCATTTTCGTATAATATTTGTACCTTAATAATGTTGTTTAATGACGCAATATTTATCTTTATACTCCATAAAGATATACATATTTTTTTTTTTTAATAAATTTAAATTTATTGTGAATTTCTTTTTACCTTTGTTTAAACTCTTTTACTGGCTATATATAAATTTGTAGAAGAGAACAACCACGCTTTCCAATTGGAACCTTGAGGAAAGAGCAGTCTTATGTTTGAAAATTAACCGATTGAATATCTAAGCTGGACACATTGGTTGTGAATTAGCAAAGTACAACATCACAATTCATAGCAATATGTAGATTATTTAAAATAGTCCGAGATTTGACTTTGTGTTTCAAGTGCAATAATTGAAGAATGTTTAACTACTTTCTCTTGCATATTATTTAGTGCAAGAATCTCTCCAATGCCAATATTATTTTCATTAGCCCATTGCAATCCCAATGTAAAATATTTTATTGCATCCACGTGCTTCTTTTTTTTTGGCTGGATATCTACTTCTTCATCGTCGGTCCCATAATCTATCGCCTCAACCTCAGGATCGACATCCTCAATGACATTTTCTACATTTTCCACCCACTCATTTACTTCATCATTTATATGAATCTTGCCATCAATTTGTGTCAGCATGTTTGAAATTTCTTGATAGCCTTGCCCTATTTGCTGCCGTTTCCTTTGTAATAAGCTTAGAGGAATCAGATCATCTGGGTCGTAATTGGGTAAATAGCCTGATAAAAGTTTGTGCCAACACTTTTCTAAAGAGTTAGTTGTCACTTTTTGCAATCAATTATGGAGTAAACAAACTGCATCCAAAAGATTAATACGCTTAATGCATTTACCGCCATCATCTCCGTCTTCGAGTAGTGCAAGAATATGTTGTATCAAAGCTGTACAGTTTGGTGGTAAAAACAAAGTGAATATTTTTCCATCTTTACGAATCAATTCCTCTGCGGAGCAGTGACATGGTGCATTGTAAATCAACAGTAAGGCTTTTTCGGGAAGATGTTTTTTAAAGAATGACTTCTCTTGTTTGCAAAACGAATTGTGGAACCAATCCTTAGAAAGAGCAGAAGTCATCCATGCATTACCAGTAGAGATGTATTCAACAGGTAAAGTTTTGTCCTTGAATGCCCTTAGATTTTTTGCTTTACCAATAACAAGAAGCCGAAGTTTTCTCCGGATATTCTGCTTGACGTAAGGTTTTACGACAGCCTGGCCCAGAATGGCAAATTCCAATAAATCTAAATTATTGATAAGTGTCGGGGCTACTCGTCGATTTGTCGCTGATATCCGATCTCGAAAGACCATATAGTGGGATAACTGCATCTGTTACGTGGACTTGATGCTTCTGTGTATTGTTTCACCGCGCACGGGTTGTAAGGCCGTATACGCACTAATTAATTATTTACTGGTCGGTGACAGTTTTTAATGAAACGCGGCACTCCAATATAACACCTTTATTTACATAATTTACACTATTTCATACATAAAAATTGTTGGTAAAGCAATACTGTTGTCTTGTTGATAAAACATGAGACTGGTGTCTCTTAATATTAAAGGTAGACTGTTGTCTTGAACATTGTTCTTATGACTGTTGTCTAGAACGCTGTTAAGTTGTCGCGCGCTGATCTATTGAGACTGTTTAAGCATTGTAGGCAAAATTTACCCCTACCTTCAGTAAACTTTGGAACAATTAACAAAATAGGCCACATGCGGCCAGATGACGAACAAAGGTCGGCAAAATTCCCAAGAACCGCCTTGTTTGTAAAATGTGCCTACTAAAATAGCAAACATTGCAGATGGTTTTTAATTCTATAACTAAAATTTCCAGTTTATGATGCTGCATTCTTCATTCTGTTATTTTATGGTACAAAATTTAGTGAACGTGCGTTTGATAAAACATTCGAAAGTTCCAAACTGTGTACATGGCACGTCCACTCATAAAATAAGGTAAATTGAAAAGTGTTTAAAGAGTCCAGCAATAAAATAAGTACCGACATGAATAAAGGTTGACAAATATGAACTATGCCGCATCCTAAATTCAGAGAAACGTTGCATTTTAATACGATAACAAAATATAGTTATACAAAGGTTTCAATTTTGTACCTGACCCTTAGGTTCAAATACTATAATCTACGATTCCTTATATTTAATATATAATACAAATTATTTTCGTTTATAAGACGAAACAATAAGTAAGTCTCATCATTAAAAGACTTATTCCCAAATAAACTAATCTTACCTTCTTATTTTATCCTAATTATTTCTTATATCGAAAATGGTAGACGTTCCGACGCCGTACTGTGGGGCAAGTGCTTTACCACTAACACCATCTTTTAGTTTGTCTAACACAGTACAACACATATTTTTGGGACTCAATTCTGAGAATTGCACGTGAAAGTAGCCCCAAAAAGAAAAACTTCTGCATCATTCGTTTTGTCAAGTTGGCTGCATTAATAATTTAATGGCCATACGAATTTTTTTGCTCAAGGTAGATTTTGATCACTTTTTCTATATTTTAACACGGTTATATCTCGGTATACCGTACGGAATATCTCTTTTGTGTCTGAAGCAAAGTTGTCGATATTGAATTGGAGAAAAAAAAAGCGGAACAAACCTACTCGAAAAAAGTGCATCCAGTGCCTTAAAAATCGCAAAAATTCCCATTCTTTCCCCATATTTTGCTCAATAACTGGATTACAAATCCACAAATATGCTGTTTTTTTCTTTATAAACTTTATTTTGTATGAAAATAAAAATTCCGGTTCATATTACAGCTATTCTTACACAGAAAATATGAGATTTTTATTTGTTATCTATGCATGGAAACAAAATTTAGAACATTTTCAATTATTGTCAATATCCATCCTCGTTGAAGTTGATGCTTGTGGTTCTGATAATTTGTTTTCTTCGTAGGTTGTTCATATTCATGTTCTGAGTCTGCATCATCATCCGAGTTAGACATAATATTCAAGGGCATGTTTTCGTCAGTGTGTCCACCAATTTCGGTGTCATCTTCATCTACGGTGCTTTCATCTTCAAACTGCATAATTTTAGAACTCCACCAACAAACCTCCGCAAGCAATGCATCTAATTTTTTGCCTTTGAATCGCTTTTCCATTGGCATGATCACTTGGCGGAACCTCTCTCCTTGTTCGTCCGATTCCTGAGGTAATTGTTCCAAAAAGGTATCAAGGTGGAAATGCATGAAATGTAATTTTAACGTCATGGATGCATTGTATGTCATCTCGCTGTACACGGTTCTTTCCTAAAACGCCTTCAATGACTTGTTTCAATGCGTCCCATGCACATAGGTGGTTATAATGGTTCGAAAGCATATTTGTGAAAGATTCGCTTTTCATTAATTTTCGTATATCCGGTCCATTCAGAGTACCTGTTTGAAATTAAAAAAAAATCAGTTGCGAAAAAATTATTGGTAATTATAATGCGAATATATCGAAGTGAACAAATTTAGATATGACAATATTTAAATACAGACAACGATACGTACCTTTTCTAATTTTAGCTTCACTGAGTTTTGGAAAGATGGATTTCAAACAGTCATAGGCGTCCTCAATATCTTTGACTACCACTTCAACGAATTTCCCAGCTATTCCTAATTTCATGTGGAGCGATGGCAACAAAATATCATATTCATCCTTTATCAAAGGTTCATTACGTAATTTTAATTGTTTCTCGAGCTCGGGAGTTCTTGCTTTCCAATCTTTACATTGATATTGATTCCCTGTGTATCGCGAATCCCAATTACAAAGAAAGCAGAAGTATTTTGGAAAACCGCCCTTTAATATAATGCCTTGTATTATGTTGACAACCTTTAGATCACAACAAATCTTCCATTTGTGTACATTGTATTTGATTTTCTCTAAAATTTCGCCCAATGTTTCATACGTTTCCTTCATAGTTGTGCTGAATCCCAATGGAATGGACGGTTTTTTGTTTGTTTCGTGCAACAGCACAGCCTTCAAACTTGAAACTGAACCGTCGATGAATAAATGCAAGTCGCCAGCGATACAATCCATTCCCATATTTTTCACTGAACCTGGGATATCATGGCAGTAAGTGAACGTATTTGCTTCGTCAACGGAATAAAATTTCTGAAAATCAGCTTGGCGTTTTCGGTATGATGTTGCGCTGACATTTTGCTCTGTCAGTTTTTTACGCTTCAAAAAAGATGTCAAAAATTCTGATTTTTTTTGTGATAGTCCCATCTTAGCCACAATGTAATCCATTTGGATTTGTGTTACCGGTTGTGGTGCATTATTTTCAATATCGGGTGTCCAATCTGCATCATTCACATTGGTCGGATTGGTGAAAACGGTTTCGGCTTGCAGGGACACAGTATTCAGACTCGGAGGTTTAGGTGGATCGGTAACAGCAGCGCGTTGTACTGGAAGTGTCGCAGTAAAAGCGGGAATGTATACTTTTGTTTACATTTTTTTTTTGTTCAATCCATAACCGGAATTTATGCATGCGTAGCACCTGGATTCATCCTGTCCTGTTAGGTCTTTCACCCAAATTACTGGCTTCATAAAAGAAAACTGTACACCTTTTCCATGTATCCACATTATAAGGGTATTTTAACAACTTTTGCAGTGTTCGGCGTAAAATTTGCACACAATACGCTGTTTTAAATTCCTCAGTAAACAAGTTTTCTCGATCCTGTTTGCCTATTTTTGGGACGATATGACCACAAACGTAACAAAAATAATCCAAATTTAGGCACTTGTTATTTTCCATATTGAAATATTTAATGTTCTTCTGGTTTTAAAATGCAATTCACTCTGAACAAAAGGGTTGTTTATTCCACAGCCATTAAATTATTAATGCAGCCAACTTGACAAAACGAATGATGCAGAAGTTCTTCTTTGTGGGGCTACTTTCACGTGCAATTCTCAGAATTGAGTCCCAAATCAATGACCTGAAAAATGTTGTACTGTGTAATATTTCACACTTTTGTTTTATAGTCAAAGTAAGATGTTTACGTTTTGCCTTTCTGCACTACACACTAAACTAAAACAAGTCCGGCCGTCAAATAATCAAAATATAAATGAGATAAATAATGCGTTTGCGTTCCGAGACACGTTCAGACAAGTTAGAACTGATAAAACTGATGACCATGCTACGTAACGATCGCAAATCCGGATTATCGAATCATGTGGTCTACATAATTTAACCTTGGTGTCAATCCGGACTACCAAAATATACGGATTATCGCTCTCCGGATTATCGAGTGTCTACTGTATTTGCATAACAAATTTCGTTCATTTATAGTAACAATTTATTTAACAGTTTTAAATTGACTCTTGCATAAGGACAAATTAGAGATACTTAAATGAATTTGAACTTTTCATCATTGAGATATGTCATAAAAAGTTATAATATATTCGGTGTACGGCTACGAAACCGTATATTAAATTACTTCTTAAATAAATTACTAAGAAAATATAAAATGTGAACTCAACAATAAAAGAACGTTTCTTGTAGCATAAAATATACTTATTACTTCATTTATTCAAGAGAGATTAAATAGGTTCATATTTGAATTTAAAATTTTATTCATGAATTAAATTACAAACGAAAATAAATATATAAAACGAAAGCAAATATTACTGTAAATTATATTCAAGTTATTAATTATCTCATTTCAAGCACCGCATTCGATTTATTTTTTTCTAACCTTCATATATTTAATTAACATTTCTAAGTATAGCTTAGAGTTAAAATATTTTTTATTTAAACTAAACACCAGCACAATCAATTATAATGTTTCCTTAGTTTTCTTTTTGTAAAAGTTTTAATAGGTTATAACTATTCGCTTTTTTTATTTTATGCCAGTCAAGCGTGTAATAGGAATAATCAAATAATGAAGACTGTAGAGCCATTTTGTTTATTTTATTTACGCTGTGTATACCTCAATGCCATACAAAATTTTACACCATTCACAAACAGTTCAGGCAGAATTTTTCCAAGACTATACACTGTTGCGGGCAAAAATAATAGGACAAGTCAATTTTTTTAGTTTGATCATGCCTTTCGTCGTAAGTTGCTTAAATATTCTAGAATATATCTAAAAAAATTAGTAGACAATGTGTTCATGATATTGATAAATTGGTTAAAAATCTCTGTCTTCTAACTTATGCGATTTTAACTCCATTGGTAAAACAGCAAACCGGTTCTTTCTAGAATGTCTATAATAACGATATGTATGCCCATATCTTATTGGATTTGTATCTGTTGGACAAATAAAATACATGATTACATTATTGGGACTATTCGAGTCAGATAAACGAGCAGATCCTTACGAGAAAAATGCAACATCAAATATGTTATTAAATGGTGGAAAAGAAGAAAAAGAAAAAGGAAATTACATGTGGAAAATACGGACAAAGAAAGACTAGTCAACATAACGACCCATAGGGAAAAACGTACGACGCCCAGCCTGGAGGAGCACCATTGATGCAAAGCTGGTTTTCTTCTTTCTTCATTCACAGAATGAGGCTGAAGACGAACAGGGAGTCTAGATAAGACAAAGAAGACCTAACAAGACCTAAGAGGACCTAAGAGCACCTTATAAGAGCTAAGAAGACCTAAGAAGACTCAAGAAGACCTAAGAGGACCTAAGAAGACCTAAAAAGACCTAAGAAGATCTAAGAACACCTACGAAGACCTACGAAGACCTAAGAAGACCTAAGAAGACATAAGAAGACCGAAGAAGACCAAAAATGACCGTAGAAGACCGAAGAAGACCGGAGAAGACCGAAGAAGACCGCAGAACATGGAGAAGACGAAGAAGACGAAGAAATTTTTTTAAATCATTGCGTCTAGATAATAGAATTCCTTCTTAAGACATTTTATGTAAAATGTGTTTCTTTACTTTGATTTTTTTTTAATTTCAGGATAATATATCAGAATAATTGAAACATACATGAGTAGGTAAACCCCACCAGTTTTGTATAATACAAAGGTATTTTTAATAATATAAAATATTATTAAAAATCTGGTGTGAAGAACACAAGTACAGGTTCACTATTAATATTTTTTGTGAACGTGTCCGAACATATCCCTCCCCAGAGACGTAGATACGTATTTCGCCTTTCTACAGGCTCGTCGGTACGCCCCTGCTGGAGAAAGGATATTCTCAGACACATTCACAAAAAAGAACCACATCACCGAAATTATCCAGACCGGGCGTAGAAGTAAATTCAGCGCTGCCTGTTGTCAGACAGCCGAAATACCTCGCCCCGTCCACATAACCAATGTGAAGTAACGACGCCCTTGGCACAGCCCGTGACACAGCCAATCTCTCTAAAAACTGCATTTTGTTTGTGTCTTCACTCATACTACGGACTAACCGCATGTGTAATGTATCAGAATAATTGAAACATACATGAGTAGGTAAACCCCACCAGTTTTGTATAATACAAAGGTATTTTTAATAATATCAAATATTATTAAAAATCTGGTGTGAAGAACATAAAAATCCAAAAAAAAAAATATTAATAGTGAACCTGTATTTGTGTTCTTCACACCAGATTTTTAATAATATTTTATATTATTAAAAATACCTTTGTATTCAGGATAATAGATTGAATTAATAAAATCATAAAAATTAAAAATATATAAGCACTATAAATATGATTTGTCTTTGTGAAGTATAAAAATATTTGAAAACAAAGCTATTTATAAATTCATGCATATCTGTCTATGCTGAGATCCAATAAATGCATTTATTTCTTTCATTGAAAAAGGGATAATAAAATTCGTTTTTATAATATTATTCATATGTGTTTTACTTTGAATTTGCGTTATTATAGCAACCACACGACGAGCCAATAAGTTTGAGGACAAGTTGAATTTCCCGCTGTTTTTTGTTATCTTAGGTTGGTCAAAGTGACTGTAAATCTTAAAAAAACATATTTCAGCATATTGCATAGTTGGCTCGTTTTTGGAGGTGTTTGGCGTCGTTATAAATATAAATTTATTCTGCTTTTCATCCAGTTTCTGCATAAGTTTTTTTTTTAGATTTTATTAGAACGTTTTTTTCAAAACCAGCAAGGAAGTTGTGACGAAAGAAAGATAAAAATTCAGAATGAAACATTAGAGGTTATATTGTACTTCCTTTTTGTCTTTTTATTTGTTATAGACAACATGCCTTTATCTGAGGAGCAAAAGGCATTAATTTTGAAAGCTCATTATCGAAATGATGTGCGTAACGAGAATGGAACATGGTCATACTCGATACAATCATGTATTTAACAGTTTGAAGAAGCATTTCCTGATTTACATGCTCCGTATAAAATATTTGTCCAGCTCTAGGACCGAATTGTTTTGCTCTTTGAAAATAATAATTGTGTTTGCAAAAAGAAATCAACCGGTCGACCAAAAGTTCTTGTCGAAGAAACTGTGAATGATTTACGACAGAGAATAGAACAAAGTCCAACTAAGTCATTGAGAAAATTAATCAGATAAACTTCACTGAACTTTCATTTAATATTACTACATTAAAGGTAATTTTAGTAAAGTTGAAAGTGACAGCTGCGTGGAGTGCGTATTCCATATTGTGAATGGTTTAACAATCACCTGAATAATGACGATACTTTAAATCTAACATTTATGTCTGATGATTCTGATGAAGTATGGTTTCATTTGTCAGGCTACATAAATAGTCAGAATGATCGAACATGGGCAACAGATAATCCACACACTTATATCGAACATGCATCCATTGAAAGCGTATGGGTTACATTGTCACGGCGCAGGATAATTCGATCATATTTTTTCAATGACACAATAAATGCTGAACGGTCCCGAACAAGCATATTACAGTCATTTATAGAGGAATTACATGATGACGAACTTAGGAATGGGTATTTTAAGGCAAGATAGCGCACCACCGCATATAACTAATTCGACTATGGAGTTTTTGCAACAATTTTACGATGAAAGACTAATCAGTAGAGGAATCTGGCCACCACAATCATCTGATTTGACACCATTAGATTTCTTTTTGTTTGGATATTTAAAAAATAAAATTTTTGAAAATCGCCTACATAATTTGGAAGAATTGCAAGATGCTATTCTTAGAGAAATAAGAAACATTAATGCGAATACTTTGACAGCATTATTTGAAAATATGAAAAGACGTGTAAATTTGTGTTTGAAAGTGGTGGTGGTCATTTTGAACATTTATTATAATATTGTTTTAACATAAGATTATGCAGTTTATGTAAGAATAAAAGAAACTTCTTATTTGGGTTTACACTACTTATTACTACCCTATTTTTCATGTTTAATGTATTTTTATTGTACTAAGTGTTATTTATTTATGTTTTTTTATCAATAAAAGTACGCTAGATCATAGAATTTTTCCAGTTGCCTAACAAATCGGAGACTGTGGCTTATAAGTGAATAAAATAAAATTAAAAAACCCTTACCACAATAGAATTTAATGATTCAAAATACGTATTTCTACAACCACGTTGTCATCTTCAGTAGAAAAAACAATGTAACACTTGAACGCACAAAAACACTCACAGAAGGATTGTTCTGAACGTCTTCTAGTTTAACACTAAAATCTTCAATCTTAAATGCTACAAAAATTACCTACATTTTGGTAAACCCCACCTATTCATGCAAGAGCATTAACCCATTATTTGTAATTTCTATAGAAAAACCGTTTAGAAATATTATAAAAGCCGTAATTTAACATACATTAAGGATCCAATTATGAAACTAATCCTTAAAGTATGTTGAAATAAAAATTTGGAAATTAATGTTGAGTCAGAATATTTTAATGGCAAATATTGTAATGAAACGAATTTAAAAATAAATTCCATGAATTCGAATATTTTTTAATGGTTTTCCTATTTTTCTTGCTTTAATAACATCTAACTGTCAATTAACTCAAATAAAGAAGAACCTGGTATAGGACCCAAATCTGCGTTAATTACGTTATTCCTATTTTTAAAGATAAAAATGCTCTCAAAACTATCTAATTCGCGGGGGCGTGTGACGTTTTTTTATTAATCTCAGACAGTCAGATGTTACGTTGTGATCAGATTCAAGAATATGTCGGGCAACACTTGATTTTTCCGGTCTAGTGAATCTAATATGCAAAACATGTTCTTTATAACGAATTAGAATCGAACGTTTTGTTTGGCCGACATATTTTTTTTCACAATCCTTACAATTTATTTCATAGATTCCAGATTTGTTGTTTACCTCAACTTTGTCTTTCGCGTTGCCTAAGAGAGATTTTATGGAGTTATTCGACCGAAATGCTACTTGAACATTATACTGTTTAAACGTTTTACTTAAATTTTTCGTAGTTTCGTGAAACGGTAAACTAATAAATTTTTTGCTCGAATCAATTTGAGGTAGCAAACATGTGGAATCCTGAATTGTTTTTCTTACTTTATGTATAGGGAATATGTATATATGTATGTAGGGAACAAGTTAGTCATTTTGGACAAAATCAATTATTCTGATAGAGTTAATAATTTAATTTCTGAAGGGCCTTATGTAGAACTGAATAAGAACCCATTACCCAAAATGATAAGTAAAACTAAAGCCGCGTTAAAAAATTGTCCAAACTTAATAACTAATTCCAACCTTTATAAATTACAATGTGCAAATCCGTTAGTACCTAGGTTATATTGCTTACCTAAAATTCACAAACCAGGTAAGTCGATGAGACCTATTGTTGCTGGTATTAACTCACCGACTTATTTGATTTCAAAATGGTTCGTGAATGAATTCAGAAAATTATCAGAAAAACCAGTTAGTTTATCGGTCAATAATTCTTTAGAATTTATTCAGAAAGTTAAAAATTGTCGACTGGAAGATGGTGACATTTTGGTTTCATTCGATGTAACGTCCTTGTTTCCTTCAGTACCTATCCAAGAAATGTTAAAATATTTGTCTGAATTACTTCATAGCAATCACGTTGAAAAGGAAAAAATAAATGAATATTTGCAGTTAACAAGCCTTTGTATGGCCCAAAATCGCTTCCAAATCGAAGGCAAGTTCTTTGAACAGCAACAGGGTACAGCCATGGGTAATTACTTATCTCCATTTATCGCGAATTTATTTATGAGTCACTTTGAGATTGAGTTTAAAAAGTCAGCCAAATATTTTCCAAACATATAGGTCAGGTATGTAGACGATGTGTTTCCAATTTTTGATACCAATAAGTGCGACTTAGATTATTTTGTAACAGAATTAAATTCAAAATTTCCTAGTATTAAATTCACGGTTGAAAAGGAAAACAACGGAGGTTTGCCATTTTTAGATACCTTAGTAATTAGGAATGACAAAAACTTAGAGTTTGATATCTACCGAAAAGAAACCAACGTCAACAGATTTATAACCGCAGATTCAAACCATACTTTTCAGCACAAGAGTGCCTCTTTCAATTTTCTTATCAATCGTTTGTTAAGCATGCCATTGACAAAGGATAGATATAAAAAGGAATTAACTTTAATTAAGAAAATCGCGAGTTACAACGGTTTCGATTCAGAAATAATAAATAAGCTAGTTAGAAAACATAAAGTAAGAAAAACAATTCAGGATTCCACATGCTTGCTATCTCAAATTGATTCGAGCAAAAAATTTATTAGTTTACCGTTTCACGAAACTACGAAAAATTTAAGTAAAACCTTTAAACAGTATAATGTTCAAGTAGCATTTCGGTCGAATAACTCCCTAAAGTCTCTCTAAGGCAACGCGAAAAACAAACAACAAATCTGGTATCTATGAAATAAATTGTAAGGATTGTGATAAAAAATATGTCGGCCAAACAAAACGTTCGATTCTAACTCGTTATAAAGAACATGTTTCGCATATTAGATTCAATAGACCGGAAAAATCAAGTGTTGCCCGACATATTCTTGAATCAGATCACAACGTAACATCTGACAGTCTGAGATTAATAATTATAATAAACGTCACACGCCCCCGCGAATTAGATAGTTTTGAGAGCATTTTTATCTTTAAAAATAGGAATAGCGTAATTAACGCAGATTTGGGTCCTATACCAGGTTCTTCTTTATTTGAGTTAATTGACAGTTAGATGTTATTAAAGCAAGAAAAATAGGAAAACCATTAAAAAATATTCGAATTCATGGAATTTATTTTTAAATTCGTTTCATTACAATATTTGCCATTAAAATATTCTGACTCAACATTAATTTCCAAATTTATATTTCAACATAATTTAAGGATTAGTTTCATAATTTGATCCTTAATGTATGTTAAATTACGGCTTTTATAATATTTCTAAACGATTTTTCTATAGAATTTACAAATAATGTGTTAATGCTCTTGCATGAATAGATGGGGTTTACCAAAATGTAGGTAATTTTTGTAGCATTTAAGATTGAAGAATTTAGTGTTAAACTAGAAGACATTCAGAACAATCCTTCTGTGAGTGTTTTTGTGCGTTCAAGTGTTACAACACTGTCTTTTCTACTGAAGATGACAACGTGGTTGTAGAAATACGTATTTAGAATCATTAAATTCTATTGTGGTAAGGGTTTTTTAATTTAATTTTATTTTCCAGTTGTGTTATAAAATCTTAGCAGATTAAATATTTTCGTAACATTGTACCTTTAGCACCCCTTTAAAAATGTTCATTGAGACGCTTATGAGTTTAGGACAGGTTGACCACTTTAAAAGAATTAAAAACTGGCGGTAAATTCAACTTGTCCTCATTCTTATTGGCTCACCTTGTATACGCTACAAAGGTGAATAAAAATGAAAACATCCCCAATATTAAAGACAAGCAACCACTTTTCAATCTTGCTGATTTATTTATTATGCATTAGTTCTGTAATTCACTTCTTCATGTACGTAAGACAAGGAACAGATTAGAAATAACACCTCTAGGCGTTTTACCTCTGTAACTTTACCCAATTAAAATTCTTCTCCATTACCCGAAATTCTTGTCGACATCACATTTTAAATATTTCAGTGTCGATGCGCACGTTTAAAAGTGAAATATGTATAAATCATTAAACTGTACAAAGAATGTTTATTGAATCTATTCACCGTATCGTTGCGTTATTTACATCTAACTGTACCTGCATACATGTTGTTTGGCTACGCCGATTGAATTCCTCATTCGCTCAGTAAAAAGACCATAAAAGACATAAAAAAAAAAGCGTACGACCGGGAATTTAACAATGGAATAATAAAAATTGTTTACGTTTTGAAAAGAATTTGAAATGATTAGGCGAACACTAAATATTCCATTTCTTGGTGTTATAACTGTAAAATTATTATTCAAACTTTTCGTAAGAATAGCTGCAAAATGTATATCTAAAGTTTTAAAAAAATATTTACTTGCTTATATTTTTGGCATAAAACTATTTTGCAAGAGAAGATTTTTATATGATCTACCTAGCCATGAAAAAATTAAATGACAATAGCAAGGCTTTTGCTGTCAAATAGCTGCCACATTTGGATTTATACTGGCCAAGTTTAGTCCAAATCCAAAGAATTTCGCTGTTCTTACAGAGCATTACTTAACTAAAAAATGAGTGAAATTCAATTGGAACATAGAGGTGTGATAAAATTCTTGGCGAAGGAAGAAAATAGACACAAAAATGTTCATCAGAGAATAACTACCGTGTAGAAGGAAGATGTGCCGTTATATTTTATAGTAAAATTTCGTTTTAAGGAATTTCGACAGGTTGTGAATCAATTCAAGACGATTCAAGATTGGAAAGCCCTATCGAAGCAAGAACTAAGGAGAGCATCAAGAAAGTCGAGGAGCAGCAGATTGAAGAAAGAAGGTGTCAATTATTGCTATTTAAATGGATATATGAGAAGCCACAGTATTAAAAATTTAAAAGTATTAGATATGATGATTTAGGAATGAATAAATAAATTCCCAGAATGCTTACTCCCGAACAAAAATGATGTCGGCAACAAATATGTGAGAAAAACTTAAGGGCTTTAGCTGGCGATAAAAACCTTTTTTTTTAAATTATAACAAGTGATCAGACGTCGGGTAAAAAAAGGCAATGAGTGCAAAATTCATCTGGAAAACTGACAGGCGTTTTGTGATCCAGAAGAAATGTTGTGAAAGAATCTTGTTGTTAATATAATACATAAAGAAAGGCCCTACAATTACAGGTGAAGTATTGCGTCTGGAAACGTGGTAAGTTAATGGCGGGGACGTGAACGATACCGCACCAGTACACTAGATAAGAGAGAAGGGAGGTACCATACCAGGTGCTAGGCGTGTGTGTGTACGATAGAAATACGAGTACATACGCAATACGTATGTGTACCATACCTACTTCTGACCTATCCCTATTGCTTATCCAATCAAATGCTACACTCTACATTGAATACACACATCGGGGAAGTAAAGTTGATGGCGACGCGCCTTGCGGAGCAGTGTCGTTAATTTACCACATTTCCAGACGGTATAAGGAGACAATATGAAATTTTAAAAGTGCCATACAGCCAAAAGGACCCCAAAACTTCGCTCAAAAATTATGCTGCTCCGTGACAATTGCAGGGTGAAAAAGTCTTTCATTCGATACTGTGGCTAAATAAAAACTTAAAAATGGTATAAAACCCCTTACTATATTCGTATATAGGTATTTCGACAAATAAGTTGTCATCCTCAGTAGGTAAAAATAACAGCTTTGAACATGAGGCTTAGACGAAGCAGAGGTAAAACACAAAAATCACGATACACTTTTCAAGACGTGATGCTGGTGTAACGTCAGTAACCCATCCTTCGTTACCTGTGACAATTTGGCTTACAAAATACTCCTTCGCTACTGTATTTCTCGAAAGAAATCATAGCCTGGTTACGATTGGCTTTGTGTAACTTGTCAGCATTTTTGGTACCCGGCATGAATACATGTTCGTTAATCAGTTAAATTTGAAATTTCCGACTATTAAATTCACGGTGCAAAAGGAAAACAATGATAGGATACCATTTTTAGAGACATTAGTTATTAGAAATAAACATAAAATAGAAATCGATATTTTCAGGGAAAGAAACCAATGTTAATAGATTCATCATCGCGGATTCAAATCATAGTTTTCAACATAAGACAGCTTGTTTTAATTTCTTAGTCAATCGGTTACTAAATTTTCCCTTAACAAGAGAGATATGAAATAGAACTAGATTTCATTAAAAACATCGCGAAGTATAATGGCTTTGACATAGATATAATCAATAAATTAATTAGAAAAACGAAATTAAAAAAGGCAATCCGCGAATCCACAAGTTTGGTATCTCAAAGTAACCAGGAGAAAAGTACATGTGTAATTAGGCTGGGTCAAAAAATTTCTTTCTTCATTTCTTGAGAGGCTCAGTGATAAAAAGGTGCTAAATAGTATAGGAAATCTGCATATAAAATTTTATTGCATTATTTAAAGTTTTACTGCCTCCGGATAGCGATAGAAATTTCAGAAAAAGTAGATTTTTTGACATCACTTTAATAATACTTTTTAAGTTACATATCTATACAAGTTTTATGCAAAATAATTCTAAGTATCGGTATATAGAGGTAATTCCGATATAAAACTGTACTTTTACAATGTGGATTCACACTGTTAAATTTCCCCAGAACACTCATTTACATATCGCAACCTTGATATAGAAAGTCCCTAACTCAATTTTTTACAAATCGAGTTTTCTTTTTTGATATTTCGATATATTAGATCATATATCGGAACATGCAAAAACCTCGATTTAAAAAAATGAGTTAGGGCATTTCTATATTAAGGTAGCGATATACAGCACTGATTCAGTCTAAAGGTTCAATTAGACGTGCAACAGCCGTAACCATATAAAACCAATCGTATGTGCTACAATGTTTTCGATTTTGGTAACATGCCGTAACGCCATAGCCGTAACCGTAGATATTAATTGAATTTTGGTTACGGCTATGGTTACGGCTATGGCACGTCCAATTGAATTGAACCTTAATACGGACAAATAAGTCATAAAAAGGAACAATAATATAAAATTCTGCTTTTTTATATATTACAAAAACTAAAAAACGTGCTGCTTTTGTATATGTTATCTAAGCGGTTCAAGGCAAAAACAAAATAGGCAAATCCCCGTACAATCTTTATTTCTTACAACACGGAGTTAGATGAGACAAGTGTGCCGCGATCGTTAAAATAATTAGTGTTGCGTTGTAAAGTGCTCTCATTTATTTGTTTATTTCATCATTTGAGAAATGGAGCGTACCAGAAATTGTTGGCCTTTGTTTGGTGGTCTATGTGATTTGAAAGATAATATATTACCAACTTATGAAGATGTGATGAAATTTTATGAGTGGACCCGTCATAGCTTAAAATATGAGAGGGAAACTAAAATGGTTTCAACGGGTATAGCTGCAAACAATTTGGCAAATAAATCACCCGGCAAAATGTGTCATGCTCGATGGCTAACACGTGCTAACAGAATTCTTCGTCTATATATTTCAGTTGAGAACCCTTCTGCAAACCTTACCGCTCTTGCAATATATATTGTCAAGGTTTACGCTCCAGTGTGGTTTTCTATAAAAACTCTCCCCAGCTGTAAAGACGGACCACGACACCTTTTTAAACTAATTAAACTCAGCAGATATTTACCAACAACTTTGAAAGCCGTTGTTGACCCAGTAATTCAAAGAAACAGTTATTTTGCACACCCTGAAAACTTATTACTTGCAATGTTGACAGATCCCCAGCAACACATTCGTGAATTAGCTGTCCATCGAATTTTGAAAAATTAAACCAGCAACATCAAAGCAATTATGGCGTTTTCTGATACCAACGATAAACTTTAATGCATCATCATATTTTGACCTTTTGAATTGGGAAGAAACTATTACTGAACCACCTATATTAAAATCTGTAAATGAAGAAAATCTTCGACTGTTTATTGAAGAAGAAAACAATGGAGGAATGGAGCTATTACACCTTTCCTGTCACACTCAAGCGGTAGAAAGAGCAGTCAAAGCTGTGAGTGAAGCATCATCAACTTTGTGCAACAAAACAACAAGAGAAGGTTTCATCAAAACGCAGATAGAATCAAGAAAATTATTGCCGAAATTCGATAGCAAAAAGGATTTTGTCACAAAATAAACTCATTATATTCATTATTTTCATGATTATCCTTTCTTGCACTTTTATAAAAAAAATTTGTCATGCTTTTTTTCTCGAAATAAATATAATTACAATTGATTTCTAACTTTTCCAAATAAATAAACTTAATTAGAGTAATTTTATATATCATGATTTAAGTTCTTTTTTAAGTACATTTTTGAAAGATACAACATTAAACCGGAGGCAGAAGATTAACTCCGATTGCTACCAAACTTCGTAACCTAATAACACTTATAATTTGGCATCTTTTTGCCACCGTGCCCATAAAAGAAATTAAATTTTTTTTTTCTCCATACATATATGACCCAGCCTAATGTGTATACCTACCATCCTATCACGAAAAACATTAATAGAGTTGTTAATGAACAAGGTCTCCAAGTTGCCTTTCGGTCCGAAAATACCATCAAAAGTTTCCTAGGGAATACCAAAGCTAAAGTTAATTCGAATTTGATATCAGGTATATACGGAATTAATTGCGATGATTGTAATTTGAAATATATAGGCCAAATGAAACTATCAATAATAACTAGGTTTAAAGAACACATATCACATATTAAATTAAATTATAGACCAGAAAATAGACCAGAAAAATCTACCGTTGCCAATCATTCTTTAAATACACAACACAATATGTCGATTAAAGGGTTAAAACTTGTCAAAGCCATCAATAATGCCCGAGATCTTGACGCATATGAAGGTATTCATATCGTTAAAAACAAACAAAATACGATAAACGCAGATAACGGTCCCGTTCCACACAGTTGTCTTTTTTCATTCTTAGAAAAGAGGTAAAAAGATTGAGGGCGTGCGAAGAGAGAATAAACAAATGTGGTTGCCGTTTCCTTAAGAGAGGTAATTTTGTCGCCATTTTTAGTCGATATATTTTTATTTTTAAGTCAGTGTATACGTGGACGCCGTGTAAAGTTGTTGCGTGATCAGATGTGCTAGCTTTACTGTGCCCCATGTGCGATACGTTGATTAGTGGTTTTACCTACTGCTGATGACAACTTAGTTGTCGAAATACGTATTTAGGAAATGATTAGTAATTGTGGTAAGGGGATATATACCTTTATTAAGTTTTTACTTAACCACAGTCTCCAAAGAAAGACTTTTGAGGAAACTGATTGAATATTAATGAAATCGTAAAGAGTCTGCTTCCTCGAACTTTTTCATAAACTTTCTACTACAGCTCATCATTAATGACCGACGACCGTGCACTTTGTCAACTATGGTAAATGTTTTAACGGCCATCTTTAAATTTTCCGATTTTGTTACGTTTCTATAGCACATAGAGTTTCCTCCATGCGCTTGACTAATCTGCTGATGAATTTCGGCCGCTTTCACGTCTCTTACATTTAAGAAACGAGAGCCGGTGCGTATTTCACACTCGACGGTATTTTCAATGATCTGCAGTATTTTAAACACGCACAAGGAAACGTGAACTCTGACGAATACTTCCGTAATGGAATCGGTGGCTAGCTAATAGATGCAAATACTCGTTTGAGAAATTGCAATTATAATACTGCAGCGGTTATATTACGAAATGGTATTTACTTCAAAAACACACCTCGTTCAAGCTATTTATTTGAAAATGTATTTTCTTACCTAAGAACATTTTGCGTTGTTAAAAAATTAAAAATATGCATTTTATTTAGTCAAACAAGCGATTTCTTAATTAGGACCAAAATAAAATTGCTTCTTAAGTATGTAAATACAAAACATTATACGGTAATGTATATTTGCATAAAAAAAAAGAACTGGAGTGGATGCCCATCATTTCATATACGAATAGACCGAGAGATGTAATTACACCAGAGGCATAATAGTACAGACGTAATTATAATTGATGTAATTGGAAGAACGTTAATTAGTGCGACATATTCGAGCCACTTTGAAATTAACAACCCACATACCTCGATTATTAGTGCGAGCTGACGAATACTTGTGTATGTATGTATCTATATTAATAAACTACATATGTAAAGTAATGACTAACAAGCAAACTTTTACGTAACATGATATGCTAGTAGAGCTTCCCAATGCTTTTGTGAAAATTAACGTGAAAATACCAAAGGTAAAATTAGAAAAACTAAATTAATCCAGACTATGTGTATTATATAATTTACATCATTACTCTAGACTAAAATTTTGCTGGAACCGAATATACTTAAATTACCTCTATTGGAACTTATGTATTATTATAATCTCGTCTTTAAAATAAAAACATTTGCTACTGGTATGAAATAGCATATTTTACTTTTAATAGAAAACTTACAAATATTTACATCATTATGCGCATACTCCAGTGGCGGCTCTTTAATGAGAGCAAGTGAGCAATTGCACCCCCTGGAATTATGAAACAAAACAAACCATGCGGCGACTAACTGTGAAAGTATTTATTTATTATGTATTCATACTTTCATAGTTATTGACGAGGAACGTGGCACGCTACCAACGTACATACACCAATCGTCGTCACAGATATACTGAGCAAAGCCCAACTCTTGCTCTGTTAAGGCATTAACATTACATTGATGGTGGAGAGAACTGTATTTTGCCGTACTTCAATGTCGTATAATACATAGCGTTGGAACAACTGAACCAGACTGCTCTCGGGCGTTGTTACAATAATTCCGTGTCTTTTTTAGAGAACAACGCGTTTTCGCGTTAACGTATAATGAAAACATCGCAGTAAAAAATCCGGCTGATGCCTCAATTATCTTTAGAAAATAAACAATCTGTTAAAGGTAAAGACGTTATAAGAAAATTCAAAATGAATATTTATCAGAAAAATGACTGGATTTATGGGTGTGAAATTAAAAATACTTTGTTTTGTTTTCCGTGTCTTTTGTTTGGTGGTGAACCGTCTTGGTCAAAGAACGGAATAAGAGACTTAATTCATCTTAGTGCTAAAATTATTAAACATGAAAATTCCGAAGGGCATTTGAAAAATATATTTGGTCTAAGAATGTTAGGAAAAAATAACATTCAGAATGTTCTAGATTTATCATATAGAAAAGCAATTCAACAACACAATGAAAAGGTAACAAAAAATAGGAATGTGTTAAATTTAATAATAAATTGCATTAGATTTTGTGGCGCGTTTGAACTGGCACTTCGGGGTCATGATGAACAGCAAACGTCGAATAACAAGGGCATTTTGCGGTAATTGATAAATTTTACGGCAGAATTGGATAAATCGTTCAGAGATCACATCGAAGCAGCACCGGTTTTTAAGGGATTATCAAAAACGATACAGAATGAGCTGCTTGATGCAATGTTGAACGTGTATCATGAACAAGTTGCCAGTGAAATTAAAGCAACCGACTTGATATCTGTGATAGCTGATGAAACCACAGATGTGTCCAATCAGTTTCAGTTGGTGGTTGTTTTAAGATATATTGTGAACGCGAGACCGGTCGAAAGATTTTGGAAATTTCTTCTGCCTAGTGGACATGATGCTAATTCTTTATCTGCCTCCATCCTTAACGAAATTAGTTTGCTTGTTGATGACCCAGAAAAACTGATTGCACAGAGC
The DNA here is from genome assembly GCA_935421215.2 of Melolontha melolontha. Lineage (NCBI taxonomy): Eukaryota > Metazoa > Arthropoda > Insecta > Coleoptera > Scarabaeidae > Melolontha > Melolontha melolontha. The sequence goes on from OW285238.1 coordinate 149,916,032, forward strand.
TATGATGGGGCAGCAGTCATGAGTTGTGCTATTAACGGCGTGCAAAGACATGTCCAAGATCAGTATCCAAGGGCTAATTTTGTACATTGTTATGCACATCAGACAAATCTAATTATGTCACATGCTACATCGAGCAGTAGTAATTGCAGAATTTTTTTGCCAATCTGACGGGATTATGTACATTTTGCTCCACTTCACCACAACGAGCTGCAAGATTGGAAGAATTCCTTCCGAGAAAAAGCTTACCTCGTTCTTAAAAAATAAGATGGAACTTCAATTCTAGGACAGTGAATACAATATATGAGCACCGAGAAGAAATAATTGAAGCTCTAGAACAAATCGAGGGAGAAGCTAGTTTACAAACTACCATTCATCAAGCTAGGGCTAATTTGCGAATTTTAGAGGAGGAAAATTTTATCTATTTGTTAACTTTCTTTCATAAAATTATGCCACATGTGGACATATTGTTTAATCAATTACAAAATGTCAATACAGATGCATTAAAAATCAAGAATAATTTAGATAATTTTGAACGCGCTATTGGAAAAATTCGAACCGAAATCGCTGACACAGATAATCAGTTGATTAAACAAAATGACCCAGAACTGACTCCTCGACCATCAAAGCGGCGAAGAGTAACTGATGGTATCCAAAGAAGGAGGGAAACTATTGAAGTGTGCGATATTATTTTGCTAGAAATAAAAACTAGATTTCGGTATACAGGGCACTTAATATTAGCAAACTTAATTTCTTTTAAACAGTTCTCCCCTTTTCAAAAAAAATTTCCGGAAGATTGCCTTAAAGAAGCAGTAAAATTTTATCCATGCCTCAATAAAAGCAGAGTACAAACTGAATTAAGCGTTCTATATTTTAGAGAAGAATTTAGGCAAAATATAGAAGTCGGTGCTGTAGGTCTGCTAGGTCTTCTGCTGGATGGATTAAGCGACATCTTTAATGAAGTTGTTACGCTTTTAAAAATTGTCATTACAATCCCAATGACAACGTCCGAAGCGGAACGCCAGTTTTCACGGCTGAAGAGAATAAAAACTTTCCTGAGAAATACAATGAAAGAAGAGAGATTAAATGCCCTTACTATGTTATCTTGTGAAAAGGAATGTATAAATGAGTTCCCAAACTTTAATAAAAAAATGATAGAACTGTTCTGCAAGTCAAAGACACGTAAAATGGACTTCGTTTATCGTCAGATGTAATTAAACTGTGTAGTGTAATATTTGCTATTCCCTCAAAACAAACTCTACAATGAACAGTACCTGTCTGGAACAGTACGTCGGTGAAATTTATAAGGATTGGGCAAGCGTTTTTGTATTACTTTTTAATTTTGAAATTATGCATTCCCTATGTGAACCACCCCGAGCCGCCACTGGCATACTCTGCCTCATAAAGAACCAAGAATTCTTTTATGATTTAAGAATTAAGACATGTAATAAGATATTATTTAGCATAATGCTCTTTTCCATACTTAAAGTCGATGAGTTCTTCGTTATCGAATAAAGAAGGTCTGCTTGAACGTGGTATATTTTCAAATAATTTATCGCCAAGAGTAAATTTTGTAAATCACTTTGTTGTTCTCCCTATGTTATTTTAATATATACTTCTTTCACTCCGTAATTCACTTAAATTAAAGGGGTTCAGGAAGGCATCATAATATTGAATTTCACCCGATAATGTCGTTACTAAAAATCAAATGTATTCGCATATTAACCCCTCCAAAATGCGCATTTGCAACATAAAAACCCCTGTTGACATTTATGCTGTTGACAATTCACATTTGAATTCGTTTGAATTAATTGCTACCGGTTTTCTGTTTATTACTGTGTACTTATTCCCTATTTTATTTAAACTTCACGTTTTTATATCAAACTTTTTTTCTTCAAAACAACACTCACATCGTGATAGTTGTTCGGGCAAAATAGATTTAATTTTGTATTTTTAGTTTTATTTAGATGTAGGTATATTTATGTTAATATATTTAATCCTAGTTTTAAATTGTAAATATTATATATTGTATATAGAAAAGGTCTTGGTGTTCAGATATATTTAATATTGTTAATTACCTTAGACCTAGTCAGGTATTACATTTATTCATTGTCTTATTTTCTACAGTCATAAAAACTTATTTTATTTTATTATTACAATACAATACAATATTATTTTATTACAGGCACAACCCTCTGGTTAATCCATCCATTATGTAAATGTATTTGAATAAGCATAAATATAATAGAATAAGTTTTATTGTAGATATTTCCTGTTATATATTATTATAATAGGTTAAATAATTTGGTTCGATGCGATTCTGCGAAGTATTAGGTTATCTCTGTGCATTGTATATTTATTACTTTAGGAGGTATTTTATTTTCTATAATTAAGGGTTTCCGGCGTATATTGTTTATTTTAATACATTTATGACGTTGGAAACTACAGCATATACTTTTCTTGGAAAGGAATAATAGTATGCAAATTTCCGTATACTCTATTTCATTGTTTTCTCCCTCTCGTGTGACTGGCGGGGACAAAACTTTCTTGCCGAAAAATAAGGGAATGAAGAAACAGTTCCAAACAATATCTCTTAGAGCTCACTACAGTTCCAAGTACGATCTCTTCGAGTTAAAGCTTAGGTCTCAGTGATCTAACTAACAGTTCCTACTAAGATCTCAGTGATCTAAATAGGAGCAACTATTATTTATTAGCCAGTTTTCTCGGTCTTTAGTATTAAGACCAGATACTGCATTAACATTAAGTTAACGGAACTCCAAGATTAAACTTGTAAATATATTAGTGTTATACAAAAACTATTGTATTATTTCAACTTATACTTCGGTCGATACATACCGAACTTCGTTCAAACCAGGAGGATAAAACAATAGTAATAGGTAATCTTCCGCTTATTTGGTGAAAAGTTCTAGATCTAATCTCAGAATGCCGAAATGTTTGAATTCTCAATCAAAGAAGCTTGTTGCTTCTTTGATTTGCTATTTGGAGAAAGAACATGATAATGTTGGTCCAAGAGATAAGGTAAGGTGGGGAAAGATACCTATAGTTTTATAATTTCAGAATAATTCAAAAACTATGTATATTTTATAAATTTCAAATACATATATTCAAAGGATATAATGTTTAGAATGTTATAATAGAAACAAATTTTATTTCAATGGCAAAATGATTAATACAAAAACATTAAACTGAAACTTTACGATTGGCATCTTGCCCTGAGGTATAAGGGTAAGATGTCAAAGTGAACAAGCTAACTTCCATAAGGGATTGAGGCATCTGCATCGAATATTTCAGTACTATATTACTTGCTATTGGGTAAAGATGTCAAGTAGTACATAAAAATATTAGATTGCTGCACAATCATCGCACGTATTTTGCAAGTAGTTGTGCATATTTCATGCAACCAGTTCTTACAAATAATGCAGCAGATCCAGTTTACTTTTGGGCCATTTTTGTCACCATAATAACCTTTCCATACGGCACAAAATTCGTCACTGTCACTGTTTGCGTTGTCGGAAGGATGATCGGACAAATTCGGATTATCACTTTTTTCATCGCTGCTGCTTTCACAAAACTTCTTTGCCAGTTTTGCTTTTGTATTTTTGTAGTCTCGATTCTTCTCTTTATTATTTTTTTTCTTTTGTTTTCCTTCTGATTTTGTTGTCTCTCATTTTGTTTCTTTTGTTTTTGCTCTTGTTTCTTTTCCTTTTCCTCTTGCTTCTTTTGTCTGTCTTCTTGTTTCTTTTGCTTTGCAGCCTGTTGAGTTTGCCGTTTCTCAAATTTTTGTCGCTTAAATGCTCTAACTTCAAGAGAGGTCATTACTTCCGCATGCTGCTTCATAGGATGTGCCTTGCTTGGTCCAGGCAATACAAGAATGGGAGAAATTTCTGAAAATGTCACTACGGCAGAATCGTCGTGAATTTCTTCACCATCTTCTTCTGGCTTTATTTCGTGACCACCTTCTCCTGCTTCAATTCCTGTATTATCACTTTCTCCTAGCTGAACTTCTTCCCCATCTCTTGTTCCAGAGTCTTGTTGTGTTGAAGTTGGTCTTAATTCAAGATCTTGAATACGTAATTGGGAATGCGATCTGGGTTATAATTATGAATTCAGCAAGCGACAAAGTCCGAGCATCCATTTTCATGAGAGGCAGCTCGTCTCCACGTCTCGGACAGGAGTGACCCAAACTGCAGTCTTGTCAGTTTTCTTCCTGGATGATTTCGCATCCAGGATACACAAGCCTTGTTCCAGTAGCATTTTAAAGGCCGAAAAAACGTCCTATCTAGCGGTTGGAGCCAGTGGGGCGTATGACTCTGTAATCATAGGAGTATAATTTCGTTTTGAGCCAAAATGTCTAGAACGTTGACATCACTACAGTGGGAAGAATGCCCATCGACGATAAGGAGCACTGGCCCGGGCTCTTTTCGTGGCAAAAAATGAGTTTGTACCCAATCTAAAAATATATTGGTCTTGACATATACTGAATCGGGTGACACAAAAAGTTTAGATCCTGGTGGCATGTTATCCTCGAATTCTGCTTTCTTATTTTTTCCTATAAAAATACAATATGGAGGTAAAAAATTACCTTCCGCATTGCAGCAGGCGATAATTCTTTTGGTTTCCCCCTTTTCACTGCTAGTAAGTCTCTGAATATCTCTAGCTCCTTTTGTGGCTACCACTTTCCCAGGTTTGTGATTTAACTGTAACCCAGTTTCGTCCATGTTATAGATTTTACGCGGCTCGGTATGGAAGTTGTATTTTTCGAATACATTCCAAAGTGCGACACATCCTTAATGATCTAGCAATTGACCGACCCTGAGCTGTCCTCAGGCGTAATTGGGGATGTCTTTTCATAAATAGAGAGAACCAATCATAGCCTGCTGTACCTTTCTCTCTATTAAAATTGTGTTTAATCTTGTTTGCATCTGCTGGATGTCTAATTTCTGTAGGGGTAGCTGCATAGCCGGATTGTTCTAACTGTTTATGTACTGTACCAAATTCTCTTCGTTTTCTTTCCCTAGCCAGCCTGGTGGACCTAAACTGCATTTTGTAAGATTTCCACTTCTTGAACGCCTCAAAAGTGTACGTGGAATTTTTCTTTTGAAATGGAATTAGCACTACGACCACCCTCCTTTATTAACGCAACTGCCCTGGAAAGATCTTCTTCAAACCACTCGGCCCTATTGAATATTCTTGTGTACTTCCGTGGCATATCGATAGAAAAATGGAAAAAAATTGTTTATGGCATCTTACTCATATAGCTGGGGGAAAACGCCAAACTAAATTATAAAATCAAATTTCGCGGCAACTCCCAGGTGGTAATAACAAACATCAACACTAACCTTTACTTTTTGCTATTATTTCTTTAAACCGATTATAAAGTACTAAGATAACTAGTTGGTTACGTCAATTGCAGAGCATTGAAGATATTTATTTACCTGCTCTAAACACAAATTCATCTTTAAAATCACTTCACTTCCTCGAAAGCTTCCGGACTTCCCGGCTCACCTATACTCGTCGTAATACAGCATTCATAGCGTCCATTACACCATTTGAGGGTTAGCGGCCGAACTATTGCACTTTGGCATCTTATCCGGTTTGGCATCTTCACCCGACTTACTTTATACGAAAGGTAAAATATATGGGTTGAAAAGAACATTTGTTTTGAAAAAAAATTAATATATTCACAGCGGCTTGCTGATGCTTTGCTACTTCATTCTAGTACTGTTTTATCTATATCGAAAGATATTAAGAAAGGCAGACCTTTCAGCAGTACCAAAAAAATACGGGATCGTAAAAAACTAGTCACTAATACTAATAACTTTGATTAAATTGCTATTCGGAATACAATATATATAATTTACTAAAGAAAACACTCGGTATGTTTTGTTTCACAAAATATATTTAATTTAATCTCTAACATATGTTTCGCCTTTTCAGGCATTATCAAAGAGTTATTTTTAAAAACTAAATTAGAAAGTACACTTCCACCACTATTTATGAGTTTTTAAGGGACTTTATTATGGCATCAATGGTCGGGGTGTTGACAAAATCCAGCTGTGTGTTTGTTACATGTCTATTAAGGTTTATGGCTTTTTTAATTTCTAATATTTCGAGGAGGTCTAGTCTCTTTCCTTTATTTCAAGTATGTAACAGTTTAAAATTACTGGTATTGAACAAGTGTGTCTTTTCAATGCAGTGTTCGGAGAATCCCGTATTCATTTTTCCATAAAGAATAGAACTTCTATGCTCTTTGATCCGTTCTTTTATTGAGCGTCCTGATTGGCCGATATATATCGCATCACAATCACTGCACCTTAATTCGTACACACCTGACGTATCACACAATTCTGTTTTTTCTTTATTATTAACTAAAATATTTCCTAGATTTACTTTATTCACTTGGATGACATTTAACCCTAATTGATTCAATTTGTTAGAAACTTTATTGCTAACCCCAGGTATATAGTTGAGTGTGTGAAATGTTATATTCGTTTTTGTATATGTGTGCCCGTAGTAAAAATTCTTCATAAGGATAGTGCGTTGTTTTTTGATAATCATTTTATCTATAAATTCTGTTTTATAACCGTTGTTTCTAGCTATTGTTTTTATGGTGGTTACTTCTTTTTCGTAATTCTCATTATTTAAAGGGAAATTAATCAGTCTATGTATAAAACTATGAAACGCTGCCATTTTTATATTCCATGATTGACAAGAATTAGCCGGGATTACTGTATCCTTTGTAGTGGGTTTTCTAAATATATCAAACTCGAATCGTTTATCAATTCTTGTTAATTTTAAGTCTAAAAAATTTAGCGTTCCGTCTAACTCTTTTTCTAGACGGAACGCTAACTTTTTTTTTTTTTTAAATTATTCATTATGTTTCACCAAGAGCCTACCGTGGATTCTATACATTATATTACAATATATATGTATTGAAATAGAAAGTTCCATTTTTTATATCTCATTATATCATATATCATAATCGTATCATATGTATAGCCTTCAGAACAACATGTTACGCTTAACACCTTGCATGAAACCCTACAAGAGAGAAGCATATATAATGATGGTAGAACATCTTTATCAATAATTTTACGTAGCATGGCTTCCGTTGGAAGAAGGTGATCTTAGCAGAGCACTAATAAAACAATCTCATATTATTCTTGGTTAAGTAGATTTTTCTGGTTGGTTACATTAAAAATAAAAGTGCGAATTATTTGTGGGAGTCTGTTTTTGTAGATGAAACATCGATTTTCCAAAATGGCACTATAGGTAGGCTAACGTTAACGGGCGAAGGTTAGTGAACGATTAGTATTACAAACGTATCGCAGTTAATATATTATGTTTTCTAGATATATTATTGTTTATGCTGGTAATCGAAAAGGGTTTATACCTGGAGCATCGCTTACCCATCAAAAGAAAATGATCTAGACTATCATGGGGAAATGAACTGAAGTAGCTTTCTGCTATGGTATGAAGAACAGCTACTTCAAAATCTAGAGCAGCCATCTCTGATCATCATAGACAATGCACCTTACCATAGTGTTACTGAAAAAAGTATCCCAACTTCTATGTGGAAAAAGATTGATATCATCCAAGATTGGCTAAATGAAAATAAAATACAATTTGATGATATTGAAACCATAACTCCTGTAACTTATTAAGCAGTTAGTTTTTTTTTTACTTCTATAATTAGCACTACTTAATTATTTAATATAAGGCATGGACCAAGGAAAGTGTGTGGCAGATAAGTTCATTGAAAAGTATGGACACAACGTACTTAGATTACCTCCATATCATTGTACATCCAATGCAATTAAAAATGTATGGGGAATTACGAAAAAATATTACAATAATATAGGAATGTATAAGGGAGGGCAGAGAATGTTTTGAGACTATGGCAGGTAGCACTGGAACATGTAACACCAGAAATGTAGAAGAATTGTATCAACTTGTGCTGAAAACATTTGGAAAAGAGAGGTTGTGATCGATAAAAATGAAATGGCAGAATTTATTATTTATTTTGATACAAGTGATAGTGATGATTCCGATTAATTTTAAGAAAAGACCTCAAAAATAACTTTTCGATCCAGTCTCTAATAATGCTGTGTGTACTTTGAATCAATAAATCTTAAAGTAAGCGGTTTCATTGTGTAATATGTATATATAATGAGTTTCGTATGTCTGCAATAGAATTAATGCATTGATATTACAAAATATTTTCTATTTGTTGTATACAGGCTGATTCAAATTAAGTGCGCACCATTGCTATCTCTGTTATTATTGATTCTAGAAAGTAGGTTAAATTAGCAAAGTATTAGTGTTTTTAACATTGCTTAGCATGCCGTTCATGAAAAAAAATTGAATAACGCATTTTCGAGAAATTTCGAAATTTATAATTTTTTTTAAATGGAATACCTGTATATTTTTTAAAATTCTGAATGCTAATGTTCTTTGTAATATAAAAGTTTCAATACACTATTGTCCTAAAACGAATAATAAAGTATTTACGGTGGAATTTAGTTGATGTCAAAGATATTCTTTCATTCTGTAAAATCAGTAGTAGGCTTCTTTCACTTTAAACAGAACAAATAGTATGCCCTTTGTAAATGTCAATAACGTACTGAATATAAATCTTTCGCACGTTTAGTTATTAAAATTTTTTTTTTTAAATTTTGTGTTGTGTTCATTAGTTCTCTATTTATTTTTCTAAACATTTTGGTTTTACTTTCGTTGCTTAGTGTTTGACAATATTTCACTATGGTATTTCCAATTTGGAGAAATGCGATATGTTGGAAACATACATTTTATGTCGTAAAAATTCAATAAGGACTAGCGAATATTATGCTGAATACTATCCTTTACGACAGCAGCTAGATCGACGTTACTTTCGAAAACTTTACAATCAGTTTAGACTGCATGATTGCTTATTTAGAAAGAAAAGAACAAAGAAAAATATCGTCGTCAACGAAGAAGTAAAAATTACAGTATTAGCATATTTTGAAGCCCATCGCGAATTTTCCATTAGGGATGCTACTAAGGAATTGGCATTAAGTTATTCATCAGTTCAAAGAATTTTGAAAAAGCATAAGTATATCCCCTTTAAGTTCAGAATCTCTCAAACATTACAGCCAGGAGATTAGCTTTCTGTCATTGGTTTGTTAGTTTTTGTGATGAAAATTTGAATGGAGCACAGTGAGTTGAGCACAGTTTGGAGTGACGAAACAAATTTTTCAAATAGAGGCATGTTTAATAAGAAAAATAGTCACTACTGGTTTCAAAAAAATTTATTAATAGTTCATCCACATGCTGCACAAGTTCGATTTAGTTTTAACGTTTGGTGCGGATTAATTGGTTCGGTAGTCGTTGGTCCACTGTTCTACAATGGTACGTTGACAGGAAACAGATATCTGGAATTTATTCGTAACGTTCTAGAGGATTTCCTTGATAAAGCCAATTACCTGATGCGCCAAAATTTATACTTTCAGCAGGACGGTGCTCCTGCACACAACCTAGTGCAAACCTACCTCGACACCATCTTTGCCGAAAAGTGGATTGGTACAAATGGTCCAATTCAATGGCCAGCACGCTCCCCTGACCTCTCTCTCACCTTTAAACTTTCTTCTTTGGGGATACTTAAAAAATGAGGTGTACAAAACGCGATACGACAACGTGCGCGAATTGCAAGACAAGGTCAGAGAAGTTTTTCACCAATTAGATAGAAGGACGATCTTAAAAGCCACCCAGGGTGTACTAAAGCGGGCGCACGAAAATGTATTGAGCAGGAAGGTGACATCTTTGAGCAGTATGTATTTATAAATTATACATGTACTTTCTTCTTTTTAATTTAATTTTGCAAGCTGTAATATGTTAAAATAAACATTTAACACATAATATGTATCTGTTGTGTCAAAGTTAGCGGAGCAATGACAACATTTAGAGGGAAATAGAAACTGCTAAAACTACTTTATTATTCGTTTTAGGACAATAGTGTATTGAAGCTTTTATATTACAAAGAACAATAGCATTCAGAATTTTAAAAAATATACTTTATATTTAAAAAAATTATAAATTTCAAAATTTCTCGAAAATGCGTTATTCAATTTCTTTTTCATGAACTGCATGCTAATCAATGTTAAATACACTAATACTTTGCTAATTTAACCTACTTTCTAGAATCAATAATAACAGAGACAGCAATGGTGCGCACTTAATTTTAATCAGCCTGTATATATACTCTGTAGTTCAATATTCAAATAAATAGTTTCTTCGTAAACTTTTTTACTTAATTTATTGGATTATGTTCATACATTATTTATTGCTGACTTCTATAATATGTGTGCTGTTTCTTATCTACCTTAATTATATTCAGTAAAACAATTCAAGCAAAGTAATGCGATATCTCCTATTAAATTTATTTCCTGTAGCATTGATTAAATTGTTTCGTATGCAGAAAGATATGGGTAGCAATATTAGCTCTTCTTTATTTGATATATTATGTATGTAGTTATAAATTACTTGAATAACTTCTAAATTTCATTAATAGAACTTTACTTCATTACTACGCGATCAGCATGGATTAATACAAAAACGTAACCCGTATATCACTTAAGTGACATCAGACGCAACCTATTCTGTAATTGTCAGTTGTCAAGTAAAACAGATCGCATCAAAAGAAAGGACGTTAAAAAAAAGTAGTTCATAATTCCTAATGTACTAAGGTGCATCTACGATGTTCCTTGATACCTTATTTTGGAAAGTTTGCATAATTTTTACATTACTCTTTTTGGTACACCCCCAGAGCTGTATTCCAAGTTGGTTTTAATATTTGCTTTTAAAGCATTTATGTACAGATAAAGCAAAACTTCCTCTTATGAAGCCAGTACATTTTCTTATATCGAATACCGAACTTCTCATTTTTCTTTTTCACTTTTCACTTTTCACATGGGCTTTCCAGCGAGACGTAATGCCGAGTATCATGTCAAAGTATCTGGGTGCAACATATCAACAAAAACAGCGCGAACGTTTTGGTCACATGCTATTAATTTTACACCTTCGATTATCGAGATTCAAATATAACTAGAGAACGGATGCAATTTCCATAAAACGCAATCGGCAATTGGAATTGTGTATAACGTCGCTTAGTACATCCCGGCGTAATTCGATGAAGTATTTGTTTGACTTACTCGGCCACCTGGTCTCAACAATGGACAACCCAGCTATGGTATTCGGAGAATATAGTGTTCAGAATATAGTTTTCAGTGGTGTCGTGTACGTAGATAAAATAAATAAGTTTATCGTATTTCGTAAGAGAAATAGTTATTGAAAAATTGCAATAAATCAACCGTAAAACGTCACGTAGGATCGTTAAAGCACGAAAAAAAATTGAACCCGTTGGAATCTGACAATTTTAACGAAGAACTCTGTGAAACTTTTATGGCAGCTAATATTCCATTATTTAAATTGAACAATCCAATTTTGAAGACATTTCTGAAAAAATATACTGGTTGAAATGTTCCTGATGAATCAACTTTACGCAAATATTATGTTTCTAGGTGCTATACGAGAACAGTAGAACGCATTAGAAGCCATATTTTAAATCAATACATATGAATAAGCGCCGACGAAACGGTGGATATGTTAGGACGCTGTGTGGTAAATGTTGTAGCTGGTGTACTACATCCAACTATTCCCTATAACTCATATGTAATAGCAACAAGTGTTATAAATAGAGTTGATGCGGAAACAGATGCTGAAACCATTTAGGAGAATATGGAAAAAATGCTTCATTCGGACGCCACGTACAAAGAAAAAATACTTTTATTTGTCAGTGATAGTGCTGCGTATATGTTAAAAACAGGCAGACTATTGAAGAAAACATATCCTAATATGCTGCATATTACTTGTGTAGCACATGCTCTCCACAGAATCTGTGAATATATCAGAGACACTTTTCCGGAAGTTGATAGACTTGTATCAGCTTTTAAAAAATTTTCAGAAAAGCACCATTGAGAGTAGCTCTTTTCAGGGAAAAATTTCCATCTCTGTCACTGCCTCCCACTCCAGTAATAACTAGATGGGGAACATGGCTGGAAGCTACTAGTTATTATGCTGAGAATTTCGAAACATTTCGTAACACTGCTAAAGGAGAATGCTAGAAGTATTGGTGAGTGCAAGGAGCTCACACAAATCCCAAATTTAAAAAATCAGTTGTACTTTCTTCACGAACACTTTGGAAAATTGCCACAACTAATCACTTATTTTGAAAATCGAAATCTCAAATTAAATGACGGATTAACCGCATTAGATGTGACTGTTAATAATTTGAAAAGTATTCCAAGTGACTTCGGATGTGGCCTTCGGCAAAAGTTTGAAGCAATTCTTAATAGAAATCCAGATTTAATTACATTATAGCAATTATGTATGGAGACAATTCCACAAAATCTAACGGCTAAATATGAAGAAATAAAAGAATATTTCCAGTATGCACCTATAACCAGTTGCGATGTAGAAAGGACGTTTTCTATTTATAAGGATGTACTTACTTCAAAGAGAACAAAATTGACAGAAGAAAACCTTGAGAAACTATTGCTAGTCAATATTAATACTCCTTTACTCAACTTGAACGACAAAATGGACAAATAAAAATGTTCCAATTATAGAAATAAAATTAAAAACTTTAAAAATACAACTTTTCAACAAATACATATGTATTTCGTAATTTTATAGATCACCACCCGTTTGTTTTCCAATTATATAAATAAAATTAATTAATAAATATGTATTTCGTAATTTTAGATAGATAGATCACCACCCGTATGTTTTCCAATTATATAAATAAAATTAAAAACTTTATAAGTACAACTTTTCAACAAATAAATATGTATTTCGTAATTTTATAGATCACCACCCGTTCGTTTTCCAATTATATAAATCAAATTAAATATTTTAGAAATACAGCCTTTCGCCAGTACTGCACTGGGCTTTGCGTCATGTGGTAAGCGTGTCCGTTCTCTAAATATAACATTTACCAATTATTGCATTTGCATCGTGATAAAAATATAGCAAACGCCAATTAAGTTGGCGCGGGGTGGGGTAAGTTCGCGCTGGATTAAAAGTAGTGGGGAGATTTGTATTTGGTTTTATATCAAATGTCAGATAATTCTAACCTCTGAGCGTGTATCACTTTATGATCCACTAGCAAAGACATTATGTTCCGTCAAACGTCAATGACAAATGTTTTCTGACAATTACTTGAGTAGTGGGGGTGGACGTTTTTAAAAACGGGTTCTGCGCACCCCCTCCTCGCGCCAACTTAATTGGCGCTTGCTATACCTTCTTTTAACTTCCTTTTTCATATTTTTGTCGGTTCTTAATTAATTTATTTGGCACCATCACTTTCACGATTCAATACTTCGATAAAATTTCTCGTAACCTTAGTTTGACATACAAAAAACTTTGGTACAGCTGTGGAATTATAATCATTATAGTACCATACAAAGCATTATTAAATACTATTTTAAAATCCTTTATCACAAAAAAGATTCGAGCAAGATAATGCACACTTATTATTTCCATGCAATGGCAATCTCATTAGGTTAATTGCATATTTAACGGTTATAACTGTAGAAAGGAATAAAAATAAAGTCGACAACAAAAATGATGCGGAAGACGTTCACATCATTAATTAGAACTTCGAGAGCAGAGATTTAGATTTCTTTTCTTATTAACAGAAAACATTTTAAACAGGGGAAACCGCTAAGTAATGTAATTGATTAATACGATTACTAGAAGTATATATAAACACATTTAAGTGTCTAAATCTATTTGTAAAACAAAAAATTCCGATTGTTTGTTACTTTCAACGGCGTATTTTTTAAGTTTAAAAACAAATAATTGCTAGAGAAAAACGAACGGATATATAAGAAACACAATATATTAAAAACCAATTAATAGCTACATGGCGCAGGAAACCTTTTGCTTTATATATTGCGTTAAATAAATAAATTGCAGATTTGCGGTGTATATTATTAGAAATACATGGTAAGTGGTGGTTTTAATTTTACTGTTTCCTGTGAAAGATTTCTGTTAAAAAAAAAAACGAGTTAAAATAGCTTGAATTGGTGGTTTGTAATATTTGTTTATAGCATAAGTTTGTGGCATTATCATTGAATTCAAAATTTATTAAGTTTGTAATAAACAGAATACATAAACTAGTCCAGTATACAGGCTGATTCATTTTCGGCCCTCACCATGGGGATCTCTCTTATTATTGGAGATAGAGTATAGGTTTAAATTTGGCAAAGTTGTTAAATTTTGTGTTGTTATAAATCCGTAAAGAAAATAGACCTGTGACAAATGACCTTCGTAATTTAAAAAAAAAAAACGCGAAAACCCCATTTTCTTCTTTTACCTGTAGCACCGACATTTGGCCTTGTAGAGAAAAAATAAAAACACATCCATGTGTCCATTCCTAAACCTCTATCCAGTGATGTACTCTAAATTTTTATACGACGTTTAGTTTCTTTCTGGCCATCATCAACTATCTAATTTCTTATAGGCGCCATATTGGATTTAGACATATTCAGAAAGAGTTTTTTTTTCTGATTTCAACCATGTACCACATGCTGACTATAGTTTTTGACATTAGGTTTTATTTGAAAGAATAAATTATAAGATTAAATAAGGTAGCCTTTGGAATTTCAACCTGTCAAACATTTCATTTATTGTTCATTAATAATACAAAAATGTCATACACTAACGAAGAGAAACGAGATATGACAAGAATTTTTTATTCTTCGAAACGAAATTCAACAGTAGCGAGTACAAGATAACAAAAACATTAATAAAAATACTTAGAAAAGTAAACAATAAACAATTACAGTAAATGTTCAATTATCTGGCCGTCTTCGGTAATGCACAATTGGGCACGCCTTCTGGCATTTTGTACTGCCCTTTGTATAGTTCTTCTAGGAACTGCATCGAAGGCATTCTGAAGTCTGTCTCGTAATTCTTCAATGTTTTGTGGCGCATCTAATTTATAAATATTATTTTTAACATATCCCCATAAAAAAAAATCTAGCGGACTTAAATCAGGTGATCTAGCAGGCCATTCAACAACTCCCCTATTTCCAATCCAACGGTTTGCAAACTCTTGATTTAAGAAATTTCTAACAGCTGCATTGTGTGCTGGTGCGCCATCTTGTTGCCACCATAAATATTGTAATTGATTTAATGGGATATTGTCGTCAAGAAAGTCAGATACGTATGTACGTAAAATGTTTAAATATCTTTCTCCATTTAAATGTTCTTCATACATAACTGGTCCTAAGAGACGATTTGCCAAAATACCCATCCAAACGTTTATTCCAAAACGATGTTGTGGTCTTCTAGCCCTGTTTTGTCGGGGATTTTGTACTGCCCAATAGTGCTCCGTATTTCTGTTGAACATTCCAGAATTTGTAAATTTTGTTTCATCTGACCAGATGATTTTGCTTAAAAAATTTTCGTCATTTTCTATCCTTCCCATTAACCAATTACAATATTCTAGCCTTCTCAAATTATCTCCAGACAGTAAAGAGTGACTAACATGGATCCTGTATGGTTTAAACCTACTTTTATGTAAAGTTCTCCAAACTCTGGACTGGCACAAATTTAATTCTGACGCTACTTCGCGTGTAGAAATTGATGGATTATTATTTATCTATAAAAATAAAAGATTAACATGAAATTTGAAAACACGCTTTTAATTTACCATTTGTAAAATATCTTGTCGATTTTCATTTAAATTCCTGTTGTCTTGACCATT
Organism: Melolontha melolontha; assembly: GCA_935421215.2. Classification (NCBI taxonomy): domain Eukaryota; kingdom Metazoa; phylum Arthropoda; class Insecta; order Coleoptera; family Scarabaeidae; genus Melolontha; species Melolontha melolontha. The sequence continues at coordinate 149,931,858 of OW285238.1, forward strand.
ACGCGGCTTAGTAAACGATCCATTCTCGACCAAATTTCTGTCGAGATCTAGAAAAATGGTACGATGAGGCTGTTGTCGTTCTGGATATAATTGTAGATATCTTGTACTCGCTACTGTTGAATTTCGTTTCGAAGAATAAAAAATACTAATCATATCTCGTTTCTCTTCGTTAGTGTATGACATTTTTGTATTATTAATGAACAATAAATGAAATGTTTGACAGATTGAAATTCCAAAGGCTACCTTATTTAATCTTATAATTTATTCTTTCAATTAAAACCTAATGTCAAGAATTATAGTCAGCATGTGGTACATGGTTAAAATCAGAAAAAAAAAACTCTTTCTGAATATGTCTAAATCCAATATGGCGCCTATAAGAAATTAGATAGTTGATGATGGCCAGAAAGAAACGAAACGTCGCATAAAAATTTAGAGTGCACCACTGTATAGAGGTTTATAAATGGCCACAAGGATGTGTTTTTATTTTTTCTCTACAAGGCCAAATGTCCGTGCTACAGGTAAAAGAAGAAAATGGAGTTTTCGCGTTTTTTTTTAAATAACGAAGGTCATTTGTCACAGGTCTATTTTCTTTACGGATTTATAACAAACACAAAATTTAACAACTTTGCCAAAAAACCTATACTCTATCTCCAATAATAAACGAGATCCCCATGGTGAGGGCCGAAGATGAATCAGCCTGTATATTCTCCTCCAGTATTTACGATGCCTCCTAACGATCTGGCAATTTTTCAATTCCGCGCTTGAGGAAATCTGGTTAAAGGAGATTCCTGTTTTTTGATAGAAAGCGAAAAAATCTGACGGAGCGAGATCAGGAGAATGAGGTGGGTGTAGAATGATGTTACAATTTCTTTTTCTTTTCTCGTTGAGCCCTCTATAATAATTCAATTCCTATAAATTCGTACGATGTGTACATGATATGTCATCTATTTTTAGTTGTGCAAAACGCTACAATTCTTCCTCCCTGCGATAGTATATTTTTAGTTTCGAAATGGAAAAAGGAAGTGAGCCACGCTAGAGAATAGACATAATAAGTTGTGAGTCCTACCGAAAAAGAGATTTTATTTGACATGTTTCTTAGTCATTTTAGTTTTATATCGCTTCTGCGGATCTAGACTAAGAAGCGTGAACAATTGAAAGAAGTTACATTTCGCTTAGCGAATTTGGGAAGCGAGCTAACCCATTCCAGGAGTTAATCGCAATTTTGGTGGCAATTTCTTCAATGAATCTTCGCATAAGTGAAATTCTCTTAGGACGAACGAACACCAGCAACCGTACACCGCCAGCGACGGTTAGCGACGTACGTGCCAATACTCATAGCTTCCAGGTACTTCCACGAAAAGGCTATACCGTAGGATGCAATTACTTGTGTTTAATCATCATTTTTTATGCCGAATATCGATACGACTACCGGTTTCGTTCCTATTTTAGTCATCTTCAGATCGCCAACGCTGCGCCTGTGCAAACAAGGCAAGCAATGACCCCCAACCAAATTCTTCCATAACCGATTTTGTAATGTTAATAGTATGAAATCGAGTGTTATCGCACTGCCAAATGAATTGATAACGGTTTCCGTATTTTTTTCTTGAATTGCGGCCTCAAGCTGACGGCGCACAGTGCGAAATTTGGGAAGTTTAGCGGAACTTTATTCAATTTTTGAAATACGTAAAATGCTTAAGATTATTTATTATTTTGTTAGGTAAATACCCCGCCTCTAAAACCCCATACTCAGTTTGGGGATTTACCCTGCGAAAGAACCGCAAAATGCACCTGAAATTCGCATTACTTATTCAATCATACTTTTTGCCTATAGAAAGCTATTCGATTTGTTAAAGTTAATAGAGTGGTACATACAAATGGCAAATCATTAGGCCATGATTTTTTCTTCATGTATTTTATTAGAAAATTGTCAATTATTGGCATTTAATTAATTGCAAAATCTTTCCTTGCTCGTGTGTGATTTGTTCGTGGAAAAAGTGATTTTTAAGAAGTAAGTTAAATTTACATTTTTAACTTTCGTGGAGATTTTAAAAAGTGATAGGTACCACATAATACCAGCTTGAAAGGCACAACATTTTAAAGTTTTTTTTCCCTCTGTTGAAAACTCAAAAGATCTTCTGCGATATTTTGCGATCTTCTTTTAAATGAAACATTTTCCAGAATGACTTTGCAAGTTTCATATAACTGTATATTCCAAAAGTGGAAGGAAGAACCGACATCGGATGCCATCATTGGTTTTGTTTTGGAAAAAATAGGCTCACCAATGTTAAGATCTGATGCTCTTTGCAGTTTAAAGGCAACTCTTCGCGCACTGGTTTGTAAAATACGAAAAAGGTGGAGGGAATCCAGCCGAAATTTAGCAATATTTCTGAATAAAAATGCTGTCTGGCTTGAAAATAATGTAAAGTTTTCAAATGCTGTAAGGGATGCATTGCCCATTCAACTAAAAATCAAAGAGGAGCTTGGCTTGCTTATAGATATGCCAAAACAGCAGACCGGAAACACAAACGATGGTAATACCGCGAGGAAATTCTTTAGAAATGCCGAAAAGTCTGCCGAAATAACTGGCGTTAACTTAGAATTCATCAAACGTTTTCATGTGCTGTTAGAGTGCCTAAATTGTGGTCTTAAAATTGATTCAGAAAAGTTCGGCGAATATGCAAGAGAAACTTTGGAATTGTATTTGAAAGAATATTTCTGGTACTCAATGCCCGTAAGTGTGCATAAAGTCCTTTGTCATGGAAAGGATATTATAGCCTGTTGCATTCTTCCGATCGGACAATTTTCTGAAGAAGCTCAGGAGGCAAGAAACAAAGACTGCAGAAAATATCGCGAACTTTTTACTAGAAAAACGTCAAGAATTGACACAAATACGGATTTATTTTATCGACTGCTTATTTCGTCGGATCCGTACATCGCTAGTCTTCGTAAAGCACCCAAAACCAAGCATAGTGAAGTTACGCCAGAAGTTTTAGTGTTGTTAGAAAGATTTGCAGGCCCGTGTAATGATTGCGAGTCTTCAGACGATTGCAATTAGTCTAGTTCTGAATAGGTGTTCAAAATGTTGTTATAATATGTATGTTTTTTTAATTGTTCTATAATAAAAAACACAAATAAACTCAAAAACTTTAAATAAAACTTAAAAACCAACAAATAGAACTGTTTTACTGTTTTGAATAATTAAGTTCCGGTAAACTCAAGAAATTTCGCACTGTGCGGCGTCAACAACTCCGTCGGCCTGAGTAAGTGGTGATACAAGTACGTCTCAGCAGTGATGATTACATAATACATGAAAGAATCCGTGAAAACCACGTCTATTCCAAAACGTCAATAGACTTGCATTTCATTCTTATTAGAAATCGTCAGTACACGATATTCGGAAACAGACATGATTTTCACTTCTATATTATATGTATATGTACAAAACAAGTTGAATTTAATGCAAATAAGAATTAACAATTATTAAAATCTCATTTTACATGCAATTGTCGCCAAATGTGTTATGTTAATTTCTACAATACGACAAACTAAGTTTGTACTAGAATGCAACACGTCGCGATGTCAACCTTCCCGCAACAATTGCATTTAATAAGAAAGTAACACATTTGGCGACAATTGCATGTAAAATGAGATTTTAATAATTGTTAATTCTCATTTGCATTAAGTTCAACGTGACAGATATAGTATAAATAACCACACAGAATTTATCAATATACAGGGTGGGGAAAAGTACTGTATATCGCTTGCAACTTTTGAATGAGCAATTTAATTAAAAAATTTCTTATACAAAAGATAGTTCATATAATATTTGACACCACTTAGTAGCCTTCGTTATTTTTAGTTCACTATTTCAATGCAAAGCCAACTCATTTTTGTTTCTTAAATAGCGTCATGTATTTTTTTACATATTTTACATATATGCAATTTGTAGGGGGTTGTATAAAAAAATTTTCAAGAAAATGGTAAAAACCAAAAAAGAATTTTTTTAATTAAATTGCTCATTCAAAAGTTGCAAGCGATATTGAGTACTTTTTCCCCAGCCTGTATAATTTAAGTGTAAAGCGGTCACCCCACGCAACTGACATATGCAGATTCTGCTGAAATTAAACGATATCGTCGATTGTTGAAAATTTCAGAATAGATTTTTAGAGCATCTGCGTAAGCGAGAATTGGCCACTTCACTTAGAGAAGGAGATCATTCATAAACAAACCAACTAGCTACAAGGTCAAATTTGCTTCTTGAAGAAAACCAGAAGGAAAAACGAAGTCATTGGAGCAGAATCCAGTGTATGTCACGTAACATTTTCTTTTAGATAAGTAAAACCGAAGAAGACTGATATAAGCTGGGATGAGACGAAGAGATCCTAGCTTATGAAGCAAAATCTCGTGATCAATTGAATTAAATACCTTAAGCACGTCAGTATAAATTACATCAACCTGTTCTCGGTTGTCCAAAACTTCACCGACGTACTGGGCAATCGACTGGGCAATTGGTGAGAGTAGATCTACCCGTGATAAAATGCATGACATATGCTGAAATTTAACGATATCGTCGATTGTTGAAAATTTCAGAATAGATTTTTAGAGCATTTGCGTAAGCGAGAATTGGGCACTTCACTTAGAGAAGGAGATCATTCATAAACAAACCAACTAGCTACAAGGTCAAATTTGCTTCTTGAAGAAAACCAGAAGGAAAAACGAAGTCATTGGAGCAGAATCCAGTGTATGTCACGTAACATTTTCTTTTAGATAAGTAAAACCGAAGAAGACTGATATAAGCTGGGATGAGACGAAGAGATCCTAGCTTATGAAGCAAAATCTCGTGATCAATTGAATTAAATACCTTAAGCACGTCAGTATAAATTACATCAACCTGTTCTCGGTTGTCCAAAACTCCACCGACGTACTGGGCAATCGACTGGGCAATTGGTGAGAGTAGATCTACCCGTGATAAAATCATGGTGGTTCGGTGAAATATGAGAGCGCATGCCACTACGAAGTCTAGAGTATAATGCCTTCTCATAGAGTTTAGTGAAGTTCGATGTAATAGAGATTGGCCAATAATTACCAATAAACGCACGATCTCCTGCATGGGAATAATTCTTGTGTTCTACTCTCATATAGAAAACCTTCCAGATAACACTACAGCTAAACTAAACACTAGAAATAACATAACCCATCAGCTCTGGGGTACTGCTTGAGGTGTGGATGCTTCCACCCTTAAAACGTCAGCTCTTAGCCTTGTTTACTTTCTTGGTAGCTGAATACTGCACCTCAGTCTGGCTAAACAGCTGCCATGTAAAGAAAATCGACATCAAACTCAATGAGGTCATAAGAGTAATTAGCAGTTGTTTAAAAAGTACAGCTCTATTCTGGCTCTCGGCTCTAAATCATGTTGCACCTCCCACCATCCAGAGACGGGAAAGCTTGGTTAGAGAACCCACCTTTCAATACGCAGTGACATGTTTTATGCCTGCCTGTCGAAACTGAAGTCTAGATCTCGTCTACTACTGCTAGCAGACTTATAGGAGAAGATTTCAACCCGAATAATAGATGCAGAGAGTATCGTGAGGCCTTGAAATCCGCTCAAGCGGCCCATACCATCTATCCTACCATACGCTTACCAAGCATGGAGCTGCCTCGCTATGAATGGAGGACAGAATAAGAACGTCCGACAGAATGTGTCGTGACTTCAATAAATAGGGACTGACTGAAACTGTAGGAATGTTTGCGTAGAGAAGGAGCTCACCTGAAAGATGTCATCTTAAAAAAATAAATTGTACAGTATGTATTCTAAAATGGCATCATTTTTATTATTAAATGACATAAATAATTTTCCATGAAATTATTTAATTTTCAAAATTTCCCGTTTCTTTGAATCATCCTGTATATTAAATAAAAAGGGTATTAGAGTAGACCCCTGTGGAATTCCTGGCAATGGAGTATACTGCCTGAATTGAACACCGTTGTATTATATTTGCTGTAGGTGTAGTATATCGGCCACAAGATACGCCTTATCGTTTTTTCTTGGATGACCTAGAGACTACGTTTTCCAATATATGGCCTCGGTGTGATCGATTGCTTTGCCTGGGTGATTTTATATAAATTTATTCTAGTCGGAAAACATATTGTCTACTGCCTTGTCGGACACTTTGGATACGATGGGTTTTCATCAGATTATTACAGAACCTACCCGTATTACAAATACGACTGAATCACTTATTGCTTTGGTAATTGTTTCTGACACATCATTCGTCCTTGGTTCGGGTGTTCGGGGGGTGTGCTTCTCTGACCATGAATTGACGTATTACAACATAGGCGCCACTCGTAAGGTTAGGGAACCTAAATCAGTCACTTATCGCGATTTTAATAATTTCGACAGCAATGTACTTGAGCAGCATCTACATAATCTACATTTGGACGACATCCTTTATGTTGCGGATATTAACATTAAGGTTCAAATTTTTACCTCTAGGTTGACTGAACTTTTTAATTTCCTCTGTCCAGTTAAGACAGTTTTTATTTCTCAACAAAAATGTCCTTGGATTACTGAAACAATAAAACTTATGATTTCTCTGAGAGATAGGGCTAGAGCAAAGTATTTGAAGAACAAGACTCTTCACGCTTGGGAGTATTATAAACAACTTAGAAATTACACTAAACAGGCAATAATTCGCGAAAAGAAAGCGTATTACAGTCAGTAACGCGCCAAGTATCTTCGGCGCCGTCGAGCGAAATACTGATAGGCGCCTTTACCCTATATGTATTGAGCCAAAATTACAATAAAGTAACAATAAAATTATTGCTGTCAATGCTAAAATAATTGTAATAATTGTTTTATGTAAATTTGTTGATTTGTTGTAAACTTTCAAAAAATGTTTTTAATATTTTTAAAATTTAACTTATCACAAGTGGCCGTAGGCGCCTTTAAGGCCTTGGCGCCGTTGTGCGCTGCACGACCTTGCCCATATGGACGGCGCGTCACTGATTATAGTATTCTTAGTAGAACTAAAGACTCTAAAAAAAATTGGAATGAACTGCGGATGCTTAACAGACATGCGGATCTTCCATTGCAGTTACAAGATTCTAATAGAATTAATCGTTATTTCATTACTTCAACTCCTGAGAATCTACATGATGATAGCAATATATTTGAATACTATGCTACACATATAAAAAATAATATTGGGAATGGCTTTCATGACTGACCAAGTGCAAGTGTTTAGAATTATTTCTAGTATCTGATCCTCATCTTGCGGGTTTGATGGCTTGAGTATTGATATGTTAAAAATGTCTTCTCCTTTCATCGCGAAGTACATTGTTCATATAATCAACTCGTGTATTCTTCAAAGTATTTTTCTCTTAGCATGGAAACAAGCAATTGTGATACCGGTGCCAAAGAAGTCTAAGTTTGCTCTCCGTGTTGTCTAAAATATTCGAGAAATTGCTTAATGTACAGTTAATACAACATATACACACTTATAACATTTTACTATCTTACCAGTCGGGTTTTAGGGCTTGTCACAGTTGCGAGTCGGCTTTATTGAAGATTACGGATGACATATTGACTGCACGTGATAGAGGTTACTCTTCCGTTCTAATACTGTTAGATTTTAGTAAAGCATTTGATACCGTGAATCATGATCTGTTGTCTGCTGTGTTCCATTATGTGGGTCTCTCTGATGATGCAATCAAATTATTAAGTGGTTTCTTGCGGGACAGATCGCAATCGGTTCGGGTTGATGGTCGGATATCTGAACGTGTTGGTCTGGCATCTGGTGTGCCTCAAGGCTCTATCTTGGGCCCAATTTTCTTTTCTATATATACTAGTGACCTTTTGGAATCGGTAAAATCTTGCAATATACATATTGCTATGGATTTTTCCCCAATAAATAGTAAAAAATTATTTAAAAATGAATGTTATATTATTTTGGATATCTGTGTATATCCGTATGTATTTATGTGTATGCAAAAAACTTGTATATTTGAAGGACGGCTTTATGCGAAAGCGAGGTCAGACACAAGTTAACAGTTGACGAGATCTTACATTTTATTTAAGATAGATTATTATCTATTGTAAATTCAGGTTGTTTTGAGTTTAATAGTTAATGTGATTGCATTTCAATTTCCCGAACTTTCTACGAGTTTGTTAGTCTCGTAATTTTGATTTTTTATATCTTTAATTACGATTCTCGTTAATGTGTCTCGCATTGTTTTTTATGTAAGTCAAAATATATATATATTTAAAAAAAAAAATATCTTATTATATTTAAAAGAGTTGAATATTGTATTTCACTTGTATTTAATATTGTTGAATTGAGATTTAGTCTTAGTTAATTGATTTAGATAACAAAGAGGATTTTTAACATTTCTAAGTAAAAAACAGTAAATGTAAAAGTTTATACATTGGTATTTCAAGGGCATTTTTTTCATGTGTGATGTATGCACATGCGTTAAATTTTTGATCGAGGTGTCATGTTTGTTTATTTATATTGTTCTCTGGGGAGAAATTAGAAATATTCTTTGTGATTTAGTTTATTTTTTAAGGTGTTCGGTATTAACTTAGGTTTTTTTTATGCACGTAGCTGTCATTTCCGTTCTTTATTTTTCCCTTTAAAAATATTGTTTAATGATGCAATATTAATCTTTATACTCTATAAAGATTGTTTTTTTTCTTTTTTTTGATTTTGTATTAAATTTATATTGTGATCTTTAATATAATCATCCTTCCATTACGAGTTTTATAAGTAACTTAAAGATATTATAATTATTACATTTGTCAATACTCTTTTACTGGCGCCTTAAAAATTTTGTAGAAGAGTTAACCACGTTTCCGATTGGAACCCTGAGAGGAAAGCAGTCCCATTTTTTGGAAATAAACCGACTGAATATCCTAGCTGGATAGATTTGTCATGAATGGTGGTACAACAAATATAAAAACCACAGTTCATAGCAATATGTATGCGGATGATATGCAGGTGTACTATTCATTTCCAAAGCATTCCTTTAGAGAGGCTCTTAATGTTGTTCAATGGGATTTGGATGTGATTTCCGATATATCTTCACTTCATTCGTTGCGTATTAATTCCTCGAAATCCGGTGTTATGTTTTTTGGTAATGTGCCGACTTGCGACGAGTTGACACGTAATTTTCGTTTGTCAATGGCTGGTGAGATCTTGCCTGTAGTGACTGAAACCAAAAACCTTGGGCTATTTATAGACACCACGTTCAGATATAGAAAGCAGGTATCAAATTATATTAAACAGTCGTATGGAAATTTGAGACTTCTCTACCAGCATAGGTCTTATCTGTCCATAGCTACTAAATTGTCTTTCTGCAACGCCTTAGTTTTATCTCCTTTTATGTATTGCTCCTCTGTGTATGGTCCATGCATAGATGTTAATGATCAAAAAAGAATTCAAAGAGCACAGAATTCGTGTTTGCGGTTTGCGTACGGCATTAACAAATATGAACATATTTCGCTCACTTTGTCTTCCTGTAAGTGGTTGAATATGAGAAATCGAGCTGTACTACGGGCTGCCTGTCTGTATCACGCAATTATTATAAGCAGGGTTCCATCATACCTTTATAATAAAATAACTTTCCGAACGGACGTGCATCACATTAACATTAGATCGCAGGGATTGATTACGCCACTCGTTTACATTTAATATATATCAAATATGCTTTGCCTCGCAACCTGAACGAGTTGCCATGTTCTACATTTAAAAAGCACTTGCGCCAATATTTATTTGATCATCAGCAACTAGGGATTGTCCTTCTCTGAACGTATGTTGCGCCAGCTTACAGTGATTTCTATATTTTCATATTTATTTTATTTTTCCGCCATCACAGAATTTTAGAATTAAATTAGATTAGGCATGGAACTATGTTGTAAGTTTACTTGTATTACAAGGTTAAGTGGAGGAATGGTTGTGGTGTTTTACACTCAAAGCCAAACTTAACCTTGCTGTTTTTTTTTCTCTACTTTTTTTTCTATTAGCTGTGAATTTGTTTTTTTTTTATTATTATTTAATTTTTTTTATCGTTTATTCTCGTTGTATTATGGATGCAAAGGAAAAAGAAAATAAACTTTTTATTATTTAAACTTATATTATTATATGTAATTAGATCTGTGACTCAAATGAAAGGAGATTAGTTGAAGAAAACCATTCTAGAAATTGAAAGATCTAACTTAGCAAAAAGTATAGATTGATTAATGGAATTAAATGCTTTAATAAAATCGGTATAAATTACATATACTGTATTCAAGCATCTAAAGCTTCACTAATATATTGGGTTACTTCGACCAAATTCGGAATGATATAATCTACTTGCGATGAAACCGTGTTGCTGTAAAGAAAACACAGATTTACAAAAAGAAATAATTTGTTGATTTAACAAACTTTCAAAGACTAACAAATCGGAGACTGTGGCTTATAAGTGAATAATAAAATTAAAAAACCCTTACCACAATAGAATTTAATGATTCTAAATACGTATTTCTACAAGCCCGTTGTCATCTTCAGTAGAAAAAACAGTGTAACACTTGAACGCACAAAAACACTCACAGAAGGATTGTTCTGAACGTCTTCTAGTTTAACACTAAAATCTTCAATTTTAAATGCTACAAAAATTACCTACTTTTTGGTAAACCCCACCTATTCATGCAAGAGCATTAACCCATTATTTGTAAATTCTATAGAAAAACCGTTTAGAAATATTATAAAAGCCGTAATTTAACATACATTAAGAATCCAATTATGAAACTAATCCTTAAATTATGTTGAAATATAAATTTGGAAATTAATGTTGAGTCAGAATATTTTAATGGCAAATATTGTAATGAAACGAATTTAAAAATAAATTCCATGAATTCGAATATTTTTTAATGGTTTTCCTATTTTTCTTGCTTTAATAACATCTAACTGTCATATACAAAAAAGGTTTTAAATATATCTATACGTTAATATGCACGTATAACGATTTTGTTTCATTATGAAACAGACATGTAAATAATTTACATATCTGTAACTCTATACTTGGACAATACCTCGTATTTTCAGCATTTACTTCTGCTTAAGACATATGTTTCTGCCATCTATAGGCGTCGTCAGTTAAGCTAGTGAAGCAATGTATACAAATGATACAAATCTTTATAAATAGATCTGTATCTGTATATGCCATTAAGCCGAATCATTTGTATACATTGCTTCACTAGCTTAACTGACGACGCCTATAGATGGAAGAAACACATGTCTTAAGCAGAAGTAAATGCTGAAAATACGAGGTATTGTCCAAGTATACAGTTACAGATATGCAAATTATTTACATGTCCGTTTCATAATGAAACAAAAGCGTTATACTTGCATATTAACGTATAGATATATTTAAAACCTTTTTTGTATATTTACCGCCATCTGACTTATTTATGGACAACCCGTATTGTTTCGTTTTTCGTATCAGCATAGCTGGTGAAACGAAATATCCCCTTTTTTCGGCAAAGTCTCTTTCGTCCGTCAGATGTCACTTATTAAATAAGTGCCACCTTACAGGATGAAATTTGCTTTATCTAGTAAGGGATTTCGGCTTAATGGCATATACAGATACAGATCTATTTATAAAGATTTGTATCATTTGTATACATTGCTTCACTAGCTTAACTGACGACGCCTATAGATGGCAGAAACATACGTCTTAAGCAGAAGTAAATGCTGAAAATACGAGGTATTGTCCAAGTATACAGTTACAGATATGTAAATTATTTACATGTCTGTTTCATAATGAAATCTAACTGTCAATTAACTCAAATAAAGAAGAACCTGGTATAGCACCCAAATCTGCGTTAATTACGTTATTCCTATTTTTAAAGATAAAAATGCTTCCAAACATATGGGTCAGGTATGTAGACGATGTGTTTGCAATTTTTGATACCAATAAGTGCGACTTAGATTATTTTGTAACAGAATTAAATTAAAAATTTCCTAGTATTAAATTCACGGTTGAAAAGGAAAACAACGGAGGTTTGCCATTTTTAGATACCTTAGTAATTAGTAATGACAAAAACTTAGAGTTTGATATTTACCGAAAAGAAACCAACGTCAACAGATTTATAACCGCAGATTCAAACCATACTTTTCAGCACAAGAGTGCCTCTTTCAATTTTCTTATCAATCGTTTGTTAAGCATGCCTTTGACAAAGGATAGATATGAAAAGGAATTAACTTTAATTAAGAAAATCGCGAGTTACAACGGTTTCGATTCAGAAATAATAAACAAGCTAGTTAGAAAACATAAAGTAAGAAAAACAATTCAGGATTCCACATGTTTGCTGCCTCAAATTGATTCGAGCAAAAAATTTATTAGTTTACCGTTTCACGAAACTACAAAAAATTTAAGTAAAACCTTTAAACAGTATAATGTTCAAGTAGCATTTTGGTCGAATAACTCCCTAAAATCTCTCTTAGGCAACGCGAAAGACAAAGTTGAGGTAAACAACAAATCTGGAATCTATGAAATAAATTGTAAGGATTGTGATAAAAAATATGTCGGCCAAACAAAACGTTCGATTCTAACTCGTTATAAAGAACATGTTTCGCATATTAGATTCAATAGACCGGAAAAATCAAGTGTTGCCCGACATATTCTTGAATCAGATCACAACGTAACATCTGACTGTCTGAGATTAATAAAAAACGTCACACGCCCCCGCGAATTAGATAGTTTTGAGAGCATTTTATCTTTAAAAATTGGAATAACGTAATTAACGCAGATTTGGGTCCTATACCAGGTTCTTCTTTATTTGAGCTAATTGACAGTTAGATGTTATTAAAGCAAGAAAAATAGGAAAACCATTAAAAAATATTCGAATTCATGGAATTTATTTTTAAATTCGTTTCATTACAATATTTGCCATTAAAATATTCTGGCTCAACATTAATTTCCAAATTTATATTTCAACATAATTTAAGGATTAGTTTCATAATTGGATTCTTAATGTATGTTAAATTACGGCTTTTATACTATTTCTAAACGGTTTTTCTATAGAATTTGCAAATAATGGGTTAATGCTCTTGCATGAATAGGTGGGGTTTACCAAAATGTAGGTAATTTTTGTAGCATTTAAGATTGAAGATTTTAGTGTTAAACTAGAAGACGTTCAGAACAATCCTTCTGTGAGTGTTTTTGTGCGTTCAAGTGTTACACTGTTTTTTCTACTGAAGATGACAACGTGGTTGTAGAAATACGTATTTAGAACCATTAAATTCTATTGTGGTAAGGGTTTTTTAATTTTATTATTCACTTTCAAAGACTGTTAGCAATTATATAAAAGTTATCCGATTCCCTTCTTGAAACCTTTAATTTAACTCGCTTATGCATTCTTCGTAAGGATTATCCCGTAATAAGAAATTTAGCTTGTAATGAATGATTAATGGATAGTAAATTATGATTGTTATATTTACTTATTTACAGTAATTTTGAGTAAATAGAAAGTAATTACGCGAAATGAATAAATGGAACTTAAAGGATTTTAGATATGTACCCATTAAAATACACAGAAACATCTGTGGCATTCACGAATTGAATAGCAATACCTGTTCGCAATAATAAACGGCATTATACACAATTGCAGCGAAATACAATGTGAAATAAACGCTTCGACACGTTACGGACGTAGAAAATTGTATAACTTTGTCCTTTCACTGTTTGACGCTTAGTACGGACTGGTACAAGAGACATCATCGTAAAAACTGGGACAAAATAAAGTACATACACGGCGAGCGCGTTATCCATTTAATATATGTATCTCTTAACACAACAACAACTAAATTCATGCATATAAATTTCTTCAGATGATTTGATTTATGCGAATATAGAAAAATAAACGAACTCCCCTCATTATATCGCTGGCTCAATTCCATTAATTTTGATTTGACACCAGAACCTGATAGATGTTTTTGTATCTACTGTTTAGAAGAAATTTATGTTGAACTAAACGATTAAAATATCTCCAGTTTACGTTTCGGGGAATTAGACATTTAATCGAATTGACCTTTAGCGTATTTAGACTGTTTAGTTTTGTGGACTTTGGTGCTCTTAATTGCTAAATAAATAATTGAAATCGTAAGCTAATACTGATAAATTATTAATTTACATTATGTGATTCAAAAACAATGATCTCCTCTTATCAATAACTCATTATAGCATTTTACTATCAAAATATTAGATAACATCAGATGACCAGAAAAGTTCTATTGTCTTTTTAAATATGTGATCAAATTGGTTGTATTTTTTTATAATGAAATAAAGTTATTATTAAAATATTCACCTTTATGATCAATTGCTGTTTTCCAAGATGAAGGCAGTTAAAAAATATCATTATTGGAAAGAAAAGGATTTGTCATTAAGACTGACGCATTTTGTTTGTAAAATAAAACACAAATGTCATGAGAAATATATCATTAATATCATTATTGATTAATTGAATAGTTGTTTGGGCTATTTCCACGGTTTCAGCTGTTTGTAGGATTTGAATAATCTGACGTTTCGGCAGTCAATCTACTGCCGTCTTTAGGGAAACCCTGAGAAGGGCTGGTTCTTGCCAAACTCATTTCTGATACGAGTATATAATGTAATATAATTGTCTTTCCGGGTTCTTAAATAAAACTAATGCTAATTTAAACACAAACTATATTAACGATAATAACAGAATACACTAAATAAGAACTTAAAAACTAATAACTAATAATAAGAACATTTATTTCACTATAAGTATTATTTATATAAGATCACTCGACGATGATTACTCGTGGAATTGATTCAATCCCTTTCTTGGCGGCTTATATATTGGCCGCCGCATATTCTAGGTCCATTCGGGCTTTTCTCGTTTTGTTCTCGAAAGTCTGGAGACTTGATCCGTCATACTGCCCGGCTGACGCACCGAGTGACTCATATCACAATATAATGTACCCATGTGAGATTCAAACCTGTTCGAATCTCACACGCACATTCAAAATTTAAGAAATTACATACATATACAGGTATCCTTAAAATAAAAAACCAACGTATGAAAAAGGAAAGATGTAATTATATAGAATATGAATCTGAAATACTGTAAATCAATTACGACGCGAATTCGAAGTTAAAAACCCCCTGAAAAAGGTATAATGTTCCGCCTATGAATTCAAGATAAGTTACATAGGTAACAGCTGTCGATGTTATAAAAACTGTATTTTAAGGTCAATAACCTCGTACAAAGTCAGCATTTTATACATTCACACGAAATGATGTCAGTTCTAAAAGTCCACAAATTATTTTTAGTGAATGTTTTTTTTTTACGAGAAGTAAGAAATATAGCATAATATGGACATAAAAAGAACGCTATTGTAAACAAAGGCGGCAATGTTTGTTTATAAAAACGCTATGTGAATTACGCAACCATGTCACCTCTTCTTAGAAAGCTTATTTTAATTTAAATGTGTAAAAATCAGTTTTTATTGACTTTAGTGTAACATTTTTGTCATTATCTGACAATAACTTTCATAAGCCTGTAACTTTGAAACAAATAAAAATGGATCTACAAGTTTCGGTTTTTTTTTTACTCGCAATGAAGTCTACTTTAAACTCCCAAAATTTGAACATGACGATACAGGGCACTTGTATATAACAGTCTGTTGCAAAATAAATACGCGTCGCTCTCAATATACATACTAATATGTAGATCTCGGTTTCTCGGGTTGGAACCGTGTCGAGTTAGGCTTAATTGCCAATGTTTCGTCCACTGTTTCAAGGGACATCTTTAGAGCTGTACGTAGATGTTGGTCGTTTCGCAGTAGCTTGAAGAATGCTAAAACCTTTTTCTCTCTTCTTCTTGCAATGGAGTTTTCGAAATAAACTCTGTTCTTTATTCCGAATCGGAATTTGTTGTTCATGACGCGAATGTTTTTGTCGAGTTTGGGTGTGAGCTGCAGTATGCTGCGGCTCATAGCCTCTCGGGTTTTGAACGAACAATTTTTTATGGGAAGATGGGTGTTAAAATATCCGGCGTTTGGGTAGTGGGAGTTTTGGAGTGAGAGATGGAGTGTGGTGATGGGTGTCGGAAGGTTGCTTCAAGGAGGGTCATCAAGTAGGACGTCTTGGGGTCGTCGATGGTTACCGAAATGGAGGTGTACTTCCATTTCGGAGATCAATGGGTTCTCGTGCTGTGGAACAGCATCGAAGTAGTTTCTTGCGATCTCCACTATGGTTTCCCAGATGATTGGGAAGTCGAGATCTCGACGGATGGTGTGGTTTCTTACATTCCATGGGGCTTGCGTGATGATACGCAAGACGTTGTTGATGACGATCTGGAGCTGATTTATGTGGATTTTCGCAGCATGTCTCCAGGCTAGTGCTACGTACGTCAGGATTGGACTGATAACGGCCGAATGCTAAGACGGAGACCGGCACAACTTATATACGGGGGACCGGGTCAGATGGTGGCCTCCTATTGGCTGGGGACAATAAGCCATGCGATTGACTTATTGGCCAATAAGCCAATCGCATGCGTCGTATGGGCGTGGTATTTCGTAGTAGGGTTCAGTAGAGTTTGCCACGTTGGATGTAACGTATAGCCATCGTCTCTATTGAGATTGCGGGGATGTTTGTAAATTTCAATAGATTCACGGATTTTCCTAGGGAAATAATACGTTTCACGGGGCAGAAACTTAACATCTTAGCATTCTTCAAGCTACTGCGAAACGACGAAAATCTACGTACCGCCCTGAAGATGTCACTTGAAACAGGGGACGAAACGTTGGCAATTACGCCTAACTCGACGCGGTTCCAACCCGGAAACCGAGATCTACATCTAGAGAACGACCGCGGAAACCTACACCTACATTTATACATACTAATATTTAATATCACAGACGAAATTGTGTTGACCTGATACCCCAGTACCCTGTGCCTCGAAATTGGTGTCTCCAATTATTACTTTGCAATTATGTTAACTAACCGAAATTCAATTAATAAATAAATGAACAAGATTATAAAGTTATTTACGTGAATAACTGATTGTAAATAAATAATTATTATATAGGCAGTTCAATTCTCGGACGACAGAATAGAATAGAAGAATTTCTTGCACAAAATAATTTGTTTAGGATTGTAAATACAGTAAAATTTAAATTAACTAAATGACATTTCCTATGTTATTTGAAATATCCATTTAATCTAGATCTAATAAAGAAACAGTTATGGTATTCAATTAAAGACAAAATTAACCAATTTGCTGGTTACGTCAAATTTAAAAAGAAAAAATCAGTAATCAAACTTCATCCAAACAATCCGTTTTCAACTTAACCTTGTGGTACATTTCCTGAAATTTCTAATGGGAAAGATGATAATTGATAACAAAAACGTGACTGTAAAGAGCACCTGAGAAATGGGTTGACAATCTCTTATAACAAATTATAACTGCATTGGTGTTTTCTTACATAATAATGGCAGAATAAGTGATCTAGTAATGCTTTTTTTTATTCGGGTAAGTTGGATCGACGAACAGTACTGCCTATATAACTAGTGCTTGTTTACCGGTGCTCGCAGCTATTACCATACAGAAACTGGAACAGGAAATTGGCAAATAAGACATTTCCCACGGCAAATAACATACAAATATTTATGTTATCGTTATTATTAATATATAAATATATACTCGCATATCTTACACACAAAATGCACTAGTGAAAAGATAATAAATTTTAATTCGAATATGGAATAATTTCAAGACATTTAAGTTCCTTACTTCCTTTAACTTTTTTTATTGAATGATTTATTCTGATTAAAAGCGAAAGTTAAAATTTGAACTCATCATTTGCATTTAAAAAAATAGTTATTTACGGAACCAAGTGCGTGAAATCATATTTCGCGAATGAGTGACCAGTTTAAAGCGCGAGCCGCAGGCGAGCGCTTTATGGACACGAATTCGCGAAATGTTTCACGCACGAAGTTTGTACAATATTTTTTGTACGAGAACTATAAACAATAATAATATTTATATAAAATATAAATATAATTTCAAAATTTTTATATTTATAAGTCTTTTTAACAATATTACTGGTGTCTGTCAGGATGGCCGAGCGGTCTAAGCCGCCAGACTCAAGGTTTACCTTGCTCGTTATACTGGTTCTCGAGCGTTCTGGTCCTCTCTGAGGGCGTGGGTTCGAATCCCACTTCTGACAAATTTTTTTTTAGTTTTCTATAAATTTAAAAAATAATATTTGTTGCTGTTCTGACATTGAATTACATACCTTCCAAATATAACAATTTCTATTTCATTTCCTTTTATTTTCATAGAAAAACAACGAACTGGGTAGCATATTATTAAGGTTAGGGATTTATGATTTTAAAATGTCACTAAATTAATCAAGTTCCAGGAAGTACCAACTTTACTTTTACGCACTCGTGTTTAAAGTGACTTTTTACGCACGCAAATCGAATCGTGAAATGACGGGTTTTGATAAGCGAGTACAAAAAGGATATTACTTCATATTGCCTTTAACGTGATAATATATCTTCTTTTTCTCTCCTTGGAACCTCTCTTTCATTATTAATTCTCATTCCTTCCTATTCGATTAAGTTCTCTTTCATGTTATGTTTGTTTTAATGGTTTTTCACTCTCGACATTTCTATCCAACATCATGTGTGCCCCAAGATTCTAAGTTGGGGTTTTTGTCTTTTAATATTTTTTCAATGACCTTTTCTGGTCACTTTTGGCTTACACGGACGACCTGAATATCTATAGGAAAATTACTAGTGTTGCTAATTGTTGTGAGCTGGTCGATAGCTCGAAGCTGATGCTTGTGAGCTGTAGAAAAAACATCTTCCATAATATTGACAAATGTGTCTTTGTGACTGACATATATGTAGACCAGATTGTGATACTTAGAAGATCTGAAATGAAAGACTTGGGGATTATGTTTGAAGTGTCCCTTCAGTTCGCCGACAATATTTCTTCTGTGTGCAACGCTGCCTCTAAATCTTTAGGTTTTTCGATACGAACGTGTCGAAAGTTTAGCAACTCTTTAATCTTACAGTGTTTGTAGTTTATTTATACTCGTAACCAATTAAAGTATGTGTGGTTATGTGGTATCTATTCTATATCTAACAGCAGATCGCTCCGGAAAGAATACAAAAGCTTTTTCTTAAATTATACTTAAGCTTTAAATGTGATGGCTTATATCCTGGGCGTGAGACCAATTATAACTCTTGAGTGGACAGACATGGTTTCCGCTGCATGTGGTGTGACAATCAAAGTAATAATATGGAAATAACTGCACCACAAACGCAGACAATACACATGTACCAAATACAGAACTCGACCTTTCCGCCGGACCAATCAAACGTAGTCACATGCGTCGCACCAATCCCAATACGGGTCGTTATATTTTTAGCCTCCAAGGGAGATAAAGAAGAGTTCATCGAAACGTTAGAAAACCAAGAGTCCTCTTCATAACTGTCTTTCATAAATCTTACGACCGCAAAGCATTAGATCTTATATATATATATATATATATATAGATATATATATATATATATATATATATATATATATTGATGTAGGTCAAGCCTACACATAAGAATGCCTTAGTTAGCAAGAGACAGAATTTAAATGTGTATATGTAATAATTAGAATAATAAAAAAATATTGAAACTGAATTCTTCTTATGTAATATCAATAAAGTTGATTTCGCGTTCCTAATTGTTTAAAATTCATTCTCATATTTATTTATTTTTATCTTTTCATTTGCCTGTCATTTTATTTCGATATCTTGTATTTCCAAAGATATTTCAACTTAATTGATCAATAATAAATGACGCCAATTATTTAGGCGAGACTGTACTAATTTAAAATAACTACAGCGGGAATTATCCCAACCATAAAATGAGCATTATGTACAATTATCAACATTCACACGTCAATGATTTATTTACTAAAATAAAATATGTAATTTATATTAAGCATATGTATATTTAGAGTGATTAAATTGTCATTTTCATTATAATTAAATATCGAGATTATAGAAATACATACAGATTAGACGAATCAGAAGCTAGGATTCAGAACAAATGAGAGTTGGCGTCACTAGGTAAAAATCTCCATTAAACACCTCGACGTATTTAAGTGCCTCTCTGCAAATTAAAAGAAAAATCATTAATAAAATTAGAAAACCTATACATCGAACCTAGTCAAACCTTACCTGTATATCCAGTTCCATGTTTGACGCATTTTGCGAGTCCAGACGATAACCAGTGCCCAAGAAAACGAAAATTCCATTTCACCGGGAAATCCTGCCGTTAGATCGAAAACCAAGCGGGGACGCCATCCGATTGCCCGTTCAAACTCGTATCCTGCATTTACGGATCTACCAGTCAAATCCAGAATAACCGATTCCTGTCTATGTCCACATAAGTATTTTTAAAACCTCCTACGAATTTTTGAAAATGATAAATTAATTCACTTCAACAAATAAAACCACAATCAAATTATTTTTAATAGTTATAACTTATGATGCATTTTAATATTAACATAATTTAAGTTAAGTCTAGAAGAATACAGTTTCCTGTTCAATATAAATAAATTTAATAATAGAATTATTTATGCATTTAGCTTTATTAATGTCACGTTCATTTAGTTGTTTTGTTTAACCTAGAATTTATTACATGTTTATTTTATCACGTGACCTGATACGTTTGAATATTCATAATCTAATTAATTTGATCACTTACCTGTTTTTCAATAACTTCATTAAAGTCTTTTACATTATTCCTTATCTCACTCGTTTTATTTAGTAGATTTGAATATAAAAAAAATACCATTATTTATTGCATTGGCATCAGCTGATTTTGTAAGTGTTCTATTGTAGTCACCGAACCTACTTTTTAAAGTGCATTTTAACATGCACCACTCAAGAGTCTAATTGTTCTTCGAAGCCGGACACATAACACAAATTTAAGCCCACCAGAGAATAATTATAAGAAGTTATACACTAAAACAGCTGTTAGGTTAAGTATACTTCGTTATTAACGATTATGTATCTTTGAATTATACGCAAGTAGCAGATCTAATATGTTATACAACCCCATCTGTGTCAGGAAAATCCACATATAAGTATAGACGGTATTTCAAAGGTAACAGCTATTGAAGATAGGAGCGTACGAAGAATTTTAAAAGTTTATGTGGAAGTTCCTACAACAAGGGAAAATATGATGGAACGCATAAGAGAGGCATTTAGACATGTTCGCCAAGAAACATTACAGCATGTTCAACAGAATTTCACCAGGCGGCTTCATTTATGTATTGAGAGACATGGAAGGACATTTGAAAGTTTTCTTTGATTTATTTGCATTTACTATTTACATTTACTTTATTTCTATTTACTGTGCTACTACTTTTGTTAATTAAATTTGATGTTCTGGCTAATAATTAGTATTTATTTAAAATAGTGCAAACTTTTAATACTACTCGTACTTGATCCTTTCCTACATGATTTCGATTTATGTTAAGCTAATTAGGTATGTATTGTTTCATATTAGGTATTCGTAAAATAGTTTGTTTTACAAAATTCTTTAAAATACAAATTAAGTAGTGCAAATTTTTTATTAAACTAACACCAGTTAACATAATCGGCAGTGAATCTATTTAAATGCTATATTACTTTATATTAATTAATGTTTGCTTTCACCGCTGAGTGAAAATCAACTGTTTCTCGTACTTAATGGGGTTTCTTCTTGTTATAGACCATTTATGGATAATTTGTTGAATATCCGATCATACAGAAGGTTTAAAAGCCCAAATTAGCTATTAAAAATACAAGCATTTTTCATTAATTCAAATCTAAAAGGAAATAATTAGCAAATGATCCATCCTAGGTGTATCAAATGAGGTATCAATAGAAAGCGTAGTAAAAGGGCTTTTCAATTAGCTTAAAATATACAGGCTGTTCCATTTAAAAATTACGAGGTTTCTTTGATTTTGCGAAATTGTGAACAGCCTGTATAACGCGAGCAGTTGCAGAATTTATTTCACGTAGCAACGAAAGTGCATACTAGTAGAAAATATTCTATTCTATTGGTTTCGGATCTTTTGATTTTCCTTATGCAGAATAGCCTACTGAAATGTATCAATTTATCAAGTAAAATAATTATTTACACAGAAACTATCAACTTTAGACCAATACAACATCATATCGATGTAACCAGATTTCAAGCGCGGATCATTTTATCTATTAATATACAGGGTGTTCCATTTAAAAAAATGCAACTTTAGTCTAGCATTTCCATCTGGAACAACCTGTATAAAACAAAATATTTTTTAGAACATGCGCTTGATGGTACCGAAGGACATCCGATGACTAAATATTTGAATAACTTTCAAATACGCGTGTAATCTTCCGTCCCCGCTTCGTTGCCGGACCCTGTATATATATGGTAAATTCAATCAGTTGGCGATAAAATATAAATGACAGAATACAAAATTTTGTATTCTGTCATTTATATTTTATATCCTTGATAAAGGCATCATTGCCGAAACATGTAGGGTTGTTTTAAATATATATACTTTGAAGTAAACCAGACCTTTAATCGCCGACTGATTGAATTTACCATATCATACCAAGGTCACGAAAATATTATATATATATATATATATATATATATGTATATATATATATATATATATATATATATATATATATATATATATATAGCAATGGTTCAATATTTCAATCATATATGTATATAAATTTCTTCACTCTATTTTAATTTAAACATTTCATAGAATTGAAAATTCCCATATATATTTATCATTGGGCGACATATCTATATAAAAAAAAGAGTAACGAATTTTATATTATACAACGAGTTTCAAAAATAATTACATCTAGTTGTCCATGAATTTCTCCTATAAATTATGATGTTCTACATTCTTGAAATGCGGATATAGATTAAATGGTATGAAGGTTATCTACCTGTCACTGTCAAAATTTATCATCGAGAGATATGGTGATGAAATTAATAACAAGTACAATTAGATTATTAATTTATTTAATAAGAAAACTTTAAATATGTGATATTAATCAAACAACCAAGGCAAATAACTTTTGTAGAAATTTTAATTATTATAATTTATAACAAGTGTTCAAAATGGTCACCATTCTGTTAAATACATAATGCAATACGACGTTTTATGTTGTCAAAAATATTCTGCAATACATTTGGTGTTATTTCATTACATTTAATTGTAATTGTATTCATCAAGTCATTTAAGTTGTTCATTCTTGTGTTATATACATACTTCATTTTTTAGCAATCGGAGTAATATCTGGTGACGTTGCTGGCCAAGCACCTCTGCTTATAACTCGATGAGATAAGTAATATTCTAAAAGCTCTAAATTTTCACGAGTTGTATGTGCAGTAGCCCCATCTTGCTGGAAGTAACCCCCATTGAATTCGTCTCGTTCCACTTGAGTTAAAAATGGTGTTAATAACTGTTCTAAATAAAATACTTATAAATAAAATGCAAGTAGCTTATAATAATTTGCAAGTACTAGTTATTCAGTGCCTACTGAGATGAAGTCCTTTTTGAAACACGTTGTATATAGAGTTAAATGTCTACAAATTTTCGATAAGATTTATAATGTCCATTCAAAAGTCAATTCAAAATAGAAACACATTTAATTTAGGTATCTAAGAAATATGGATATAGATTTATTAAAGAACAAGTTAATATAAAAATATGGCATTTTAATTATATATAGTTAGATGGTTATAGGCAAAATTATATTGTATATTGTAATGAGTATGCTATGAATACTAAATGAACAAAAGAGAGGAGATTATCTTTTAGATTTTAAAAAATATAATAACTATGAATTCAAAAATTTTGTCTTTAAAAATATAGAACGTAAAAATTTAAAGAAAATCTGAATAAAATTAGTTAAGTTTCTCTCAACAAAATTTCCGTTTTCGACATTCAAAATTGAAATCGTTTTCGCGAAGGAAGTTATCAGCAAGTATCGGAAAGGATTTCGGGTACACACTAGAGGATTGCTTGACTTATAGAGACAGGATCGGATTAGAAAACATTTGGGAGAAGTAGGAGATTTGAAGGAATAGATTCTGGATACTGTAGCAACAGAGTGAAGCGTTATGGAAGGGCAGAGATTGGTGAAAGATTTCGAAACATTTAGGAATTTTTCTCATCTTTTAATATTGTTATTTGGAATCCGTTTGTTTTATTTTAGAGGTAAATTATCATTTTTTTTTCGATAAAAAGTAAAAGACATTCTGTTAAGTAAATCTAATTTAACATTTATTATTTGATATTCATGGCATACTTTGGATACATTAATTAATAAGAATTATATTGAATATTTGATTTTTCTCAAATTTATTAGTCAAATAAAATTATAAATATATTTACTTATGTTTGTATTGTTGTTTTCATATAGTGGTAGAACTTTAAACATTAAGTTTTTTTGGTCATATAAAAATTTTAAATAGATTGAGCATCGCAACAATTAACCACATATCGTGGACAATTATAATCATATAGGATTGATTGCCCATAGCAATATAGCAATATACAGGCTGATTAATTTTCGGCCCTCACCATGGGGATCTCGCTTTTATTGGAGATAGAGTATAGGTTTAAATTTGGCAAAGTTGTTAAATTTTGTGTTTGTTATAAATCCGTAAAGAAAATAGACCTGTGACAAATGACCTTCGTTATTTAAAAAAAACGCAAAAACCCCATTTTCTTCTTTTACCTGTAGCACCGACATTTGGCCTTGTAGAGAAAAAATAAAAACACATCCTTGTGGCCATTTCTCAACCTCTATCCAGTTGTGTAATTTTTATACGACGTTTCGTTTCTTTCTGGCCATCATCAACTATCTAATTTCTTATAGGCGCCATATTGGATTTAGACATCTTCAGAGAGAGTTTTTTTCTGATTTCAACCATGTACAACATACTGACTAAAGTTTTTGACATTAGGTTTTATTTGAAAGAATAAATTATATGATTAAATAAGGTAGCCATGGAATTTCAATCTGTCAAACATTTCATTTATTGTTCATTAATAATACAAAAATGTCATACACTAACGAAGAGAAACGAGATATGATAAGTATTTTTTATTCTTCGAACCGAAATTCAACAGTAGCGAGTACAATATATCTACAATTATATCCAGAACGACAACAGCCTCATCGTACCATTTTTCTAGATCTCGACAGAAATTTGGTCGAGAATGGATCGTTTACTAAGCCGCGTAATGGTCAAGACAACAGGAATTTAAATGAAAATCGACAAGATATTTTACAAATGGTAAATTAAAAGCGTGTTTTCAAATTTCATGTTAATCTTGTATTTTTATAGATAAATAATAATCCATCAATTTCTACACGCGAAGTAGCGTCAGAATTAAATTTGTGCCAGTCCAGAGTTTGGAGAACTGTACATGAAAGTAGGTTTAAACCATACAGGATCCATGTTAGTCACTCTTTGCTGCCTGGAGATAATTTGAGAAGGCTAGAATATTGTAATTGGTTAATGGGAAGGATAGAAAATGACGAAAATTTTTTAAGCAAAATCATCTGGTCAGATGAAACAAAATTTACAAATTCTGGAATGTTCAACAGAAATACGGAGCACTATTGGGCAGTACAAAATCGCCGACAAAACAGGGCTAGAAGACCACAACATCGTTTTGGAATAAACGTTTGGATGGGTATTTTGGCAAATCGTCTCTTAGTACCAGTTATGTATGAAGAACATTTAAATGGAGAAAGATATTTAAACATTTTACGTACATACGTATCTGACTATCTTGACGACAATATCCCATTAAATCATTTAAAATATTTATGGTGGCAACAAGATGGCGCACCAGCACACAATGCAGCTGTTGTTAGAAATTTCTTAAATCAAGAGTTTGCAAACCGTTGGATTGGAAATAGGGGAGTTGTTGAATGGCCTGCGAGATCACCTGATTTAAGTCCGCTAGATTTTTTTTATGGGGATATGTTAAAAATAATATTTATAAATTAGATGCGCCACAAAACATTGAAGAATTACGAGACAGACTTCAGAATGCCTTCGTTGCAGTTCCTAGAAGAACTATACAAAGGGCAGTACAAAATGCTAGAAGGCGTGCCCAATTGTGCATTACAGAAGATGGCCAGATAATTGAACATTTACTGTAATTGTTTATTGTTTACTTTTCTATGTATTTTTATTGATGTTTTTGTTATCTTGTACTCGCTACTGTTGAATTTCGTTTCGAAGAATAAAACATACATATCATATCTCGTTTCTCTTCGTTAGTGTATGACATTTTTGTATTATTAATGAACAATAAATGAAATCTTTGACAGATTGAAATTCCAAAGGCTACCTTATTTAATCTTATAATTTATTCTTTCAAATAAAACCTAATGTCAAAAACTATAGTCAGCATGTGGTACATGGTTGAAATCAGAAAAAAAAACTCTTTCTGAAGATGTCTAAATCCAATATGGCGCCTATAAGAAATTAGATAGTTGATGATGGCCAGAAAGAAACGAAACGTCGTATAAAAATTTAGAGTACACCACTGGATAGAAATGGCCACAAGGATGTGTTTTTATTTTTTCTCTACAAGGCCAAATGTCGGTGCTACAGGTAAAAGAAGAAAATGAGGTTTTCGCGTTTTTTTTTAAATAACGAAGGTCATTTGTCACAGGTCTATTTTCTTTACGGATTTATAACAAACACAAAATTTAACAACTTTGCCAACTTTAAACCTATACTCTATCTCCAATAATAAGAGAGATCCCCATGGTGAGGGCCGAAAATGAATCAGCCTGTATATTATAAGATTTTGAAGTTATAATTGTTACAGAATTATTAACAAAATCGATAGTTCGAAAATTTAATTTCCTATCTCTGTCTTAAATTCGTATTTAATAAAAAATCCATAAATGGAAAATTTATTGAATTTTATGTCTACAAAGTCGCAAAGTTAATAATCTCATGTTCATCTATATGCAAGCTCGCTAACTATTTATATACCATTAATAACATACTACATACATTATATGCTCGCTGCAGGTAGCACGTTCATTCTACCGGTCAGTTCACGTGATTTCATTTCTATCCGGGAATGCCGGCAATTCCCAACGAATTAAAGTGAATATATAGATCGAGGAAGTGTAATTTGTTGTGAAAACGTTCAATTAAACAAAAATGACAAAAAATAATCTTAATACAACGCACTGAAACGCAACAACTTTCTATTTACATAACATTTGTACTTTCCATTTCCGGTGGTTTATTAAACTTTTGAAAATATTCTTGTTCACATGGAGTTCAGATATGAAGTAGAATGGAATATCATAATTTTATTATTAGTGTTTGTAGCTGTCGTGTCAGAATTCTCTTAAATTCGTTTTAAAATTTTTCTACGATTCGTTTTTATTGTAAAATTAACTCGTGAATTTATCTTTATAAATTTGTTTCTACAAACGAACATGTTGTCATTTTAATAAATTGTTAGCTCTTCATTTGTGTAGAATTTTTTTGCCTCTGAAAAATTTTTTTAATTTAGGGAATAGATGCAAGTTAAATGGTTTTCTATCTCTGGTCATATATCTGCAGCAATACATAATATTATATCACTTATATTGTAATATGCATTTGCATGTAACAACATGAACAAGTAAAACTGTCTATATAATAATTAAAATACCCACTGACCTGAAATTTATGTGTTTCATGAATTTATACAGAGTTGAACGGCTCATCTGTGGCAAATCATCGCGTTGTATTATTTCATTTAGTACTTTATTAAGCGTAGGAAGTTCATTTTTATAAAAAAAGCTGTGTACTATTTGCCGTACGGATTTCTTGACACCTTCGTCGTACTCGTCAATTAAAGAATGCCTTCCTGAACTTTGTTTTGGTGGAATAATTTGACCATTCTGTTTATAATCTTTGATTGTACAATAAATTGTCGATTTTGCCACTCCTGAAAGTAAGTTAGCATACCTACATACGTACGAATACAGATTATTTACTAACTTAAAACGCATGCTATTTTTGCTACGATGACAGTCACCTTCATTTGAGGTTTATCGTTTCGAAGTTTCTTAAATATATTTAATATATTTTGTTTCTCAAACACAGACAAGTGCTCCAAGCCTAAATAATTTCGTTTTCGTATCGATGATATTTGCGTTCCAGAAGTGCTTTGTACTTGATCCATATCGAAAAATAACGTACGAAAAAAGTGTAACGCATGTAAAATATTATGTTAGCTCTAAAAAGAACTTATTTTGGAAAATTTAATGAAGGAAAACAAACAGTAACGATAATTATACAAAATGTAAGTTTCGATCAGCTGATTCAACCTGTCAACCGTCAATACTCTAAATTTTAGTGTCATTGTGGTCGATAATTGGCCAATAACGAGACTTCTTTTTACCGCGAGATTTTTAAAACGCTCCTCCGAATTAAAAAACAGAGTATATTTCCTTTTTCAATCACTGTATTTATAACTTTATATAATTTCATCCAACACTATTAAAAATAACAATGGTGAAAGAATACAACCCTATCCCCGACCGAAACTCAACCGATACTCTCTCCTCGTATAATATTTTGCACTTGTATCTATTATACTCTTCCTTTATTAGGTTGATCATTTTCTTTTAGGCATTCCAATATTTTTAAGTGCTATCTACATACAGTCTCTGTCCAATGAGGCAAATGCATTTTCGTAATCTACAAATATTAAATACTTGGTGATTGATATTCCAAAGATTCTTCTATAATAATTATCAGCGTATTTATCACATCTATACATGATCTTCTATTACTTAAACCATGTTGTTCTCTCCTTAACTTCTTGTCTATACAGGTTATTATTCTATTTAATATTATTTTATTAAACAGTTTGCAGACAGTAATGAATACTAGGCTAAACAACTGCCACACAAACATCATCGACATCAAACTCAATGAAACCATGAGGATAATTAGCGGTTGTTTAAAAAGTACACCTCTATTCTGGTTCCCCGTTCTAAGCTACATTGCACCTACCACCATCCGGAGACAGGAAAGCTTGATTAGAGAATATAATTAAATAATATCGATTCCCCACCACTCAGTACATAGTGACCTGTCTGATGCCGGCCTGTCGAGACTGAAGCCGAGACCTCCTCAACTACTGCTAGCAGAACAACTTATAGCAGAAGATTTCAACCCAAACGATAGATGGAGGGAGTATTGGGAAGCCTTGAAACCCACTCAAGCGGTCCATATCATTGATCCTACAGTACCCTTACATGGAATGGAGCTGCCTCGTCATGAGTGGTAGACACTTAATAGAATAAGAACGTCCCACTGAATTTGTCGTGACTCATTCTATAAATGGGGACTGGTTGATACACTAACTTGCGAATGCGAAGAACCTCGCCAGACTATTCACCATATTACTGAGTGCCCCCTTACAGCATATGGAGGTGAGATGAGTGACTTTCTGAAGCGACTGACTCCGCGTTGGACTGGGTCAATGGCCTTGATTTTAAAATTTAACTCTGTTCTGTGTAGATACACATTTTCAATCCATCTAAGCCATACGCTAAATAAATAATAGACGAACAATCCAGTAAATATGGTGTCAAAAGCGTAGCAAAACTGAAGAAGCCACGTCAGTCGATCGAACGCTTATCTATTTCAACGACTCCATGGACACAATTTTAACTTGATTGAACAGATAAAACAAAATTTGGAAAGCACTCAGAGGGCTAGCAGAAAATCAACTTACAGAACTGCTATGGAGGTTGGGAGAATCCTGTAACAAGTGTTCAGAAAGGAACTATTTTGAAGAAGGTTAAATAAATTTATAAGAAGCATAATCACTTAAAGTACTTTCTTCGATAGAAAAATTGCAACGTATGATACCACAAATATTAGATAACACAGGTCTACAGTGATTTTGATGTTTGAAAGCTGTTTGCTAATTTGTATATGTTTGGGGGCCCTTATTCCAAAAAACGCCATATTCCAAAAAACGCCTCTATCACGTAAATTTTTTTTATAGCGCTGTATATCTTAAAAATGTTAATTTACTAATATACATACCTATGACAAGAATATGTTTGTTCCATGTTAGGCATGATTTTTATGAAACTAAATGTGATTTGGCAACACTGGTTAATATTACATTTCTCAGCAAAGCAACACAGTCGGCGCAGAAGCGTCAATACAACGTTGAAACCTGCTTATGTGCAGTTTGGTTGTGTTAGTCGTCGTGCTACTGTGTCCGCGCGCTTGTTGTCTTCGTTGTTGCGTATTTTAAGTGTTCTAGAACGTATAAATATGGAAAGAAGACATTGTGTGAACAATCCGAATAACTTTTGTTATATCTGTGGTAGTTATGTCGTAGTAAAGCAGAGGCAAACTATAAGTTCGTTTGTGAAAAATGTATACCACGCTTATTTTGGTGTAAAAATTGGCGACCAATACAAGTCCTGGGCTCCTCATACTGTTTGTTCCGTTTGCCTTGAAGCATTAAGAAACTGGCAAAAAGGTAGGAAGAAATGTTTAAGCTTTGGTGTTCCTATGGTATGGCGAGAGCCTAAAAATCACAGTGATGATTGCTATTTTTGTTCGTGTAATGTTCAAGGATTCAACAGAAAAAATAAGAAACAAATTGTGTATCCCAATCTTGACTCTGCTATTCGACCAGTTCCTCATGGACCAGATGTACCGATACCTACCGCCCCAAAAGCACTAGAAAACGTCATATCGTCAGAATCAGAGGAATCTAATTGCGACCCAGATGACTCAGATTTCACACCAGATTTCAGAGCGCCCGAAGTGTTTAACCAGAACAAACTAAATGATTTAATTAGAGATTTGCACCTTCCAAAGGATGCATCCGAACTGTTAGCCTCCCTACTTCGTGAGAAATATTTACTGGCACCTGGCGTCACTCAAGCTTTTACCGGGATCGCGAAAAAGAGTTATGTCAATATTTTACTCAAGACGGACCGCTAGTGTATTGCAACAATATTCCTGACTTAATTTCAAAATTAGGAAATGTGCCGTATGTAAAAGAAGAATGGCGCCTGTTTATTGACTCAAGTAAGCGTAGTTTAAAAGGCGTTTTATTGCACAATGGTAACGAGCTGGCCTCGGTTTCCGTTGCCCATTCGGTACATTTAATGGAAACGTATGAAAATTTTGAACTTCTTTTAAAGTAAATAAACTACCAAGAACATCAATGGATGCTTTGTGGTGACCTTAAAGTGCTGTGCATGCTACTAGGACAACAAGGAGGTTATACAAAATTTCCATGCTTTATTTGTGAGTGGGATAGTCGAGCAAGGGATAGACATTGGACTCAAATAGAATGGCCCTCTAGAACAAGCCTTACACCTGGTAGCAAAAATGTATTAAGAGATAGCTTGGTTGACCCCAAAAAAGTTTTACTGCCTCCTCTCCATATCAAACTTGGCTTGATGAAGCAGTTTGTTAAAGCACTAGACAAAAATGGACAGTGTTTTAAATATTTGTGCGAGACATTTCCAGCCTTATCCGATGCCAAGTTAAAAGAAGGTATTTTTGTTGGGCCGCAGATAAGAACATTATGCAAAGACAAGGATTTTCAAAACACAATGACCAATGTCGAGAAAAACGCCTGGGTTTCATTTAAAGAAGTAATTGATAAGTTTCTTGGGAACTCTAAGGACGAAAACTACGAAAATATTGTTCAAAATATGTTACAACACTTTCATCGTCTAGGTTGTAATATGAGTTTGAAAGTGCATTTCCTGTTTTCACACTTGAACTATTTTCCTGAAAATCTTGGAGCAGTTATTTAGCGAAGAACAGGGAGAGAGGTTTCACCAAGACATTAAGGAAATGGAACGGCGATACCAAGGCAGATGGAGCATAACGATGATGGCGGACTACTGCTGGATGTTAAAACGGAATATGCCCTTAAAAACATACAACCGAATGTCCGGACAACGCAGCTTTCTGGCAAAAAGACAAAGATATCACTTAAAAACGACTGTATTTTTTTCCACTTTTTTAACTTGTATTCCACCTTTTTACTCAATAAACAAATAAATCATTTAAATATTCATTTAATATTTGCAAAAAACCTTACGTGATACAAATAAATGCATAGAATTTTTGAAATCAGCCTACCAAAATTATATAAAATCAGTTTTTAAAATAAAAACATATGTCAAAAAGTGTAATTTTGTAGACCTGTGTAATTTGACATGATAGAAAAATAAATACTTCCAACGCAAGTATTTTTAAATATAAGAAGAAGATACCAAGAACGAAAATAAAAACCTTTTAAATCGCGTTCATATAATTAGTAACTTTTTCACATCGTTTGTATTTGAACACAATTAATCGCAATTATATCAGTCATCTAATAATTTGTAAATCTCTGGTATTACAATGTTCGTAAGAAACTGGAAATCTGAAGGTTACATAACTTGGCAAAGTGTGAAGGTGTACTGAAACGTTCATTACACGTGATTTATCAATATAAGATTGTATTGTCTGCTGCTTAAATATTGTTACGTCAATTGTAGAGAAAAAAAAAACAGGTACTTATGTTATTATAATTATCATGATATAAATTAACATTTACCACGAAATTTATTCAAACCATTAATAGCATAAATTTAAAAAACAAGCGGCGATATTCTGCGAGTGATTTTTCTGCATTTTATTATATTATTTCACCCTTTAACGATGTCTAAAAATATGGATATTGCCTCGTAAAACACATACAAGTAATTCAATAATAAGAACTTTTTTGATTGAAAGTATTTTAGTTAATCATGTTAAAATTACGTAGTTTATATCTGCATCCTCAATATTAGATCCTTGCAAGTAAGTTGATGACATTTACATTAATTCAAGGCATTCTATTCCATAGATCATACTAAACTAAAACATTGAATTCTATCCATCACTTCTAAAATTAATAACGTTGTACTGTAACTGATACACTTCCAGTATTTTCTCAATGGCTTCAGGATTTTCGCAAAGTTCGAACCTTGAAGCATTATTATTTAATATTTGGATTAATAACATTATGCAATCTTTTAAATTGTTAAAACTTAGCTGATAATAAGTTGCATATATTGATGATGGTTTCGATATATACAATATAATAAATACATGTCAAGGTTCCATCAAACTACAAACTAATTTGGTCTTAATCTTCAGTGGTTTAAACTAAATAAAATATAGATATTTAATGTTCAAACATTTTCAGTCACATGTAGACTAGCAACCCTCTAAAGTAATGAAACCAGTGGCGGCTCGTGCTAAAAATTTTAAGGTGTTCTGCAAGTTTTACAAAAAAATTTACCTTGCACGGGCAGTAAGAGGTTGTCTCCCATCGATCTTATAGGGCTTTCTTCGCCTTCCGCACTGAAGTAATGGATTTCTGGAACGATTGTCAATTGTCACAAAAAAATAAGAGTCACTAAGCACTACTTTACTAACAAATTATTTCTTATAAATTAAATCTATTCTACGTTCTTTTCGATTTGAAAATTTTGTTATCACTTTGTCATTAAAATTGTCTATTTCGGAGATAAACTTTTTTTCGATAGATAGCATGGAAAGAGATGTTAAACGATCTTCGGTCATTGAATTTCTGAGAAGCGTCTTAATTCGATTTAGTGTTGAAAAGCATCGTTCGGCCTCTGATGTTGTCATGGGAGTTGTTATTACAATTTCTAATAATTTTCTAGTCTCCTTCAACGTATCTCCCAGATTGTTTTTTATTAAAAATTTTAGAAGAGGTAGTGCGCCTTTTAAAGATCAGTTCTTGAGTAAATAACAGACAATTCAGTTCGTAATCTTTCTTTATCAAGGGTGGGATAATAGGAGCATGCGGAAGTGAGTTTGTCCTCAGGAAATTTACTGCAATACTCTCCAAAGCATTCCGAAAAAAAAGTGATGCCACTACTAGATGCTCTTTAAAATGAAATCGATCTTTTGCACAATTTAGAATATCATCACACCAGTGGCGGCTCGTGCTAAAAATTTTAAGGTGTTCTGCAAGTTTTACAAAAAAATTTACCTTGCACGGGCAGTAAGAGGTTGTCTCCCATCGATCTTATCGTGCTTTCTTCGCCTTCCGCACTGAAGTAATGGATTTCTGGAACGATTGTCAATTGTCACAAAAAAATAAGAGTCACTAAGCACTACTTTACTAACAAATTATTTCTTATAAATTAAATCTATTCTACGTTCTTTTCGATTTGAAAATTTTGTTATCACTTTGTCATTAAAATTGTCTATTTCGGAAATAAACTTTTTTTCGATAGATAGCATGGAAAGAGATGTTAAACGATCTTCGGTCATTGAATTTCTGAGAAATCTCTGATGTTGTCATGGGAGTTGTTATTACAATTTCTAATAATTTTCTAGTCTCCTTCAACGTATCTCCCAGACTGTTTTTTATTAAAAATTTTAGAAGAGGTAGTGCGCCTTTTAAAGATCTACAATCAGTTCTTGAGTAAATAACAGACAATTCAGTTCGTAATCTTTCTTTATCAAGGGTGGGATAATAGGAGCATGCGGAAGTGAGTTTGTCCTCAGGAAATTTACTGCAATACTCTCCAAAGCATTCCGAAAAAAAGTGATGCCACTACTAGATGCTCTTTAAAATGAAATCGATCTTTTGCACAATTTAGAATAACATCACACACCTCTAAAGCCGAAATTCGATGATTAAATCTGCTGTTATTTGGACGTTTGCGTTTTTCTGGTGGTGGCTCATCGCTTATTAAATCTGATGCTTCACTTATGATGTTGTCAATATTATTTCGAACTTGGCCTATACTGCGTTCAAAATTTTCGATAGCGTCTTTTACTAGAGTGGGTTCAATTTTTCTTTGCTGCAATTGATTAAACAGGATATCTACATGGGGCATTACATGATGGAAAAAAGTCAGCCAAAAATTGAAGATCGGATCATTTAATGTACGGCGAATAGAGGCGGCTGCACTACAGACTGTGTTGTTGGAGAATTATTCTTCTATTTCTTCCATACACTCAATGAGAGAGGCCCTATTTTCGTACACAACATTAATGGTCCTGATATTAAAATTCCAACGGGTTGTAGCGCCGTAGGGGATCCTTCTGTTTACAATCTTGTTTAACACTTCTACTCGTTGGGGTGAATTATTAAAAAAGCCGGGAATGTCTTGTAGATTTCCAAAAAATACACGTACTTTCGAATTTGCAGAAGCAGCTTTAGATATAATTAAATTTAATTGATGGGCATAGCAATGTACATAGTGCGCAAAAGGGTACTTTTTTTTAATCAATGCTTGAACGCCTGCGTGTTGTCCGCTCATCACCGCTGCTCCATCGTAACTCTGTGCAATCAGTTTGTTAGGTGAATTTTGAATTAAAGCATCTATGACACTTAAAATTGTTTTGCTAAGTGTTTCTGCATCACATTTTTCAGGAATGACGTAGTTCCAAAAACGTTCAATTGGCTCACCATCACGAACATATCTAAAAATAACTACCATTTGAGTTTTTGCAGCAACATCCGTTGTTTCGTCCGCCATGATCGCCAAAAACGGAGAATTATTAATTTCCTCAATTATTTGTTCTTGGCAGACTTCAAGTATGCACTGTAACAGATCATTCTGTATTTCTTTGGAAGTGCCTTTAAATACCGAACAATTTTTTAGGTGCTCACTTAGAGTTGCATCTAATTCAGCCGAAGAATTAATAAGTCAACGAAATATTCCCGGATTCTCGGAAGTATCGCTCTCATCATGTCCCCGAAGGGCCAATTCAAAAGCTCCACAAAATTTTATACAATTAATAATTTTTGATAAAATATAACGATTCTTTGACAAATTTTCATTATGTCTCTGTATATTTACCCAATAAGCAGAATCTAGTTGAGCCATAATATTAGTTGACCCTAGTAACGCAAATTCCATACAATTATGAAGATGGCTTTTAGAATTCTCATGTCTTTTTATTTTCAAACTCAAGTGCTCTAGATCCGTGACCCCTATTTCCGTCCATTCCACAAATCCATTCGTTTTTTGAATAAATATCGCTACTAAATTTACGTGTATAATTTTTCCCTCTACTTACACCAGTTTTTTCAATAGTGATATCTACTAATGGCCTACCATTTGCTTTTAATTTTATCTTTTCTTCGAATGAATATTTAAAGAATCTCTTCACATTAATTAAATTAAAGACCACCTCCATAATACACAGAGTTTATATAAATTGTCAACAATACACAAAAACAAGCACGCGCACTCTAATATTATTGTTTTTACGTTAAACTCGCCGCACAGTAAAAAACACGCGAAAATATTAAATACCTATACCGAATCATATGACCGCGCTGGACAGAATGTAGCGAACATGCCTGATAAAATCACGCATTGGTTTTAGACAGCAGCGGGGGTAGCGGGGTGCGCGCGGGTGTTTTAAAGAGCTCTGTGAGCACGTTCGTGTGGACCAGATAAGGAACAAGTGAGCGATCGCTCGAATTAGGTTGGTTATTCCACTGGTCGCCTATTGTATATTATTTGATAATATACTATATATAACCGGCGTTAGTGTTGGAATTTCGGAAGCGAATATCTCGGCTTCTACTGATCGGATTTTGATGATTGAGGTGTCAAATTGTAGGGTTTGATGTCCTCTACAAGATGATGTAGAAAAATATGCAAATTTTTTGATATACAGAGGGAGAATTTTCACAACAATATGTTACGCTTTTATAAACATCAGAAATGTCGGAAAAATTATGTAAAAGAAAACTAGTTATAACTAATACAGGTTCGCCCGCCCAATTTTTTGGGAGCTCTGCAGCACTGCAGCGCTTATGCGCCAGCCGCCACTGAATGGAACACCTTATTTACGTATAGATAATACAAATTGCAGACTTGTAACTAGCTACATTCTCCGTCCAACTTTCAATCTGGTTAAATGGTATATCTGTTTCCATTGAGTAAGAACTTAGCTTGATACAAGTCTGCAACTTGTGCCTCAATACTTCATTGTATTATATTCTGTTAGATACATTGCGACATCAGAAAAATTTACCAGAAATAATAAAACAAAAATCATATTATCGTAGTGTCTAATGAATTTATCATGCCATACAGGGTCAGGCAATGTATGGATGCATTCGAATATCTTTGATATGGCTACTTAAATTTTAAAAAGACTTTCCAGAATGAATTAAATGCAAATCGGAGATTCGATGAATGTATCTACATCCGAATCAGACTTGCGGTTAATCCGGAAACGATATTAACTTTTTTATTTTAAATGAAACACTCTGCATATTTTTACGAATTTCAATAGAGCTCTGCTCTGCGTATAGGTAGATCTTGTAGCTGTATACACCTGTGTTAATCACTGTCAATTTATTTAATTGGATTTGCGCCGTTGTCCATGCTGATAGTGGTTGTGTTGTGTCCTTTGAGCATCTAAAATGGTTCACGTTACTGGTTCCGTTACTAGCTCACGTTACTAGTTCTGTTGTTAACTGAGGTAGCTGAGGGACAAGTTAATCGACTCGATAGCGAGAAAAGAGAGAGACGGGAAGAGACTCCATCATAGACGGAGCGTAGAAATATCGGGCTACGCTCCGATAGGTAGATTCTGCTGCTAATTATACTGTTTTCAAGTAACGAGATATTTATCTAACATTTTTAATTGTTTTACATATATTGGTATATTATGCACACACAAGAAAAGTCTAAGGATATTTGTTTTAAGTTATAATAAAAATTTGTATATATTTTAAATTGTATATTTAACGTATATATCAGGTCGAATGCTCAATGGGGAATAGATTTTGTTTGAGAACGTTCTAAAAGAACAATAAACGACTCGATGAAAACGATAGTTGCTAAAAATGAATTTAGTGTGCTTATTTAATTGAGTGACAGATTGTAATTTTATTCATTATAAGTCGCTTTTTCCCAAAAACTGCATTGTAAATGAATGTGTTTTAAAGTGGATCGACGACATTTGACTTTAGATGAAATGAATCGAGCAATAGGTCATCTCGAAGGTGGCGTGCGGCCGTGAGGATACGAGTTTCCCGAAGTGTCATCAGTCGACTGTGGAGGCATTTTAGAGAAGTCGGTAGTCCAGCTGAACAATATCTAGGTTATGGATTCTGTACAACGGCAGATCAGGACAGATTTTTGGTTTTAAATGCTAGAAGATAAACTACAATAACAGCACCTGAGTTTGTTACGGAACTACAGCGTGCCCATAATTTAATTGTTCACCGAAATACTGAGAGAAGTCAATGAAAATGCATGGGCTACAGTTTTGTTTACAGATGAATCCAGATTTGGAATTCATCCTGATTCTCACCAGACAAGGGTATGGAGACGATCTGGAAATATTAAACGTTTGAATCTTGGAACGTTTGAATCTTCAGGAAGTACATAGTTACAGAGGTGGTACTGTTATGGTATGGGGCGGAATAATGATTGGCAGTCGAACCGAGGTCATTTTTCCAAATGTTCTTTTGACAATTCAGCAATATTTGAATAATATTCTTCAGCCCATTGTGCGTCCATTTGCCGGTGACGTTGGTCAAAATTTCCATTCGATGCATGACAATGCTCGTCCACATGTAGCGCGTGTTGTGAAGGCTGGTTAACAAATGAGGAAATTGATGTATTGCCATGGCCAGCACAATCTCCGGACCTGAATCCCATCGAGTATATATGGAAAGAATTACTCCACACATGGGCAATATTCCCAATGCTGTTAGATTCAAGGAGCGTCTGACAGCACAATAGGCACGTATACCACAAGATATACATCATGTAATTATGTCGATGAACAATAGGTTTATGGCTGTGCTTAATCAACGTGGAGGTTAAACTCAACATTAAAATGCGTTTTCTTTTTATTTCTTTCTCGAAAGAAATATTTTGAAATTTGTTTTTAAACAATTTTATCGAAAATTGTTTAAAAACAAATTTCAAAATATTGCATTGTTCTAATTGTTTAAATTTTCGAAATATTTTTTGTTTTATTAAAGAATTACATTAATATGTTACATATTTAAACAATGAATAACCTTAAATATCAATATTCTTTGAAATCAGTTATTGCCAATAGAATACTTATATTTTTAAAAATATCCTTAGACTTTTCTTATGTGTATACAATATTAAGCCATCAATTTCACCTTTATTACCGGTTAATTCATTTTGGAATATTTAATTATAATTATTATTTAGTTCACCATTTTACTTTGAAATATAGTTAGTGTCACATTTGTTTGAAAATTAAGTCATGTTGTGCCTAAGTTTATAATAGTCTTGTAAGCGTCTTGAGATATCATTATACGTAGATATATGATTTTTCTGTTCTGATATATTATACCGTATGGTAATGTACAGGCACCATCAAAAATTTTGATCCGTTCATTATTTTGAACTTTTTAGTATAACTTTATTTATATGCATTTGTTTATAGTAGTCATAATTTAAATATATATACTGGGCTCCGCCCTTTCATTATATTTTGACACAGGATACATTTTTCACTTGTTTATTATATTTTTATTTTCGACGTAAACGCTTATAATAAACATTCTTACTTCTTATTTGGTTGTTGTTCGTTTTTTTTTTATTATATTTAGCTTCCTTAGATGCAACGTGATTTTACGTGGGTACGTTATCACATGTTCGTCCTTCGCGTAACATATATTAACTTATACAAGTAGCCTACAAAACTCGGTGGTGCCATTAATAAATATCGATCAATAAAGTTAACAACGTTTTGTCAAGAATCGCACGACCGTCTTCACTGAGCTGTGTCCGTGCTACTGCTCGCCTGACTTGCAGGTTTAACAGCAACCCGCCCACTAAGGTAAGTCCGAGAAAGGCATTTGGCTTTAGTAAAATTTAGAAAGATCAGTTTTCGCGATTTTTATTACACGTTTACGCGTAGTAACAAGCTCAACCCAACCAGTATGATTCCTCCTTTTCTCTAATCGGGCGTTTCAAATGAAATTACTATGAGTTTTGCAAGAAAACCTAACGAGATGAAATTTTTCGTGTATTTTTCTCGGTTTTAGTGAGTAAAAATCTATTAAAAAACAGTATAAAAATCCTATGCAGTTTTTTGGTCGTAGACCTGTGTAATTTGATTAAACTATTATGTTCTGATGTTAGAATGATACTGCTATGTTTTACGGCCTGATTGAACTGTCATATTCTGATGTTTAGATGATACTCTTTTGATATGTTCTTTAAAATATTGAAAGTAAAAAAAAGTACCAGTTTCCCACTAAACATAAAAACAAATCACTACCAGCTGTATGTCTAGGTGATGGTAATTTTTCAAAATTACCCATTCCTGATAAATTGTACCTACTGCAATAATAAACATTGGAAAGGTATAACAATATAATTTTAAATAAAAAAGAAATTAAAGTTAATTCAATACGATTTGTAAATCCTAAATACAAGGTTTAGAATTGAAACATTATTCTAAATAAAATATAATTTATGAAGGCAAAGATGATGAACTTAAGAAATAAGCAGATTACAGACAATAAATCGAACTTATTTCCTAATAAAAGCAAGGTAGAAATGCAAAGTTACCGGGGCCAGATCCTCGGTTTGTAATAGAAAAAGGATCAAATCAAAATGGAAGATTTAGGGGTAGACTGCCATTGACTTGTAATGATATTAGTGGTGAGAAAAGAACTGCAATTATTGGGAACCTGTTCAAATCTTAAAAATATTGCAACTTTTAGCTTATCGGAGCTTAGCATATAAGGAATGTTAAGGGAAAAATAATTCAGACAAAATTGTTTTTTTTCATAATATAAAGAAAATTATGTTTTGTATTAACTTCATGAATTTGTAACAATATCAAACATGATCTTATTAGTATAGAAAAATGAATAACGACCATCACATAACAGTTATTACATTATTTCGAAGACTATTATTGTACACACAATTACTTTAATTAAAAAAGAAATTTATATCTCAAAGAACTAGGGATGATATTCTAGAAAAAGCTTAAACGAAGGTAAATTCAAAATTAATAAATTGCATATTAGATGAACTGATCTGAAAACATAATTTTTGAGTGTTCTTTTTTATTAATAAATAACGAAATTATTACTTAAGAAAAATACCCCGGTGTGCTACTTATTGAGACTATCTTCGCAGGAAGCCATTTATATGTATAAACATCGCTGACGCCATCATCCTTAATAAATCCAATTATTGTAAGTCAATACGTAAATATGAACTGGTCTGGAGCCGAACGTCATTCCGCCGATGCTGGTGTAATTTATTGCTCGTAATCCCCGCAACTATACGTCTACAAAAGTGATTAAGGGATGTAAAAGCTTCGGGGACACACTAAAAAGGGTGAACAAATAACAGTACGAGATATAGGGGTGGACTACCTCCCCCTGTGATTAAATAATAACGTGAATCATCGCTCTTTTTTCGGAATGCTTGACTGAACGAATTGCGATACACTCGAATATTATTTACAGCATCTACAGCAAATTGGAGACGAATGTTATGAGAAAACGAACAGTTCTTGTTTAGAAATAACTTCTTATACATCATAAAAATTAATATAATTATATAAAATTAATTCTTCTTCATCCATTCTACGACTACCAACTCTGAAACATTCGATAACATTGTTAAAAATATTACAGCTCTAAGCTTATC
Source organism: Melolontha melolontha (assembly GCA_935421215.2). Lineage (NCBI taxonomy): Eukaryota > Metazoa > Arthropoda > Insecta > Coleoptera > Scarabaeidae > Melolontha > Melolontha melolontha. Next base: position 149,973,683 of record OW285238.1, read on the forward strand.
AGAGAGTATCATATAGAGGAGTGTTAAGGGCAAAAATAATCAATACGAAATTGTTTTCCTTCCTAATATAAAGAAAATTGTGTTTTGTTTTAAGTTTATTAATTTGTTTGAACCTATCAGTTCCGAGTAGTTCTGAATTGTTCCAGTATTTGAAATAATGAAATAATTGCGGGATTACAAACTTTTTTCAGTTGCTTAGAAAATTAAGTACCAAAAGTTAGTTATGCAATAAAAGACAATTAAATTCAAAATAAAACTAGCATTTATTAATAATAAAAAAATAAGAAAAATTATTGAGATTTCTTTTGGAAATATTTTCTGAGAAATGATACAGTATTCAAAATTTAATCTTCTAAATTTGACCTGATTTTATTGCAGAAGTACTCAGCGGCAGAAAACGAGCGCTTCTCTTCGTCGCTTGTTAGAGGAATAGACTTTACGTAGATATAAGCAGCCTCTAAATATTTTCTTCTGTTGCGGCGCATTCCAAGAGTGTCATCTCACGTTTTATTATAAGGTCTAGATCTAGAGAGGTTACTCGAGTGGGTAAGGAGGCAGATGAAGTCTCTGCTACCCATTAATTGCGAAGGCTGCGCTCTAATTCATCTTCCAATGTAGACCGCGAAGTTTTACGACTTGTCACCATATGGGGCAAAGCAACGTCATCTTCATCATTAGCGTCTCTAACTTGCTCAGCCTCGTCATTTTGGGCTGGTGGTTGAAATGCGTCTAATAATAACCGCTGAATTAAACTCTGAATTTCCTTTCTTACTATTGCTATGGTTGGATAAAAAACGTGTCTTCGGCGTTTGTATCTTTTTCCAGATATTTCTTTGGATTTTCTAAACATCACACTTGAACGCATCACATAAGTCGACATTTACATGTAAGAATGAGATTTAATATTCATTAATTCTCACTTGCAGTAAGTTCCAAATGTTAACTATATATACAGAAAGTATAGAAATGAAATGCAATGTCCGTCTTCGAGGAATGCCGTGCATTGAAAAGTTCCAACTAGAACGAAACGCGTCTGTACGTTTCCCGTTGATTGACTTGTTTTTTTCAGCAATTCTTAATTAACCTAATTACCAGGAAGTTCGTTGTCGCGAAAGGGTGTGTTCTGCATACTGGTACAAACTTAGTTTGTCGGATTGTAGTTATGAACGCATCACACTTGTCATTTAAGTGCAGCGTTCTTTTATCCGACGTAGTAAGGACGTTACCAGTTCGTGCCTTAGTGTCGTGTTTTGCAAATTCAAGATCAAACAAAGTTGCACATTGTTGCTCATTAAAAAAATATGAGGATGAAGTTTTTTTAGATCGGATATGCAGTTTTTAACCTTGTTGAACCTCGTTATCATTGCTGTCTGATTGCTCCACCGCGTTCTGCGGTCTTGTATTAACTGCAACTCTGCCAAATTCCGCTTTCATGTAATTTTGTAACAGATTCTTTTTCATTGGGGCTTTTAAGGTAAACAGTTTGACTATTTTCCGGACTTTTTGAATAAGTTCTATTTCTGGAAACTCTGTTTCTATAGAAAAATCACCTTGATCGTCTTCATCACCTTCGTTGCCACTGTTAACAAGGCAATTCACTTAAGCAGTGTCTAGTACATTGTCTTCTGCTTCTCTTTCTGAACTAGTGTTTTTACATAATATGTCAATTACTGCTAGTTACACCCCGTGAGCATAACATAACTGATGATATGCTGATAACAGTCTGCCAACTTTCTTCATGACTGCAGCACGATCTGTTGTTACTGTGACAATATCTCGTTCCCAGTTAATATTACATTCCTTCAGTTTTTTATCAAGAGCAGTCACACAAGATTCAATAGGAAAACTACCTGAAATTCTTACTAATCCCAAGTTCCAAATGTTTACAGCTCCAACAGTAAACATGTGAAGATTGATAGTGCGTCGATGGTTTTTTTTTAAATTGAAGCCCCGTAGACCATTACCATAGTTTGAACTGCGAAAAGACGACAATTTGTAGTCTGCTAATTCAAAAAGTTCACGCAGATAACTCGATTTAATAAACTTAACGAATGGTATGCCATCCTTATCTACCATTCGAGACACCCTTTCTTCCGTAGAAACTTTTTTCCCACTTGGAAAGATATCTGTAATTTTCTTTTTCTTCGGTAGAGCAGAAACACTTTCAGTCAAGCTTTCGGAAATGGAAGTGTATGATACATTTGAACTTGGACTTGTTCCTTGTGCATATTTTTTCAAATTCGGATATTTTTATTCAGTCCCGCAAGTCACGCGGATCCCACATGTGTAGTCTCGCATTACTGATCCCGCGTTTGCGGGATTGGATTCCCTAATTGTAGTAACACACAACACAATTAGTAGTCAACTAGAAGCCTATTCCAAAAATGACATAAACTATTATTTGTTGTTTGAGGAACAATACATTCGATTCTTGTCGAAGAGATTATGAAAATTATCGATTCAATTTTCATAATCTCTCCTAGTATTATTTGTTCTATACCTAATCGATGCCATAATAATAAACTTATTGTTTTTTGATTATTATACATAGTACTATTTTATATTCTCACGATTCCTACGCCGATGCGTAAACCAGAGGTGATATTATTGTAATAATATTATAAGTTATTAGATGAGTTAAGAATCCAAAAAATGCCTCTGTACTCGGATATTACCGTGGACAGTTGGTGGATAGGTGTCCAGCAATCAAAAATAATACTACAGCTCAGTTCGTTCAGCTCATCGACAACGAAAGGTACAAGAAGTATTAACAGAATAAAGAAAGACAGATTCTTTAATAAATACCACAACTTATAACTCTGATTTTTTTATTAACACAACTTTACCGTCATCATTGTCATTAAAGACTTTGTTTTTCTGCACTTCAGACTGTTTTGAAACCGTGCAAGTAATTTCTGAATATAGATTAACAACCTTTTATGGTCTTAACTGTATACGAAATACTGCGTATGCATACATCTATACGGAATGTATTAGGTAGCCAGCGTACCAGCGTCGCATTGGTACTGAGATGAAAGCCTTGAACTCTTCACTATCGGAAATGCTTTGCATGCCGCACAAATTGCCCGCTGCTATGAAATATGCTACGGTACAATAAATAATATTCTCTCCGTTAATGTATCTTTGTGTAACTGTTCGCTTGATATCGAAATTAAACTTTTCCAATTATTTTCGTGTTTTTTTGTAACAAACGTATTATTGTTGAGAGAATTAGTTTTTAGTGCCTATTGTCTATATTAAATGGAACATTTAGGTACACCTCCAAATCGAATATAAAACTTTATTAGTTAATAAATAGTTGACATGTAGCGAAATATATACAAGTAAACAAAGATTTAAAATTACCAAATCCATATAAATTATCAAACGATGCGATTAATATCATATACCTAACTAACATGCTTTATGAGGAATTGTTTTTGTTTCAATCTTAATTCTAAGCACATTGTGTTATAAACAATAGGTTTGTGTCAACCAGTGTTGCCAGAAACTTTTCCCAACCTTAAGATCTTAAGTCACTCCACCGGCGCAGACATAATAATAACTCATGGCTTGCCATTCCCCTGTCTTTGTTGTCTAACTGTTTAGAGAATGCTAAGGCATTTATTATTATTAAACTGTATCTTTGAATAATTTTATCCATGACAACTACAGATATATAAGTATGACATTAGTATACTGTCATTTATATTCTAAATTTCCTTGAAAAATGCATCATATGCCGAAACATGTAAGATTGTTTTAAATATATAAATATTGAAGTAAAACCAGGCATACATGTGTATCGTGCACGTTTTCGCACTCTGCATTTATTTGTGATTAATATATGTGAAAAACCTAAATTATTTGGTATGTTCTATATCATTAAATAGTGCTAAATTTTATCTTTCTTGTCATATTTGTGATGTTGTGAATGACCTTAGTGGTAAGAAGCTACAAGCGTTTGTATTCAGATTATTTTAATAGTAAGTCTTTCTTTTTCTGTGGCTGTTTTTCCTATTTTATTTCTTGCACTTATTTCATCTGCATATATATATTTACGTTTCTTATTACTCATATTATTTGCGTGTTATAAAATTATAAACTTTTTACTGTTTTTTCTTATCCGTGGTTGGTTCCTCCTGTTTCAGTAGCTGATCCTGACCGTTGCCTTTCATCCCTTGTGTGTCTTTTTTTCAAGTCCTTGCTCTTTCTTTACTTATTACTATTGTTATTTTTCTTACTGAGCAGTTTATTATTATGGCTTAAAAGACTTAAAAAAGTCTCTACTTTTCCCAACACTACACGAAATTCTATAGAATTTTCTAAAATTTAGGTGGCACTAATGAATACGTAAAATTTATCTTGAATAAAATGAATATAATTCCAACTTTTTAAACGAAAATTTGTACAGTATTCTTAGTTGTGATCACAGATATTTTCAAATACTGCCCGCATAAAAAAAACGTAACATCTTATAACGATTTGACATTAATTTAGTTTTGAAAGTAAGTCTTTTGCCTATAATATAGCCATGAGGTTATACATATACAGCGTGTCCACGAACAATCCTTAAAGAATTAAACGGGTGATTGTACAGTTCTGTTCAAATAAATCTGGGACAACTCTTGTAACGTAACCCTTAATTCGACTTGTTTAAATAAATCTGGGCCAACTTTTTGGGTATGTTGTATTTGTGGCTTTCAATATGCTAGGTTTAAGTAGATTTCATTAAATTTTTTGGCTATAGTTAACAAAAGGTAAAATTTATTATAATTTTACAGAATCATGATTTAACGAAACAATTCAAACACTTAGTCTGATTTAATAAGAGATAAGTAATTAATAAGAAGATAATTAATAATGAAATAAATTAAAAATAAGGAAATTAATATTTTGTTTGGTCACCATTTTCTTCAATAACTTCTTCCAATCTTTTTGGAATGGAATTAATTAAAGAACGCCCTAAATCTTCGTTATTTGTCAGTTCTTCCCATGCTGCTTCAATCCATTGCCACAGTTCTTCCACGCGTTGTGGTTGAGAATTTCGTTTGACGATAATCTTAACCAAAAGCACCCAAACATTCTCGATCGGATTTAAGCCCGGACTGTTGGAAGGCCATTGCAAGACCCCCGGTGCTATTAGTTATAAACCAGTCATTTATAATTCTAGCAGTATGAACCGGGCAATTATCTTGCTGAAATATAAAATCGGGATTCGTATGCTGGGCAGTTGGAAGCATGATATATTCTAGAATATCTATGTATACAATACTGTTAAACCTCTCTTCAATACGCTAGCATATTCCTAAACTTTGAGCGCTGGTCCAAGCCCAAACATTATCTTCCAAAAGTTCTTCTGACAAAAATATATTTCTCATTGGTCTATAGACTCTAATTTTCCCGTTGAAAGTCGACTGAAAAGTCTTCTCATCACCAAAAATAATCCAAATCCATAATCCAAAAATAAAGTCAATGATATATTGCCCATGCCAATACTTTTTAAATAATGAATACCTTTCGCCACCTACTTGTTTTGCTTTTACAGATTTAATATTCTCATCTTGCCGTGGTTTTTCCATCTTAAAAAATCAAGATTTCATCAAGAAAAGCAAACTGGAATGCATTTTAAAAACGCATATACTATTGCAAAAACGTTATTTGTATTTGAATTTTTCCATTTTTCAATTTTTTTATTTTATACGCCACTGACTTTCTTTCAGTTAGGTGACATTTTATAAACTTCAATATTAAGACCATGTTACAAAGCCAACATTTATTATTTGTCAAACTGTCTGAGTTTATAGGGGCCGCAACTGTACAATCACCCCTTTCATTCTTTAGGGTTGTTCGTGGACAAGCTGTATAAGGTTATGTATTTGTCATTAAATCATTATTAAGTTAGTATGATACAAGAAGAGACTGTCACAATAGGTAAAAAAAGTGCCCCGTTTTTTACTGAATCACTACTATCGAAAATATCGATCTCCATCTTATATTAGTTTAAATAATGCTTCTTTTTTGCGAACAACTTTGCTTTCATTTATAGTTCTAATTTACGTTTTTATTTATTGCATTTATATTTCGCATATTTATGCTTCATTCTTACACTTAGATGTAAAGAAGCCTTGTTTTTAACTGTTGCAGGTTACGAAGATGGTTTGATACATTTGGTAAATTATTACTATTAATTAATTATATGTGATAGCATCACAATTCATTAAGAAACTCTATTAGTAGCAAGTGTCATTTTCTAATCTACCTCACTCTAAACTTAATACAAAAGGGTGGGGTTGCTAACTTTCTATACAGAAGTTTAAAATGAGCATTCTAGGATTTGCTATAAAAATAGATAAATACGAATTAAAATAAGTGTTAAAAAGTAGGATGAAAACACTAGATCAAAATAAAGCTGGATGAAGTTTCTTGAAATCCATTCTATCGTTAAAGACCGTTTAGTTATCTTTATCAATAAGTTAAAATAAGTTTAAACGTCCAGTTTTACAGGGCAGGAAATATTTAGATGCAATAATGATGTCATCGCTGTTGTCAATGTATATTTTGCATACATTAAAAACATTATTTTATCAACGGAATGTAAAAAACCAAACTCCAATGGCGACTAATAAAATAAAACTAATTTTTCCGAAGGAAGGGTGTATTATTAAAGTATTAACTAAGAGTGAAAACTTATTTAATATCTTCTTACTAAATTAAAAATATTCTAGAAACAACAGCGTAAGCTTTAAATTCTATATCGAAAAAATTAAAAAAAATCAATACAAAATTGTCACATGTTCAATTTACAATTGGCAGTATCGGAATAAAATTGGCATTACGACGATAAAACAGGATTAACGTCATGTCTTCAACACAGAGTCATCTTACGATTAAGAGATAGATAAACAAAGTAGGAATAATTTCAAGAGAATTTATGTTTGTATACATTGTAACCCAATTCAACTGAAGATAATGCAACTCAATATACTTACGTTAATTTTGAACACAATAATGAAAATATTTTACTAATGCGTATGCAACCAAATATATAGGTTTGTATCAGAATAATTGAAACCTACATGAGTAGGTAAACCCCACCAGTTTTGTATAATACAAAGGTATTTTAAATAATATAAAATATTATTGTGGTTCCTCACACCAGATTTTTAATAATATTTTATATTATTAAAAATACCTTTGTATTAAATATATAGGTTTCCTAAGTTTTGAAACTGTCGTTAAATGCGTTTCATAATATCCTAACATTTCACAAACAATTTAATAAATAAAGAAGAAAATTTTACACAAAAACATAATAACTATTAAACAATATTAATTACCTATCAAAGAAACATGAAATTTCATAGTAAGCAAGTTTATGATTTTGGAACGCAACCTTATACCAAATAAACTAAACGCCAATTACAAATAGTGACAAATATCCATAAATTATCCATAAATTTAAAACGGCGCGGCGTCTAGAATGAAGTTCTCCTCAAACGTAAAATGACTCTAACTAGCAAACACGGAAATCTAGCGGTATATATTGAATATTATGTACAATTCGTCCATTAATCTTGATCAGCTTCAGGGTTGTTGGTTAAATCGTCGATTTGCTTTGTTACATACGCCATTTTTATTTTGAGCAACTTGTGCTGAAACGGAGCGAACTTTGGAACGAAGTGTTTTAACGCTACAAAAGATGGCGACCGCTTCATAAACATGTTGAAATAAATCATGAAAATAACCGCTGTTCACCAGAATTTTTTGTAAAAGTTCCATCTGGTGAACGGAGCCAATCATTCACTACCATAGTAGATGTATGAGATGGGCATATGCCATATTTTCTTGAAATTGTTTTTAATAATGTAATAAATTATTATAATAAGTTATTAAGTCACACAAAATATATTCTAGGAATAATACAAAGGTATTTTTAATCATATAAAATATTATTAAAAATCTGGTGTGAAGAACACAAATGCAGGTTCACTATTAATATTTTCTGTGAACGTGTCCGAATATATCCTATCCCCAGAGACGTAGATACGTATTTCACCTTTCTACAGGCTCATCGGTACGCCCCTGCTGGAGAAAGGATATTCCCAGACACATTCACAGAAAAGAACCACATCGCCCTATCACCGTAATTATCCAGACCGAGCGCAGAAGTAAATTCGGCGCCGCCTGTTGTCAGACAGCCGAAGTACCTCGCATACCGTCCACGCTGTATGACAACAGGCGGCGCCGAATTTACTTCTGCGCTCGGTCTGGATAATTACGGTGATAAGGCGATGTGGTTCTTTTCTGTGAATGTGTCTGGTAATATCCTTTCTCCAGCAGGGGCGTACCGATGAGCCTGTAGAAAGGTGAAATACGTATCTACGTCTCTGGGGATAGGATATATTCGAACACGTTCACAGAAAATATTAATAGTGAACCTGCATTTGTGTTCTTCACACCAGATTTTTAATAATATTTTATATTATTAAAAATACCTTTGTATTATACAAAACTGGTGGGGTTTACCTACTCATGTATGTTTCAATTATTCTGATATATTCTAGGAATGTTTAAGATTAAAAAAAACACTTATTTACTATGACATATGTTTTATTAAGTAACTATTTTACAATTAGCATTCCCTTTATCCAGGTATACTTTTAATACGTAGTGTGGAATATGCGTGCTTATAGAACGTAAACTAATTTCGATAATCTTGTAAGAATTCTAACACTGGTTCGTAAATTAATTTCTTCGCATCCTTTGCGAACAAAAAATCAACGTGGTTAAATGATTTTAACGGTACTTCGTAAGATCCAACGATTTTCTTCAACTGCATTTGTAATCTGGTTACGTCCTGAAATAAATACAAATAGTTCGAATATTTCTGCAATGACTTTAAAATTATAAAATACTAACATTAATGTATGATTTGAGTAGCTTGTATGTAACAAGTGTTCATTTGAAAAGTCAATCTAGGTTACTTTGAAATTTTGATAGAATAAGACGCAAATATATTAGTATGTGTTTGTTGTTCCGTAAATGACATTTGATAATGTCAATCACAAATATCAGTTAGTGCATAAAATAATCGTGCGTCGAATCTGGTTTAAATAAATTGCTTCTCAGTTTTAAAATGGCTTTCACTTTAGAACATAAAATTTTTTTAGTTCAGGCTTATTTTCGAAGTGGTAATAAAATTGATGATTTATGGGTTTATTCAGTTCAAGATTGCATGGTAGAATTTCAAGTTGAGTTTCCACATTTTGTAATGGATTATATACAATTTAAGCATACTTTGGATAGAACTTTAATACTTTTTTCTGAAACTGGTAGTGTCTTAAGAAAATCAGGCAGCGGAGCAGTTAAGAAACGTACACCTCAAGTTGTCAATCGTGTTAAAGAAATAATGGAAAATGAACCACACACATCTGTTCGACATTTGAGTCAACAAATAAACCTTTCTGTTGGTACAACTCACAAGTTATTAAAAAAGATATGCAACTTTATCCATACCGTGTCACAGTACGAGAATTGTTAGAAATTGATTACCCACGTAGACTACAGTTTTGTAATTGGTTTGTAAATATGAAATAATGGGGAACTTTCGCAGAGTCATCTTTACTGATGAAGCATGGTTTTATAAAACGGGATACCTAAATTCGCGAAATACAAGAATTTGGAGTAGTGAAAATCCACATGTAATTAATGAAGAATCGCTACTTCCAGAGAAAATTGGTGTTTGGGCAGCGATAAGCCAAAGGCGAATCATTGGACCAATATTTTTTCAGGGAACGTTAACTGCTCAAAGGTACCATATGGGAATTTTACAACCATTTGTCAATCAGTTGCATGATGATGAACTATAAAATGCCTATTTCCAACAAGACGGAGCACCTTGTCACTGTACTGCAGAATCTTTGGATTATTTAAGAGAATTTTTTGATGAGCGTATAATTAGTCGAAATACTGAAATTGCCTGGCCTGCACGTTCATGCGATTTAACACCTTGCGACTTCTTTTGTGGCCTTATCTAAAAAATAACATATTTTGAACACCTATACTGAATTTGAATGATATGCTACAGAGAATGGAACAGAAATGCATGGAAATTAATAACAATCCAGTAATGTAGCAGAATATCATCAGAAATTTTGAACGGAGGATTTTAAAGTGCATTGATCAGGAAGGACGACATTTTCAACATTTGTTATAGTTTTCAATAAATACCTATTATTTGTTATATATTTGTATGTATGAAACTGTCAAAATATACGACTTCGTAGGTTAAGTAGTAAATTTTAATTTACGACATACTTCAAAATGTTCTCAGTAAATCACATGCTACTAGATTGACTTTTCAAATGAACACCGTTACATATGGGTTTTAAATAAAGGAGAACACCGCCACGTTCCCCAGACATAAATCTCGACATTTTTTTCAGAAGTACGAACGAAATGGTCTTTAATAAATGGGTGAATCTCAAATTCGGCCAGGAGTATTTTAATATCGGCTTCTTATAAGTTAATTAAATTTTTATTTTTCATTATTTAATTAAAAAAATGTAATTTTATTAATATATTGGACATCATTGATTTATTAAATAGGAACTTACAACGATATAATTCTATAACAAAATAGTACTTACAGCCAGACCAACCAACAAATCGTTATCAGCATACATCAGATAACTAGGTACGTTTATATTCGTGAGATTATACAATGGAGGACTTTCCGTGCCATACTGCTTGAGATTTCCTTCTTTCCCGTAATCGAAACATTGGAAATTTCCTGAATTATCGATTTCTTGGATGTAGTGAATTAAAGTTTTCGTCGAACTGCCAGCGGGGGTGTGACTTAAAATTACAGGCAAAAGTTTCTGTAACACATTCTTTTAGTTAGCATTCAGTTCAAATACAAATATTAACATACAGGATCGAATTCTTCTTTATCAAAACCACATATAGCGAATATGATATTTTCACAAATTTCCTTGGTGTAATTTAAAAGTTCACATTCATAAGATAGAAGCTCCATTACTTTACCACTAGGAAGAAACTCTTTGATTCCTAAATGTTTTATGAGCCACTTTTGATCGAAAGAAATATCAATAAATTGCATTTTATTTAATGGAATACTTACGTTAATATTATAAGCGAACGGTGCTAAGTATCGTACTGGTGACCTAATATACCTCATATAAGCAACTGGAGCAAACGCAACCATAACTTTTAATAGTTTGGTTTGTTCCGGAAGTAAGGATGAAAATACGAAAAACATAGTCGTTCCCATTGAGTGTCCAATGTATATTATATCTCCGCCTTTACCTGTTCCAAAAATATACAAATAAAACTGCCAAGTTAGTGTTATGGTTTGTTTATTAAATCACGAATCCCACGTTTCGACAAAATACTTATCTTTCTCAAGCAATAGCAACAATAGCACCCAACAGCTTTAATCGTAATATACAGGCTGATTCATTTTCGGCCCTCACCATGGGGATCTCTCTTATTATTGGAGATAGAGTATATAGAGATAGAGTATAGGTTTAAATTTGGCAAAGTTGTCAAATTTTGTGTTTGTTATAAATCCGTAAAGAAAATGGACCTGTGACAAATGACCTTCGTTATTTAAAAAAAAAACGCGAAAACCCCATTTTCTTCTTTTACCTGTAGCACCGACATTTGGCCTTGTAGCGAAAAAATAAAAACACATCCTTGTGGCCATTTCTAAACCTCTATCCAGTGGTGTACTCTAAATTTTTATACGACGTTTCGTTTCTTTCTGGCCATCATCAACTATCTAATTTCTTATAGGCGCCATATTGGATTTAGACATCTTCAGAAAGAGTTTACCACATGCTGACTATAGTTTTTGACATTAGGTTTTATTTGAAAAAATAAATTATAAGATTAAATAAGGTAGCCTTTGGAATTTCAATCTGTCAAACATTTCATTTATTGTTCATTAATAATACAAAAATGTCATACACTAACGAAGAGAAACGAGATATGATAAGTATTTTTTATTCTTCGAAACGAAATTCAACAGTAGCGGGTACAAGATAACAAAAACATTAATAAAAATACATAGAAAAGTAAACAATAAACAATTACAGTAAATGTTCAATTATCTGGTCATCTTCGGTAATGCACAATTGGGCAAGCCTTCTGACATTTTGTACTGTCCTTTGTATAGTTCTTCTAGGAACTGCATCGAAGGCATTCTGAAGTCTGTCTCGTAATTCTTCAATGTTTTGTGGCGCATCTACTTTATAAATATTATTTTTAACATATCCCCATAAAAAAAAATCTAGCGGACTTAAATCAGGTGATCTCGCAGGCCATTCAACAACTCCCCTATTTCCAATCCAACGGTTTGCAAACTCTTGATTTAAGAAATTTCTAACAACAGCTGCATTGTGTGCTGGTGCGCCATCTTGTTGCCACCATAAATATTGTAATTGATTTAATGGGATATTGTCGTCAAGATAGTCAGATACGTATGTACGTAAAATGTTTAAATATCTTTCTCCATTTAAATGTTCTTCATACATAACTGGTCCTAAGAGACGATTTGCCAAAATACCCATCCAAACGTTTATTCCAAAACGATGTTGTGGTCTTCTAGCCCTGTTTTGTCGGGGATTTTGTACTGCCCAATAGTGCTCCGTATTTCTGTTGAACATTCCAGAATTTGTAAATTTTGTTTCATCTGACCAGATGATTTTGCTTAAAAAATTTTCGTCATTTTCCATCCTTCCCATTAACCAATTACAATATTCTAGCCTTCTCAAATTATCTCCAGGCAGTAAAGAGTGACTAACATGGATCCTGTATGGTTTAAACCTACTTTTATGTAAAGTTCTCCAAACTCTGGACTGGCACAAATTTAATTCTGACGCTACTTCGCGTGTAGAAATTGATGGATTATTATTTATCTATAAAAATACAAGATTAACATGAAATTAGAAAACACGCTTTTAATTTACCATTTGTAAAATATCTTGTCGATTTTCATTTAAATTCCTGTTGTCTTGACCATTACGCGGCTTAGTAAACGATCCATTCTCGACCAAATTTCTGTCGAGATCTAGAAAAATGGTACGATGAGGCTGTTGTCGTTCTGGATATAATTGTAGATATCTTGTACTCGCTACTGTTGAATTTCGGTTCGAAGAATAAAAAATACTTATCATATCTCGTTTCTCTTCGTTAGTGTATGACATTTTTGTATTATTAATGAACAATAAATGAAATGTTTGACAGATTGAAATTCCATGGCTACCTTATTTAATCTTATAATTTATTCTTTCAAATAAAACCTAATGTCAAAAACTTTAGTCAGCATGTGGTACATGGTTGAAATCAGAAAGAAAAACTCTTTCTGAAGATGTCTAAATCCAATATGGCGCCTATAAGAAATTAGATAGTTGATGATGGCCACAAGGATGTGTTTTTTTATATTTTCTCTACAAGGCCAAATGTCGGTGCTACAGGTAAAAGAAGAAAATGGGGTTTTCGCGTTTTTTTTTTAAATAACGAAGGTCATTTGTCACAGGTCTATTTTCTTTACGGATTTATAACAACACAAAATTTAACAACTTTGCCAAATTTAAACCTATACTCTATCTCCAATAATAAGCGAGATCCCCATGGTGAGGGCCGAAAATGAATCAGCCTGTATACAGAAAGTGTAAAAGTTACTACTGGTATACCGGGCTGGAACAACGTCCTTGGCACCCCTTTCATCTTGGCCAATGTTTCGTTTATTGTGGCAAAGGACATCTTTAAGACTGCTACTACTATAGCTGTACAAAACTGATAGTAGCTGCTCTGAAGATGTCCTTTGCAGTGGACGAAACGTCGGTCAAGATGGAAGCAGTTCCGAGATCGCGGTACCAGTCCAGATTTACAGAAGCAATCACGGATAACGACTGCGGAAGCCTACAAACTATAGTGTAAAGGTTAATTCCACTTTTTTGTTAAATTAATACAAAAAGCTGTTATAGCTATTGTAAAAACTGTTAATACTACTCTCTCTTAGACCCCATTACGAATATAGACGCGCATACAGTATCTTATAGAATTAATCGTTAATCTCGTCGGCGAATATTCAGTATGAATGATTCCTTTTGGATTCCATAAAATTGTGAGCATGACTTTCTGTGCTGATGGAACTCTTTTGAATTTTCGTGCACGTGGAGAATCAGGACGATGATATTCCATTGACTGCCGCTTGTTTTCAGGGTCATAATGATGAATCCAAGATTCGTCCCAGGTGGTGATGTTCATGCGAAAATCATCTCTTTCACGTCGATACTCGTTACGAAGTTCACGACAAATGTTTTTCTCTTTGTTCTTTTATGACATCCATTAACTGTCGTCGGACCCATCTGGCGTAATTTTTTCTGTTACTCTAGGTCTGACCAATGTATTGGACTCTTTTTTGAATAATATCCAATTGCTAAGCAATTTGGTTTTGCGTAATCCGGCGATTTCCTTGGATCAGGGCATTTACTTGTCTTTGATTCTTCTTATGCCTCACAGATGCTGGTCGACCTGATCGCTTTTCGTCAAACACCTTCATTTCGCCTCTATGACAGAGTTTTACACGTCAAATCCACTGGCCAATATTCTTCACATCCATACATCTCGTTGCCATAAACAGCTTTCAAACGTCTTTAAATTTCTATACGTACTTCTACCGAATTTTTATTTCAATCTTTCCTGATTCATTTTGATCATAGAAATATAAGTACGGGTCTTGCTACGATTATATATTAGCCATTAATTTTACTTGTTATTAAACTAAATTGTCTACATATCAAAATTATACCGGCCTTGTATCAATTTGCATAATAATCGCGTTCTAATTTGCTATCGTAATAGTTACTTGAAACGATATCCTGCGACGTATCATTTTAAAATATTTTTTGTGAGGAATCTTTTAATGATATTAAATACATTTTACCTAAATCTTAATTTCTAGGCGTCATTTGTTTGTAATGTGATTGGTTATCCCTAACTCGGTCATAAACACTACCGGTTTTTTCAGAAGCTTTCAATCACCGTACAGTCAAAGGGATTAGTTAGCCCTAACTCGACCATAAAAACTACTCTTTCTACTACCGGTTTCTTCAGAAGCTCTCCCCTTCAAAGTACTCTCCTTACACATGAATACACCGATCCCAGCGACTTGTCCATGACTGGAAGCAGTGATGGAAGTCTTCGCGTGTTAACGTGTTTAAACACTGCCTGCGATTCGAACTGAATCTTCTCAATCATCTCACCTTCGGCACCCCTTGCCTCGAATGTTATCTCTTAGTCGCCGAAGAACATCGTAATTATTCTCCCGCACGATAGCATCACGCACTTTTGTCAACAAAATGTGACAAATTTTGTGTCGTGTTTCCCGTAGCAACCGAAACGCTCATCACCATCAACTGACACACGTCCTTTTTTAAAACGATTGTACCACTCATTAGTTAGCGTCTGGCCTAAATCATCCTCACCAAACGTTTTTTAAGCATTTTCAGAGTTTCCGCTGCCGTTTTACCAAGTTTGAAGCAGAATTTGATACGCGTTCTTTGCTCTGTAACATCAGACATTGCACTGTCGCAGAAAAACTCGAATACAACTCAACAAATATAAACACAAAAACTGTTTGTCACCACTTAGCAAAGTACCATTTGACAGACTGACTTAGTACAGACGCATCTCACGCCATCTATCTCTCTATAGCTGTACTACGATCCTTTCGCGCACCACATTCAAATTCCGGCAATTTCTGGGTAGCAGCTCGTCTATGATCTTTATTGGCTGTTTTTTTTTATTAATTTCTTAATACTCTATATATGAAAGCGGTAATATCGTGCGTTCAAAAAAAACAGTCTCAGAGTTAGTCATGAAATCTTTAGGTATGTAACTTAACCGCACCGTTCTGAATTGTCAAATGTTAATGTCGTTGGTGTCATCTAATAAAAACGAAAACACGGAATTTTATTTCTCTACGGCTATTGAATAATGTATTCATTCTGCATACTTATTCAATTGTATAATGGCATCAATTCTTCACCCTGTGTGTAATGAATCATTATACACGGCCTGTTGACGAATCACATCACTCGTATTTTCATTATTCAACGGGCAGTAGAACATTGATGCAGTATAAAGTATGCGTTACCTAGCAACCGCTAAACAAGTCAAAATTTAAAACGTCAAATACATTTTCTAAGTATCTTACGTTGCTCGCATACTTTCTTCCTAAAAAATGAGCTTTGTCGCTAATGAAAGCGATAGTGATGAAATGTGTACACCCCCAGATATTGTAGACATTGCAAAAGCAACATCTATTAGTAATAAATATTAGTAATTGTTCTAATTTTAAATTAACATTTGCAAACAAATAAATTAAACTGATATGTACCTACGTATTCTCTTTTTTATTTAATCCTGTAGCCGTAGAGAAAGTATAGTCTTTAACTCGTGTATAATAGGCTATTATTAACTCGGGTGATTACAATCTTGTAATCTTCACCCTCGTTAATAATAGCCGTCATTATACGCTCGTTGAAGAATATACTATTATTCATGACAAGAAGATTATAACCTAGTAATTAACATTGAAATCTCCAAAAGCGGTCTGTCATTTAGATATAACTGTCATTTAAGAAATTCATATTAGTAAAGTTACGACATGCTTTTTGATGTTATTTAGAAATCATGGCTCACTAGAGGTTGATTTTTTTTGAACGCACGATATCAACTAAATGAAACATTTTACTAACCTGGTTTGATTTGAGACACACTGTGGATGATAATGTATAATAAAATTATTTTTTATGCCACATGGATTTATTGTAAAAAATATTTTAGTAAGGCTTCTCATACTTTTTCTTTATTTTTTGAAAAATTTATGGAAGAGAAATATATATTTTGTTGAAACGTTATATTTGAATTCTAATTAATAAATAAACCAAAATTGCTCAAAATAAATTCGTTTTAAAATATTATTATTCAAATTCTTTCAATAATATCAAACTTTACCTGTTACATTAGCAACATAATTCAAAGTTGAAGGAAGGTCGTATATTCCCATTTCATGAAAACTGAAAAGTTAATTTAGGATATTTTTTCAAAGATCAATCATTTTTCAATACCTAAAATTCCAAAATTGAACACTATTTGGTGGTAGTGAAACATGCGCTATAGAATAAACATTTCCTCTTGCGTTACCCATCCATACATCGTAACCAGCATCCGCTAATAAAAACGCTAAATTCTTTCATTCAGTGTGCAATTCGGCATTAAAAATATTCTTACCCAATGCATCGTCTCCAACATCTACCCAATCTGCGCTGCTGGAAAGTAGTCCGTGTTGCAAAAACACTGGTTGATTACCCTTGGTCCCATTTTTATTGGATGGTATTCTGTGTAAGGTTAGTAAGTAACCATCTTCGGTTTCTACTACATGGGATTCTGATGCATATCCATGTCTTCTGATTATTTGTGGCTGTAATTGTATATACAGAAATAAATTAAAGTAAGTCAACATGAAAATAAACATTCAAAAGACCAAGAGCATTATTATAAAAACAAAAAAAATATATATAATTGATTGACATACAATAGATCTGATCAAAAGTCTCAAGTACTTGGGCACATTTATACAAGACGGAAGACTAGAAACGGAAATCAATGATAGAGTAGGAAGACTAGAGAAGGTGTTCAATGGGCTGAGCAGGCATTTCTTGGGAAAAAAAGAAGGATCTAAAGACATACGATGTATGTCTCAGAAGTAAAGATAATTATCTATTTTAAAGTTTTCTATTGAATGTATTTACATTTTAAAATTGCCCGCTTTAAAGTATGCTCGTTGGGAATACACACAGCAGCGATTTTGTCATTCCTGGTAACAATTCTGGAAGTTTAGTTAATTTAGGATGTTTAAAACCTGCCTCGTGACTCTCTGGATGTTGTTTATTGCTCCGTAATGGTACCTATCAACTTCTGCTTAAACGTTGGGAAAAGAAAATTCTCACATGAAGCTGGACTGTAGTGTGAGTGTGGGAGTACTGGAATATTTCTAGCCGGCAATGAGGTGTAACTGGGGGCGTTATCGTGATGCAAGATCTAAGAACTGGCAATGTCAGGTCGCACACCCAAAATGCTATTTTGTAAACGTTTCAAGTACCTTGCGATAAAAGATTTCATTCACTGTCTGGCGCTGTGGTATGAATTTTTTGTAGACAGACAATTCCATGTCAATAGAAAAAGATGACAAACCCGGACTTGAATTGGGATTAGCTCATGCGAGCTTACTTCGACCGCGGCGATGGTGGCGTGTGCCACTCCGCGCTTTGTTCTTTTGTTTCAGGATCGTATTCAAATACCCATGATTTATCAACTGTTATCACTCTGTGCATGAAGTTGGGTTCAGTTGGCAAGCGATCCAACAGATCAGCGATTTTCATTTTGTTCATCAGACAGGTTCTTGGGCACCAGCTGTGCGCCAATTTTTCTCATATCTAGTTCTTCTGTCAAAATTCGCTAAACCCTTACTCACGCTTACCTCATGTGCAATCATTTTGACTATTAACTGTCTGTCTCGTGCTAACACAGAATCCACCTTTGACATGCTTTCATCGGTTTTCTTTGAAAGCCTTGTGCCTTCTGAAAACTTGTGCTGAAGACAAAGCAGCATCTGCATAAGTTCTTAACATTTGAAGGGTCTCTGAAGCAGTACTTTCGCAAAATTTCACTGCACATCACTGCACATCACTGCTCGATATTTGCCCGCATTTTTCCTGTGACGCGGTATTAGAATACAATTGTAAACAACTAACGATCACACCGCTAACACTAAATTTAGTGGACTGCACATTTTCTGATTGCATATTTTTCTCTTTCACTCACATGTAGGCATCTGATCCAGTGTTTCCACATTGAGTGTAAAAAATTCAGTTTTATTACTTCTGAGACATTCTTCGTAACAGTACAGGTTATAAAGGAACTGGTGTCTCTACGACACTAATACGTGGATGTGAAACCTGGATAACGACAAAGAAAGATAAAAGTCCCATAAATGTCGCGGAAAATACATTGAGAAAAACTGAGGAAAATACGTGAAGGTATAAAATAAGAAAAGTTATATTCAGTGAATATTTAAATATAAGACATCTTACAAAAAGTATAAACTCCCTTGCCACGTTGATATTCGTACCCAAAATAATTATTTCGATAACTAAGTTGTTATTTTCAGTAGGAAAAAATAACGGCGTTGAACATGGGGCACAGTAAAGCTAATACAAACAACAGGAAACATTTTACAAGGCGTGTAAAGTGTTTAACGATTTTCGTGTTAGCTTTACTGTGATCCATGTTCAACACTGGTATTTTTCCTACTGAGGATGACAACTTAGTTGTCAAAATACGTATTTAGGATGCGAATGTCAAGGTAGTAAGGGATTTTATATATTTTTTAAAAGTTTTTACTTAACCACAGTCTTCAATTAAAGACTTTTATAAAAGACATCGACAAAAGCATACAAGAAAAACTGGGTTGGTTAGGGCATATGCACAAAATGCCAGAAGAAAGAATCACAAGTATATGAAGCAATACCCTACGAAAAGAATAGAAAGTTGACAAATAAATCTTAAAATAATCCAAAGAATAAGCTCACGAATTTTTGCTTCATGTTTAGTAATCTCGCATGTTTATAAATTTAGTTAGTTTTCATGGACAAATCATGACTTACTATATTTTTTTTACTTTACAAAAGTGTCTTTTGCCAACCTTCGATTATATCATGAAGAATTGCGAAAATATTATTTTATTTATAAAAATTTAATTTGTCGAGCAATAAAGTATCGAGGAATTGCCAATAAAAGTAAAAACATCGATACTTACAATCTCATCTTAAATTATTTTGTCTAACAAAATTTTAAACGTATTTATTTCCATTAATTAATTATTAAATCCGAAAATTACTTACCGTCGTTAGATATTCATCCGGATTGTAAAAATTTTCACTAACTTGGTTGCTATTTGTTCCCACAATCAAATTCACCGAAATTATAAAAAGAAACAAACTAATAGATGCGTGGCTACCCTGTAGCACGTCCATTTTATCTAGAACCAGAAGCTTTTAAGTCATAGCAAACGATGTTTTAAAACTCATCAATGGATGTGGTTTCTAGTACTTAGAAGTAATATATTATGCACAGTATACATACATACAAATGATTCAGCTTGCAACATAAACAATGTTCGTATTTATTTCAGTTGGAATAATATGGTTCAAAGTCTCTAACCTCGCAATCAAAATTTTACTTCCACAGATGACTAATTTATTATGATATGATCTTACAAGATAGATATATTTAAAAAAATAATACGTTAATTGTATATATAATACATATGTATATCAACAATGAATTGTCTGTAATTGAGATTAATTTGAGGTTAGAAATAATTTTATTCTAGAGATCAATATTCGCTTTATTAATAAGTTAAACAATGTGATATTCCTAATCTGTAGTACAGACAAACAATGTAGTTTAGATTCATTTTTACGTTTTTGTATAAAATGCGAAAAATACAAAGGTATAATTTATTTGCATTTAAAATATATTACTCATTTAAACTTTTGAATTTAAAAGTATATAAAACCAGACTTTTCTCTTAAAGAAATGTTTTTCATTTACATCCAAATATTGAAATACTTAGCATATTACATCTACTGTTTACGGTAATCGTACATGTACAATCCTTCCAGTTTCCAGTGTATTAACAGCTAACAAGTAAATAGGTTATTCAATTAATCCAATATCATGGGAATAATTCAATTTGAAATTAGAAAAATTTGAAAAATGCTATTAATTAATTTTATTGCTCTTTTATGGCTGCTACGTGTTTGAAACTTTGAAGATATGTACCTTTATAAGACACAATATTTATACATACATACGAGGTATGGCTATAAAATAACGAGACAGATGCTGTAAAACTTTTTATTTTAAATTTATACATATTTATTATCAGCATACGTAATAAAATGTCGTCGACACATAAATCGAGAAAACGACCGTTGTCAGGCGAAGTGAATAAGTTTATTATGGATTTCCCGGACTTAATATACGATTTTATTTATTTTTATTATTATTATTTTATTTATAGGTATAGACAATTCTGCTATAATATGTACCATTCTTATTTTTCGTGTGTTTATGCATATTACTTTAATAGCAGAAAACCAAATGTTATTTAATTATTTCTGATAGAATAAATGTCTCTACTTCTATACTTATACCGGTAACAAGCTCATGTTGCGTCCTTATTCTATCGCATATTCGCGCTGGTATGGGAGTGTAATTCGTAATATACTAGAATATGCGATAGAATAGGGACGCAACATGAGCTTATTACCGATATAAGTATAGAAGTAGAGACATTTATTCTATCAGAAATAATTAAATATACATTTGGTTTTCTGCTATTAAAGTAATATGCATAAACACACGAAAAATAAGAATAGTACATATTATAGCAGCGTTGTATGTACCTATAAATAAAATAATAATAATAAAAATAAATAAAATCGTATATTAAGTCCGGGAAATCCATAATAAATAAACTTATTCACTTCGTCTGACAACGGTCGTTTTCTCGATTTATGTGTCAACGACATTTTATTACGTATGCTTACACTTACATGCAGTCTAAGCAAGTACCAAACATATACTGAATGCTTTTTATTAGTTCTAATGCAATGCAATCATCCTCACATCGGCGTACATGGCGCGCACGGAAATTGGTCTGCTCTAAATTTATCACCTTAAATGTATACCCCTCCTCTATCCCTACACGGCTTCATTTGAATTTTTCACTTTGCAAAACAGTGCTGCAGTCTTCTTTTGTGAGTTCGTTTATAACGCGTGTTGTGTTTTCTTTCACAGCTTCAACGGTCTGAAATTTTGTTCGTTTAATGCAGATTTGATCTTGGGGAACAGATAAGTTATATTATGCCAGGTTAGGCGAACAAGGCGGATGTTCTTACGCTGGAATGTTATACTTGCAGGGCCGCTCCAAGGTATGTTGGCGTCAGGGTGCCAGGCAAAAATTGCCGCCCCCAAAAAAGCTAAATTTATTTTCGTCTAAATTTAATACTTTTCACAATGAAACAAATTATAATTACATACCTATGTTTCATATATTTCCAAAACAAGTACTTACTTGTACATATGCAATGTTTAAAAAAAAGCAAGAAAAACATATAAAATATAACATATAAATAATACTGAACAAGTAAAAGAAAATGTATATAACGTGTGTTCATTTGAAAAGTCAATCTAGGTTACTTTGAAATTTTGATAGAATAAGACGCATATATATTAGTATGCGTTTGTTGTTCCGTAAACGAAAATCCAAATGACATTTGATAATGTCAATCACATTTGTTATTTATTTGTATGTATGAAACTGTCAAAACGACTTCGTAGGTTAAGTAGTAAATTTTAATTTACGACATAACGGGTGTTCATTTGAAAAGTCAATCTAGTAGCATGTGATTTACTGAGAACATTTTGAAGTATGTCGTAAATTAAAATTTACTACTTAACCTACGAAGTCGTATATTTTGACAGTTTCATACATACAAATAAATAACAAATGTGATTGACATTATCAAAAGTCATTTGGATTTACGTTTACGGAACAACAAACACATACTAATATATATGCGTCTTTCTTATTCTATCAAAATTTCTAAGTAACCTAGATTAACTTTTCAAATGAACACACGTTACTTCAAAATGTTCTCAGTAAATCACATGCTACTAGATTGACTTTTCAAATGAACACCCGTTAGTAAATTTCACTTAAAAATTAACTTTTCTTACCTTTTTGTGTAGGCATCAGGGTAATCTAATAATAACGTTTATTTCCAATGAATTAGCTATACCGCCTAATTCTGAGCAAACGCAACGATGCGAATGTATGAATATTTCTCCCGCTCCAAATAGAATTCCCCTGAATGCTGTAGGCGTGTCAACATCGATGTCATATGTCATACATACTTACATATTATGGAGCCGCGTAAGAAAAATTATCTGATTACCAAACTACTATTAAAGGACTATAAATTGTTTAGTCCTGTGTTATTGTAATGATTTTATAATAAATAAATTGCAATACGTTATACTGACGATGGTCACACAAAGCGTAATAAAATTATTAATAAGCGGTTAAGAAAATTGCAAATAAGGCATCAAGAGATTTAATAAATTAAATTTTAATAATAAAGGTAACAAAAACTATTCATAGTAAACGAAATAAACTTCAGAAATAAATAAAAACTAAATTAAATTCTAGTAATGTAAAGAAAAATTTACTCTTACATATAATAAAATAAATTGTTCATAATGAGAAATTAATTATATAATAACGGAAATTCATCCGTTTAAACTCATCGCCGTAAAATAATTGATGATGTTTGGAATATTTATAAGTACGAAAACCATTTAATTTTAGTATGCGGTTAACGGAAGAGCAGCCATATGCCTAAATCGTTGGAAATATCGCTATGTGTCAAATTTCAATTTAGTTCTATTGCAGCGCATACTAAAATGAACGTATCATTAGGAACTCCGGCTAATAAGTCACATATTCTTTGATAAGAATTATCAGCGTGGTACCATTTCACCATTTAGGCTTTCTCTTCTAGTGTATAACGCGGGATTATCACTATTCAAACGCTTAAGGGACTCCGTATAGGGTGACAGTGGTGACACTAATTAGTGACATTAATTGTCAAATCGTTGCGCGACAGACTGTTTTGCATCGTTGCGTTTGCTCAGAATTAGGCGGTATAATCAGTATAATAAATATAATTAAAACTTCCGTAATTTATTATCCGCGCAATAGCTATTAGAATTCCACGGTGAGTAAAATGGAGAATTAAGTGCAAATTCATTGATTAAATTTGTTGTGTTCAAATCTCCAGCTATTTTATTTTCAATGCTGATTAAATCTTTTTTGTGATATAGTAGATCTTAAATATATTTTTATTAATTTAAGTTTAGAAAAACTTCATTCACCAGAAGCCACTCTCACAGGTATGGTCAAAAAATGTTTAATGCAATTGTATTTGGAAACATTGGATCATTTGAAAATATATAATCTAAAACTGTTAATGCATTCATACCGTACCCAATGTACTATCGCGGCATTTAAAAATCGGACACTTAATTTGTTTGGTTTGAATATGGCTTTTTAAGAGTAGATAGGTATCTATACTTCTGTTTACAGATCCGTCAGTGTCATATTCAGGTTTGTCAAAATATAAGGTTAATATGTCACATTTGAATATTCAAACAAACTTAAATAATTACGTTACTAGAAGAAGGATTGTCAGTTAGAAGATTAGCGAATAGATTTGGGGTGAGGAAGAGTATCATTTCAGATATCAAAATTAAAAGGCTGCCTCGGGGAGTTATTAATAGAAAACGAGGCTCCGGTGATATTCGTGTGTCAACTCCCGAACAGGATGAAAATCTTATTAATTTTATAAGAAACGATCTGTTCGAAAGAATAGTGTATGCAGTGACAGCACCACATTTCCCCGGGTGTGTCCACATAGCATGAAAACGGCTGAGACAAATTTCAGACTGAACCCCATCGAGAACGTGTGGGGTAACATTGTTAAAACGATGAGCAGGAATAATTTTAGACCAGCAAATGTTCAAAAATTATCTAACAAGATCGAGGATATTTGGAATGATCTGTTACCAGAATTTATACATAATGTCATAACATCGATTCCGAGACGTTTACAAGAGGTGTTAGAGAGAAATTGTGCTGAAATAAAGTATTAAAAATTAAAACCAAATATTTGTAGTTTTCTGATTAATAAATTCCTGTCTTTGATTTATTCACTCAGTAACATAATTTTCAAAATGTATAACACAATTAAATATTATTTAAAAACTGAGAAGCTTCCTTATGAACTGTCATTAGCCCAAATCGTTCCTTTGTTTTCGGTATTGCTGTATCTAAAATAGTGAAATGAAAATAAATTTTCTAAAGGTACTTCAAGACCGTATAATGAACTTACTGTAAATGAGAACCAATGAGTATTAAATCTCACTTTACATGCAAATGTCGCCTAATTTATTGCGTTGATTTCTACATTTCGACAAACTAAGTTTGTATCAGTATGCAGAAACGCTTAAACTTCAGGACTTTCATCAACATTTTCATACATAAACAATCTCCTTTTTTTACGAGGTCTTACAATATCAACCGCTGGGAACTCAGTTTCACAATCAATCTTCTGTGCAATCTTTTCATTCAACATATTTGTAAAATTAGCATCAGATCTATGCTCTTGTGAATAATTATTAAGGTCTTTTAACATTTCAATTGCAGTTGGTAGTATAACTAAATCACATTTTTCCAAAAATTTACTAACATTTACCTTGGATAATATGTTATATCAAGTAACTATTGAACATATAAATAAGAGATTTAGCCACATTTTTTTGTATTAGCATCTCTAGATGAGTCATTAAATAAAACAACATATAATGCATCATAAATTGATGTGAAATTATATCTTAAAACTTTTATAGCGTCGATTATTTACAATACTTATTTGCGTATTTAAGCAAAACTATAAAATACTTCCAAGTTCTACATATTTATTGAATAAGTAGTAGGCTTAAATATAATAAAAATTGGGCAGTTAATACATATTTCTATTTTAAATTCTTTTTCATTCGCCGCCCGCCGCCCCAAGCTATGTCGCCCGGATGCACCCCTGGCACCCCCGCTTGGAACGGCCCTATATACTTGCTAGAAACGTCTTGATGTGCGCCCATCATGTTGTCTTGATAAAGAATGTTTTTTTTATGAGTTCTTATGTAAAATTTGCCTTACGCATTCTTTGTAAATTCTTACAGTTTCAGGCAATCGCACGAATAGTTAACCGACACGGTCAGATCGGATCAGATTACCGATTTTGTCAATATTTTCAGTCATTCTTGACGTGGAAAGGCGTTATCTTTGACGTATCCTCAGCCATTTTGGAAACGCTTAAACCAATCAATTTCCCGCGCACATGATTAAAATTTATTGCTATATACTTCTTTTAATCAAAGATGTCTCCGTAGCAGTTTTCCCAAGTCATATGAAATTTCACGACAGTTCCTTGCGCTACTAAAGCACTTATCATTTTTTCGGCAAAAAAAATACATCTTGTACAAACGAATGGCGCGGTCAGACTATTATATCTACAGGCACGGTACGGGCGGCAATCGAATGAGAAGGGTTCACGCTATCCAGGTGTCGGTTGTACGACCTTTGCGCATGTGTAACATTTGTCTTGTTATTTTATAGCCACGTCTCGTATATAACTTTTATAAGCGATAGCACTTTTCAATATTTTGCCTTGCCGGATCGCTTCGCAAATATATTAAAAAGTAAGTAAAGATCAAGAAGATGATTTCTTTGTTTACCCTGTTCAGAATAAACGTATTTTTTTGTATTTCTAGATATTGTTACGCCTTTATTTCCCTTCTAAAATTGTCTTAATCGTTTTCATTATTTATTGACGAGTCCCGGTATCTTATTTTGCTGGCGTATTATTTAATACTCATAAGTGCTGATATAGCTATTTGTGGTTGAATTGGTAACTATCACACTATTTCACGTTATTTTACGTATTTTTCGTTTTGTAGTTTATATGAAATCATATATTTATCAAAATAGATTGAGTTATTTATTATTATTAAATATTACACTGGCCTACAACCATTTTGGTGCTGGAGATTTTAGACCCGATTTTAAGTATGTCTTACATGGCGATATCAAAAATGTTACCCGTTTTCTTCTGTCAGCCCTAGTTCCCGAGAAGAAAAAAAAACACAATTCACGAAAAAATATATATTTTATTGACATTAAACATCAAGAAATTGTCTTTTGAGTGATTTTCTAGAATGAAACCGACTCGGGCAATCTCGCATGATTCCCCAGCAATAGTCAGCCATCATATGACTGTCCCACCTTCCTTGGTATCTATTCTCCATTGTTTTTAGGTCTTGGTGGAAACGTTCCCCTTGTTCTTCGCTTAGATCTCCTAAATTGTGTTGGAAATGATGTGGATGACTATTGAGATAGTGTAATTTTATACTCATATTACAGCCTAAATCTTTGAATCGCACCAGCATTTCCTCTACTAGTTCTACATAGTTGTCAGCCTTATGATTTCCGAGGAAATTTTGTGCAACTGCTACAAAAGATTGCCAGGCAAGCCTCTCCACACCATTCATACAAGTCTCAAAATTAGTTGTGTCTTTCATCAATTTACGTATTTGAGGTCCATCAAAGATACCTGCTTTTAGTTTTTCAGTACTTAAACCAGGAAATTTGTGAGAAATAAACTGGAAACATTGACCATTCCTATCGAGAGCCTTAACAAATTGCTTCATTAGCCCTAATTTTATATGCAATGGCGGAAGAATGATTTTTTTCTCTTGAAACTAAGGGTTCATTTATAACATTTCTTTTCCCAACAACAAGAGCATCTCTCACAGGCCAATTTTTTGCAGTCCAATGACGTGATTTAGCTCGACTGTCCCAGAGACAAATAAATCATGGGTATTTAGTATAACCACTCTGTTGACCCAATAAAAAATTAACCATCTTCAAGTCGACGCAGATCACCCAGTTATGTTCAATATATTTTATTTTTTGTAAAAGATTTGAAATTACCTCATATTCTTCTTTTACACATGTTGAGTGAGCAATTGGAACGGGAGCATATTTATTTCCATTATGTAGAAGAACTGCTTTTAGACTTCGTTTACTACTGTCAATAAAGAGACGCCATTCATTGGGCTGATAGATCGTTAAACCCATGAAAGCCAGCAAACCACTCACATTACAGCAATATACAAAATTTTCATCAGATGAAAAAAACTTCAATAACTTTCCCTCTCTCGTGCGATATGTAGACACTCGAACATCTGAGGAAAGACAATTTTTTTCTTTTAATCTTGACGCTAGTAACTCAGCACGTTCCTTCGAAAGATCTAAGTCTCTGATGAGGTCACTAAGCTCATTCTGCGAAAATGGCTTAGGATCTGATGTTATTCCGCAGTATTGAAAGTCATCATCTACTTGGGAAGAAATAGGTATTTCAGCTTCATCCTCCTGAGATTGCTGCACTACCTGGTGAAAAGTTGGTATTGGAACATTTTCTGAATGAGGAACAGGTCTTTGTACTGAGGAAATATTGGGGTATTTCCATTTATGGCGATTGTTTTTGTTGATGCCCACTGTATTAATCATACAAAAGTAACAGTCGTCATAATGATTTTTTTGTTCTCGCCATATCATAGGCACTCCAAACTTCAAAGACTTACGTTTCCCTCTCTCCCATTGTCGCAAATGTTCAACGCATATTTTACAAACACTATGAGGCACCCACACTTTATCTTGGTGTAGAATTTCAATACCGAAGTAAGCAAAATACAAACGACGCACTGTGTTTGCAATCGATTTACGCTGATTTTTCAGTATGTATTCACCACAAACATAACAAAATATACCAGGATCTTTAACACAACGTCTGGACGTACTAACCATAATGAAATAGTAACACAAACTTTATCGATGATATTGTAATAATAACTAGTTACGAACAAGACCATAACAAGACCGACAACAATTCACAATGAGGGTGGTAGGTAAACTAGAGCTGATGAGTTAAAATGACGTATGTCAATATACAGTACATTACCTACTTTATCGACAATTCAAACAAACAGAGAAGCACCAAAAAAAAAATTTTTTTTGTAGACCTGTGTTATAGATCCTACGTAAAGTGACATCTATACCTTAGTAGTCGAAACAATTTTCTCTACGGGAAGTACCGTTGAAATTATTTTTAAATTTGTAATTTTTGAAATAATACGATGAAGGGTAAGTACCTATTTAAAATGGGAAAGTATAAAAGCTCTTGGCCGGGGGAATTTTGGATTAAATCATATTAGATATTTATGGTAGAATCTTATTCACGCGCGCCCAATCGCACTGAATTCTTTAAATAAATTAATTTTCGGATTATTACCATGTAAGTATTTACTGCAAATAAAACCGTTTACATATTTTTATTAGTTTTCCTAAATCTGTTTTAATTTCTAGCAGTTATTATGTCGACCACAGATCAACCATCTACTTCAAAAAAAAAAGAAAATTTATCAACAAAAATACAAAACTGATTGGGAGAAACACAATGATTACCAACATTGGATAGAAGCTAGTTCAAAAGGAGGTTATCTGCTACTACCTTAACTGGAATTCTACACTCTAAGAGATTAATAAATAGTGATAATAAATCATGTTTTGATTACAAAATTCCTGTAACTGTAACAAATAAACATAACAACAATATGTATTCATCAGAATAAAAATATATTATTTAATGCAATTTATATAAGCTCTAATTTGTAATTTACTATAATTGCCTTTTATTTTCTTGTAAATTTTACTCAAGTTTAAAACAGCTTGTACAGTGTTATTGTAAAATAGGTATAACTTTATGCAATATTATACCAATAAATATATATATTATATATAAATATATATCAAGAAATTCTTGTGTTTCTTTTATTATTTACATACCTACCTACTGCTTTACATTTTTTTTTATTGCAATAGCTCTTCTTTCTTTATTAACGAAAACTAAAACTATACATTATATATACTACCGGTAATTAGACATATGTAATAGTTTCATTTATAATTGTGGTAACAATCTAGTGAAATCTAGTGATTTTTTAAGTTCTCATCTAGTGAAAACAATTATTTTCACCTGGCAACACTGAACTATCATCCCCTTCTGCGAGCGTCTGCTGGTACGCGGAAGAGAGGGACTGGTCGACAGCCTTTTGTAGTGTAAGGTTGTTTAAAAAGTTACAAAAAGTACATCTCACGCTCACTTTAACTCACGCTTCTGTCAGTATATCTACATTTTTTGGAGATAGTCTGTTTCTCCTAAGCGTTGGCAAGTTGCCCAGCTTTAAAAAATACCCTCGGAGGGAATTGAAGTTCCGGGAACCGTCAGGTATTGCATTGCTAGTTCGTACAGTTTTGGGAACATTGGTTTGAACTTTCCAAAATATCAGCGGATATTCCTTTCGATCTATTAGCGGCATTTCTAAATATTGACGTATTATTAATATTACCATGGTTGTCGGAGTACTGTGCGTCTTCGATTGTGCAATTTTCTTATCAAAATGTGCCCAGATATCATTTTCATCAAATTCTTTGTTATTTTCTTTATCCAGTACTTCTGACTTAACAATAAGATTTTTGTGGGTTATCAATTGCGTGAGTTCGTCCGTTACCAATTTTTTGGTATTTTTTGCGTTCTTCAGCTCAAATCCAACATTCTTAAACTTCGGATCTAAAAATGTAGTTTTTGCAACAATTTTGTTTGTTTCAAGGCTTATGTAGGGCTGTTTTTAAGCATTGACCAGTTTGGGTTATAGGATTCGTTGCTATTAAATGAATGTTGTAATCCCCTAACTAGAGGAATCACTAGAGACATGGTAAAATATTTTTTACCTAAAGGTACTGTGGTTATAAGTTCTTTAACAGTAGAACGCAGTCTTTCAAACTATTCCATTCCTGAGCGTTTAAAGAACTGGTTAGAAAGGCTAATAACGGCTATTGAAAGAGCTTGCTTGAGTTCGAGCAATCGTTTTATCATGAGTCAGCAAGAATTACATCGAATACTAATAATGCCTTGTTTTATGCTTCCAATCGGAAGTCCTCTTTGCTCTTGAATTGATTTCAAAGTATCGGACGCTAATACACTATATTTAAAATGACCTACTATGCTTCCACACTTTTTAATTATTGAATGCAAATAATCGTTTCCGGTTAACGCTTCATTTACACTCAAATTTAAAGTATAAGCTACACATTGGTTGGTGATGCTTATGTAAATATTCGTTTTCTCCCGACCGAGAAAAAAGTGTCATTTTATACACTGACAATTAACATATATTAGACTTCTTTATTCTCTAGGGAATAAAATATTCGATTTTCCCTAGGGAATAAAGTGAATACTGTAGTGAATGACTTTTGGTTCATTTATTTAAGTCAAAATTAATTTAACTGTCAGATTGACGAAGCATTTAAATATATCAATCAATTTTATTTCTCGTGCAGCTATGGAAATATTTGCAGGCACTTGAAAATTATCTCCTTCACTGCCATTAATATTCATTTTTGCACAATAACTTAAACGGACTGCGTTTTTTTGGAAAAAAATAAGAGACAAACAAACTCGTTTTACCTTAGTAACCAGAAACTATGCACATTTTCATGACAAACCAACTTAATTGAATGACATCAGATCAATCTATCAATCAACTGTCAAACTAATAATGAAATAAATTATTACATTTAAGGTCGGGAGAAAAGTTTTGTATGTAATTCGGGAATAAACGTCTATAATCCCTCAACAGAAAA
Source organism: Melolontha melolontha (assembly GCA_935421215.2). Lineage (NCBI taxonomy): Eukaryota > Metazoa > Arthropoda > Insecta > Coleoptera > Scarabaeidae > Melolontha > Melolontha melolontha. Next base: position 150,005,229 of record OW285238.1, read on the forward strand.
TGCCCTGGCTCCCTTCGGTCGCTCAGGCATTATTTACTGTCTCGGGATTAAAACTGTCGTTTATTCCCTTAATACATAAATATCTATTTTCTACGACAACATCGAAAAATGTTCATATCAAGAGTGTAAATTGAATCATAAGAAGCTACATTTTGTACTGAATTTCATTTTGCATCGGTTGCTAGGCAAGTTGCTAGACAACAAATGCAATTTGAAATATTTCGTGTTCGGTCTGCTGTTTTTGATAACAAAAAGTAAGGTGGCTTAGAGAATATAACGCCGAAGGACAAATGTCATCAGTTTGTTACAGTTTGTGCACTACAAATAATTTCGTAGTTATTTCAAAGAAACCAGATAATTAATATGGAAAGTGATAGTGACTTGGAATTAACACCTCCAAGTCTAACAGAAGTAGCAAATTTAACAACACTAAATTTATTGCCGGAAACATCGAAGAAAATGTACAAACGGACTTATAACCTATTTTTGGAGTGGAAAGGAGATCGGAACGCCAAATCGTTTTCCGAGAACGTCTTAATGGCGTATTTTGGCGACTTGGCAAAAAAATTCAAAAGTTCCACATTATGGACACAATACTCAATGCTTCGAACGTCTCTCAGTATTCATAATACTATAGATATTGCAAAATACTTAAAACTGAAAGCATTTCTTAAGCGACAGTCCGACGGCTACAAACCCAAAAAGTCGAAGATCTTTACATCAAATGACACCAATAAATTTATTAAAGAAGCCCCAGATGAGATCTATTTAGCGACAAAAGTAAGTTTTATATAGCCATATAATGAAATATATATTTAATCTATATTTTAGGTCGCATTAATTATGGGCATAATGGGTGCATGTAGAAGACATGAATTACATCAAATGAAAATTACTAATTTCAATGATTTGGGTTCAGCTGTTTTAATAACTATACCAGACAAATGTAAATGGTACATGGTTCTTCATTAATTATCAAAACGGAAAATGTACCGTCCAAAGAATAGGCGTGAATAAGCTTGGAGGCATGGGAAAAGAGATTGCTAAATATTTAAATTTGCCAAACTACGAATTATACACCGGACACTGCTTTCGTCGATCTTCAGCAACAATTCTTGTTGATGCTGGTGGTGACATAACTAGTTTGAAGCGTCACGGCGGCTGGAAGTCCACGACAGTCGCCGAGGGATATATCGATAAATCGGAGAAAAATAAATTTGACACAGCTAATAAAATTGTAAATGCAATACAGAGCATTTCAAATATACCATCGACTTCAGGAATAGGAAATCGTGAAATGCCATCTACTTCGACAATGGAAAATTGTCAATATCAAGAAAATTTTAGTATCCAGCATTCCACAAGTTCTCCAAAAATGATTTTCAATAATTGCACATTTAACTTTAACAATAAATAAAATACGTAAGTAGGAAGTTATTTCATAGTTCTTCTTCTTAAATGGTTGGGCACTGTCCAGGCTCTGCTAATGAATAGGTAATTTCGTAGTTTCATGGATCCAAAGCAATAAATAAAATATTTTCATATTTATTTGTATCTATTTTTATAATTGTCGTTGTCGTAGAAAAAGTATAGTATGCAACGCGCACAAAATAGCAATTTTGCACTCGTTTCAATTGCAACACTCGCCTTCGGCTCGTGTTACAAAACTTTGAAACTCGTGCAAAATGTGCATCATTTTGTGCTTGTTGCATAATATACTATTATAGCACATTTGATGTTGGCACCATTATCCGACACAATTGTTATAATCCCATACATTTCAGATTTTCGTTAGCTATATTTTGTACTGTATAGGAACCCACTATTTGCTTAGTGGCTAAAACGTGTGCTCGTACCACATTATCACAAATGTAATTGTTATATATGCTGTATTGTTATTGAAATTGTTTTAGTGATGCCTAATAACACTTTTAATTTTGAAAGTGATTGTGCTTAATGCGCAGGTAACATCTCTGAAGACAATGTCTTCCTGCTTGGTATTTTATATAAGGGTTGCAGTTTATGGGAATAATCGATAAATCCCAAATCTTCTACTAATCATAAAGGTTGATAATCCCGTGTTATCATTTTAATTAACACGTTATTGATTTCGTTAATATTGCTGTCTGATAATTCACGACGTACGCCATAAAGTACTAACTGTTTAGATTTCTTTCACGGCGGCGGTAAAATTTGGTTTTCCTGAATAGTATTTGGTAACAAACCTTACGGTCCTGGAATAGGGCTACTTTCTCCATTTTCTAGGTCTGTAGTATCTTGACTTAATACGGTAGGGTGAATTCGTGTTAAATGTTGTTTTAAATTAGATATGTTATTCCAATATTTTAACGATTTATTGCAGATAGCGCATATTGCTAATTTCCCATCCGCTGACTTGCGAAAATTCTCCTAAACGATTGACTTTTTAGCACCCGATCGCATTATGTCCAATAATTTTTAAATGTAAGTGGGTACAATTAATTAAATTTTGATAATTCAAACGTGCGCGCCCTAAATCCTGATACAACTTTACAATAGAAAAACAAATATACATAGACACTGCAATTTGAAATTTCTCGCGGTGACTAACGGACGTGACATGTGTACACGAGCCATCCCGAGCACATAAACATGTGGGGAATTACCATCGATATCGCACGGTTCCAATACATTCAATGTAACATTCGACTAATGAGTATTCGAACGATCATTCGATTATTAAAAGAACTCGAATACCAAGTACTCGATTATTGAAATCATTCGATTAAGCCCATCACTAGCGGACAGTATAAAGCGAATAACCAGGCAAACCAATTTCTCAGGGTTGCCAAATTAAATATTTGCTTCACTCAACTTTGATAAAATAAAGCTTTTGTTTGAATTTATTTTTTTATGATTTTTTTTTGCAATTTTTACACAAATCGTAAATACCTAAGAACTTATGTGTCGTCACTTTGATCACTCCCATTGGCGATGTTGTGTACTGGGTTCGTGTTTTAATAAAACAACGTGTTAAATAAATGAATATGCATTTTATTTAGGCAATTCATGTATTAAAGAAAAATCGCAAGCACTTTCAATATATAATTTGCAGAGTATTAAAATCCTGTTCACATTTTGCCATTTATTATTTATTATCGTTACCTTTTTCAAGCAAAATATTACAGCAACGGTAATGTAACCTAGGTAGGTAGGAAGGTGAAATCAATAATACTGCAATTGCACACTACATCAATAGTGATTTCAAATATACACGAAATGTCAATATATTGCATACATTAAGTTTTATAAAAATATCATTGTACACAACTAAAACATTTATAAAAGTCTAAACATAAAAATTATATTCGAATCCATCCGTACATTTATTTCATTACAATTTGTGTAAACTGACGTTGAGGCTCCACATCATAACTTCATTTGAAATTCATTATCTACAGTTAAAATAGGTAACTACGAATACAAGATACGATATACAGAAAAAAAATTATTCTTAAAATCAGCACTTTACATAGGTACGTACATAAAAGGCTTATTTACATTGTCCTCTTTTTACCTGAATTTGCGAACATGGTGAGTGAGTTACTGTTTAGTTTAGTTAAACTAACCCCTGCAGTGGCTTGAACACTACTATGATAAATACACAAAATCTATTTTCAGTGAAACTAAGCCAGCAATGAAATTCAACACCAGAAACAATTTATTTAAAAGCAACCACATAGTTTTGTTTCGAAAGAACTTCTATATTTAATGATACACTTCATCTTTGTGCACCAGTCATCATACATATACAGAGTGTTTAAAAAGCAACGCACAATGTACTTATTTCTTTAGAAAAATAATCTAGAAGAAGTAGTCACTAGCATTCTTTTAAACAAATAATAAACAGATATTATGCGTTACTTTTAGAGCATCACACAGTATAGATTTTTATATATATATATATAATTTTAATTTTCAGCTTAAATTACGTACGTCCTCTCTTATTCAACTAGAATTAGAAAATTTTGGTGTACAAACATTCATATTTATGTAACAATACAGGATAAGTTGATGAACTTACTTTATTTACCTATAGGTATCAACAGTTACGCTGCTGATGACTTCAAATTAAGGATACTTTTTGCTTCAATTTACTGATGCAATTGTTATTTTAAATACTTTTGTGTGGGTAAGATAAGTAAAAATTATTGACAGTAGATGTTCAAGGAATTAAAAACTTTAATTTGATAGTTACTAGCAGAATATGCTAGAAATTCCGAAAAATTTCTGGTATATATTTCAGTAAGTGCGGCTCCACTAATACTATGATTGATCAAACTCTAAGTAAGGTGTAAAAGTACAAGTAATGTTACAGTCATTTATTTACGATCCTATCCTTGTTGATACTCATAACATTTGCTGCATTAACAATCTTTGAGTTCTGCAAGTAATATTTTTGTGGTTTGTTTGTAATATAATTAATTATAGACATTTTATTTAATTCACTATATATGGTAGGTGCATGTGTACCTATATTTAGTGCAACCAAATTAATTTCCTTCAATGTGTCGTGCAAGACATTAGCATTGTAAAGAATGAGAATTAATTGCTTCTTTATTAATTGAAAGTAAACTAACTTCATTGGGAAATAGCAAAATCTATTCGCTAAGTTTCTTACGCAACCGTATCAAAGATTGTGAAACTTTTGAAAAAAAAAGCAGCTTATCATATATAGAACAGAGTGGAAAGTAACCGCACAAATCGATAGAAAAATTATAACCACAACTCTATTAAACCTTACTGCAACTTAAACTGAGTGCTACATTGAATTCTACAGCAACAAGATATTTAAATATCAAAGATGATGTTACATCATAAACTACGATGGCAGGTTGAAATGGTTTCACAAATTATAACTAAGTGTAAGTCCATGTCATCTATAACTTCGAAGTATTGGGTCTTATGGAGTATAACCTTCTTTTATTAGCTTCCAACGATTCATATATAACTATCCTTATTTGACATTATATAGTTATGTTGCCAAGTCATTTGTGGTGCTTTGTATCCAGGGAATATTTTTATTTTGCATTGTACTTCTTTAAATCACTTGAAAATTCTGGTCTATTATATGTAGAGTGGGTCAGTTTTGTCTGCGACTCAGTTTTATATATGATACATATTATATTACTCATTATGATTTAACCGAAGTATATATCGGGTAAGAGTAATGTTAGTTTATTTATTTAATTATAAATATCATATACAACCTACTTGTCATATTTACGTAGCATAATTTGGGGCTAAGGTAAAGCATACATCTGCCACCGATTTTCGCAAAAATAATTATTGGGGAGTAAAATAATTAAGGGGGGCGCTTAGAGGACCTTTAGGGAAGCAATTTATCCAAATAAAGTTTACAAAGTTTTAGGAGGAAAGCCACCGTTAAGCTACAAAAAAAAATTAATACGCTCAAATGTCCTTTTTACATTGGAATTTTCCATAGCGTTTATTTACAAAAGATACGCTAATCAAAGTTAATATACAGAAAATATAAACGCCAATTGCTTTAGTATAAATCAAGGATACTATAAAATGTCAAGAAAACTTTATATGTTTGTATTTGGATGTACCTAAACGTAATGTTCGAGGTTAGTTCACATTTTGAATGTATTCGATTTTTTGATAGCTTAGCGGTGTTTTTGCTCGTAAAACTTTGTAAACTTCATTAGGATATATCACTTTCCTAAAGGTACTTTACACGCCCCCCTTAATTATTTTATTCCCCAATAATTATTTTTGCGAAAATCGGTATTCTTTACCTTAGCCTAATTTTGGATAAGATTGCTGAAATAAAAGTTTATCACAAACTACACACAAATTTTCCACCATCAAAATAAAAATCCGGAAATTTACCGATATACTTTTTTACATTATCAAGCGATGGTCGTTTTTTACGTTTCTGTATGCCCGACATGGTATGATTTACATTTAGAACGCGGAAAGGTAACGGTGAAACGTTCGACTAATTCCCGTCGAGATCCAAGATGAACTAACACAAAATGTGACTGCTTCACTTTCTCCTTTCCGCACAGTGATACGTAGTGAATTCAATCCTGGCTTATGCAGACACGTTTGTTACTCTAGTCATATAGTATCTCATATATTAGACTCTAGTCATAGTGTATATTCTGTGTTTTATATTTATACAATAATCCAAAGTAAAATAAGGTTATTGATTTCATCAAAAATTGTCCAATTGAGCGTTATTTGTTTTATTTATGTACATTTACCTCTTTTTGCATTAATATTTCTACGAAATTCTATGTCTCGTAAATACATGTAAATGGTAAACAACGTCAATTTTAAATGCCAAATTGAAAAATACATCTTGAGCATAGCCAACCTATTAAGTAAATAATTTACTAAAGAAAACACTCGGTATGTTTGTTTCACAAAATATATTTATTTAATCTCTAACATATGTTTCGCCTTTTCAGGCATTATCAAAGAGTTATTTTTACTTTTACTTTTACATACTTGCAATAAAGGAAAGAGACTTGACTTCCTCGAAATATTAGAAAATAAAAAAGCCATAAATCTTAATAGACATGTAACAAACACCCCGACTATTGATGCCATAATAAAGTCCCTTAAAAACTCATAAATAGTGGTGGAAGTGTACTTTCTATTTTAGTTTTTAAAAATAACTCTTTGATAATGCCTGAAAAGGCGAAACATATGTTAGAGATTAAATAAATATATTTTGTGAAACAAACATACCGAGTGTTTTCTCTAGTAAATTATTCATTATGTTTCACCAAGAGCCAACCGTGGATTCTATACATTATATATTAAGTAAATAACCCTAATGTTAGAAATTTGGCAACTATAGTGCAATCTCCATAAAAAATACTTCGAAGTTAGGATGCAAATGGCACCGAAATTTGTCTATGGATGAGCGAAAACGGATTTGAAAAAATTATTTATTTATGCGTTTATCTTTCAACGATGAATGTCGTAACTGCCCGGTAAAATATCAAACCATCCATCGGTTCTCATGTATTTCATCTATTATTATAACTATATTTAAAGTCATAGCCCTAGTCTTCTTTATTTTGTAACACACTATATCAAAATCAGATGGCATTCTCTTGGCCAATATCCATACTACAAACCCCGGTAATGAATCGTATACCTTTATATATGATGACGCTCCACGCCATAGAACGAAATTTGTGAAAGATATCCCTTCTGCCCATGGCACGCACTGCTTGCCTTGTTTAATAATTCACCGGTCTTGAAACCTATTCAAAACTGTTCGGCTCTCTTAAAAGTCAAAGTGAAAAAGTATGCCTACCCAATATATATATTTACGGAAATTTGGGAGATATTAAAAATAAAATTATAGTTCCAAGATGTCTCAACACATTCAACAAGAAATAAAAGCAGAAGCAAATTAAATAATCTATTTGGATACAATATTTTAGAAAATATATAGTATTTATTCAATAATCGTCACATATCAAATATTAACTCTTTTCATACCATATTTCTTAAAGATCCTAAGACTTTAATTCGTGGAACATCTACCTAAATTATTTAGTTAAATAAAATCAATATTGGTTTCTTTTCTGTTTCTCTTTGTTCATTTTTCATATACAGTTTATGTACTTTACGTTTTATTTACAATTCTGACCTACATAGAGGCTCTATTTTGAATTCAAGAATTCACCAATATAAATAGTAAAATTTTATTTCAGTTCAAAAAATGTTTTTGTCTAGAATTACTACACAATAAATTTTTAATACTTCGGCTTTGAGAAATGGTTTAACCTAAATAAAAAGTAATCTTCAAAATTAAACTCAATTGAATGTACCTACGATAGATGTCGCTAACAGTAAAATTTATGTTAGGTTATTTATATCAAATTGTTAAAATAAAACTTTAGAAAACCAGTAAATATTGACGATTTCAAGCATACAGGTCAGAACCGTTTGTATTCATTTGCCTTGGATTAATTAAATTAAAATCTATACAGAAATAGTGTGATAATGACATAAATATGAATGTATGTACACAAAAACTAATATGAACTGCATTAGTTCATATAACACCGTTCTATTTTATCGCAATTATGCCACTTAAGTGTTATGTTTTCTTTATTATCTTTCGTTAAAGTACACAAATATTTTTTTATATTATTTACAAACATATTGGTCTGCGAACCAGTGAAGAAGCACTTTCAGTGCATTAACAGCAGCTACATTTAAAGCTGGTGTTTCATTAAGGACTGTTTATACGTATTACGTGGTCAGTATTTTATTATATTCATCTTAACAATAAATTTTATTCGAAAAATATGAGAAAAAGCCTTATGCTCTCTTAATATTGTTTGATATAGGAAACAGTATTAAATGAGCTTTAGTTTCTATACTTAATAATATTTAATAAATCGTGAACAAATTATTAAAATATTAATGGTATGTTTGAACAATAGATACGACATTTATAAGATTATGTAAGAAAATTGTATCTAAAATATACTACAAATATTGAAATAATGGAATGGTGTGTATATTATATAATCTATAAGAAAAAATATTTCATTTCATTCACGATTCATAATTTATAAAATCAGGAACTAAAAACATTAGACATATTATGAAAACAAGGAGATTTTGATACATACAATCTTACCACAATAAGAAATAAATTTACACAAAGCACTATCTCATATAATATTTTAAGCAGTCTTCAACAGCTCTTAAAGTATGTACAGAATTGAAAATGTTATTTAAATATAAATATTACACAGTATTTTATTTATATTTTATTTTGGTGCTTAAAAGCTACAGAATTATATATAAAAACGCAAAAAATATTTAAATTTAGGACATTACGCTTGTCTTTTATTTAATCCTTAATTAAGTTTCTGTGTGGGCAACATCGCCATCATAGTGTAAGGCTTGAAGCACATAAAGTAGCATAGTGTTGTAAAACTTTATATCTTACTAATTGTACTTCATTATAGCTACTTATATAATAAAGGTTTATCTTATATTTTACGTTGTTCATACAATTTCGTATTCTAAGGTGAATTTTGATTACATTTCTTGTAATATTGCACCGCATTTAGATTCTTGCAACAATTTTACGTAGTAATGGTGTATATATAAAGTGTGGTTTCTCTTCTTAATTTTTTTTTTTCTTTTGAAGTGTTAAGTCTTATGTTGCATATTGTTGGAAATCATATAATTATTATATTATTTCCGAATTTCTTAGATACAATAGTTATATAAAATAATCAATTATACATTTAGGATTGCTTAGCTTGAGGATTCCCAACGAGCTAGTTGAATTCTTCTAGAGTCAAGGGAAGGGGAGAGCAACGATTGTAGGGCAGCAGAAGGTAGACTAGCACTGAAATACTTCATTGTAAGTGGTGATTGGAGATGTCGGTGTCTAATAATCTCTCGCTCTGCAGGTAAAGGCCAAAGTTCCTGTAATGGAACTAAATTTACATAAAATCACAGCTTATTACTATAGTAAAGTGATAATAACCCTTTCACTCCTAATATTTAATACGCGACAATAGGACCATCGGGAAGTTTTGTTGAAATCTTTAAAATAATGAAATGTAAACTTGAAACATTTTTACATTTTTTTAACAAAAATTAATAAATGTATTGCGGATTATTTTGTATTTTTCAGACAGACGATTAATGCTCTCCTAAAGCGTCATTTTGAGAGAGAAAAAGAAAGACCCTATATCTGGAGCATATGTTCTGAATTTAGTTCCATCGCTTTTCTTTGAGTGTTAGATCCATATCCAAACTTATCAGTCGTTAATAATACTTACTTAATCCTAATACTATTACACATTACAACTACCATGGGCTTTTTATTGCCTTCTGTCCCGTACCATACCTTTAACTTCCTACCAAAGCTAGATTCCCCCTTTCAGCTTTGTCTGTCTCATGTATATTACCAACTTTTTTCATGAGTCTTTGAATTTTGTTTCGTGGTCGAAGTTGCCTCCATTTCCACTCCATTGTTTCGTATCTCCCAGGGTTGTGACGTGTTTGAGTCTGATTATTAATTAATCGTGTGTTGTTGTGTTTTTGTGCGGTCCTGTGTTGTGTGTGTGTAGTCTGTGTGTCCGTCGCTTTTTTGCGTTTAAGTCATATGTGTGGGTTTGCTGGTCATCATCGCTTTTTTGCGTTTCTGTTGTGTGTGTATTTAATGTTTATTGTTGTAAAGTGTTATTATTGTCTGTGTTTGCGTTACGAAGTATTGTATCTGTTCTTTTGTTGCGTTTGTCGAGTGTAATGTTATTAGCATATTGCCTAAGGCAAGTGCTAATTCGTCAACTGTGTTAAGTGTTGTGTTTTTTGTTTTTGTGTCCAGGGATTAGTTGTTGGGGGTGGTGCTGGTATGTATTTAGGTTTGGGTGTGGTTTTGTTTGCAGGGTTGTTAGGACAGTTTATGAATGTAGATAGGTGAGGACCACCGCAGTTTGCACACTTTGGTGGAGTTGTTTTCGTCTTTGTACATAAGTGTGTCGAGTGTTCGTCTCCGCATTTCATGCATTTGTAGTTCACATTACAGTTTTTTTGGTGATGTCCGAAAGTCTGGCATTAGTGGCATTGTATTATGTCTGTCCGTTTGTTTAATGGTTCGATTTTAATTGCGAGTCCGCAGCAGTCGTGTATGTTGTAGATTGATTTGTATTGTCTCGTCAGTTCGATCAATACTAGTGGTGCAGGTATGCCGTGTTTACCGTTCATACGTTTAATTTTTATTGTCGGGTAGCCTTGGTCAGTCAAGTCGTCTGTAATGTCAGTGTCGGTGATAAAGGTAGGAATGCCTCGCATAACTACCTTTAGTGTCTTTTCGCTTCTTAATTTAAATGTATAAAATTGTATGTGTTCATTGTCGCGTATTTGTTTAACTGTACGGTAGTCTTCGTCAGTTTTCGGTTCGATGTGTATGCCTGGTTTCACGAGTTTGTTTTGTACAGTGTTAATTTTGTGTGTTTTAAGTATGTGTCGTATATGTACCCATTTGTCTTTTTCAATTATTATTATTGGTGCGATTTTGTGTTGTGTATTGCGTGTTTCGGTTTCTGTGTTTTGTGTAGTGTTTGTCTTATCACTTACCCTGGGAGTGCTGTTGTTTGAAGTTGACGGTTGTGGAGTGAGTTCGTTTGTGTCTTGTTCCATCTTTTCCTCGGCGTTAGTTTTTTCGAGGACACTGTAGGAGTTCTTTGTTTCTATTGGTGTGCTTGCGTGTTCTGTTTTCTGTTTCTTCGCTGTTTTTTCGGGTTTGTGAATGCGTCGGTGACTATGTTTTCATTTTCCTGTTCCGGTTGGCTTTTTGTCGGTTTTATTGGGCTTGTTTCTTCTGTGTGATGTATGGTAATTTCCAGTTTTGCTGTCGGATTGTCGCGATCTACCATGAATATTTGTGATTGATCGCGCAAAAGACGTTGGGTGTCTTCTTCCTCAGTGGTTTCTTGAATTATGGTTTCAGCGTCTCTTAGTTGCTGATCGGTACATCTTCTTCTGAAGTTGGGTCTCAGCGCCAGATTAGTAATGTAAATAGTATTATAATTTACTCCTTCTCGGGCCATTTCTTCCGGATTCGTTTAACGAATGTCGTCGTAGGTTCCCTCAAATACGATACTGCTAGTTCAGATATCGCAGTGAGAATGGTGATGACGCGTATCCACTGTAGACGAACTTTTCCTAGCCTTCCCTCTTATATTGAGGCGCGGCTTGTGATGACGTACTGTTGGGGCACGTACAATGATGCGCGTGCTTCGTGTATTCTCGTGTACTAACTGTAGCGTTTTATTAGTAAACAACGAAAACACACGAGGCATTCCCATCATTGTATGTGTCCCTACTTATATTCCTTTTCCAGACTCTCCAAGTCCAAGACTTTTTGTTAATCTTCCTTCTGGTAATTTTTTGCAATTGTGGGACTGATTGTCCAGTCTGTACATGCAGGTTCTTTTTTACAGGATTACTGTAGCACATTCATTTTTATCTTTTGCAATTAAACTATTCAAAAATGAATTATTTTTATGTCCCAGTTATATATACCAATTCCTCTTGTTTATGTTGCGCAACGGCAGTATTATTCCGGGGTTCAGTTTCTGCAGGATCATCCTTGTTACTACTATATCATTAATATCGTTATATACGTTTAATAAGGCTTTCTTTCCAGTTTCCTTTATGAACGGTTACAAAAATTCATAGTACATAAGATCTCGTAGTACAACCTTCATCCGGGTTTTGGGCGTGTTGCAATTTCACTTGACGTTTCGTTTCCATTCTGCCAGCTTCTTCAGGATCTGGTATGAGACTGATTTTCTTCGTTGTTCGTCCTTATATATGGTTTTGGTTTACTGGTGTATAACCGTTTTGCTTCAAAAGTCGTGATGAATTCTCGTAGTTGGCTCTTTCAGGTGTTGCTGAGTATATAGCCGTCCTTGTGGTTGCAGTTAGGATGTTTTTCTGTTTCTGTAGCTTCTCTAATAATTCTACGATGGCAACCCTTTGTTGTAGCTAATGCTTCTGCTTCTTCAAAATTCATTCTGTGTCCGTTCTCGTGTACATATTCAGCAACCGCTGACTGTCGAATTATTTTTCTTTGTGTGTCGTTCTGATGTTCCTTAACACTTTGTCCAATAAATCTTCCTGTTTGTCCGACGTAAGTCTTTCCACACTCGCATATTTATTTATAACAACGAAGAGAATTAGTCTGATACCAGGCCCTGAAGAAGCTGGCAGTCTGGACAGCTAAACGTCGAATGAAATTGCAACAACACGGCAAAACCTGCAAGAAGATTGTACAAGTAGCAATGGCCGTGAAAGTTTACGGAATTTTAAATAAGACCTCGTTTATCCTATTAAATGGGTAAAATTTTCTTCGTTTGACGTAAATCCGCTTTCTAAACGAGGGATTAATTGTCCAGTCTGTACATACAGGCTCCTTTTTCAGGATTACCGCAGCATATCCACTTTTATGTTATGCAATTAAATGATTCAAAAATGAATTATTTTCATTCCGTATCAGTGGCGATTAATATATTTCAAATCCGTCTGACAAGTTGTATTTTATTTATTCATGCGACATCCTTTTGTCATATTCCAAATTGTAAACTGTGAAAACGTTCCAAAATTGTCAAATGAGATGCACTGAATATTTCTCCATGCAGTATTGATGTTGAATACGTAAAAATACGTATTTTTCTCGTTGTAAAACCGAGTCCTCCTTTATACGATAAAAACTAAACTCTGAATACGTTCCAAAATTGTCAAATGACTTACACTGAATATTTCTCCATGCAGTATTGGTGCCGAATATGTTTTTTTCACGTCGTAAAACTGAGTTCGCCTTTCTTAATCTCTTAATCTTCGCGAACAATTATTCAAATGTTACGCGTATTTATAAGGTCCACTCTAAAAGCGTTATATAAAACTACTGTTGCAATCCACGTTCTTTCTATCTTTAGAAATTTATGTAATAGACTGTGCAACAAATTAATTTCTTGTTTGCAAGCACGCATTGGCGGCTGTATTATGAATTTTGACGCAAATTTTTAAGGCGACAAAAATATGAAAGAACTTTCCAAAAGGCCTGATATTATATTATATATAGGCACTAATGCTGGTGCTATTGACTGTATTAGGAGCGAAAGGGTTAAGTAGATAAGTTAATAGGTTTTTTATTGTTATAATGTTCCAACAGCAGTAAATGTTTTTATTTTTTTCACGTGTTTATAATAAAATTTATCAATGAAACAGTTTGATGTTTATTTGCTTATTATTTGAGTAGTTTTCAATTTTACTTTTTGAATAAAAACTATAGTTCGTCTTAGAATAATAAATATACGTGATTTTATTAGTTCTTGAGCACACAGGAAAAGTTAATTCCTTCCAAGTAAGAAAATTAAATAATTTGCATGTCGAATACTTGTCTCACAAGTAAAATACAAGTCGTAAAAGACACAAGTTAACAAAGAATTAAAAAATATTTAAATATTAGTTACTTATTGAATTAAGAGTCATAATGGTAGTGAAGTACAGCGATAACACAGGTCTACAGTGATTTTGATGTTTGAAAGCTGTTTGCCAATTTGTATATGTTTGGGGGCCCTTATTCCAAAAAAACGCCATATTTTTGCTCTATCACGTAAATTTTTTTTATAGCGCTCTATATCTTAAAAATGTTAATTTATTAATATACATACATACCTATGACAAGAATATGTTTGTTCCATGTTAGGCATGATTTTTAAATGAATTGATTTTTATGAAATTAAATGTGATTTGGCAACACTGGTTAATATTAGATTTCTGAGCAAAGCAACAGAGTCGGCGCAGAAGCGTCAATACAACGTTGAAACCTGCTTACGTGCAGTTTGGTTGTGTTAGTCGTCGGGCTACTGTGTCCGCGCGCTTGTTGTCTTCGTTGTTGCGTATTTTAAGTGTTCTAGAACGTATAAATATGGAAAGAAGACATTGTGTGAACAATCCGAATAACTTTTGTTATATCTGTGGTAGTTATGTCGTAGTAAAGCAGAGGCAAACTATAACTTCGTTTGTGAAAAATGTATACCACGCTTATTTTGGTGTAAAAATTGGCGAACAAGACAAGTTCTGGGCTCCTCATACTGTTTGTTCCGTTTGCGTTGAAGCATTAAGAAACTGGCAAAAAGGTAGGAAGAAATGTTTAAGCTTTGGTGTTCCTATGGTATGGCGAGAGCCTAGAAATCACAGTGATGATTGTTATTTTTGTTCGTGTAATGTTCAACGATTCAACAGAAAAAATAAGAAACAAATTGTGTATCCCAATCTTGACTCTGCTATTCGACCAGTTCCTCATGGACCAGATGTACCGATACCTACCGCCCCAAAAGCACTAGAAATCGTCAGAATCAGAGGAATCTAATTGCGACCCGGATGTCTCAGATTTCACACCAGATTTCAGAGAGCCCAAAGTGTTTAACCAGAGTGAACTAAATGATTTAATTAGAGATTTGCACCTTCCAAAGGATGCATCCGAATTGTTAGCCTCCCGACTTCGTGAGAAACATTTACTGGCACCTGGCGTCACATCAAGCTTTTACCGGGATTGCGAAAAAGAGTTATGTCAATATTTTACTCAAGACGGATCGCTAGTGTATTGCAACAATATTCCTGACTTAATTTCAAAATTAGGAAATGTGCCGCATGTAAAAGAAGAATGGCGCCTGTTTATTGACTCAAGTAAGCGTAGTTTAAAAGGCGTTTTATTGCACAATGGTAACGAGATGGCCTCGGTTCCCGTTGCCCATTCGGTACATTTAATGGAAACGTATGAAAATTTTGAAATTCTTTTAAAGAAAATAAACTATCAAGAACATCAGTGGATGCTTTGTGGTGACCTTAAAGTGCTGTGCATGCTACTAGGACAACAAGGAGGTTATACAAAATTTCCATGCTTTATTTGTGAGTGGGATAGTCGAGCAAGGGATAGACATTGGACTCAAATAGAATGGCCCTCTAGAACAAGCCTTACACCTGGTAGCAAAAATGTATTAAGAGATAGCATGGTTGACCCCAAAAAAGTTTTACTGCCTCCTCTCCATATCAAACTTGGCTTGATGAAGCAGTTTGTTAAAGCCCTAGACAAAAATGGACAGTGTTTTAAATGTTTGTGCGAGACATCTCCAGCCTTATCCGATGCCAAGTTAAAAGAAGGTATTTTTGTTGGGCCGCAGATAAGAACATTATGCAAAGACAAGGATTTTCAAAACACAATGACCAATGTCGAGAAAAACGCCTGGGTTTCATTTAAAGAAGTAATTGATAAGTTTCTTGGGAACTCTAAGGACGAAATCTACGAAAATATTGTTCAAAATATGTTACAACACTTTCATCGTATAGGTTGTAATATGAGTTTGAAAGTGTATTTCCTGTTTTCACACTTGAACTATTTTTCTGAAAATCTTGGAGCAGTTAGCGAAGAACAGGGAGAGAGGTTTCACCAAGACATTAAGGAAATGGAACGGCGATATCAAGGCAGATGGAGCATAACGATGATGGCGGACTACTTCTGGATGTTAAAACGGGATATGCCCTTAAAAACATACAACCGAATGTCCGGACAACGCAACTTTCTGGCAAAAAGACAAAGATTTCACTTAAAAAAGACTGAGTAAAGTATTTTTTTCCACTTTTTTAACTTGTATTCCACCTTTTTACTTAATAAACAAATAAATTTTTATAGAAATATGTTTTTTTTTCATTTAATATTTGCAAAAAACCTTACGTGATACAAATAAATGCATAGAATTTTTGAAATCAGCCTACCAAAATTATATAAAATCAGTTTTCAAAATAAAAACATCTGTCAAAAAGTTTAATTTTGAGGACCTGTGTAATCAAAGCATTGGTGTGTGATATTTGACATTCGAATTTCGTTGCGTTATTTTTTAATTATGAAGTAAATCATTAGGTCTGTGACTGTTTGAATTTTCCGTGTTGTAAACTGAAAGGCATCACTGTTCCCGTCAACCGCCATCTGTCAATAGACTGCTGTCAAAGTTTGAGAAAGCTGCGTCATTTAGTTAAAGTTTGACAATTATTTAAAGCCGACAGCCTCGCGCATTTTGGCGAAAACAGGAAAAAATGAATTTCCTGTGCTCATCACATTTTTTTTGCAGAAGAAAACCATTACTTAAACCAAGACTAAGACTGATAAATGCTTTACTGAAATTCGTTGTGGTCTTGACGCCTAATTGAGGGTCACTACACTCGAAACAATTGAAAAAATCCACGATAAGGCGTTGGCCAATCGGATATTGAAAGTGCGCGACATTGTAGAAGCCATAGGTATACCATATAATTCAGTGGTTTCGATATTAAATGATGAGAAAGTTATCTGCAAGATGGGTGCCGCGTTTGTTTACGATTGCGCACAAACGCGATCGTGTGAGAATTTCGAAGGAGTGTTTGGCGTTGTTCAATCGTAATTCGGACGGGTTTTTGTACCATTTCATAACCGTGGATGAAACATGAATCCATCACAGCACACTGAAGACCAGGCAGCAGTCGAAACAGAGGTTTTCTGGGCGAATCAGCACCGAAGAAAGCCAAGGTGAGTCTGTCGGTCCACAAGGTCATGGCGACAGTTTTTTGAGATGCACGCGGTTAATCCACATCGATTACCTATAAAATGGAAAAACAATCAACGGCGACTATTACGTCAACTTATTGGACTGGTTCAACGGCGATTTGAAGAAAAAAAACGAACGCACAAGAAGAAAGTGTTTTCCAATCAAGACAATGCACGTGCGTAGTCGCCATGGTGAAATTTCATGAATTGAGCTACTAATTGCTCCCTTATCCGCCATATTCTCTAGACTTAGCGCCCAGTGACCAATTCTTATTTCCAAACCTGAAGCAATGGTTCGGCGCGAAGGGATTTGTGTCGAACCATGAAATCATCGCTCAAATAAACCCCTACTTTTAGAACATCGATAAATATGATTATTTGGAAAGGATAAAAAAAATGGAGAAACGTTGGACGGAGTATATTGAGCTCAAAGGAGACTATGTTGAAAAATAAAAACGCTTTTTGTGCCAAAAAAACTTTTCACTCAAAAAACCCCGGACGTAACCCCCTCGCATATTTTTCGAAGTGAAATTTAGCTGTTGCAGACTTCGACGATCCTTATCTCGGTTTCTGGGCTGAAACCGTCACCAAGAAACTGTTTCCTGTTTTGCTGATCTTTCGCTCACTTTTGTAAGTAACATCAGGAGAATATTAGAGTCAAAATAAGTGTTAATGATTCAGCTTAAAGATACGCAGTATTCAAATTACTTCTTATTTTTTTGTTATTGTTAATATTAAGTTGGTGTAACTATGTAGTTTTTAGCAAATGAATTTTTATTAATCTATATAATTTCCACTTGCTTGAAAACAGTTTTGCCAACGCCTAGAAAAGATATAATCACTATTAAAGAATCTTAATACCTGGATCTGAAGGTATCAATGTCTTCACTGGGAAATTACTTTGCCTTTAAGCAAATAAGTCGTTCAGATGTTTAAAGTATCAATAATCTGTTGGAGGTAAGCCTAGTGAATGTTGCCAATGCTGCAGACTTTAATAGTTTAATTTTGGGTATGAAGGAGTAATCATCACGCCTAATTGTTGCACGAATTTCTTGCAAATTCTAGTATAATGTCCATTTTTCATTCCTTATCACTAATCAATATTATTAAAGTGAAGAAGAAAGTAATCCAATTTTTTATTTTTATTTATAGGATGAAAATGCTATGGTATAGCATTTAATCAATTTACAAGTTCTCTGGGGATATTTGACTTAGATCTTCTTGACTAAACACCTTAAACATTTATTGTCAAATGATATTGGCTCAATCTCAAGCACTATTATACAGCGGACACTTTATAAGCACCAGTTTAATGAAATTAAGTAGAAATGTTGTAATTATTTTACATATAAATCTGAAACAACTAAATTAAACCTTAACATTTACATTACATTGTCTAAGTTGTATATTGTCTAAGTCATTAAATTCAAGTTTTATTCTCAGTCGAAACTAGTTATAACTTATGACGATAAAATTGTGAAGATTGAATGATAATAATAGCTAATGAAGCTATGAAATCAATGTACCTGCAGAGACTGTGCCTCATCTCAGGATTCTGTACTTTTACTTTTGCGACCTGTAAGAGAACCAACAATCGATTTCAGCGCTGCGCCGAAGCCTTTGCCGGGAGTATTTATTGTAGACTGACTTCTACCGAGACCCTGTGGATGTGCATCTAAGCACTTTTGGTACCGCAACTGTAAGAAAAATTAATAGTGTATTAACTAGGTATTCATTATTATTATTATTGTAATTATTACGAGGTAAGCGCCAGAAGTTTCTGGATTTCTCAATATAATCTCCGTGTATTTCAATGCATTTTTCGGATCTTGAAATTAACATTTTAATACTCTTAGAAATGTATTCTGGAGTTTTATCTGCAAAATGGTCTAAAATTTCTTCTTGCACTTCTTCATCACTTTTAAATTTTCTTCCTTGAAGGTGTTTCTTCAGTTTTGCAAACAAAAAATAATTGCTGGGGGCGAGATCTGGACTGAAAGGTGTGTGCGAAAGTTTTACAAAACTACAGTCCTGCACAGCAACCTGCGCAATTGTGGCCTTATGGATAGGAGCATTGTCGTGCAGAAGGCGAACAGTTCGGCGCAACATGTCACGCCTATTTTCTTTGATTACGTCTCGCAATTTATGCAATAAAGTAGCGTATTATTGTGCGTTAACATCTGTCATCCTTTCTTTGAAATCAATAAGCAGGATTCCTTTAGAATCCCAAAAGATTGTTGCTATAATCTTCTTTCTTGATTGAGTCACCCCTTGTCTTCCTTGGCAGTTTTTCGCCAAGCCTTTGTCATTCCATTAATTACCTTTTCGATAAGGGGTCATAGTATAGAACTATAGTATCATCTCCGTAACAATGGATTCAAGAAATTGTTCCTGGTTGTCACGACAGAGGTTTAAAAACTCCTCACAATATGTTACGCGTTGCTGTTTCTGAATTGCTGACAATAATCGTGGTACACACCTCGAACTGATCTTATTCAAGGTGTTCATGAAGGATTCGGCGTATGGTTATATTAGAAAGTCCATACATTGTTAATAATTCTTTGACCCCCAAACGCCTGTCTTGTAACGTCGTCTGCCTGAGCTCGATGTTTTCTTACGTAAGCGCCTCAACTAGCCGATCGGCACGTGGCTCGTCTTCTACGTTTTCTCGGCCTAAACGAATTTTTTTTTGTCCATTTCTTTACAGTGGAAAGGGCAGATTCACCTAATACACCATCCAAGCGTTGTTTAATATCCTTAGGATTCACTATTTTTGTCAGAAATTTAATCACAGATCGGTATTCAATTTTCAACATCATGAAAAATAACGCGACACGACCAACCGTTGTTGCTATGCGACCGAGATAAATACGCGTCTAAAATTTTTACCACTACTCCACAGAACGTGGTGCTATATAGGGCTGCAAATATTTGTTTTCTATCATTACGCGAACATGGTTAGGCCGGAAACTTCTGGCGCTTACCTCGTACCTAGTACAGATCTGAATTAAATAATACTTTATGTAGTTGTTCAGATACACAAAAAAATATAAGACGCATATGGATTTAGTGTTTTATGAATCGGACTCTACATCTGTAAATATTGCTTTCTACATTTTACGACGCTAATTATTCGAATTTTTAATTGAAAAAAATTCGGCCTTAAGCAGGATTCGAACCCACGTCCATGGTTTGCCAGACCATTGCTCTGCCACTTGAGCTATTAAGGACTGTGGTTGCGAATACATCGGAAAGACTTACGGTTCGAATCATGCTAAAGGGCGAATTTTTTCAATTAAAAATTCGAATAATTAGCGTCGTAAATGTAGAAGGCAATAGTTCGCGGAAATGCAATTAATTTGCAGGAATCTATATATTGAAGTTTTTTTTTTAATCTATAGTACTAGGAATGGGAGTAATAAATAACAAATTTCAATTAGGTTGCTATAGGGATGGTCAAAACTTGGTGTTTCAATTACTTTTAATATCGATAAAAGCTTTTTGAATTTGTTTACTATTAATTTCTTGTCGCATGAATTATTTGCATTTTAAATGAATTACTTAATTTAATTATATACGAACAGTGATAAGCTTTAACACAAAACTTGATTGCAACATGAAAGGTTTTATTTCTTCACCAAATATGTTGTCTTAAAAATAAATGATTAATAAATTCCAACTGAAATTGCTGGTAAAAACGCTTGGATTTAATTAATTTTTTATTGTTTTGAATATCAAATTCTCTGTGGTAATTACAAGATTCTCTAGAATATAAATTTGTTCCATAAAAGAATTAAAAATATACGAGTTAAAATGACTAAAGTTAAATCAAATTTAAAGGACTTATAAAAACATTGTGAGTTAAAAGATTAATTTTGAAACATATTTTGTAAATGAGTAATTTATACGCATTTTATAAGAAGCAAATATTTATAAACTTTTTATTAATATATAATCCACAAACCTTGCAAGCTGCCTCTATTGTTTTGCACAACGCGCCAGAAGATGGTTCGCAATGAAAAATATGCGCCATAAACGTATCTTGCGCTGTATGCATTATAAATGCGCACTGTTTGACATTTTTACCTATTCCTAGGAATGACAGATATCTTACTCGACATTCAGTTATCAATCTATCATCCTAAAAAAAGAAGAAATGTAAAATTTTATGAAACCAATATGTTATATAACAAACATTTGGTTGCTGTATTGTGATCATAGATGGCGCCACAGCAACATTAACCGATTGCCATTGATCCTGCGGTATAGTTGTTACCAACCGTTCAATGGAATCGTTTAATATATCCATCCCCGTCGCTTGTGTTACTTGAAGAGACCCCAAATACTGAGCCCGCAGTATCTTTTTAGGTTCTTCCATTGGTGTCGGGAATGATTGCGCTAAAACAATCACGTAAAGTGTATTTTGCTTATGCTCAATGCTTTATTCACTCACTGACTAGTGCTTGACTGTTCCTATTGGATCGTCTGTGTTCAGTGGGCAAATTTGTAGGTCTCGTCGCCAAAGCTCTCCCGTTAATGTCCAGAGGCTTGGCTAAATTTTGTTGTAGACTACGTTCTATCATGATCTTCTTGCAAATATCTCTCAGAGTATTTGCTATGGTTCGAGCTGGCATATCACATCTAAACACGTGACACATGTGTTTACGTGTGCTCCTATCTCTGGCGACATAGGCGAAGTCTCTGCAGAAAATATTTAGAATTAATGTGTTTTTGGTATTATTGAAAAAAAAACGTATTTATTTCGTTAGTAAATCGTGCATAAAAGAATACCTCAAAATGCAAAATTCAAATATTTTTAACAATAATTGAAAGGGGGGGGGGGATTAGGATGTAAATAAATTAAAATAAAATAATCCCAGTTATTTATGTTATATGGACATACATATATATCTATATTCATATTCATTAAGTAATTTTGATGTACAGCAATGCTCCAGAATAAATCAATTTTTTTTCGTTACTGTTTCACAAAATAGAGAAAATAATATTTTCGCCTTTAATTTTAGTGTTTGAATAAGATTGATTAAATAGAAATTTCTTTACTCTCAATGTGTATAAAAAAACAAATATTAAACATTTTTTCTATACATATAGTCAACACATTTGCCGCTTGTAACAGGTATATGTAATACGTTACCTAAGCGCATCTATAATATGCGTATGCTTCCTATGGGCTCCTCTACTTAGTTTCCTTAGACAACCCTAGTAGTTGACTGTTGGATGCCACTGATTATTTGTATATGTACGTAATGTATTGAATTTTTTTATCCTATTGACAGCCCCGAAGAACAATTATTTAAAAATAAAAAAGGAATATTTTAGTTAAATGTAATACTATTAATCTTTAAAAGTAAATTCAATTCTAAAATAAACATATGCTTATAAAATCGAATTATATGAACAATGCATAACAGCATATTAAAAAACAATTGAAAGAGATGTAAATACGGTTCCAGAATGTAAATACGAGATATTAAACAAAATAATACGGCAGAAATAACAAGTAATCTAAATAAAATTCGTAATGAATGAACAAACACTATATTTTATATCGTCCAATAAAGTACAAGCTAAAATTAGTAGTGGTTCTTCCTAACTAGCAATATAGTTATTAGTGTGTCACGTCTAAGTAGGTGTATCGCACAATTCCCACTTCTATTTATATTTCTGTTACAGCGACCAAATCTTGTAACAATGCATATGTATTTTAACGGGTACCTTCCTGCAATATTTTTCAACGCGGTATATTGATACACTCTAGTGCGCTCATGTATTCAAGATTTTTAAATTGTAGTGTATATACTTTATTTTAAATTTCAAATTATGACGAAGGTGGGTAGCCACATCATGTGAATCATAATCTCTTCTAATAGAAAAATATTATTCAAGAATATTAAATATTTTGTAAAATTGAATAGATGAGGCTGTTACTTGGTGAAATTTCAGAACAAAAACGTAGTTATGATAACAAAAAAGTAGATTCTAATTATTCAAATCACTTATTATCTGAAAACCATTCATTCGATCCGGAGTTTGAAATCTTACATGTACAAAATAAATCGCATAAATTAGACTTCTTAGAAGCCCTGGAAATAAATAAAAATAAAAAGTCTGGGAATTTACTGAATGACCAACTAGATATAAATAGTTCTCCTTTACTAAGCTTATTTAATTAGGGGTTTTCCATGTGATTATTGTGTTTGAATGCCCAATCTCTTCCTTTCCTTGTTAACAGCTTATCGTTTCTTTCTTTATATACCTGTAATTACCAAGTTTATGTGCATACACTCATTTCATTTGTAGAATAATCATTACACCATCGTCGTTTGATAAAGCTACAGTGTTAGCGAAACGCGTCACATTTTTGTAAACGTTTAGTAAATATACGTTTTATACAGGGTGAGTCGTGAAGAATCGACCAAACTGTAGGAGTGTATTCTACAGGTGAAAGTAATGTAAAAAAACTCAAATGTTGCTATCCGATTTTTATTTGTTTTTGAGTTATAGCGTAATTAAAAATAAACAAAATTTCATACATTGAAGTTTTTGTATTTTATTGGTATTATCGTTCTTTATAATATATTTTCAAAAATACCGCCATTCATTTCAAAACATTTTTTACATCGTCTACCAAGGGCGCTGGTTGCGTTCCTGATTGCGTCAGGTTGATGTTTGATATTGTCAGCAGCATTCATAATCCGTTGAATTAGTGCTTCACGAGTGTCCACTTTTACTTGATACACTTCATTTTTTAACCAGCCCCATAAACAATAATCGAGTGGCGTGAGGTCTGGAGACCTAGGAGGCCAACCAATGTGACTACCACGTCCAATCCAACTCCCTGGAAACCTTTCAGCCAAATGTTGCCTGACTGCACGAGCGTAATGTGCAGGCGCTCCATCGTGCTGGTAGAAGATTTGGATTCTGATGTTTATGGGAACATCCTCTAGCAGTCCGTGCAGTTCATTTTCTAAAAAATGTAAATAGGTGTCTCCCGTGAGGCGATTCTCAAAAATGTAAGGTCCAATTAAAAAACCATCGATCATACCACACCACACGTTTACCGAAAATTTATGTTGAAAGTTACTTTCGACTGTTGCGTGTGGATTTTCGTCTGACCATACATGCTGGTTATGACAATTATTAATACCGTCACGGGTGAATGTCGCTTCATTCGTAAACAGTATACGCGATACAAAAAGAGGATTATCATTTATCCATCGACAAAATTCCATTATCATCTCGTTGTAGGTGCTGTACTCTTTGTACTTGGTACGGACGTAAGCCCTGCTCGTGGAGTGTTTTTATCACCCTTGTTTGTGGAATGCCCAATTGAATACTAATTCTCCGTGAGCTGGTAGTTGCGTCTTCTTCTACTACATCCAGAATATCTTCTACTTCTTGTAATTGTTGCCTCGTTCAGATATTATGTTTACACTGGGAAGCTTTCCGGTCGCGCACAATGTGTTGAATACACTAATAAATACAGTTTTATTAGGATGTCTCTGATGTGGAAACCCTTGACGATATTCATTAGCAGCAGCTGTAGCATTCCCATTACAAAATCCATAAACAAACACCATATTAGCATATTCTAAATTAGAATAAGTGTGTGGCATTTTAGTTTGTTACACTATAGTCGTACAAACGTCAAGTCAATGTCACAATACCCGAACACAATGTTATAATTTACTCCAAGGTATAGGGAACATTTTTTTATGATGGCAGCGCCCTCACTATATCAATGATGAACTAGAGGTAGTGACATTAGACGCATTAGGCATACAAACCACTCTGCACTATTTCTCGACTGCTTTCAATGTCACTACCGCTAGTTCGGAAAACCACGAACAGGTAGCGCTTCAGCTAGGAAGACTTCCCTATAATGAATTGCTACCGGGGTTTCACTGTTTTTACGAATACATACATAAACGTGGCATACTAAATCTACATTTTTAATTACGCTATAAATCGAAAACAAATAAAAATCGGATAACAACATTACTTTACATTACTTTCACCAGTAGAATACACTCCTTGAGTTTGGTCGATTCCTCACGACTCACCCTGTATATTAAACAAATTAATTGTTTTGTTTTATTTTACATCCTATTAAATATTTTATTAAAAATATAAAAGTAAAGCTATGTTTCATTTAAGGGAATTATATCAAATAAGTAACAGTTTAGTAAAAACTCTATCGTTGGAGACTGGGGCTAGAAAAACTTAAAAAAAAGATTAAAAAATCCTCTTAATACACTAGCATTTGTATCCTAGATACGTATTTCGACAACTAAGTTGTGATTATCAACAGGAAGTAATAATAGTGTTGAACGTGGGCTCACAGTAAAACTAACACATAAAGGTCGCGAAACATTACTAGAATATTTAACGTCTAACAAAGTGTTTCGCGATCTCTATATGTTAGTTAGTTATAGTTAGTGATTATTTGCAGTTGATGATCACAACTATGGAGGATTTACATACTAATGTGGGTTTTCAGCTTTTTTTAAGAGTTTAGTACAATAGAAAGTTCAGGAAAATTATTTTTGAACATCTAAATTCAAATATGAAATCCTGACTATCTCTAAACAATTAAAAAAAAGAAAATAAACACTTATTCTATATATATATATATATATATATATATATATATATATAATATTATATATATGAAAAATGTGTGAAAGCCATATCCATCTGAAATGTGCAGATGCCGACATTTCATAGTTTTTACTAATCATCAGTACACATTATCCAGAAATAGATACGACTTTCATTTCTATACTGCTATATATGCAAATGATGAAAAACGCAATGTTAATGGGAATTAATAATTATTAAATTCCCACATTACATGCAATTGCCGCTCTAATTTGTTGTATTAATTTCTACAAATGACAGAATCACATTTGCCTACGAATGTAGTTACAACGCGTGGCAAATGAAAAATTTTTCATTTGCCCGGACAACCTCAAATTTAACGTACAGTTTTGTACGAGGGTGTTGAACATTTAGGTCACCACAAATTTTGTTCACGATGGGTGCAAAAACTTCTTACCGAAGACAATAAAACAAAGAGAATGGGATCGGAGCTAACTTTTCTGACACCTTCCGGAGCTGAAGATTTCCTCAGGCATATCGTAATAGACGATGAGACTTGGGTCGCTTATGTCAACGTTGAGACGAAAAGACAACGCAGTGGGGTCGCTTTAACTCGCCTACGAGGAAATCTTTAAAGATTTGTCTACCATGTCTTCCCTAACATGAAAGGACTTGGGAAGCAACGGTTTTAAAGCGATTAAGAGCTGCAGGATAGTGTTATAGCATGACTTACTTCACTAGCGACTACCATGTCATCCCTAACATGAAGAAATGGCTTGGAAAGCAACGGTTTTAGAGCGATTAAGAACTACAGGATAGTGTTATAGCATGGCTTAAATCACAGGCCGCAGAGTTCTTTGAAGTGGGCATTAAAAAGCTGGTTTATCACTATGACAAATGTTTCAATCTTAATGGCAACTATGTAGAAGAGTAGCTGAAAGTAGTAGCTGATAGTTTCTGAATACGAAGGACCAAGTTTTTGGCAAAATTCAATGCAAACTCTTTGTTCGCTGTGTTCAGTCATGAATGCGAAGCGGACGAGGTTTGTCGTTCACTCAACGATGTATCCTTGTCGACTGACCATACCATCTCGTGGGGATACTCGTAAAGGTCCCTTCTACATAGTAAATAAATGTGTTTCGCAATACCAAACCTAGGTACTAAGTTACGGCAAGATGTCGTATACTTTCCGAATAGATCTCGTAGTTAATACTTAAATTAAGATAACTAAACTATTATTTATTGCTAACTAATCTTATGTGTCGGATTAATCTTATCTAGAAGCCTCTATGTATGAAACACCAATAATTACATTTAGCCAAATGTCTTGAATATGAATAGAGAATAGAGTTTTACTGCTTTATTCTTAACATTTTTGTTATTTGTGTGTACTTCTGTGCTACATTGGTCATAGGAAAAGTGCTTACAACTAATCTATTCAAAGTGCATAGAACCGGTTTTCCCTTTGATGCCACCATGCAAACCTTATTTTTTTTTTTTAATCGTGGATACACAAGCATGCTAAAGAACAAAACAAATGGCAAGCAGCATTACCTCTCTCTGTTGATCCACAAGTTGCACAAAGGAAAGAACAAAAATACATAATTATTATAAATTGGCGTAGACTACTGCAAAGAATCATACAGCAACATTTCTAAAAAATTATTGCGGATTGAAATACTGCTGTAATTTCTTTTTTTTTACTACTTTATGTACACGTGTTTCTATCAGCATTTTTACTTTTGTATTACTACTCGATTATTCATGATTGTACTAACCTGCCATTATCTCTTCCTACTCCCCACACTCTGATTGTGTGTATTGGTTGAGTGTTGAGAACGGTCAAATTTTCTGGATCTATAAGTTTAAGAGCTCCCTCGTCTAAATCCATAAATAAATCTTTACCCTGAAACACGTTAGAAATGAGGTAATAAGTTTTGCGTAGCGAAAAAGAAAAAAATATTACGTCTCCCCATCTTCCTACAACATCTAGAAGATCGTTTCGGCCCAGGGATAAATCTACTATACATTTATTGACGGCCTTACTACTTCGTTCCGGTGTTAAGTCCTCTTCTGCTATTTCTACCCATCCTAAGGATCGCACCGCGAATCTTATGGGTCGCTCTTTAGATTCTGGCTCTGGTCTGGCTGGATAACTTCTTCGCCTAAATTAAAGAAAAAAAATACTATCAAGCTTAGTGTTTGCTAGACAAAATGAAGCAGTTTTGAAATAATATTTTGTTTAACGTACTTTAGCGCTAATTCATCTTTTTTCTTTCTATCTTCAAATTCCATGTCTAGCGCTGAACTTGTGTTGCTTCTAGTAACAGTATTGATGATTCCTGTGTCAAATTTGCCGATTAAATTATCTGTTTCTTTGCTGTAGTTGTGTTTAGTTTCAGATTTATCGTTCTTTTCTGTGTTAGGTATTGTTGGGATTTCTCGTTGTATGGTACCGCTTTTTATGTGCCAATAATATGGACCATCATTATCTGCAAGAGAGATTCTTTTAGATATTGGATACAAAAAAACAGCTTTTAATTAAATTATGGATATCGTCAGGTCATTTTAGGAACAGATTTTTGTTTGAGTCTAGGAAGACTCAAACAAACAACGAAATTGAAGTGTTTAGTTTATAAATTCCTACAGTATGTGGTTTGCAGTTCGTTTATATTCCATAGTCAAGGTCCAGCTTTTTATGTCACACTGATTTGAATTAAGTACGAGCGCGATTCGTAAAATAAGTTCCGTTTCCGGCTAGTGAGCAAGGAAGTGGGGATATCGGCGTCATCGCAGCGCTGCGGTGTAGTCTAGTCCAGTGTGAGTCTGGCCGTGCTAGTGAGAGAATTGGACATTCTTTCGTGCTATTTTGGTCATTCAAATTGGCTGCTGCAATTGAAAATCCCGCCGACTGTGAATTGCGTGGATTCGATTTCTGTGTGCAAAAAACATGAAAGCTGCTGAGATTCATCGTGAATTTTGTTCTGTTTACTGAGAAAATGTTACCTTTCATTTTCCATTTGTAAAATATCCCGTTGATTTTCATTAAAATTACTGTTAACATAAACATCACGGTGTTTGCTAAATCATCCATTCTCGACCAAGTTTCCCCTTAAGATCTTCTGGATACAATTGCAAATATCTTGTACTACTGTTGTATTTCGATTCGATGAATAAAAAATACAGAACATATCTGGTTTCTCTGCGTTGGTGTACGACATTTTTCTATTAGTTATGTACGATAGTTGCAATGTTTGACAGTTTGAAATTTCATGGCTACGTTACTTAATCTTAAAATATATTCCTCGCGAATTAAAGTATATCAAAAACTTGTGTCATCATGTCATACATGGTTGAAATCAGAAAGAACACTCTTTCTAGCGCTGTCAAAATCCGACATAGTGCCCATAAGAAATAAGAAAGTTGATGATGGCCAGATAGAATCGAAACGTCATATGCAAATTTCGAGTTTACCATTAGATAATAGATCAAAAGTGGCCTCTAGAACGTGATTTTAGTTTTCCCCTGTAACCCAAAATAAACGTGCTAGAGGTAAAAGAAGAAAAAAGAGCTTCTTTCGTTTTTAAAAAGAATCTCGAACGTAATTTGACACAGGTTCATTTTCCGGACTTTTTGATTTGCGTGGGTACGTTATCGTATGTACGTCCACCGCGTAACAAATAGTCATTTTACAAGCAACCCTTAAATCGCGGTGGCGTCCTCTTTAAATATCGATCAGTTAGGTTAATAACGTTTCGTCAAGAAACCCACGTTGTCTTCACTGAGCTGAGTCCGTGGTACTAGTTGACTGACTTGTATATTCAACAGCAATTCGCCCACGAGGGTTAAGTCCGAGGAGGACTTTTGAATTTAGGACACTTGTACGAAGCTGGTAGCACTACGTAGAAAAATAGCTGAAAGTAGTAGCTTTAAGTTGAATATAATAAAACCTCATCATGTATTGGTCTCGTAATATTGCAGTGAACTTTTCCCCGAAGAAGAATTATATTGAACTTATATTGTATTTATGACATTTATTTAAAATGTATTTTGATTTTATAGTGTATATTTAAATGTTTATATTTTTGAATTTATTATTATGGCCGGAACTGTATAATAATTTTGTATAGGATGTAGTCCGTCTTGCGGCCTTATTTTGTAGCTTTGTTGTACGATGTCCGATCTTTTTCGGTTTTTCATCGCCAGAGATACCAGAGTTGTTGAAGCATATGGTCGGGATAAAAAAAAACATCATTTTTTTCTTCCTGTAGTATTTGATTTAAAGTCGGTTTATTTTATTTTTTGAGTGCTTTTGTTGTGCAGTAAATTTCATTTACGATTTTTACGAGTGTTGGTGATCTCGTTTGTATTAAATTTAAATTATATTTGGTATCTCTCGCTACTATAGTTTTTTCTGCGAGTAAAAGAGTTGCTTACGTAAGTATACTTTTTGCAGTTGCTTTATATAAATTTCTGTTTCGATAATTTGCTGATATTTGTGCTTATTTGTAATTTTGATTTATTTCTATTTTAACTTATAATATAGATAGATAAGAAAATTACCATATTTTTTGTATGAGGGAGTTTTTGTGTCACGATTTTCTAGAACATTTTAGTCAGGATTGGAGGGGAGATTTGACCTTGTGTTTAGTTCGCACAAGTAAAGTAAATTACGGTTTGACGTTTTGTCTGTTTACGTCTGAAATTAGGGGTTATAATTTAGAATTTGAATTTGAGAATTTTCTTAATTATCTATTAGTTTTATGTTTGCTCGCGAGTCACAGGAGGTTTTTCTCTGTGTGCGTGTAATTTATCACACAGACTGTTTCCTCCAAGCTTTAGTTAATCAGGCTTTAGCTCTCTTTACATTTTGTAGAGTATTTTTTTATTTTTTTTAAAAATAAACATGTAAAATCAAATCGTGAATTTTTGTTAATGCCATTTTTGAACTCTCTTTTCCACGTTCTTGCTCGTGCGAGAGCAAGACCTGAGGTACGGAGTTTTAAGCTAGAAGAATCTACGATTGAGCTAATCCGGACATTTGTGGTGAGCTGAACTTATAAGCAAAGGCACAGTTCACAGCAATATGTTTTGTATAATGAAATTCTTTTGCGTGTGTTATACCCACATACTTAAATAGATATACAACGCAAAAGAGACGTCCGACACACGGAAACATGGGAGCTGCCATTTTTACGTATTTCCTGAAGGATAGACTCTCCAACTTGTAAATGTTCTATATTGATTACATAATTATCTATAAAGTTAACATAAGTATTCCAGTTAGATGTAATTCTACTCGTTTCAAAATCACATGAAAATATATCTTTGCACATTTAATTTTAAAATACCTTTTAATATTGGAACACACCAATTAATTTTTATTGTTAAAAACAAATCCAATAGATGTAAAATAAAAAGGTTTAAGAAAATTAATACTGGTAGCCGTAACTTTGTGGTAATTCATTTTGAAAATAATAAAATAAAATAAAACAATCACTTTGTTTTACCACTTTATGCACATATAATTGTGACCGCGGTTTCGACATACAATGTCATTATCAAACTGCAAAAGTTACAGACCTACATAGAACTTATAAATGACACAAAAAATATATGGGGGTGGTTTATGATGTTATTTATGATGTTATAGTAGTAATTTGTAAATAACATCATAAACCATATATTTTTGTGTCATTTATAAGTTCTATGTAGGCCTGTAACTTTTGCAGTTTGATAATGACATTGTATGTCGAAACCGCGGTCACAATTATATGTGAATAAAGTGGTAAAACAAAGTGATTGTTTTATTTTATTTTATTATTTTATAAAAAGGTTTGTTTGCACTTCAACTTAAATTTTTCTCTTGTTTGCTATTACAACAATTTTATTTAGTAAAATAGCGTTTTTATTATTTTCCCTGGAATTATAAGAAAAACGAACACACGCTACTAAATAAGAGTTTTATTATTTTGAAGTCGAAACTTATATTAAATATAATTATTAAAAAAAAATTATATATATAAAATCATATGCACACATCGGCACAGTCATATAACATAAAATATTTTAGAGTAAAATACAATTAATATTACACATAATATAACGTGGATATATCTCAATAATCAACGGAATTGAAAAAAACGTCACATGTATTAAACAGTAAACACTACCTGTGAACACTACTAATATACAACGGCAGTGACTGGGTTGCCTAAACAGCAGGAAATATGTAAAAATGTCGTCTAATTCTATCTCCTTATATTCCAAACTCCGTACAAGTGCGCAGTGGTGTATGTGGTTATACCTCCAGCTGATCCTGTTTTATGTCGTGACCCCATAGATAATTATAACAAGTAAAGAATGTAAGCTCCCATTATAAATGATGAACCCATAAAGAGAGTCATCTACCGGTTAAGGAGAACGTTTCCCGGGAAAATTTGAATTCTGAATTTATTCATTTTGTTTTAAGTATTTTTGCATAACTTATTTTTTTTTTTACAACATAGTTATAAAATTAGTATCAAAATATTTTTATAATCAAATAAATATAGTAACACTACTTTTATAACAAAGTTGTTAAAAAATTACTGATTATTAGAGTCTGGATTATATGCAAAATATGTTTTTAATTGCCATATTTCATTCCAAAAACATTAAATAAACCCAGAAAACTCATTATTTTGTTGTTAAAAGGTATATCAACAAAATTATGAGTTCTCTGGGGTTACTTAATGTTTTTTGAATGAAATAAGGCAATTAAAAAAAAGCATATATTGCACATAATCCAGACTCTACTCATATAAGATTTTTGAATCTTAAAAGTTTGTATGGTTTACAATCATTTCAATGAAACTAATTTAAAACAAATGTAATGTATTTTATCTATATTTTTAATGAAAAAAGCTTACTTCTAAAAATTGGTAACATTACTGGGTACAGGTCCGCGATCCTTTCCATTAAGTATTCTATTTGCACCTTTCGGATAATTAAATATCAACAATTATGTGAAGCTTATTAATTTCACTTTCGTAATAATTAGTCTATATTTGTAATTCTTGCATAATATACAATTTAATTAACATATATACATAAACATATTCAATACCTGTTAGAAACAGTTTAGGGTAAACCATTTTTTTAAATATTCTATTAGGTCCAATATCAGTATTCAAGAAATAATTACTACAAATTCTATAGTGCGTATAAACATATTCATCGGTAAGTTCAAGAGGTTGTTTGTGTCCTATAAATGATAGCCATTTCTTGCAGTTCGTCGTACTTTGCAGGGCTGGGAAAATAATGACGAGAATCTGATCTTGAAGGACCGCCTCCAAATACGACACAACCAGCCTTTCCCATTTCGAAAACTACAAGCAATTTTTTAGAAACTAAACACTAAATAGTATATTAAAAAACAAGTTTCATAAGGCACCATTTTGCCGCACGAGATCAGTTTAGAAAACGAGCCGCGATAGCGGCGAGTTTTCTAAAGAGCGAGTGCGGCAAAAGGCCTTATGAAACGAGTTATTTATACTATTTTTTCTATTTTGCATTTTTTACATTAATAAATTGGAATTATTTAATTTGGAAGTTTAGAGTTTAATTTTTATATAAAGTATGCAGTTGGTCACATTGATACTTGACATTGTCAAATTTAGATCTTGCTATCCGCGAAGTATATTATATTACATAATATTTATTAATTTTCGTTAACATTACTTGATATTTTATTTAAAAATATAAACATGAGTGACTTAAAAACTAATATATCTTGTTGTCAATTGTATACAATATACGTTGTTTGTGTAGAGTACGAACATATATCATATTTATCAAATGTACTTAAATTCTTAAAATCAAATGACAGCAATGATATTTATTTCTGTGTTCGAACAACGCCAACATTGAAAAATGAAAAAAAGCGTATCGAAATGAAGCTCATTTCGATACTGTTTTGGGTTTCATAATGAGTTCATTTCGAACGCAAAATAGAAAAACAATATTTTACTTACTACTTATGACTATGACTATGGTAGGCATTATTAGCTGTGATGTGGATAACTATTAATAATAATAGTAAAATATATCGTATGATCAAAAAGTCTTTGGATCGCTATTGCCGTGGAATTTACGATATCTTTGAAATTATTTATTTCAATAAGTTTTGACATTTACTTGACAACATTCAAGTCAGCTGGTTATAATTCAAAATGTTTCAATTAGAACATAAAATTTTTATTATCAAATCATACTACAGTAATGGTGGAAATATAGGTGAACATAGTAATTGGATTTATTCACCTCGTTTATTACAAATGAAACAGACATGTAAAATACACATCTGTAACTATTTTCCAGCTTTTTACTTCTGCTTAAGACATATGTTTCTGCTATTACTATTAAGCGTCGTCAGTTAAGCTAGTGAAGTAATTTAAAAGCTTAAATCATATGTCTTAAGCAGAAGTAAAAAGCTGGAAAATACGAGGTGTGTTGTCCATGTTTACAGTTACAGATGTGTATTTTACATGTCTGTTTCATTTGTAACAAATGCGTAATACGTGCTTAACGTATTGATATACTTAAACCTTTTTTGTATACACCTCGTTTATGTTTGAATGAGTTCCGTGAGAGATTTCTCAACTTCGCAATAATCGAACGAGTTTTTTTCGGCAAATTCAACGAATTGTGGACAAATTTGAAGGAACTGGTAATATCAGCGATAGTGTTCGATCTGGAAGAAGACGGGCTAGAAATGATGATGTTATTGATCTGGTTAGGCAACGCATGCAGGAAGAACCTACCTTATCCTTGCGTAGATTGAAACAAGAAATCAATTTAAGTTATGGGACATGTCAAACCATTGTTAAACATGACTTGAACATGTTTCCTTATAAACTGTAGATGTGTCAGAAGTTACTGCCACCAGATTATCAGAAGAGAGTATCGTACTGTACCTGGTTTAATGACCATATGAATAACGATATCCTTGATTTAACATTTTTTACAGGCGAATCTTATTTTTACCTATCTGGATACGTTAATAAACAAGTTATGCGTATGTGGAGCGAGAATAATCCTAATTTTGATAATGAGGCTCCTTTACATAGTCCTAAGATTGGTGTTTTTGTTGCAATGTCCCGTAGACGGGTAATAGGGCCAATATTTATTCAAGATACCATAAACGCTGAAAGATATATAAATCAAATACTTGATCCTTTTATCAATCAATTGCACGATGATGAACTTCAGAATGGATACTTTCAACAAGACAACACGAGACCGCATGTTGCTCGAGTAACCATGGAATATTTACGTCAATTTTATGACGTTACCCACCTAGGTCTTTTGATTTGAGTCCTTTAGACTACTTCTTATTCCCATTGCTTAAGAATAACATTGTTAAAACTTCAGTTCACACTTTAGATGAATTACAAGAACGTATTGTTGAAAACTGCCTCACAGTAACACATGATCTTTTAATTAAAGTTTTTAATAACATGGGCCGACGTGTTAACCGGTGCATTCAAGAACAGGGAAGACATTTTCAACATCTTTTATAATTTTTTATTGTAAAAGTGTACCTACCTGAATGTTATTGTTTCATAGTGGGAGTTCTTTTCTTAACTGTAATAAGCCTTTTTTTTTATTAGTTATTAAAACTTCGTTTATTTATAAATGCATTCTGTAATCTCTATAAATGTTATTAAATATAACATACATAAAATGTAAATAAATATCATAACCTAAAATCTATTTCATTTGTGACTCATGCGTATTTCAGGGTAATGAATCGCAGAAGTAAATAATTTTATAGATAGCTTTACGTTTCATGGCTATCACGATCCAAAGACTTTTTGATCATAAGTTACAAAAACACGCGAAGTAACTGTTTAATGAAAAAATTACTGATCCTAACCAAAAAACGCTCTAAAAATAAAGCGTCACCTGTGTCACATAATTAAGTTATCCGCTAGATTTCTGTATTTGCTAGATAAGAGTCATCTTACGTTTAAGGAGAATTTCATTCTAGACCCCATGACAGTTCCACTTAGGGAAATGAAGCTTTTATTCTATACTTGTTATAATTATCTATGCGTGACCCCAAGAAATCCCCAGATTTACCCAATTTCAATTTTAACAAAATTAACTATTAATTAAAGGGTAAAAAGGGAGCCAATTAGAATTTATAACATTTAAATTTTCACAAAAATTTAAACAGTATACCGTAATATTTAGTATATGGTTACATAAAATAAAAAGCTTTCAAATTTGTAATTATTTTGAATTATAATTCATATTTTCATGTTCTATAATTGTAATTTAGCGTGAATAGTGAAAAGAAAATATGGAAAATAGTTTGCAAGTATGAAAGTGCAACGCGATACAGTCAATCATTTTGATTGATAAATCAATTTGTCTTAAGTATATACATTCAAAGTGAAAATGTAAATTTTAATTAATACAAACATACGAGGGGAGATTTGTATATTATACCTACGAATGAAACGCGGTGTAAGAAAAGTTATATGTATTTGATTTTCCAACATACGATCCTTATGGAATAATAAGGCTATAAAAATAATATACAGTAAAAGTCGTTTACAGATTCCGCGCAAGGACCAATTGATGAGTAAATACTTTAATTAGGCACACACGTCGGTGAGGGTCTAGATTTGCAGATAGTTTTCAAAATCTTTTGGCTCGTTAGTGGCCAATTCTGAGAGCAAAGACATGTGATTGAATTTGTTTCGCTGTAAAAGCCACTGCTTTGCCCACACACGCAGCACTTTTCTTTTTTTCTTTTCACCTAAACATCAAAAGCCACCACATATAGCTTGGACCGATTCGAAATCCATCGCAATACTAACGTTGGACTAACGTGCTCGACCTTGAGTTCGACCGTGTATGGAGCCCTGCCAACATGTTGGGTTGGGCATCAGGAATAGGTTGGCCAACATGTTCGGTCGTCGATAGGGCCCTTTACTAATACATATTAAATGAAAGCAATAAATCACATTTGCATAGGATTTATAGAATCAAGAGTAGGATACGAAATTTCGGGTTGAACTCACTCTACATGAAACAAGTTTTGCAATAAAACCTGAGATGGAATTTCTCGAGTATTTTTCCCGGTTTTAGGGAGTAAAAGTCTATAAGAAACGGTATAAAAATTCTGAGCAATTATTAGGTTGCACACCTGTGTTATTAGTGGTAAAGCATGCAATATCCTAAAAAAAAATAATGTTTCATTCTAAAGTGGAAAATAAAAATGTGTCCGTCAATTCGACACCACATTGTATATTATAAAATATTGCAGGTTTGTATACAAAAAAGCAAAACATCGAAACGTGTAAAATATCTGCAATGTAATCTGCAAAAATCGAGTCAATATAAAAAGTTTTACAAAAGAAAAATGTACCTTCATGTTTTTCCCATCCAGGTGGTAGATCGGACTCATCACTTCTTTCTTTGTCCGGTGTAATGGTATCGATGTCGTCGAGGGACTTTTGCTGTCTACGTTTCACGGGAAGCGCGTACAGGTCGTTATTTAGCTGACCAGCTATGTGTGGAATACTCATTTCCTCTTCTCTGTTGTCCTTTACGGCTTTCTCCGATTTTTCACACATACTGCAAGGGAGAAAATCTTTTGTTACTTCGCGGTCGAAAATTTCAAAATTCATCGAGATATGTGTTTCCATGTCTTGTGTTATGATGTTTACGTGATATTCGAAAAATATTGGTGGAGATTGCATTTTTCAGGCGTTTTACAAAAGAATAAGAGTGTTATGTTTTCAAACGAAAGACCACTAAATTCTGTATGCAATAAATGTATAATCACCAATTGGAAAAAACATTTATTTAACAAATAATTTACTTGTCTGCGCTGTGTGTATAAAATTTAAGATTCTAAAACTTCACAAATTTAGAATTGTAAATCTCGTCCACTTAAATTAAAATGAAAATATATCAAATATCGGTTCCTCAGACGATACTACACTAACATTTTTATTATTTTAATTACGTACTTTTTTCGCGGACTTGCTATCATAGTATCCATGGGACTCATAGGATTTCCATTGTTCTCACCGCCCCTACAACAAAGAATTTGTTGTAAATGGCATGCAAAAATAGTGTTGGCTTCATTTGTTAGCTGTGTATACTACCACAGAATAACAAAAAGGACAAAATTGCAAAATTTGCGATCTCTGTTTTATTGCGGTGAATTTAATTGCCTATTTTGAAAATATATTCAAGAATGCTTGAAATATTGTTTACTTTCGTAGTTAGGTACGATTTTCTAACCTGTTAAAAGTTTATTGATCTCGTGTGCCAGTCTAAGATTCCAAATCTAAGTATGTATATATTTTTTCTAGTTAATAGAAGCAATTGTATATTTAGAGGGTAAAGTTTGTAAGTTATTGTGTATATTAAAACAATTAACAAGCAGTAATAATTGGTACATCGGAGGAAAGTAAACTGTGTTGGTATGCTGTTTCTTCATACGGTTATAAGACGGCAATAAAATTAAACTTATTGCATGTGAGAATTGATAATTATTCAAATTTTATCTCACATGCAATTGTCGCTAAATTTGTTGCGTTGGTTCTACAATCTGGCAAGATTACTCCTGCCAAAGAATGTAGGCGCAACATGTCGCGATGTCAACCTTCTAGGTTGTACAGATAATGAAAAATGTATTAAAACCACGTCTGTCCCGAAACGTACAGATATCGATATTTCACTGTCGTTACAAATCATCAGTACACGATATTCGGACACAGACATGATTTTCATTTGTATACTTTCGTGTATATATACGAATTTTATTGAACTTTTATACATTTTTGAAAAATTATCAATGTTCACATGCAATAAGTTCAATATAATTGATATATACAGGGTGAGTCGTGAGGAATCGACCAAACTGTAGGAGTGTATTCTACAGGTGAAAGTAATGTAAAAAAACTCAAATGTTGCTATCCGATTTTTATTTGTTTTCGAGTTATAGCGTAATTAAAAATAAACAAAATTTCATACATTGAAGTTTTTGTATTTTATTGGTATTATCGTTCTTTATAATATATTTTCAAAAATACCGCCATTCATTTCAAAACATTTTTTACATCGTCTACCAAGGGCGCTGGTTGCGTTCCTGATTGCGTCAGGTTGATGTTTGATATTGTCAGCAGCATTCATAATCCGTTGAATTAGTGCTTCACGAGTGTCCACTTTTACTTGATACACTTCATTTTTTAACCAGTCCCATAAACAATAATCGAGTGGCGTGAGGTCTGGAGACCTAGGAGGCCAACCAATGTGACTACCACGTCCAATCCAACTCCCTGGAAACCTTTCAGCCAAATGTTGCCTGACTGCACGAGCGTAATGTGCAGGCGCTCCATCGTGCTGGTAGAAGATTTGGATTCTGATGTTTATGGGAACAACCTCTAGCAGTCCGTGCAGTTCATTTTCTAAAAAATGTAAACAGGTGTCTCCCGTGAGGCGATTCTCAAAAATGTAAGGACCAATTAAAAAACCATCGATCATACCACACCACACGTTTACCGAAAATTTATGTTGAAAGTTACTTTCGACTGTTGCATGTGGATTTTCGTCTGACCATACATGCTGGTTATGACAATTAACCGTCACGTTAATACCGTCACGGGTGAATGTCGCTTCATCCGTAAACAGTATACGCGATACAAAACGAGGATTATCATTTATCCATCGACAAAATTCCATACGTCTACGATTATCATCTCGTTGTAGGTGCTGTACTCCTTTTACATGGTACGGACGTAAGCCATGCTCGTGGAGTGTTTTTATCACCCTTGTTTGTGGAATGCCCAATTGAATACTAATTCTCCGTGAGCTGGTAGTTGCGTCTTCTTCTACTACATCCAGAATATCTTCTACTTCTTGTAATTGTTGTCGACTGCCTCGTTCAGATATTATGTTTACACTGGGAAGCTTTCCAGTCGCGCACAATGTGTTGAATACACTAATAAATAGTTTTATTAGGATGTCTGTGATGTGGAAACCGTTGACGATATTCATTAGCAGCAGCTGTAGCATTCCCATCACAAAATCCATAAACAAACACCATATTAGCATATTCTAAATTAGAATAAGTGTGTGGCATTTTAGTTTGTTACACTATATGTAGTCGTACAAACGTCAAGTCAATGTCACAATACCCGAACACAATGTTATAATTTACTCCAAGGTATAGGGAACATTTTTTATGATGGCAGCGCCCTCACTATATCAATGATGAACTAGAGGTAGTGACATTAGACGCATTAGGCATACAAACCACTCTACACTATTTCTCGACTGCTTTCAATGTCACTACAGCTAGTTCGGAAAACCACGAACAGGTAGCGCTTCAGCTAGGAAGACTTCCCTATAATGAATTGCTACCGGGGTTTCACAGTTTGTACGAATACATACATAAATATGGTGTACTAAATCTACATTTTTAATTACGCTATAACTCGAAAACAAATAAAAATCGGATAACAATATTTGAGTGTTTTTACATTACTTTCACCAGTAGAATACACTCCTTGAGTTTGGTCGATTCCTCACGACTCGCCCTGTATACACGAAAGTATACAAATTAAAATCATGTCTGTGTCTGAATATTGTGTACTGATGACCTGTAACGACAGTGAAGTATCGGATCTATAGGTTTCGGGATAGACATAGTTTTCATACATTTTTCTAGCAATAAAAGACAGAACTTTTAAAAATAAAGACTGATAAGTTTAGGGGAAAATTTATTAAATTTATTATTATTATTTATTAAATTTATTAAAAAAATTGCCTTAAATTGATTTTAGTCGTTTTTATGGTGGATAGAATTTTGCAATAAATCTGATTTATTACGCAAGGATTTATTTAAAATACTAAACATCATTAGCTGAAAATTTAATACATCTGTATGTGTCACGTTAGAATCAATGTTTACCAAGATGTTTTTTAAAGTCGTTGCGTAGTTTAAGTAACATTAAGAAAATAATAAGTCGATAAATAATATTTCTTGTGTTGATTTCTCATCACGTTACTCACTTAAATAAGGAAATTTAAAGATTAAAACTTATAAATAGAGATTTAATGTTGTGCAAAGGAAAATATGGTATGTTAAACATATTAAAACATTCGTGAATTAAAAAAAAATTAAATTTATCTATCATAAAACGAGTATTAATGGTCTGTATTCCTTAACCACATTTCTTTCCTAATTCTTTTATTTTTATATCTTCGAAAGTGGAAGGTCTCCAACAACGTCATTGCGTGAGTAGTGTGGATACTATAAAGCTCTGTTATGAAGGTGGCTGATGAAAAGCGATCAAGTCGACCAGTATCAGTGATGCATGAGAAAAATTAAAGACAAGCGAATTCAGTGATTCAAAGAAATCGTCGAATTACGCGAAAACAAATTGCTCAGCAAATAGGCAAAGTAAAGAGATTGTTCAGATTTTGAATAAATTTGCACCAGATGAATCCCGCGACAATTAACGGATGCCATAAAAGAACAAAGAAAAACATTTGTCAAGAACTTAACCAGTATCGACGTGAATGAAATAATTTTCTCATGGACATTACCACCGAGGACGAGTCTTGGGTTCATCATTATGACCCCGAACATAAGCGCCAGTCAATGGAATAGCGTC
Organism: Melolontha melolontha; assembly: GCA_935421215.2. Taxonomy (NCBI): domain Eukaryota; kingdom Metazoa; phylum Arthropoda; class Insecta; order Coleoptera; family Scarabaeidae; genus Melolontha; species Melolontha melolontha. Next base: position 150,046,692 of record OW285238.1, read on the forward strand.
GTTCTGATTCTCCACGTGTACAAAAATTCATAAGAGTTCATCAGCATAGAAAGTCATGCTCACCATTTTCTGAAATGTTCATACCGAATATAGACCGATGGAATCGACGATTAGTTCAATACGATACTACTTTGCGATCATTAAAGAATCGTAGCGTAAAGCCGAAAAAAAACGAATTTTTCTTGCACCACGACAACGCCAGCAACGGAACGATGAAGAGAGTGACGAACCGGTTGTTTGACACCCTCCCGACCGTTCTGATTTAGCACCGTCAGATTTCTGAAGGTATTGAAAGGTTAACATTTTCCACACTGCAGCTCGGGCTGCTGTTCGCAATTGGATCAATAGTAAATAAGAAAGCTTTTCGTGGAAGTAGTTGGCTAAATGTGTTGCAGTAAATGGCGATTATCTGGAAAGATAATTATGTATGTTGGTTAGTACAATAAATTTACTCCATTTTGATAGACTTATTTCATTATTTTGTCTTTTCTTATTATTTAATAGAGTTGGGGACTTTATAACAAGTGTTCATTTGAAAAGTCAATCTAGTAGCATGTGATTTACTGAGAACATTTTGAAGTATGTCGTAAATTAAAATTTACTACTTAACCTACGAAGTCGTATATTTTGACAGTTTCATACATACAAATAAATAACAAATAATAGGTACTTATTGAAAACTATAACAAATGTTGTCCTTCAAGATCAATGCACTTTAAAATCCTACGTTAAAAATTTCTGATGATATTCTGCAACATTACTGGATTGTTATTAATTTCCATGCATTTCTGTTCGATTCTCTGTAGCATATCATTCAAATTCAATATAGGTGTTCGAAATATGTTATTTTTTAGATAAGGCCACAAAAAGAAGTCGCAAGGTGTTAAATCGCAGTATTTCGACTAATTATACGCTCATCAAAAAATTCTTTTAAATAATCCAAAGATTCTGCAGTACAGTGACAAGGTGCTCCGTCTTGTTGGAAATATGCATTTTGAAGTTCATTATCATGCAACTGATTGACAAATGGCTGTAAAATTTCCGTACGGTACCTTTGAGCAGTTAACGTTCCCTGAAAAAATATTGGTCCAATGATTCGCCCCCCAAATTCTTGTGTTTTGTGAATTTAGGTATCCCGTTTTATAAAACCATGCTTCATCAGTAAAGATGACTCTTTGCGAAAGTTCTCCATTATTGTTCATATTTACAAACCAATTACAAAACTGTAGTCTACGTGGGTAATCAACTTCTAACAATTCTTGTACTGCTGTGACACGGTATGGATAAAGTTGCATATCTTTTTTTAATAACATGTGAGTTGTACCAACAGAAAGGTTTATTAGTTGACTCAAATGTCGAACAGATGTTTGTGGTTCATTTTCCATTATTTCTTCAACACGATTGACAACTTGAGGTGTACGTTTCTTAACTGCTCCGCTGCCTGATTTTCTTAAGAGACTGCCAGTTTCAGAAAAAAGTTTTAAAGTTCTATCCAAAGTATTCTTAAATTGTATATAATCTATTACAAAATGTGGAAACTCAACTTGAAATTCTACCATGCAATCTTGAACTGAATAAACCCATAAACCATTAATTTTATTACCACTTCGAAAATAAGCCTGGACTAAAGTGAGAGCCATTTTAAAACTGAGAAGCAATTTATTTAAACCAGAATCGATGCACGATTATTTTATGCACTAACTGATATTTGTGATTGACATTATCAAATGTCATTTGGATTTACGTTTACGGAACAACAAACACATACTAATATATTTGCGTCTTATTCTATCAAAATTTCAAAGTAACCTAGATTGACTTTTCAAACTTTTTTCAACTTGTTATATCAATCTACCCTCCTACATATACTAAAATATTGTTTTTCCATCCCGTCATTGTAAAAAACTTCGTGTTTACTAATGTAACTAGTGAAATTTGTATTGTAAATAATTTTGTAAATATGTATTCAAATAGGCCCAGTAAATTATTATCAAAGCATGTTTTGAAAATTTGAGAATTAGTTTTGCATTTATCATTAGTCGTTAAAAAAATAAAATTTAGAAAAAGTAGATAAGTAGCAGAAAAGAGTATTTAAATGATCACATAGTATTTTTATTAACATTTAATTACCTTATATTTTAGAAATACCAGCCCTTAAATTTTAAATAAGTTACTAAAATTCTCTAAATCCTTCAAATACTTTTAACACATTTTTGAAATGGCGGTTTGTATTATAATGAGCTCAAGGTCGTCAGTAAAACGAACACCAAAACATGAAAGGTACCGCGATTTTGTCACTTCTGGTTATTCTTTGATAATATGTACTTAATTTTGGATACTTAGACCAATCTTCTTTGAATAGAGTATTTAAAGGAATGTGAAATAGAAATAAAGAATAATTATTTAACTATATTATGTTGATAGTGTATAGATTTAGGAGGTGTAGTAAATTCCCATAATTAGGTGCGAAAAAGGGATCTCTGTATCATATTCACTCTCATTGTTCGGTTGTCGCATTCATTTGAATAAAGGGACGATATGGTATAAATCGTATTTTAGGTGACTGTATTGTAACACCTTATTTTAAAGAATGCTTGTGGCTAATTCCAAGTATACTAAAATGCCTTACGCAGGGAAATTATTTTTAAACTGTTTTGGACATGTACACCTGCTCGAGCTGTGGACTATTTAATAAAATAAAACATAGTTACAGCTTTGTATTCAATAACTTTTTATTCACAAACGATAGTTAGAGCAACTCCATACAGAGTTAAAGAAAATGTGAAATATATACGAGAATGTAATGATTTGACAGTATTACATTGTCAGTGTATAGCAGACGTGTATTAAATAGTCCTTCTGTGTACTGGGGATATAGTAGATCTCCCTAATAATAACAGTAGGGGATCACATCTCGTCTTGGCGCCAGAACAGTAACTATTAGAAAACGGATATAATTAAATAGCACTGGTAAAGACATAAACATTGAAAGACTTCATTATTTAGTGAAGTCTTTTCATTGTTTTCAATGTAGTTATTATGAGACAGTCTGGGTATGATTCATAATTTTTTTTTTATTTACTAAAATGTATGTTGGTAGAAAATAAAGGTCTTAAATTTAGTTGTTTATTAGAATTTTCCATGAAATACAGTGACGTATCTCGTGTGCCATACAAAATTAAAATGCAGGTTTTTATTTCTAAGACGGAATATGTATAATCAACGGCTACATATAACTTTAAATTAGTTTAAATAAAAAATATCTTTTAATATTATTCCGTGCCATTTTTTTACAAAATTAGGGTATCTATTACATTCCTTTAGCGCAAGAATTATATTTGGGATATTAATCTTAAATTTTTCCTACATTTCACTTTTATTTTTTCTTCTCGGAATAGCTGGTAAAAAAGTAATAAATATCTTAACTAATTCTTTCAAATGGTTTTTGTATTTTGCTACCCATTTCACATCTCACACCATTTCAAGTTTGAGATAATTACTCTAAACTTGAAATGGTGTGATATTACCGGGTGTCCTACAAATAAAAAGATAATGTACAAAAAATGGAAAGATTAAATTATATAGATTATATACCCAAAATATTTTCCCAAAATTTCCCCTCATAAGCGAGAAAAAAAATGACAAAGATATTTAGAAAATGTTTGTCACGCCACTGACTATCATTTCAGCAACTAAGTTGCCATCTTCAGTGGTATTCTACTGAAGATGACAATTTTAATAGCTGAAATACGTATTAAGTGTTTATTGATTTATATTGTGCTTAGTGATTTTTGTTGTTTTTGTCTGTATCCTCAGTCTTTTAAATAGGTTGTAGTAATACGTATTTTTCGTAACCTTTCACCGTCGTCTATAATAATCCTTGAGTTTAAATTTTAAGATTAGTGGTAGTAAACCACGGTGGATAAAAGCTCTTATCCACCATTCCATTCTTGAAGTCACTGGTACAGATTTAGAGCATGACGAAGAATACAAATTGACAGTCGCAATATTTATATCACGGAACTCCCCCAAGAAAGTTCAATCAGTAAGCATAAGGTCATTATATAATTGATTGAAACTTGCTCGACGAAAGTTGAAGTCTGCAGTCATTGAAATCGGGAATTTTGGAAATTTAATTTCAGATGAAAGTTGAATGGAGGACGTGAATGCAGGATGATATGGGTCAACAGGCACAAATTGCAGTGTTTCACCTTAGAATAAGGTTATACAGTCTATATTGCAAAGAATACGGTCCAAGAAGACACTAAAGTAAATGTCTGTTATAATTAAAATTCCTTTTTTTGTTTTTGTTTTCACAAGACATGAAATATTATCTATGAAATAAGAATTGGAAATTAAAGTAGACACAAAACATTTATTTATCAAAACAACCAAAAGAAAAACAAAAATAATGTAATGGTTGTCTAACTAACAAATCGGAGACTGTGGCTTATAAGTGAATAAAATAAAATTAAAAAACCCTTACCACAATAGAATATAATGATTCTAAATACGTATTTCAACAACCACGTTGTCATCTTCAGTAGAAAAAACAGTGTAACACTTATTTTGTAGCAGAATTAAATTCAAAATTTCCTAGTATTAAATTCACGGTTGAAAAGGAAAACAACGGAGGTTTGCCATTTTTAGATACCTTAGTAATTAGGAATGACAAAAACTTTTTGTTTGATATTTACCGAAAAGAAACCAACGTCAACAGATTTATAACCGCAGATTCAAACCATACTTTTCAGCACAAGAGTGCCTCTTTCAATTTTCTTATCAATCGTTTGTTAAGCATGCCATTGACAAAGGATAGTTATGAAAAGGAATTAACTTTAATTAAGAAAATCGCGAGTTACAACGGTTTCGATTCAGAAATAATAAACAAGCTAGTTAGAAAACATAAAGTAAGAAAAACAATTCAGGATTCCACATGTTTGCTACCTCAAATTGATTCGAGCAAAAAATTTATTAGTTTACCATTTCACGAAACTACGAAAAATTTAAGTAAAACCTTTAAACAGTATAATGTTCAAGTAGCATTTCGGTCGAATAACTCCCTAAAATCTCTCTTAGGCAACGCAAAAGATAAAGTTGAGGTAAACAACAAATCTGGAATCTATGAAATAAATTGTAAGGATTGTGATAAAAAAAATATAGATTCAATAGACCGGAAAAATCAAGTGTTGCCGACATATTCTTGAATCAGATCACAACGTACCATCTGACTGTCTGAGATTAATAAAAAACGTCACACGCCCCCGCGAATTAGATAGTTTTGAGAGCATTTTTATCTTTAAAAATAGGAATAACGTAATTAACGCAGATTTGGGTCCTATACCAGGTTCATCTTTATTTGAGTTAATTGACAGTTAGATGTTATTGAAGCAAGAAAAATAGGAAAACCATTAAAAAATATTCGAATTCATGGAATCTATTTTTAAATTCGTTTCATTACAATATTTGCCATTAAAATATTCTGACTCAACATTAATTTCCAAATTTATATTTCAACATAATTTAAGGATTAGTTTCATAATTGGATTCTTAATGTATGTTAAATTACGGCTTTTATAATATTTCTAAACGGTTTTTCTATAGAATTTACAAATAATGGGTTAATGCTCTTGCATGAATAGGTGGGGTTTACCAAAGTGTAGGTAATTTTTGTAGCATTTAAGATTGAAGATTTTAGTGTTAAACTAGAAGACGTTCAGAACAATCCTTCTGTGAGTGTTTTTGTGCGTTCAAGTGTTACACTGTTTTTTCTACTGAAGATGACAACGTGGTTGTAGAAATATGTATTTAGAATCATTAAATTCTATTGGGCTAAGGGTTTTTTAAATTTTATTTTATTCTTTTATAATGTTTGCCTGTCTGGGTCCTTATATAAAACTAACGGTAACTTAGACACATACTATATTAATAATAAAAACGAATAACAATTTTAAAACTAATTACTAACAATAAGCACATTTATGTATTTATATTTATGTAAGTTCACTCGGCGATGATTTGGTATGGAATGGCATAAATCCCTCCCAACTGCTATTTATATTAACGGGGAAACTTCTGGCATATACGATGTTCGCCTAGACTTTTCATGTGTTATGCATTTACATTTTCTAGACGGTTCTCGACGTGTGAGATCATCGGTGACTCATCACAATAATGACGAACCCAAAAAATCCAACCCAATCCAAAAAATGTTGGTATGCTCTTTATTCAGCTTTTATCTGTTGTGTTGAAAGGTGTTCGAGGTAAATCCATCAGTGTAGGCATTTAGATACGAAAATGCCTCGCAAAACTTCGAAATTTTATAAATACATATCCCAACGACCAAATAATGTTCTGGCCTGACTTAGGTTTGTGCCAATATGCTAGAAGAACACGAGTCTGTTTAGCCACAAACGGCATCAATTTTGTTCCGATGACAGATAACCCCCAAATGTTCGTCAGGCGAGGCCCATTGAGGAATCTTGGTCTTATTTGGGCAGAAAGGTATATGACGGTGGTTGTGAAGTTTAAAATGAGGAACAATTAAGACGCAGAATCTTTCCGAAAATTCGGGAAGTCGACGTTGCTACCGTCCAACGACTGATGGGCCATGTAAGAGTCAAATTACGTGCCATAGAAGAGCATTATCCGCCATCTAAATGTTATGTTTAATTAAATTAAGACTATATAAGAATAATATTGTTGTTTAAATGTAAAAGATTAAATGTAAAAGATTTAATACAAAAATTTGACTTTTACTTTCTTCCGAAAACTTCTGAGACACGTTAATTACGAATATTTGCTGCACTTTGAAGACAATCATCTACACATGAATTAAATACTCGGTTAGTATTGAAATAGAATACTTAACACATAAACAGGCAAGTGCATTAACACTTTGAAACAAAAATTAAATCCCGAAGCTGTAGAGCATCAGTGAGAGAAATATTATCAAAACGATATTTTTTAAATAAAGCGTTAAATTACAAAAATTCCTTTAAAAATGTATTTAACTACACTATGTATAAAGAAAATAAGTTAGTTTCAAATAATTACATTTTATATATATATATTTTATAAGACAAAGCGTCTACCTAAGAAACAAACATAAAATAGCGATGTTAAGATCGACTCACAGTTCATTTCGTCAGTCCATTCGCGGAATCGAATACTGAGGCAACTGCATAAGTGCAACGAAATGTTACTGATGCTGGTACACGCGCTTTCGCAGGACAAAAGGGTCCAGATACTAGATGACATTGCCGGAAGATAGATACACAGAACATAGTAGGGGAGATTATGAGATCGATATGAGCCGGTCGCGTAATTTTTCGTCGATTTCGAAACAATAAATCTTATGCATCAGATATATTACATAAAGTTTCTGAATGTTATTGTTGTACATAATATTTGAAGCTGAAACAATTTAAAATTTGAATGGATACCACAGGTCTACAGTGATTTTGATGTTTGAAAGCTGTTTGCTAATTTGTATATGTTTGGGGACCCTTATTCCAAAAAAACGTTATATTTTTGCTCTATCACGTAAATTTCTTTTATAGCGCTCTATATCTTAAAAATGTTAATTTATTAATATACATACCTATGACAAGAATATGTGTGTTCCATGTTAGGCATGATTTTTAAATGAATTGATTTTTATGAAATTAAATGTGATTTGGCAACACTGGTTAATATTATATTTCTCAGCAAAGCAACAGAGTCGGCGCAGAAGCGTCAATACAACGTTGAAACCTGCTTATGTGCAGTTTGGTTGTGTTAGTCGTCGTGCTACTGTGTCCGCGCGCTTGTTGTCTTCGTTGTTGCGTATTTTAAGTGTTCTAGAACGTATAAATATGGAAAGAAGACATTGTGTGAACAATTCGAATAACTTTTGTTATATCTGTGGTAGTTATGTCGTAGTAAAGCAGAGGCAAACTATAACTTCGTTTGTGAAAAATGTATACCACGCTTATTTTGGTGTAAAAATTGGCGACCAAGACAAGTCCTGGGCTCCTCATACTGTTTGTTCCGTTTGCGTTGAAGCATTAAGAAACTGGCAAAGAGGTAGGAAGAAATGTTTAAGCTTTGGTGTTCCTATGGTATGGCGAGAGCCTAGAAATCACAGTGATGATTGTTATTTTTGTTCGTGTAATGTTCAAGGATTCAACAGAAAAAATAAGAAACAAATTGTGTATCCCAATCTTGACTTTGCTATTCGACCAGTTCCTCATGAACCAGATGTACCGATACCTACCGCCCCAAAAGCACTAGAAAACGACATATCGTCAGAATCAGAGGAATCTAATTGCGACCCAGATGACTCAGATTTCACACCAGATTTCAGAGAGCCCGAAGTGTTTAACCAGAGCGAACTAAATGATTTAATTAGAGATTTGCACCTTCCAAAGGATGCATCCGAATTGTTAGCCTCCCGACTTCGTGAGAAACATTTACTGGCACCTGGCGTCACATCAAGCTTTTACCGGGATCGCGAAAAAGAGTTATGTCAATATTTTACTCAAGACGGACCGCTAGTGTATTGCAACAATATTCCTGACTTAATTTCAAAATTAGGAAATGTGCCGTATGTAAAAGAAGAATGGCGCCTGTTTATTGACTTAAGTAAGCGTAGTTTAAAAGGCGTTTTATTGCACAATGATAAAGAGCTGGCCTCGGTTCCTGTTGCCCATTCGGTAAATTTTATGGAAACGTATGAAAATTTTGAACTTCTTTTAAAGAAAATAAACTACCAAGAACATCAGTGGATGCTTTGTGGTGACCTTAAAGTGCTGTGCATGCTACTAGGACAACAAGGAGGTTATACAAAATTTCCATGCTTTATTTGTGAGTGGGATAGTCGAGCAAGGGATAGACATTGGACTCAAATAGAATGACCCTCTAGAACAAGCCTTACACCTGGTAGCAAAAATGTATTAAGAGATAGCTTGCATTATGAACAATCTCCCAAAATTCTTCCTGGCTAGAAGCTCTATCTCATTAATCCCCATACATTTTCAATGGGATTTAGATAAGGACTGTAGGGCTGGATATCTCAAGTTTAAATTTCATTCTCTTGTAACCATTGTGTTACAAGATGAGACAGGAAATTGTGTTGTTCTTATAGCTTCCTTTAATGTTTTGAAAGGGTTGTGCCTAATCTCAGTAACTAATGTTTCGTCTTCCTGCGTATTCGAAATTTTGTTACGTGCGGAAATTATTTTCCGATTTAAATTATCCTCTTCCCTCCATTTTTTTTATATATTCTTGCGGCTGAACTTTACCAATATTAAATTGAACCGATACACTTCTTAATGATTTCCCATTTTTCAACCTAGTAACAAGTCTAGCTTTATGAGTTTTCGAAAAATGCGGCATTTTCAATTTTGAATTATCAACTATGATATATAATTTGACGTAGAGTTTGAAAGTTAATCAAATGTTAAAATTACAACGCTAAAAATAAAGGAAATTGACATAACGATTTTGACACTGTCCCGTTTTTTTTGCTCACGACAGTAGAAAAATGAACAATATACGAGAGATGTTTTTCTGTTTTGTATACTGGGGCATAGGGGGCGCCACTAATCAAATATCAATACTAAAAAATAACTTCCATCTTTAGTTAGCCTAAATCCAAAGTTTCAGTGCGATACCTGTAGTGTTGTAGCTACAAAGTTAATGACAAGTTAATTGACAAGTTAATCGAAAAATGGAATAATATTTTGGAATAATAATTTTTCACAATTTTCGAAGATAATTATATCAACAAGAATGCCTCGCCAGGTTGATTTCTGTTTTCGATAATGAAGCACTACATCAGTCAACAATTTCTCGTTGGTATGGAGAATTCAAACGTGGACGGATTAGTCTTAGCGACGATGCACCAAAATCGGCAGTCACTCAGGAAAACGTCGAAGCTGTGCGCAAACTCTTCAACGAAGATCGACATGTGACATATACAATTGAGAAATTGAGGCATTATTGGGGATTTCAAAGACCTCAATTCAAAAAATTTTGCATGATGGATTGTGTGTAAAAAAATTAGGTTCCCGTTGGAGACCGCATCTGACCGTAGAACAGAAAACAGTTAGGTGAATTGGTGTCAAAAAAATGAATGGTGATGAATCTTAGAATTTACTCATACGAGCTAGAAAATAAACGCCAGTTGTGTGTCTGAGTGTTCCAAGGTGAAGAAAAAAGATGGTCGCGACATATGTCTCGAAAGAAGGTCGTGTAGCAACAATTTCTCTAAAAGATCAACGAACTGTTACTGCCGATTGGTATACAATCACTTGTTTGCCGCAAGTCATCGCTGAGCTCCGAGAAACCAACTCAAAACAACGATTCATTCTCTACCAAGAAAATGCAAGTTCGCACACTGCTCGCAAGACAATTGAATTTTTAACGCAACAAAACGTCGAATTGTTAGACCATCCTCTCTGCAGTCCCGACCTAAGTCCTAACGGTTTCTTTACCCTTCCGAAAATCAAGGATGAACTGCGTAGTCAAAGGTTCCAGTCATCAGAAGGAGCAGTCGATGACTTCAATAACTTGACTGTACCAACAAACGAGTGGAATAACTGCTTCCAGAATTGATTCAAGTGCATGCAAAAGTGTATAAATCTTCGCGGAGAATACTTCCAGAAACAATAAAGTCTTTAAAAGATATCTACTGTTTTATTCCAGTTCTAAATGCAAAATATAAAAAAAAGAAAATTATTTTTGCAACAACCTTATATTTTCGAGGTGAATCATCTCGCTTTCTAATACAAATTAAACACTTTGCATATATTGTAGGTCTAAGTAAACGGTTAGAATGACATTAATGTACGAAATACAAATTTATTGAAGTTGTGTATTCGGTAAACGCCTACACTATTACCAAACGCTCGTTATGTAATACGCGTTCTAAGTATTGGTTAGTTTTACTATTTATTTTAAACAATTTTTTAATGGAAATTTTATGAAAAGATATTTATTATAGCCGAAAATTGATTAATTAGAAATTAAGTAAATATAATTAAAGTTCTAACATTAAATCATCTGTGACCTATTCCGCAGCTAATTAAACATACAGGGTTAGTTAAAAGTATGGAGACGGCGATGTATTGTCGTTAATATTCATTTTAGGGAATTATGTTCAATATAAAAGTTTGTTAGGATATTTTGATCTACATTTGAGAATATTTGAATTTTTTTTCTTCAATTGTTTTTTAGTTACGCCTGTCCGCGCAGTTTTTTTTTAAATTGGAACTAGTAAATTTTACTCTACCATTCGATAGAGAATTTTTTTCTCTTTACAATAATATGTTTGTTTTTTTTAAATTCATTTTAATAACTTTTTCACAAGAAAAATTAAACAAATTAATGACAAAGTAAATTAAAGTAAGTGTTCAAATTGTCGTCCATTAGTAATTTGACAATGACCCAATCGATTTACAAAACCCCGAACAGAGTTCTGTAAAAAATCTCGGGGAATTTCTTGTATCGTTCTGGTAATTCGGATTTGTAAATCTTCGACGTTATCGGGCTTATCTTTGTAAACTTTGTTTTTTACGTATCCCCAAAGAAAAAAATCTAAAGGACTTAAATCTGGCGAACGGGCTGGCCATTCAATGGTTCCTCGTCTTCCAATCCATCTGTGGGGAAAAACGTTGTCCAGATATTGACGAACATTTACACCATAATGTGGTGGGCCGCCATCTTGCTGGAACCAGATACTGTCATTGGGCAGGTGTTCATTGTTTTCATGAGGATAGAGCGTAGCACAAGCAGGTATTATTTCATTTTGCAATAACTGCAAATACAGAGCCGAAGTTAAATTGCCATTGATGAAAAATGGACCGATAATATGACCGCCTAGAATGCCAACCCAAACATTAACCATTTGGGGGTACTGCGTATGGTGCTCCAAAAACCAAGAGGGATTCTCCGATGACCAGTATCTGCAGTTATGTCTGTTTACTTCACCGGTAAGGCAAAAAGTAGCTTCGTCAGAGAAAAGAATATTGTTGACAAAATTTTCATTATTATTGCAAATATTTGACATTTCTTCAGAAAATTGTAATCTCCTATCAAAATCATCTTCCGTTAACTCGTGTACAAGGTGTACCTTATAAGGTTTATACTTTTCACTTTTTAAAAATGACACGATCGATGACTGTAAAATATTGAAATTGGCCGCTAATTGATTGGTTGATAAATGGGGATATTCAGATACAGCCTATAAAATATCCAGTTTGTTATCATCGCTTTTTGCTGTTTTAGGTCTACCACTCCTTGGCAAATCTTTAACGCTACCCGTTTGATCAAAGCGTCTTAAAGTTTTACCAACAACGGATTTAGAAATTGGATTTCTATTTGGATGCGTATCATTAAATAAATTACAAACGTCTTGTAAACTTCTGCATCTATCTCCATAACCCAACATCATAAGTATTTCAATTCGTTCATGTTCACTTAAACTCGCCATTGTTAATATTAACAGCAACAAATTACACAAATGAATTATTTTTGTCAAAGATTTGACGTACACAATAATCACTGATAAAATTATGTCGCTCAAGTTTGTTTATCGCTACGCTTCTGTCTATCTGCAATGTACCGAACATCTATTAAACACATGAACCGGCCTTTTCTTGTAAAAAAGTTATTAAAATGAATTTAAAAAAAACAAAAATATTATTGTAAAGAAAAAAAAATCTCTATCGAATGGTAGAGTAAAATTTACTAGTTCCCATTTAAAAAAACTGCGCGGACAGGCGTAACTAAAAAACAATTGAAGAAAAAAAAAATACAAATATTCTCAAATGTAGATCAAAATATCCTAACAATCTTTTATATTGAACATAATTACCTAAAATGAATATTAACGACAATAAATCGCTGTCTCTATACTTTTAACTAACCCTGTATATACATACATACAAACATGCACACATGCATATATACATACAAAGCTTTATTGTGTCCGACCTAGACTCCCTTTTGCTCATAAAGGCAAGCAGACGCCACTGAAAATGAACCGACGATTTCCAGGCGCCCGCTGAGTCAGCAGGAACTTTGCTTTTCGATGTAAACAAAGTACTTAAATAAGGCAAGTAAAGTGGGTTAGTTGAACTTATGTGTTGTTTCTACTTTGAACTCAGTTTTCTTTTTAAGATAAGGATCGCTGTAAAATTACATAATAAACATCGGAATTTACGAGTTATTTTTTCAGCGATGATATTTAGGGTATAATCTAGATAGAATATCTGCAGTACATTGGGTATTTTCTGCTAATGGGTTATTTTACTTTAGTAAATTATATACGAGACTATTCTATGAATGCTGAGTTCCTATTTCGTTTCCGTTTTTTGGGTTGTTTTTCACGAGTATTATATGCAACGCATAAAGTACTATTTTTGTCTAAGAAATTTTCGAAAGAGAATAATTATGGCTTTTCAATTTTCGGATTATTTTATAAACGTCTGTTGTGTCATTTTGAGATTTTACTATCTTAGTTTAAATAGATATTTGAAATAAAATTCGTATAAACTGAATATAAAAAGACTTAAGAGCCGATATTAGAGAGGAAGAAAATCGCCTAATATTAATTCATGGAATAAATATAATAGAAGAGGAAACTAAGTTAAAATACACCTACAGATATACGACGGGGTATTGATATATTCCTAGCCTAATATTGAACTAATTTAAGGTTGGAATATTTTATTATTCAACACAATCTCCTCTTAAATTAATACACTTAATACAGTAATTCTGCAATGCCTTTAACCCTTCTAAAAAAAGATTCTTATTAGTCTGCAAACCAGCCCTCTACAGCTTCTACTACATCTTCGTTACACAAAAATTGACATCCTTTTAACCTTTTCTTAATCCATGGAACAGATAATAGTCTGAGAGGGCTAAGTCTTGGGTATTCCCCAGTGTTCCAGTAATTCGAACCCTAGATCCCGAATTGTATTCATGGTAATGCGTGATTTGTGTGCAGGGGCATTGTCCTGCAAACACAACACACCTTTCGCTAACATGCCACGACTTGTTTCCTTAATTTTCTCTCCCAAGGTGGTTAGTAATTTTGAATAAGAATCTCCAGGGATGGGTTGTCTCTTTTTTAGGTAATAGATCATAATTATTCTAATGATATCCCAAAAAACTGTCGCAAAAACTTTTCCAGAGGATTTTTGAACTCGAAATTTCTTAGGACTTGGAGAACTATGATGCTTCCACTCCCCAGATTGCTGTCTTGTTTATGGGTCGTAAAAATGGACCCATGTTTCATCCATAGTCACAAGACGGTTCAAAAAATCTGGATCTCCTTCAAAACGGGTACAGATTGACCGTGATGCTTGCTCGCTTGTGTTCGGCATTCAAGCATTTAAGAATCCATTTTTCAGAATTTTTTTCGTATCTTAATCGACGTGAACTAATAAATAGTTCAACTTCTTGACGTAAGATTTTACAGCGACTTTTTTGATTAATTTTATGTCCTTATAACAAGACTTTATTTTGTTCAAGGAAAATGTTCTAGGCCTAGGCCTAGCAAAATATTTTCTTTTGTTGTTATTCCTTTAGAAAGTAACGATTAATGTGCTATTTTTCTGCAGACTTCCTCTGTTTATATTATGAAAATACGAAATTGTTAATATCTATATGCATATGTATTATTATATAGCTATTAATAACAAGTGTTCATTTGAAAAGTCAATCTAGTAGCATGTGATTTACTGAGAATATTTTGAAGTATGTCGTAAATTAAAATTTACTACTTAACCTACGAAGTCGTATATTTTGACAGTTTCATACATACAAATAAATAACAAATAATAGGTATTTATTGAAAACTATAACAAATGTTGAAAATGTTGTCCTTCAAGATCAATGAACTTTAAAATCCTCCGTTCAAAATTTCTGATGACATTCTGCAACATTACTGGATTGTTATTAATTTCCATGCATTTCTGTCCGATTCTCTGTAGCATATCATTCAAATTCAATATAGGTGTTCGAAATATGTTATTTTTTCGATAAGGCCACAAAAAGAAGTCGCAAGGTGTTAAATCGCATGAACGTACAGGCCAGGCCATTTAAGTATTTCGACTAATTATACGCTCATCAAAAAATTCTCTTAAATAATCTAAAGATTCTGCAGTACAGTGACAAGGTGCTCCGTCTTGTTGGAAATATGCATATTTTGAAATTCATCATCATGCAACTGATTGACAAATGGTTGTAAAATTTTCGTACGGTACCTTTGAGCAGTTAAGGTTCCCTGAAAAAATATTGGTCCAATGATTCGCCTTTGGCTTATCGCTGCCCAAACACCAATTTTCTCTGGATGTAGCGATTCTTCATTAATTACATGTGGATTTTCACTACTCCAAATTCTTGTATTTTGTGAATTTAGGTATCCCGTTTTATAAAACCATGCTTCAACAGTAAAGATGACTCTTTGCGAAAGTTCTCAATTATTGTTCATATTTACAAACCAATTACAAAACTGTAGTCTACGTGGGTAATCAATTTCTAACAATTCTTGTACTGCTTTGACACAGTATGGATAAAGTTGCATATCTTTTTTTAATAACTTGTGAGTTGTACCAACAGAAAGGTTTATTTGTTGACTCAAATGTCGAACTGATGTTTGTGGTTTATTTTCCATTATTTCTTCAACACTATTGACAACTTGAGGTGTACGTTTCTTAACTGCTCCGCTGCCTGATTTTCTTAAGAGACTACCAGTTTCAAGAAAAAAGTTTTAAAGTTCTATCCAAAGTATTCTTAAATTGTATATAATCTATTACAAAATGTGGAAACTCAACTTGAAATTCTACCATGCAATCTTGAACTGAATAAACCCATAAACCATCAATTTTATTACCACTTCGAAAATAAGCCTGGACTAAAAAAAAATTATGTTCTAAAGTGAAAGCCATTTTAAAACTGAGAAGCAATCTATTTAAACCAGAATCGACGCACGATTATTTTATGCACTAACTGATATTTGTGATTGACATTATCAAATGTCATTTGGATTTACGTTTACGGAACAACAAACACATACTAATATATTTGCGTCTTATTCTATCAAAATATCAAAGTAACCTAGATTGATTTTTCAAATGAACACTTGTTATATTGTTATGAAAGTTTGTCAAAATATATATTGCTAGGAAAAGAGTATATAAATTGAAAATAGGAAGTATTATACAGTGAATGGTTAAAGAGACAATACAAAAGTCATTAATAGAGATGGCATATTGATGCCACATACATAGCCGGAGATATTGAGGACATTATCGGGTTTGATATCGGCACCTAGCCGTGCGAACGAAAGAAACCTTGAATTGAAAATTAGTATGCAGTCGTGTAGTGTATAAATATGCCACGATCAGTGAGCTTCGCTTAACCGTCCAATGTGGAATACAGTGCATAAATTCACTGCTAATTTCCCGGGTCTAAAATACGATGGATGTAGAATAAAATGCACAGTGTGCACTAGATTTTTGATGTGTCGTAGGAAAAGAGATTGCTAAATACACGTAAAGAGCATAACCCATGGCAACAAAAAAGGGGTACGCCAGAAAAACATATACCGTTTGCTGTACTAGACGGCTATGCATTTATCTCCTTTTGGAATAAATATGCAAAGTGCGAATTGCCAAGTCAGACAACGTTACGAAATTTGCTATCTTCTGCTCGCAAAGATATTGAAAAAAGAATTAAATCGGAATTGAAAGATAAAAACTGCGGTTGTGCGTAAATCAGACAACGAATCGAATAAAACAATCAATGGCTAATGTTATGGTAAGTACAATGGATCCTCATCAACTATCACCTGTTATGTTACTTGCTTCCAGACGAGTTGAAAAGTGTACTGTCAATGAGATTTTCAAAGTGGCGTTGAAGTCATTGGATAAAGTTGAAATTTCACCAATGTTTGTAAGTGACGGTGCCGCAAACATGCCGTATTTAGGTCGATCTCTCAAAGAACATAGTGCCAACTTCTTACATGTAACGTGCAAAATCCACGCATTGAATCTTGTGGCACAAACGAATCGTGAACGTTATCCACCAGTAAATGATTTAAAAAAGCTAGTACAAAGGAAGTGTTTCTAAAGTCCTCGAAACCTACTCGACTATTTCACAGACTGTGTCCCGAAATACCTGAACCACCAGAGCCGATAATTACGCGTTGGACAACATGGTTGAAGGCTGCGTTTTACTATCATCAATATTTTGATGTAGCTTTAAAATTCAATCCAATCAATTGAATCAATATTTTGATGTAGCATTAAAATTCAATCCGGCGGAAGCTGCAGGTATCAAGAAAAGCCAAGAATTGTTTAAAGATCCCCAGATTAAAGAAGATTTACAAACTATACACAACAATTACTTCGGACTAGTCGAGGGAAAAAAAAATTACAAAATGTTGTTGTTTGTGCATTCTGTTCAAATTGTGAATGATGTTCACGCACAGCTATGCGCTGCAGAAGGCGAAAGAAATAAGTGTGTGATAGAAAAATTTGAAAGTGTTTTAGACGAAAATTCCGATTTTCACATATTATAACTAATTTGTGAAGGTCCGTCCAAAGAACAATTAATTTCTTTCCAAGATTATTTTGAATATGCAAATATAACATCATTAGATGTGGAGCGGTCGTTTTCGACATTTAAAAACACGTTTAGTTCGCACGTCGCACTAACTTAAATGAAGCAACTGTGGAGACATATCTGATAATGGAAATATTTGAAAAATCTTATCCAGATAATGAATTCACTGATGATTCATAATGCGGTAAGTGCTTGTGCACGTTTTATAATTTTTGTTTTATAATTTTAATTAAATGTGAAATTGCATGTGTACGCCGCTGGCATGTATGTCGAATTTGCCGTCTCTCGTCATTAAGAACAATTGTAGTGAAAGAATATTAAATAAGAAACTATATTATTATAAAAATACAATTTAAGGATAAGAATAAAGCAGAGGAAGAGGCATACATTATATTAGAGAATATATATATAATATAATTACAGGGTTGGCCATTTAAGGTTGCGGTTTTTGAAGTCATATTAAATATACAAAACATTAATTTAAAAAAATGATTCATTTGTGCAATTAAACAACAAGATCTGCGGTTTAATAAATCAGGTTTTCGAAGTGAGAGCCTCGAGCAACGATAACATTTCGCAGCCTCTTCTCAAATTCTCCACGAACTGCCTGAAGTGTGGCGTACGGTATCGCTTCTATTCGCTGCCGTATTGCCATTTCAAGGTCAACCAGGGTTTCTATACCATCGCGATATACCGTATCTTTTAATGATCCCCACAGCTAGAAATCGCAAGGATTGAGGTCTGGACTATATGGTGGCCATGTTATCCCTCCGCCTGTAAACTGTTGAGCGTCAAGACCAATGATTCTGTTACCGAAATGTTCTTCAAGAATGTTGAAAACTTCTTTCGTGCGATGCGGACGAGCCCCGTCTTGCATAAACCATGCATTCTCCACCATATTTAATCCATGCGCCGCGGGAATAAAAGACTCATTAAGCATTTCACAATATTTTTGCGAAGTAATGGTTCCATTGACATTCACGGGACCGATAATTCCTGCCGACGAGATGGCACACCATACAGTCAACCGTCGAGGGTGAAGAGGACGAACAAATGCTAGATGTGGATTTTCTGTCCCCCAATGTCTCCAATTTTGCTTATTCACATAACCGGATACATCGAAATGTGACTCATCCGACCACCACACTCGTTCCAATGACATGCTGCCATTTTCAATGCGTTCGATGATTTCGTTCGCAAAATTGTAGCGTCGCTCCATATCAAACGGTCTCAACGGCTGATCGATCTGGATTTTGTATGCTTTCATCTTTAGATCTTGCTTTAGGATCCGCCTTAGTGTTGTACGGGGTATTTCAAGTTCTTGAGATGCTCTTGAGGCCTTGTTGAAGGTTGACCTGTAAAGTGCTCCCGTACTCGTTCTATGGTTTCCGGTACCCGGATGGTCTTTTGACGTTCTCTAACAGTTGATATTTCGTCTGCCGCAGATGCTGTTGCTTCAAATTTCACTACAATCCTAAGATATTGTCGGATTAGTAGACATGGAAACACGATAACGAATACTTTGTTACTTTTCTAAATTTATCTTTTTTTCCTTACCTTTTTATAGTGTTTTCCGTTGGTGCGTTATTTCTTCCGAATAGAGTACGCAAGTGTCTTGCCGTAGCTGCAAAAGATTCCCCATTTCTATAATAATATTATATTAATTCCACACGCACTTCCGTTGGATACGACGCCATCTTGAAAACTGCCAAGGCAAATTTTTCATATATTTATTGTAAACCGCGCTTGGCCCTCTAGTGTAAAAAATATATATTATATTAATTTCTATATATACAAGGGAATAGCGCGATTTTTAAAACCGCAACATTAAATGGCCAACCCGTTATAAGAATATGTGACATACATTTATGACAGGAAGGTAAAAGGAATCCGGACTGGTTGAGTTTTATACAAGTTTTTAAAAATTATGTTTATGTTATTATTATTCAATATAAAACAGTTCATTTGAAACATTAATAAAGATAGAGATTAGAACATAGAAAGAAGTTAAGAAATTCTATTTTCGTGTAAAGAACGACGAATCTGAGATAGTTACGTTATTAATTCAATCATTAATTACATTTATAACACCCCAACGTACAGCAATATTAATTTAATTTAAAATAACTATATCTATTCCAGTATATACATTAAAAATTAAGAGCGTATTTTTCTATGCACGCACGATTTGCTTCAATTTTTATATGTGCTCTTATGTTCAGAGATATTCCAATTTAGACTTTATATTTCAATATCATCAAAGAGCTGACGATATCGATTTAATATGGTAGGACGAAATTATGGATGACAAGCAATATCGGATCAAAGGCGGTCGGTCCGTGCTGTTATTGAGAGATAGAAAAGGAATTGACCTGGAGATTGATTTCAGAGAGCCTATATAAGAACGTCCTTCTCAATCGTAGGACTGACCGTGTTTATGTAATGGAAGAAGAATGGGTATTCTGTTCCTTGTCCTATTCGATTAAGTACTTATTTCGGTTATTAAATACTCTAGACATTTGAGGATAAAATGTAAAGGAGAAGTTTTAGAAGATATATAAAATATGTTGTGGATTTGTGTTATCTGTAAAATTCGTTCGTTTGCATAAAAATGATATAAAAATTACTATCGTTGTATTAACTTAAAAAAAAAAAAATTAAAAAAAAGTATATAACCCATTACCACAATTATTAATCGTATCCTAAATACGTATTTCGACAACTAAGTTATCATCATCAGTAGGTAAAACCACTAATCAAGGTGTCGCACATGGGGCACAGTAAAGCTAGAACACCGCTTACGCAACAACCACTTTACACGACGTCCACGTATAGACTGTATAGAGTCTATACGAGTCTATAGACGTATAGAGTCTATACGTGGACGCCGTGTAAAGTAGTTGTTGCGTAAGCGGTGTTCTAGCTTTACTGTGCCTCATGTGCGACACCTTGATTAGTGGTTTTACCTACTGATGATGACAACTTAGTTGCCGAAATACGTATTTAGGATACGATTAATAATTGTGGTAAGGGGTTATATACCTTTTTCTAAGTTTTTACTTAACCACAGTCTCCAAAGAAAGACTTTTTATCGTTGTATTAGAATCTTAAAACCTTAAATTTCCTTAATTTGAATGAATATATCCCTTCAATCGATTCCAATTTTTGTTTGGTGTATTGACGATATCTAATGCTTTAATATTACATTATTTTTTAGTTCTATCCTTACGAGGACTTATTTAGCCATGAAATAAAAAAGCGATGATTTAGGAAGGGTAATTTTTGATAATATGTGTGAAATTAAGGTCTAACATCGCATTATCCTAAACGAGGGGTATAAATGTTAAATGGAAAGTATTGAGAAATTGTTTTAATACTGGGTTAGAGGCCCAAGATGGGCACTAAATACAGAAACTCTTGCAGGCAAATTAATTGTCTTGAACGAAACCGTCTCTTTTACTTTAGCTTTATTTTATACCTGAAACGGTCAACAGAAAAGTGAACATTGTAGATAAAGTGAAAACGCTAAGAAGTAAGTAATTAAACTTCTAGTTTCAAAAATTCTTTTATTGTAAATACCACTACAATATTGTTTCGCCATACAATGGCTTCATCAGGTAGATGAAATACTGAATATGTACAATACAAGTTTGAATATTTATGTGAAAATTATTGGGGAAATGGTGGTGGAAAATTTTTTACAATCTTAAATTTAATAGAGGGGAGTTGTTTAAATCTAGTTGGTCATTTAAAGCTAATCCTAAACTATTGTATCTATTAATTTCTAAGTTTTCTAACAGGTTAAGTTTTTTACTTTTTTCTTGAATGTGTAAAATTTGGAAATCTATATTAAATCTATGATTGATATCTATACAATGACTTGCGAAAGTTGAATCTGTTTTCTTTTCTTTATGGCTTCTCTCGTGTTCTTTCATCCTAATTCTGAATGTTCTCCCCGTTTGTCCTATGTATACCTTATTACAATCTTCGCATGTTAACTTATATATACCAGAGTTTGATTCTTTGTCTATTTTATCTTTGTTGTTTTTAATAATGTTCTGTATAGTATTGTCTGTTTTAAATGATATATGTTCGTTATTAAGTTTTTTAATGAAAGTACCAATTTTTTCCGAAATTTTTCCTAAGTAAGTGATTGAATTATAGGAATTAATTATATTGTATTTTAATTTTGGGTAAACTAAGGGAAGGGTTTTAGATTTTTGTTGGCTATTTAGGATGTTATTGACAATATTTATAGAGTAACCATTGTTTAATGCTATTGTGTACCTATATTCTATTTAGTTCAAGGTCGAAATTACTTTTACTCATAGGTAGATAAATTAATCTATATACTAATACCATTGACTGGTATGATGATAATTTGTGTGTTATAGGATGAAAAGAATTAGCGTGTATTGTGGTATCTGTATGTGTTGGTTTATGGTATATAGCGAACTCGTGTTTATTAGTTTTGTGTGATATGGTTAAATCTAGAAAATTAATGCTTTTATTTATTTCTGTTTCTATAGTAAAATTTATTTTGGGGTGAATAGTGTTGATATAATTATGTAAAGTTTTTAATTGTATATCTGAACCGTTAAAGCAAATTAATATGTCATCAACATACCTAAACCAATATACACAATTACCAAACAAGGGATGTGTACTAACTATAGTTTCTAAATTATTCATGAAAATTTCCGCTAATAAGGGGCTTAGCGGGTTTCCCATTGCTAGACCCTCTGTTTGTTTATAAAATTAGGATGAAAGAACACGAGAAAAGCCATAAAGAAAAGAAAACAGATTCAACTTTCGCAAGTCATTGTATAGATATCAATCATAGATTTAATATAGATTTCAAAATTTTACACATTCAAGAAAAAAGTAAAAAACTTAACCTGTTAGAAAACTTAGAAATTAATAGATACAATAGTTTAGGATTAGCTTTAAATGACCAACTAGATTCAAACAACTCCCCTCTATTAAATTTAAGATTGTAAAAATTTTTCCACCATTTCCCCAATAATTTTCACATAAATATTCAAACTTGTATTGTACATATTCAGTATTTCATCCACCTGATGAAGCCATTGTATGTTGAAACAATATTGTAGTGGTATTTACAAACAAGAATTTTTAAAACTAGAAGTTTAATTACTTATTTCTTAGCGTTATAATGAAGTTTCAACAAGTATCTCCTTCGTCAATTAACTATAAAGTGAAAACGTTGTTGAACTTGATAAAAGCTGATTTGAATCTGTTTTAAAGTAACCAAACTTTATTACTATCTTTTATTTTACTTAATGCGCGACCAACGTAAATATTATTTAATAATAAGGAAATAGTGAATATAAATTTTATATTTTTAGAATTATTAAACTGCCATGATGTTACGTGGCAAATTGTAAATAGAAGGACCTATACTTGCATGAAAGTTCATAAGCAACATCATGCAGGCTTCAACAGTGGATTAATATTGCAGGAAATCTCGAATCGTTGCATATGCCCATTTAGAATAGATGATATTCATTTACTATTTGTAGAAAGCTTTTTGAGGCAAAATATTTAACAAGAAACAATAGACTAACACCAAAGCAGTTAGGTAATCTTTTGTAGCATACCTCTAAAGGCCTCAAATCATTAGAATTACCATTCAATGTTCACGAATTAATACAGCCATCAATAATACGCACATGTAGTATAGTCCGTAAATTAGTCTATGATGAATACCAATATCGCAACATCAGCGATGTACCACCGAACTCATACCCGACCTCATACAGATATGTGGGTAGAGTAAAATGTTTTCCAGCTACAGGTCAAGCAAGTGCGATTAATATACGCAATTATAATGTTGTTTTGTGTAATTTAGAACCATTTGTTACAAACGAAACAGACATGCATTATACACATCTTGTCTGTACACATGGACATACACCTCGTATTTTCTAACATTTACTTCAGCCAAAGACACGTGTTTCTGTCTCAATAGATTTGGTCAGTTTGGCTAGTGAAGTAAAGTTTGATGGATCGCCTCATAGGTACAGCAAAATTTTGTCCTATCAGGTGGCATCAAAGGGACTAGAGTCCGTCAGATGTTAGTAGATTATGTGGTTATAAGTTAAAGCTCTGGTCTACCGAATACCCCAACTACACCAGAAAACATGCGGGAAAGAATAAGAGAAGCCTTTAATACAGTTACTACTTTAACTACAATTGAAACAGACATGTAATATACATATCTGTAACTGTACACATGGACAATACACCTCGTATTTTCAGCATTTACTTCTGCTTAAGACACGTGTTTCTGCCATCTAGGCGTCATCAGTCAAGCTAGTGAAGCAATGTATACAAAATAATACAGATCTGTTAAACAACAGATTTGTATCTGTATATACATTTACACTGAAATCGCCTACAAGATAAAGCAAGTTTCGTCCTATAAGGTGGCACTATTTAATAAGTGACATCTGACGGACGAAAGAGACTATGTCGGAAAAGGCGACCTTTCGTTCGACCAGCTATGCTGTTGTTTAACAGATCTGTATTATTTTGTATACATTGCTTCACTAGCTTGACTGATGACGCCTAGATGGCAGAAACACGTGTCTTAAGCAGAAGTAAATGCTGAAAATACGAGGTGTATTGTCCATGTGTACAGTTACAGATATGTATATTACATGTCTGTTTCAATTGTAACAAAAGCGTTATACGTGCATAACGTATTGATATACTTAAAACCTTTTTGTATATTTACTGCCATCTGGCTCGTTGTTAATGGACTACACCGATATACGTATTTTTTCGTTTTTTGTACCAGCATAGCTGGTCGAACGAAAGGTCGCCTTTTCCGACATAGTCTCTTTCGTCCGTCAGATGTCACTTATTAAATAGTGCCACCTTATAGGACGAAACCTGCTTTATCTTGTAGGCGATTTCAGTGTAAATGTATATACAGATACAAATCTGTTGTTTAACAGATCTGTATTATTTTGTATACATTGCTTCACTAGCTTGACTGATGACGCCTAGATTGTAGAAACACGTGTCTTAAGCAGAAGTAAATGCTGAAAATACGAGGTGTATTGTCCATGTGTACAGTTACAGATATGTATATTACATGTCTGTTTCAATTGTAACAAAAGCGTTATACGTGCATAACGTATTGATATACTTAAAACCTTTTTGTATACTACTTTAACGTTAGAAAATGTAAATAGGTCTTTAACAAACAGGTTAAATATGTGTTTACAACAAACTGTTTGAATATTAATTTAATCATGTTTAAAAAATTCTCTAATGTTTCTATTTTATTATTCTAGTCAGTCATTTTTTTTATGATTTTTAGTTTATTTGTCCTAAAATACCTGAACTAATGAAATAAATTTTTGGAAATTGATAAAGTGGGTTAAGATGAACTGAAATGTGCAAAAAAATACAGTGTGTCTCATTAAAAAAAAATTACTTTAATATCGTCACACTTATATGGGCCACTTGTACACTCAAAAAATATTTTCCTACAATAGAGTCTTACAAATACAATAGATTGACATATGGACGAAATTCCTAACATCATTGATTTAGGAGCTATAGACCAACGCGCGCTTAGCTGACAACCCTATATACGTATTTTTTTTTTTCTGTACCGGCATAGTTAGACGAGAGAAAATCACTATTTTCGGTGTAGTATCTTTTGTCCGTCAGATGTCATTAGATGATCCATCAAACTTTACTTCATTACCAAACTGCCGAAGTCTATTGATACCGAAACAAGTGCCTTTGGCTGAAGTAAACGTTTGTATTTGGAAAATACGAAGTGTATGTCCATATGTACAGAAACGGATGTGTGTAATGCATGTCGGTTTCATTTGTATTGTGTGAATTCCAAAGAACATTGAAAAGGCCAGACAAGCGATATCGCGAAGTCCACGCCGATCTGCTCGGAATCATTCTGCTGGACTTCGAATCAGCGTTCGTACTGTAAGACTGATTTTGCATGGCGAATTACATTTCCACCCATACAAGATATCGATTGTGCAGAAATTAAACGTAATGGATTACCACCAACGATTTAATTTTGCACAAGAAATGCTTGCGCTTTATTAGGAGATTGAAACCCTATTGATGGCAATGAGCGATGAAGCTGATTTCCAATTTAATGGAGTCGTCAATAAACAAAACAGTCGGCATTGGGCTACCGACAATCCGCGACAATTACATGAAGAACCGCTGCATAACCCCCAAGGTGCGCAGTGGGAAAGTTGTGCGTCATTGGTCCCTATTTTTTTAACAAACTGGGGTTACCGTGACATCTGAGATTGAATCGATTATGCCTTTACTTGATGTAAATCCATATCAAATGAAAAAACACAAACACTGTTGTATTAGATTTACACTTTGTTTAATAATAACTATATGACAGCTGTTTCACCGTACAACGGTATCTTCAGATATAACAGAGCGGTACTGTAAACATTTTACTTAAACGTATATACTTTATGACTTAATGGTATTCGCAGAAATTGGAAACCGAAATATTTTTACCCTTGTTTATATAAGGGATACATAGATTACATAAATTATATATACATAAAACACAACTAACAAAATGTTCTAATCAAAAATAGGAAATAAGTTCAACAGTGGGGAGGAATTAAGCTCTGTTTTTCCATTTAATAATTTAGTTGAAAATTTTTGTTTATTAATTTCCATTGCTTCTAATAAATCTAGTTTCTTACTTTTCTTATCTTCGTGTAGGATCTTGAAATTATTATTAAAACTATGGCTTTCTTCAATTAAATGGTTGGAGTATGATGAATCTGTTTTCCCATTTCTAAACGAATAATAATGTTCGTATTTGCGCTTTTTGAACGTTCTACCTGTTTGCCCAATATATATTTTAGTACATGTGCCACAAGTTAGTTTATAAACACCTGACTTATTATGATGTGTTGTTTTACTTTTATTATTTTTGATGAAGTTACTAATATGGTTGTTAGTTTTATATGCAATGTTTATATTTTGTTTTCTTAAAAATTTTTCTAGTATTTTATTTTGTCTGTCTAAGTAGGTAATAATTTTAAATTTCTTGTCATAATCTTTAGTAATCGGATATATATCTTGTATTGCTTTAGTTTCTCGTTTTTTGGATATTATTTTGTCTATTATATTCGGGTCATAACCATTATTGATTGCAATCTGTTTTATAATGTTGTATTCTGAATTAAAGTCTTCTATTGACATTGGTATATTTAATAGTCTATGAATCATACTATAGAATGCTGCTAATTTATGTTGAATTGGGTGCATTGATTTATTATGTATTGTTATGTCTGTGTGCGAGTCTTTATGGTATATCGATTTAACGATTAAGCGAAGCAATAACCTAGTAAAATTCTCGATGTGGTTTCAACAAGATGGGGCTATAGCTCACACCGCCAGAGCGTTTAATGGCTGTTCTTCGATTGCTGTTCCCCAACTTATTTCTAGATTTGGTGACGATTTATGGTCTTCTCGGTCCCTTGACCAGCCCACATGATGTGATTTTTTTGGGGGGGCGGGGAGGGGGGGTACCTCAAGTCGCGTGTCTACGAGGCCAAGCTTCGTACGTTGGATGAATTGAATGAACCGATTCATAAACAAATAACTTAAATCAATAGAGACCTGCTGGTTTGAGTGGAGGCCAATTTTCGTGAACGCCTTCAACAATGAGTTAACGAAAACGGACATCGCATGTCAGGTGTAATTTTTTATTAATCATTGTTATGAAATGCTATGTTCTTACATGTTTTTCTATCAATAAATTTTTTTTAAAGCAAAAACCAACGATTCTTTTATTATTTAAGAAACACCCTGTACTACCTGGTCACATGTAAACTTGGAGCCACATGCATACATGATAATAGTGACTCTGCATTAAAGCAGAATATCTCAGTCAGTCGTCCAATATTTTAGATTATTTCAAGATATTTTTTCCAAGAATCTGACGGCATACTCGTATATTGCTGTCTGTATTTTAATTCAAGCATTGAGAGGTATATCGTGCTACAGTTGCGGAACACTAAGGCTGTACCGAAGTAGTTAATACGCCTTGCTAGTTAGGTTCAATACTAAGAAGGCGTATCTCGTTCGCATAATATATACCTTTGCAATATGTACCATTATAGTATTATGTAACAATGCACATAAGTGTTTGTGGGTATGTGTGTGTATGTGTGAATGTAGGTGTTAGTATATTGTTGACAGTATATATTACATGTGATGATCATGTAAGCCACAATAACAAATGACAGGGATCTAAAAAATACCTACCTCCTATTGTCAGTATAATTCGAGGAGTCTATGTGAGTGACAGGACCTGTATTTATATCGACCCCCATTGTGCCGATGTCCAATGATGCGTAAGCTTTTCTACCGGTACCACTAGACAGCTGACCTTTCACACCCAAGTTACAGATGTCGTCTAGTTCCTGGTACAGTTCTTCGTATATTTCATCTGTGTTTGAATTGAGCGCATCGTCCAAACGTGCCGGATCAAGGTGATAGTTGGGATTTTCATAACTAAGAAGCCCGTTTTCTGTAAAGATACGAAATTAGGTTATAATTTTGTAATTAAAATTGTGAATATTAATTCTATTAAAATTAAATAAATTATTTTTAAACAATTTTTGAAGTTCTTTTTGTCGCGCCTCAGTTTCCTTAGTTCTTATTAATAACACAGGTCTACAGTGATTTTGATGTTTGAAAGCTGTTTGCTAATTTGTATATGTTTGGGGGCCCTTATTCCAAAAAAACGCCATATTTTTGCTCTATCACGTAAATTTTTTTTATAGCGCTCTATATCTTAAAAATGTTAATTTATTAATATACATACCTATGACAAGAATATGTTTGTTCCATGTTAGGCATGATTTTTAAATGAATTGATTTTTATGAAATTAAATGTGATTTGGCAACACTGGTTAATATTATATTTCTCAGCAAGGCAACAGAGTCGGCGCAGAAGCGTCAATACAACGTTGAAACCTGCTTATGTGCAGTTTGGTTGTGTTAGTCGTCGTGCTACTGTGTCCGCGCGCTTGTTGTCTTCGTTGTTGCGTATTTTAAGTGTTCTAGAACGTATAAATATGGAAAGAAGACATTGTGTGAACAATCCGAATAACTTTTGTTATATCTGTGGTAGTTATGTCGTAGTAAAGCAGAGGCAAACTATAACTTCGTTTGTGAAAAATGTATACCACGCTTATTTTGGTGTAACAATTGGCGACCAAGACAAGTCCTGGACTCCTCATACTCTTTGTTCCGTTTGCGTTGAAGCATTAAGAAACTGTCCAAAAGGTAGGAAGAAATGTTTAAGCTTTGGTGTTCCTATGGTATGGCGAGAGCCTAGAAATCACAGTGATGATTGTTATTTTTGTTCGTGTAATGTTCAAGGATTCAACAGACAAAATAAGAAACAAATTGTGTATCCCAATCTCGACTCTGCTATTCGACCAGTTCCTCATGGACCAGATGTACCGATACCTACCGCCCCAAAAGCACTAGAAAACGTCATATCATCAGAATCAGAGGAATCTAATTGCGACCCAGATGACTCAGATTTCACACCAGATTTCAGAGAGCCCGAAGTGTTTAACCAGAGCGAACTAAATGATTTAATTAGAGATTTGCACCTTCCAAAGGATGCATCCGAATTGTTAGCCTCCCGACTTCGTGAGAAACATTTACTGGCACCTGGCGTCACATCAAGCTTTTACCGGGATCGCGAAAAAGAGTTATGTCAATATTTTACTCAAGACGAACCGGACCACTAGTGTATTGCAGCAATATTACTGACTTAATTTCAAA
Source organism: Melolontha melolontha (assembly GCA_935421215.2). NCBI lineage: Eukaryota > Metazoa > Arthropoda > Insecta > Coleoptera > Scarabaeidae > Melolontha > Melolontha melolontha. The sequence goes on from OW285238.1 coordinate 150,076,161, forward strand.
ATTAGGAAATGTGCCGTGTGTAAAAGAAGAATGGCGCCTGTTTATTGACTCAAGTAAGCGTAGTTTAAAAGGCGTTTTATTGCACAATGGTAACGAGCTGGTCTCGGTTCCCGTTGCCCATTCGGTACATTTAATGGAAACGTATGAAAATTTTGAACTTCTTTTAAAGAAAATAGACTACCAAGAACATCAGTGGATGCTTTGTGGTGACCTTAAAGTGCTGTGCATGCTACTAGGACAACAAGGAGGTTATACAAAATTTCCATGCTTTATTTGTGAGTGGGATAGTCGAGCAAGAGATAGACATTGGACTCAAATAGAATGGCCCTCTAGAACAAGCCTTACACCTGGTAGCAAAAATGTATTAAGAGATAGCTTGGTTGACCCCAAAAAAGTTTTATTGCCTCCTCTCCATATCAAACTTGGCTTGATGAAGCAGTTTGTTAAAGCCCTAGACAAAAATGGACAGTGTTTTAAATATTTGTGCGAGACATTTCCAGCCTTATCCGATGCCAAGTTAAAAGAAGGTATTTTTGTTGGGCCGTAGATAAGAACATTATGCAAAGACAAGGATTTTCAAAACACAATGACCAATGTCGAGAAAAACGCCTGGGTTTCATTTAAAGAAGTAATTGATAAGTTTCTTGGGAACTCTAAGGACGAAAACTACGAAAATATTGTTCAAAATATGTTACAACACTTTCATCGTCTAGGTTGTAATATGAGTTTGAAAGTGCATTTCCTGTTTTCACACTTGAACTATTTTTCCTGAAAATCTTGGAGCAGTTAGCGAAGAACAGGGAGAGAGGTTTCACCAAGACATTAAGGAAATGGAACGGCGATACCAAGTCAGATGGAGCATAACGATGATGGCGGACTACTGCTGGATGTTAAAACGGGATATGCCCTTAAAAACATACAACCGAATGTCCGGACAACGCAGCTTTCTGGCAAAAAGACAAAGATTTCACTTAAAAAAGACTGAGTAAAGTATATTTTTCCACTTTTTTAACTTGTATTCCACCTTTTTTCTCAATAAACAAATAATTTTTTTAGAAATATCGTTTTTTTCATTTAATATTTGCAAAAAAACCTTACGTGATACAAATAAATGGATAGAATTTTTGAAATCAGCCTACCAAAATTATATAAAATCAGTTTTCAAAATAAAAACATGTGTCAAAAAGTTTAATTTTGTAAACCTGTGTAATTTCTTCTTTTTTTTAGTTTAAATTCGGAAAATGAGCATATTTTTATTATTCAAAAACGGATTATTCGCGTGATAATTTAATATTTAAACACTTTCCTAACAATGTTTTCAAAAATACAGGATTCTTGATATTATTTCATGATCCTTACATTTTCGACGTTTTTGCTATTTGTGTAAAAATATTAACAAAGCTTTAGTTTGACCTAAAATTATAATTTTAAGTCTTTTTTAGTGAGCACTCCAGAATCTGGTCGAAAATTCGAAAAATTAATAATAGAATATTCTCAGCTAAGGAAGACACAACTCGCAGAAATTATGGGAGTATCTGATACAACCATTTTTACAATTTTTCATGATCATCTTGGCAAGATTAAGGTCAGCGCAAGATGATAAAATTACTAATGGTTTTTGGACCTCTGTAATGAAGACAGGGATGTTATGTTGAGTCAAATTGTTACTGGAAATAAATCATAGTTTCATCGTGACGAACTTAAGTCCTTGCGAGACTGTCACTGTATGATGGCAAAAAAAAGGCACATCACCAAACCTTGGCGACGTGTTTGTGGGACTTAGAAGAAATCCTGTTAATAGATTACAAAAGACCCGTTTCCATAACTGCATAATACTACAATTCAATCCTGGACCGGTTAAAAGAAGTCGTCCACAAGACTCGTGTTGCAGTGGTTGCTCTGCATAAAGTGGGACGTGGGACTGGTCCCAGACCCCGCCCCGAGGAATTTTTACATATTCCCAAAAATGAAAAAATCATCTTTAGGTAGCACCAAAGATAAAGCTGAAGTAGGACGAAAATATTGCGGACAAACTAAACGTTCAATTTCAACTCGTTACAGGGAACATATTTACCATTTTAGGTTTAATAGACCTGAAGAATCTAGCGTTGCCCGACATATTTGGGGCACAGCCCACTCTATGCCTAAAAAGAATCTTTGATTAATTAAAACAAAAATAATTATAGAGAATTAGATAGCTACGAAAGTATTTATATAATGCTAGTCGTGTATAGAGCTAAAGAAAAAAGGGGTGACAGGTATATGTGAGTAATACCTTCATGCAAAAAGTAGCGGTCCAATTTTCACGTAGTAACGAGAAAATGATTTTTCTTTATTCGAGACCCTGTCGCAGTTAAATATACGGGCGGCAATACTGACTTCCACCTCTAATTCATCAGTAATTCTCTTTACCGACTAATTAGATTGTTCTATCGATATTTGTCAGTACCACAAATTTAAAGAAAAAAAATATATGTAAATAAGTCCATACAAATAATTAAAAACTGACACGCTACATAAAACTTTTTCTTTCATGACGATTTTTGTTTTATTTGAAACATAATAATTTTATTTTAAATGAAGTTTAAACGTTCATTTAATTTTAGTCACATTAATTAAATGCGGCATAGGTTTGTGGACATATTCGACGTAAAGGTTATTATTATCAAAAAAAAAATCGTAATAAAAGCGCCACATGTGTACATAAATGTTTTGATATGAAAATATCTACATTTACTATTTTTATGAATAGGAACTTATGTAGACGTACAGTCTAAGCAATGTTTAGGAGCTGTATTTCGGTAAATATAGAATAAACAAAGATATGGACCGACTTTAATTACATTTTGGTCTTAAACATTGGGAAATTTTTGATGAATTACAAAGAAATTGTTGTTTTTTAATTTTCAGTTCGGCATTTATACGTATTCTTCAAATTCGAATAACTTGGTCGCTATTGAGTGGAAACCTTGTATACATAGAAATAAGAGTAATTTAATGAATTCTGACAATGGACCAATTCCTCTGTCCTGTTTGTATGATTTATTGTTACTGTAGTAATTATTCACGCTTCTTTAATTTTTTACGCTAAGTGTAAGTATATACAGCGTGTTCTTGAAATATCGATGGAAAAATGTAGTTATATATACGCCATTCACGATTCGAAGACGTGCACGCCATCAATGATGTCAAAGCAATGTTGCAAAATCCATTGGCAAAATTGATTTGTTCACATTTTAGGTTAGGGTAGTAAACGCTTATGTCAAATTTATATTTGACAATTTGGCAATATTTACGATATAACTTCGAAAATCCCAAATCTCCGATTAGAAATAGCGAATTAAAATAAAAGTTGGGACACTAAAGTAATTTTTTTATTGACAAGGGCAGCAACGGTCCTACATTATCGCTTTCTGCTTCACAGTTTATAATGGCGAATGCAACAAGTCGCTTACATTGGCTGCAAAACCTTTTGGGCATTTCAAATCAAGAGTAAACAAACAGACGCAAAATATGATAGAACGATATGTGTCAACACTGAACATTCGCACCAACATAAATATGCATTCGCAGTGACATTAATATTATATTATATATACTTCATTTATGGTTTCTGTTGATTCCGAAAATTCTGTTGATGACGTGCACATCTTCGAATCGTGAACGGAGTATAGAATATAAATCTAAAATATTGTGAGTCAATTACGACGCTAAACCCAAGATTAAAAACACCCTGAAAATTGTATTACGTGACACCTATGAATTCAAAATATTCAAAATGTGTATAAATAATAAATACCTCACACACACATACGCTACAGCGTATGTTTACATACGTAACATCTGGATGAGATGGACCATAACAAAACTATTTTTTTTGTTATTGTCGATCAGCTTTAAGATATCGTCTTTTATAATATAGTCGATCGCATAGTGGCGTGACAACATTTTTGAAATATATTTGTCATTTTTTTTCTCGTTTACGAAAGGCAATTTTGAGAAAATATTTTAGATTTTTTTTTTATATAATTACATCTTTCTATTTTCTTTTATTTCGAAGACACCCAGTATAAGGGTTTGTTATAATATCAGGAATTTAGTGCTATTCCACTGGCGATTTGGTGAGGAGCATATCTTTCAAAGTTGTATTTTAACACTAATACGCAGATCTACTGAAGAAGGCAACTTTTTACCGAAAGATGTATTTAGAATTTATTAATTTATATTGTGGTTAGGATTTTTCTTGTTTTTTTAATTACCATTTGACTTAGTGCTACGGCTTTTTTAAGGTCTTGAAATTATTCTTTATTTGCCTCATAGTCGCTTAATTTCCAAATATTACAAATAATTAAAACAGTGTTTATAGAAAGTATGTATATATTGCGCGCCATTACGAGGGTAGCACCGATTATTTCTGGAAACTAATATTTTCATTGAATCGAAGGAATCAAACATGCTATGAAACAAATGTTTATTGTTTTCTATTTTGACAGTTCGAATTTAGTTTTGATAACTGCACAGTATTTTGCAAGCTAATTTTAAACCGAGTGGCCTGCAGTAAAAATGCATTAACGAGAGAAAATTTACGATTTACTATGATTTTAAAAGTTCTTTAACTCCAAAACAAAGTGTTTCAAGACTTCGTGCTGCATTGGTGATCAAGCTCTTTCTCAGAGGAGTGTTTACAACTGGTATAACGAATTTAAATTTCAAAGGGTTTCACTTAGTGATGATTTTTGCGAAGGAAGGCCAATCTCAGCCGTTACTGAAACAAATGTAGACGCCGTACGAAGAATGATTCAAGACGACAATCGAGTCACGTATAAGATTATTAGGAGCACCTTGGATATTGGCATGACTGCAATAAACAAGATTTTACGGAATAATTTGGTTGTGAGGAAAGTCTGTTGTCGTTGAATACCTCATAATTTAACACAGGAATAAAAACAATACCGAATGGAATGGTGTAAAAAACGCTTAAGAAATATGATGGAGGTAGGTCTAAAGCAGTTTACAGCATCATTACTGGTGATGAAAGCTGGATATATGCATTTGAATCGGAATCAAAATGGTAGATGGCTCAATGGGTGTTTCCAACAGAACTTAATCCAGTCAAAATGAAAAAATATCGAAGTGTTGGAAAGAAATTGGTAGCCAGCTTCTTCTCATAATCAGGACCTATCACAACAGTTGTGCATGAAAATAAACGTACGGTTACCGCAGAATGGTACACGACAGTCTGCCAGATGTTGTTCAAAAGGCTCGTTTACGACGCCCTAGATCGGAGATTGTCCTTCAATCACAACAATGCTTCAAGTCATACAGCGCGTAAAATGAATTTTTGAAAACTTTTAGATTAAAATTACTAAAATTACTATCCGCCTAGCACCTTCAGATTTCTTTCTATTTCATTTTTCAAGCCCAGAAGATGCAGTGGAGAGCTTCAAAAACTTTATATCTGATCTGACTCAAGAAGAGTGGAATTTATGCTATGATAACTGGTTTTATCGAATGTCTAAACATAGTACAACATTTTTCAGGTCATTCTGCATCATTCGTTTTGTCAAGTTGGCTGCATTAATAATTTAATGGCTGTGGAATAAACAACCCTTTTGTTCAGAGTGAATTACATTTTAAAACCAGAAGAACATTGAATATTTAAATATGGAAAATAACAAGTGCCCAAAATTGGATTATTTTTGTTACGTTTGTGTCATGTCGTCCCAAAAATAGGCAAACAGGATCGAAAAAAACTTGTTTAGTGAGGAATTTAAAACAGCGTATTGTCATTATTTTGATGAAACAGATTTAAGTGATGCAAATTTTACGCCGAACACAGTGTACAAAAGTTGTTATAATACCCTTATAATGTGGATAATACATGGAAAAGGTGTACAGTTTTCTTTTATGAAGCCAGTAATTTGGGTGCAAGACCTAACTGGACATGATGAATCCAGGTGCTACGCATGCATAAATTCCGGTTATAGATTGAACAAAAAAAAATTGAATACAAAAGTATACATTCCCGCTTTTACTGCGACACTTCCAGTACAACGCGCTGCTGTTACCGATCCACCTATACCTCCGAGTCTGGATACTGTGTCCCTGCAAGCCGAAACCGTTTTCACCAATCCGACCAATGTGAATGATGCAGATTGGACACCTGACATTGAAAATAATGCACCACAACCGGTAACACAAATCGAAATGGATTACATTGTGGCTAAGATGGGACTATCACAAAAAGATTCAGAATTTTTGACATCTTTTTTGAAGAGTAAAAAACTGACAGAGCAAAATGTTAGCGCAACATCATACCGAAAACGCCAAGCTGATTTTCAGAAATTTTATTCCGTTGACGAAGCAAATACGTTCACTTACTGCCATGATATCCCAGGTTTAGTGAAAAATATGGGAATGGATTATATCGTTGGCGACTTGCGTTTATTCATCGACGGTTCAGTTTCAAGTTTGAAGGCTGTGTTGTTCCACAAAACAAACAAAAAACCGTCCATTCCATTGGGATTCAGCACAACTATGAAGGAAACGTATGAAACATTGGGCGAAATTTTAGAGAAAATCAAATACAATGTACACAAATGGAAGATTTGTTGTGATCAACATAATACAAGGCATTATATTAAAGGGCGGTTTTCCAAAATAATTCTGCTTTCTTTGTAATTGGGATTCGCGATACACAGGGAATCAATATCAATGTAAAGATTGGAAAGCAAGAACTCCCGAGCTCGAGAAACAATTAAAATTACGTAATGAACCTTTGATAAAGGATATACATAGATGATATTTTGTTGCCATCGCTCCACATGGAATTAGGAATAGCTGGGAAATTCGTTGAAGTGGTAGTCAAAGATATTGAGGACGCCTATGACTGTTTGAAATCCATCTTTCCAAAACTCAGTGAAGCTAAAATTAGAAAAGGTACGTATCGTTGTCTGTATTTAAATATTGTCATATCTAAATTTGTTCACTTCGATATATGTATTCGCATTATACTCGTAATTACCAATAATTTTTTTGCAACTGATTTTTTTAATATTTCAAACAGGTACTCTGAATGGACCGGATATACGAAAATTAATGAAAAGCGAATCTTTCACAAATATGCTTTCGAACCATTATAACCACCTATGTGCATGGGACGCATTGAAACAAGTCATTGAAGGCGTTTTAGGAAAGAACCGTGTACAGCGAGATGACATACAGACACGAGAGGACAAGTTGCTGTATTATTTTGAAAAAATCAATGCATCCATGACGTTAAAATTACATTTCATGCATTTCCACCTTGATACCTTTTAGGCGCAATTACCTCAGGAATCGGACGAACAAGGAGAGAGGTTCCACCAAGTGATCATGCCAATGGAAAAGCGATTCAAAGGCAAAAAATTAGATGCATTGCTTGCGGAGGTTTGTTGGTGGAGTTCTAAAATTATGCAGTTTGAAGATGAAAGCACCGTAGATGAAGATGACACCGAAATTGGTGGACACACTGAAGAAAACATGCCCTTGAATATTATGTCTAACTCGGATGATAATGCAGACTCAGAACATGAATATGAACAACCTACGAAGAAAACAAGATTATCAGAACCACAAGCGTCAACTTCAACGAGGATGGATATTGACAATAATTGAAAATGTTCTAAATTTTGTTTCCATGCATAGATAACAAATAAAAATCTCATATTTTCTGTGTAAGAATAGCTGTAATATGAACCGGAATTTTTATTTTCATGCAAAATAAAGTTTATAAAGAAAAAAAACAGCATATTTGAGGATTTGTAATCCAGTTATTGAGCAAAAAAGGTGAAAAATGGGGAAAGAATGGGCATTTTTGCGATTTTTAAGGCACTGGATGCACTTTTTTCGAGTAGGTTTGTGCCGCTTTTTTTTCTCCAATTCAATATCTACAACTTTGCTTCAGACACAAAAGAGATATTCCGTACGGTATACCGAGATATAACCATGTTAAAATATAGAAAAAGTGATCAAAATCCACCTTGAGCAAAAAAATTCGTATGGCCATTAAATTACTAATGCAGCCAACTTGACAAAACGAATGATGCAGAAGTTCTTCATTTTGGGGCTACTTTCACGTGCAATTCTCAGAATTGAGTCCCAAAAACATGTGTTGTACTGTAAAATGCATTGAGTTTAAGGGCGAATATTTTTAAAAACAAAAATAAAAATAATTTTTGACTACAATATTTTGTTTTATTAGTTTACAGAAATGATCGGTGCTACTTTCGTAACACAAATTTGTGAAATTAAAAAAATGTTAAACCGTGGAACAATCAAGCATTGTGAGAGCAGTAAAATTACAGAGGTTACCCTAAAATTTCCATATTTATAATACAATATTCAGTAGTACTTTATAAATATGAAATTACTTCTTTCTAATATGTATGTAAATACGAAATTCCAGTCGCAGAAATGAAAAACACCCTAATTTGATGTACCATCAAGCAACTTCGAACCCCTGACATCCTCGAAATTCACTAACTTTAAAAGTAATTAGATCATACATCTAATAAAAGTCCTCCCCCTGTTTACTAGCAACTAACACAAACTCAATTATAAATATAATTAACTTAAGATTAATAAAACTATTTGTATATGTACGGAAAACTCCGCTATTTATTAATTGTTTGTGTAGGAGTTTTCCGATGTTTTTGCCGTTTGCGTCTGGATGCACAAAAGGTATTAAAATTTTCATGTTGCAATTAGAAATACGATCGTCGCCTAGCATTTTATGTGAAATGTCAGGCCGCTATTATTGCTCTTTAGTCCTTTTGTCCTTAGTTCCTATTGGAAGTATGGCGCCGGCCTTCCGCCTTTGGCGAAGTTTCTAGTTTTTCCGTATCGAATCCTGTGACCTGGATTAATGACCGAATATATTTTATGGTTATGCCGATAAAGCTGTATTAATAATTCCTCCGAGAACTTGCGAAAGTAATGAATTCTGTCGCTGCACATTAAATATATAATCAATAAACTTTCGTGTTCAATTATAGTTGCGTCTCTTTAATTATCTTGATGATTAATTGCATTTAAAAATGTCAAACAAAAAGAGTTTCAAGGATTAAATTTTACAATTAGTATCGACTTTAACACTTTAACAACATTATAGAGAAGTAATTATCATGTTGCATATGTAGCTTGACAATGATGTTGTTATCTTCAGCAATAGAAATCGATTTTGAAAATGAAAATATTTTCGTGATTGTGTATAGAAAAACATTGCATAGAAACTATACAGCAGCGACGGCCAAGCCATTCCGTGTAGCATACTGTGTGCGGATGACTTTGACTGTCGTGTTACTGCTGCGATTTTGCGGAGATTTATTCGTTGGTTCTGTTCTACTTCCATTAGGACAACTTCAGCATTATCCTTTCCAGGTATTTCCTTTCCTCGAATCAAACAGCTCTTCGATTTTGATAACGTTCTGCGTACACTCTTACAGCTCTGACAGCGCTACCTTCGCAGTAACCCTGCAGGAAGACCATATCGGGATATTCTTGATTTGTAAATTGAAATGGCATTTTAAAAAATTTAAGGCATGGGCGAATTTCGATAATTGTGACAATCTCAGTTTTATTATAGGGTGCGCTTTGAATTTGATAATGAATAACAAAAGAGATTTTTTTCTTATTTTCCTCGAGCTTCCTCCTCGGGCAGTCTGTATATAACCTTCATTATATCACTTAGCGGAATCACACTCAGTTCTCAAGTGGTCTCAAATCATTAGAATTACCATCCAAAGCCCATGAATTAATGTTGCGATCAATTATAGTCACGTATATTGAACTTATGCATTGTCGCCTAATGTAAAAAGTCTTTCTTTGGAGACTGTGGTTAAGTAAAAACTTAAAAAAAACTTAATACATTGTATACAGTGTATAAGTGGACGCCATGTAAAGTTGTTGCGTGATCAGATGTGCTAGCTTTACTGTGCCCCATGTGTGACACTTTGTTTAGTGGTTTTACTTACTGATGATGACAACTTAGTTGTCGAAATACATATTTAGGATACGATTAGTAATTCTGGTAAGGGGTTATATATATATATATATATATATATATATATATATATATATATATATATATAGTAAACCCAACAAGTCGGCGATTAAAGCTCTGGTCTATTACTTCAAAGTATGTATATATATTTAAAACAACCCTACATGTTTCGGCAATGATGCCTTTGTTAAGGATATAAAAAATATAAATGACATATATATGACTTATATAAGAATATAAGATTTATATTCTGTCATTTATATTTTTTATATCCTTGACAAAGGCATCATTGCCGAAACATGTAGGGTTGTTTTAAATATATATACATACTTTGAAGTAATAAACCAGACCTTTAATCGCCGACTTGTTGGGTTTACCATATCATACCAAGGTCACGAAAATATTATATATATATATATATATATATATATACAGGCTGATTCATTTTCGGCCCTCACCATGGGGATCTCTCTTATTATTGGAGATAGAGTATAGGTTTAAATTTGGCAAAGTTGTTAAATTTTGTGTTTGTTATAAATCCGCAAAGAAAATAGACCTGTGACAAATGACCTTCGTTATTTTAAAAAAAAATGCGAAAACCCCATTTTCTTCTTTTACCTGTAGCACCGACATTTGGCCTTGTAGAGAAAAAATAAAAACACATCCTTGTGGCCATTTCTAAACCTCTATCCAGTGGTGTACTCTAAATTTTTATACGTTTCGTTTCTTTCTGGCCATCATCAACTATCTAATTTCTTATAGGCGCCATATTGGATTTAGACATCTTCAGAAAGAGTTTTTTTTCTGATTTCAACCATGTACCACATGCTGACTATAGTTTTTGACATTAGGTTTTATTTGAAAGAATAAATTATAAGATTAAATAAGGTAGCCTTTGGAATTTCAATCTGTCAAACATTTCATTTATTGTTCATTAATAATACAAAAATGTCATACACTAACGAAGAGAAACGAGATATGATAAGTATTTTTTATTCTTCGAAACGAAATTCAACAATAGCGAGTACAAGATAACAAAAACATTAATAAAAATACATAGAAAAGTAAACAATAAACAATTACAGTAAATGTTCAATTATCTGGACAGCTTCGGTAATGCACAATTGGGCACGCCTTCTGGCATTTTGTACTGCCCTTTGTATAGTTCTTCTAAGAACTGCATCGAAGGCATTCTGAAGTCTGTCTCGTAATTCTTCAATGTTTTGTGGCGCATCTACTTTATAAATATTATTTTTAACATATCCCCATAAAAAAAATCTAGCGGCCTTAAATCAGGTGATCTCGCAGGCCATTCAACAACTCCCCTATTTCCAATCCAACGGTTTGCAAACTCTTGATTTAAGAAATTTCTAACAACAGCTGCATTGTGTGCTGGTGCGCCATCTTGTTGCCACCATAAATATTGTAATTGATTTAATGGGATATTGTCGTCAAGATAGTCAGATACGTATGTACGTAAAATGTTTAAATATCTTTCTCCATTCAAATGTTCTTCATACATAACTGGTCCTAAGAGACGATTTGCCAAAATACCCATCCAAACGTTTATTCCAAAACGATGTTGTGGTCTTCTAGCCCTGTTTTGTCGGGATTTTGTACTGCCCAATAGTGCTCCGTATTTCTGTTGAACATTCCAGAATTTGTAAATTTTGTTTCATCTGACCAGATGATTTTGCTTAAAAAATTTTCGTCATTTTCTATCCTTCCCATTAACCAATTATAATATTCTAGCCTTCTCAAATTATCTCCAGGCAGTAAAGAGTGACTAACATGGATCCTGTATGGTTTAAACCTACTTTTATGTAAAGTTCTCCAAACTCTGGACTGGCAAAAATTTAATTCTGACGCTACTTCGCGTGTAGAAATTGATGGATTATTATTTATCTATAAAAATACAAGATTAACATGAAATTTGAAAACACGCTTTTAATTTACCATTTGTAAAATATCTTGTCGATTTTCATTTAAATTCCTGTTGTCTTGACCATTACGCGGCTTAGTAAACGATCCATTCTCGACCAAATTTCTGTCGAGATCTAGAAAAATGGTACGATGAGGCTGTTGTCGTTCTGGATATAATTGTAGATATCTTGTACTCGCTACTGTTGAATTTCGTTTCGAAGAATAAAAAATACTTATCATATCTCGGATCTCTTCGTTAGTGTATGACATTTTTGAATTATGAATGAACAATAAATGAAATGTTTGACAGATTGAAATTCCATGGCTACCCTATTTAATCCTATAATTTATTCTTTCAAATAAAACCTAATGTCAAAAACTTTAGTCAGCATGTGGTACATGGTTGAAATCAGAAAAAGAACTCTTTCTGAAGATATCTAAATCCAATATGGCGCCTATAAGAAATTAGATAGTTGATGATGTCCAGAAAGAAACGAAACGTCGTATAAAAATTTAGAGTACGCCACTGAATAGAGGTTTAGAAATGGCCACAAGGATGTTTTTATATTTTCTCTACAAGGCCAAATGTCGGTGCTACAGGTAAAAGAAGAAAATGGGGTTTTCGCGTTTTTTTTTTAAATAACGAAGGTCATTTGTCACAGGTCTATTTTCTTTACGGATTTATAACAAACACAAAATTTAACAACTTTGCCAAATTTAAACCTATACTCTATCTCCAATAAGCGAGATCCCCATGGTGAGGGCCGAAAATGAATCAGCCTGTATATATATATATATATTTTTTTAAGTCGCCTAATGTGTTGCGTTAATTTCTACATTTCGACAAACTGAGTTTGTACCAGTATGCAAAACGCTACACGTCACGACGCCACCTTCCTGGTTGTTAGGACAATGAAAAATTTGTGAAAGTCACATCTATCCCTATCCCACTTTTCACTTATGGAATTTATAAAGTATTTGAAATTTTTATTGTGAATTTGTTATTAATCATAAGTTTCTTATAAAGAAACATGATTCGGGCCTGAATTCTGCTTTTTGTAAGTTATGAAGTTATTTATTTGTCGCAAATTAGCATCTTTCTTTATGTTTACTTTGTTCTATTGATTTTGAACCTACATGTAAGTTCATATGCTTACGTTCATTTAGCTGTAGGTATGATTGCGCATTAGTTTTCTTCGTTGTTTTCCTCTCCACTTCGATTACCTAGTGCGAGATATCTTTCGTGCAGATGTATGGTAGACATCGATATCGATCAGTTGTGATCCCGCTCTCGTTCATCACGTGGTTGCTTAACTATAGGGCTTTAATTACCTCTTAATGTAGAGTATCGCTATTGTAGCCCTCTTGCCTACAGGGATTTATTAAACATCACACTTTTTTATTGGATGTACCAATTACCCGTTGGGGGATTTTTTTACGGCGACTATAGGGGATCGTTTCCATTAAAGATATATAAGTTGTGTCTATAAAAACCATTAGAACAATTCTGGTACGTAATTTCGAAATTAATTTATTTCTTTAAATTTGATTCGTTTATTTGCATCGTTAAAACAGGTGTTTTTTGGACGAAGTTTCGCCAGACGCAGTTTGTTGAAATACCTATGGTTCTCTTCTTCCACGGCTTGATGTAAATATTTTATTGTCTTATAATTTTTTTTTTAATTATAAGACAATAAAATACTTTTGTATTATACAAAACTGGTGGGGTTTTACCCACTCATGTATATTTCAATTTTGTTACATTACACATGCGGTTAATCCGCAAGTTTGAGTGAAGACACAAACAAAATACAGTTTCTAGAGATAAGGCAGTGCCATCTTTGGAAATATTTCGTTAGTTCTGCATTGGTTATGTGGTCAAGCTAGTACTTCGGCCATCTGACAATATGCAGCTGAATGCTGAATGTACTTCTACGTTCGGTCTTAATAATTTATGTGAGATAGCGAAGTCGTTCTTTTTTGTGAATGTGTCTGAAGATATACTTTCTTCAGCAAGGGCGTACTGATGAATCTGTAGAAAGATGAAATATGTATCTGTGTCTCTGGTGTGGAATATGTTCAGATACGTTCACAAAAATATTAATATCGAACTTGCATTTGTGTTCTTCACACCATATTTTTAATAATATTTTATATTATTAAAAATACTTTTGTATTATACAAAACTGGTGGGGTCTTATTCACTCATGTATGTTTCAATTTTGTTACTCGCCGAGTTTTTCAAATTGGAACTTCGACGTACCGCTGCCTAGAAAGCCGGGAAGTTTGTTGTAATTAATGCATTCCTTGCCGTGTCAAATGGATTTTCCCTTAAATAATTTAAGACAGCTTCATCTTGATCAATGGGCGTATTTCTTCTACGTCCCGAACGTTCCTTTCTTCTTACACTTCCCTAATGTTAACACCTTTTCTTCAATCTTATGACTATACTTTTATTAATACCATCATGATTTGCTACCCTTCTTATAGACCATCTTTCCTCTAATTTAGAAAGTATTAAAACTTTTTCGTTTTCCGTTAATTTTGGTGTTTTAGTTGTTTGGCACTGACAAATAATAAGTCAAAACCAGTCTAAACCAACTTAATATATCGAAAAATAGGTGTACGTAATTTTTCTGCACACTGCCGGTATGTATTAATCAGTTTTTGCCTTATTGCTGGGTATGAACCTATTGGGCAAATATATCACTATTATTAATATTAACATTTCATTGAAATTATAATTATTAGTAATACGTTTTAGTAATAGCACAGACCTGCATTTTTCAACACTTTGAAAGTTGATTTAAAAATTTTAACTGTTTTCTAGTAATTGGGTAGCGCTGATTTCAAATCTGCTTTTATTTTTTTTTGTATCACGTAAGGTTATTTTTCGAACCAGTAAAATCAAAAAATATATAAAAAACACGATTTATTTCATTTATAAGCTAGTTTTATATTATATTTAAAAAAATACAAAAATATACACATAGAAACTATTAGAAATAGTTATTTATTCTTTATGCTTCTTAAAAAAAACGTTATCGTTTTTCAGAAAAGCTTCGTTTGGTTGATTTTCTGTCATATTCAGCTAAAGGAAGATCTCTTCTCAATGTCCAACAGTAATCGGCCATCATTTTTGTGTCCCAGCGCCCTTGGTATCTTTTTTCCATCTCTTTAATATCCTCGTCAAATATTTCTCCTTGCTCTTCACTCACGTCCCCAAGGTTTTCTGGGAAATAGTCCAAATGGGAATGTAAAAAATGAATTTTTATGCTCATATTGCAACCAAGAATCCTGAATTTTTCCAGCATATTTTCAACGATCTCAACATAGTTTGTGTCTTTATAATTCCCTAGAAATTTATGTACAACTTCGTTAAAAGCATGCCATGCATGTTTTTCCTTATCTTGCATCACATTTTCAAATTCTTGATCTTTCACCAAGCTCCTAATCTGCGGGCCTACAAAGATTCCCTCCTTTAATTTTGCCTCTGACAAAGTCGGAAATGTTTTACACAAATATTTAAAACAATTTCCTTCTTTGTTTAATGCCTTAACAAATTGTTTCATAAGTCCAAGTTTTATGTGAAGCGGTGGAAGTAACACTTTTTGAGGGTCAATAAGACTTTCGCGAATTACATTTTTGGTTCCAGGTGTTAAAGTCACCCTTTGTGGCCAGTCTCTTTTTATCCAATACTGTTCTCGATTTCTGCTATCCCACTCGCACAGGAAACATGGAAATTTAGTATATCCAGACTGCTGACCCAAGAGAAGGCCTAAAATTTTTAAATCTCCACACACTTCCCAGTTGTGATTTTCATATTGTATTCTTAAAAGTAATTCCTGTAAATTTTCATAGTTTTCCTTTAAATGAACAGAATGGCCGACCGGAACTGAAGCAAAAACATTGCCATTATGTAAAAGGAACAGCTTTAAGGCTCCTTTTTGAAGAGTCTGTGTACTCAGGAGCTCCGAGGAAAGTAAGTAGATCAGCAATTGCTTGGCAGTACACGAGTGGTCCGTTTTGTGCAAAATATTTTACAAATCCAGCCTCACGATTTCTATACCAAGAGAATGTAGTTTCTGGGGCAAGCAAATTTTCTTGTTTCAACCTAGACCCCACTACTTCAGAAAGATATTTTTAAAGTCCCAAATCTCTTACTAAATCATTCAGTTCGGCTTGTGAAAATAGCTGAGGTTGGTTTTGACCTGAGGTTGATGGTTCAAAATCACTATCCATCTGTACGGAGCCGGAAGTTGAAGAGGTTTCAATATCTTCTTGTAGTACTTTGGGGGGGTATAGGTATAGGTACATGATCACTGTGAGGAACTGGTCTGATAGCTGATTTAATGTTGTTTGGGTACAAAATATGTTTCAAAGTTTTTCTATTATGCCCCTTAATATCACAAAGACAAAAGTAGCAATCTTCATGATGATCTTGCGGTTCTCTCCAAACGATCGGTATTCCAAAAGGAAGGCTTTTTCTATTCCCTTTGGTCCGATGTCGTAAACCTTCTTCACATACCTTACAAACAACGTGCGGTGCCCAATCTTTATCTTGATCTCCTAATTTTATTTTGAAATAAGCATAATATGCATTTTTCACAAATTCACCAATTGGTCTCTTAAACTTTTTCAAGAACAAATATCCACAAATATAACAGAAATCATCTGGTTTGTTTTTGCAAGACCGGCTAGACATATTTTGAAGCAATGTTTATTTATCAAATACCATGCACAACAAAGACAAATTAATTTTACTTGTTTACTGATCGACACTCTGAGCTATAATGAAGTAAATGGCATTAAAATATACATTTTGTTTGGAGTGATAAATTTGAAATCCTTCTTCGCAGTACTAATAAAGTGAAAGCATAATAAATAGGATTTAGCAGGTAAAAATTCCCGGAAATCTTGTCCAAAATTAATACATGTAATAAAAGATTTACATCAGGTAATGAGAGCCTATTTAACAAATTTCTTGAAAACCACAACAGAAAATCATTTTTAGGTTAATACCTAGAATTTGAAGTAGTACATTCATTTTAAAATGTATTAAAACGCCTATTATAAGTTTTTTTTATGTTTTTTTCTTTTTCTTTTGTGCAAAAAAAATCTGTGGGTGGTAGAGACCAACTGGATTTTAATTAGTTATTGCTATATAAAAACTGAGCTTAACAAACAAAAATCACGTCATCACAAATTTTATGCAGGCCTGTGTAATTAATGATAATTAATTAACTTTCTTCATCGTCTTCATAGACAAACACAAGATGTTAAATTCTATTTTTGATCCTCCTATAAAAATATCTCTCAAACTATCACATTCCAATTTTCTTTCTATAGTGTATCCGGGAGTATCGATTCCTCTTAGGATTTTTGTTTAACGACGTAATTAGCCGTAACTATTAAAATACGCACTTAATTACACTGGTGAAATACACTCTAAACACTTAAAGCGGTCTAAAACGGATTCATTAAAGTTTACACAGTGATAATTGATTAAAACGTTCATCACGATATACAGGAACACGTGCACTGATGTCAACTTATATTTAGCGAGTTATAATATTTGATTAATTGCCATGCTTGACCCATTAAGTGGTTGCACAGAACTCGGTGCTTAATCACCTATGTACATTCAGGATGCACAACGCGATGATTGTATAGGGGCTTGTAATTTACTAATAGACGGTGATAATTTTAGATATTTCGTTATGGCATTTAATTTGGAAAATACGAAGCATGTCGAAGTATACATTGAATATAGTTCATATATTTTTCTACCTGATATTACATTATGGGACTTGTGAACACAAAGAAATCCTCATAAATCGAAAAATTATGAGTTGTAGATTACTACAAAAGAAATTCTTATAAGTAGACTTTTATTTACGAAAAATTAATTGCATCCCTTTAAATAATTTTGACTGAATCAACGGAGTTAGACTGGTGTATCTTTATTTTGTGTGGATAGACCTTCTTCAACTAAAAGAAAAGTAATAGATCTCTAAAGAACTAAATAAATTGTTTTAGAATTAAATAGCTCATCATTTCAGAAATTTCTTATAAGTCTAGATAATTCGTTTAACCTGATCATATAGTATTGAAAGCTAGAAGAAAAGTGTCACACAATACAATGTATCATGCATATCAAGCAACTGGTTTTAAAGAACATTTGGAAAATATAATTAAAACCATTTCCACTTGAATTAACAGAAGAGGAAGAAATTACCCGGAAACACTTAGCCAAATTGGATATATACACGGTTTTAGAAAAAAGTAGATCAAGCCGTTCTTCTCTTCTTCTTTTGTTTTGGGTTGGACGTCAGCACGTCCAGGCACTTGAGCGCACTGCTCTTTGTACTATCATCAATAGATCTCTCAGTTCCACTCTGTTAGCCTTGTCTCCTCGATAAAAGCCACTATCCTCCTCAGGGGAAGTTTGTGTACCCTCGCAGGATCCAATAGATCTCTTCCGAAATGTTTCTATCTGAGTCTTTTCAGTTCCTTACACGTGCATATTACATGAAGGCTAATTTCCTCCTGTTATTCACATCTCTTACACCAAGGCTCGCTAACCAAGCCCATGCCGTACAGATGGTTCCTTAAAGGATAATGTCCGGTTATTAAGCAGGTAATTTAATTTATTTTTTATTACTAGGAATTAGGTTGGGGTAAAAACCTTTCGTCCAGCTCCTTTAGTATGGAGTTGACCTTCCGTTAACCTCCAATTCTTTTTATGTTCTCTTTCTAGTCATAAACAAATCTCCCTATCAGCGGAATCCTTAGCGATTCCACATATAGATTCTGGTCCTATGAAGTTCATATTAGTATCTTCTTCTGCCAGTTTGTCGGCTATATCATTGCCCTTAATTCCCTCATGTCCTGGCACCCATATCAGCGACACAGTATTGTCTTGTGCCAGTTTATTGAGGACCTGTTTGCAATATTTCGCCAGTTTAGACCTGACAGATGGATTCATAATGGTTTTAATAGCTGCCTGACTGTCAGTTATTATGTTGATTTTTTTGTTTGCGCAGCCGGCTTTCCGAATTTCCTCGGCGCAGGCTGCGACTGCAAACAATTCGGCCTGGAAAACCGTCGTATGTTTTCTCAGATATATCGATATCGTCCTTCTGCGGCACATTACGCATATACCTGCACCTGTTCCCTGATTGGATAGTGATCCATCCGTGTACCAGGTGCCGGCACCACAATCGCTCAAGCGACTTTTTGCCTGTTCCCTGGTCGGTACAGCTTAGCTGTAAACATAATCTCAGTTGCCATATTATCCGCCGGAATTTGAAATATAAGCTCTTCCAGTATACTTCCTGTGATGTTTGTATGCCTCCCTACAATCTTATTAGGACACCATACGTCATTGGTTTTCTGCCACAGGATCGCCGTTAACCATATTTTCTTAAAAAAATTACCACATCATTATTATGAGATATTGAAGTCCAAATTTTCTAGTAAACAACTTTTACTGATGTACTAAGAAGAATTTATCACTTTGCGCGACATAAAGGTTGATGGACTTCTGATCCTCCTCAATGGAATCTGCTTTATATCATCATGACATCTTGCGTTTGGTCCTCTCTTGGCCATTGTTCATTTGGTCTCCATTAAATTATCTCTGTATTTCGTCTGTTGCCATTGTTCTTTATTTGTTAACTATGTATTTTGATAGCAAGGGTTCACGTCTGAGCTCCGTATTTTAATACAAGTAATATACCGGGTGTATTATGAAAAACCTTTCGTGTTGTAACTTTTTTATTTTTTATCCGAATGTAATAAATTATACGTCGAACTAAATCGTTTTAAAAACACTGTAACGTGATCCGCTTTGAATTTTTTTTTTTACACTTTGTTTTCGACAGACAGCTGCAAACTGTTTTTTTAAATTGCACTATATTTTTTTTTCCTTATTCAAATATATTACTTTTTCTGAATATGAAACTGTAAACAACGATATCCTTGTATGAAAAAAATCGAGAAATTGTAGGTTTTTTTTTAGTTCGATTTATTCTGGTTTTTCCGAACACAGAGATTTCTTAAATGCATTTTAAATACTCTATTTCATTTTATTACCAGCAAATGTGTCTACTTTTTAAAATCACTTACATTCAATACTATATAGCCCATAAAGGATTACAAACCAATGTTATCAGTGAGCGGTGGATCAACAACAACATTTACAGTGTTTATTTTAAAAATTTAAAAATCAAGCAGTCATATTGAACGATAAAAGTGCATTCCAAATTTTCGAAGAGAGCTGTGACATCTGTCAGTCACACATTCATTATAACATTTTCAACGATTTATTTCTAAATTTTGTTATTGAAATGGATAATGGCGAATGTGTGGATGCGATTCAAGCATATTTTGAATGCGGAACAAATTCTGCAGCTGCTTTGCGACTTTATGGAAATCGTTTTCCTGACAGACTGCGTCCAAGTGCCGATAAGTTTGGAAGGCTCGTGCTAAATTTACGAAATTTTGGATCATTTAAAAAACCGAAAATAAACGCACGTGTACTTCAAGATCAAAATTTAGAATTAAGTGTCTTGCTCTATGTTGAAGAAAACCCTAATACGTCTACGCGAGAAATTGCTCACTACATAGAGGTATCACATTCTGCAGTTCAGTACATTCTGAAAAAGCACAAGTTCTTTCCTTATAAACCACGGAAGGTGCATGCTCTCGGTGAAAACGACCCTCAACGAAGGGTTCAATTCTGCACGATTTTCATGAATAAACTAAGGGAAGATCCAATTTTTTATCGTCGTGTGTTGTGGTCAGATGAATGCACTTTTGGGAAAATGGTGTATTCAACAGAAATAATCATCGCCATTGTAGCACTGAAAATAACCATGTTGTGATGCAACACAATTTTCAAAATCGGTTCAGTGTAAATGTATGGTGTGGCATTTTAGGCGATAGAGTAGTAGGGCCTTTTTGGTGGAGGGTAATCTAAACCAAGAAAAGTATAATAATTTGTTACGCAATGAATTAGGCGATTATTTAGATGAGTTGCCACTTGCTGAGTTAAACAGGGTGGTGTTCCAACAGGACGGTGCCACACCCCATAATGCACGAATGAATACTGATTTTCTAAATAATTATTTTGGCGTCAGATGGATGGGCACTTACGGACCTATTCGATGGCCTGCTAGATCGCCAGATCTGAATCCACTGGATTTCTTTCTGTGGTTTTACATTCAAGATCATGTCTATTTGACTCCACCTGATACCAGAGATGATTTAGTAAGAAGGATAGTACAAGTATGTCATGAAATACCACCAAATCTTATATTAAACGCAGCAGTTGGAGTTAATAGAAGGTGTCAAATATGTCTGGAACAAAATGGGGCCAATTTCGAACATTTGATTCATTAAAATATATGATAGCTTGATTTCTGTAAATTTCGTAGTTTTTTTGTAATAATAATAAATTTGTCACTCAATTTAATGGAGGTGTCTTCAGGAAATAAATGTTTATTAGAATAAGTAAAAAAAAATATGTAGTACAATTTAAAAAAAAAAAATTAATACTGTCTGTCAAAAACGAAATGTCAAAATAGAAAAAAAAAAAAAACATGTTACAGTGCTTTAAAAACGATTTAGTTTGACATATCATTCATTAAAATCAGATAAAATATAAGGAAGCTACAGCCCCAAAGGTTTTTCATAATACACCCGGTATATTGGTGTATATATTCAATTGCTTGTGAGAGTGTTTCTTCAATTTTCTTGTTTTCATTCTCTTTTTCGAGTTGTATTTGTTGGGTTGAAAAACGAACAGGTCAATTGTGAGTGTTATACGTTCGTATTCTTCGGTCTCATTTCTTGTTATTTTTTTATTTGTTAATTTTTAACGCTTCTCCCAATGCTATAAATTTACGAGGGCGATTCGTAAAGTAAGTTCTGTTTCCACCTAGTGAGCAGAGGAGTGGTGATTTCAGCGTGATAGCAGCGCTGTGGTGTAGTCTGGTTCAGTGTGAGTCTGGCAAGTGCTAGTGAGAAAATGGTTCGGACATTCTTTCCTGCTATTTTGATTGTTTAAATTGGCTGCTGCAATTGAAAATCCCACCGACTGTAAATTGCGTGATGCTATCCGATTTCTGTGTGCAAAGAATATGAAGGCTGCTGAGATTCATCGTGAACTTTGTTCTGTTTATGGTAAATGTCGTGAGTGACAGTACGGTTAGAAGATGGCGTCGTATCTTCTGCTATGACATAGCGCTTCTATGCGCTATGACAAATGTCTCAATCTTAATTGGTAACTATGTAGAAAAATAGCTGAAAGTGGTACCTTTAAGTTGTATATAATAAAATCCTCTTCATGTATTGGTGTTTTTTTTTAATAACCAAACGGAATTTATTTTACGAATCGTCCTCGTATTTATAAATATCAAAATATATTCTTTGTATTGATGCGCAAGTTATCCTAAGTTTAAATTTGTATGCATAAATGTCATATGTAGGTAGAAAGAGAGAGAAATATATATAAAATCGCCCACAAATTTCTTGAATATCAATGAGTACGAAATAGTAGTGGTATACCGTCATTTTTAATTGTGTATTATGCCGCAATAAATTGTCAATCCACAATATTTACATATATTGATGTATGTTTACATTGCTTACATATATCAAATATATCACATATATCATTAATAAAACAAACGACGTAGCTCAATTCAAAAAAAGAAGTCGAAAAGTAGCTTCCAAAACCTTCCCAGTTTTGGATTTGGTGTTTCTTATTTTTCCGTTTGTTTTCTAAATCGTTATACAAGTGTCCCATATCGTTATGTTCAAATTTTAGGAGTGTAAAGTAGACTTCATTTCAAGTAACAAAAACGCAAAACTTGTATATCTACTTTTATTTGTTTCAAAGTTACAGATCTATGAATGTGATTGTCAGATCATGAAAAAAAATGTAATCCTAAAGTCAATACAAATTGATTTTAATTAAAAAAGTTATACGATTCAATTACATGCCTGTGATTGTTAACGTCGCATAATAAAATGTTATCCTAAAATAAATAAACACGTGTCTTAGTGCATACAGCAATTTTTTGGAGATCTAGACAAAAGAGTACTGGAAATTAATTTATGATACTTTATGATTACTTATTTCGTAAGTGCTGAACCATGAATATCATACAATAAACAAATGTTCGGATGACTGTTAACGTTGCATTTTTTAATAAAGGATTACATTAGGTTTCAGTTTATACAACAGCTTATTAGTGAGTGGACAAGTTTTCTTTATTCAAAATGCCTTACCGATTTTCTTCTCAAGAGTATGTGGACATGCATTTTGTGTATGGCTACTGTAACGGCAGTGCACGTCAAGCAGTTATTGAATACCGACATCGGTTTTCCGATAGGAGCATTAAAGAACGTTTCTGGAAGTACACAAGACAATTTCGGAAATGTGGACTGCGTGATTATCTTTTTGACCCAGGAGTAAATTTGCTAGCAGGCTTAGAGGAAGAAGCAGTAGTTATTGTTACAAGGGATCCAACTCTCAGTGTACGTCGAATCGCTAGACAACTAGGAGTGCCACGAACGACAGTTTAGCGAATTTTAAAACGTCAGGGCTTATATCCATATCACTATCGCAGGGAACACGGTTTGCTTGAGGCAGACCACTATGCTCGTCTAGTTTATTCTACCTGGATATTAAGACAGTCACGGCTTCATTTTAATTTCTGCACTCTGGACAGATGAATCTACGTTCACGAGAAGTGGTGTTACAAATCTGAGAAGCCTGCACAGGTGGTCATCAGAAAAGCCCAAAAGCTATACGCCCATCTAAATTTCAACATTAATTTTCTATTAACGTTTGGGCGGCCCTAATCGATGACTTGTTGATTGGTCCTGTCATTTTTCCTGGGAGGTTAAATGCGGACAATTACCTTCAAGTTCTTATTGACGAACTGCCAGGTCTTTTAGAGGATGTCCCACTGACTGTTCGACGAGACATGTGGTTTCACATGGATAGGGAACCACTACATTTCGGAATTGCTGTCCGAAATTGGGCTAACATCAGTTATCCAAGATGGATTGGTCGAGATGGTCCTGTTGCATGGCCACCCAGATCACCCGATCTTAATCCCCTTGACTTTTATTTATGGGGGTGCATGAAAAATTTAGTCTACGCGCAAGTTTCGAACACAAGAGAAGAGTTGGTTGGATCGTATTCACCTGGCTGCCGAGCAAATTCGACAAAACAAGTATGAAATTCGGATAAGTATTTCTTCTGTTAGCATACGGGCACAAGGCTGCAGTCAACAAGGAGGTGGACATTTCAAAAATATTATTAATTGAACTTTTTTAAATAAAATCAGTTTTATTGACTTTAGGATTACATTTTCTTTCATGATCTGACAATTACATTCATAGGTCTGTAACTTGGAAACAGATAAAAATGGATATATAAGTTTTGCGTTTTTGTTACTTGAAACGAAGTCTACTTTACACTCCTAAAATTTGAACATAACGATACGGGACATCTTGTATAATAGAATACAACTAGAAGCGTACAACTTGCAATGAATCCTTGACATTTTAGATTTGGAAATAGATAGATTTTAGTATACAGACATGTACAAAAAAATCAATATGATAGGTTAAAAATGACTGGTACATCTTTATAAATTGGTAGGCCATTCAATTAAAGTTACTTTGAAAAATTGACTGAACTTATTCTAAGCAATGTTATTTTAAATGCTCTTCACTATTTTTAGTATTTATTACTTCGCTAAGAAATAAGTAATTAAACTTCTAGTTTCAAAAATTCTTTTATTGTAAATACCACTACAATATTGTTTCGCCATACAATGGCTTCATCAGGTGGATGAAATACTGTATTGAATACTGTATTGAAATAAGTATTTCATCCACCTGATGAAGCCATTGTATGGCGAAACAATATTGTAGTGGTATTTACAATAAAAGAATTTTTGAAACTAGAAGTTTAATTACTTATTTCTTAGCGTTATAATGCAGTTTAAACAAGTACCTCCTTCGTCAATTAACTATCTATTACTTCGTCCTGTAATTGGCACTTGTTCTTTGGACAATAAAGCTTATTATTATTATTATTAACAAATAAAAAAATAATGAAGATCAGGAGAACGGTTTGATACTGATGAACCTTATAGACTAATGGAAAATCTAGTAAAACTTTATGTTGGCCATGTAAGCGAATAATCCATTATTCATTTCTTCGGCCAGCAGAAATTACTGGAAAATTTGTCATAAGATTAACGTTATGCACGGAAAATCTCACTTGAAGCGAGTGTCAAAACCTTGTGTTTTCTGTGACATGCATTTCGAATAATGTTAATTTAATTTGTAATATTATAACTTAAAATAGCATTCGTTCTGTGACTCTCGTGAGTTACTGTATGTATATTTGAACTAACCTTGTAAATTCATATTTACGTTTGCATGAAAACGTTCGTTCAGGAACATTTACTGTAATGCGATGATCTCATGAATGTAAATTATGAATCAACATAGCGCTAAGTTTAAATAAAGAAAAACGTTCCGACTACAAATTCAAAGTGGAACTATGTGCAAAAGTTTGTGTTTTTTTTTTATTAACATTAAAAGATCAACTGGTTTTTCAATGATAATGTTAACATTTCAGGCCATGTTAAATTTTTTTACATTACCTAAAGTGTACATCCGTTACATAGTTCACGAAGTAATAAAAAGCGGTAAAATTTTATGTAATCTACTATGTGCATGTATGTATATTGTACAGGCATGTACAACAGGTTAATTTTAAAATAGATTACCATGGGAAATTTTTCGTTTTTACGAGTTTAGTGATTCAAGCAACTTTTAATCTTTTTAAGAATCTATAACACAGCTCAACAGACATTTGGCGTTGGCGACTTTTGAAAATGTTTCTAGGTCAATTTTAGGCGCAGAATCTAAAATAGCCTTTAGATTTGGTTGGTCAGATATAGTTTTTGAGATGCTATATTGGCCTCTTTTAGAATAAAATCTTTTTTTTTCCACCTATGTACATTTTACGATATTACTAGAGCAGACCAATTCCCGTGCGCGCCATGTGCGCCGATGTGAGGATGTTTGTATTGCATCAGAACTAATAAAAATGATTCAGTATGTGTTTGGTTCTTGCTTAGACTGCATGTAAGTGTAAGCATACGTAATAAAATGTCGTCGGCACATAAATCGAGAAAACGACCGTTGTCAGACGAAGTGAATAAGTTTATTATGGATTTCCTGGACTTAATATACGATGGCTCAAAAATTAAATGTTTAGTGTGCAATACATATCTAATGTGTTGGTCAAAAACACATTGTAAAGAACACGTAAGCAGTTCGAAGCACAATAATAAGAAAATTAATCGACAACAGTTTATACATGAACTATGTGAACTATGATTGTGTGTACACTGCCGTTTACCTTGTTAAGTAATGATTCATTTATTTGATTTTGGAATAAATACGCGAATCAAACATTATCGAGCACGACAATGTTACGAAGGAATTTACCATCGGTGCGTAAACAGGTTGAAAATAAAATCAAAACCGAACTGAAAAATAAAAAACTGTGGTTATGTGTGGACGAAACAACTGACAGCAAAAACAATCTGGAGTTAATGTGATGGCGCGTAATATGGAACAACATCAACCAACGTCTTCAATTTTATTAGCATCCAGACGCCTAGAACAATGTAATGCCGAAAAAAATTCAGAAGTGCTATTAGATACTTTGGAAAAATTTAAGCTTTCGAAAGACCAAGTATTAATGTTTATGACAGATGGTGCCGCAACCATGTGTGCTGTAGGCGGGTCTCTTAGAAAATATTGTCCTAACTTGTTGCATATTACTTGTAAACTCCATGCTCTACACCTTGTGGCAGAACAGGTTCGTAGATGTTATCCAGAGGTAGATGCTTTAATATTGAGTACAAAGGCAGTATTCCTGAAATCTCCAAAACGTATTCGGAAATTTCACGAATTGTGTCCCCATACCCCTGAGCCACCACAGCCGATTCTGATACGTTGGGGTACATGGTTACGGACGGGGTTTTACTATCATGAACATTTTGAATAAATTAAGGACTTGCTGTTATCATTCGATCCGAAAGAAAATGCAGCTATCAATACAAGCGAGAAAAAATTCAAGATGCCCAGTTTAAAATGGATTTACAAAGTATTCGTGAGAATTACTTGGGACTAGAAGAAGCAATAACAAAATTAGAAAATTCGTCGTTGTCGTTAGAGTAATCACTGCAAATCGTTAAAGACTTTCTTTTTGCCAAATGTTTAATTTTGTCGCTTAATTGTTGCAAAAAATTGGCATAATACTCCTCATTTATTGTTTTCCCCTTTTCTAAGTTGTCGACCAAGATAATGCCATGAGAATCCTCAAAATCAGTTGCCATAACCTTTCCCGCTGAAAAAATTGTTTTTGCCTTCTTTGGTGGCGGAGAACCTTTTTTGTCCATTGTTTGGATTGTTCTTTGGTTTCAGGATTGTAATGGCGGACCCAGGTTTCATCGACAGTAATGAAACAGCGTACAAAGTCCTTTTGATTACGGTGAAAACACTCGAACGATTCAGTTTTTGCTCCGATGTGAGTGACTGCGACACTCAACGCGCCGATTATTTTTTCATTTCCAATTCTTCAGTTAAAATACTGTGCACACTGTCATTTGAGATACCTACAATGTCTGATATCTGGCGCAGTTTTACTCGACGGTCATCCAAGACGATAAGGTCAACTTTTTCAATTATATCCCGAACAGTAACAGTTTTTGGACGTCCACTACGGGGGTTTATCATTTGCTTTTATACGACCACGCTGAAATATGGCGACCCAGTTTTTAACAATTAAAAACTAAGAAGCGGATTCTAATAGTATTGAATTCAGCTCTGCTTTGATTTCTATTGGTGTTAAGCCCTTCAAATGAAAGTACTTACCCTCGACTCAGCTTTGTCCATTATTACAAAATCACACGAGACGTTCAATAACAAAAAGAAAAGCTTTTGTTATTGTCGATCTCGCTTTAAGTATTCTCCGTTCGATGATTTTTGAAATGTACGTCTTCGACTAAAGATAGTTTGTTACCAAATAGGGCGTTAAATGCCGGTAAAGCACACATCTTACATGTTATTTTAATATATTGTCTTTAAAAATTCACGAGTATGTATACATTTTTAACAGCTGACTTTTGTACGTACCAGGTTATTGAACCCTCACCATACAAAGCTGATTATTTAATGTTATCTTCTACAGTTTTTATAAACATAAACATTCCAGTGTGTGTATTCAATAGCGGCATTCTAAATCTATTAATATGTATTTTATATTTTGTACTTCTCTTAACAAAAAAAAAACATTCACGTAATACACAAGAAAGGAAGGTGATTTAGGTCAGTTCTTAAAGTTTTCGTCCCCAAATGTATTGAAGTTATTGAACCCTAAGTAAACCAAGCTGCATTGAAGGGTTTTTATAACGTCGACAGTCACCTAAACAATGTTATCTGTTACAGTGTTTATAAACATAAACATTGTAGCATATGTGTAAATTCAAAGGAGGTATTTCTAATTTGCATTTCGATACATAAGCGGCACATACATTAATTTTCAGGGGGTTTTTAATTTTTTTTTTGATATATACTTTATATAATTGCATTTTTCCATTTGCAGCTAATACGAAATTATCAATAAGCATTAATACTTCTAATTAAAATATATGTTTTTATAACTACGGAAACCCATGTTATATGGTAGATTAGTGGATTAAGATTTCTGTGTTTTGGCGTTAAATACTAATTTTTTCCATTTTTTTCCTATTGGAAATTAAGTTCCCACATTTTTTTATTTCATTTTTGCCACTCCTGCACCGGTTTCCATTCCGTTAATATATTCTTATACAGGGTGTAAACGAAATACGCCGACATATGTAATAGCTGTAATAATATTAAGCATAAAATGCTAATGCTCGAACGAGATCAAAGAAAAAAAAAATTACTCTCTGGTACACTTAGTATTCCTTTAGCGTTACTCCCACTGAAGCGTAATGGTAGGAATTGTAGATGCGATGATGCATACTGGAAATCAGAAGTCAGTCTGTTATCAACTTCCGTGAAGTAAGGCTTGTTAAAATCACGAATTAACTGATATCGTCTTACTATACGGTGAAACAGCTGGAAATGTTAGAGTTCCTAGACGTACTTATGAAGAGCGGTTTCCGAACCGAAGATGTCCATCAAACTATTTAATTTTACAAACCGTGTACAGATGCAGAGATCGCAGTACGTTGCATCCAAATTATGAAAGCAGTGGCCGTGAAAGATGATCTTCGGCAACGTATTTTCAAGCTGCGATCCATAGACCGAGCCGTGTTAAATCGTGTTCTTCGAAAGTTTACCGATTGGTTAGAAGGTTGTATTTACGCAAATGACAGCCACATTGAAAATCTCCTTTAGATCCACCTGTTTCACACAAATTTGCCCTTTTTAAGGGCGTCATTAAAAAAAGAAGTAAAAAGAACACAGACAAAAAAATGACTCTTCAATTTAATATTATAAATGTGATTTATTATTTCTTGGCGTGAATTTAATATTAAGAAAACTAAATTACATATTTCATTTCACCACAAAGTGGTAACACCGTTTAAAATTTTTAAAGGGATATTACAAAGGCCAGCCCATTAATCTACTTATAAATAGCAACAGAACAACTGATGTGTCTAGGAAATGAATGAGTACATGTTTATAAACTTATCACACAAAGATGTTACTGAAATGTGAAGGGGACTTTTTGGCGAACTTGAACAAATAAATGCCTATTTATTTGTTGGATCGACAATATATAAACATGTAATTCCTATTTATTTAGATTCAATCTGTATACGTATTTGAAAAGTTCGTATTTCAGCAAAAATTAAAGTTTCGATAGAATAATTTTTTTTGTATATTTGAATTGTTGTCTTGTGTATCTAGTATAACTTGCGTTCAAAAACAGAACAGCCTCAGAGTTGGCCATTAAACTTTTAGGTATGTTGTAACTTAATCGCACCGTTCTGAATTGTCAAATGTTAATGTCATTAGTGTCATCTAATAAAACCAATTACACAGAATTTTATTTATTCATGACAGGAAGATTATAACCTAACAATTAACCTTGCAATTTTCTAAAGTTAGATGTAACTATTATTTAATAAATTCAGATTAGTAAAGTCACGACATGCTTTTTGATGTTACTTAGAAATCATGGCTAACTAGAGGCAGCTTTTTTTGAACGCGCGATATATTACCGTACGTCGGCGAATTTGATTTACACACTGTATAATAGTCTTTATTGTCCCTTCTGTATACGTGGCTATATCACGATGAATTCTTAATATAAACGTGAAAAGCATATTACTGGAAACAATTTACAATCTTTATACGAAGAAAAAGAATTTACTGGCCAAACACAATTAGAAATGAAGATCTATGGTGCCTTATCCAACACAAACCAATAAAAGCAACAATCAATCCAAAAAAATGGATTTAGTTGTTACATTTCCTCCATATACAGCCAATCTTGTATTAAACAAGCAAATATTTCTGTCAGCCAAGGAGTCGCTCGCAAAATTTACATTATTGTTTACTCATACTTCAAAAACCTTAACTGGATGCGGATGTGCCTTTTATGACGATGAAAACAAAGAAAATAATAGGTTTGAATAATAGGCTGAATAGCAATATATCTAGCTTCCTTGCCGAAGGGGAAGCTATTTTAAGAGCTCTAGAACAGTGGTTCCCTACAAAATTTTTCCGAGGACCCCTTCATCCAGTCGCTATAATGACATGGACCCTCACTAATTCTTAAACCTAAAGTTATAAATGTTTTCATCCCCCCCCCCCTTTAATTATAATGAGCTTAGCTGCTAAGGCTAAGCTAATGTAATACTAATACATGGTTGGTAACAAGTACTTAAGGTTGACATTTTGAGAAAAAAGATGGATCTTAAAAGGTGTGTTCAATTTTGTCTTTATTAGGCTATTATTGTTCAAAAGATGTGAAAAAATAAGTAAACAGTAATATTATAAAAGTCATGATTTATTTGTGGAAATAAAGAGTGCGTCCATCAGTACACAGTTATAATTTTCAGTTTTTAATGAGATGAGTTGAATCTGACCTTTGAGTCCATTATTTCTGCAATGTTTGGTTCCAAACTTGACACTTCATTCTGAAATCCGACCGCATGTCGAGCCGATTCCTGTACTTGTTTTTCATGATGCACATGGAGGAAAATGCTTGTTCACACCGATAGGTAGTTGCAAATGGAAGGATCTTTTTCATTGCCTTATCTACAAGTTATTTGTAGTCCTTGCGTGCTGTTGCCCAGAAGTCCGCAATTTGTTCACCATTAAAATTGTTTTTTATTGCACCACAGCTAGACAAATCCACAAGTTGATCTTTTTCTTCTTCTGTGAGGCCGTGGATTTGTTCTATTTCTTGACAGCTGAAAGGATTTTGAATCCAACTATCGTCAGGGTCAGGTTCAGGAAAATATTCCCTAAAAGTGGTGGCTAGGCTGCGTAGATGCTCGGCTACGTTGCCCTTTATCTGGTCAGGCAAACTATCCTCTGAAGACTCCAAGAATTGTTTCAAAGTAGGGAAGTTAGTAAACGACTCTTTTTCAATCCGTGCCGCCCACATATAGCACTTTTTGACAATAGCATTAATCCTATCTTCAACTTTGAACATGTCCACATTGTTCCCTTGCAAACTTAAGTTTAACACATTCAAGTGTTCAAACACATCAGCTCAATAGGCAATTGAGCAAAGCCATGAAAAGTCAGTGAGGAAATCTGCATACTTGGTGTCAATAAGGAAAACACGAACCTCATCTCTCAGTTCAAAAAATCTTGTTAAGATCCTACCTCGAGAGAGCCATCTTACTTCCGTATGAATAAGAAGCTGTTCATACTCACTGCCAATCTCTTTGCACAACAAAGAAAATAATCTGGATTGCAGAGGTCGAGCTTTAATATAGTTAACGATTTGAACTACTTCATTGAGTATCTTCTGCAAAAGTTCAGGCAATCTCTTGGCTACTAAGGCTTCACGATGAATACAACAGTGTGTCCATTTCACCTCAGGCTTTACTGCTTTGATACGAGCTTGAAGTCCTGTTTTGTTACCAGCCATTGATTTTGCTCCATTCGTAGACAAGCCCACACATTTTGTCCAGGTGATGTCATGTTTATTGAAAAAATCATTTAATGCAGTAAAAATATCGTCTGCTGTTGTGTGAAGTAATTCGCACGAAAAAAGAAAATCTTCAAATATCTGGTCATTCCTCAAAAATCTTGTGAAAATCAACATTATTGCTTTTTTTGATATGTCTGTGCGTTCATCCAATTGTAGAGCATACATGTCACTCATGCGAAGTCTGACCAGCAATGTCTCTTCAATGTTATCGGTCATATCAGTAATTCGTCTTTGGACAGTATTGTTAGAGAGCGGAACAGTACCTATTAGCTTAGCAGCTGCATCGCTTAACATTCTCTTGCATAGAATTATTGCTGATGGTTGTAAAAGTTCTTCAGCAATTGTATGTTTTTTTCCACATTTAGCGACAAGCTGATATACCTCATAAGATGCAAGGGTTGCATTTTCATTTACATTTGCATCAGAGTTTTTAGTAATGTTTTTACGAGATCTATTAAGCTCTCCTAATTTATTTTTGAAAAAATCCAATGATTTACTTTTGTGCTCTGGATGCTTTGTTTCAAGATGCCGACGGAGCTTTGCTGGCTTCATACACTCATTCGAAAGACTTCCGTAGCAAATTACACATTGAGGTTTAGGCTGCTGCTCAGATCCAGTGAACGTGAAACCGATTTCCAAGTAATCAGAGTTGTATTTTCTAATTTTTGCAGTATGCTTAACACTGACGTTGGACGACGACACGTTGGGTTCAAGAGACACTGACAAATTCGGTTCGAGAGTCACTGACTTATTAACTCTAATGTCAAATGCATTCTTTTCTTCATCTGTAGGCCTATCTCGTTTTAAGGATCCACTTTTCAACCAACGATCCATTTTTAATTACCGTGTGCGTACTGTAACTTTCCACGAAAAACAAAGCTTTACAAACACTAACTGTTTTATAAAAACACATATGTAAACAACACAGTCTGTGACGGCACTAGCAATACATTTAAAATGGCCGACTGTCTGAAATGCGAGTTGGCTGTCACTTGTCGGCTGCAAGCAGGCTGCGCGCGCGTTCTAGAGGCAGGCATACAGCAAAACTATTCGGCCATCTAGTTCCATTGACGGCGCTAGAGTGTGCTAGCGTTTGTTGCTGGATAAAGCCAGATGCAAAAGTTGGCATTCGTTAAAGCGCTTAGAAAGCTGAAAAAACTGAAAATCTGTTACTGTGTACCAATATATATTTTTATTCCAATTTCTAATTATATCTTGTGGACCACCTGTTGGGAACCATTGCTCTAGAATATGCAGATACCCTAGATAACAGCAACATATGCATAATGAGCGACAGTAAAAGTATGCTACAAGCAATGCTTAATAGAGATAACATCTTCAGGCTCCATCCGATCATTTTAAAAATAATACACTGTTATTATAAGTTAATCAAGAAGCAAGTGGAAGTAAAATTTTACTGGGTGAAAGGGCACGTCGGCATAACGCCTAACGAGATTGCAGATACGTTGGCAAAACAAGCCATAACAGGTGCAGACATCGTGTCTGAGGTTCTTTATTGGCAAGACATGGGACAAATAGTGAGGAAAGAAATATTGCAGGAAGAATGGAATAAGCAGTGGGAGGGCACATATCAAAAGAAAATGACCCAGTATGCTTTAATCCATCCCAGTATATTTACAAAGACGTGGTACCAAAATCAGAAAGTCTTAAAATACAATTACACCCAACGATTGCTAGGTTGAAGTTTGGGCTTGGACAATACCCCGCCCATTTACACAAACTAGGTATGATAGAATCACCAGGGTGTAAGTGCGGACATGAGTACGCGGACGTCAATCACCTTTTATTTCAGGGTGCAGATTATCTGATTCGAAGGGAATTGTTTACGGAGTCAATTAATCACTTGAGAATAGAAATACCCACTAATATAGTATTATTATTACGGACAAATCAAATAACAGTATATGAGGCGATATTAAAATTTTTGGGAGTATGTAAAATGAAAATATAAAGTTCATGAATTCGATATTCCTTCCTACCTCTACCTTTGTGGATTTACCTTTTGACCGTTGACCGTTTTTGTGTGTCAATAGTAAAGTCGTTTCGATAGGCTCCGAAGCGTGACGTGTGTTCCTCTGCCTTCCCTAATGTAAAGGTTATAATGTTTTTGGTTATTTTTTGTGGTTTTTTGGCACATTATGGAAAACCGGGATTAGAATTTTGCTTGGTGGGCTTATGGGCAAAGATCCAGAAAAGCCCTTAAATTAAATTTAAAAAAATTGATGTAGATAAGGCACGCAATTAGAAAAAGTAACACATTATTACTAAACAGAGCTTGGAATGATATAATAATATTCTTTATTATCCAACAGATATATAAATCTATTTAACGGATAATATAATAATACAAATACAGAAACATACTGCTAATTCTATTTACAAACCAAAATCAATGTAAAAAAAAAAGAAAGAAAAACTATTATTCTTTTATTAAAAGGATCCACACAATACTTATTAGCGTTTGGCCATTTGGACCATTGGAGCTTTAGGCAAAATATTAGTTCTCGCACGAGGAATCGAATATAATATTAAGGGTTTACAACGTAGAGATCGACTGAGAGAAACAATATTAAAACAAGGAAAGAACTAA
The DNA here is from genome assembly GCA_935421215.2 of Melolontha melolontha. Classification (NCBI taxonomy): domain Eukaryota; kingdom Metazoa; phylum Arthropoda; class Insecta; order Coleoptera; family Scarabaeidae; genus Melolontha; species Melolontha melolontha. Next base: position 150,111,012 of record OW285238.1, read on the forward strand.
AGAGAACAGGAGTAAATTAAAAATATTATCGTAGAACAAAAAAAAAATGGGCTAATTTGGTACAATATATAACCCAAAATCTACGCAAACTGAACTCACAATACAAAGAGTAGATGAATAAATATTGAAGGAGATAGATTGACGATCTAACAACCCCATTAATAACGCTTGAAAGCCTCCAAATCGATGAAGTAAGGTTATAAACAGAGCCAATGAGCCTACTTTGTGTTATCAAATGTTATTTTGTAAATATTTAACAGAATATAAATAAAAAATACTAAAAATAAGTAATTTTGTATTCAAAGTCGAATAGTTTTAAAGAATTTATTGTTAATAATTTCATGAATACCTTGCTGGATGAATAATAGCATACGATAGCGATAAATTTATGGCGAACTCTAAACAATTAATAAAATATGTAGACGACTGCTAAATTTACATAAAATCTGATAAGTAGTATCTAATCCGTTAAATCGTCATTATTTTAAATGCTTACATTTTTATGGTAAAGTAATTTTTTAAGCATTCCGGTAAATGTTCTAATCTGATCTTAACGTCCTGTGTCCTTTCCGATAAGATCAGAAAGATTATCACTTACAGGATAGAAACTATGTCCTTGCAAATTAAAATAATCATAGAAATAATGTCTATTCCATAGTTTTCTTTTTCGCATTTATATTCAAGCCATTTCGCTACTATTATGATCGTAATCTTTTATGAGCGTTGATGTTGAAATTCAAATTACATACTCTTAAAAGATGTGTATAAATTATGTTAAAAAGTCGAAGCTAACTGAAGATTACCTAATACGTGTTATGGGTTTTAAATTATTGTAAAGAAATTAAGACGTGATTTGTAAATGATGTTTCTTATATATAGGCTGTTTGATAAAAAACGCCTCATGCCGTAGCTACTCTCAAAGAAAGATTTTATTCTGTTAAGGGTCAGGGTTTAGGAGTGTAAAGTAGACTTCATTTCAAGTAACAAAAACGCAAAACTTGTATATCCATTTTTATTTGTTTCAAAGTTACAGATCTATGAATGTGATTGTCAGATCAGAAAAGTAATCCTAAAGTCAATCTGTTTTTATTTAAAAAAAGTTATACGATTCAATAACAGGCCTGTGAGTGTTAACATCGCATAATAAAATTTTATCCTAAAATAAATGAACACGTGTCGTAGTGCATACAGTAATTTCTTGGAGATCTACAAAAAAGAGTACTGGAAATTGATTTATTATAAAGAAGGTTCTTACTTATTTCGTAAGTGCTGAACCATGAATATCATACAATAAACAAATGTTCAGATGACTGTTAACGTTGCATTTTTTAATAAAGCATTACATTACGTTTCAGTTCATACAACAGCTTATTAGTGACTGGACACGTTTTCTTTATTCAAAATGCCTTACCGATTTTCTTCTCAAGAGTATGCGGACATGCATTTTGTGTATGGCTACTGTAACGGCAGTGCACGTCAAGCAGTTATTGAATACCGACATCAGTTTCCCGATAGGCGACTTCCTTATTACAGAACGTTTCTGGAAGTACACAGACAATTTCGGGAATGCGGGCTGCGTGATTATTTTTTCGAGGAGTAAATTTCCCAGCAGACTTAGAGTAAGAAGCAGTATCTATTGTTACAGGAGATCCAACTCTCAGTGTACGTCGAATCACTAGACAGTTTGGCGAATTTTAAAACGTGAGGAATTATATCCATATCACTATCGCAGGGGACACGGTTTGCTGGAGGCAGACCACTATGCTCGTCTAGTTTCATTTTAATTTCTATGCAGAACAGTCCTCTGGACAGATGAATCTACGTTCACGAGAAGTGGTGTTACAAATCTGAGAAACCTGCACAGGTGGTCATCAGAAAATCCCAAAGCTATACGCTCATCTAAATTTCAACATGAATTATCTATTAACGTTTGGGTGGCCCTAATCGATGACTTGTTGATTGGTCCTGTCGCTCTTCCTGGGAGATTAAATGCGGACAATTACCTTCAATTTCTTATTGACGAACTGCCAGGTATTTTAGAGGATGTCCCACTGAATGTTCGACGAGACATGTGGTTTCACATGGATGGGGCACCACCACATTTCGGAATTGCTGTCCGAAATTGGGTTAACGTCAATTATCCAAGATGGATTGGTCGAGGTGGTTCTGTTGCATGGCCACCCAGATCACCCGATCTTAATCCTCTTACTTTTATTTATGTGGGTACATGAAAAATTTAGTCTACGCGCAAGTTTCAAACACAAGAGAAGAGTTGTTGGATCGTATTCAGCTGGCTGCCGAGCAAATCCGACAAAACAAGTATGAAATTCGGATGTATTTCCTCTGTTGGCTGTTGGCTTACGGGCACAAGCCTGCATTCAATAAGGAGGTGGACATTTCGAAAATATTATTAATTGAACTTTTTTAACTAAAATCAGTTTTTATTGACTTTAGGATTACATTTTTTTCATGAACTGACAATCACATTCATAGATCTGAAACTTTGAAACAAATAAAAATGGATATACAAGTTTTGCGTTTTTGTTACTTGAAATGAAGTCTATTTTACACTCCTAAAATTTGAAGATAACGATACGGGACACTTGTATATTCGGTTTATTCGTCGAATAAAAATGTCCGTTTCTCCAATCGTAACAATACGACAATGGTCGCAAGTAATTTTCAGAAGGGGAAGTAACAAAGATAGAGATGTACTTATGATGACGTGTTAGAAAGAAACGAGAATTTATGTGATTTTAGTGATGTTTAGTGTTTAGCATTTGCCAATATTCATAGGTTGTGTATTCTTGAATGTTGTTATAGGTTTGCTAAATCAAGGATTTGCTAAATCAACTAAATTAGCTGACTTATTGTCAATAATATCTTCTACTTCCTCAAAAACCTCCATTACCACACAAAAATAATTTAATACAAATTTAAAATACAATAAAATATTGTTTGTAAGATATTGTTTACAAAAATTAAAATATCACCTAACCTAAAACATCAACAGAGAATTATTAGTCTCGGCACCACTCGACATATCTTTTGTATGTTATGTACCTATTTGGGAAATAATTTTGTGTTAGAAGGTATAGTCTGTCCGCAGATATAACGATTTGACTCAAATAACGAGAAAATAATTTTCTATTGTGTAAATATTTTAATTAGGCACCTTGCGGTGAGGGTTTAGAGAAATGCAAACAGTGATTATAATATTGGCATAGAAACTCGAGAAGTTTCTATGCTGATATTATAATCACTATTTGCATTTGTCCTAGACTACACTGTATGAAAAACCATAAAATGCGTTTTCGCTAGGTTCATATACAACTTATTGCACTGAAACCAATAGTTCAACTGCTCGAGAACCTCATTCGTCTTATTACGCACACTTGCAGGATCAGCACCCGAGACCACAGCTGTAGTATCGTCAGCATTTATATATTTCGTCGAATATTTTCCCAGTCGTTTGTTGAAGCGTTGCTCTTCCGGATATTTCACCGAGTTTGGATGACTTCATCCTGAGAAGGGCAACTTTCATCCTGATGTTTCGATGACATCACTTTCACATTTACTTGCGGATCTTCTCGTTGCGATGATAACATCACGAATCAATTTCCTGTGCTGCTCGTATTATATGGCCCCGTAGTAGTGGGGACACGTGCCTGGCTCCTTGTGATTAGATCGTCGGTTCTTCTATCGCTTTCGGCTATTGGTCGGATGGTTTGTGTTCAGTCCGTGTTGATGTAACTGGTCTGTCGCAAGTTATTATCATTTCGTCGCTTATGTGTTAATCTGTCTATTAAATAAGGTTGGTTTCTATGTGTTAGGTGAACGTTGTCCATCGTCACGTTTGTACATATTTTGTCGTTTCTTTATTTCTATAGCCTTTCTTATTAGGTAGGTTAAATTCGCTCTGCGGGCTATTGTCCTTGTACCGTCGAAGTAAATGGTTTATCCTGTATGTAGTGCATGTTTAGCTAGTGATGATGCTGTTTCTTTTCTAGTTACCGCATTTCAGTGCTATTCCCCCCGTACGCTGGTTTTTCAGTTTGTATGCCCTATGTATTCATAGGATGGTATTTCGTAGACACCTTGGTTTTCCAGTTCTATTTTGCCGTTTGTACTAGGAAAAATGTTTCTTATTTTCTTGTTTGGAGTGTAAATTGTGTCTATGTCGTGTTGGTGTAGTATTCTGTCTATTTTTTCAGTCGTACCTTTCACGCCAGGGAGAAATGCTGTTCGTGTAGATCTTTCTTTCTTTTTTGGCTGGTTGTTGTTAATACGTGTCGACAGACCAGTTACGCCAGTTACAGCAACACGGACCGAACACAAATCGATCGACCAATTGCTGAAAGCAGCAGAACAACCGACGGGCCAATCATAAGGAGTCAGACACGCTTCCCCACTACTACGGGCCCATATAATACGAGCGGCACAGGAAATCGACGCACTTTTGAAGTTAGCATCTCAACGGAAAGATCCTCATGAAAAATGTTAAAGTGATGTCAGCGAAACGTCAGGAAGAAATCGTCCAAACGCAGCAAAATATTCCGAAGAACAACGCTTCATATATAGGGAGAAATTAATAAATGATACAATCTCATTAATGAAAATCAAAAACAGTACCGGGCCGAGAACTGATCCCTATGGTACACTAAGTGTTACGGGCAGAACCGATGAATAGAAATATTTGGTTGTGTTATTTTACTTGTAAGATATTTTAACGTATTGTGTCATTTTAGACAAGTATGACCTAAACCAATCGGCCACAACGCTTCTTATACCATAGATTTCAACCTTAAATGCCATGATCCACATAAACGAAAGCTCAGGTCAGGTTACAGAAGATCTCCAGCAGGATACTCCCCACGATCCAAACAATCGACTATTATGACAAAGGATAAAGGTCGGAACGCCGAAACGGCGCTGATAAAATACTGATAAAGGCCGGAACGACAGTTATGGTCGAGCAAGTCCCTGAAACCAAACTGTCTATCTGTAAATATGCCGTTCTTATACAAGTGACCCAGCAATCTATTCAGCATAGCATATTCGAAAAGCTTTGAGAAATTCGAGTCCAGTGCTATTGGACTGTAATTTGACACTTCATGGACAGAGCTCTTTTTGTGAATTGGAGTAATAACCGACGCCTTCAGGACCTTAGGAAAAATGCTTCTTTCAAGAGATAAATTAATTAATTGCGTTAAAATGAATAAAGAAGAAGAATAGCGAAAAATTCGAATAGCACCAAAGAAACAATGAACGCAAGGGCAATAATAACGAGGAGATTCTCCACGTCGAAAGATTTAAAAAACTGCCCTAATTCCTGGTTTTCTTCTGTTGCCATACTAGAGTATCTTAAATCTCCTTCTCTTGAAAAATAACTTCATTTTTTCCAGAAATGATTATTGCGCAATGTAGCTGGCGTTATTAGCAATATAATATAAATGGAACACTATAATTTTCAGCTCCTTTCTTTACCACGTAATAAGCTTCTAAACTTTAATTTCAGCTCAAACTCATAAGACGACACCTGTACGTGTATATAATAAAAATAACAAGAATTTTTACAGGAAGTTTTCTTATTTTACAAGGCGCATCTCGAGCACGGAGCCCGACGCCGAAGAGAAACCACAATCTCCGGAATTAAAGCGATAAAACTAATTTTACGGTCCGGTGGAGGCGGCCTGCAAGTGAGAATGACACCGGAACTGGCCTTTGCCACCTTTATTAGTTTATAAATCCACGGTCAAAATTACTCGTTTTGTAAGAACTGGCAATTGAATCGGACTGCGCCATTCTTACCGTTAATGTTTTAATAAAAGACGTTGCCAGCGATGTTTTTAAAAGACATGATATTTCGCTGTCGTAATGTAGTACATGAATTAATCGTCTGCGACATTCTTTTACTTTGCGATGTACACTGTTTAAATAAATGTGTATTAATTCATTGACTTGCTAAATATGTTAATCACTTCTCTATATACATATATTGGATGTAATCACCCAGTTTAGTTTCATTGGCGCATCTATATGTATAAAAGGCAGTTTTCGTATGTGTGTCCGTTGTAGACTAAAGAACTACTGGACCGATTTACACGCGGTTTTTTCGAAAATGATCCGTATTGTCCAGAACAGGTTTAAATCTATTGACATCCTCGATCTGACCAGTAGAAAGAAAGTTGTTACATTTATTTTTCACGCTAAGTTTTACTGCCCTGTAGACAAATATTTATATCTATATTTAGTTCATTATTTCGTTCTTTGTAATTCCGGTTGCGCCATCTAGTGGGATTGTGTTCATTGAATTTGATCCCCCTGCGGGAGGTGTGCTTTCAAGAGGATCTTCTAGTAGACGTACGAGTGAGTAGGTTGATTCTTGTTGTGCTCTGTAAACGAGATAAAAAGTGACGGTATACTCTATTCTTTTTTATGGAAATTATCGCTGTTGCGGATTCAAAAAGGGTGTGTGATAATTGCTAGGGAGCCTGTTATCGTTAGTGAATGTTGGGTGTCTTACTGTGAAGCAATTAGACGTAATTGGGCATAAGCTTTTTTGTCCGATAAAAGAGATAAATATATCTCGCTACGAGGTAGGCAGACAACCAAGCAAAAAAACGGAGACAGAAAAAATATAAGCCAATATTGCTTGACTGGACATAAGAAAACAGTACTAGCTGCGGGTCTCTCCATCTCTGTCGCACAAATACAGCCGTTCGAGGTATTCTACAAAGACTTTTTGGTGAATTTTGACCCTTCGTCGCATATTACTCTTTTTTTATATTTGCTTTTACGACTTTTTGAGTGTTAATCGTAAAATCTTAGTTAATTTCGTATGTGTATTTTTGGAAATTTGTTAAATTATCACGTAATTATTATTTTTTTTTTATTAAACCCATTATTCCCTTTCGGGACGTAGGGTAATTATACATTACATACTCGTATAGCAAGTATGTGCACTTATAATGTCTCTATGTATTTTTTCCATTTTATTCGGTCCTGGGCAATGCTCCTCAGTTGTGGGATGGACTCGTAATTACGTAATTAACGTATTTAATTAAAATAATTTAATTGATATTATACGATTTTAAAATTAATTATCGTACATAAATTGTTATAGAATTTATTTTTAAAATAATTTTTTATTTAAATAAATGGTTAATTCAATTTATTTCACTCAATGACGTAATTTTAACAATTAAGTAATTATTTCGAAATATATCACATTTATTCATTACCACGCAAACCACAGGCGTGCTAGAGATTTAAATGAATTGTAATTTTTGTAAAATTCACAATTTTTCTTGATACCACTTTACTAATGCTTAGGTAATAAACTGTGTATAATTCCATTGTAAGGTTTCGCTACAGATCTGAGATAGAACAAGATTTTTGATCCTAGGCGTAAGTTGACATGATATTACTTGAATATTTAGTTTGTCATATTTTAGGTGCACTCGACAGTTTAATTAAATTTACTTTTTATTTTATTCTGAATTGCTGATTCAATGCGATTTTATGTAAAATTTTTGAATAATATTGTTATTTTAATGTCATAATATACTGAGTATTCATTTTCATTTGACACTGTATTACAGCGTGAATTCGTTTGCGTCTTGAAGGTCACTTTGTCAATCTTGTTTGTCAATATACGAATTAACTATTTTCTATTTCTTATTTTGAATTTAGGTACCCCTTCTTTAGTTTAGTTCGTCGTTTTGTTTCATTTTTAGTAGCCTGTAAGCGCATGTGCAACATTTTCCTTAGTTTTCAGTCTCGAGCCTCCGTACGTAAAACTAAGTGGTGCTAGTTTAGTCAATCCACGACCGTCTCCAGTGACTAAGGGCATATACAATAAATAGAGGCTCCCTTTTGAATTGTGGGTTACGACTACCGATCTCGACTTTTTCCCATCTTCATTACGACAAGACTGCGCCTGCGCGCGCACGGTAGCAAGTTAGGAGCTTAATAAGATAATATTAATAGTAGCAGTACCATTATATAAATTTAGATGGCGCCACAAGAGAGTACTTAAGTATTATCACAATTACATTAGGGAATGACATTACCTAATCTACTAGCTAGTGACATATTTCATACTGAATTACGACGCGAAAATAACTTCGACATCAATGAATTAAATATATTTGTACAATAAAATATTCAAAAATTACTTCAAGAACCAAAACACGTCTGCGATGCGATAATTCGACAAATAACAAATAATGAGAGTGGTGGAATCTATTTCTTGGCCACTTCAGGTGGCCCAGGAAAAACATTCTCCATTATGGTAAATTGGCGAGCAAAAAAACTGTCCAACTCATTTTTTTTTGCATTGTCGATCTCTCAAAAATACCATATGAATTGTTATAGGTTATTTGACAGATATTATACCCACATTAACATTTTGCATCTCAATAACCTTCAAAACTTAAAAGCTGATTTGCAACGTGTTAATTTTGTTAAGATGTTGTCAAACGTCAAAATGAGTCGGGCAGTTTTTTTGTCCGCTAGTTTACTAGCAGCCATACTGTGCACAAAATAATATCGCATGATTTGGAATTATGCGATCCTTTAGATGGTTGGTGAATTCAGCATTCAGCACTTAATTTGCCATTGAATACACAAAACAATGAAATACCAACCTGCAACACTTCCTGCAAACATCAGGAATGGGAAAGTACCCAGTAATGCAAGATAATTATAAGGGATAAAAGCAAAATGGCGCATAAAAATCGTTGGAACCATTGGATCGAACATTACAAGATTATGTGGAAACGACCGGCCATTCGGTGGTGCGTTAATATTATTAACTGGTGATTCTCGACAGACATTACCTGTTATTCCAAATTCAACACTAGCTGATGAACTAAATGCGTGTTTGAAAGCTTCACATTTGTGGAGACATGTTAATAAATTTTCATTTACAACAGACATATTGCAATGGATTTTTCCCCGAAGAGAAATTTTTAAAGAAGCTATAAAAGACAGTATATTTATGTGTATTTTATTCCAGAAAAATATTGAAGATTATTTAAATATTTATTTGAAAATTTAATTTAATATATCTTTATGTCCACGACTGTAGATTGTTCGACCAGAGTATTGAGGTATGCAGTCCGAGGTTGAGTGGATATATATTTTATACTGTAGATATCTTGACTTATGTTAGGTAGGGCTATGATGCTGTTTCCGGGAAGTAGGAGATTCAGAGATTTAATAGTTCTTGAGCAGATAGGTCGAGTTCTTGTTGCTACTGAATAGAACTTATTTTTATTCAGATTAAACTTTGGATAAATTCGGTTTGTGTTTTTGTGTGATGATTATGATGTGTTAAATTAATTCTCGAGTTATTACGAGTCTTTAAACTTGTAATTTTTAATTTATAAGACCTATCTGAAAAAAATCTCTCATTTTAGTGTAGTGATAACTACATTAATTAATGTATGTACATTTCTGTTAATATATTTATGTCTTTACAAATAATTCAATTATATTGAAGAGCTCAGTAAATTCAGTAATTTTAGGTTTATAAAATTGTTGTAATCATATGAATATTAAGAAAATTGCCAGATTTTCTTTTGAAGTTTTTTTTTTCAAGTAATATTCTAGAAGGATTAGAAATTGGAGGGAAACTTGTATTTGTTTCAAGTTCAATGTACGCATGAATTAAATGTAGCTGCGTGCGCATTACAGATAATTTTCTGTTTTGACGTTTGAAATATTTGGGTTAACGTAATTTAAAAGTCTGACAGTTGTTCTAAATATTTAATTTGAATTTTGCTCGCGGTCATTTTGGTGAGTTTTTTTCGCTTCTACTTTCATTTAGTATCAAAGTTTTTCTCACCAGCTATTTCATTGTATATGTTTCAGTTCGACGTTATACTTTATAACGTCGATTTTTTTTTTATGGGACTAAAAAAATTGCGGGAAAAATTTTTGTTTGTTTTCCTAATACCTTTTGTTTTAATTTTTCTCTCCACGTACCCATGAGGGTAAACTCTGAAGATTAAAGAGCTCCAGGAAGGCGTATCCGACTAGAGTATAGCAGGGCAAGCTACTGTGTATTGTGAACTAAAGTTAAATAAGCAATCAACATCACAATTCACTGCAATATGTGTGAAATTACAAAACGCTCCTAGTGCAGAGAATTTTGCGATACAATGATTGAAAATCGGAAAATTACAATTGAAGAAACAACAGGCTATTTTAAATTACCAAACGATTTTTACAATATCACTCACTCACAAGAAGAATTAGTTCAATGCGTATTTCTAGATATCAAACAAAATTACAAAAATGTGAACGTAAATTACGTTAATATAATTATTAATATATAATTAATAATTCAACATATTGCTATGAATAGTGGTTTGAAAATTTAGCACGCCACCATCCACAACTAGTTTTCTCAGCCGGTGAACTTTCAAATGTGAGACCTCTAACTTCTCGGGTTCCACTTAAGAAATACGTGTTTAAAATGTAAGTTGAGCGAGCGCCAGTGAAATGTTCACAAAAATGTATTTACTTATTTCATATAAAATTAATATTTTACAAAATTGGAGTGAGTAAGTAAAACAAACGCAGTTTAATAGGTGAAATAAATATTTAATACAAAAATTAAAAAAATTAAAAATTCTATCTTTACAAAGTATAAAGTTGCTGTATCATACAAAAATACTTGAGGTAAAAACATTCATTGAAAATTGACAGCTAAATGAATGGAAAACTCCTCGTTAATGACTCCGATCAAACTTATCTAAAATAATCAAGTTTAATAATAAATTCTTCAAAGAAAACCACGCTGTATACTCAGATACTGAACCACGAACAAAACTACGCAAGTGCAATCACCAAGCACAAAAAACCCTGAATTCACTCGAACAAACTTTCATATATAAAATTATAACGAAGAATTGTAATATAAAAACTGTATTATCTATATTCCTAATAATTAAATCTCTTAACTACTTATTTTTTAAAACAATGGAAAAATATCTTTTATTTTTCTTATGACGTCATAAAATTTTAAATACTTAAAAAACTATTTAATGGAGACTTTTCACGAAGAAGTTGCTTGTTTAAATTAAACAACAAAATAACGGGAATTAAATATCTTTAAATATCGAGAAATATAAATCTCAAATATTTCAACAATAAAACACTTTCAAACAATCAACCCGAATTAATTAAATAAATATATTTAACGTAATTCACAAAACAAGCAACCTTCTCTTTCAATAGATAATTTTCGTCTCCTTGAATTGACCTCGGTCTCTACAACACATTTACGCCGGATAACCAGTTTTTCTATCTCGCTAAATTTATATACATTTTGAATATACAATTCTATCAAAAAATATTTTATTTTAAATATTTAAATAATTTTTTTAAAAAAATCCATAGCAATATGTTACCAGGAGAAACAGCTGCTTACAAATCAATAGATACTGTTATAGATCAAGATGAAACAATAAATTATCCAACTGAATTCTTAAATTCACTTGATTAACTGGATTGCCACCCCACATCATTAATCTGAAGGTTTGTGTGTTCCTATCATTCTTTTTAGAAACATTGACCCATTTGATTGTCTTTGCAATGGCACCAGATTGGCAGTCAAAAGATTGTTAAACTATCTCATCGAGGCATCAATTTTAATTGGCAAATTCAAAGGAGAGGATGTGCTAATACCAGTGGCGGCTCTTTAATGAGAACAAGTGAGCAATTGCACCCCCTGGAATTATGAAACAAAACAAACCAAGCGGCGACTAACTGAAAGTGTTTATTTATTATGTATTCATAAATATTGACGAGGAACGTGGCACGCTAACAACGTACATATACCGAGCGTCGTCACAGATATACTGAGCAAAGCCCTACCGTTGATCTTTTAAGGCACTAACATTACATTGATGGTGGCGAGAACTGTATTTTGCCGTACTTCAATGTCGTATAATACATAACGTTGGAGCAAGTAAACCAGACTGCTCTCGAGCGTTATTGCGATGAACTCTGTGTCATTTTTAGAAAACAACGCGTTTTCGCGTTTAACGTATAATGAAAAAATCGCAGTAAAGAATCTTAAACGGCCGATGCCTCAATTATGTTTAGAAAATAAGCAATCTGTTAAAGGTAAAGACGTTATAAGAAAATTCAAAATGAATATTTATCTAAAAAATGACTGGATTTGTGGGTGTGAAATTAAAAATACTTTGTTTTGTTTTCCGTGTCTTTTGTTTGGTGCTGAACCGTCTTGGTCAAAGAACGGAATAAGAGAGTTAATTCATCTTAGTGCTAAAATTATTAAACATGAAAATTCCGAAGGGCATTTGAAAAATATATTTAGTCTAAGAATGTTAGGAAAAAATAACATTCAGATTGTTTTAGATCCATCATATAGAAAAGCAATTCAACAACACAATGAAAAGGTAACAAAAAATAGGCATGTGTTAAATTTAATAATAAATTGCATTAGATTTTGTGGCGCGTTTGAACTGGCACTTCGGGGTCATGATGAACAGCAAACGTCGAATAACAAGGGCATTTTTCGGGAATTGATAAATTTTACGGCAGAATTGGATAAATCGCTCAGAGATCACATCGAAGCAGCACCGGTTTTTAAGGGATTATCAAAAACGATACAGAATGAGCTGCTTGATGCAATGTTGAACGTGTATCATGAACAAGTTGCCAGTGAAATTAAAGCAACCGACTTCATATCTGTGATAGCTGATGAAACCACAGATGTGTCCAATCAGTTTCAGTTGGTGGTTGTTTTAAGATATATTGTGAACGCGAGACCGGTCGAAAGATTTTGGAAATTTCTTCTGCCTAGTGGACATGATGGTAATTCTTTATCTGCCTCCATCCTTAACGAAATTAGTTTGCTTGTTGATGACCCAGAAAAACTGATTGCACAGAGCTATGATGGGGCAGCAGTCATGAGTGGTGCTATTAACGGCGTGCAAAGACATGTCCAAGACCAGTATCCAAGGGCTAATTTTGTACATTGTTATGCACATCAGACAAAGCTAATTATGTCACATGCTACATCGAGCAGTAGATTACAGAATTTGTTTTGCCAATCTGACGGGATTATGTACATTTTTCTCCACTTCACCACAACGAGCTGCAAGATCGGAAGAATTCCTTCAGAGAAAAAGCTTACCTAGTTCTTCAAAAATAAGATGGAACTTCAATTCTAGGACAGTGAATACAATATATGAGCACCGAGAAGAAATAATTGAAGCTCTAGAGCAAATCGAGGGAGAAGCTAGTTTACAAACTACCATTCATCAAGCTAGTGCCAATTTGCGAATTTTAGAGGAGGAAAATTTTATCTATTGGTTAACTTTCTTTCATAAAATTATGCCACATGTGGACATATTGTTTAATCAATTACAAGATGTCAATACAGATGCATTAAAAATCAAGAATAATTAAGATAATTTTGAACGTGCTATTGGAAAAATTCGAACCGAAATCGCTGACACAGATAATCAGTTGGTTAAACAAAATGACCCAGAACTGACTCCTCGACCATCAAAGCGGCGAAGAGTAACTGATGGTAGCCAAAGAAGGAGGGAAACTATTGAAGTGTGCGATATTATTTTGCTACAAATAAAAACTAGATTTCGGTATACAGGGCACTTAATATTAGCAAACTTAATTTCTTTTAAACAGTTCTTCTCTTTTCAAAAAAAATTTCCGGAAGATTGCCTTAAAGAAGCAGTACAATTTAATCCATGCCTCAATGAAAGCAGACTACGAACTGAATTAAGCGTTCTATATTCTAGAGAAGAATTTAGGCAAAATATAGAAGTCGGTGCTGTAGGTCTGCTAGGTCTTCTGCTGGATGGATTAAGCGACACCTTTAATGAAGTTGTTATGCTTTTAAAAATCGTCATTACAATCCCATTGACAACGTCCGAAGCGGAACGCCAGTTTTCACAGCTGAAGAGAATAAAAACTTTCCTGAGAAATACAATGAAAGAAGAGAGATTAAATGCCCTTACTATGTTATCTTGTGAAAAAGAATGTATAAATGATTTCCCAAACTTTAATGAAAAAGTGATAGAACTGTTCTGCAAGTCAAAGACACGTAAAATGGACTTCGTTTATCGTCAGATGTAATTAAACTGTGTAGTGTAATATTTACTATTCCCTCAAAACAAACTCTACAATGAACAGTACCTGTCTGGAACAGTATGTCGGTGAAATTTATAAGGATTGGGTAAGCGTTTTTGTATTACACTTTTTAATTTTGAAATCATGCACTCCCTATGTGAACCACCCCGAGCCGCCACTGGCTAATACCACGTATGCCAATGATACCAATAGATATGCCAACTGAATTAAAACCACTGCAATTTCTAATACGCGCGCTCTTGCGATGTTACTTGAATGAACCTCTCTAGTCCGGATAGATAAGTTACATTTGCGCTATTAAATTGATTTTTCTTTTAAATGCATGATTTGAAAACATTATTTCAAAGTTTATAACTTTCATTATTAGGAAAAAAATGTAATATGACCCTTAAATTTAATTATTAGATTTTAATGACTGCAATCGTTCGAAATGATTTATAATTACAATCAAAGTAATACGTCGTCCATTCATAACAATTAAATTTGCATTTTTCTCCATACATGCGACAGAAAAGACTAGAAATAATGTTACTGCGTGGTTTCGTTTCGTGATGAATAATTTCAATGGTTTATCCAAATATTTCAGATTATCAAAACTTAGATCGGCAAAATATACTCTTGACCCATATTGCGTATCGAGGCGAGAGAATTTTACTTTGATATAATTGCAATTATATCAATCGTAGAACGTTTTGTTTATATAGTCCGACATTCTCCTGTTTCTTATAGCTAGAACAGACTAATTTCAGTGCGCGCCATGTGCGCCGATGTGAAGATGATTGTACTTCATCAGAACTAATAAAAAGCATTCAGTATGTGTTTGGTACTTGCTTAGACTGCATGTAAGTGTAAGCATACGTAATAAAATGTCGTCGACACATAAATCGAGAAAACGACCGTTGTCAGACGAAGTGAATAAGTTTATTATGGATTTCCCGGACTTAATATACGATGGCTCAAAAAATAAATGTTTAGTGTGCAATACATATCTAATGTGTTGGTCAAAAACACATTGTAAAGAACACGTAAGCAGTTCGAAGCAAAATAATAATGAAATTAATCGACAACAGTTTATACATGAACTATGTGTAAATATGATTGTGTGTACACTGCCGTTTACCTTGTTAAGTAATGATTCATTTATTTCATTTTGAAATAAATACGTGAATAAATTCTTAAACTATAAATAACGCACCTTATATTTTCACAAACAATAGTATATTAACTATATGTACATTTCATGTGCACTGCACACATCGTTAGTAGTTACTATTTAAACGTATTATTTTCAAGTACATATATAGTAAAAATATCTTTGGTGGGGCTGTAAAAAAATTACAAATGGTCGAAAAACATGCAAATAATCGCAAAAATATGGTCGAATTATTGTAAAAGTGCCTGCTAAACTCTATTGGAATTCTAAGAAGGACAAATTTGGGAAAGACCGTTACATATGAAAACAAGACATCTGACTGTGTTAGTCATTTACAATTAGCACTTTTACAATAATACGACCATATTTTTTCGATTATTTGCATGTTTTTCGACCATTTGTAGTTTTTTACAGCCCCACCAAAGATATTTTTACTATACATGTACTCGAAAATAATACGTTTAAATAGTAGGTAACTACTGACGATGTGTGCAGTGCACATGAAATGTATATATAGTTAATATACTATTGTTTGTGAAAATATAAGGTGCGTTATTTATAGTTAAGAGTGTAATAATTTCACAAGTGCTCAACATATTCTACTACGTGAATAAATGTCTCTACTTCTATACTTATATCGGTAACAAGCTCATGTTGCGTCCCTATTCTATCGCATATTCTAATATATTACGAATTACACTCCCATACTGCGCTCATGGCGCGCACGGAAATTGGTCTGCTCTACTTATAGCGCAGGTTTTGCTCTCACGACAAGCTGCGATCAATATTAGGTGTATGAAATTCCAGTAAGAAGTTCTTAGAACATTAAAAAAACGAATGTTGAATAATATTTTTTGTTGCATACGTATTGGTGTTCACGTGTACATACACTAGCATTCAAAAGTAATTAACTAATTAGAAGAAAAAAATTAGTTGTCTGATAATTAATTAAATTTAACCTTAGCAAAAGCTTAAAATTTTTTTTTTTAGAACTTCGGGTTGTTTGCTAAAATATGTTTTACGTTACATCTTTAAACTTATTTAAAGTTCAGACAATGATTTTTCCAAGTTAATAATTTCTGATATTTGAAACTTTTAATTTTAAATATCACAAATTTCATGATATAAATAACTAGTTTATTCACATAGAAATATCAAGAAAATTGTGTTCTTTCAAAATCAAAAATTTAAAAAACTTTGAGGGGTGAGTGGGGGCGGCGGGTATTCATTGTTCCCTTATATCCTGATAACCACACCAATTTCAAGATTTTATCTTCAAAAACACCAAAAATAATTCAAGTTTTCGTGTGGAAACCCGGTATAACTATTTAAAAAATGTCATTTGGCTCCGCGCCACCCTGTATATTTGGGGATATTTGCCCTACCTCGTCCCTATTTTACACAACTGAATATTGAAGAAGGTAGAAGGTTTTGTTGAAACGTTTAATGGAATTTACATGTACTGTTTGAACGCAGTCAAATATTGAATTCAAATAACTAACACATTTTTCCTCTAGCAACGTCGTTTTATAAAAATTTCTATAAAATCGCGTCATCTGTATGTTGTTCGAGCGGCGCTATTCATCTGAATATTCAGAATGAGTCAATGAACACTTGTGCGGTGCACGATTTAACATAAAACATTCAGTAACTTTTTCGAAATTGATTTTTCCCGGCGAAAATGGACGCGTGCGTGCCTACAGCAGTCACCGACATCAGTCTAGACAATATGTAGCCGAAGAACTCGTGTACGGCGAGCGGGTGAATGGATTTTATGCCCCGATATGATAAAATCATTCCCTCCCCTATCAGAAGCAATCGCCAACGATGGAAACTACAAGTGGATACAGAAAAGTCCCTAAGCATATAAATCGAGGGCGGAAAACAATAGAAAAAAAAGGAGAAATGTTCTAGTTTTCGAGACTCATTTGTGTTCAATTTTGTAGCGAAAAATGAGAGAAAGGCAAAAACGAGGAAAACAAGTCAATAAATAAGTAAAAGGAGAGAAAAAACATCGATCTAAAATAGCACAGTGGGATGTAAATTGAAAATATTCACCACGCAAGTACGTTTTCTATAGAATAAATTTAGTCTGAACGCTAAAAAGAAATATTCTTTTGAATAATAGTAATCATACGAGGGCGGTTTGACGGGAGAATGATTTTTCAATTAATTATTTATTTTAGGGTAAAATATACAGAGTGCTACAAAATTCGCGGAGATATGAAAAAGTGTTATATGTAGAGTGGACCAATTCGGAGCGAAAGCTGAGGCGTATTTTGTATCGGCACCAGTGTCTCTATCTTTATGCGCTATGCACGTGGCGTTGCCAATTTGATTTTGCTAAATGGTTTATATATACAGTGTGGTCATAAAGTTTGGAACCAAGCTTATAACCGCATTATTATACATTTTTAGGAAAAACGCTCGGACAGGTAAATTTTCTTTTTTAAAACGCCATCTTTTGACATACAATTTTTTTCTATGACGTCATTGGTTTTCGCGTGATGACGTTATCAACACTTTCTTTAAATGGCAACCATATTATTTTTTTCTCGTTTTTGGTAGATCTTTATATCCACCAAATAGTGATATAAAACAATTGGTATGTTGCATCACAATTTTTTTGAAAATATGATATAAATTTAGAAAAAATTGCGAAAATTTTATTTTTATACAAAATTACTGATCGTCATATACCAGATAAATCTACTTTACGTAAATACAACTTACAAAATATTATTTGAGAACCACCGAAAAAATACGAACCTACCTATCTAGTCATTATCTTTGGGTAAGTGCAGACAAAACAACGGATGTAATGGGACGATATGTGTTAAATGTAGTTGTTAGTATTCTTCATCCGACAACTGCATACCAACCATACTTAATTGCAACTAAAATATTGCCAGTCGTAAATAGTGAAAGAGTCAGAAGTAATTGATCAATGTATTCATAATATTCTATCATCGGATAACGACTATAAATTCAAGATGCTATTATTTTTGACTGATGCGGCAGCTTATATGTTAAAAACAGGGAAGTTATGAAAGCAATCTTATCCCGATATGCTACACGTTACCTGTGCAGCACATGCACTATACAGAGTATGTGAATACATTAGGGGTCATTTTCCAAATGTTGATAAGTTAGTTTCATGATTTAAAAAGATATTTCTCAAAGCTGAGACAAAAAGTTGATGCCATATTTAGTAGAAATACAGATTGGAATATATTATATCAATTCTGCACAGAGCCGGTTGAAAAATCTGTACATTCGAAGTATGGTGCACTTTTGCAAAACTTTAATCACGCACACATCACCAGTTGTGATGTGGAACGGACATTTTCTATTTTTAAAGACGTTTTAACATCTAAAAGAACTAGTTTAACACAGGAATACCTTGAACAAATTTTAGTTGTTCATAGTAATGTTTTACACTTTCAATGTTTCACAGAAAATACATAGTTTTGTTCTTTGTAAATCATTTTTATTCAAAAATCGATACGCAATCATTACTTTTATTATAGCAGTAGTTGCTGCCGGTTACCAAATTCTCTTAGTAATTACCCATATACGGAGATATAAAATGGGCACCCTGTATAGAGATATAGATTTTCGACATACATTATTATTATTATTATTATTATTATTATTATTCCTATTATTAAAATTAAGCCTTCGTATGCTAAAATTATTGCATTCTTTCTTTGAAATGGTGATGTAAATTGCATTCACTAAAATATAAACATTTTAGGACTGAATTGAAAAACAAGGTGCTTTTTTACACAATTTTATGATTACTAAAATGTGGGAGGAATACTTTATTATTCAACACTTGCACATCTGCTATTTCTCATATTCCCAATCGATTTAATTTTAATATGTAATTACAGAATATTTATCGAAATATGCAATATGTTTCAACAAACCGAATATTATGTAAATAAAGCATTTAACCAACGAACATTGCAAACTACATCTACCAATAATTACACGAATGTAGGCATTTGCTACGATAAATGTTCATTATCAAGTAAAACATGTGGTGGTATCCGAAAAGTTTAATGATGAAACTAGTACTACCTATGTAAATATTTACATTATATCTTAGTTTCATGACGGTTATTCTTCGAAATACAGATAGAAGCACTAAATACATATGTATATAATATGTATTTAGTGCTTCTATCTGTATAACGTTCCACAAGTTAAGTATACATGTAAATGCATATATTATACGGCAGGTGAATACTCTCACAAAGGAACCGCTTAAATTTTGTGGTAACACAGTGCGAGACACTGTTCAAACAGTTGTCAAGTCACACGTACAAAGTAAATAAAGTACACTTTCGATAGTTCGATAAAGGGAATGGTAATGCATTAAAAATGTTACAAAATGTTAAAAAATACGGTTAAAATTACATATATTAGGTCTGTTGGAGTTGGAAAGTTGTATTTTTGTTTGAATGATTGAAACATTTTAACAATTTGTTTCGTATTTTTTAAATTGTAAGAAATGCCTAAAAGGGATAATGATTTAATTGCGGTCTGTTTATACAGCGATCAGGGACAAGGCGGTCTGTCGTGTATTAAATACATGGACCGTAATAGAATTTGGGGAATTATGGGCTGTAACTAGGTATACAGGGCAATCCAAATTAAGTGTTCACCATTGGTAACTTTGTTATTATTAAAGATACAAGATTGTTTAAATTAGCAAACTAGTAGTACTTTTAACGCTCTTTAAGATGGAAGAATTAAAAAAAACAAATGAGCAGCGCGCTTTCGAGTTTTCCCGAAAAATATGTTTTTTTCAAATGGAAACCCCTGTATATTATATCATTTTCTGTTAGAAATTCAATTTTTAAACAAAAAATCTTATAAGAAATTTTTTACTGGGATTAAAAATACTTGAGTTATAGTGAATAAACAAAAAACAGCTAAGTCAACTGCATTTCTATGTTTCTATGATAACGACGTTAATTCTTTCTAGTAAACGTCAAATATTAGTACAGTTTTATTAGTCTTTCACTCATAAATTTCATTTTGCTAGTTATTAATTTGACAAAAAAATGATTTTTACCCATGCAGAAAAGTGTGATATGTTAGAATCTTATTTAGTGTGCAGAAAATCCTCTAGGAGGGCAAAAGAACACTACGCTGAATTATATCCACTCCGAACACAACCAAATGAGCAATTTTTTCTGAGACTGTACCGAAAATTTAGAGGCAATGAGAGTGTTTTTGCCAAAACAAGAACAAGAAGGACTTTTATAATAAGCGAGGCCACGGAAATTCTAGTTCTTGCATATTTTGAGGCCAACCGTGAGAATTCCATACTAGATATTATCAAGGAATCTGATTTAAGTCACGGTACTGTGCATAGGATTCTGAAGAAACACAAATTCATTCCTTATAAGTACAAACCAGTTCAAGTTTTCTTGCCAGGGGATCCAGAGAGAAGAATGTTTTTTTGGTCCTTTCTTTTATGAGGGCACTCTAACTGGTGAAAGGTACATTGAATTTTTGACTGAAATTTTGAATAATTTCTTAGACGATATTGATCTCATAAGTAGACAGAATCTGCATTTTCAGCAGGATGGCGCACCTGCACAACTACAGAGGTACTCATCAAATTTTAAATACTATTTTTAACAATTCATGGATAGGAACAAATGGTCCTATTCAGTGGCCTCCCCGATCGCCAGATTTAACACCGCCTGATTTTTTTTTATGGAGTTATTTAAAGACAGAGATTTATAAGCAAAGGTACGAAAACGTAAACGCCCTAAAAATTGCAGTTAGTGAAAAGATAAACCAAATAGATGGTAGGACCATACTAAAAGCAGTTCGACAAGTTCAGAAACGTGTTCAAAAATGTATTGAACAACAAGATGGTATTTTTGAACATCTTCTATGAAAAAATCAGTGATTTTTATTATCTTTTAATGATATGTTTATGTATAAAATAAAGTTTATAAAAATTATTTAGCTGTTTTTGTTTATACATTATAACTCAAGTGTTTTTAATCCCAGTAAAAAAGTTCTTATAAGATTTTTTGTTTAAAAATTGAAATTCTAACAGAAAATGATATAATATACAGGGGTTTTCATTTGAAAAAAACATATTTTTCGGGAAAACTCGAAAACGCGCTGCTCATTTGTTTTTTTTAATTCTTCCACCTTAAAGAGAGTTAAAAGTACTACTAGTTTGCTAATTTAAATAATCTTGTATCTTTAATAATAACAAAGTTACCAATGGTGAATACTTAATTTGGATTGCCCTGTATATACTTCCACGCAAAGAAATGTAATTTGTACAAATTAATTGCGTTTTCGCGAAGTAATGTAATTTTAAATATTCTTTCGTTACGACGCTATTTTATTCGAATTTTTCATAGAAAAAAATTCGCCCTCAAGTAGGAATCGAACCCACGACCTCTGGCTTGCCGGACCATTGCTCGACCACTGAGCTGTTGAGGCGGGAATTAGAAACTTTTATGGGGATGCTTTGAGTTACATCAAACTTGAGTTACATCATCTGTTTCCTTTGATGTAACTCCAAGCATCCCCATAATGCAAATATGTTTCAAATATTGAGTTGATACTTTTTGATTTCATACCGATCTATTCTGTCCTGTTTCTCAAGTAGGTAAAAATATACCACTACCCCTACATTAAAATGGTATTAGTAGAATAGTGTATTGTTTAACGTCATAACTGGGAATTTTTGTATGTTTATTCCGTGAAAATTGTACCTACAAGCAATAGTACCCAAGGTTTGCGATTTTAATGTCTTAAAAATCTAATCTTAACTAATAAATAATAAAATATCATTACTTATTAAGTATTAGTAGGTATCATAAACCTAAGTATGTAGTTTCGGATAGTCCCTTGTTGGAGTAATAAAATCTATTATACATATCTAAGAAACGAGATCTTAGCAATGAATATCCAAATTAAACTTTGTTAACTAATACCCTAGGCAATAAAACAAGCGGTCTGGCGTATAAAGCAATAAATAAATTTGGAAAAAGATGCCGATTATTATTAATAAACCCTAGTTAATAAATAAATTTAATGTAAAAGATATCGCTTTATTAGAATTTAAAGAAAGCTTTACCATTTGAATGTGCTAATAAAAGTATGCTACACAGTGGTTTAAACTCGAAAATGATCGCTAAATATCTATAAAATTGGAAATGTTACGCTTGAATTCTATATCATAGATTTATTTATGTATATCTAACAATAAAAATATTTGAAATTGAAATATTACAAAAGGATATTAAATGTATTCTCAACAGCTATCAATGAACTAAATATTATAGTACATGAACTACAATAAAATGTAATCCGCGTTACAATGGTATTTGCCTTTTGCCTCTATACAATAATTAATGTGTTTGCAGCTACCAGAGTTTGAATACAATTCAAATACTCGTATATTGAAAATAAATAATACTAACACTATTGTTATTCCAACAAAAGTGGAAGACCATTTTCATAAGTACTATGACAAAGATTTATAAAAATGTAAGGGATTTGGGACGGGCCAATACTACCTTACAAAGACGCTTATTAAAATCGCTAATAATAAAATAATTATATTCTTAAAAACAGCTATTCAATGGCGTGAAGTATTTAAAATTATTCTTGAATTCTAAATAAATACTGAAATATACACATACCATACTAGATCAAACGTATTATTATTATTTCATTGTAATATACCTATTTTTGTTATTCTTAATAAAAATAAACTTAATATTAAACTTTTTATTTTTGTGTTCGTACGAGGGATAAGCTGAATTTATTGAGAATAAGCAAATCTAGTAGACTGTGAGACATAATCATACAGTGTTTACTTAGAGTAACTCTTTATCTGTCATTTGACGTTGTTGAAGTTACGTTCGTTATAACTCAGCTATTTAGTTTTTAAAAGTAAAAGAAAATGGAATTAACCAGAGAGCACTTTTGAATCATAATTTATTATAATTTTAAAATACCGCAGTTCACGCTTATTTTGAAGGTATTTCGAAAGAAGATTGGTTGGGAGCTTATAAACAGTGGAAAGAAAGAATGGTCAAGTGTATCACTGCTGAAGGGAATTACTTTGAGTATATTTAAAATAACATCTTAGAAAATATTAACCGTGTTTCTTATTCTCAATAATTTCAACTTGTCCTTCGTATTACTTGTCGCCATATAACGACAGCTAGCCGGGTTCGCATGTTAAATAATCACATGACCTTCTATTTGATGTTTATACAAATAATTTTGACATCTTTAATTAATTTATTTATTTATTTACACCTTTTAGACATTACAGAGCACCTAAATCTTAAATTATGTTATAAAAGCCTCTACTAATAATAAAATTAATAAAAACTTTAGTTGAAATCAAAATCTGCATTTACATTAAGAAAAAAACACTTTTCGTATAATTAAATGAATTAAAGGCAAAAGGTAAGCAGTTAAGTTCTTTAGCGATTATATTTACTGGAGTGTTAAGTCCAAACGTTGTTCGAAGTTAACACTATAAATTAGTAAACGCCGTTGGTATTCAAATATCTTACTCATGATGTTGGCGTTGGAGTCTTAATTCGGGAGAAAACTGGTTAAGATAAATAATTTTTTTTCAGTTTTCATGTAAAGCAAATACGTTTTGTTTTGATATGCTACAGAATTTAAATTACGAGATAACAATACAAGCTTTACGTATACAGATATCATCGCTAGAGTCTGGTAATGATCAAACATAAAAATCTATAATATTGGACTTTTTATTATTTGCGTTCGTATTACTCTAAGGTCGTCATATAGCGACAGCTAACAGAATTTGGGTTCGCACGTTACATAATTAGATGACCTTCCATTTTATGTTTATGTTTTATGTTTATATAAACATAAAAATCTATAATATTGGACTTTTTATTATTTGCGTTCGTATTACTCTAAGGTCGTCATATAGCGACAGCTAACAGAATTTGGGTTCGCACGTTACATAATTAGATGACCTTCCATTTTATGTTTATATAAATAATTTTGACATCTTTAATTTATTTATTTAGACCTTTTAGGCATTACATACATCGAGATTAATAAAGTGAACGTGGTAAACAAATTCTAATTGTGGATGGTTGCAAATTTACATTTGCGAAAGTGTTGAAAACCCAAGAAACTTTTTGGAGGTGCTACATAAGAACATGCAGAGCAAAATTGTGGACTGTCGGCCATGAAAAACTAATATCAAGAAGTGAATTAGAACATACGCATTCCAAACATACGAAGGCGCTAAACAGGCAAATAGATTTGTAGATAATAGTTATTGATTGTATAAGTGTTTTTTTTTTTAAAAGAATATTTTAATGCGAGTGTGTATAATTTTAAACGCAACTAAACATGAATGCAGTATAAAAATATATTTATTAATTTATTGCGAAACAAATTTTAATTGGATACCATTATTACAGTTAGCAACAGTGCGAAAAGGAAGACATTGTAGAAAAACTCTCAAAAATTATTCATTCAGCATTGAAAAACCGTACAGACGCAATCGACACTTTGACTATGACAGACATCAACTACATAAGAAATAATGTCTATTACAAGAGAAATAAAATGCAGCCTACTTTGCCGACCAGTGCAGAACAAACCATCAAAATTTTACAAGATTTGCAATGCAAAACGATTAAAGGGGAATTTTTCTTGACAGGTACTGATCAGGAGAAGCAAATTATAGTATTTTAGACGGTACGTTTAATTATTGCTTAAATTATTTTTTGCAGTTATTTACTTTGCATACTTTTATTAATGGTCACTACATTCCACTAATATTTTGTATTTTAGCAAGTAAAAGTACTACAGTTTATATTGAAACATTTAGTTTTTAATCCAAAGTTTATTGTAGCAGACCTTGAGAAAAGTATACATAATGCTGCAGAATTTATTCGGCCCAGTGTGTCAATAATAGGATGTCGATTTCATCTGGCCCAAAGCTGGTACAGAAAACTTCAAAAACTAGGACTGGCTCCAGAATATTGTGTAGCAAATAATGAAGTGGAAAATGGCTGAACTATGTTTTTGGTTTGCCATTTTTAGAGCCTAATGAAGTGTCAGACTGTTTTACTATAGATCTAATGAGCACCCAGCCTAATGATAGCAGAGTGGCCGAGTTTTCAGATTACTTATTTGTATTTATTAATATTTTAAACAATTTTCAAACCGAGACTTATATTAAATTAAATTTTCTTCAAGCATCTATGCGCTGCAAGGATCTTAAAACAAAAAGAAGATAAGCATTTTTAGAACAAAAATCGCCGTCTACTTTGCAAATATAATAGAAAGAGTACAATTTGTAAAATGTTTAGGATATTTTTATAAGCAATGAAGTCTTGTTGTCTATTGTAAATAAATTTTGTTTAAAACTTTTTTTTGTTTCATTTTTAATGTACATATTCCCTAATGACAATAAAGATAAAGCTGATAAGCGCTGCCCAGTTCGGGCGGATGTAAACTGGGCACCAAGTTTATGGATTTACCTGCCCTGCAAAAAGGATTGCTTAATCCTACAGGTACTCTAGGCACCAGTATCGTTTGGGTAATGATCGCTTTAAAGCTTAAAGTACGAAATTAGACGTTAATAAATTAAGGAATTTCCTAATGACCAAATAGATTATTTCAAATGTATTTTTATTTGTACATCTATTGTATTATGCTATAATATATTCTATATAACGGGTGTTCAGAAACATTCGAAGTCAAAGTAGTCCTTGAAAATATGAAGTCATGTCTGAAATAGATTGATACATTTACTTAATACAATTTTATAGGTTATCATACACGCAAATGAACTTAAGTAAAGATATACGATTTTTTGTTCAGAGCCCACTTGACTTCGAATGTTTCTGAACACCCGTTATATGGAAACATTTAGTTTGTGTATTTAGTTATTTCTATCTTGTCTGCGGCGTTTGCTTAAAGTAAGAAATTAGATCCGCTTCTCAGTCTCGAGTTTTGTTGCACACTGTTAAGAATTATGGAGGTCTCTTTCGTGGACAGTAACAACGGAAAATGTTTGCTAGTGGTTAACAAGTACACCTTTTCAAAACAGAAAGTGTTGAAGAGTGGCGAAGTGTTTTGGCGTTGTACAAAAAAATCCTTAAATTGTCCCGCAAAAGTGTTTACGCTTGGTGCAGAAAATTTAATGAGCAGAAGCCAGCTAGAACATAATCATGAACAGAATCAGAGTAAATTAAACCGAAAAGTGATTTCAAATGCGTGTAAACGTAAAGCCGTTGATGATATTTCCGAAAAACCAGCGAAAATTATTCGTCGTGAACTAGCTAAGGAACTGCCGGAAACAATTACGATAACAGATTTCACTTATATCCGAAGAAATTTGTACAATGCAAGGAGAAAATTTCTTCCTGGGTCGTTACCACAAAATAAGACAGAAGTCCATGATATAGTGGAGGCTGCTAATGTTAAAACAAGCAAGGATGAAAGTTTCGTTTTTATAAACTGTCCAGTGAGCAATATCATAGTGTTTTCTTATGAAACGAATGTTAGAAGTTTATGTGGAATGCGTAAAGTGTACATGGACGGTACATTTTCGTATTGTACAAAATATTTTTTACAATTATTTACAATCCACGGACTTAATAATGGACATTATATTCCATTGATGTTTTGTTTGTTGCCTGATAAACGCAGTGAAATATATGCAACATTATTTGAAATGCTAACAAAAGAAATCTTTCGACGTCACTCTACAATATTACGACCAGCTAAGTTTTTGTAGATTTTGAGAAAAGCATTCACTCAGCGGTTCGCGCTATATGGCCATCAGCACAAATCTATGGTTGTCGTTTCCATTTGCACCAATCGTGGTTCAGGAAAATCCAAAGTTTGGGTTTAACAGCAGAATTTAGGAACACAGATTCCGAAGTAGGAAAATGGCTGCGACATACATTTGGATTAACGTATTTGAATCCTGACGAAGTAGGCGATTGTTTCGCCTTAGATTTGTTTGCCGAAAACCCTGCTCATGCACAGGCTGACGAATACGCCGATTATTTATTGGAGACATACATAGAAGACGATGCTCCTTTTCCTCCACATATGTGGGCTACTGCAACTCCATCGATCACTAACACCACAAACGCATGCGAAGCATTTCATTCAAAACTAAATGAGTCATTTTATTCAAGACATCCATCTATTTGTATTTTTATAGAAAAGCTTAAAGAATTTCAAATA
This sequence comes from Melolontha melolontha, assembly GCA_935421215.2. Classification (NCBI taxonomy): domain Eukaryota; kingdom Metazoa; phylum Arthropoda; class Insecta; order Coleoptera; family Scarabaeidae; genus Melolontha; species Melolontha melolontha. The sequence continues at coordinate 150,138,589 of OW285238.1, forward strand.
GACACTTATGTTAAAATTCAAAGTGTACACACACCAGCAAGAGTTAAATAAAGACACACGCGCAAAACAAAAATTAAGAACTCTAAATGAACTGTGTGAACAACTAAATAATGGAACAATATCACGATTATAGTTTGTGAAGTGTATATCATTTTATTCATCAGTATGACTTCAAATACACTATTTTTTTATTATAGTTTTTATATAATTAAGTATTTGCTTTTATTATTGTTTTCATATGAGTAAATATTTTTTATTTTCTATCTTTTTGCTGTACTTCAACTTGAAATACACTATTTCTATATTATTGTTTTTGTTTGCTTTATACGGTGCCCAGTTTACATAGACCATCTGCGAGTACATTTTTAGCTAGTGCCCGAATTACCAACGAGATTAAAATTTCAGGTAGGTTAGTGCCCAATTTACATCCAGCCCCCAGTTCGAGTGCTTGAAAAATGTCTAATTCACGGTCTGGTGTCGAATTCATGTGTCGAGATTAAAGAGCAGGTATATAGTACCGAATTCATGACCGCCCTACAGAACACCTAAATTTTAAAATATGTCTATAATAAAAAACCACTATTAATAATAAAATTAATAAAATAAACAAATTTCGTACAATTAAATAAATCTACGACAAATAGTAAGCAGTTCGTCAGTGATTAGATTAGATTTACTGGATTGTTAGGTCCATAAGTTGTTCGAAGGTAATTCACAGAATCCATTGTTATTTCTAGTAAACATCATAGGTACTCAAATATCTATACTAAGTATCATCATTATTTCTTAATTTTGGAGGAAACGGGTTAAGATAAACGCATATTTTGTTCAATTTTTATGTAAAGAACTACGGAATTTAAATGATGAGATAACAATACAAGCTTTAAAGAGCAATATCATCGCTAGAGCCTGGTAATGATAAACTGCATCAAACATACAAATCTATAATATTGGACTTTTTTATTATTTGTTTTTGTATTACCCTAAGGTCGTCATATAACGACAGCTCGCAGAACTTGGGTTCGCACGTTACATAAGATGACCTTCCATTTGATGTTTATACAAATAATTTTGACATCTTTAATTAATTTATTTAGACCATTTAGACGTTACAGAACACCTAAATCTTAAAATATGTCTATAATAAAAAGCTCCTATTAATAATAAAATTAATAAAGTAAACAAAAACACTAGTTGAAATCAATATCTACCTTTACATAAAAAAAAAAAACAATTTCGTACAATTAAATACATCTAAGACAAATTAGTAAGCAGTTTTAACTTCTTCAGTGATTAGATTTACAGGATTGCTAAGTCCATACGTTGTTCGAAGTTAATACACAGAAAATACATTGTTATTTCTAGTAAACATTATTGGTATTTAAATATCTTAGTAAGTATCATGATGTTGGAGTTAATATTTCTTAATTTTGGAGGAAACGGGTTAAAATAAACGCATACTTTTTACAGTTTTCACGAAAAGACGTTTATTTTCGATTTGCTGCGGAATTTAAATTATGAGATTACAAAATAAGCTTTACGTATAAAAATATCATGGCTAGAGCCTGGTAATGATCAAACATAAAATATTCGTTTCAGATCGATATGTAGCTATTACGTATAAATACATCCCACTCGATACACAATATCGTAATAGGCCTACATCTATGTCAAGTACGCATTCTAATATTTCGCCGGTTTTAGCCGTTTTCAAAGTTGATTTGCGGATCTAAATTTGATACTTACTGTTGGTCGCAACTCGTTGATAAACCATTTCCGTGATGATGACAACCAACAGTAGGATATTAGCCACCAAAACGATGATTCAAATTAAGAGTGTACGCATTTTACTGCAACAAATGCTGTGCACTATTCACACAGAAAGAAGAGCGGTCGACAAATTCAATTTTATGTTAACTGTCACAACGAAAGAGTATCGGAATGGTTATTTCTCAGCCGAAGAACGTGACACATTAATTCGTGCACAAACGAATAGAAGACGAGTCCATCTTGCACTGGTCGCGTAAATCGAATCGGAAGCAATCGAACAACAACGAGTTACACTGTCCACAACCAGACAATATATGTGCGGGTAGTAAACAAATGCAGCTAATTCAGCGCTGCGATTACGACTATGACTAAGCGCCTCTGATCAATTCAGTCGGCCGACACGACCCGACTATATGGTGCCAGAGAATGCGCTTTCGATCCCTACTACGTTCGGGTGAAAGACGGAGATGGAGGACCGAACCGAAGGGATTGGAAAACGCGTCGGCACTGACGTCATCGACACCTCCACGTTCCCGAAGTCGCCGCCGGTGGTCTACAGAGACCTCGTGTCTGGGTCCGGAACTTCGGCCTGGTAGTTCACCGCAGTGTTCTTTCGCCCGAAGCTTTTGTGATTTTAACATGAGAGAATTGCAAATATGTATGTTCTGAAAGGGTTTAATGAAGATCAATAATGGCGATTGTATAAGCAAATATTTGCAGGGGAAAAATGAGATTATGCCTAAAATGGAATAAGGTTATTGCAGTAGAATTAGATTGCAGCGATTTGTTTAGTGCCATCATTGTAATGGAATTGTATTTAAAGGATCACTAGCTGAGACTAATAATAGTTATACGATTTACTATTAGAATCATTTTTGACTTCGATTTTCATTTATTGTAACTATCAGAAAGAATTGGGTATGCGTTTATGACAATATTTCAATCGTTTCTCAATTTAAATGTGTGGCCACAACCTTTCCTTATACAGACTGCTCTTGAAATAAAGAAAACTCATTAAAAATGGAAAGATGTAATTATATAGAACATAAATCCAAAATATTTTCCCAAAATTCCCTCTCACAAGCGAGAAAAAAAATGACAAAGATATTCAAAAAATAGTTTGTCACGCCACTGTGCGACTGACTATATCATAAAACGATATTTAAAGCTGACGAATAATAGCAAAACTATTGTTCGTCAGCCTTAAAATCGTCTCCGATTCAGTCAGTTGTCGATCGTTACATGTGTATAGCAAACGTCAATTAAGTTGGCGCGAGGAGGGGTAAGTTCGCGCAGGATTATAAGTAGTGGGGAGATTTGTATTTAGTTTTACATCAAATGTCAGATAATTCTAACCTCTGAGCGTGTATCACTTTATGATCCCCTAGCAAAGACATTATGTTCCGTCATACGTCAATGACAAAGGTATTCTGACAATTAATTGGCGCTTGCTATACATGTGTACGTTCGATATGATTTACAATCTAGCTTTCGATGAAAGCTAGATTGTTACCAAATTGGACGTCAAATACTCCATCTTACATCTTCCTTTAAAAATTCACATGCAAACAAACTAAACGTATAAACCTTTAACAGCCGACTTTTTGTAACAGGTTATCGAACCCTTATCGTACAAAGCTGTCTATATGATGTTAGCTTTTACAGTTTTTATAAACATAAATATTGCAGCGTGTATTGGCAATAGCGGTCTTTTTTATATCCATATTAATATTTTATATTTGGTAACAAAAAAAAATCACGTAATACACATGAAATAGCTGCTTTAGGTTAGCTCTAAAAGTTTACAAATAGCTGATTTTGTACGTAAATATATTGAGGTTATTGATGCAAAAATGTCATAGTTTTACAACATTGATAGCTTTTACGTTACGCTATAGCTGTTACGTATGTGTGTGTGTAATTTCGATAAAGGTATTTATTTATTATTTATATACATTCTGAATATTTTAAATTCATAATAGAATTTTCGCATCGTAATTTAATTTATATTTTATATAATTACATCTTCCATTTTTCATACCTTGATTTGACCTTTATTTCAAGGACAACCTGTATAATCAATATCTAAAATGAGAGTTGCGAGAATTGTTTTTTTAATATTAAGCCCCCTAACCAGTAGGCTGTGATTTATTCTGACAATACCGTTGTTAATTGTGACACGCTCATTTTTTTTTGTGAATTTAACAAAAGATAAATCGAATTTTTAAGTTATAATCATATGGATTGAAAAATCACAGAGCCGCAGCTAATCCTATATTAAACGCTTGGAAACTTTCCAAAATAAAATGCTGAGAATGACCGCAGAGGCCTCTTGGTTCGTGCGAAATATCCAGCTAAGAGCCGCCCCTGGGTATATGGGGACCTGCTATGGTTTTTGCTAACCCCCTACTTAAGAGAATTACGATCCGATTTGAAAAGCGCCCGCCCCTGAAGGTGACGGTTAGACAATTGCGGTATGTATTAAATGCCTATAAACCGTTGCCTCCAACCGCAAGAGATCGGAGGCCCAGAGGCTCACAATAATATGATTAGGGTATCTCAACAAGTCGCGTCCCACAAAATAAAATCACATTCTTCCTCAACGACCAGTAAATAAATTTCTCAACAGCCCGAAACATCAGGGGATTTAAAGAGAGAGGGAAAACCCAGAAGAATCTTAAAATTGAATGACGAGAACTTTCGAGCTAAAATTGTGTATATATTGAAGCGTTAATTGGCATAGAAAATTTCATTTTGGCCAGGAATCATTGAAGGAACAGCTACCATTGGTCAAAACACGATTCTACGCAACATGATAAGCTGGCACCTGGGAATGGGCGATTTTGAAACAGTAATGCAACTTGAACTAAGAATCTGTGAATATATCAAAGACACTTATGTGTCTAATATGTATCTCTGATTTAATAGCATTGCGGAAATTGTGTATGGGGACAATGCCTTAAAATCCAACTGATAACTACGCTGAAATAAAGGAATATTTCCAGTATGCACTAATAACCAGTTGCGACGTAGAAAAGACGTTTTCTATCTACAAGGATGTATTTCATTTAAAGAGAACAAATTTTACAGAATAGAACCTTGAGAAAGTATTGCTAGTTAATATTAATACTCCTTTACTCAACTTGAACTATAAAATGAATAAATAAAAATGTATTTCGTATTTTATAGATCACCACCAGTTTGCCAATTAACAGTTAAAACAATGAAAAAAAGAAACTAACTCACCGTACTATTTTACGGAATATAATCTAATAAATAAAATAAATTATTAAAACACTTCACCTTTCTATCTACGCCTATGAAAATAGGAATTTAACTATAATATTGAATTGCGTCACAATTCAACGACAAAAAACAGATATGCAGCTAGTGCTATTCAATAACTGCGTGTTGTAATTAGCGATGTTATAGACTATTTATATGGTCCATCGTAATTTCGGCCTGATGCGTTATAATAAAAGCTATACATTATTTTTAAATATATGATTCACCAACGATTACATACTTATTCCAGTGTTTTTCTAATATTAAAAAAAATCCACCACTGCTTCTTTCAGGCAATCATCTGAAGAAAAACACCGTTCACGTAGATGTCTTTTTTAATTTAGAAAAGAGATAATAATCACTCGATCCCAAGGTCGGGCTGTAGGGTGGATGTAAAGTAGGACTCGGATACCTTATCTCTGCAATTGTAACAGAGCCGCATAATCTTTTGAGCAAAGTTGTGGCCTTTTTTGCTGTATGGCAGTTTTCAGATTTCGGATTGTATCCTTGCATACTTCTCCTTTAATTGTACAGCCCTTTTTCGTCAGCTAAAACCTTCAAGTCTTTCTGACAAATTTTTTGCCAACACAATTTTTGTTAGGGAGTAAGCAATCTAGGAATCTATCTGCCAACACTTTGTTCGTCACTAAATCGTCATTTAAAGTTTTTAATACTGTGGTTCCTGATATCTCCTCTTTAACATAAATAACTGATGCCTTCTTTCTTCGATCTGCTAAGACTTCTGCCTCGACTTTCTGGATGTTTTCCTTAGTTCTTGTTTCGATAGACCTTCTGCATCCTGGATCGTCTTGAATTGGTTCCCTACTGCATCGAAATTGCTTAGACCAACATTTTAATATACATTCTCTAATGAATATTTTTGGGTCTATTTACTTCTTTCGTCAAGAATTTTACCACGCTTCTATGTTCTTACTAAATTCCACTCACTTTTATTTAAATAAAGCTATGTAATAATAGCAAAACTATATGGATTTAGACTAGATTTGGTCAGTACAAATCTAAGGTATTGATATAAAAAATAGCACCCGTTTGATAGCAAAAGCTATTATTACATAATTTTTTCATAGCTAGGTAGACAATATAAAATTTCATCTCGTAAAATATAAGTTATAAAGCAAAGTTATGGTTTGTACGCTTCTGACTTCACACATATTGCGCATTATAAAACCGAAACCCATGATTATTGATAATTATTTGAATATGACTCTTAAATGCGAAGGTTGGCTCAAAAGTAATACTTGAATTCTTAATGAAAGCAGCCTTAAACGCGCAAAATAAAATTTGGGTTTTAAAGGTTTATTATTCATTGAATAAATACAATCTGCTTAAAGGTTTGCTATGTAAGTTATTTTTAGTTTACCTCAAACATCTGAAGACATCAATGTGTGGCGAAGGAATGGTCATGTACAATAACAAAAAAATATATAAAAAATCTGTATGTTTATTATCAATGGTTTAATTTACACAGGAGAAGGGCTTTAATGTCGTCTTGTAATTGTAGTGCATCGTTATAAAAGAATTAAATTATCTATAGATCTTGTAGTCATCAGCATACATCGAACTATTTGAGAAGTTGCAAACGTCTGTCATATCATTCCTAAATAGTAAAAATAACGGAGGTTCGAAATTGCTAACCCCGAATATATGCAGATTTTTTTAAATTAATTTTAATTCATATGGAAGTATTCACTAAAATTATATCAGTAATCTAGTGAAATCTGTATTTGAAATATTTGAAATAATAATACCAACGCTGTAAAATTTGATGATTAGACAGCTGGTTCCACACAATTTGTGTGAAGTAATGAAGTTACATGTTCTTAGAAAGGCACGAACTCCGGAATATGAGCGCGTAATGTAACAGATTAATGAAAGAAGAAGCTAATTGGAACTTAATCATTAATTAAAATGCAATAAAAATAGGCTTAATGTATTATACAATTTGCGCGCACAGCTTAATATGTGGAGCGTGCTATCTTACAGTTATACATGCTTATTGCCTTGAAAACCTATAATTATATATATAAATAAAATGTTGATTACCCATATATAAATTATATATATGTATATATATATATATATATATATATATATATATATATATATATATATAAATACTCGTAAATAATTGATGAAGTCATCTGACGCAGTTAGATTATAATGTGGATATGTACATATCTTCCATTATCAAACTTGAGCGTTTAAAAAAGTTCAAAATATTCAACTAGGGTCCGTATTCACCATTGCATTTAGCCCACTAACATTTAAGTAACTGTTAAGTCACTAACTGGTATTCACCATTTGTAATTTGGTACTAGCCAACTGTTAATCTCTCTGTTAGTTAGCCGAGAAAAATCGGACGGCTAGTGATTAACCGACGTTTTATAAATCACAAATACTACATAATCAAGAATATTGATATAATTTTTTCTACACTTATCAAATGCAGTTGTTGAAACTGTTTTTTCCATACGATTATATTCTTTGTTCATATTCATATTATAAATTATTGTGAAATGTATAAATATAAAGTATTCTTAAACACTATTCTGTCCACATTATTACTTATATATAGAGCAGACCAATTCCCGTGCGCGCCATGTGCGCCGATATGAGGATGATTGTATTGCATCAGAACTAATAAAAAGCATTCAGTATGTGTTTGGTACTTGCTTAGACTGCATGTACGTGTAAGCATACGTAATAAAATGTCGTCGACACATAAATCGAGAAAACGACCGTTGTCAGACGAAGTGAATAAGTTCATTATGGATTTCCCGGACTTAATATACGATGGCACAAAAATTAAATAATAAAATTAAAGTGTGCAATATATATCTAATGTGTTGGTCAAAAACACATTGTAAAGAACACGTAAGCAGTTCGAAGCACAATAATAACAAAATTAATCGACAACAGTTTATACATGAACTATGTGCAACTATGATTGTGTGTACACTGCCGTTTACCTTGCTAAGTAATGATTCATTTATTTCATTTTGGAATAAATACGCGAATCAAACATTACCGAGCACGACAACGTTACGAAGGAATTTACCATCGCTGCATAAACAGATTGAAAATAAAATCAAAGCCGAACTGAAAAATAAAAAACTGTGGTTATGTGTGGACGAAACAACTGACAGCAAAAAACAATCTGTAGTTAATGTGATGGCGCGTAATATGGAACCACATCAACCAACGTCTTCAATTTTATTAGCATCCAGATGACTAGAACAATGTAATGCCGAAAAAATTTCAGAGCTCCATGCTCTACACCTTGTGGCAGAGCAGGTTAGTAGATGTTATCCAGAGGTAGATGCTTTAATATCGAGTACAAAGACAGTATTCCTGAAATCTCCAAAACGTATTCGGAAATTTCACGAATTGTGTCCCCATACCCCTGAGCCACCACAGCCGATTCCGACACTTTGGGGTACATGGTTACGGGCGGGGTTTTACTATTATGAACATTTTGAAAAAATGAAGTACGTGGTTTTATCGTTCGATCCGAAAGAAAGTGCAGCTATCAATACAAGCCAGAAAAAATTTCAAGATGCCCAGATTAAAATGGATTTACAAAATATTCGTGAGAATTACTTGGGACTAGAAGAAGCAATAACAAAATTAGAAAATTCGTCGCTGTCGTTAGAGGAATCACTGCAAATCGTTAAAGATGTTCACGCACAACTGTGTCCTGTCGAAGACGCAAAAAGTAAAAGTGTTCTAATTAAATTTGAAAGTGTATTAGACAGAAATGCAGATTTTGACACCTTAACACGTATTTGTGAGGGCACGTCTACAGATGCGTTAAGTTGCTTAAAAAAGTATTTTGATTATGCGAATATAACATCACTAGATGTAGAACGCTCGCTTTCCGAATATAAACATATTTTTTTCTATTTTGCGTTCGAAATGAACTCATTATGAAACCCAAAACAGTATCGAAATGAGCTTCATTTCGATACACTTTTTTTCATTTTTCAATGTTGGCGTTGTTCGAATACAGAAATAAATATCATTGCTGTCATTTGATTTTAAGAATATATGTACATTTGACAGATATGATATATGTTTGTATTTTACACAAACAACGTATGTTGTATACAATTGACAACAACATATATATGTTTCTATGTCACTCATGTTTATATTTTTAAATGAAATATCAAGTAATGTTAACGAAAATTAATAAATAATATGTAATATAATATACTTCGCGGATAGCAACATTTAAATTTGAAAATGTCAAGTATCAATGTGACCAACTGCATGCTTTATATAAAAATTAAGCTCTGAACTTTCAAATTAAATAATTCCAATTTAAGCAATTTATTAATGTAAAAAACGCAAAATAGAAGAAATAGTATAAAAAACTCGTTTCATAAGGCCTTTTGCCGCACTCGCTCTTTAGAAAACTCGCCGCTATCGCGGCTCGTTTTCTAAACTGATCTCGTGCGGCAAAATGGTGCTTTATGAAACTTGTTTTTTAATATACTATTTCCTCACGGCGGACATGTTTTTCAGAAATAACCTTAGAAACGCACCTGATGTTGAAAATATACAATCGAGTTTCTCCAGTTTGGTGTTTTTTTAAATTCTCTGTCGTGCAAACAATCACTGATTTCATACATTTTCCATTTTATTTATAGGTACATACAACGCTGCTATAATATGTACTATTCTTATTTTTCGTGTGTTTATGCATATTACTTTTTTGGTATGTCGTAACTTAACCGCACCGTTCTGAATTGTCAAATGTTAATGTCATTAGTGTCATCGATAATACGGAGTTTTATTTATTCGTGATAGAAAGATTATAACCTAACAATTAACCTTACAAAATTCTAACCTTGCAATTTTCTAAAGCCGTCTGTCATTTAGATGTAACTGTCATTTAAGAAATTCATATTATAGTAAAGTTACGACATGCTTTTTGATGTTACTTAGAAATCATGACTCACTAGAGGCAGTTTTTTTTTGAACGCACGATATAACAAAGTTATTGTTTTATTTTATTTTATTATTTTCAAAATGTACATTTAATTATTTCTGATAGAATAAATGTCTCTACTTCTATACTTATATCGGCAACAAGCTCATGTTGCGTCCCTATTCTATCGCATATTCTAATATATTACACTCCCATACCGGCACTCATGGCGCGTACGGAAATTGGTCTGCTCTACTTATATATACACAAAAGACACACCTCTTATAAATTTTTATTTAATTACAATTCTATAGATAATATACAGTAGAATGACATTACATACTATACAAAACAAGAATTTATTTAAATTCAGTATCTGCTTTAACTGAGCTTTTTCTTAATTCAACTTCTAACTCAGCAGCTCTTTTTTGTATCACTTTGATTTCCGAAAAGGTTTTGTTTAAGTATGACAATATGTTAAGCACGTATAAAGCGTTTGTACAATATGAAACAAACATGTAAATAATTTACATATCTGTAACTATGCACATGGACAATACACCTCGTATTTTCAGCATTTACTTCTGCTTAATATATGTTTCTGACAATATAGGCGTCCTCAGTTAAGCTAGTGAAGCAATTTATACAAATTAATACAAACCTGTTATAAACAACTGGTTTGTATCTGTATTTAAATTTACTGAAATAGCCCGCAAAGATCAAGCAAGTTCCGTCCTATAAGAAGACAACTATTTAATAATTGACATCTTACGGGCGAAAGATACATTGTCCGGAGGGCTACCTATCGTTCGAACAGCTATGCTGCTACGGGAAACGATAAAATACGTATGTAGATGTAGTCCATTAACAACCTGCCAGATGGCGGTATATACGAAAAGGTTTTGTTTAAGTATGACAATACATTAAGCACGTATAAAGCGTTTGTACAATATGAAACAAACATGTAAATAATTTACATATCTGTAACTATGCACATGGACAATACACCTCGTATTTTCAGCATTTACTTCTGCTTAATACATATGTTTCTGCCAATATAGGCGTCCTCAGTGAAGCTAGTGAAGCAATTTATACAAATTAATACAAACCTGTTATAAACAACTGGTTTGTATCTGTATTTAAATTTACTGAAATAGCCCGCAAAGATCAAGCAAGTTCCGTCCTATAAGAAGACAACTATTTAATAATTGACATCTTACGGGCGAAAGATACATTGTCCGGAGGGCTACCTATCGTTCGAACAGCTATGCTGCTACGGGAAACGATAAAATACGTATGTAGATGTAGTCCATTAACAACCTGCCATATTTCAGTAAATTTAAATACAGATACAAACCAGTTGTTTATAACAGGTTTGTATTAATTTGTATAAATTGCTTCACTAGCTTAACTGAGGACGCCTATATTGGCAGAAACATATGTATTAAGCAGAAGTAAATGCTGAAAATACGAGGTGTATTGTCCATGTGCATAGTTACAGATATGTAAATTATTTACATGTTTGTTTCATATTGTACAAACGCTTTATACGTGCTTAACGTATTGTCATACTTAAACAAAACCTTTTCGTATATACCGCCATCTGGCAGGTTGTTAATGGACATCTACATACGTATTTTATCGTTTCCCGTAGCAGCATAGCTGTTCGAACGATAGGTAGCCCTCCGGACAATGTATCTTTCGCCCGTAAGATGTCAATTATTAAATAGTTGTCTTCTTATAGGACGGAACTTGCTTGATCTTTGCGGGCTATTTCAGTAAATTTAAATACAGATACAAACCAGTTGTTTATAACAGGTTTGTATTAATTTGTATAAATTGCTTCACTAGCTTAACTGAGGACGCCTATATTGGCAGAAACATATGTATTAAGCAGAAGTAAATGCTGAAAATACGAGGTGTATTGTCCATGTGCATAGTTACAGATATGTAAATTATTTACATGTTTGTTTCATATTGTCACTTTGATTTCATTATCCAGCTTCTTACTTTTAAGATTTTCCCTCTCTCAACATTCTTAAATTAGATTAAATTCTCAATTCTATATAATAATGTAATTATTATCTTTAATAAATGCTTCTTCTTTTAGTAACACTTAAAATAAACTAATAAATATATATGTAATAGACGGTAGAACAACTTCAATACTTTGTATTCGTTTTTGACCATGTGACACATGTCATGACATAACGCATTAATAGATATGAAGATAGTTTACAACCGTAAATGTTGGGGCAAATTTGCCGATGTTGCTAGGAATTAGTCTAATCAATTAGATAATAAACCAATAGTTATTTTACGTTCGTTAATTTTAGCAAACCTTAACAGCGCGGCTAAGCTTATCGGACTGCTAGTTAACTAGTTGTTAATTTTACCATGGTGAATACGGCCGTAGGACGATTTTAAATATGTAGTTATGTCATCTGATTTGTTCGCTTAGTTTAGTACGCAATATAACAATAAATATGTGCTAAATAGATCTAAAAATATTTATTTTGTGCTAATCTGATTTTCATTAAATACCATAATTTTAAGACCACCATGTTCTTAATATTTTAAAATGTACAACCTTCTACGTTATGAAACTAACGCATCTCTTCAATGTAGCAATATAATTCCAATACGTGTTAAGGCAGTGGAAGATTTCTGAGGTGATAATTCCTAAACTTGGCAAATCCACCTGAAGACAGAAAATCCAAACTGTTTGAAAAGCACCTTTTGCTCCAATTATTGAGGAAAAACAGCTTATTCCGTTTCATAGGTTTGATTTTAGTAACAAGCACTCAACTATTGATCAAGTGCATCGCATCACTGATGTATTTCAAGGAACACTAGAAGAAAAAATCTGTGCAACGATATTCTTAGATGTGGCCCAGGTATTCGACAAGTGTGGCAACACAGCCTGCAATGTAAGTTAGAAAAATATTTGCCACGATAAATGAGCTAAATTCTTCAACCATATATGTCTGATCGACACTTCAGAGTTAAGCATGGCGAAGAACATTTAAAATTTACGAACATATCGGCTGGTGTACCACAGGGCAGCGTCCTTAGACCTGTACTCTACTTATTGTATACTAACAACATCCCACAGACCCAGGGAGAAGTTACGACAAAATTTGCGGATGCTGACCGCTATTGACCAAGAAATTCAGTTAGCCACAAACAAAGCAGTGTCAACAGTGTCACCAATTTGACAAAGAAATATTATATAATATCAAGTTAAATGAGGCAAAGCTGACACATTTCAATTTTACCAATCAAAAAGACGATTACATTCAAGTGCTAGTCAACCAGCAAAGAATCCCTCATGCCAACGAAGCAAAGTATCTGAGCATGACTTTGGATGTCAAGTTACGTTGTAAAACACATGTGGAGAAGAAACGTTAGCAACTAAACCTCGACTTCAGACAAATGTATTGGTTTATCGGACGTCATTCCTAGTTGTCAATTCACAATAAACTGCTTCTCTACAAGCAAATTTTGAAGCCTGTATGGACTTACGACATCCAACTCTGGGGATGTACCAAAAAATTAAACATCAAAGTCATTCAGACGTTTCAGAATAAAGAGTACTTCGAAGAATCGTCAATGCGCTGTGGTACATCCGCATTGAAGACATCCATTGCGACCTGAAGGTGACATCAAGAGGTTTGCAGGCAAACACCAGTAGAGGTTGTAAAACAAAGAAAATATCGAAGTGATCTCACTTCTCGACAACAACGGGCCTGTTCGGCGACTCGATAAACTAAAACAGTTCGAACCAATGTAGTACCAGTGTAGTCTCTAGAAATGAGTTTTAAACCCTAGAAATGAGTTATCAGCATACTAAAATCACGTGAACAACAAAGTAATCAGGGTAACGTAGAGTGGGTCGCTGGACGCTTATTTACTGAACAGATAAGTTAGATATTAGGAAAAAATTGTTAGACAGACTTCCCTCTAGTTTCAATGCTCAACGTCCTTTTGGGCTTTTAAATAAATTGAAAAAAATCTATGATTTCAGTTTTGGCCAAAGTACGGAAAATGTTGTTAAGCTCAAGTGAATAAAACCAGAAGAACTTCGAAAGGGCGGTATAAAAACGATCGCTAAAATTTCCAATGCAGCAATTACACCAAGTTATCTTCTAAATGAATGGAATATCGCTTAAAATTATAATTGCTAAACCTGTTAAACTAACAAGCGAAACCGTGGTTGCTTCTGGGATTCTGTTGTGGAATCGCGTGCTTGGCACGGCTTCCTTCTTGGCCGATGTTCTGTCCACTGTTGTATCTTCAGTGCTGCAAAAGTAGAAGCAGCTTTGAATAGATTACTTGCAATAACACCTGTTACATAAGTTGTGGGAAAAATATTAGTGCTGTCTGTAGTATAGCGAAAGTAATAGATCTAGTCAACCATGAAGAAATTTGTTGATTGGTGTCTTGTTAATTTATTTGATATTTCACATTAGTGTCTGTCAGTTCTATAATATCGTACAAACTAGGTCGTCCACGCAAGTTAACTGGAGTTCAAGTTAATAGATTTTCTGAACGGGGCAAAAATACCATGAATTACGGGTGTCTACCCGTAAACTTTCTTGCTGTTTTAACATTTCAAACGCTCAAATTTCTCGATATTTAGCACGAAATGGTTTAAAGTATAGAAAACGTAAGAAATGTTCCAAATATACCGCTGCACAATTGGTCAGAATTCCCCGTTGTTGTTGAGCTTTACGACGTATACATTTTGCTAATAAGCGAACAATAATCATGGACGACGAAAAATATTTTACATTTAGTCATGCGGAGCCTCCTGGAAACACAGGTCTCTATACAGATAATATTGAAAATACCTCTGATAATATAAAATTTAAAGGAAAGACATAATTTTCCTATAAAGTTTTGGTCATATGGTCTGGTGTGCCATATCCGAATTGGGAATATCTAGACCTTATGTAGGCTGTGTAAAAGGGGAAGTCAGTGGACGCTGAATTATATATCCACAACTGTCTGACACAACTAATGAATTTCATTAATGTACATCACATTAATGATAATTACATGTTTAGGCCTGACCTTGCATCGAGAAGAACCCTAAACTAATTCTATACGACAATGCACCCACGCACACGTTGCTTGTTGTGTATCAGTATCTAGACGACAATTTTACCCCATCCTCCCTATTCCACAGATCTTGCCACTTGTGACTTTTTCCTGTTTCCGAAGTTGAAACTGAAATCGGTGTATTCATGTGGAAGCAGAGTGCTTTGAAGGGGATGGTAGTGAGCAAATTGGAAAAACAACTTATTGTTTTTTTATAATCCGGGAATTTCTGGATAGCGCCTCGTATAATATATTTAAGTAGGTTGAGTAGTGATCTACTCAATACGATGTACATATTCTGAAAAATGTGTTAGCTCACAATTTACTATTTTCTTCACTACCAGTTTGACTACTGTTTCCATTATATATAAATAAACATCTTAAAAAAGCAACTTCTGAGTTATATAGTACTGATATACTTTAAACACCTCCGCAACGAACAGCAACTGAATATAGTAACGTTGCGAACATATACGGTGGTTTGAAGTGTGTAGGGAGGTGAGTGAAGCGGCCGCCGGATATTACCAATACGGGAAACCGAAGGCACTCTAATACGAACGGAACTTATAATTTGCGACGTTATGGGATTATAACTGAATTTTCAGGGCAAAATGAACGGTTTACGGTTGACAATTTATGTGTAGGCGAAGTTATCAACTTAGTTTACATTGTTATTTCAGTTTATGGGCTTGTAAATTTATAACCAGCGGCAGTGTTACTAGTTTTCGAGTGACTGCTTTAAATTTAGACACTTTAAAGTAAACTTGTTCATGTGCGGGATGTTTGCATAATCAGTTGCTTCATTTCTGAGATTATTATGTGAAAATTTTAATTATAATAATATTAAAATTAATAATAATAATAAAAAAGATAGGAACATCACAATACATACAGACGAATTTCAGTAAATAGACCAGACATCATATTTCGAGATACGAGAGACACCTATTATATTTTTACAATCGACCACTGGATGGTGCTTTTGACATAGTGTCATGGATTTTTCCCCGAAGAAAAATTAAAGAAACATTAAAAGACTATTAATAATGATGTACATTTTATTTCAGGATAATAATTAGAGATTTATTATATTTAATTTAAAATTAGATTATAATATGTATTTTTGTCCACGACTGTAGGTTGTCCGAACTTTGTTTTGAACTGGGTAGTTCGATGGTTGCCGGATGCAGATCTATCGTAGTCGGTCTGTTGATTTATATTTTATTATGGATATATTTCATTTCCGAGAAGGAGATTCAGAGATTTCTCATCCTTTAGATAGATAGGTCGAGTTAATTTTTTTGAATAAGGACTTCCTCGTTATTCAAGTATTAGAATTAATTTCGGTTTGTGTTTTTTAGTTGTGATCTTTGATGTGTTTACTGTAATTTTCGATTTATTACGAGTTTTGGATACTTGTAAATGTTGACTTTGTGCGATCTATCTGAAATCTTTCTTTAAGTATAAATTTTTTTTGAGTGATGTACGACGACCACATTAATTAATGTACGTGTGCATTTGCAAGTATTTTTATATTTATTTCTTTAAGATATTTGTATATGATATGAGCTCGTAAATTCATTAATTTTATTTAATATATATTTATAGTAAAATAAATAGCAAGGAAAATTTTCAACATTTCAGTTTTTTTTTATTAGCTTTTGCTTTCTTTGTTCGTAATTATTTGAAGGTCAGGGTTCTTGGAGGGAAAGTTGATCATGTTATTCAGCGCATGATCCTGTCATTTGAGTTGCGCGCTGACAGTTATTTTTCTGTCTGACGTTTGAGGTTTGGGGTTAACGTAATTAATTAAATTTGAAAGTTTTTCTAACTATTTAATTAGTTTAAGTTTATTCGCGGTCAATTGAGGTTTTTTTCTTGTATGCGAGTAAATATTCATACAAGTTTTCCTCAGTCTATTGCATTTGTGTTGCATAAGACACTCTTAATACTTTGTTAAGAGAGTTTTTTTTTTATTTTATTTTTTTAAAATATATGTTGTGTTGTTAATGTGATTATTATTTCTAATACCTCTTTTATTTAACACATACCCTTGTGGGTAACCTGAAGATACAAGAGTTCCAGGAAGGCTGAACCGACTTGAGTTAAACCGAGCAAGCTGTTGTGTATTGTGGGCAAATTCAAATCTTTAATCAATACCACAATTCATAGCAATATGACTATAATAACTATATTCACTATATTCTTAAAGTTTGACATTTGTCAATGAGAAATCCGCGATAGCTTAGAAATTGAGTCAGTAGTTTGTTGACAGTGACAGTTTCAAGATAGTGAATTTGTAAAATAATGGAGATTACTCGTGAAGGTCTTTGTTTATGCTTTTTACGATTACATAAAAGGCCTAACTTCACAAGAATGCATTATATCGTTTCGGTCAACTCTTGGTAATGAAGCACCATCAGAGAAGACAGTTTACAATTAGTTTACATGATTTCATCATAGTCGTGCCTCAGTGAGTGATGAAAAACTGTTGTGATTCCAAAAAACATCGATGCTGTGCGGAAAATGATAGAACACGATCGACATGTGACTTACAGTGAGGAAGAGGCATCTCTTAGCATATCGCAGACTGCAATTCATTCGATTTTACATGAACATTTATTTGTAAAAAAAATATGTTCCAGATGGATTCCACATAACTTGACCGAAGCAGATAAAGCAGCTCGTCTCAACTGGTGTAAAAAGATGCGCAAAAGATTCGACGTAGGAACCGCAAAATTCGTATTCAACATCGTCACAGGTGACGAAACATGGATACATGCGTATGAGCCGGAAACCAAGCAGCAATCTACGGTATGGGTGTTCCAAGACGAACCGAACCCCACAAAAGTTATTCGTGCAAGGAACACTTCCAAGAAAATGATCGCTTGTTTCTTCAGCTGCACAGGACACATCGCAACAATTCCTTTAGAGCATCGAAAAACTGTTAACGCTGAATGGTTTACAGGAATTTGCTTGCCAAAAATTATAGACCAAATCAGGAAGAACAACCGAAAACGTCGCATTATTCTTCATCACGACAATGCGGGTTCCTATACAGCACGTCTAACAGTTGACTATTTAAAGGAGAAAAGTGTTGAAATAATGTCTCATTGTCCATATTTACCTGACTTGTCGCCGAATGATTTCTCTTTGTTCCCAACTGTAAAACAAAAAATGCGTGGACAGCGATTTTTACACCTCAAGAAGCAGTCGAAACCTTTGAAAACTATGTTTCTGAGATACAACCTTCAGAGTGGAAAAAATGTTTTCAGAACTGGTTCGTACGCATGCAAAAGTGTATAGACCATAAAGGCGAATACTTTAAAAAACAATAAAATAGTTTGTTCCTAAAAAATTTGTTTTCTTTCCAGGTTTTGTAAAAATATAAAAGGTGACTCACATACATCACGTACTTAATAGATATAGTTGTACCGGCAGACAATAACATTAACAGCAAATGTTATTATCTGCACACTAACATAAAATTGAAAAAGACACCACACGTATCGAAACTAAAGATGGAGATTAATTTTTAGTACTGGCATTTGATTAGTGGCGCCCTCTATGTCCCAGCATGGAAAACATGAAAGACAGCCCTCGTATTGCTAAACAAGTTAACAGTCAACAATTTTATTTGTAATAATTTGCAGATAATCAAGGCAAAATGTAGTTTAAGGGTTGTTTTGGAAGATTGTAATATTAAAAAAGAATTTTTGTTTTCGAATACGATTTGAGCATATTTCAAACTTGAGTCTATTTTTCGCGTTTTTCCACTGACGGGTCTGATTTATTCAATAAATATGGTGGACACTTAATCAAAAATATTTTGTAGTATAAGGAGAGAACACGGTTTTGCTTATTCAAGCAATATAAATTTTTGAATTTATGACTATGCTTTTTCATTTAATAATATGTCACTCCATAAAAATTTATGAAATCCAATATTCGAGTTACCGGAAATTCCTACATTATAGAAATATACACGTATTGTAAACACTATAAAAGTGTTTCAGTACAGTATTGGTGGGATTTTATTTGAGCTGGTATTTGTTTTGTCTAATGGAATTATATTTCATTATAAATCAAGATATGTTTTTTTTAGTTCTTAACTTATAATATAATCGATATTATACGTAAAATATTTTGAATTTTTTGTTCTTACTAAAGCAATACATATAACATTTTTGTTTTTTTATCTGCGAGGTTATTTAGGTAGAGTTATTGTCCAATAATAGCAACATTATATTTACTTACCTGACAGTATATTTACAAAAAAGGGATATTTATCAATACGTTTTTGCCGTATTACGCAGTTGTTATATAATGAAACAGATATGCAAAATACATATCCGTCACTGTAAACATGGACAAACACCTCGTATTTTTAGCATTTACTTCTGTTCAATACATATGTTTCAGCCATCTAGGCCTCATCGGTTGAACTAGTGAAGCAATGTGTATACAAATTAATACAGATCTGTTAAACAACGGATCTGTATCTGTATCTACATTTACGCTAAAATCGTCTCCAAGCTATAACCAGTTTCGTTCTATCAGGCGACACCAATTTAATCAGTGACATCTGACGGAAGAAAGCGACTAGGCCAGAAAAGGCGATCTTCCGCTCGAATAGCAAGGCTATTACGAAAAAAAGCGGAAAAATACGTATATTGGTGCTGTCCATTAACACGCGCCAGATGGCGGTAAATATACAAAAAAGGGATATTTATCAATACGTTTTTGCCGTATTACGCAGTTGTTATATAATGAAACAGATATGCAAAATACATATCCGTCACTGTAAACATGGACAAACACCTCGAATTTTTAGCATTTACTTCTGTTCAATACATATGTTTCAGCCATCTAGGCCTCATCGGTTGAACTAGTGAAGCAATGTGTATACAAATTAATACAGATCTGTTAAACAACGGATCTGTATCTGTATCTACATTTACGCTAAAATCGTCTCCAAGCTATAACCAGTTTCGTTCTATCAGGCGACACCAATTTAATCAGTGACATCTGACAGAAGAAAGCGACTAGGCCAGAAAAGGCGATCTTCCGCTCGAATAGCAAGGCTATTACGAAAAAAAGCGGAAAAATACGTATATTGATGCTGTCCATTAACACGCGCCAGATGGCGGTAAATATACAAAAATTTGTATACACATTGCTTCACTAGTTCAACCGATGAGGCCTAGATGGCTGAAACATATGTATTGAACAGAAGTAAATGCTAAAAATACGAGGTGTTTGTCCATGTTTACAGTGACGGATATGTATTTTGCATATCTGTTTCATTATATAACAACTGCGTAATACGGCAAAAACGTATTGATAAATATCCCTTTTTTGTATATTTACCGCCATCTGGCGCGTGTCAATGGACAGCACCAATATACGTATTTTTCCGCTTTTTTTCGTAATAGCCTTGCTATTCGAGCGGAAGATCGCCTTTTCTGGCCTAGTCGCTTTCTTCCGTCAGATGTCACTGATTAAATTGGTGTCGCCTGATAGAACGAAACTGGTTATAGCTTGGAGACGATTTTAGCGTAAATGTAGATACAGATACAGATCCGTTGTTTAACAGATCTGTATTAATTTGTATACACATTGCTTCACTAGTTCAACCGATGAGGCCTATATGGCTGAAACATATGTATTGAACAGAAGTAAATGCTAAAAATACGAGGTGTTTGTCCATGTTTACAGTGACGGATATGTATTTTGCATATCTGTTTCATTATATGACAGTATATTAATTATTTATGTAAGTTCTTTATATATAACTACATGAAGGCGGCAATGCGTTGCTATTGTTAGATTTTAGTATATACGAGGGTGGATCCTTTTGCTCCATTTGTCAAAAAATCTGGATAACGTTGTTAATTAATAAGTTTTTTCGATTAAAATATTGAATTCTATATAGGAAAGATATCTTTATAATTTGAAATTTATACACTTTACTTAGAGGGATCACGGCGTTCCCCGTTATTAATGTTTATGGCAGTGCCAAACATCATTTAACAATAGGAAGTTTTGTTCGAAGCACGCCCTGCATTAACCGTTTCCCTCACAATTATGTTTCGGTTCATCCTTCTTTGAAAATATACTTTGAAATTCGTATTTATCATTTAGTTTACAGTTATTTATTCAGGCCTTTTTCTATTTGTATTTTTTTTACTTTAAGGTGTAGCCGCTATGCTGACCAAATGTTCAGACATATCAGTTAAGCATTGTAATGTTTAAATCAAAGACTTGCTGCCTATTGTTATAAGCACGTAGTTGCCCGTTAAGCCAGACGGACTTTCTACAATTTTCATTACGATCACATTTGTCTTTTGTACAATAGTATTTCGGACACATAATCTAGCCAAGGTCGAGTCTGGGTAAAACCGTATGTACCTGTCCTATCTATTCCATACAATGTGGCAATGTCAAGTTTATGTAAACTTATGCACCTATTCTGTTTTGACGAATCATAAGATATAGGGTAGAGTCTTATGACTGCAAGTTCTTTACCTGGACAATATTTTAGAATTAAAAGTTTAAGTTTGCTAAGATATATCAACGAGCTCACACGTGCCATTCTGAGCAGCTTCAAAGGTTTCTAGAATTAGAAATGTAACCAAGTTTTATAATAATATGTTCTAACGCATGATCAAAAAGTCTTTGGATCGCTATTGCCGTGGAATTTACGCGATATCTATGAAATTATTTATTTCAATTAGTTTTGACATTTATTTGACAACTTTCGAGTCAGCTGTTATAAAATATACATAAAATGCAACGAATTACCATAACCTAAAGATCTATTTTATTTGTGACTTATGTTTACTTCATAGCAAAGAAGTACAGAAGCAAATAATTCTATAGATGGTTTTTACAATTCATGGCTACCGCGATCCAAAGACTTTTTGATCATACGTTACTTGCGGCTTATGTAACATTGCTTTTCTTGTATTTAATAATTAAAAAGTGTTGTGCTTTCAACAAGTGTTATTTTGCGAACCACTGAGCGAGAGAAGACCTTCTATTCACAACTTGAATCAACGACGATTCAACGAAAACTAGTCATTATGAATTTACGAACCGTGATTCGATGAAGTGTCAAATCCAGTTATATAGGCCCTATCACCATCCATTCACAATAAAAAATTGGTAAATAAATATCTTACTTTTATTTTTCAACATATTTTTCCCATCGATGGTCTAACATTTTTAACGCTTCTCGAAAAAAAGATTGTTCAACCACTGAAATTCCGTACATATCACATTTACCACGCACTTTAAGTTTTGAAGACAGTTGGTAATCGCTGGGGGCTAAATTTGGCGAATATGGCGGATACTGAACGAATTCGTAGCCTGCTTGAGCTATTGCAGCTGATGCAATGGCGGACCTGTGACTGGGTGCGTTTTCTGACGCAAGTTTTTTTTTTAATAAAGTTACGTAATTTAGGAATTAAATTGGCACAATAAGCACCTGTAATTATGGCCCCCTTCCGTCGGAAATCTATTAAAATTACGTTTTCAACATGCCAAAATACGGATAGCATGACCTTCCTTGCTGGAGGTTGCATCTTGAATTTTTTCGGCGGTGGTCAACATCGATGTGACCACTCCTTACTTTGTATTTTGGTCTCTACATCATAATGATGGTATCAGGACTGATCCATTGTCACTAATCTTGCAAGAAAATTTTCTATATCGTGTCTATACCGCGTTAAAAAACGACTGCAAATGTCTTTTCGAGTTTGCTGATGTGTATCTGTTAACATTCATGGTACCCATCTTACAGACAATTTTTTAATGTTCAATTTAGCTGTAATTATATTATATACCACATGGTATGACAAACCAGTATCTTCTACTATTTGTCTAATAGTCACACGTCGATTTTGCAGCATGAGATCATGGACCTTTTTAACAGTTTCTTGGGTAGTGACGTTTGTGGGCGCTCCACCTGTTTGTTCGTCTGTACACGACTGTCTACTATATTTAAACTGACGACACTACCTTTTAACTATGTCATATAATACTGTAGATTCCCCTAATGTATCCACCAAATCTTGATGAATTTGAGTTGGTGTCATCTCTTTTAAACGTAAGTGTTTACTACTGATATGTAGGCATGCTTTAGCGTTAGTCTATTCCACGGGGTATTCTATTAAATACGAAATTTCGGGCAAGATGTGCGCGCTATCTCGGTCTCATAGGGCGTACTAAATATAGTATTGTAATGTTTATCTTTTCGGGTCCTTAAATCAAACTAACGGTAATTTAAATACACACGAGATTAAAAATAAAAACACAATAACAACTTTAAATACTAATAACATTTATTTTCACAGTATTTATTTGCATTTCACACCAAGACGGTTATTCGTTGAATCGCCTAAACCCCTTTTGAGTGCTATTTATATTCAAGGGAAATTTCTCGCATATTCGATCTCTTGATTCATCCGCATCGACATTTTTCTAGACGGTGCAGGAGGTATCGTCGGATGACTCATCACAGTATTGTCGCCAAGTTTTTGTAGTCTCTGTGTCTAAAAGGATTATAATCAAACATCAAAGAAGATTTTGGTATGAAGAATGAGCTAATTTTTAAGCATTATTTTCACCAAAAAGTCTTCGTTGCTCATATTCTTAAGATATCTATGAATAAATATGATTAACTATAAGAGTATGGGACATGGCAACCGTGCTCGGTACCGAGGATACAATAAAAATTCAAGTCATAATGGCGTAGTGTTTACAAAATTACTTTTGAAGAGGAAAAAGTTTTTGGGTAAGTTCGATTATTATTAAATTGTTGTTCTGTTATTATTAATTATTGTAGTAATAATTAATTTTAATATTTTGCATAAAAATTAGTTTTATAATGACTTTTCCAAGTACGCACAAATATAAATGTAAAATTTCAGGTTGCGAAAATCGATATTCTTCCAATATTTATTATCAAAATAAACATTTTGATTGTATTGATGTTTCTTCGAATTCAAAACAAATATACATATTGCTGTGGTTTTTTCCCCGCAAACATTTTGAAAACATTATTTTATATTGTACATTTATTTTGGTTGCCAGTGTAAAATTTTAATTTTCTATGAATGCAGATTTTATTTTGATTTATTTTTGACTAGCGTTGTTGTAGCACGCCGGATTTGCAGTATCCGCTTCAGACACTAATTGTTATCTGAGTTGTGAAGACGTGTGTTATAAGATATAAATCTTTATATTTTATTTTAGATAAGTAGCTTCGTGATTTTTATTTATTTGGTTGTTGTGATTGATTTCAATACCGTTATTTATACGAGTTTGTTTTTCTCGTAGTGATTTTTATACGATTTTCCAACTCAGGTGTATCGTGAAAGAAATTTCTTTTTCATTGATGTAAGTAATTAAATTATTACTAATTATCATTATTAGCATTATTTGTATTAATTTTGTTATCTATATTTTTAATCTTAATAGATGTATTAGATGACAAAGAACGTTTTTTAAAATTTCTAAGTAAAAAAATTTTCTATAACGATAAAATTTTGCACGTTGGAGTCAAGGGCATATAGTTTTTTTCATGTGGTTCGCACATGCGTAGAGGTTAGTTCGGTCTGTCACATCTAGTTTGTTTACGTTAAATTTTGTGGGAGAAATTTGAAATACTTCTTTGTAATTTATTAGTTTTTAACTTTGATCGGCATTCAATAAGGAAGTTTAATTATATGGTCCAGTCATTTTCATATAATAATTTTACCTTATTAATATTGTTTAATTGATGCAATATTGATCTATATACTTCATATAAATATTTTTTCTTTTTATTTTCTTGTATTAAAGTTTCGTTTATTTTATATTGAGTGTGTCATTGAAATTAACCTTACTTCGAGAAGTTTACAAGTAACTTAAAAACATTATCATAACTTTTCTCAAATATATTTTGAGTGGCGATCAACTGTCTATTAATTAATTTGTGTTTTCCACTTTTCCGATTGGAACCCTGAGGGAAAAGCAGTCTCATCCTGGAAATTAAACCGACTGAATATCAAAGCTGGACACATTGGTTGTGAATTGTGAATAAGCAGCATATAAAATCCCAATTCATAGCAATGTGTTTGCGAGGACCATTTTGAACAACATCTAAATAATTTAATGTCTTGGCATTCCGTCAGGTTCAATTGTGAGGAGGATAGTGGGCATATCTTAGCTAATCTGAATCATTTATGTCTTTTATTGAACCTACAAGTGCTAAGATTAGTACATTGGATATGACTGAATTAGAAGATTCTTCTCTAAATATTCCAATTAATGATGAGAATGATTTTAATTATCAAGCTGCCATCTACGTATGTGGATTCCTCCTAAAATAGCTGAATTTACCCGATTGTGAGGTTTGTAAATCTTTATTTTCTGCTAACGTAGAACTTCATCGCACAATTACAATGCTTAAGGAATTTAGTGAATCAAATAATCTTCTTTACCCCACTCTTAGTTTGGTATTATATGTTAATATCATTTACGATAAGATTGTAATGTCAGATGATGGGATGGCAGGATCACCAGTAATATCTGATCATTTAACTAAAGGTAGGATCGCCATGTAATATCAGACGTGGGCAGGATCGCCATGTAATATCACCTGGTCCCGGAGGTAACATTGTTGCCGAGGCAGTTCCATTTATACAGCAGATTTATCAGTGTGATAAATAATATGCAGGACAACGACTAAATAATAACATATAATTCAATAACGATAATAACAACGGTAAATACTACATTATAAATATGAGGCACTACACTTGTACCAACTCTAGCTTTGTAGTGACTCTGCCTCTAACTCTCTGACTATGACTGTAACTCTCACTCTCTGACTGTAGAGACCTCTTGAGTGTCTCGTTATATATTAGAGTGTGTTCCCTTAGCCTAGTGACCTGGTTACAAGATGAAAACAATGTGGTGTAAGATCATAACTCAACGAGGTCGTATTGATGAAATGGATGTTTTGAATATATGACCTGGTTTAGCTATTACAAGATTATTGTGCCGTTAAAATCTTTTGGCCATGTAAATTCTATTCACAAGAAAATATTGGTAACTTTGCAGAAGGTTAGTTTTTCATGGTATACTTGTGTTAAATCCGATCATCAGACTTTAGTTCAAGAGCAGTTGTTAAATATATTTACGAGTTTAATTATTAGGAAATTTCATGATGACATTTGTCGGTTTTCTAATGATAGATCTCTGAATCGAAACTCGAGAAAAATTAGTCAGCTGTAGTCATTTGTAGACGATAAATTAGGTTCTTGGTACGTTGGCAAGTTTAGAGTTTTCTACTTTTGTGCACATTTTTACGCTCCGCATATAAAAATATTTTAATTTATTTTTAAATAATATATTTCTGCTTTAAATATCTTGATTTAAAATATTTTAACTTAAGACATTTTTCTTGTATGTATTCGTGTCCAAAGAGAAAGGCATTTCTTTTGTTATATCCTGACCGAGACCCTTAGTTTTCTACCTGACCTAACGTTACTGTGGAATTTATTTCTATATACATTTCATTTTAATTTTTTTAAATTTAATTACATACATCTTCTTTTATATGTTGTGTTTCATATCATTAGAAAGTTTATGTCACAAGGGTTATTTTAAGAATATTTATGCCATCGATAGAACATCTCTTCAGGTCGCGCTTCTTATTAATTATCATTCAAGATATCGACCCTCTCTTCGACTCAGGTCATAAAACAGACCTTCAAAAACCAGTGTTCTATCGACACAAACCCATCAGTCCGCTCTTCTCTTTAGAACCTTCGTGAGTTAAACAACTCCTCGTGCTGTTCAAGTGCACGATGCAACTCACCACGCCGTCCGGCCTCTTTCGCTTCTAAGGTAATTTTGTATTGTTCAATATATATTATTCTTTTAAGCGAATCCACATTAATTCACATTAATTTAAACTAATTAATTTCTTCTTCCTCCGGCCAAACATCGCTCTGCATATCTGTCCAGGTATATGACGCACCACGTGGCCGCCCATCGCCGCAAATCAAAGGTAACTCTGTATTGTTCCATACAGAGATTATTTTATATTAATCGTAATTAAGTAACATTTAATTTACTACTCAATTTATTAACGTTCGTTTCAGTGTATTTTGTGTTAATTTTTAATTACGTAGTTACCGCTCCTGGTGTACATATTACTTTTGTTTTAATTACTTTTAAACATATCAATTTCAATATCTTTCTTATGTAAATATAAATACAAACTTTAAGGACAACGCTGCTGTGTTTTATTTAGTAAGTAAGCTGTAGTATATTTATTTAATTAACCATCATCACACACGTCCTGGAACTTTGACGAAACTTCACCAGCACCACTAATTATTTTATTTATCTTAGAATAATTTCAATATTATTAGCACGGCACATACATCCCGATATCCAGCAAAGCCGCCGTTTGTAATAACATGAAGAATTGTTCTTATTTTATATTGCTGTTTATTAGAATTTCTGTTTATTTATTGTTATAAGTATATAGTTTATTGTGTTTTATTGCACGAGTTTGCATTTTTTTATATATTTGTTGAATTTTAAATATTTATTTTTCATACATAGAGTTTAAATTTATTTAATTTTTAGTAATATGCACGTAAATACGTGTCTGCTATTTCTATATTTATAGATATATCGCACTGATGAGATTAAAAAAGATCGAAACATATGTTTAGAGCATATTTAGGAAAAAAAACGGTAATTTAAAAATGCCGCCATCGCGGTTGTTTACGAATTTAGTACTACCATATGAACATCAGAGGCGCTAGCGTAAGGATCTAACTTTTAACATGGAATGTGTACTCTTATATGTAGAGTGGACCAATTCGGAGCGAAAGCAGAGGCGTGACTAACGTATTGGTTCCCCCATGCGAAACATTTTTAATATCTAGAGATATACTATCACGAACGGTGCTGTTATTATGTTAGATACAAAAAAAATGTAAGACGGTTTTTCTTTCTCGATGATACGTATAAAAAATAAAATCTAAAATGTATGTAATTAGATGATTAAAAAAAAACTTACCGTCTTATGCGTTTTCCGTGACTTCAAAATCTGGAGAAGGGCGATGAAATATTGTTAACATAAGGTGCGTCTCCAAAGTTATTTCTCGAAAACGCGTCCGCCGTGAGGAAAATATGTGCTTGTATAACGAAAACGATCGGTCCACATCTAGTGATGTGATGTTTGCATAATTAAAATAATCTTTGAAACAACTTAACACATCTGTAGACGAACCTTCACAAATTTGTCTAAGTCTGGCATAATCTAAATCTTTATCTAAAACACTTTCAAACTTACTTGAAATACACTCATTTCTTGCGTCTTCTATCGAACATAGCTGTGCGTGTGTATCTTACACAACTAGCACTGATTCCTGTAACAATAGCGAAGAATTTTGTACACCACTTTTGAAATTACCCGCGCAGTACATTCTTCTATTTGTCTGCTAAAATTGAGGATGGCGATTGATTTGGTTCCATTTTACGCACCATAACATTAAGTACAGATCTTTTTTTGCTATCAGTTGTGTCATCCACACTCAACCACACTTTTTTATTTTTCAGATCAGCCTTAATTTTATTTTCTAAATGTACACGAACAGAATTTAAATACCGTCGTAAGTGGGTGCAGCTCGGTAATTGTACATTGCCATATTTTTCAAGAAATGAAATAAACGAATCATTTCGTAACAAAGTAAACGGCAAATTACACACAACCATCATTGTACACAAATCAAATAAGAACACTTCGTATTTTGTATCGTCACCAGTGTCTCTATCTTTATGTCTTGCGCTTTGCACGTGGCGTTGCAAATTTGATTTTGTTAAATAGTTTATATATACATTGCACACTAAACATTTTACATTTACCCCATTGTAAGATAAACTAGGATGGTTCTCAGTAAACCTATTAACTAACTTTGATGATAGCGGTTTTTTTTAATGTACGCTCCTTCAACATTATTAAATACACAGAATACACTTTCCTGCTGCTATTGTACGTGTACACACGATGACCGCGAACAACATACTAAGTAATCGTATGTGCGATGGGGCACGCGGGAACCAATACATTAGTCACGCCTCTGCTTTCGCTCCGAATTGGTCCACTCTACTCATATGACATGCTCCTTGGTCTGCACATAGTAGGTTACAATGCGACGTGAAGATAAATAGTTGTTTTGGTTTATATATGGGTCAAGGACGGAGCAAAGCTTTCGAATATAGATTAAACGAACACAATTAGAAGTCAATTATTGTCTGAAAAATCGGAGACTGTGTGGTGAATAAAAAAATTAAAAACCCTTACCACAATAGAATTTAACAATTCTATATACGTATTTCGACAACCACGTTGTCATCCTCAGTAGAAAAAGCAGTGTAACACTTAAAAGCACAAAAAAACACACAACACTCACTCAATATAGCGCTCAGTGAGTGTTGTGTGTTTTTTGTGCTTTCAAGTGTTACACTGCGTTTTATACTGAGGATGACAACGTGGTTGTCGAAATACGTATATAGAATTGTTAAATTCTATTGTGGTAAGGGTTTTTAATTTTTTTAGTCAATTATTGTATTTAGTAAAAATGAGATATTTACATATACATTATTTTTGTGTTTTGGATTACATTAATTTTATTGTAATTTAATGTATAGAATCCACGGTTGGCTCTTGGTGAAACATAATGAATAATTTACTAAAGAAAACGCTCGGAATATTGTTTCACAAAATATATTTATTAAATCTCTAACACATGTTTCGACTTTTCAGTCATTATCAAAGAGTTTGTAAACTAAAATAAAAAGTACACTTCAACCACTACTTATGAGTTTTTAATTATTAAAATACATTTCCTTTTGGGGCAGATATGTAGGCGATATTTTATGCCTGTGGTCAGGCACAGATAGACAACTAGACCAATTTCTCAAGTATTTAAATTCTCTTAACAATAAAATACAATTCACTATAGAAAAAGAGTTAGACGGAACGCTAAATTTTTTAGACTTAAAATTAACAAGAAGGGATACACGATTTGAGTTTGATATATTTAGAAAACCCACTACAACGGATACAGTAATCCCGGCAAATTCCAGTCAATCATGGAATATAAAAATGGCAGCGTTTCATAGTTTTATACATAGACTGATTAATTTCCCTTTAAATAATGAGAATTACGAAAAAGAAGTAACCACCATAACAACAATAGCTAGAAACAACGGATATAAAACAGAATTTATAGATAAAATGATTATCAAAAAACAACGTACTATCCTTACGAAGAATTTTTACTACGGGCACACATATGCAAAAACGAATAATACATTTCACACAGTCAACTATATACCTGGGGTTAGCAATAATGTTTCTAATAAACTGAATAAATTAGGGTTAAATGTCATCCAAGTGAATAAAGTTAATCTAGGAAATATTTTAGTAAATAATAAAGAAAAAACAGAATTGTGTGATAAGTCAGGTGTATACGAATTAAGTTGCAGTGATTGTGATGCGATATACATCGGCCAATCAGGACGCTCAATAAAAGAACGTATTAAAGAGCATAGAAGTTCTATTCTTTATGGTAATATAAATACGGGATTCGCGGAACATTGCATTTAAAATACACATTTGTTCAATTCCAATTATTTTAAACTTTTACATACTTGTAATAAAGGAAGAAGACTTCACTTCCTCGAAATACTAGAAATTAAAAAAAGCCATAAATCTTAATAGACATGTCACAAATACACAGCTGGATTTTTTCAACACCCCTACTATTGATGCCGTAATAAAGTCTTTTAAAAACTCATAAATAGTGGTTGAAGTGTACTTTTTATTTTACTTTACAAACTCTTTGATAATGACTGAAAAGTCAAAACATATGTTAGAGATTTAATAAATATATTTTGTGAAACAATATACCGAGTGTTTTCTTTAGTAAATTATTAATTGTAATTACTCTTGTATTCAACTTTAAATATTAATTTTATTTACATTTACTACTTGGAGGAGAAACGCTGACTTAGACTGTTACCACATAATTATAACAAAAAATATATGTTTCAAGAAAATGTAATAAAATTTTCCCAGAATAAAATGTTGTTTTACTATATTAGGTTCAACATTCTCTGGAATATTTATTAATAAGAGACGCTTTTTGCATACTGTTCTTTCTATAGATCAAATAAAATAGACTTTACATTACTGGTGTTAATATAAAATTATCAACAAGCCACTATAGACGAATGTCTAATCACAAAAACATTAATTCTACGTCATTTGCTGCTTACTTAACACACGTTACAGTCTCTCAAATTACATCTATTGAGTTAAGACATTTTCGTAAGCCTCTTCCTTTAGCGCAAGTACTACACCATCGACATCGTCGTCACAATTAACAAATGCAATGTTTATACCGCACCACAGGTTTTTGCTAAATGGTACAGAACCCGCAGTACGACTCCTAAGTCCTATTACACATCGAACAACGGGATAACGCCTCGTTCTCAACCTCAAGTAATTGGTCGGCTTTTCATCTAATGTCCTTACGCTATATATATATGTATATAAAACGTGGCAGACAGAGAGAGAGAAAGCGTGAGACATTTTCTAGGCTTCGAGAATCGCTGGGATTTGAGAGAAAAGAGATACTCCGCGAAGACGATAACGACAGCGGTGGCCGGGCCCTAGTGGTCAAGTACCCGAAACAATCGCGGTATAATGTTATCACGGCACACCCCTCGAATCTAAAACGGTTATTGCCTGAGATTATCCGTACAATACACGTATAATATAACATGAAGTTAGTGAAAATATACGCTAGAGTGCTCTGGTAATATTCCTTGACGAGTTGTGAACAAATTGTCATTTATAATTTTTGTACCAATGTCCTAAAGTGCATTTAGGATACATCTAGAGAATTGCAGGAATTAATAATAATAATTACTTATACAATAACGTCTAAAATACAAGTACAGTACAAGTCTGTTTAAACGAATCGCGATTATATGAAATCCGGTTTATCCGAAACAAATTGTCAAAAATAAAGTAGATAGGTTCGAGGGAGCGTTAGTAAGTTTGCCGAATTGGAGCGGGAGGGTTGGATGGTAGTGGGAGAACTCATTAATGTCATAACGTGTTCAGTGACTCATTATTAGTATAAACATACAGGATGGCACACGAAATGTCATACATTGACATTGTCTAATAAATATTTCATTTACAGGTTGAGAACGTTGGAATATTGTGATGAGTCTCCTTAGTTCGTGCATGGTTGGCTCCAGTTTAGTAAAATGGCGAGCAAAGGCCGGCTGGCGCTAGAATAGAAAGTAAAGACTGTGTTGTTTTACGCGGAAACGAAGAGTGTAGCAGAGACCTAGAGAAATTTACGTGTTCATTTTTGTAGGTGGTGGACTCATAGTGTATAGACTAACCACAAAATTTGAAACTGATGGCAGTATTTTAGAGAAAAAAAACAACTTATGCCAAGACAGTCCGTACTCCAGAGAATATCGAGGCTGTGAGAGTGGCTTTGAGAAAAAGTCATGCAAGATGTAGCTCGTCCTCATACAACAAACGTTATTCTGGATTTCCTGCGCTAACATTTCGGGCATCGTGTGATGTCCCATCGATATCCAGAACGTTTTCAGGAAGGTATAATATGACCGCCAGACATATCGCATTCTTCAAATTGGCATAGCTTGGCGCCATTCGGTGGCAACCCTGTATACGTATGAATGTATATATAAAGCGAGCTACAAAATTTGTATCCTAGGTAGGCCGTGAACGACTGAGATAAGACATATAAGTCACGCCTGAGCTTATAGAATTGACGAAGTGTCATTTTAAATAATCATAAGTCAAATTGACAAGTTACGATAACCTATTACTAATAGTACGAAATGTAGGTTAGATCACTTAAACTGATTTAATCCATGGCATACCCTTAAACTTTTTTTGTGGCTCACTCCTTATGTATATATATATATATATATATATATATATATAATATTTTCGTGACCTTGGTATGATATGGTAAACTCAATCAGTCGGCGATTAAAGGTCTGGTTTATTACTTCAAAGTATATATATTTAAAACAACCCTACTTGTTTCGGCAATTATGCCTTTATCAAGGATACAAAAAATATCAAATATATATTTTTTGTATCCTTGATAAAGGCATAATTGCCGAAACATGTAGGGTTGTTTTAAATATATATACTTTGAAGTAAACCAGACCTTTAATCGCCGACTTATTAAGTTTACCTTATATATATATATATATATATATATATATATATATATATATATATGATGCCTTAATCAAGGATATAAAATATAAATGACAGAATACAAATGTTAAATAATTGAGTTGCTATGGTTTAAATTATTCAGAGATACATTCCAATTGCATAATAATAAATCATGCCTTAGTACTCCAAAAACAGATAGCAAGGTGTGAACATATGTGTTGTTCGCTGCTAGCAGCTTGTGTCTCTTTCTGGGTATGAATTTGTGTGTTGGTTGCTGCTGGCAGCTTGCGTATCTCTCTGGGTGTGTGGTTTTGTGTTTATGTGAGTGTGTAAGTGTAGGGTTTTGTATGGCGCGCTCGTGCGTGTGTTTAGTGACCGGTCGCGTAAATTTAGAGAGATCGGATAATCAGCCGTTGCGCAAGGCCTCTAAATTTACGCGACCGGTCACTAAACACACGCACGAGCGCGCCAACATACAAAACCCTACACTTACACGCTCACACAAACACAAAACCACACACCCAGAGAGAGACGCAAGCTGCCAGCAGCAACCAACACACAAGTTCATACCCAGAAAGAGACACAAGCTTCTGGCAGCGAACAACACATATGTTCACACCTTGGTATCTGTTTTTGGAATACTAAGGCATGCTTTATTATTATGCAATTGGAATGTATCTTTGAATAATTTAAACCGTAGCAACTCAATTATTTGACATTTGTATTCTGTCGTTTATATTTTATATCCTTGATAAAGGCATCATTGCCGAAACATGTAGGGTTGTTTTAAATATATATACTTTGAAGTAAACCAGACCTTTAATCGCCGACTGATTGAATTTACTATATATATATATATATATATATATAACGTACATTTTTCTTGGAATTCGGCTTTTATTCTTAAAATAAAATTATTCATCTTAACGTTTCGAGATTTATTGTCTATCAGAAAATTATTGATTATAATACTAGGTGGTTAGAGAATTTCTACAAGTGTAAATTTTAATTAAGAGTTATTTTTATTTGAAGAAGATTTTCAAACAAACATTTTACAAAAATATCCGAATCAACCGAAATTTTGATTATTCGAAATCAATTTGATTCACATTATTTCGATAAATTTTTGACAATAATTCACTTCCTGCAACATAGTGGATATGCTGTTTTCGTATTCTATAATAAAATATTAAAATAAGATAATTAAAGATCGAATGTAATTTGATGACATGAATACATATCTGTAAATTATTTCGAGTAATCAAAATTGCGGATCTAGTGTTAAGGTTGTATATTAGTTACAATCTCAAATCCATGCCAATAGATATAGACAGAAGTATCTGCATAAGCGACTATTTCAATTCTATTACCAGGAAAATTGATAGATTCGCAGAAATCTGTCTACGAAAGCCTCAATAAATTGTCTATGAATTATTTCCCAAATGAAATGCAATGTCAAAAAGCTTCAACTATATAGATTTACTACTTGCTAGGGGTTCTAGCGAATATGGAGAAAATGTAATTTTAGAATAAAATATCGGAAAGATACGAGTTCGGAAACGATTTCAATGAATCAATTTTTAGTATGGTACTTAATAACATGTAACATTAATAATAAAAGTATATTATCGTTCCACGGTAAACATAAGTATACATTACTGAAAAATATATAAAATAAAGACACATATACACAGGGAGTCCTTGAAATAAAGAGACAACTTATGAATAATGGAAAGATGTAATTATATAGAATATAAATTCGAAATATTTTCTCAAAATCTCCTGTAATAAGCAAGAAAAAAATGACAAAGATATTTAAAAAAAAATTGTCAGGCCACTGTGGGACCGACTATATCGGAAACGATATCTTAATGTACACGTTCGATATGATTTGCATTTACGTGTTCGATTAAAGGTAGATTGTTACTAAACTGGACGTTAAATGCCCCTAGAGCATACATCTAGCATCTTTAAAAAAATATTTCTTTTTGTTACTTCCCATAAGAAACAACATTCACGTAATACATATGAAATGAAGAAAATGTTTCTAAATGATTAATAGCTGATATATTCGTACGTAATCGTATTGAGGTTAGTTAGCGAACCCTAATTAAACAAGGGTGTTACATTGTAGAGTTTTTATAACAGCAACAGCCATCTAAATAAAGTTATCTTTTAAAGTTTTTATAAATATAAACATTGCAGCGTCTGTTTGTGTGAAAATTCAATCGAGGTATTTTTAATAGACAATCTAATCCATAAGTGACACATAATTTTGCAGGGTTCAAGTCGTAATTGGCTCAACTTTTTGGATTTATATTCTACATAGTTATAGCTTTCTATTTTTCATACGGTGACTCTTTATTTCAAGGACATCGTGTATAAAAGCAATAGCAATAAAAATTGGAAAAACTAGGAAAAACAAAAGCTGCCGCTGATTAACAGAATAAAAAAAATATCACTGTAAAGTGCATGTGTATTAGGGCGCATTGGTGTAAGAGGATAAAGAGGAAGGGAAGAACATTAGTTCTGAGAAATGCTAAGGCAAAAGTGGTCTAGAAGAGAGAGAGTAAACAGAATATAGGACCGTAAATCGATCAAATTGATATCGGTGTAAAACGATTGGGGCTGGCATTTGTCAATGACCAATAATTTTAGAAATATATAATTGTTTCAGCCTTTACTTGATGAAATTCCATTATAACTATTATCAGGATAAAATAATACAAATTTTAATGAATTTCACATTTTAATTGACACTGCAACGATCGTTTCGCTCCAACCTGAGCTTCATCAGACATACAACTATATGTCTGATGAAGCTCAGGTTGGAGCGAAACGATCGTTGCAGTGTCAATTAAAAAGTGAAATTCATTAAAATTTGTATTATTTTATCCTGATAATAGATAATAATTTTAGAAATAATATGAAATAACAAGTGTTCATTTGAAAAGTCAATCTAGTAGCATGTGATTTACTGAGAACATTTTGAAGTATGTCGTAAATTAAAATTTACTACTTATCCTACGAAGTCGTATATTTTGACAGTTTCATACATACAAATAAATAACAAATAATAGGTATTTATTGAAAACTATAACAAATGTTGAAAATGTTGTCCTTCAAGATCAATGCACTTTAAAATCCTCCGTTCAAAATTTCTGATGATATTCTGCAACATTACTGGATTGTTATTAATTTCCATGCATTTCTGTTCGATTCTCTGTAGCATATCATTCAAATTCAATATAGGTGTTCGAAATATGTTATTTTTTAGATAAGGCCACAAAAAGAAGTCGCAAGGTGTTAAATCGCATGAACGTGCAGGCCAGGCAATTTCAGTATTTCGACTAATTATACGCTCATCAAAAAATTCTCTTAAATAATTCAAAGATTCTGCAGTACAGTCACAAGGTGCTCCGTCTTGTTGGAAACATGCATTTTGAGGTTCATCATCATGCAACTGATTGACAAATGGTTGTAAAAATTCCGTACGGTACCTTTGAGCAGTTAACGTTCCCTGAAAAAATATTGGTCCAATGATTCGCCTTTGGCTTCTCGCTGCCCAAACACCAATTTTCTCTGGATGTAGCGATTCTTCATTAATTACATGTGGATTTTCACTACTTCAAATTCTTCTATTTTGTGCAGCTTATATATATGCTATTAGTCAACTAGGCTGGTGTCGTCGAGTGATCCCATTTTTTTAAGTACATACTCCGGTCTAATTTGTTAAAATTAGACCGGAGTCCACGTATAACAAAACCTATGTGATTTAATGACAGATCTGGGTCAACAGCTCAGTTAGTATCGTCTTTGTTTTGTTAATGGATGTGGAAGACAGTTCTTGACGAAACAAGGTATTTAAAAATTTAAAGTAAATAGTAGGATAACCCTTGATTCGTTTCATTAAATTTTGTGACATTTCCATAATAATATTGTTTCAGTATATTACAAAACAGTGCGTTTAGTCAACTAAATTTAAGGGTGTAATTTTCTACATATATCTTATGTATTTGTATATGCCGTATTTAAGAATTCTCTTTGTGATTCTCAGATAATGTTTCTTGGAAATTGCTTTTTAGTTTTTATTTATTTATATATTCGGGGTACGTAATAATCTAAAGTCTGAAATGAACGCTTCAGATCCGCTGAACATTTACAATTGCTAAGCTTTTTTATGATTAGACTAAAAAAGGTGATTTTTTTGTGTGAATAATATTTCAAAAGTAGTTAAAGCCCACTTTCCGAGTATAAAGGATCTGAAATTAAAAATTGAACGACGACTTATTTACGAATGGAATGAGTTTTGAGACTCTTCTGGAGCTACACTAATATTTCCATTATTTCTTAATGACAAACTTAATGAAAACCTTTTCGGAAGCTGTAAAATTATTAACTATATTATGCGGAAGTTGTAGAGAACGAACGATGTTTTTCAACAAGAAGAAAAACATTTTTCTGAAATATGTCGGAAATAGGCGTTGGCCATGTTAAATTGAAACTCATTTGTAACTAAAATGCATAATTTGAATGAACGTGTCATAAATAATTTTAAATATCTGTAACAGCACTCCCGTTGCACTAAGCGTATATTATCGTATTATCAGGATAAAATAAAACAAATTTTAATGAATTTCACTTTTTAATTAACACTGTAACGATCGTTTCGCTCCAACCCGAGCTTCATCAGACATATAACTAACTTATTTACAAATTTGTTTAAACAAGTATACGGTAACAAACACATGTTTTATTTTAAATAGTTGAAGGAATGGGTACATATTACAGGGAGGTAAAGAAATTCTATGGAAAAATACAATATGTGACTGTCTGAATATCAAATAAATAAATTGAGTAAGGGTGAATTATTTGTTTCTAATTGATCATTTAGGATCTTGTCGGTTTTCTTTAATTTGTTAATTTCAAGCGACTCTAATAAATTAAGTTCTTTGCCCTTATTTTCTACGTGTAATATTTCAAATTCTATGTTAAAATTGTGGTTCGTTGTATTAATATGAGACGCATATGAAGAATCACTTTTATTATTTCTAAATGCGTCTCATATTAATTCAACGAACCACAATTTTAACAAAGAATTTAAAATATTACACGTAGAAAATAAGGGCAAAAAACTTAATTTATTAGAGTCACTTGAAATGAATAAATTAAAGAAAACCGACAGGATCCTAAATGATCAATTAGAAACAAATAATTCACCCTTACTCAATTTATTTATTTTTTATTCAGACATATTGTATTTTCCCATAGAATTTCTTTACCTCCCTGTAATATAATGTAAACCCCTAGTTTTATTACTTAAGAACAGTATTGTATAAACCGTAGTGAAAGTTTTGTGCATAGACATTTTAGTAATAAAAAGTATCCATTCCTTCAACTATTTAAAATAAAATATGTGTTTGTTACCGTATACTTGTGTTAAAAAATTTGTAAATAAGTTAGTTATATGTCTGATGAAGCTCAGGTTGGAGCGAAACGATCCTTAGAGTGTTAATTAAAAAGTGAAATTTATTAAAATTTGTTGTCCTGATAATAGTTATAATGGAATTTCATCAAGTAAAGGCTGAAACAATCATATATGTATATTATCGTTGTTTTTTTATGCCAATGATTGCGATTTCAGTTATGACTTAATACTTATTACTGAAACTCAGTACTTTTGCCTACTAATTTCAATGTAATTCAATCTAATAGAAGGTAGGTAATGGTTGAAGCCTCTACTGGTGGTGGCCTTCTTGTTACTTTATCTGATAAGGTTGCATTTCAGATTTTGGACACCTCCGCACGTTCTTTATTTGCGCCATTAATTCACTGCATAATTCGCGAATGTAACTCATTCAACTTTATATTATTAAATCTATATCTATATTTATATATATTTATATATATATATATATGATAATTTTGATGTTCTTATATATATATATATATATATATATATATATCTCAATTGATAAATTCTTGGAGATTTTTGGCTTTTAGATGAAATATTTACAGATATTATCAAATAAGTATGTAATTGCGAAGTAAATGTAAATGTAAACATTCCTGTCTACAAATCACAAAGTAAATCATACGAAATTTTTAATTGAAAAATTTTGTTTACGTTGGGACTTGAACCCAACGGTTCAACCCTGCGGTTTGCCGGACAAAATTTTTCAATTAAAAATTACGTATGATTTGTTTTGTAATTTGTAGACAGCAATGTTTGCATTCACATTTACTTCGCATTTACATACTAATTTGATAATATTTGTAAACATTTAATCTAAAAGCCGGAAAACTCCAAGAATTTATCAATTGATATATTAAATAAACGGCTAAGAAATTATTTAAAGATATATATATATATATATATATATATATATATATATATATATATATATCTTTAAATAATTTCTTAGCCGTTTATTTAATATATCAATTGATAAATTCTTGGAGTTTTCCGGCTTTTAGATTAAATGTTTACAAATATATATATATATATATATATATATATATATATATATATATATATATATAATATACAATAACTTGATATTATTGTGACTAGTTTTTTGCAATATGTTTAGTTTTATATTTTTTATATTTTAACTTTTACATATAGATGTATTTTAAAGATTGATGTGACACATTATATCTATTGTTACATTAATGTTTTAAGTTTAATCAATTTTAATATGTCTGTGTACGTCACTTTTGTTTCTTAACTCTCTCTACATTCTGTATTTTACTATTGCTTTATACACTAATTTATTTAATGTCTTGTTCATTAATCTTGTAGTATCTCCTGAAGAAGTAACAAACTCGTTGTGAAATACAGAGATAAAAAAATAAATGAGTTTTAATTGAGAGACTGCTAGCCCGTTTTTAATTTATTATTAACCAAAATAGTACGGTCGATAATTTCTTTTAAGTTAATATATATATGTTTATTTAAGTTATATATATATATATATATATATATATATATATATATATATATGTTTAGATCATTTATTAGCCGATCATTAAATATATTAATTGATAAATTCTTGGTGTTTATCGGTTTTTTATATGAAATATTTACAAATATTATCAAATTAGTATGTAGTTGCGAAGTGTGAATGTAAGCATTGGGGCTTGAACCCAAGTCTACGGTTTGCCGGACCGTTGCCTTACCACTTGAGCCACGACAGACCTTGGTTCAAGCTATTTATAAATGCATTATATGTATAAGTAACAGTGTTAATGATTTAGATGTAAGTTATTGAAAGTAGATGTCAGGTTTGAAAGTAGAAGTCAGTTTTGAAAGCAAATGTCAGTTTTGAAAGCAGATGTCAGTTTTAGAAGCAGATGTCAGTTTTGAAAGCTGATGTTAGTTTTGAAGGTTTGAAATTACTAATTATTACTCCATAGCTATGTGTGTTTAGATAATTCCTTAGCTGATCATTTAATATATTTAATATATACAATTTCGTATGATTTGCTTTGTAATTTGTGGACAGCAATGTTTACATTTACTTCGCAATTACATACTAATTTGATAATATTTGTAAATATTTCATATAAAGCCGAAAAGCTCCAAGAATTTATCAATTGTATGTATATATATATATATATATATATTCCTCGTGATACGCATGTAGATGTTTTTGAATCTTTTCTTGAAGCTATAGAGATTTATCTGGTGATTTATAAGCAGGTAAGAACTTAATCGTATGAATTGATGGTTGTAAAATAGTTGACCTAATATATGTGTAAGGTACCTTATGGTAACAAAAAATTTAAGGTGGATAGACAGGTTTAATCTATGGTTCTTCTCTGTCATGTGTCTGGTACTCAGGCGCGGCTAGTGATGACGTACTGTGGGGGCACGTACAATGATGCGAGTGCCTCGTGTGTTTTCGGTGTTTACTAAGAAAACGCCACAGTTAGTTCACGAGAATACACGAAGCACTCGCATCATAGTACGTGCCCCCACAGTACGTCAGCACAAGCCGCGTGCTGCTACTGGAATTAGCTAGAAAAGAAGTCTGAAAATTTTGCGTGGGACCAAAGGATATTGGCACAGGTACTTTCGTGGAATACAGGATCGTTTGATGTTCTTAATTTATTTTGATGGGTTTATTATTTATTGGTAAACGTTTAACACTTAAATAAGGTTAGTAAAGCTTGTATTTCTCGTTTTATCAATTAATAATCCAGAGCATAAAAATATACGTGTTAACACTTTGCACAAAAGGACGCCAAATGCTAATTGTTTTTATTATTCCAGGGCCTCTTCTTTATTTTTCCAAATAGTACTAATCTTACCTGTATTTCATTTAATTGTTTAATTTGAACTAGTATTACGTTTTTTTAATGTTTTCAAATTGCTAGTATTTTATTTTTGCATCCCAATATTAAATTATTCGACTTGGTTATAATAAATGAATTCTTGCATATATTTAACGTAAAAAAATGATTGAAATTGTGTTAATAAATTATTAAATGAATTTAGAAAACTGACATTAAAATATTAATATAGCTAATTTGAATTTTATAATTTATTATATAGGGGTGAACCAAAATTAATGCACAGATATAAATTAAATAAGCGTTTTAACAGAAAATATCAGGTGTTAAGTCCTGTTTCTGTTATTTAGATAGAAATATTGATGAAGTTCAGAACTACAACAATACTCGGCTAGCTCTAATGTTGATTAACATAGGTTCTCAAGTTAACGTGGGATCCGTATAAATATCACTAGAGCTGGGGATGATTGCGGTGTGCCAGGATAGTATTCAGTTAAACGCACGAATATAATGACCTTGTTTCGATCGGTGATGCATGCGTGATTTTATTGCTTTACATGCATTCGCTATTTATATCACTTAGGTATGTCAGTTATGTGTACTGTATATAAATAACACACTTACCTTATTTACGATTAATATAGCATAGCGCCAAGTGGATAAGACTTGCAGTAAGTTTGTAGCATTAGATACGTTTCCATATTTGTAGCGGTGAGCGATGTACGCCGTGATGAATAAATTTTTTTATATTTTGAGAAAGACCGCTCGACATCTACGGATGTAACACACGCACAATTAAAATAATCTTTATAGATAGAAACCGAATCTACACTTGCACCATTACTAATTTGTTTTAATCTGGTAAAATCAAAATCATTGTTTATCACACTCTCGAACTTTTCTATTACATTAACATTTTTGTTGTCATTTACTGCGCATAGCTGGGCGTGTACATCGTCCAGTATTTGCAGTGACTCCGCTAACGATAATGCAGTATTTTGAAATTTCTCGATTGCGTTAAACAATCCTATATGATTGTTATAAATAGTTTGTAAATCTGCATCAAGGGAAGGGTTTTGAAAGAGTCTCTGGCTTTCCCTAATGGCTACAGCTTCGGCAGGATTGAATTGTAGAACCACAGATTTTATTTGTTGGAAATACTTGGCATAATAAAATGCCGCCTTTAACCAACTTCCCCAACGTGTAAGGATTGGCTCTGGTGGTTCGGGAATACCAGGGCACCGACTGTGAAACTCTCGAATTCGTTTGGGAGATTTTAGAAACACTTTTTTTGTGGTTGCTATTAATGCATCCACCTCTGGATAACATTGCTGAATAGTTTGTGCCACAAGGTGTAAAGCATGAACTTTACATGTCACATGCAAAAGTCTCTCAGAATCTGCTTTAAGAGAACGGCCCCCATACCCATACCCATAACTGTTTATCATTTACTACTGCTTTCATTCTGTTTTCAATGTCCTCACGCACAATTGGTAAATAGGTGAGTAACGTTCTCCGTGACGGTAGCTTTATGTTGGAATTGTATTTATTCCAAAAGTCGTGAAAGGCTTTTTTATCTAGCAGGTGAACTGGCACATCGCAGACGAGTAGCATTGTCAATAAATCGAAAGTGAATTGCGTTTTAGACAGCACATTATTTTTTTTGTCTTTGTGATGTACACTTTCAACATGTCTTTTACAGTCGTATTTGTCCCAGCAAAGTAACTGTTTATCGCATAATTTACAAACCACTTTTGCTGCATTATAATACAAATCGGGAAAGTCTCGGATAAATTTCTTCACGTCGTTATACAATGGGCGCTTTCTTGGCTTGGGCACGTCCGTCATACTTATTAAATAGAGCTCAAGACAACACACGATCACGTTGCCAGTTCACGACTAACTAAAGTGTTTCGCTGCATCGTGTTTATACGCTGGTGGGGATGCACTACATACG
This sequence comes from Melolontha melolontha, assembly GCA_935421215.2. NCBI lineage: Eukaryota > Metazoa > Arthropoda > Insecta > Coleoptera > Scarabaeidae > Melolontha > Melolontha melolontha. The sequence continues at coordinate 150,182,272 of OW285238.1, forward strand.
GTCCTGCCGTACCGCAAACATCCTCAGCTCTAAATATCACTATTTGTTATTTAAATAAGCTAGTAAATGGAAACATTTAGTACCTATAAGAAATTTAGTATTTCGACTGTACGATACGCAATCTCTTTGTTCTTAAGGTATTTTTATACTTACTGTTAATAATATCGTATCCAGGATTTTCGAGATGGGATTAGGACTCTCAGGTGTCTTGTAAATGGAACCGGGTGCTGTCCATGTGGGCAAAACTAACGGGTTTTCTAACCCTCCAATTCTTCTAACGTGATGATTTTTGTGTTGTGCGAAAATTAATTTTTCGAAACTCATCATGGATATCAAATTCAGTTATTTATTTGTTCATTTGATGGTGTTTTAGTAATTTAAATTGCGGAGACCGAAAATTAGGCACGCTATTGAAAAATTCTTGCTAGGCATGCTTGAGTATCTTAATCGCCGACTGCTTATTTTCACAGCCTCGGTTTTGTATTAATATTTTGTGAATTTTTATTAATTAAATATTTCTTAATATGAATAATTTAACTGTTTTCAATGTTTTAATATACGTTTAATATCTTACCTGAGATTTATATTTTAATTGGTTAATTTACAAATATCAGTTCGCTTATTATACGCATCCGTGAATGTATGGTTTTCACAGCAAAATATTTAAACAGTACAGATGTTTGTATTACAGAATTTTGTATTAAATAAATATGATCTAAGTGAATATTATTATGTAAATCGATGAGTGAATTTTTATAAGTATTACCAAATACTTTTTATTACCTTAAACGTTTTATTATTTAATATTATTTAATATTGTACATCAATTTGTACACCATGATAATAAATTCTTAAATAACATTAATTAATTACTTTTTCTTGTTCTTTTAGGTTAGACATAACTAGAGCAGACCAATTTCCTCATATTTTTTCCTCACGGCGGACATGTTTTTTCAGAAATAACCTTAGAAACGCACCTGATGTTGAAAATGTATAATCGAGTTTCTCCAGTTTGTCAATCCTTGGAAGACGCTTAAAACGGTAAGTGTTTTTTTAAATCCTCTGTTGCACAGAATCACTGATTTCATACATTTTCCATTTTATTTATACGTACATACAACTCTGCTATAATATGTACTATTCTTATTTTTCGTGTGTTTATGCATATTACTTTAATAGCAGAAAACCAAATGTATATTTAATTATTTCTGATAGAATAAATGTCTCTACTTCTATACTTATATCGGTAACAAGCTCATGTTGCGTCCCTATTCTATCGCATATTCTAATATATTACGAATTACACTCCCATACCGGCGCTTATGGCGAGCACGGAAATTGGTCTGCTCTAGACATGCTCATGTTGCGTCCCTATTCTATCGCATATTCTAATATATTACGAATTACACTCCCATACCGGCGCTCATGGCGAGCACGGAAATTGGTCTGCTCTAGACATAACTTAGCAAGCACGAACTATAACAATATATACTGAATACATCGGCCAGCGATCAGGAAATAGTTTTTAAAAAGACAACACAAGTTATTGCTTATATTTTTGATTCATAACTGTTAATTTTGTTACTTTTTTAACATTGTTTATATTTCTTTCTGCGTACAAAATAAATATGCCGTTAATAAGTCCTGTTTTATATCATTTTGAAAACCCGTTCCCAGGCAATTTTTTTGTCGAACAAAAACTGGTTTGTTAAAAAAAGTCTTACTTATCTAATTTCGCATTCGAATATGAACAAATAATAGAACGTTTACCTTCGTTCTCTCCGAATTTTTTACGCTATTCTAGTATTATATGCATATCTTTAAAGGTCAAACAAATATTTTAGAGATGTCTTTATGTACACACATTCATTCAACATCTTTAGGTTAAGGATGAAAGTGAAATCGACAGCTAATTTTATCTTACTTAACAAATTAACACATAATATGAATTCGTAAAAGCTATTAAATATTTATGTTGGTATTTCTTAATATTAATAAATCAGTATGTACTGTTCATGATATACGTAAATCATATTACTGCCAATTAACGAAGTTAATTGTTTATATCCTATTTATATATGCATGTTTAGGTGTTGTTAGAAATCACTTGAAAGTGATAGGCGGGAATTGTTAATTACAGAATTCATAGTTCTTCTTCCAGGCGTAGTTCGCCTTATATTTCCCTTATTACCGAATAATGTAATGTATGTGATAGAGTTGGATAAAATTGAAGGTATACCGGGTGCGGCAATAGTGTGTCGGCGGAGCTTAGCATGAAAACTAATAAAGTTGTAACAATGAAATTTTACGTACACATGTAGTATGCTACAGTGCATTTTCTAATTTTATTTATATATTTACAGGGTGTTCCAAATTGCCGCAACCACTTTCAATTTTCATTTTTTAAATAGATTGCTATACTTTCTTGTTATTATGATGATAGCCACCCAAATTATCTTTGCAATGATATATGACAATGTGCACTTACAACTGTTAGTTTTGGTTTTATTGCAAATTTTGTTAAAATCTTGACAGTTGCAGCGTCTAACATTTTAAGTCTTAGCCTGAAAATGGGTGCAGTGCCTCACGTAACTTTTTTGTTACCAATTTATGGACTAACACGTTATATGTTTTGAGGGTGAACAACGTGACAACATATACAGAGTGCTAAATATGTCGGGCCAAAGTTATCGAAGTTTAAAGGCTATTTTCTCTTTTTTTCTAAATTGAACCTATAATTTTTTTATTAGTCAGCAAATTCCTTGTAAAATTGCCGTTAAAATGGTACCAATAACACAGTACTTATTTCTAGTATTTTCGAAGTTATAACCCTTTAATGGGATTTACCTATGTTTATAATATTCAATATGCGGTGCTGCATCTAATAGTTGGGTGGTTGGCCATGAAATGACATTAAGCAAAAATTGCTGTGTAACCAAACGTCAAATATCTACTTAAAATTCCATATAAAGTGTTTTTCAATAGTTTCTCTTTACTGTAATCGCGTTTAATTGTTATAATTTAAGTTCGGCTAGTTAATTATCAATTTCCGTTTGTTCGTTATTAGTTGTTATCTTGTTGTCAGTTATATCGTTTTGTTGTCATTATTTTTTATTCCATGCCGTAATAGTTTATAGTTGTGTTTCTTTAGAACTAATTTTTCGAAGGAGGAGCTAATAGACATGGTATTTGTTCTTGGCGCTAGCAATAGAAATCCACTTTTAGCATCAAGAACATATGCTATGGAGTATCCTCACCGAAGAGCACCAGATATTAAGACGTTTGAAAATTTGTTGACAAGGTTTCTTCGGACGGGTTCAGTGAATTATGTCAAACATGAAAGAACTAAGTCTATGGTTACAGAAGATAATGAAGTGACAGTCGTCCAGTCCGTTGTGGAAAATCCGCGCATATCTACAAGGATAATTTCGAAAGAACACGGGATAGAAGTCACTGCTGTAAGAAGGATTTTAAAAAAAACATAAATTTCACCCTTACAAAATTCAAAATCATCAAGGCTTATTACAAACGGATTTTGAAAGGAGACTTGTTTACTGTGAATGGCTACTTTTCCAATTATGACAAGATCTAACTTTTCTAGATCATGTGCTTTTCACAGATGAAGCAACATTTGCTAATTGTGGAATAACAAACAGAAAAAATTCTCATTATTATGACACTAGAAACCCTCATTTTGTGCAACCCATTTTATACCAACAAAAATGGAGTGTTAACACCTGGGGAGGCATCATAGGAAACACTATTGTAGGTCCATTCTTTTTTAATAATACTTTAAATTGTGAAATCTACACAAATTTCCTACAAAATAATTTACCATTGCTGTTAGAAGACCTACCAGATAACGTCATAAGGAGATTGTGGTACCAACATGATGGTGCACCTGCACCTTACGGTGCTGCTGGAAGAACACATTTAGATAGGGTATTCACCAATAGGTGGATTGGGAGAGGAAGCTTTATAAGCTGGCCACCGCGGTCACCAGATCTAACCCCTTGTGATTTTTTTCTGTGGCCTACTGTAAAAAATATAGTTTACGAAACACCTCCTACAACGGCAGAGAACATGCAGCAACGAATCAGAAACGCTTTTCTTCAAGTAAGTGAAAACAACATGGCTCAAAATGTAAGTCTGTCGATGCAGAGGCGATTAAGAGCATGTGTAGAGCAGAATGGAAATATATTTGAACACATTTTAAATTAATTTTGTTTTATTATGGAAAAATTACAAAATGTAATTCTAAAACTAATAATAAAGAATTAAGAAACAGGTGTTTGTAAAAGTTACTTTGTTTGATATCATTTCATGGCCAACCAACTATTAGATGCACCGCATATTGAATATTATAAACAAAGGTATATCCCATTAAAGGGTTATAACTTCGAAAATACTAGAAATAAGTACTATGTTATTGGTACCATTTTAACGGCAATTTTACAAGGAATTTGCTGACTAATAAAAAAATTATAGGTTCAATTTAAAAAAAAAGAGAAAATAGCCTTTAAACTTCGATAGCTTTGGCACGACATATTTAACACTCTGTATATGTTGTCACGTTGTTCACCCTCAAAACATATAACGTGTTAGTCCATAAATTGGTAACAAAAAAGTTACGTGAGGCACTGCACCCATTTTCAGGCTAAGACTTAAAATGTTAAGACGCTGCAACTGTCAAGATTTTAACAAAATTTGCAATAAAACCAAAACTAACAGTTGTAAGTGCACATTGTCATATATCATTGCAAAGATAATTTGGGTGGCTATCATCATAATAACAAGAAAGTATAGCAATCTATTTAAAAAAAAAAATTGAAAGTGGTTGCGGAAATTTGGAACAGCCTGTAAATATATAAATAAAATTAGAAAATGCACTGTACCATACTACATGTGTACGTAAAATTTCATTGTTACAACTTTATTAGTTTTCATGCTAAGCTCCGCCGACACACTATTGCCGCACCCGGTATATTGACATATAATCGTAATGTGTTTACCCAAAATATTAGCGAGCTATTCTTTAAAAACTAAAAGAAAACATAAAATTTCAAGGTTATTTTCACCCTCTTAAAATTAATGTATACCCTGCGATAAAGATTACTTATTTAACGTTTAAAATATTCTGATAGGAAAGTCTTTTTTCTCTACATCTATTGTAATCAAGAGGTAGGTGTACCAGAAATGTCGACTTTTCCTTTCGCTCATAAATAGTGGGTAATATTGTGTGATATTTGAGATAAAAAGAAAATGCAAGTGAGTCAATTGGTGTTTGGACTATATGGGATTAATATCTACTTCTTTCAAGCATTTTTCTTTATTTATTTTATTTACTACAGAGAGCGGACTGAAGCGATTGAATGACCAACTGCCCCGATAAAACGTTGTGGCGGTATCAGGTATAGTATGCATGTTATAACAGCCCACTATTTGCTTGATCGATTGCATTCGTCGAGCAGATGTTATTTCCGTCGTTATGAATAATAGTACATTGTGTGTATTCCTTCATAAATTCAATTCAACAGTGGCGTGTAAGACGGAATATACATTTACATATTATTTCGTTGAAATAATCACTTAAAAAATTATATCCGCTAATTTCCAAAGTGTATTCTCGTGTTTATATGCTATTATACATGCATATGCATATATAAATTTATTGTTCTTGAGATAGTATATTTTCTATTATTTTCTACAAGGGATTGTTTCTGGTTTCGTTTCTTTCAGTGTTATTTGGTTACAACGTTTAGTATTTTAAAAAATACGTTTTATATTGTTATATTGTACATTTATCTTATAATTTTTTATACATATTAAGTTTAATTTACTACCTTATTTTTGGAGTAGTTTTCGTTTCTTGTTTTTAGTCCATTTCTTTCTGTTCTTAGTATTTCTCTTTATTTTCATTAAATATGGAGAATTCTCGTAGGGCAACCATGGTAGGATGGATTAGAGGCCATACAGATTGGTTGCATATTTTAAATGATACCGAGATATATTGCAGTGCCTGCTCATTAAGTTTAAGGCGTCCACAAAAGTGTAATGTGCAGAGACACGTTTCTTCGAAAACTCACCTAGATAACATATGTCCATCTGCACCTGACACTTTTAGCGAAGAACTGTGTGATCTTTCATGGCGGCCAATATATTCAAAACCTTAACAATCAAGTCCTCAAGAGGTTTCTTATAAAATATACTGATCGTCATATACCAGATGAATCTACTTTACGTAAATATTACTTATCAATGTTATACCATGTTATTTGAGAACTATCGAAAAAATACGAACCAACCTATCTTGTCAGTATCTTTGGGTAAGTGCAGACGAAACAACGGATGTAATGGGACGATATGTGTTAAATGTAGTTGTTGGTATTCTTCACACCAACCATACTTAATTGCAACTAAAATATTGCCAGTCGTAAATGGTGAAATAGTTGCAGAAGTAATTGGTCAATGTGTTCATAATATTCTGTCATCGGATAACAACTATAAAGGCAAGATGCTATTATTTTTGACTGATGCGGCAGTTTATATGTTAAAAACAGGGAAGTTAAAGCAATCTTATCCCAATACGCTACACGTTACCTGTGCAGCACATGCACTACACAGAGTATGTGAATACATCAGGAGTCTGTTTCCAAATGTTGATAAGTTAGTTTCATCATTTAAAAAGCTATTTCTCAAACTTAATGCCATATTTAACAGAAATCCAGATTTGAATATATTATATCAATTCTGCACAGAGTCGATTGAAAAAGCTATACATTCGCAGTATGGTGTACCTTTGCAACATTTTAATCACGCACTCATCACCAGTTGTGAGATGGAACAGAAATGTTCTATTTTTAAAGACGTTTTAACATCTAAAAGAACTAATTTAACACAGGAATTCTAGACTAACGCTCTATCCACTGCGCTACCAAGGCTTTTGCGTTCGAGTATTGTTAGAAATGCCTTAAGTTACTTATTAAGGAACAGATATTAATATTCTGTTGTCGATGGAATTTTGCTAAATTTTCCTTCCATTAGCTATTTGGTAATCTATTAATACATATCATTTGATAAATCTTGGAAATTCGGCTATATTAAATATTTAATTAGGATATTATTTCGCGAAGTAATGTGAAAATGTAAATATTGCTAAAGAAATTTCGTTAATTAACGTTGTCATTTATAGATAGCAATATTTACATTTTCACCTTACTTCGTGAAATAACATCCTAATTAAATATTTAATATAGCCGAATTTCTAAGATTTATCAAATAATATACAGGGTGAGTCGTGAGGAATCCACAAAACTGTAGGACTGTATTCTACAGGTGAAAGTAATGTAAAAAACTCAAATATTGCTATCCGATTTTTATTTGTTTTCGAGTTATAGCGTAATTAAAAATAAACAAAATTTCATACATTAAAGTTTTTGTATTTTATTGGTATTATCGTTCTTTATAATATATTTTCAAAAATATCGCCATTCATTTCAAAACATTTTTTAAATCGTCTACCAAGGACGCTGGTTGCGTTCCTGATTGCGTTAGGTTGATGTTTGATATTGTCAGCAGCATTCATAATCCGTTGAATTAGTGCATCACGAGTGTCCACTTTTACTTGACACACTTCATTTTTTAACCAGCCCCATAAACAATAATCGAGTGGCGCGAGGTCTGGAGACTTAGGAGGCCAACCAATGTGACTACCACGTCCAATCCAACTCCCTGGAAACCTTTCAGCCAAATGTTGCCTGACTGCACGAGCGTAATGTGCAGGCGCTCCATCGTGCTGGTAGAAGATTTGGATCCTGATGTTTATGGGAACATCCTCTAGCAGTCCGTGCAGTTCATTTTCTAAAAAATGTAAATAGGTGTCTCCCGTGAGGTGATTCTCAAAAATGTAAGGACCAATTAAAAAACCATCGATCATACCACACCACACGTTTACCGAAAATTTATGTTGAAAGTTACTTTCGACCGTTGCGTGTGGATTTTCGTCTGACCATACATGCTGGTTATGACAATTATTAATACCGTCACGGGTGAATGTCGCTTCATCCGTAAACAGTATACGCGATACAAAACGAGGATTATCACTTATCCATCGACAAAATTCCATACGTCTACGATTATCATCTCGTTGTAGGTGCTGTACTCTTTGTACATGGTACGGACGTAAGCCATGCTCGTGGAGTGTTTTTATCACCCTTGTTTGTGGAATGCCCAATTGAATACTAATTCTCCGTGAGCTGGTAGTTGCGTCTTCTTCTACTACATCCAGAATATCTTCTACTTCTTGTAATTGTTTTCGACTGCCTCGTTCAGATATTATGTATACACTGGAAAGCTTTCCGGTCGCGCACAATGTGTTGAATACACTAATAAATACAGTTTTATTAGGATGTCTGTTATGTGGAAACCGTTGACGATATTCATTAGCAGCAGCTGTAGCATTCCCATCACAAAATCCATAAACAAACAACATATTAGCATATTCTAAATTAGAATAAATGTGTGGTATTTTAGTTTGTTACACTATAGTCGTACAAACGTCAAGTCAATGTCACAATACCCGAACACAATGTTATAATTTACTCCAAGGTATAGGGAACATTTTTTATGATGACAGCGCCCTCACTATATCAACGATGAACTAGAGGTAGTGACATTAGACGCATTAGGCATACAAACCACTCTACACTATTTCTCGACTGCTTTCAATGTCACTACCGCTAGTTCGGAAAACCACGAACAGGTAGCGCTTCAGCTAGGAAGACTTCCCTATTATGAATTGCTACCGGGGTTTCACTGTTTTTACGAATACATATATAAACATGGTATACTAAATCTACATTTTTAATTACGCTATAACTCGAAAACAAATAAAAATCGGATAACAACATTTGAGTTTTTTTACATTACTTTCACCAGTAGAATACACTCCTTGAATTTGGTCGATTCCTCACGACTCACCCTGTATATTAATTGTACGGCTAACAAATAGATTATTATATATTTACACATATACATATAGCGTTCAATGTTAATTTAGTTATCGACGTATTTAAACAGATTTAAGCGGCATATAAGTTGTACTTACCTAAAAAGATGTCCTCGTCGTCGTGAACGGCGTGGGTGGTAATGGCTGCCATGCCCTGGAGAAGAGCGAGCAGTGACGAATACGGGCTACGGGTATCCGAAAGGCTCAAATGAAGACCGAAGGGCGCTCTGTGGAACTCGCCACACAACATCCCCGGGCAATACAGGCATTACTTCCTACCTAAACACAAGAAAACACCCACCGTTAGTTACCAGACGCGAAATAATAAACACACATGTCAATACATAAAATGCTGTCATGTACGAATGGTTGTTAGTGCTTAGAGGAAATGGTGTTTAAACATATTTTGTATCGTGTTGTGTGTAGCAGATACGTGGGATGTTTTATATAACTCAAACATGAGTATATTTCAAAAAGTTGAAGATTAATATAACGATTGCTAACATTATTTTAAAGTTATTTTGGGAAATGATGAAATAATAATAATATTGAATAAAATAAAATTAAAAAACCCTTACCACAATAGAATTTAATGATTCTAAATACGTATTTCTACAACCACGTTGTCATCTTCAGTAGAAAAACCAGTGTAACACTTGAACGCACAGAAACACTCACAGAAGGATTGTTCTGAACGTCTTCTAGTTTAACACTAAATTCTTCAATCTTAAATGCTACATTTAGAAATATTATAAAAGCCGTAATTTAACATACATTAAGAATCCAATTATGAAACTAATCCTTAAATTATGTTGAAATATAAATTTGGAAATTAATGTTGGGTCAGAATATTTTAATGGCAAATATTGTAATGAAACGAATTTAAAAATAAATTCCATGAATTCGAATATTTTTTAATGGTTTTTCCTATTTTACTTGCTTTAATAACATCTAACTGTCAACTAACTCAAATAAAGAAGAACCTGGTATAGGACCCAAATCTGCGTTAATTACGTTATTCCTATTTTTAAAGATAAAAATGCTCTCAAAACTATCTAATTCGCGGGGGCGTGTGACGTTTTTTATTAATCTCAGACAGTCAGATGTCACGTTGTGATCTGATTCAAGAATATGTCGGGAAACACCTGATTTTTCCGGTCTATTGAATTTAATATGCGAAACATGTTCTTTATAACGAGTTAGAATCGAACGTTTTGTTTGGCCGACATATTTTTTATCACAATCCTTACAATTTATTTCATAGATTCCTGATTTGTTGTTTACCTCAACTTTGTCTTTCGCGTTGCCTAAGAGAGATTTTAGGGAGTTATTCGACCGAAATGCTACTTGAACATTATACTGTTTAAAGGTTTAACTTAAATTTTTCGTAGTTTCGTGAAACGGTAAACTTATAATTTTTTTGGTCGAATCAATTTGAGGTAGCAAACATGTGGAATCCTGAATTGTTTTTCTTACTTTATGTTTTCTAACTAGCTTGTTTATTATTTCTGAATCGAAACCGTTGTAACTCGCGATTTTCTTAATTAAAGTTAATTCCTTTTCATATATATCCTTTGTCAATGGCATGCTTAACAAACGATTGATAAGAAAATTGAAAGAGGCACTCTTGTGCTGAAAAGTATGGTTTGAATCTGCGGTTATAAATCTGTTGACGTTGGTTTCTTTTCGGTAAATATCAAACTCTAAGTTTTTGTCATTCCTAATTACTAAGGTATCTAAAAATGGCAAACCTCCGTTGTTTTCCTTTTCAACCGTGAATTTAATACATACTAGGAAATTTTGAATTTAATTCTGTTACAAAATAATCTAAGTCGCACTTATTGGTATCAAAAATTGCAAACACATCGTTTACATACCTGACCCATATGCTTGGAAAATATTTGGCTGACTTTTTAAACTCAATCTCAAAGTGACTCATAAATAAATTCGCGATAAATGGAGATAAGAAATTACCCATGGCTGTACCCTGTTGCTGTTCAAAGAACTTGCCTTCGAATTGGAAGCAATTTTGGGCCATACAAAGGTTTGTTAACTGCAAATATTCATTTATTTTTTCCTTTTCAACGTGATTGCTATGAAGTAATTCAGACAAATATTTTAACGTTTCTGGGATATGTACTGAAGGAAACAAGGACGTTACATCGAATGAAACCAAAATGTCACCATCTTCCAGTCGACAATCTTTAGCTTTCTGAATAAATTCTAAAGAATTATTGACTCAACATTAATTTCCAAATTTATATTTCAACATAATTTAAGGATTAGTTTCATAATTGGATTCTTAATGTATGTTAAATTACGGCTTTTATAATATTTCTAAACGGTTTTTCTATAGAATTTACAAATAATGGGTTAATGCTCTTGCATGAATAGGTGGGGTTTACCAAAGTGTAGGTAATTTTTGTAGCATTTAAGATTGAAGAATTTAGTGTTAAACTAGAAGACGTTCAGAACAATCCTTCTGTGAGTGTTTTTGTGCGTTCAAGTGTTACACTGTTTTTCTACTGAAGATGACAACGTGGTTGTAGAAATACGTATTTGGAATCATTAAATTCTATTGTGGTAAGGGTTTTTTAATTTTATTTTATTCACTTATAAGCCACAGTCTCCGATTTGTTAATAATAATAATAATAGTAATAATAATAATAATATTTATTATTATAATTTTTGTTAATCCAAATAGGGCAACATAATTTGGACTCTATGTGACAATTCTCACAAGCAAAAGATATAGATTTGCAATGCAAGAGAAGAGACGTAATAGAAGATCAAAGGAAATTTGGGAAGATAGAATAGAGGACATCGTAAAGAAAAGTAATACCACAAAAGAAATGAGAAAACTAGCCAAGGACAGAGGAACGTGGAAAAAAAATGGTTTAAAGTATTAAATATAAAAAAAGTAAACATCTGATTCTTGATAATTTCATAAAGGATTCTAGAAGAGGCGAAAGAAAATAAATAAATGCAGTCTTCATAAATCATTGATACGACTCATCAAGATTTCTAGAACACGATGTGAAGCTTTCCATTTAACTTTCATGGCGAAATAGGTGGAACTCTGGTAAGATCTTAGGAATGTAATAAAATTACAAATGAAATAATATTCGTTATGCAAATAAGGAAGGTACGTCAACATATATAAAGCAGCGCTGGTTTATACACATTGACGTATTTTGGTTCGTGTTACACATGTTCTAAAAGAAAATGTCAGCGAGAGTATTGAAACATCGGGCAGTTAACAGTTCGTTTCCGAACCAGAGAACTTCTATAACGCGGAACAAACCCGAAAATCGGGATTTATCATAATTTCTCCATACGGCTCATTATTTTTTTAATTTTCTCCGAAGAAGATGAAGAAGAGTTCATTGAAACGTCAGGACAATAAGAGTTCCCTTCAGGACTGCCCTTCCACATGTAGATTTTTATGGAGAGGTAGAGAGAGTTGTTCGTAGGTATATCCTAGTTTTTTGCCCATAACGTGATATTATTAACGACGGAATACTATTGTGTTCCCTGCATAATATTTTTATGTTATTAAAAATGTTTGTTCTATACAATATTTGGTGAGGTTTTACCTACTCAAGTATGTTTAAAATTACTTTATTATATACGCTATCAGTTGTGTCCGATATAGAGTCGAGGCATGTTAATTAGTTAATAGTTAATAGTTTCTGCAAGTTGCGGTTGTATCCGTTACATGGAAACCCCTGGCTTAGTTCTGCACTCGCTGAAGACAGTGATGGTTGTTTTGGCATTCGTGATGTTGACATTAGTCAATCAGCAGCGCTGACTGTTATTCTACGCTCTGTCTTAATAACTTTTGTAATATGGCAAGGGTGTTATTTCGGTGAAAGTACCTTTCCAGTGATACGTACTGATGATTCTGTAGTAAGATGAAACACGTGTTTGAGTATCTGAAGAGATACTTTCACACAAATACAAAATTTGGTGAGATTTTACCTACTCAAATAATTTCCGAATTAGTTTGGAATACTATTTGGTTTATTTCCATCGTTTAAAGGACTTATGTAATCTGACGCTTTGGCAGTCTTCTACTGCCGTAATCGGAGTAACTTGACGATAGAGCCGAAACGTCAGATGATATGAATTCTTGAAATTATGAAGATAGCCTTAAACATTTAAATATTTTTGCCGAGTAATTAGAAGTAAGTAGATTGCTTAGATACAGCAAAAATATAACATCTCATTCTAATCTTATTTGCAATTAATTATACGAAATTTATAGTGGCATTAATTTTAAAAGTAAAATATTGAATCTAGACATCTTAAGAGGCAGTCGTGGGACGTTCCAAGAAAAATAAGTGTATTTGAAACTCTTTTCTTCAGTTAGCTTTTACTTGGAATTATTCAACGCCCACCAGCCACGATAAAATCTAACCTTACGATATTTTTCTTGGAACATTCCATAGGTACCCACCAATGTATGTGACGTGTATATAGAACGTTTCAAGGAAACTATACGGATAGTGAAAACAATTTCATCAGTAAGTTACGATCATTTCAAAAATCTATATTTAAGGTTTACAGCGATATGTTGCATGTCGACTACAATAACATATAAAAGCATTTTCAAGGAAGAAAAATGTAATGATTTCGTAGTACTTTCGCTAATTCAAAATTTATAATGAATCAAATATTTGTGGAAATGCAAAAACTTGGATCATAATAATAGTAAGAACTTTATTGCTCAACAAACATTCCTGTTATACAAGATGACCCGTATCGTTATGTACAAATTTTAGGACTTCATTTCAAATAACAAAAACGCAAAACTTGTATATCATTTTTATTTGTTTCAAAGTTACAGATCTATGAATGTGATTGTCAGATCATGAAAAAAAAATGTAATCCTAAAGTCAATAAAAACTTATTTTATTTAAAAAAGCTCAACTAATAATATTTTCGAAATGTCTACCTCCTTGTTGAATGCAGGCTTGTGCCCGTAAGCAAACAGAAGAAGTACTTATCCGAATTTCATACTTGTTTTGTCGGATTTGCTCGGCAGCCAGGTGAATACGATCCAACAACTCTTCTCTTGTGTTGGAAACTTGCGCGTAGACTAAATTTTTCATGTAACCCCATGAATAAAAGTCAAGGGGATTAAGATCGGGTGATCTAAGTGGCCAGGCAACAGGACCACTTCGACCAATCCATCTTGGATAATTGACGTTAACCCAAAATTTCGGACAGCAATTCCGAAATGTGGTGGTGCCCTATCCATGTGAAACCACATGTCTCGTCGAACATTCAGTGCGACATCCTCTAAAAAACCTGTCAGTTCGACAATAAGAAATTGAAGCTAATTGTCCGCATTTAACCTCCCAAGAAGAACGACAGGCTTTTCAGCAATTTTTAATTATCCTAATTACCAGGAAGGTCGGAGTCGCGACGAGGTGTGTTCTACATACTGGTACAAACTTAGTTTGTCGGATTGTAGTTATTAACGCATCACATAAGGCGACATTTAAATGTAAAAATGAGATTTAATATTCATTAATTTTCATTTGCAGTAAGTTCAGAATGTTAACTATATATACACAAAGTATAAAAGTGAAAAGCCATATCCGTTTTCGAGATACCGTACATTGATAAGCTCCAATAAGAGCGAAACGCGTCTGTACGTTCCGTTGATGGACGTGGCTTCTCAGCAATTTTTAATTATCCTAATTACCAGGAAGGTCGGAGTCGCGACGAGGTGTGTTCTACATACTGGTACAAACTTAGTTTGTCGGATTGTAGATATTAACGCATCACATAAGGCGACATTTACATGTAAAAATGAGATTTAGTATTCATTAATTCTCATTTGCAGTAAGTTCAGAATGTTAACTATATATACATAAAGTATAGAAGTGAAAAGCCATATCCGTCTTCGAGATACCGTACATTGATAAGCTCCAATAAGAGCGAAACGCGTCTGTACGTTCCGCTGATGGACGTGGCTTTTCAGCAATTTTTAAGAACGACAGGACCAATCAACAAGTCATCGATTAGGGCCGCCTAAATATTAATAGAAAATTCATGTTTAAATTTAGATGGGCGTATAGGTTTGGGATTTTCTGATGACCACCTGTGCAGGTTTCTCAGATTTGTAACACCACTTCTCGTGAACGTAGATTCATCTGTCCAGAGGACTGTTCTGCAGAAATTAAAACGAAGCCGTGACTGTCTCAATATCCAGGTAGAATAAACTAGACGAGCATAGTGGTCTGCCTCAAGTAAACCGTGTCCCCTGCGATAGTGATATGGATATAAGCCCTAACGTTTTAAAGTTCGCCAAACTGTCGTTCGTGACACTCCTAGTTGTCTAGCGATTCGAGGTACACTGAGAGTTGGATCCCTTGTAACAATAGCTACTACTTCTTCCTTTAACTCTGCTGGCAAGTTTACTCCTCGGTCGAAAAGATAATCACGCAGTCCGCATTCCCGAAATTGTCTGTGTACTTCCAGAAACGTTGTGTAATGAGGAATGCGCCTATCGGGAAACCGATGTCGGTATTCAATAACTGCTTGACGTGCACTGTCGTTACAGTAGCCATACACAAAATGCATGTCCGCATACTCTTGAGAAGAAAATCGGTAAGGAATTTTGAATAAAGAAAACGTGTCCACTCACTAATAAGCTGTTGTATGAACTGAAACGTAATGTAATCCTTTATTAAAAAATGCAACGTTAACATCGAACAAAATCCTGAATTGAGGAATAGAGATCTAGTAGCCAATGGTCTCAATTAAATAGGTTCCGCACAGGCCACGGAAGATGAAAGTTAATGCTATATAAATGGGAATTAGCAGATACTAGCATCTGCGACTGCTGAAATGTCGATAAAATTGGTACACATAGTTAACGACTGGCTCATAAGAAGTTTCCCTGGCGGCATCCACGATCTAAGCACGGCAACTCCTGCAGCACTGAACTGGTTGAAAAATTTGCATATATCTAATTTGTTCGGTCTTATAGTTCATATTAGATTTTGTACGTACCTTAAATATATCTTTCTTGTCTTTATATCGCTTATATACGAAATATATGTATATTGTAAGAGATAACAGGATATAACCCAGAACGGTCCCAATATATGTATACCACCACCACCTTTTAATAGAAAATATTGAAAAATGATTCCTTAAGCATATGTCCCTATCTTGCTTGTGACATTAATTATATTTATTTACTTGACCTACATCGGCTTGGCATTTTAAGTAACAAAAGGAATAAAGCTAATGGAAAATTTTTAATCAAACTTGTCCATAATGAAATTGACTCTTCGATACTTCTCTTCTACGATCTTTATGGTTCCGAGAAATAGAATTCATTGATGTTACAACGTTATTGTACTTAATTTTGTTACAAGTCTAAGTTCATTTTTAATTTATGGATTTTTTATTTGTCAGTTATCGAAATTATAATATTTAACTTTTTATATATAAATTTCTTAAATTTAATATCGTTACGTTCAAATTTTAGGAGTGTAAAGTAGACTTCATTTCAAGTAACAAAAACGCAAAACTTGTATATCCATTTTTATTTGTTTCAAAGTTACAGATCTATGAATGTGATTGTCAGATCAAGAAAAAAAATGTAATCCTAAAGTCAATATAAACTGATTTTATTTAAAAAAGTTATACGATTCAATAACAGGCCTGTGATTGTCAACGTCGCATAATAAAATTTCATCCTAAAATAAATAAACACGTGTCGTAGTGCATACAGTAATTTCTTGAAGATCTACAAAAAAGAGTACTGGAAATTGATTTATGATAAAGAAGGTTCTTACTTATTTCGTAAGTGCTGCACCATAAATATCATACAATAAACAAATGTTCAGATGACTGTTAACGTTGCATTTTTTAATAAAGGATTACATTACGTTTCAGTTCATACAACAGCTTATTAGTGAGTGGACACGTTTTCTTTATTCAAAATCCTTACCGATTTTCTTCTGACATGCATTTTGTGTATGGCTACTGTAACGGCAGTGCACGTCAAGTAGTTATTGAATACCGACATCGGTTTCCCAATAAGCGCATTCCTCATTATAGAACGTTTCTGGAAGTACACAGACAATTTCGGGAATGCGGACTGCGTGATTATCTTTTCGACCGAGGAGTAAACTTGTCAGCAGAGTTAAAGGAAGAAGTAGTAGCTATTGTTACAAGGGATCCAACTCTCAGTGTACCTCGAATCGCTAGACAACTAGATATCCATATCACTATCGCAGGGGACACGGTTTACTTGAGGCAGACCACTATGCTCGTCTAGTTTATTCTACCTGGATATTAAGACAGTCACGGCTTCTTTTAATTTCTGCAGAACAGTCCTCAGGACAGATGAATCTACGTTCACGAGAAGTGGTGTTTCAAATCTGAGAAACCTGCACAGGTGGTCATCAGAAAACCCCAAAGCTATACAGCCATTTAAATTTCAACATGAATTTTCTATTAACCTTTGGGCGGCCCTAATCGATGACTTGTTGATTGGTCCTGCCGTTCTTCTTGGGAGGTTAAATGCGGACAATTATCTTCAATTTCTTATTGACGAACTGCCATGGTGAATTATCCAAGATGGATTGGTCGAGGTGGTCCTGTTGCATGGCCACCCAGATCACCCGATCTTAATCCCCTTGACTTTTATTTATGGGGGTACATGAAAAATTTAGTCTACGCGCAAGTTGTACTAGATTTTTGTTAGCATAGCTGTACATATACCACATCAACATTAATTAATATTAGACTGATATTAAATCAAATCTTAAATGAAACAAATTACGCGTATTATTTGAATGACTTTGATCCAAAATTGTGTGTTATTAATTTGCAAGCGACCTTGTTATTTTATCTATCGTTTTTGAGATCCAGGCCAACGCATAGACAATAAATCAAAAGGAAACTTTCACTAAAAAAAAATCATGTTGATTTAGACAGTATGTATGTATCACTCACATGTGAATTAACAATGAACGGATATTCATGAAATCGTTCTGTGCAGATGCTAGCTTTTTACGAATACGTATTATATTTGTACGTACGAATGTTGTATGTGTGTATGTGAAATTGAATACATTCAGGACTAAAATTCATTTCGAGAATGGGAAAGTAGACGTCGACCGTTCAACTCTGGCACATTTTTCGCGATAACGCGTTCAAATTAAATTGACACAGTTTCTGTCAAATTAGCATAGAGATACACGCGCTCGTTAAAAACTGAAAAACAATGTTCTCGTTAAGCACGAGACAGTTTAAATTTATGCCAAATTAATGAAATGATAACCTACGATGATTGTGGATGCTAAAAATACTTCATTCTTTACGAAAAAATGCACACCTGTTAGATAGGGAGTCATTACTACATTGTTTGCAGAATTTTTTGGCCAATGCTGACCGTTTTAATGTAATATATGAAATTCAGTCGGGTGCGGTGGACATTACTCTTTGCACTTATCTGAGTATAATTGTGTGGGCTTATCTTTCAACACTATTTGAGTTTTTTATTTGATTTTAGTATGATCGTGATTGGAATATGGATATTTAATATCAACATCGGAGATGTTGGTGGAAGTAATTTAACGTAGATTTGATAAGTTTTTATTATTTAGATTGGACCATATTTATCTTTACTCTGGCTGGTTTTATATGTATGTTTAAGACTTTATATTCTAATAAAATTCCCCATTTTTTCTTTACGGTTTGTTTTCCGATGTTTAGCAAGAGAACCTTTTTAACATTAAAAATATCATAGAATTATAATTTTGCAAAAAAATTATAATTAATCACAAAGGAAAAAAGTTAGTGTCAAGAATGTATAGGCCCCCGGACACCTCTTCAAAACTGTATGCGATAGTCACTGGCCAATAAATAGAGAAAGTATTAATTATCATTTGTAAATCATGTACCAAATTTGAATCGTAAATTATATGTTGTTCAAGACTAATTGCAAAAACCAGTTTGGTGACGCCTTCTCTAAAGTGCGGTAGCTCCCTTAAGAAGCACTTCTGTACCCAAGTTGATAGAAACTTTTTTTCATAATTTTGTATGTACAATCAGCTATTTCATTCTTTAGGGATTGTTCGTGGACACGTTGTAAATACCGGGTGTATTATGAAAAACCTTTGGGGCTGTAGCTTCCTTATATTTTATCTGATTTTAATGAATGATATGTAAAACTAAATCGATTTTAAAGCACTGTAACCTGTTTTTTAAAATAAAAAAATTTTGACATTTCGTTTTTGACAGGCAGTAGTAATTTTTTTTTTCTAAATTGTACTACATATTTTTTTTTACTTATTCTAATAAACATTTATTTCCTGAAGACACCTCCATTAAATTGAGTGACAAATTTATTATTATTAAAAAAAAAACTACGAAATTTACAGAAATAAAGCTATCATCTATTTTAATGAATCAAATGTTCGAAATTGGCCCCATTTTGTTCCAGACACATTTGACACCTTCTATTAACTCCAACTGCTGCGTTTAATATAAGATTTGGTGGTATTTCATGACATACTTGTGCTATCCTTCTTACTAAATCATGTCTGGTATCAGGTGGAGTCACATAGACATGATCTTGAATGTAAGACCACAGAAAGAAATCCAGTGGATTCAGATCTGGCGATCTAGCAGGCCATCGAATAGGTCCGTAAGTGCCCATCCATCTGACGCCAAAATAATTATTTAGAAAATCAGTATTCATTCGTGCATTATAGGGTGTGGCACCGTCCTGTTGGAACACCACCGTATTTAACTCAGCAAGTGGCAACTCATCTAAATAATCGCCTAATTCATTGCGTAACAAATTATTATACTTTTCTTGGTTTAGATTACCCTCCACAAAAAAGGCCCTACTACTCTATCGCCTAAAATGCCACACCATACATTTACACTGAACCGATTTTGAAAATTGTGTTGCATCACAACAGGGTTATTTTCAGTGCTCAAATGGCGATGATTATTTCTGTTGAATACACCATTTTTCCCAAAAGTGCATTTATCTGACCACAACACACGGCGATAAAAAATTGGATCTTCCCTTAGTTTATTCATGAAAACCGTGCAGAATTGAACCCTTCGTTGAGGGTCGTTTTCACCGAGAGCATGCACCTTCCGTGGTTTATAAGGAAAGAACTTGTGCTTCTTCAGAATGTACTGAACTGTAGAATGTGATACCTGCATGTAGTGAGCAATTTCTCGCGTACACTTATTAGGGTTTTCTTCCACATAGAGCAAGACACTTAATTCTAAATTTTGATCTTGAATTACACGTGCGTTTATTTTCGGTTTTTTTAATGATCCAAAATTTCGTAAATTTCGCACGAGCCTTCCAAATTTATCGGCACTTGGACGCAGTCTGTCAGGAAAACGATTTCCATAAAGTCGCAAAGCAGCTGCAGAATTAGTTCCGCATTCAAAATATGCTTGAATCGCATCCACACATTCGCCATTATCCATTTCAATAACAAAATTTAGAAATAAATCGTTGAAAATGTTATAATTAATGTGTGACTGACAGATATCACAGCTCTCTTCGAAAATTTGGAATGCACTTTTATCGTTCAATATGACTGCTTGATTTTTAAATTTTTAAAATAAACACTGTAAATGTTGTTGTTGACCCACCGTTCACTGATAACATTGGTTTGTAATCCTTTATGGGCTATATAGTATTGAATGTAAGTGATTTTAAAAGGTACACACATTTGCTGGTAATAAAATGAAATAGAGTATTTAAAATGCATTTAAGAAATCTCTGTGTTCGGAAAAACCAGAATAAATCGAACTAAAAAAAAAACCTACAATTTCTCGTTTTTTTTTCCAAAAAGGATATCGTTGTTTACAGTTTCATATTCAGAAAAAGTAATATATTTGAATAAGGAAAAAAAAATATAGTGCAATTTAAAAAACACAGTTTGCAGCTGTCTGTCAAAAACAAAGTGTAAAAAAAAATTCAAAGCGGATCACGTTACAGTGTTTTTAAAACGATTTAGTTCGACGTATAATTTATTACATTCGGATAAAAAATAAAAAAGTTACAGCACGAAAGGTTTTTCATAATACACCCGGTATATATTAATGAATTTTCTTTACTGTACATGCATACAGAATAAGGGAACTGATTATATTGCTGCTTCATCAGATACTAAATTAAATTGAATTTAGTTTCATATAGACACGTTATCAAAAAATGGCACATTAAAATCTTAACGTCAAAACACTCAAATTCTGGGTCCCTCTCGTACATGTAGATTGAAAGGTGAACACTATGTTAATGCTCTTTTGCTCTGCGATAAACCGTTCAATATAAGATGATAATACATAACGATCAAATTAATTTTTATTTTGAATAGAAAATATAACGAATGTACTATTAACTATTCTATTAGGCATAAAGCAATAAAAATATCAATGTTTTTATCTTCAATTATTAGACATTTATTTCGTTTAGTGGGAATGTATTGTACGTAGGTATATTTTATGAATGCAATTGATTGACTTGGTTTGCCGAAATAGATCGGCTGTTAAAATTATAATTAAAAATAATTGAAAAAAAAACACATGGCCTGTTAGAACGCCCTGTAATTGGCGTCAACCTGTCGGGGGATGCTAAGGCCTGAATTATTATTATTATTATTGTATCTACGCATTGAAATTTTTATAAAACCGTTATTATTATGATTGTAAATAGTATAATTAATAATAAAATAAAAAGTTGGTTAAATTTTGCAAATTAGTATTTAATAAGTATGTATGTATACTTAGTACAAAATATAAATAGAATTGATTCTACGTAAGATTGATATGCGATTACGAAATACCCTATAGAAGTCCACGTGGAGTAATTCACTGCTACATACAGCAGATTCTTCAGTTCCGATGATTTTCACACTTGAACGTCCAATCTCCATATCAAATTATACCGAGTTGCAAGTTTTCTTGAAATCTAAAATAATGTATTCATCTCGTTTGTTTGTTAGATGATCATCTTCAAAGTAAAAATGTGTTTTATACAGGACTTTCGACTGTAACACAGTTCCCATCTTCATCTTCGAAGACAAAAATGGGCATATAATAATTAAAAAAATTAAATCAATATACCAGATACTAGGTGAACAGTGAAAAAGTATGCTGATTGCCAAGTTTGAGTATTTAGTTTACTGTCTAAAAGTTAAAGAAATAGATGATAGAGAATGTAGTTATGCAGCTCTACAAGAACTTTTATACTGTGTAGAAACTGAAAGCTATGATGTTGAATTTATTGCACGTGAGAGTTAAAGAATATTAAATACCACTTTATATGCAAATGTCGCCTAATGTGTTACGTTAATTACTACAATTCGACAAACTAAGTTTGTACCAGTACGCAAAACGTCGCGATGCCAACCTTCTGGGTAAAAATTCGTGAAAAGTCCACATCTATCCCTGAACGCGTGGATGCATTTCGCTCTTATTAGAGCTCGTCAGCACAATATATCCTGGTGACAGACATTGATTTCACTATACTGCGTGTATATACCTTCCGTAAACGTGGTAAGTTAACGACGCTGTTGCGCAAGACGCGGCCCCCTGATATGTTTACTCAATATACAGAGTAACATTTGATTGGATAAGTTATAGGGATAGGTCAGAAGTAGGTGTGGTATACACATATGTATTGCCTATGTATAGCAAACGCCAATTAAGTTGGCGCGAGGAGGGGTAAGTTCGCGCAGGATTAAAAGTAGTGGGGAGATTTGTATTTGGTTTTACATCAAATGTCAGATAATTCTAACCTCTGAGCGTGTATCACTTTATGATGCCCTAGCAAAGACATTATGTTCCGTCAAACGTCAATGACAAATGTATTCTGACAATTACTTGAGTACAGGGGGTGGACGTTTTTAAAAACGGCTTCTGCGCACCCCCTCCTCGCGCCAACTTAATTGGCGCTTGCTAGACTCGTATTTCTATTGTATCCATCCTCGCCGTATTTGATCAGACTGGGCACACACACGTCTGGCGCCTGGTATGATACATCCCTTCTCTCTTATCTAGTGTACTGGTGGGGTATCGTTCACGTCTCCACCGGTTAACTCACCACGCTTACAGATGGTATAGTTAACATGAACTTACTGCAAGTGAACTATATATACTGTATGACAAAAAAAAACGAATCACGATGTAAACGTGTTTATTTTTTAACCAAATTTTGTACAGATGTTTATGGCGTTTGAGAGTAATGAGTGATAAAAAAAATAAATATTTATGACTTTTTTTGCCGATCTCGATCGAAAAAATTCGTTTTAGGTCTGCTTATTTTTAATCGATTTAATTTTGTGTTCTTATTTGTTACAGTCTATACCTGTCATTTAGTGTATTGAAATGCCAAGAATTCGACGACAACCGAATTATTGGCAGCTGAGCGATTTTGAAAGGGGTCGGTCGCATCATTGGACTACATGAGGCAGGTATTGCATTTCGTGAAATCTCTAGGAGGACGCAAAGAAATGTTGCTACAGTTATTCGTTGTTGGAGAGATTGCTTTGAAGAAGAGAGGCAATATAGTAAAAGAGTTTCTGGACGACCTAGAAAAACCACAGAACGACAAGATAGGAGGCTAAGATTGCTTGCCGTTAGGGATCAGTTTAGTGCTTCAAGATCTGTAGCAAACGTTTTTTCGGCAGAGATAAAATGCGCCCAATATATCGCCCTATTCGTTGGTTTGGATTGATTTCCTATCGTCCAAGAATAAAACTACCTCTCACTAATCAGTATCGTACCCTTAGATGGTGTAAGGTACGGGCAGATTGGGATGGACTGACGAATCCCGCTTCTGTTTGTGGGCCCATGATGGTCTTAAACAAGTTAGATGTCTAAGACGTCTTTTAAATTTTGTCATGGAACGTGAGACAGCACTTACTAGAGGATTGATGGTATGGGGTGGAACTAGTATAGGAAGTAGGACTCCTTTAGTATTTCTTCGAGACCATGTAAATGCTTAAATGTACATTAACGAAGTTCTGGAACCAATTGTTTTACTACATATCCGTAGGTTAAATAATGCCATATTCAAGCAAGACAATGCCCATTCTCATGTAGCAGCAGCTACGTTACGATTCCTACAAGAGGCCAACATCAATATTATTTATTGGCCTAACGATCGCCAGATCTGTCGCCCATGGAATATATCTAGGATATGATGGCTCGCAGGTTTGGTATGTTACCTAACCCTTCTATGAACATAACCGTAGCTACATGACGCCCTATAAGTTGCTTGGAATGGAGTCCATAGATCATCTAATTAGAAGCATGCCCAGGCGAATAGCAGAATTCCTTATAACAAGTGCGATTTCTTCAATGAAAATTTAATCATCCTCAACACTCTAAATATCTGTACAAAATTGGGTTAAAAAATACATTTACAGGATGATGCGATTTTTTGTAATACTGTATATAAACGCAGTATAGAAGTGGAAGTCATGTCTGTCTCCAGGATATCGTGTGCTGACGAGCTCTAATAAGAGTGAAATGCATCCACGCGTACCGGGATAGATGCGACTTTTCACGAATTTTTCATTATGAAAGCCATGAGTATATATTAATCCCGCATTGTCGTCAAGTAACCAGAGAACGCTTCGCAAAGTCAGGTGTAGATGTGTTTGTAAAAATGTTGCTTTTGGATAACAAACATGTTCAATCGTTAGGTGGTCATTTAGCAAAATTAAAACATATAATTATTATCCGGGCTATCACTGTTTCCAGTAGAAGTCATTGGTCTAATAGTGTATCCGAATATAAGTCCACTGATCCAGTAGTTCCAGATATTGAAGAGAAGGAACAAGAAATTGAAAACGGTATAGAATACCGATACCGAAATATTGATAGTTCCATTGAAGGTGCAACAGAGAACCAACCATTAATTCCTGGTTTAAACTCTATGAAAAATTAACCAGATTATAGCAATATGGACAACTTGACACTATTGTAAACTCTGAATTTACAAGATAATATCAGTTCGAATGATTCAAACAACTTTTTTTCAAATTTCTAACGGGTGTTTTTTATAGAGGTATAGAACTTTGAAATGGAATAAAACAAAGATGAATTTAAATTGACATAAAATTTACTTTATTCGAAAGATAATCTTCTGGCATTATAATTTAAATATGACTTCTGGCATATGACCGCCACGGCTGGCTCGGACGTAGTCTAATCTGGAGGTCCAATTTTCGATGACTTTTTCCAACATTTGTGGCCGTATATCGGCAATAACGCGGCGAATGTTGTCCTCCAAGTGGTCAATCGTTTCGGGCTTATCGGCGTAGATTAGCGACTTCACATATCCCCACAGAAAATAGTCTAGCGGCGTTAAATCGCACGATCTTGGAGGCCAATTCACGGGTCTGAAACGTGAAACTATGCGGTTACCAAACGTTTCCTTCAATAAATCAATTGTGGCACGAGCTGTGTGACATGTTGCGCCGTCTTGTTGAAACCACAGCTCCTGCACATCATGGTTGTTCAATTGATGAACGAAAAAGTCAGTAATTATGGCTCTATAGCGGTCAACATTGACTGTAATGTTCTGCCCAGCATCGTTTTTAAAGAAGTATGGACCAATGATTCCACCAGCCCATAAAGCACACCAAACAGTCAGTTTTTCGGTGTCTCAACATACACTTGAGGATTACCATCACTCCAAATACGGCAGTTTTGTTTATTGACGTATCCATTCAAACAAAAGTGAGCTTCATCGCTAAACAAAATTCGCTTATGAAAATCGGGATCAACGGCAATCTTACGGAAATCTTCCATAAAGTGGATGGACACATATCCAATTCCTGTGCACGATGGCGGATAGACTGATTCGGGTCTTCCTCTATGCTACGCTCTACAGCAGCAATGACTTCTTCTGTACGCACTGTACGACATCTCTGTTGATGCGTATTATCATTTAGAGTAAACGTGGTGCGAAAACGTTCCATAGTTAATCGAATTAATTGCTCTGATGGACGATTATGTTGACCGTAAAATGGACGTAGTGCGCGATACGTATTTCGAACAGAACCATGATTTTCAAAATAAATTTGCACAATTTGGAAGCGTTGTTCAGGCGTCAGTCTATTCATGTTGAAATGCCAAACCAAACTAAACATAAATCACTTGACAGCTGACAAAATAGCCGCCAGTTAAAAAAGTGTTGCCGACTTAAAGTTCTATACCTCTATAAAAAACACCTTTTATAACTAAATTTAAATAAATGATAAAAATAAAATAAAATAACTAATTATGTTCTTAATCCGATTCTTAAAGTTCTTCAGTCTCGTAATTCCACTGGTAAATAAGAACTGGGGCATTTTGGACAATGTTCTTCACTTATTTTCCTCATCATCGGTTTTGTTCTATTTGCATATATTCTGCGTCATATTTTGGCAAGCTGCATTTTTCAAGTAATTTCTTTTTGCGTTTGCTTCCTCATATATGACAAGAGAATGTATGTCTGCAATGTCATGAACTTTGTCAAAAAGGTTCCAATAGTTTTACTATCTATTGTTGTGTCCATATACTTAAGCCATTACACCTATTACTATGTACTCGTAGAATAACATTTTTATCTCTTAGTCTGGCTCGACTGTTTTTGTATATGACTTTTTTTTTGTTGATGACTTCTATATGGGAAAATATGGAAAATCTTATTAGAATATGGAATACCATTTCTACGGTATTCCATAAATAAATAAAAAATTAATAAAATTTCCTAAATTCTCTTTCTGTTTAAGGTTCTGAGGTTAAAATGAGCCTCATCCGAAAAGTTTATTTTGTTAGCAAAATCGGTATCAATTTACAGCTACTCTGATGCACAAGTAGAGAAGCGATGGGTGGTCACTTTGCTTCAATGCTTGAATAACTTGGACTTTGTAAGCGAATCTTTGGCGAGTTAGAGTTCTCGCCTTACACTTTCGGCAACAGCAGCAATATTCTTGACTGAGGATGCTGAACGAACACGAAGCTTTCTGGTATGCTAACTGTGTTAGCAATTAGGATGCCAATCTCACGAACTTGCTCCGTAAATTAAGACGGTTGGTGGATTATTTCGATCGATAGTAATTTAAAAAATTCGTACTGTTTTGACAACACAACACTCACTTTGGAAATAAGTTTTGAGTATTTACTAACGTTGATCAAGCGTATAATTGATTCATTTCGTACAGCGGAGGTTCGATACTAAAAATCTGTCAATACTTTGAGCGAGTTGGTGTTGCCAATGTCTAAATAATACGTAGCAACCAACTGCCGACCCATGCGTTATTAATTTTGTTTTTTTATTTTGGTAGCCTAATGTTTAATATGATAAAATAAATCAATTTCAGTATCAAAATATTGTATAAAACCGGCGACGAAATGCAAAAACCTAACATACATATATTAAAAATATAAAGGACAAACTGCTATAATCAAATTTAATAGTAATATTGTCGATATTGAATCGATGGCTTGCCCAACGCGCAGTGTCCATTGAAATTGAATATCCATCGTTCATTGAGTGGGTTTGGGGCCATTTGTCAGGTCAATGGCTCCGATTACATTACGGAAGATGATGCCGCAAATTAGTTTCGACGTTTCCGCATAGATATTACATGTTTATTACACGTATTTGCGTACGTACGTGTTCGTAGCGTAGCAGCAAATAACCTGTGCTGTCACATATTTTTTCATTTAGATAATTCTGATTAAATTAAGGAGATGTATCTGTAAAATATTATGCTGTTGAAATTAGAATATTCGTGTGTACGATAAGCGGACTGTAATAAAAACAGTGAAAATTTTCCAAAAAATAAATTATTTAGAAATTGTTAGTAATCACAAGCATACAAAATTTTGGACCTGAACAACCAAATGTTGCTTTTCAGGTAATTTGGGGCGCTGAATTCAAATTCAATTCTTTTTTTCCTATTTTTGAGAATTACTGGCCATTTTATTCGATAAAAAGTGATGAATTAGAAATGAAGTGCGGTTGAACTAAGTCATTTGTATTGTTTAGGATCCGTTTCACGCATTTCACACCACCAGATTTAATTCCTGGTTTTCCCGTGCATGATGCTAGATTTGCTTTGGCGAAACCCTTGACACTAATTACACAGGTCTACAGTGATTTTGATGTTTGAAAGCTGTTTCCTAATTTGTATATGTTTGGGGGCCCTTATTCCAAAAAACGCCATATTTTTGCTCTATCACGTAAATTTTTTTTATAGCGCTCTATATCTTAAAAATGTTAATTTATTAATATACATACCTATGACAAGAATATGTTTGTTCCATGTTAGGCATGATTTTTAAATGAATTGATTTTTATGAAATTAAATGTGATTTGGCAACACTGGTTAATATTAGATTTCTCATCAAAGCAACGAGAGTCGGCGCAGAAGCGTCAATACAACGTTGAAACCTGCTAATGTGCAGTTTCGTTGTGTTAGTCGTCGTGCTACTGTGTCCGCGCGCTTGTTGTCTTAATTGTTGCGTATTTTAAGTGTTCTAGAACGTATAAATATGGAAAGAAGACATTGCGTGAACAATCCGAATAACTTTTGTTATATCTGTGGTAGTTATGTCGTAGTAAAGCAGAGGCAAACTATAACTTCGTTTGTGAAAAATGTATACCACGCTTATTTTGGTGTAAAAATTGGCGACCAAGACAAGTCCTGGGCTCCTCATACTGTTTGTTCCGTTTGCGTTGAAGCATTAAGAAACTGGCAAAAAGGTAGGAAGAAATATTTAAGCTTTGGTGTTCCTATGGTATGGCGAGAGCCTAGAAATCACAGTGATGATTGTTATTTTTGTTCGTGTAATGTTCAAGGATTCAACAGAAAAAATAAGAAACAAATTGTGTATCCCAATCTTGACTCTGCTATTCGACCAGTTCCTCATGGACCAGATGTACCGATACCTACCGCCCCAAAAGCACTAGAAAACGCCATATCGTCAGAATCAGAGGAATCTACTTGCGACCCAGATGACTCAGATTTCACACCAGATTTCAGAGAGCCCGAAGTGTTTAACCAGAGCGAACTAAATGATTTAATTAGAGATTTGCACCTTCCAAAGGATGCATCCGAATAGTTAGCCTCCCGACTTCGTGAGAAACATTTACTGGCACCTGGCGTAACATCAAGCTTTTACCGGGATCGCGAAAAAGAGTTATGTCAATATTTTACTCAAGACGGACCGCTAGTGTATTGCAACAATATTCCTGACTTAATTTCAAAATTAGGAAATGTGCCGTATGTAAAAGAAGAATGGCGCCTGTTTATTGACTCAAGTAAGCGTAGTTTAAAAGGCGTTTTATTGCACAATGGTAACGAGCTGGCCTCGGTTCCCGTTGCCCATTCGGTACATTTAATGGAAACGTATGAAAATTTTGAACTTCTTTTAAAGAAAATAAACTACCAAGAACACCAGTGGATGCTTTGTGATGACCTTAAAGTGCTGTGCATGCTACTAGGACAACAAGGAGGTTATACAAAATTTCCATGCTTTATTTGTCAGTGGGATAGTCGAGCAAGGGATAGACATTGGACTCAAATAGAATGGCCCTCTAGAACAAGCCTTACACCTGGTAGCAAAAATGTATTAAGAGATAGCTTGGTTGACACCAAAAAAGTTTTACTGCCTCCTCTCCATATCAAACTTGGCTTGATGAAGCAGTTTGTTAAAGCCCTAGACAAAAATGGACAGTGTTTTAAATATTTGTGCGAGACATTTCCAGCCTTATCCGATGCCAAGTTAAAAGAAGGTATTTTTGTTGGGCCGCAGATAAGAACATTATGCAAAGACAAGGATTTTCAAAACACAATGACCAATGTCGAGAAAAACGCCTGGGTTTCATTTAAAGAAGTAATTGATAAGTTTCTTGGGAACTCTAAGGACGAAAACTACGAAAATATTGTTCAAAATATGTTACAACACTTTCATCGTCTAGGTTGTAATATGAGTTTGAAAGTGCATTTCCTGTTTTCACACTTCAACTATTTTCCTGAAAATATTGGAGCAGTTAGCGAAGAACAGGGAGAGAGGTTTCACCCAGACATTAAGGAAATGGAACGGCGATACCAAGGCAGATGGAGCATAACGATGATGGCGGACTACTGCTGGATGTTAAAACGGGATATGCCCTTAAAAACATACAACCGAATGTCCGGACAACGCAGCTTTCTGGCAAAAAGACAAAGATTTCACTTAAAAAAGACTGAGTAAAGTATTTTTTTCCACTTTTTTAACTTGTATTCCACCTTTTTACTCAATAAAAAATAATTTTTTTTAGAAATATCGTTTTTTTTCATTTAATATTTCAAAAAAATCTTACGTGATACAAATAAATGCATAGAATTTTTGAAATCAGCCTACCAAAATTATATAAAATCAGTTTTCAAAATAAAAACATCTGTCAAAAAGTTTAATTTTGTAGACCTGTGTTATCAATATGACAATTCAGACTTCTACTTTTCCGACGAGTTCGAAGCGTTCTAGAATAAGTCTTGTTTTCAAAAAAAGATGATAATACTTGTGTTAATCATCATAGACCGTCCTAAGATTTTCGAAAGCATTATTTATTCTTGTCTACATCTGAATACCAAATACTACATTTCATCGTGCCAGAATGGCTTTGTCCGTGGATGATCTACTGCAACAAATCTTGTGACCGTATGTCAATTTATTAGTAAACACCTTGATGCACGTGGCCAAGTAGATGTCGTTTATACTGATTTTAGTAGTGCATTTGATAAAATTTATGATGGAATTTTACTTGGTAAACTTTCAGCATTTGGTTTGAGTTCATCGTTTGTTCTGCTTCTGCTGTCATACTTAACTAACAGATCGAATTATGTTTATTACAATGGCTATAAATCTTTTGAATATTTTCCTTCATCGGGTGTCCCACAAGGATCTCATCTAGGACAATCGCTGTTCGTTCTCTTTATCAATGACTTATTGACGTCTTTATCGTGTCCCGTACTTAGAGAATACAATCCCGGAATTCCGAATCCCGATATTACGGCCGGGTTTTGTTCCTGTAAAAACCGGGACTGTACTTGGCTAATCTCGGGATTTTCGAGATTGCCAGTTTGCATTCCGTAATCCGTTGCGTCTTGACAATGACCTTACCTAAATTATATTAAGAGAACTTATTACATAAAGACAAAAAATCAACCTTAGGTACGCCGTACGAGAAAAGAACTACACCTTGCCTAATCTCGGGATTGCCAGTTTGCATTCCGTAATTCGTAGCACCTTGACAATGACCTTACCTAGATTATATTAAGGGCACTTATTACATAAAGACAAAAAATCAACCTTAGGTACGCCGTACGATAAAAGAACTACACAGGTACAGCCCAAATAATATGTAACTTAGAAGGGACTTCCCCGCCCGGCATACTTCAATACAATACTGTTAATTCCCCAACGAGCCAACAGGGGAATCACCCGATCACCTCATATGATCCTGAAGTACAAAATGAATCGGGGTTGGTAAATAGTATTAGACGCGAAATTAGCCTGTTTGATAATGGAGGAGTTTGTGGATATCACTTAGAATTGCATATAAATATCTATTGTCTATTCCTCCAACCAGTGTAGAACCTGAGCGAGCGGTTTCAGCTGCTGCTTATGTTGGCAATAAACTACGAAGCAGGCTTGGAAGTCAAACATTGGATGCTTTGATATTTCTGCGATTGTATTTTCGAAATTCTAAATAGTTTTTTTGTATTGTCTTTCTTGTTCCTTATTTTAGTATATTGTGTATTGTGTTGTGCAACAATATTAATAAATAATTTTTAAGAAATTACTTAAGGTTTTTTTTTCATTTGAGCCCCATTAGAAACCGCATAGTCTAATCCCGGGATATCAGGATTACGCTTCAAAAATCCCGTAATCTCGGGATTGAAAAACATGCTCGGGATTGTATTCTCTACCCTGTACTCGCCTACGCGGATGACCTGAAAATCTATGTCCCCATCAAGACATGGGCAGTGCTGCCGCCACCAGCTCTAAAAACGTACTGAATTTTCGTACTGAATTTACAAAAACGTACTGAATCGACAAAAATTTATGGATGTTTTTTTAATCTCAACGGACAATCAAATACGTCACTAACAAGTGCAATGACTTTATTTAACTTTCATAAAATATATTTGAATACATACAGAAGTATACCGCATGTGTTAAATATCATTAGGCATAGAGAATCAACATATGAGTGTATACGATGTATACGTACATGAGAAAGCCAGTCCAATGCCAGCGAAGACCGCGATGACCGACAACGATTGTCTCCGATACCGATTGACTGGAAATTTTGCATTCAGTCTAGCTGCGGGCGTTACAGCTTAAAAGCGCACAATAAAATTAATCTATAATGGCTCTTTATGCACCCGCTGAAAAGCTTCAGTTAGTAAAATAGTTTTATGATGGCAAGTCTGCGATGGAGTGCATGCATTTGTTTGAGCTAACTTTTGCAGACCGTTCTGTACCTTGCAGACAAACAATTTATAATATTATAAATAAATTTGAAACTTATTTCTGTCTCAATAACTGTACGAAATGCAAACCAAGAGAGCTATCACCACATAAAATTGAGGAAAGAGAACAGCGGGATGTATTAATTTATAGTATTGTGGAAATTTATAACACGAGATCTACTAGAAGTGCTGTCGAGGAATTGGGTACAAGTAACACAACTATTTCACGTATTTGGAAACGTAATGGTCTAAAATGTTTCAAATATTCGAAAACCTAAGAAATATTTCCCGAGGACAATTTTCGGAGAATGGAGTTTTGTTAAGACGTTATGGGAAAGATACATTGAGATGAAAATTTCGCTAAAAATATTCTCTTCACCGATGAATCAACTTTTCCATTACACGGAAAGCACAATCCCTCTGTTCTTCGATATTGGGCTTCGGAAAATCAACATCGGCATTTTGCAAATCGCACTCAGTATCCTCAAAAACTAAACGTTTGGGCAGGTATTTTTGGTGACCATTCTATAGGCCCCTATTTTATTGATGGTATATTAAATGCCGACAAGTATCTCGAATTACTGGAAAATCAAATACTTCCCGCCACTCAAAACATTGGAATAAATCAAGAAATCGTTTGGTTTTAACAGGATGGCTGTCCAGCACATAATGCAGTGAAGGTAAAGGAATTTCTAGGAAATACTCCTGACCGTCTTATTACTGGAACAGGAAACATTAAATGGCCTCCGCGATCTCCTGATATATCTCCAAGTGATTTCTTTTTGTGGGGATAGCTAAAAAATATTGTTTATACTCATGAAACTGGTAGAGCAAAAAATCTAGTTGCCTTCAGAGAAAAAATAACTGAGGCTGCTAATTCATTAACTGCTGACATATTAGCAAATGCAAGAGCTAATTTCTACGACCGCCTAGGAAAATGTCTTGCTGTGGAAGGGGGAATTTTTGAGCCTCTTGTATAATTTATTATAATTTTTAGAATCCTTTTTTATTTATTTCATTAGGATTATTATTTAATTTTATTAGAATTACGCTTTTGTTTGTGCGACGCACCGCAGCTTAAAAATTTCCTGCATCTACTGAAAGAAAAAAGAAAACCAAATCCCTTGCAATTCGTAAATGTTATTTTAGAACGCATTACAAGTACCTATGTCGATGATCAAATGATTACTGCTAACTTGTATTTGCGAAACAATCGTCAGTCGTCGCGGTTTTCGCCGGCATTGGATCGGCTTTCATATATATGTATACATCGTATGTACTCATACGTATGCCCTATGCCTAATGATATTTGACACATGCGGTATATACTTGTAAACTTGAATATAAAAAAATAACGACACAAAATAAAATTTATTGATTTCAAACCAAACATGACAAAACAACAGCTCACTCTAAAATAACCAAATAACCATTTACCACAACCAATATTATAAATTATATAAAAATAAATTATATAAATGTTATCAATTAGTTTTTACTAAAATTAATAAGCTCTTCACTTGGTTCACATTGATGTCAAGTGATATTGGCGATCAGTTGTTTGGCAAATAATAAATTTTGGACCGTATCTATATTTAAACTATTTCTATACTCGTCTTTTATTATTGTTACAACCGAAAATATTCGCTCAGCGCAAGCACTTCCATGTGGCAATGATATGATTGTTTCTAAAAAAGTAATGATTGTTGGGAAATCCTCCAAATTTGAAACCCCTTGCTCAATTTTGAATCCGGTTAGAACTCATCATTTTAAACTTAAATTTTCTAATTGCTTCTCTGTTTTCATGATATTTGGAAATTTTTTTGTCAGTGGAACAATCGACGGTTTATCATTAAAAAAAAATTATCAATATCTAAAACATTTGATATATTCTCTTAAACTATAAATAACGCACCTTATATTTTCACAAACAATAGTATATTAACTATACAGGTAACCCCCATTCTTCGCGACCCCGGCGAGTGCGGATTCGTTATATCGCGATCTTCTTTCGCTCTACGCGCCAAATCGGTACTATCCCGGCTGCCTGGAACGGTTGAGCCAGTGCATCATTTGGGTTTCCCCTTCAGTGTAATTTTAGCTGCGTTCTCAAATACACGCTAATTAAATTGAGTAGATATTTCTTTATCCCTTTGTAATTTTTAAAATGTCAAAAAGACAATGTGAAAAATCGGTTAAGAAAGTTCGCAATGTAGTGACTTTAGAAAAGAAACTGAAAATTATAGAAAGAATAGAAAGTGGTGGTAAATTTACAGTTGTAGGAAGGGATTTTAAATTGCCTGAGTCTACAGTGCGATCAATTGTGCAACAAAAAGACAAAATTAAAAAGGCTGGCGAAAGTGTTACTCCAATTACAGTGACAAAAGTTTCACGAACCAGAAGCCAGACAGAAATGGAAAATTTATTAAGCAAATGGATAGAGGATCTAAATCAACACCACATGCCTGTGAGTACTCAAATTATAATGAATAAAGCACTTAGTCTTTGGGATCATTAAAATCTCAACATGGAGGAGAAGAAGTTTTTAAAGCAAGCAAAGGTTGGTTTGATCGGTTTAGAAAACGATCAAATTTGCATAATCTTAAAATGATTGGCGAATCAGCTAGTGCAGACGTAGAATCAGCTGAAAAATATCCAATGGAGTTCCGTGAAATTGTGAAAAGAGGAAATTATCCACCAAATTTAATTTTTAATGTAGATGAGACGGGACTCTATTGGAAACGAATGCCAACACGTACGTTTATTTCCATGGAGGAGAAGACTGCTTCTGGATTTAAAGCAGCCAAGGATCGAATAACTCTTCTTCTGGGCGGAAATGCATCCGGAAAATTAAAATTGAAACCGTTTTTGATTTATCAATAAGGAACTCCTCGTGCCATGAAAGATTATTCCAAAAACAATTTACCAGTTTTTTGGCGAAGTAACCCTAAGGCTTGGATGACACAAAATTTATTTATCGACTGGTTTAAAACTTGTTTCTGCCCAGCAATAAAAAAATATTGCGAGGATATTCGAGTTGAACCACGAGCTCTTTTGGTGTTGGACAATGCGCCAGGACATCCTGTGGAACTTGAGACCCTGTGTACCGATTTTTCCGTTGAAGTGGTATTCTTACCTCCGAATACCACTTCCATCTTACAGCCTATGGATCAAGGCGCAATAGCAACATTCAAGGCTTATTATTTAAGAAAAACGATGCGACAACTCATTGAAGAAACTGATAAGGGTGACAGAGATGCCATGCGAGTTTGGTGGAAACAATTTAATATTATGAAAGCTATCAAAAACATCGACGAAGCGTGGAATGAAGTCACCCAGTCGTGTATGAAGGGTGTTTGGAAAAGGTTGTTCAGAGAAATTGTTGGAGATCACATCAATTATGAAAATGATATTCAAAATATCATCGAAGAGATTAGTTTTATAGCCACTTCCGGAGGCATCGAAGGTGCTGATGTAGATGATATTAGGACTTTGTTAAAATCACACGGCGAACCATTAACTAATGAAGAGGTGCAGGAAATGGACTGCAATACTAAATCCCAAGAATATGACGTCTCGGAACCTGTCCCCGTGCGAAAGTTAAGTGTCAAAATCATTGAAAAGGCACTTTCTCTTCACAACTAATGCATGGCGTTGTTAGAAGAAAACGACGAAGATTACGAGCGAGTGAGTGCTGTAAAGCGTGGTTGTGCCGGATTATTTGACAGTTATCGGCAAATTTTGCATAATAAACGTAGAGAGGCCAAACAAGGGAATCTAGATTCCTTTCTGCAAAGCGAAGCAATATGAATTAATTAAAAATTATGTTATTTGACATTTTTTTTATCATTATTGATACTTATTTTATTAATAAAGCGTTTTATCGAATCTTAAAATGATTTTTTTAAATCCCTCGTTGATCGCGAAATTTCGCTTATCGCGACCATCTCCAGAACGTATCCTTCGCGAAGAACGGGGGTTACCTGTATGTACATTTCATGTGCACTGCACACATCGTCAGTAGCTACTACTGGTAACTACTGACGATGTGTGCAGTGCACATGAAATGTACATGCAGTGGCGGCTCGGGGTGGTTCACATAGGGAGTGCTTAATTTCAAAATTAAAAAGTGTAATACAAAAACGCTTTCCCAATCCTTATAAATTTCACCGGCGTACTGTTCCAGACAGGTACTGTTCATTGTAGAGTTTGTTTTGAGGGAATAGTAAATATTACACTACACAGTTTAATTACATCTGAGGATAAACGAAGTCCATTTTACGTGTCTTTGACTTGCAGAACAGTTCTATCACTTTTTCATTAAAGTTTGGGAAATCATTTATATATTCTTTTTCACAAGCTAACATAGTAAGGGCATTTAATCACTCTTCTTTCATTGTATTTCTCAGGAAAGTTTTTATTCTCTTCAACCGTGAAAACTGGCGTTCCGCTTCGGACGTTGTCATTGGGATTGTAACGACAATTTCTAAGAGCGTAACAACTTCATTAAAGGTGTCGCTTAACCCATCCAGCAGAAGACCTAGCAGACTTACAGCACCGACTTCTATATTTTGCCTAAATTCTTCTCTAGAATATAGAACGCTTAATTCAGTTCGTAGTCTGCTTTCATTGAGGCATGGATAAAATTTTACTGCTTCTTTAAGGCAATCTTCCGGAAATTTTTTTTGAAAAGAGGAGAACTGTTTAAAAGAAATTAAGTTTGCTAATATTAAGTGCCCTGTATACCGAAATCTAGTTTTTATTTCTAGCAAAATAATATCGCACACTTCAATAGTTTCCCTCCTTTTTTGGCTACCATCAGTTACTCTTCGCCGCTTTGATGGTCGAGAAGTCAGTTCTGGGTCATTTTGTTTAACCAACTGATTATCTGTGTCAGCGATTTCGGTTCGAATTTTTCCAATAGCAAGTTCAAAATTATCTAAATTATTCTTGATTTTTAATGCATCTGTATTGACATTTTGTAATTGATTAAACAATATGTCCACATGTGGCATAATTTTATGAAAGAAAGTTAACCAATAGATAAAATTTTCCTCCTCTAAAATTCGCAAATTGGCACTAGCTTGATGAATGGTAGTTTGTAAACTAGCTTCTCCCTCGATTTGTACCAGAGCTTCAATTATTTCTTCTCGGTGCATATATTGTATTCACTGTCCTAGAATTGTGGAACTTCAATTCTAGGACAGTGAATACAATATATGCACCGAGAAGAAATAATTGAAGCTCTCTTATTTTTGAAGAACGAGGTAAGCGTTTTCTCTGAAGGAATTGTTCCAATCTTGCAGCTCGTTGTGGTGAAGTGGAGAAAAATGTACATAATCCCGTCAGATTGGCAAAAAAAATCTGCAATTACTACTGCTCGATGTAGCATGTGACATAATTATATTTGTCTGATGTGCATAACAATGTACAAAATTAGCCCTTGGATACTGGTCTTGGACATGTCTCTGCACGCCGTTAAGTTAATAGCACCACTCATGACTGTTGCCCCATCATAGCTCCGTGCAATCAGTTTTTCTGGGTCATCAACAAGCAAACTAATTTCGTTAAGGATGGAGGCAGATAAAGAATTAGCATCATGTCCACTAGGCAGAAGAAATTTCCAAAATCTTTCGACCGGTCTCGCGTTCACAATATATCTTAAAACAACCACCAACTGAAACTGATTGGACACTGATTGGAAACCACACATCTGTGGTTTCATCAGCTATCACAGATATGAAGTCGGTTGCTTTAATTTCACTGGCAACTTGTTCATGATACACGTTCAACATTGCATCAAGCAGCTCATTCTGTATCGTTTTTGATAATCCCTTAAAAACCGGTGCTGCTTCGATGTGATCTCTGAGCGATGTATCCAATTCTGCCGTAAAATTTATCAATTCCCGAAAAATGCCCTTGTTATTCGACGTTTGCTGTTCATGATGACCCCGAAGTGCCAGTTCAAACGCGCCACAAAATCTAATGCAATTTATTATTAAATTTAACACATGCCTATCTTTTGTTACCTTTTCATTGTGTTGTTGAATTGCTTTTCTATATGATGAATCTAAAACATTCTGAATGTTATTTTTTCCTAACATTCTTAGACTAAATATATTTTTCAAATGCCCTTCGGAATTTTCATGTTTACTAATTTTAGCACTAAGATGAAATAAGTCTCTTATTCCGTTCTTTGACCAAGACGGTTCACCACCAAACAAAATACACGGAAAACAAAACAAAGTATTTTTAATTTCACACTCACAAATCCAGTCATTCTTCTGATAAATATTCATTTTGAATTTTCTTATAACGTCTTTACCTTTAGCAGATTGTTTATTTTCTAAACATAATTTTTTCATTATACGTTAAACGCTAAAACGCGTTGTTTTCTAAAAAAGACACGGAGTTCATCGCAATAACGCCCGAGAGCAGTCTAGTTTAGTTGCTCCAAT
The DNA here is from genome assembly GCA_935421215.2 of Melolontha melolontha. Classification (NCBI taxonomy): domain Eukaryota; kingdom Metazoa; phylum Arthropoda; class Insecta; order Coleoptera; family Scarabaeidae; genus Melolontha; species Melolontha melolontha. The sequence continues at coordinate 150,221,269 of OW285238.1, forward strand.
GTTATGTATTATACGACATTGAAGTACGGCAAAATACAGTTCTCCCCACTATCAATGTAATGTTAATGCCTTAACAGAGCAACGGTGGCTTTGCTCAGTATATCTGTGACGACGCTCGGTGTATGTACGTTGTTAGCGTGCCACGTTCCTCGTCAATAACTATGAATACATAATATACATAATAAATAAATACTTTCAGTTAGTCGCCGCTTGGTTTGTTTTGTTTCATAATTCCAGGGGGTGCAATTGCTCACTTGCTCTCATTAAAGAGCCGCCACTGACATATAGTTAATATACTATTGTTTGTGAAACTATAAGGTGCGTTATTTATAGTTTAAGAATGTAATAATTTCACAAGTGCTCAACATATACTACTACTATTTGATATATTGTTTAACAATCTATTACCAACATTTATTACTCATATTAAGAGCTAATTCAAATCCAGCTCCTAAATATATACTCTCTCCAGGAAGGAAATTGTGGATTGATATATTGAAAATGAACTTTATCGGTTTATCGTTTTTTATGTATGACTTTGCAATCATTTTATAAATACATTGTGACTATTGGTAGGAGTGTATTTATATTTGGCCTAATCAGTCTTAAAGTTAAGGTACAGTTTTGAAATTATGTTTAAAATGTGTTGCAGAAAATTAAAGTAAAATTTATTTGCTATGTAATTCAACTGATTTAATATTTCACGGGTTCCATAAACATTAGCATCCAATGTTTCGCTTTCGAAATATAATATTAGAGCATTCCATTGTTGTATTCTATTCATTACTGCAGTAGTGATAGCCATCTGTTTGAGAGATTCTTGCTAGTTTATGAGGCTCTGCGTTGACAAATTGTTGAAATTCCTTAAAATTGTGCTGTCTACTTGCACTATGGCTACAATAATTAAAAATATTTCTTGCCATATCTTCTATTTTATTTGGTAATAAAGCGCAAGCTTTGGATGCACAAAGATGAAGCGAATGTGATAAACATCCTATAACGAATACGATGGCGTACTGACGTACTGGATTTGTAAATAGTGTACTGAATTCGGTACAATTGTACTGAAGTGGCAGTGCTGGACATGGGATGATGTACGTCACTTACATATTAATATTAATATAATTAATCTATGGTGTTCTAAATATAGGTTGGGGTTAAACAATAAGAGCGCTGTTTTGTTTCTTATACGAAAAAGCTTCATCTTATTGACGCAGTATATTACATTAATGATTACGAGAGAGTTGATAGTGTAAAGGATCTCGGAGTTTTATTTGATTCCAGGCTAAGCTTGGCTGCATATATTAATAACATCTGTATAGTTGTATCCAAAACTTTGGGTTTTGTACTGAGAATCTGTATTGAGAATTCTTTCAATTCTTTCTTTACTTAAGACGTTATATTTTGGGTTTGTCGTCAGCAAACTTGAATATGTTTCACCCGTATAGTCACCGCATTATATTTACTTGCAATTGTTCGTGGAAAAAGTATTTGTGTTAAAAAGATGATCATGTCTATTCGGAAGAGAAGACATGATGTTCAGTCCCTTCAATATCGTCGCGAAATTCAGGGAGCAAAATTTCTGTGGAGACTCATTCATGGAGCTATTGATTCCGCACTGTTACATTCCTCTATTAATTTTTTGGTTCCTCTATTATCCTTTTGGTTCTGTTCTATTTTTGCCTTATCATTTCTCAAAACCAATTTCCTGCTCCATCGTTCTCCAATGACAACAATGTCCTGCAATGCTGATGCACTTTACAGTGACATTTTCTTTGATTCCATTACTCAATTACAGTGAGTTTATTTTTCGTGAATTTTTTTTCTTTTTGATTTAATAATTACTTTTTTGTTATTGTAATTAATATTTGCTATATTTTTTGTATTTTGCAATTTTATGTATGCATGTATATTTCTTCAATTTGTCCTGTAATTGTTAACCGTTGGACAATAAAGATTATTATTATTATTACCAGTCATGGCTCATCATGCCCTCGTCCGAAAATCCTTGGTATCGTTTGTCGATTTTCGCCAAATCTTGGTGCAGTCGCTTTCCTTATCTATAGCTCGTATCGCACCAGGGCTAAAATCGACATGGGAATGCAGGAAATGTATTTTGAAAGACATTCGAGCTCCAATCTTGTGGTAATTTTGCAAGAAATTGCCGATTATTTGCTTGAAATCCGGTGATTTGCGGATACTGAGAAAGTTGTGAATAACACTTTGAAATGGTGCCCACGCTACCGCTTCCTTGGGCGTTAAACATTTTGTAAAGATTCCGTCGACCATTGATTTTCGAATATCAGGTTCTACAAATATTCCTTCTTTTGTTATGTTTAAAAATATGATTTTTGAATAATAATGGTGTGTTTTGCGTCGTATTGTGTTTGCCTTTTTCTTTCGAGTGTGCCCCGCCGTACTATCCAGGTGTCCGATTACATCAACGCTACCCCCTTCCGATCTCGCCTAGGCACACGTGTGTTTGCGCTTAGGTTCACTTAAATTAAATTCCTCGATCCCGGCGTACGCGCTGTGCAAGTGCTACTTGTAGATATCGTAAGAAGTATAGTGAGTTTGAGAAAAATTACACCGAAATAGGTGGATTATGTGGCCGCACTTTTTGATTAATTCATCCCAAGATATACTAGGATCGCTGCACGTCGTCTAGGTCGTGGTCTATTGTACCCTTGAACATCTAAGGCAAGTGAAGCGACGCCATTTTCTGTGCGGCATTCATATTTATTGTTCCCGTATTCCATCTTTGCTAACGTATAATATATAATATCGTAGGGTCTCCGTCACCAGCTCCCAATTAATGATTGCAGTTAGAAGCTCCTCTTAGTATTTGGAAATAGTTGGGCTTGCTGAGGAGTAAATTAATTAATGGAGTATCGATAAAAGAGAGAGACACCTTAATCGCTGAGATATAATCGATCTACACGCCGAAATATAGGTTTCTGTTTCTAATTATACCACTTCGAATAACGAGATATTTATCTAACGTCTTTATTTATTTTACATATATTAGTATTGGGAATTAACATTACCGATCAGCTCATCGAAAAGATTGCCGACAAAACGCTACAATTGCAATTTACATCTGAAGAATTAAATACGTTTTGGCTTGCTCGTCGAAATAAATATGGAAATTTAGTCCCAGAAGCATTGAAAATATTAATCCCCCTTCGCCACGACTTATCTCTGTGAAAAGGGTTTTTCGTCTATGGTTGCGCTAAAAACTAAATGCTGGGAATCGTCTATCACGCGAAAACATTTTGCTTTAGTGTGTTTCTAACGTAGATTCACGTATGGAGAAACTTTTAAATGAAAAACAAATGCAACCATCACCATAATTTATTTTCTTTATATGTATACTTGTTGCAAGTAAAATATTTATAACAAATGATTTTGTTCATAAAATGATTTTTCATTATTGTTATGGCCCCCCCTTTAATACCACCGCGACCCTCAGATTGAGAAACGATGAGTTAAAGCATTGAACCGCTCGATTATAATTCTTATTATACAGGCTGATTCATTTTCGGCCCTCACCATGGGAATCTCTCTAATTATTGGAGATAGAGTATAGGTTTAAATTTGGCAAAGTTGTTAAATTTTGTGTTTGTTATAAATCCGTAAAGAAAATAGACCTGTGACAAATGACCTTCGTTATTAAAAAAAAAAAACGCAAAAACCCCATTTTCTTCTTTTACCTGTAGCACCGACATTTGGCCTTGTCGAGAAAATATAAAAACACATCCTTGTGGCCATTTCTAAACCTCTATCAAGTGGTGTACTCTAAATTTTTATACGACGTTTCGTTTCTTTCTGGCCATCATCAACTATCTAATTTCTTATAGGCGCCATATTGGATTTAGACATCTTCAGAAAGAGATTTTTTTTTTTCTGATTTCAACCATGTACCACATGCTGACTATAGTTTTTGACATTAGGTTTTATTTGAAAGAATAAATTATAAGATTAAATAAGGTAGCCTTTGGAATTTTAATCTGTCAAACATTTCATTTATTGTTCATTAATAATACAAAAATGTCATACACTAACGAAGTGAAACGAGAAACGAAATTCAACAGTAGCGAGTACAAGATAACAAAAACATTAATAAGAATACATAGAAAAGTAAACAATAAACAATTACAGTAAATGTTCAATTATCTGACCATCTTCGGTAATGCACAATTGGGCACGCCTTCTGGCATTTTGTACTGCCCTTTGTATAGTTCTTCTAGGAATTGCATCGAAGGCATTCTGAAGTCTGTCTCGTAATTCTTCAATGTTTTGTGGCGCATCTACTTTATAAATATTATTTTTAACATATCCCCATAAAAAAAAATCTAGCGGACTTAAATCAGGTGATCTCGCAGGCCATTCAACAACTCCCCTATTTACAATCCAACGGTTTGCAAACTCTTGATTTAAGAAATTTCTAACAACAGCTGCATTGTGTGCTGGTGCCCCATCTTGTTGCCACCATAAATATTGTAATTGATTTAATGGGATATTGTCGTCAAGATAGTCAGATACGTATGTAGGTAAAATGTTTAAATATCTTTCTCCATTTAAATGTTCTTCATACATAACTGGTCCTAAGAGACGATTTGCCAAAATACCCATCCAAACGTTTATTCCAAAACGATGTTGTGGTCTTCTAGCCCTGTTTTGTCGGGAATTTTGTACTGCCCAATAGTGCTCCGTATTTTTGTTGAACATTCCAGAATTTGTAAATTTTGTTTCATCTGACCAGATGATGTTGCTTAAATTTTTTTTTGTCATTTTCTATCCTTCCCATTAACCAATTACAATATTCTAGCCTTCTCAAGTTATCTCCAGGCAGTAAAGAGTGACTAACATGGATCCTGTATGGTTTAAACCGATTTTTATGTTAAGTTCTCCAAACTCTGGACTGGCACAAATTTAATTCTGACGCTACTTCGCGTGTAGAAATTGATGGATTATTATTTATCTATAAAAATACAAGATTAACATGAAATTTGAAAACAAGCTTTTAATTTACCATTTGTAAAATATCTTGTCGATTTTCATTTAAATTCCTGTTGTCTTGACCATTACGCGGCTTAGTAAACGATCCATTCTCGACCAAATTTCTGTCGAGATCTAGAAAAATGGTACGATGAGGCTGTTGTCGTTCTGGATATAGTTGTAGATATCTTGTACTCGCTACTGTTGAATTTCGGTTCGAAGAATAAAAAATACTTATCATATCTCGTTTCTCTTCATTAGTGTTTGACATTTTTGTATTATTAATGAACAATAAATGAAATGTTTGACAGATTGAAATTCCATGGCTACCTTATTTAATCTTATAATTTATTCTTTCAAATAAAACCTAATGTCAAAAACTTTAGTCAGCATGTGGTACATGGTTGAAATCAGAAAAAAAAACTCTTTCTGAAGATGTCTAAATCCAATATGGCGCCTATAAGAAATTAGATAGTTGATGATGGCCAGAAAGAAACGAAACATCGTGTAAAGATTTAGAGTACACCACTGAATAGAGGTTTAGAAATGGCCACAAGGATGTGTTTTTATATTTTCTCTACAAGGCCAAATGTCGGTGCTACAGGTAAAAGAAGAAAATCGGGTTTTCGCGTTTTTTTTTTAAATAACGAAGGTCATTTGTCACAGGTCTATTTTCTTTACGGATTTATAATAAACACAAAATTTAACAACTTTGCCAAATTTAAACCTATACTCTATCTCCAATAATAAGCGAGATCCCCATGGTGAGGGCCGAAAATGAATCAGCCTGTATATGCTAGGTTGCGCAAAATATTTAAAAATCAAATATTTTAGCGAGTTTAATTGTAAGGAATTGTATAAGACTATACACACCGTAATTTTATCAGTTAAGTACATGATATTTCAATTCTTATTAAACAACAACGATGGAAGATCCAACCAAAAAACATAATGAACTTTTATAAATATAACACTATGTCCCACCTATAAACCAAATTTAGTCCAAGAAAACAAATCAACAAAAATATTGGAAGCACGCTACGTTAATGTAATACTTCCGCCTCTTCAACCACACGCTGCAACAATAAAATACACTTTTATTACAAATAATCCAGTCGGCGACAAAGTTGTTCTATTAGATGAATCATGTAGCATATATAGTAAAACTGGTCTAAGTATGTGTGAGTGTGTACGCGCGTAAATATATAGATATAGATATATATATAGTAGCGTGACTAACGTAGGATCGAAGGCAGACTTCTAGGCGCCTCACCTGAGCCCCGACGAAGATTGATCCAGGGCGTCGCGGCGACAGGTAATGGACGACGATGATAAAGTTTGGCGCCACTAAAACTGGCTAGCACCTGTTTTCATAACTGTCAAAACATAAACATTGTGTTGCAGTGTTGTATTATTAGGTGGGATGCAAGCATCTGGCGGCACTTGATATTAAACATAAGATATTTCTATGAAGATGGAAAGATAAGGAACATCTTCGAAATTAATTCTGTGTTAATTCTGATTTTTTTGACGTTTCTTAATTACAAAATAAATAAATAGGAAACTAATGTGGAGCTGAAAAGTATGGTGAAATTATAATTTCTGTTTCTGATAGTACACATGTTTTAAATCTTAATTAATCTGTTTAATCTGTTTCTATTATTTTTTTGGTATAAATATTGTCGGATGCAATGATATCAAAAACTATCGAAACATTCATTTAAATTGTTCGGGTTAATTCAAACGGACTTAATATTTGTTTTCTAGGTTGGTAGCACTATCTTTGATAATTATCAAATAATATTGTATGTCCTAATAAATAAAATTGTGTATCCTAATACTGACTTCGCGATTCGACTGGTGTCTCATTCCGATGAAACACCCGTCCCAGTGTATGAAAAGCTTCCTTCACTTGAATACTCGTATGCTGAAGACATGGCACATGCTATTGAGGAGCAAGATTCAGATGTAGATTGTGATTATGAAAATATAATTTCTAATGATGGACCACTACGTTTTACTCAAGCAGAATTGAATGATTTAGCAAGGGATTTGGGCCCATCAAAGAACCATCGGAACTGCTAGCTTCAAGATTAAATGAAAAGAACTTACTCGAGCAAAGTACCAAGATAACTTTTGATCGTAGCAGGGAAAGTAATCTTGTGCAATATTTTTAAAGAAGAGTGTGAATTTGTTTATTGTAACAATGTGCTAGGTTTGCTAACTAAAATGGGCGACCCAAGTGAGTGGCGTTTGTTTATCGACAGTTCCAGCAGGAGCCTCAACTATGTCCTACTACACAGTTGAATTCCCATTGGATATTCCGTTCAATTAAAGGAAACATATGGCGACATTAAGAGGGTGATAAAGTTACTAAAATATATAGACCATAACTGGGTCTCTGTGTGGATCTCAAAATTGTAAACATTTTACTTGGCTTTCAAAGAGAATATACAAAATTTCCGTGCTTTTTGTGCTTCTGGGATAGTCGAGTTAGAAACAAACACTGGATTCAAAAACAACGGCCTTCCAGAACATCCCTAGATGTTGGAGAAAAGAATATTATATGACTTATAATATTCTTTTCTCCAACAACCTTTAGTCGAGAGAGAAAAAGTAATTTTTCCACCTCTTCAGATCAAATTGGGTCTTATGAAGCAATATATTAAAGCTCTAGTTTTGCAAGATAACTGCTTCCAGTACATATGTGAAAAGTTTCCACGACTAAGTTACGAAAAAATTTAAGCTGAGGTATTTGATGGACCTCAAATTAGAACTTTAATGAGAGATCCTAATTTGATCAACTCTATGAACGAAGCTGAGAAAGAAGCCTGGACTTCATTCACGATGGTCGCCAACAATTTTCTTGGAAACAAAAAAGTCTGCATGAGCATAAAGCTTCATTTCCTTCATAGTCATAGTCTTGATATATAGTATCATAGTCTTGATAGGTTTCCCGAAAATTTAGGTGCTGTAAGCGATGAACAAGGCGAGAGATTTCATCAAGATTTTAAAATCATGAAAACGCGATTCCGAGGAAGATGTGATGCTCATATGATGGCCGACTACTGTTGGAGTGTTCAAAGGAACCGCCAAACCAAAATACACAGCAGAAAGTGCTACCAACGAAAATTTATTCCCTAATTGCTGTTTTTCCTTTTACAAATACTCTTGTAATTTTTTAGATTACCGCGTAAATATTTATACTATACTCGTGACTAATATTGTATTGAAATAAATAAATGAATTATTAAATTTTATACTTTCTTTACATCGTAACAGGTCTTATGTAAGTAACAACTTCGCCGCGTTAGTGATTCTTCAAAGAGCACAGTAAGTATACGCAAAATCTAATATGAAATTTCGGATTCAGCACACCTGAATTAGTAAAAAAACAAGTTCAAGTTTTGCTTAGAAGTCAGCAAAAATCATGTTGGCCATTGTAATTGTACAAAATTTTATTATTATTCATGTGAGTGAGTAAACAAATGAATGTTTTTCTGTCACGAATAAAATGTTTTCTATGATTTTCATGTCTGGTTTTGTTAAGCAAAGAATTAGCTTGGAAGGACAAGAATATTCGAGTGGTATAAAATGTGTAAAGAAGGCAGAGAACGCGTTGAAGATGAACTGACGACTTTCAATATCAATTGACGAAAAGCATGTTAAAGAAATAAAAGATTTAGTGGTCAAAAATTATGGGTTGATAATTAGAGGCCCTGTAGATAATATTTCGATTAATCTAACCTGTTTTGAAAGACTATTTGAGTATCTGATGTTTCTCCTCTAGATTCGTTCCAAAATCATTTAATTTTTCGAAAAAGAACGATATGTTAACATCCAATAAGAAAGGATTTCTGATTATCAATCCGGTACGAAACCCATAATTACGGGCTATGGTACATGGATCTATGCTTACGATTCCGAAACAATAAATCACTCCAGTGAACGTTGCGCCAAAGATAGCAAGACAAAAACAAACACGTCAACGTCATTAAAAAATCAAAGTCGAGATAACGGTCTGACTTGTAGGCTTCTCTGGTTATTATTAAGTTTCTGGGATTTCAGACTGGAACCACGTCCTTGGCATTGCTTCCTTCTTAACCGACGTTTCGTCTACTGTTGGAAGGGACGTATTTAGCCCTGTTGTTGCTGTTATTGCACTGAAACTTTACTGTTTCAGTGCAGTAGTAGTAGTAGCAGCTCTGAAGATGGCTTTGCAATAGTAAACGAAACGTCGGCCAAGAAGGAGACAGTGCTAAGGACTCGGTTTCTGGCTGAATCTTCGAATTACTTTGAATGACTTAATTTTCAGCAATAATCAAGCCACCTTAAACTTGAATCCAGGATGTTGGTGGTATATTTAATAAATTATAACTTGATGGCGAATAAGGATTCAAGAAGTCAGATTTTATGGGGGTTGTCTTAAGCTATGATCACAGAGTGGTAATATGCTAAAAAATTTCAACAATTATAATACTCAAATGCCAACTTTGTACTGTCGCGTAGACTATGAATATACTAGATGATTCATCATTCAAATCTAGAGAAATACTAGTGGAAGGATGTGCAAGAGGTGCCACTTATGTATTTCTTCCTAAAGTCTTTATTTTTATTATTAATAATTTTCCATTTATATTTATTACAAGTACAACTCACTTCTTACTCTATTGTTAACTATTTTTTACTTATCTCCACATCATTGTTTAATATCCCACTACCATCAAACTAATTTAATCTTTCGTCAGCGCCTTTTCTGTTTACTCAACATTCTTTGGCGCTAGCAAAGTCGCTGACTATTGCGGATATTGGCTAATGACTTAATTTTCATTCAAAAAGATGTGTGTAATGGAACTTTCCATAACAGTAGCTTACAATTTTGTTTATACATTCCTATATAGGCTTGTCTTGCATAGGAGACGAAACGTAGTTTTTGTAATTCCCTTGTTTTGTCGCATTCTTCCTGAGAATTGTAGGGATCAGGTAATACTATGAATTTTATGTCTCCTATACACCGAGTTCAGAACTTGCGCCTTAGATTGATAGACCATTCTTCGCGCAGGCTCTCGAAGATAAGCTGCTTAAACATGAAATATAGACAAACCTTACGAATGGCCTGTGTGTTTTCTAAAATTATTATGTACAAGCAGCCAGCATATTTGTTCAACATAATTTCGTTCCGTATTCATCTACATAGCCTTAATTTAAGATTTAGGGGTACATTCATCGATCAGCATTGTATGAACGCTCTTACTCATTTCAAATTGCTAATAGGTATATATAATTTTGTTCCTAGCGACTTGAACTTGAAGCACTTGTCTACAAAATAATTCGGATAACATACCGAGTGCTCTTGAAATAAAGAGATAACATATGATAAATGGAAAAATGTAATTATGTAGAATATAAATCCCAGATATTGTAACTCAATTACGACGCAAACCCCGAAAATTGTATTATGTGACACCTATGAATTCAAATATCCAAAATGCGTATAAATAATAAATACCTCACACACACAAACGCTACAGCGTATGTTTACATACGTTACAACTGGATGATATGGACAATAACAAAACTATTATTTTTGTTATTGTCGGTTTACTTTAAGATATCGTGTCTGATACTTTATATAATCGCACAGTGGCATGACAAAAAATTGTTAAAAAACTTTGTCCTTTTTTTCCTTGCTAATGAGAGAGAATTTTGCGAAAGTACTTTGGATTTATATTCTATATAATTACATCTTTCCATATTTCATACGTTGTCTTTATTTCAAGGACATCCTGTATAGAAAGCTAAACTCGCAAAGTATATGCTTTTCTCGTAACATTTTTTTTCTTTACTTTTTTTGTTCTTATTTCCGGTATATAGGAAGAACTACTTCGCTTTGCAGCACAGTTGATATACGAGGATGTATTGAAAAGTTCTTGGCCTACTATAGAAGCAAACAAAATTTGAAAGTCAAAATATTTTATTATACAACATACTCTCCTCCTAAATTAATACCTTAATACAGTGATTCTGCAACAGCTCTAGACATTTAAAAGAAATTTTTATCTTACTCTGCAAACCAAGCCTCCACAGCTTCAATCACTTCTTCGTTGGAAGAAAATTTACGACCTTTTAAAGTTTTTTCAGTTGAGGAAAGACATGATAGTTGGACTGAGCCAGATCTGGTGATTAAAGCGAGTAATTCGAACATTAAATCACGAATTGTTTGCAAGGCAACATGCGATTTGTGTGCAGCGGCATCGTCCTGTAAAAACAAAACACCTTTGGATAACTTTTCGCGTATTCTCCCTATAATTTTTTCTCGTAGAGTGGTCAGTAACGTCGAATAATAATTCCCAGTTATTGTTCTACCCTTATCCAGAAAATCAATCATCATTACTCCATGGCAATCCAAAAAAACTGAAGCAAGAACTTTTCCAGCAGATTTTTGGACGCGAAACTTCTTAGGCCTTGGAGAACCAGAGTATCTCCATTCCATCGACGTTCAAACCGAGCACAGATTGAAAGCGATGCTTCCACCCTTGCACGTTTCTGCTCAACATTCAGACATTTTGGGATCCATTTTGCAGAAATTTTTCTCATGTCCAAATCGACGTGAACTATATGATGGACGCGTTCATATGAAATATTTAGTGCCCTAGATATTCGTGTTAGTCCAATTCGACGGTCTTTCAAAATCATGTCATGAACTGCATCAACATTTTCGGGGATGGACACAGAAACTGGCCTTCCCGATCGGTGTTCTACCCCTTTTGAAGCTTGCCATCCAATTTTTTACGGTCAACTACGAAGGACATTTATCGCCAAGGGTAATAAGCATATCTACATAAATCTGCTTACCTCTTAACTCCTTAAAATACAGGTACTTGATGATGGCTCGAAACTCCAATTTTTCGATTTTCACAATTTCGATCGACATCTTTTTTTTTTTAATTTCATTGCGCAACTTTGGTTTGACTTTTTGACGTGATACTTTACACTCACACTTCTAATATGTTATTTTTCGTTGCTATGGTATCGAAATATTTTTTTTATCCACGGAATCGGTCTAGGCTAACTATATATCAATACCCCCTCGGACATCCTGAGTTTTACAGGACGTTTACAGGTAATTATTGGTTTTATGTTTCTTTTACTTTTTGGAAATAAAATATTATTATTATGGCGTCGAATTATCTCTCACTTCCTCAGGCTGCAACCTGAAAACATTTTGCTAATGTTGCGGTGCTGGTATACATTATATATCGGTATTTACTGCAAGTTGTATGATATTTAATGTTATTGTTTTTCTTTTTGTCACTTCCGTGATTCCTGAGATTATAAAAGTCTATATCGGGGTATTTAATCAGCGAATTGAATGTATTCTATTTGTAAAAATTTACGGACTATACTACATGTGCTGAGTATTATTGATCGCTGCATTCGTGGACTACGGATGGTAATTCTAATGGTTTGAGACCCTTAGGGAACTGATGTAGTGTAATTCCCCTAACTGATATAATGAACGGTATTAGATATACGTTTTTTTTTTGTGTCCATAAACGTCGAAGTTCCATTTTCAGTGATGTGTATTTTTCAATTTAGTTTGAGTGTTTGCTGTTAATGTTATTGTCTGCTGGTGCAGGTATGTCTATTAGGTATGTAATGTATTCCACTTTATCTTCAAGTACGATATCTGGTCTATTTGTTGAAATAATTTATTCGGCTTTATGTATTGTGATATCCCAATAGAGTTTGTACATTTGATTCTCAAAAATTGTTGTAGGAGTGTCATTAGTAGAGACCGGACACATCGGGCTGAAGTAACGTCATTACGACGGACGATATAAATAATCTACAACATATTGCTATGAACTTTTCCCCACAAATATTTTGAAAAGCTTAATTATTTTTGAGTGTATTATTATTTTGAATATTTGTTGATATATGTTGTAAAACTGTATTTTTTTATGCGTAGGCTGCGTGCTTGCTGTATCCAGAGACAAGTGTTCAGTGAAGTAAGAAAGGTGTGTTTATCTAAAGATAAATTTTTATCTTTGTTTTAGTAATTTCGGTTTTTGTTTTTTGATTTAATTGCGTTTTGGTGCTTGCATATATTATTACCGATTTATTTACGAGTTTGTGTATCTCGTAATTGATTTTTAACACTTTCTTACTCATGTGTCTCGAGTATATGAATATATTTTTTACGTAAGTAATATATTTTATAAAAGATATCTTATTATTCTATATTGAACGAATTGAATATTGTAATTTTCTATTGTATTATTATTATTATCGTTTTGAAATTCAATCTTAGTTAATTGATATAAATGACAAAGAAGGTTTTTTAAAATTTCTAGTATAAAAAACTTTTCTGTAACTGTAAAATTTTAGTACGCTTGGGATATCAAGGGCATATTTTTTTTACATGTTGTTGCACATGCGTTAGAGTTTGTTTCGGTCTGTCAAATAGGTTATTTTGATTTTGTTTCTTGTGGGAGAAATTAAAAACTTTATCCATACCGTGTCACAGCAGTACAAGAATTGTTAGAAATTGATTACCCACGTAGACTACAGTTTTGTAATTGGTTTGTAAATATGAACAATAATGGAGAACTTTCGCAAAGAGTCATCTTTACTGATGAAGCATGTTTTTATATAACGGGATACCTAAATTCACAAAATACAAGAATTTGGAGTAGTGAAAATCCACATGTAATTAATGAAGAATCGCTACGTTCAGAGAAAATTGGTGTTTGGGCAGCGATAAACCAAAGGCGAATCATTGGACCAATATTTTTTCAGGGAACGTTAACTGCTCAAAGGTACCGTACGGAAATTTTACAACCATTTGTCAATCAGTTGCATGATGATGAACTACAAAATGAATATTTCCAACAAGACGGAGCACCTCGTCACTGTACGGCAGAATCTTTGGATTATTTAAGAGAATTTTTTGATGAGCGTATAATTAGTCGAAATACTGAAACTGCCTGGCCTACACGTTCATGCGATTTAACACCTTGCGACTTCTTTTTGTGGCCTTATCTAAAAAATAACATATTTCGAACACCTATATTGAATTTCAATGATATGCTACATAGAATCGAACAGAAATGCATGGAAATTAATAACAATCCAGTAATGTTGCAGAATATTATCAAAAATTTTGAACGGAGGATTTTAAAGTGCATTGTTCTTGAAGGACAACATTTTCAACAATTGTTATAGTTTTCAATAAATACCTATTATTTGTTATTTATTTGTATGTATGAAACTGTCAAAATATAGGACTTTGTAGGTTAAGTAGTAAATTTTAATTTACGACTTACTTCAAAATGTTCTCATAAATCACATGCTACTAGATTGACTTTCCAAATGAACACTTGTTATTATGTGGACCCCATGACTTGTCCTGATCAGAAACTTTTACGTAAAAATAAGCCAAATACATTTTCTTAACGAATGCAGTAATAGTTACCCTTTGACTGGGAACGGTGAAGCTGCTATAAATGTAGCAGAACGAATCGGCACTATTTACACATCTTCAAGTAGTAGACATGATACAGTTTCTTCCCTAACAACTAACATGTAACTAACGTTTTATTATCACCATTGTTTACTTTCAAATAGTCCTAAGTGATCAATACTTTCTAATAAAATATGATTAAACCCTAGTATGGTCATTTAATGAACAGTATTAGCTTAATAGATTTGCATTTCTTAATATTTGTTTATTATTAATTAGTTCATTAAGTACTTGAATATTATGAGGTACAAGTATACATTATGCTAATGACTAGAGAACGGATGCAATTTCCATAAAACGCAATCGGCAATTGGAATTGTGTGTAACGTCGCTCAGTGCATCCCGGCGTAATTCAATGAAGTATTTGTTTGACTTACTCGGCCACCTGATCTCGCAGCGATAACAATGGACAACCCAGCTATTGTATTCGGAGAATATAGTGTTTTCAGTGGTGTCGTGTACGTAGATAAAATAAATAAGTTTATCGTATTTCGTAAGAGAAATAGCACATACATTCCTTTTCTTTTCATTTAAGCAACATCTTCCAATTATTTTCACGTAAGTGTGCATAAAATTTCGTTACTTAATTTCGTTTATTTGGATCTAGAATATTCTTACTTTTTCAGACAATGGAAGAGCGTCGAGAATGGCATCTTGAAACAATGGCGAGTTGGATTGAGGGCCATACTGATTGTATGTACATTGCCAGTGATTCCGAAATTTATTGTGAAGTGTGTGAAACGTTATTGAAAAATTGCAATAAATCAATGGTAAAACGTCACGTAGGATCGTTAAAGCACGAAAAAAATTGAACCCGTTGGAATCTGACAATTTTAACGAAGAACTCTGTGAAACTTTTATGGCAGCTAATATTCCATTATTTAAATTGAACAATCGAATTTTGACATTTCTGAAAAAATATATTGGTCGAAATGTTCTTGATGAATCAACTTTACGCAAATATTATGTTTCTAGGTGCTATACGAGAACAGTAGAACGCATTAGAAGCCATCTTTTAAATCAATATATATACATGGATAAGCGCCGACGAAACGGTGGA
This sequence comes from Melolontha melolontha, assembly GCA_935421215.2. Classification (NCBI taxonomy): domain Eukaryota; kingdom Metazoa; phylum Arthropoda; class Insecta; order Coleoptera; family Scarabaeidae; genus Melolontha; species Melolontha melolontha. Next base: position 150,236,856 of record OW285238.1, read on the forward strand.
TATGTTAGGACGCTGTGTGGTAAATGTTGTAGATGGTGTACTACATCCAACTATTCCCTATAACTCATATGTAATAGCAACAAGTGTTATAAATAGAGTTGATGCGGAAACTGTTGCTGAAACCATTAAGGAGAATATGCAAAAAATGCTTCATTCGGACGCCACGTACAAAGAAAAAATACTTTTATTTGTCAGTGATAGTGCTGCGTATATGTTAAAAACAGGCAGACTATTGAAGAAAACATATCCTAATATGCTGCATATTACTTGTGTAGCACATGCTCTCCACAGAATCTGTGAATATATCAGAGACACTTTTCCGGAAGTTGGTAGACTTGTATCAGCTTTTAAAAAAGTTTTCAGAAAAGCACCATTGAGAGTAGCTCTTTTCAGGAAAAATTTCCATCTCTGTCACTGCCTCCCACTCCAGTAATAACTAGATGGGGAACATGGCTGGAAGCTACTAGTTATTATGCTGAGAATTTCGATAGTCTAAAACATTTCGTAACACTGCTAAAGGAGGATGCTAGAAGTATTGGTGAGTGCAAGGAGCTCACACAAATCCCAAATTTAAAAAATCAGTTGTACTTTCTTCACGAACACTTTGGAAAATTGCCAAAACTAATCACTTATTTTGAAAATCGAAATCTCATATTAAATGACGGATTAACCACATTAGATGTGGCTGTTAATAATTTGAAAAGTATTCCAAGTGACTTCGGATGTGGCCTTCGGCAAAAGTTTGAAGCAATTCTTAATAGAAATCCAGATTTAATTACATTGCAGCAATTATGTATGGAGACAATTCCACAAAATCTAACGGCTAAATATGAAGAAATAAAAGTATCCAGTATGCACCTATAACCAGTTGCGATGTAGAAAGGACGTTTTCTATTTATAAGGATGTACTTAATTCAAAGAGAACAAAATTGACAGAAGAAAACCTTGAGAAACTATTGCTAGTCAATATTAATACTCCTTTACTCAACTTGAACGACAAAATGAACAAATAAAAATGTTCCAATTATAGAAATAAAATTAAAAACTTTAAAAATACAACTTTTCAACAAATACATATATATTTCGTAATTTTATAGATCACCATCCGTTTGTTTTCCAATTATATAAATAAAATTAATTAATAAATATGTATTTTGTAATTTTAGATAGATAGATCACCACCCGTATGTTTTCCAATTATATAAATAAAATAAATTAAAAACTTTATAAATACAACTTTTCAACAAATAAATATGTATTTCGTAATTTTATAGATCACCACCCGTTCGTTTTCCAATTATATAAATAAAATTCAATATTTCAGAAATACAGGCTTTCGCCAGTACTGCACTGGGCTTTGCGTCATGTGGTAAGCGTGTCCGTTCTCTACTAATGACACAAATGTATTTGGAATGTCTTCTTCTTTGAACAAATAAGAATTTGCTGCATTTACTTAAAGATTTTCAATAATTTTGAAATAAATGGGATAAATGGGTTTCATATTTGACATTAGCGTACCAATATTAATAAAACAACTGTCAGATCATAGTCAGCAAAAAAAAAAATTAAATGTTGGCCAGTGTTACTATTATTATTCATATTATTAATTTTCTTGCCTTAAAACAATGCAATCTTTTATTCAATAGCTGAATGAGTTGAAGTATTTACGTGTATTAGATTCTGCGCCACGAATATACTTTACGAGTTAAAATATTTCTAAATTACGAATGCATACGCCCCTTCGCAGAGAATAAAATATATAAAAGCACCCTGGCGTCCGCAAATTCCAACGTGCTTAACCTGACACCTACATTCATTTATAATTAAACATACGACTTTAAAGTAGAAGATTCCAATTTCTACCTGTACAAAAACGACAGCAATGAATCGCTCACTGCCGGTGCGGTGCGGTAACAAGTTTTTTCTTTTTTTCTTTTTAGATGGCGCTGTAGTAGTGGCGGTCACGCAAAAAAGTCTGGATAATGAAAAAGCCCTCTGAGCAATCTTAATGGTTTCGTTCCCTCAGAAATTTATAAAGAGAGATGGTGGTGGCATTCATTAATACGCTTCTTTTACGCGGCCACCGTTATTATTTCCGTCTTCCTTTTTTCTCTATCTTTTTGTCCATTCTGCGCGACTCGTAGATTAAATTACAAGTTGTCTTGAATAACATTCCGGCGTTGCGATTAAATATTTACATGGCAAATGAAACTGTTGAAGTGCATCGGGAAAAGCGTGGCTTCCTTTTTTTTTTAAAGGAACAGAATGTATAATACGTCTAAACATATTTAAGGACAAATCACCTGCACATAATTATTTAAAAAAGTTTGAGGCAGTATAAATTTCCGGCTTAAATATGAACCAGGTGTTTTATAAAAATATTAATTTTAATTTTTTGAAATAGTATCTTTCATTTCTAATTAAAAGCTAAAGGCTGAAAATGGAAATGTGAAACTAAATACATATCTATTTACAAAATAATTATAAGACAGGTGTACTAAGGGAGAGAAAAATATATGGAGGAAAGGGCGTATCGGGCAGCTGCGGAAGAAGTAATAAAGAATTACAGGAACTATACAGGCTGATTCATTTTCGGCCCTCACCATGGGGATCTCGCTTATTATTGGAGATAGAGTATAGGTTTAAATTTGGCAAAGTTGTTAAATTTTGTGTTTGTTATAAATCCGTAAAGAAAATAGACCTGTGACAAATGACCTTCGTTATTTAAAAAAAAAAAACGCGAAAACCCCATTTTCTTCTTTTACCTGTAGCACCGACATTTGGCCTTGTAGAGAACAAATAAAAACACATCCTTGTGGCCATTTCTAAACTCTATCCAGTGGTGTACTCTAAATTTTTATACGACGTTTCGTTTCTTTCTGGCCATCATCAACTATCTAATTTCTTATAGGCGCCATATTGGATTTAGACATCTTCAGAAAGAGTTTTTTTTTCTGATTTCAACCATGTACCACATGCTGACTATAGTTTTTGACATTAGGTTTTATTTGAAAGAATAAATTATAAGATTAAATAAGGTAGCCTTTGGAATTTCAATCTGTCAAACATTTCATTTATTGTTCATTAATAATACAAAAATGTCATACACTAATGAAGAGAAACGAGATATGATAAGTATTTTTTATTCTTCGAAATGAAATTCAACAGTAGCGAGTACAAGATAACAAAAACATTAATAAAAATACATAGAAAAGTAAACAATAAACAATTACAGTAAGTGTTCAATTATCTGGCCATCTTCGGTAATGCACAATTGGGCACGCCTTCTGGCATTTTGTACTGCCCTTTGTTTAGTTCTTCTAGGAACTTCATCGAAGGCATTCTGAAGTCTGTCTCGTAATTCTTCAATGTTTTGTGGCGCATCTACTTTATAAATATTATTTTTAACATATCCCCATGAAAAAAATCTAGCGGACTTAAATCAGGTGATCTCGCAGGCCATTCAACAACTCCCCTATTTCCAATCCAACGGTTTGCAAACTCTTGATTTAAGAAATTTCTAACAACAGCTGCATTGTGTGCTGGTGCGCCATCTTGTTGCCACCATAAATATTGTAATTGATTTAATGGGATATTGTCGTCAACATAGTCAGATACGTATGTACGTAAAATGTTTAGATATCTTTCTCCATTTAAATGTTCCTCATACATAACTGGTCCTAAGAGACGATTTGCCAAAATACCCATCCAAACGTTTATTCCAAAACGATGTTGTGGTCTTCTAGCTCTGTTTTGTCGGAGATTTTGTACGGCCCAATAGTGCTCCGTATTTCTGTTGAACATTCCAGAATTTGTAAATTTTGTTTCATCTGACCAGATGATTTTGCTTAAAAAATTTTCGTCATTTTCTATCCTTCCCATTAACCAATTACAATATTCTAGCCTTCTCAAATTATCTCCAGGCAGTAAAGAGTGACTAACATGGATCCTGTATGGTTTAAACCTACTTTTATGTAAAGTTCTCCAAACTCTGGACTGGCACAAATTTAACTCTGACGCTACTTCGCGTGTAGAAATTGATGGATTATCTATAAAAATACAAGATTAACAGGAAATTTGAAAACACGCTTTTAATTTACCATTTGTAAAATATCTTGTCGATTTTCATTTAAATTCCTGTTGTCTTGACCATTACGCGGCTTAGTAAACGATCCATTCTCGACCAAATTTCTGTCGAGATCTAGAAAAATGGTACGATGAGGCTGTTGTCGTTCTGGATATAATTGTAGATATCTTGTACTCGCTACTGTTGAATTTCGGTTCGAAGAATAAAAAATACTTCCCATATCTCGTTTCTCTTCGTTAGTGTATGACATTTTTGTATTATTAATGAACAATAAATGAAATGTTTGACAGATTGAAATTCCATGGCTACCTTATTTAATCTTATAATTTATTCCTTCAAATAAAACCTAATGTCAAAAACTTTAGTCAGCATGTGGTACATGGTTGAAATCAGAAAAAAAACTCTTTCTGAAGATGTCTAAATCCAATATGGCGCCTATAAGAAATTAGATAGTTGATGATGGCCAGAAAGAAACGAAACGTCGTATAAAAATTTAGAGTACACCACTGGATAGAGGTTTAGAAATGGCCACAAGGATGTGTTTTTATTTTTTCTCTACAAGGCCAAATGTCGGTGCTACAGGTAAAAGAAGAAAATGGGGTTTTCGCGTTTTTTTTTTAATAACGAAGGTCATTTGTCACAGGTCTATTCTCTTTACGGATTTATAACAAACACAAAATTTAACAACTTTACCAAATTTAAACCTATACTCTATCTCCAATAATAAGCGAGATCCCCATGGTGAGGACCGAAAATGAATCAGCCTGTATAATGAATATATATCTTCGGGGTGATAAACGAAAGAAGATTGATATTGCTAAAACATATAATGATGGTGTACAGAATTGAATACCGTAGACATTGATAGAAAGGAAAAGAAGAATGGAAAAGGATACAACAATAGTAAGTCAAGCAAATAGGCCATCTAGCCTTCTTCTCATCTATGTTGCTTTTCGTTGCCGTCTTTGAAAACATTTCTTCCGAGCTCTCTGCTTAGATAACCAAACATAAAGCAGAAACAGGCAGTTGCGAAGCACAACATAAATTAAAAAAATATAAATACGTATTTCGGTAACTAAGTTGCCATCTTCAGTAGAACAATTTGAAAAATAGTGTTAAACGTATCGTCCTTGGCTAGGGTACAACTTTTGAAGGCATGCTCCTCATCAAATCGCCAGTGGGATAACACTAAATTAAACAATAATTACTACTTCACAATAAAGTAAACAAACTGGACTGAGGAATTGGTCCATTGTCAAAATTCATTCAATTACTCTGTTTATAAATACTTTCCTAGCTACCTAATTCTCTATAATTACTTATTGTTTTAATTAATGTAAAATTATTTGGATGCATAGAGTGGTCTGTACCCCAAATATGTCAAGCAACGCTAGCGTTTTTAGATCTATTAAACCTAAAATGGGAAATGTTCCTTGTAACGAGTTGAAATTGAGCGTTTCGTTTGTCCGCTATATTTTCGGTTACAATCGTTTTAATTTATTTCGTAAATACCGGATTTTTGTTCTGTTTCAATTTTATCCTTGGTGTTACCTAAAAGTGATTTTAATGAGTTGGATGATTTAAACGCGATTTTAAGAGAATGTCATTTGAAGACAGCGTTAAAATTTCTATAAGCTGAGTGATATGGTAAACAAACAAACTTATCACTTTATGGTTCAATGCTGTGCATATCTGTAAGATCTGTAAATCCAATCTGTAACTAGATACAGATTTATAGATGAAATTGCAATTCTGTTCAAATATTTTATTTACAGAATGTCTGTAAGTGTTACTGATTCCCGTAAATTCTACGTGTAAGTAAACCTTCTCCGTAAGGCAGTTACAAAGGTTTCAGTTTGAACACCATTTAATACGCCCAATTACGGGTTAGGTTAGCGTAAACAAATACAATATGGTGCAGATCGACACTTTACAAATAATAAACGTGAAGATAGGCACACATATTTTATTTACAGAAAAATTTAGAGAATGGCTCTAATCGTACGTCTGTAAGTATACAGTTAGACTTCTATAACTTTACAGATCTGTAACATTACAGATATGTAAGAATATTGCACAGAATTGACCCATTAATCTTTGTGAGGTAGTAAACTTGTGGTATGATGAATTAAGTTTTTAAGCCTATGTTTCTTAATTAGGTTAGTTACTATTTTCAAGTTGAACTCATTGTATGCTGCCATGTTTTTAATTAAACTTTTCTCTTTGTCATATCTCTTTTGTAAGCGGAAAACTTAACAACCTATGCATAAGAAAATTAAAGGATGCCATCTTTTGTTGAAAACTATAATTTGAGTCTGCAGTTATACTGAGGTATAATATTACTAGTTTTATGATTAATAATCGGCGATCGCTCGAGTTAAAATTGTATTATATCCGTTTTAGTGCAACATTAGAGGAAGTCGCTTTGGGTGAAACACAAACTTACAACTGTTCAAACGTTTCAAAAACGGCATTATTTGATAAACGTTACTGGCGACCATCAACACTAGAACGTGTTGCTGTTGTTGGTTTAGATCATATGATTAATGCACAATTTGATCGTGGCGTTCTAGGGCAGCTAAGAGAGAATAGGATATGATAAGGAAACTTGGAGACAAGTAGCGCAGGAACGAATACGTCCTCCACCATGAAATGTGCTTTTATGAGACATCGGTTTTTGTCGAAAAACAACATGGCTATTATTCCTAATCCAGCGTATTCTCCTGACTTGGTTTCTTAAAACTTCTTCCTTTTTCCAAAGATAAAAACAAAGTTGAAGTGGCAAAGACTTGAGACGATAGAGGAGATTAATGAATCTCAATCGTAGACGGTGCTACATACATTAACAAAATAAGACTTACAGAATGCATTCCTTTTTGTAGCAGAGGCACTGGGATCGGGTTCTCTACTCTTAAGGGAACTACTTTAAAGGTAACGTAAGTGAATGAAATCCAGGCTTATTGAAATTTCATTTAATGCTATTTTTGAGGAACAATTACTTTTGAAGCATATTTAAATACAAAAGGTTTCCCAATAAGGACTATATGTTTTTAAAATAAAAAAAAATATATATAAAATACAAAATATTTGAGATAAAAGCAAAAGTTTTTCTTTATTTTATTGTCCAACTTATGACAATTATATTTTGAATAACATATCATTCAAATATCCATCTCGGCTTCGTTTGCGGGATCGAATTCGATGAAACCAATTTTCGGTGACTTTTTGCAATAAATCAGATGTGATTTCATTAATTCGATGTTCAATTTCAAAGCGTCAAGCTTCAAATATCCCCACAAAAATAAATCTAAAGGTGTTAAATCACAGCTTCTTGGGGGCCAATTAACAATTCCATTTCTGGAGATTACAGACTCACCAAACTTTTCTCCCAATAACTCCACAGCGGCATTGGAAAAATGTGGTGTTGCACTTGTTGGAAAAACAAGTCTTGCAAATCAATTTCATCCAATTTTGGCCACAAAAAATCTGTTAATATTGATCGATAACGCTTACTATTCACTGTCATTGCATATCCATTTGCATTTTCAAAAAATAAGGTCCAATGACCATAAACCAACCCAAACGGATAACTTTTTCTCGATGCAAAGATTTCTCATGAATCCATTGTAGATTATTTTCACACCAAAAACGACCATTTTGTTTTATAACAAACCCGTTTAGCCAGAAATGAGCTTCATTTGAAATGATTATTTTTTTGAAAATATAAGGATCAATTTCATGTTGCGCTAGGACTCAATCAGAAAACACACGACGCTTATGATGGTCAAGTGGCTTCAGTTCTTGAGTGAATACAATCTTAGACGGCTGTAAACCTTTTCTCAAAATACGCCAAGTTGTCATTTTTGAACGGCCAAGTTCTTGAGAACGTCGATTAATCGATCGATTTGCATCTTCTGAACACTGGCATTTGCAGCGTCAACATTCTCTTGGTTTCCTGCGGTTTGTTATCTTATTAGTGTTCCGGTATCGTGTAAAGTGAAATTTGTTTGGAATTTTTCAACAATTCGACGAATAGCAAGCACAGAAGGACGATTATGTGGACCATAATCTTCACGAAGATCACGTTGAGTTTGAACAAAAGTACGATTATTTTTATAAAACTTTTGAATAATAACCAAACCTTGTTTAAACGTGTATTTTACCATGATGAATTGTCAAACAATACTAAACATAAATGACAGCTAGTGACATTTCTACCATTTTAAACTTGGCTGCCATGACGTACATATCGTCCTTGTTGGAAAATCCGTTACTTCACAAATCTTTTATAAATATTGCGATATGTGTCATGCGACCTTACGTCAGCTGGTGCCCTAAGCGATGGCGTTACCGGCTGCACGTCATGAACTCTCAATTCCTCTTGAAGACGGAAGAACACAGGAGACCCGTATTACTCCCGAATAAACAAGGACTATATAAACGCTCAAGAGAAAGAATGAATCATTCAAGCTTACTATCATAGACTTAAATGTATACAGTGTGTCCCATAACTTATGGGCCATACAGCATTTGGAGAAAATAGACATAAAAATAGTTATTTTGAGCCTAAGTTTGCCTTAGTAAAATGTTAAAGGTTAGATACAGAGTGTTGAAATAGAAAATTATGAAAACACAACGCAGTTTATTTAATATTAAAAAACTGTTTTAATTTTCTTTAATAAATGTTGTGTTCACCGTTAACTTCAATACATTTTCTTATGATTTTGATCAAATGACGCCTCACATCCGGAAAGATATTTTGAGAATTTCTAATAACAGCGGGGGTTTCTTGAATTTTTTGTTCAAGTTCTTCCCGTGAATTGATTTCATCAGCGTATTCTAAAGCCTTCATGTGGCCCCACAGATAAAAATCTAACAGGTGAATATCTGGCCTACGAGGTGGCCAAGGAAATTCACTACTACAGCTCATCCATCGATGCGGAAAACGCTGATTCAAATCATTTCGAATAATAAATGTAAAGTGTGGTGGGGCACCATCTTGCATGAACCACATATTTTGTCCAAAGTTCAGAGGTATACCATCCAAAAGGCCAAGTAAATAGTTGTGTGAAAAATGCAAATATTGTTCTCCATTAAGTCTCCGCGGAAGTTGAATTGGGCCAGTTAAGAAATTGTCGATAGTACCGCACCAAATATTTATCGAAAACCCATGGCGTCTTGTAAAAGTTCCCTCGCCTGTAAATAATATCTTTTTCGGGAACATGGGGTCTTTCTTTTGTTTTATTTAGTACATTTTGACAAATTTCTGATGCGGCTTGCAAATCTCCTGGCAATAAATTTTAAACGAGTGTGAAATGGCAGGGAAGGAAATTCTCTGCATGAATGAATCTTGAGACGGTTGATTTACCGATTCTCGTAGAAACTTGCAAATGCCTAGTGCTTAATTCAGGATTTTCCGCGATTCTGACCAAGAACTCTTCTTCTTGTTTGACTGTTACAGTATTTGGTCGTCCGCCAGGATTTTTGTTATAAAATGAACCTGTTTCATTCAACTGATTGAATATTCTTTGAAATATTTTCGGTCTGAAATGATTCTGGCTGGGTAGAGTTCTTCATATTTTCTAAGTGCAGCACCTCCGTTGTAATTTTCTCGCGGATAAACGCAGAGGATATTCTGTAAATCACGGTTAGAAAAAATATAAAGTCTGGGCAGTTTTAATTGGAAAGATTACAGGACTTGGATAATGTAAAAACTAGTTTTTGACGTACCTATGACAAGAAAAGATAGAAAACATTGAGTGGTTTGTCAATATTAAACGCACAATTTGTGAATTAAATATTTTTCACCCAACGGTAAAATGTGAAAATGCCAAAATCTGGGGAACTGCTTGAAAAATAGCTATTACTTACAACACCCTATATCTTTTTAACCTTTACCTCTTTAACATTTTACTTAGGCAAACTATGTTCAAAATAACTATTCGTATGTCCCTTATCTCCAAATTCTGTATGGCCCATAAATTATGGAACGCCTGTATACAGTGTGGTTATAAAGTTTGGAACCAAGCTTATAACCGCATTATTTTACATTTTTTGGAAAAACGCTCAGACAGGTAAATTTTCTTTTTTAAAACGCCATCTTTCCACATATAACTTTTTTCTATGACGTCATTGGTTTTCGAGTGATGACGTTATCAACACTTTCTTTAAATGGCAACCATATTATTTTTTTATCGTTTTTGGTAGATCTTTATATCCACCAAATAGTGATATAAAACAATTGGTATGTTGCATAACAATTTTTTTGAAAATATGATATAAATTTAGAAAAAAAACGAAAATTTTATTTTTGTACAAAATTAAAATTAAATTAAAAAAAATCTGAACTTAAATTTATTGTAACAGTTAACGTAAATTTTCAAAATGGACCCCACCAACCAACTGACACTGTCCTAGCCGTGTGTAAATGCTTTGCGATCAATAGTAATCTGCGTTATTCGCTCCAGGTCAAAAGAAATTCGTCTTCCCAATCGGCCAATTACTTATTAAAAAATCTTATTTAACATTAAATAGTTTCACAAAAAAGGGCCAAAGAAGTTTAATTTTATTTAAAAAATTGACATGATGTTGCAGATCATTTCTTAATTAAAATTATCGCCCAAAAATTGAAGATTTCAAAAACTAATTAAGATTACAAATTATACTGAAACGTATAAGTAAGTTTTTTTCACACTTCTGTCTTGTGTGAGGACTTAAATATTCTTCTTGAACAAACCGGATCGTCAAAAGCACATGTACTCATGTTACTATGCAAAAAATTTACAAAAACAAAAACACGCACTTTTTTGCAAGATATTTCTTTATGACATTCTTGCTTCTTTTTATACAATTTATGTACAAAAATTTGAGTTTGAAATTGTTTCTATGGCGACAACATTGTTGAATTATTTACTTCTATTTTTGACGTTAAATTTTTGAGATATTGCGTAATAATTGTTCATTTTCGCTAATATAAAAAATGGCACATTTATCTGAGCGAGAGAGAATAGAAATTTTAATTATGGTTGGGTATGGGGACAGACAAAGAACGCATGCAGAAGCATGCGAATTGTTTAACAATGAACACCCTGATAGACCTCCAATTACCAGGTCTACGGTGACAAAACTAGTTGGAAAGTTTACCGAAACTGGATCCGTAAAAGATCGACCACGGCAAGGTAGACTTCAAGTAGGAGAAGATGTGAAATTAAATGTGCTTCTAGAAGCAGAAGAAAGGCATCATGTTTCCACCAGACAGCTTGCGTTAGCCAATCATGTGGCTCACTCATTTGTCGTCAACTTATTTAAAAAAGAATACTATCGTCCTTACAAAGTTCAACTTGTACAGGAATTACATGAGGATGACGAGGATCGTCGACTGCAGTTCTGTGAAGACGTAATGTTACGTTATGACCAAAATCCAAATTTCTTGGAAAACATCGTCATCTCAGATGAAGCTACGTTCTGCCTAAATGGATCTGTTCACCGCCATAATTGTAGATATTGGTCGCAGAACAATCCGCATTGGACTCAAGCGTGTCATACTCAGCGCAGAGGAAAAGTTAACGTATGGGTTGGAATGATTGGACGACGCATTTTAGGACCATTATTTTTTAAGGAAATTTGACTGCTGTGCAATATTTAGAATTTTTAAGATTTGAACTGGTTCCAGCGTTCGCTGTTATTTTCCCAAATCACGAGGATGGTGTTGTACCCCATCCAAATATTTGGTTTCAACAAGATGGGGCGCCTCCCCATTATGGTGTAGAGGTTCGCCACTATCTTGACGAAATATTTCCCAATAAATGGATTGGACGGAGAGGCGCCATAGAATGGCCACCTCGTTCTCCTGACCTGACTCCGTTAGATTTTTTTTTGTGGGGTTATTTGAAATCGAGTGTATTTTAACAAACCGAACAATTTAGAAGATTTAAAAGAACGAATTTGCGTAGAACTTACACAAATATCCCCAGACATAATTGAGGCGAGTATACGAAGTGTTTACACTCGGCTGGGACAGTGTCAGTTGGTTGGTGGGGTCCATTTTGAAAATGTACGTTAACTGTTACAATAAATTTAAGTTCAGATGTATTTTTTTTAATTTAATTTTAATTTTGTACAAAAATAAAATTTTCGTATTTTTTTCTAAATTTATATCATTTCTTAAAAAAAAATGTGATGCAACATACCAATTGTTTTATATCACTATTTGGTGGATATAAAGATCTACCAAAAACGAGAAAAAAATGATATGGTTGCCATTTAAAGAAAGTGTTGATAACGTCATCACTCGAAAACCAATGACGTCATAGAAAAAAATTGTATGTCAAAAGATGGCGTTTTAAAAAAGAAAATTTACCTGTCCGAGCGTTTTTCCTAAAAATGTAAAATAATGCGGTTATAAGCTTGGTTCCAAACTATATGACCACACTGTATACGAATATAAATATTGTATTTATTGTTAGTTATTTTTAATTACCGTGTGTTTTATTAATCGAACCGAAGATAAGATTTATGACAACATTGAAATAAGTACAAATTGCCTATATTTGTTTGTAAGTATAGACTTCTCGATTGCAAGTATGAAACGTAATTCATTCCTGAAATATTGTTCTTCCGTTTTCCAATATATGTTTGATATATATGTGCTTGCTGTGTGTAATATCTCACTAATTCGAAAACTCGGAATTGCATATATATTTGTATGTAATGAACACATTTGTATCCAGGATATGTACAACACGTTAGTAATATTCCGACAACAATGTTATAGCATGGCTTTGGTGGAGCCTGCGCACACCCTCTGCATTATAAACAAACCTATTTATTATACTCGCGGGGTAAGAAAAGAAAACGTGCCAGAGAAAACGGGCAAAGTAATAACCCTTGTCGATTCGATGTTATTCATAATTCAGAAAAGGACGGGGATTTATATGGAGGTATTTGTCGTTTAAGACAAAAATGAGACCTATTTCTAAATGAATTGCTAATAATTTCTTATTCTATATCTAAATGGCTCAATATAAATAATAATAATAATAATAACAATAATTGAAGAACAACACACAAATACCATAGATTCCATCAAAATAAAAATATAAACTACACATACCGGGTTCTCTTTCTATAGTTAATTAACGAAGGAGATACTTGTTGAAACGTCATTATAACGCTGAGAAATAAGTAATTAAACTTCTAGTTTCAAAAATTCTTTTATTGTAAATACACTACAATAAAGTTTCGCCATACAATGGCTTCATCAGGTGGATGAAATACTATTTTATCCACCTGATGAAGCCATTTTATGGCGAAACAATATTGTAGTGTATTTACAATAAAAGAATTTTTGAAACTAGAAGTTTAATTACTTGTTTCTTAGCGTTCTCTTTTTATTACCACACATACATTTTTTCTTTGTGTCCCGCTGAAATCTTGGAGTCTGATTCGGTTGGATACGGTTGTTCGACAGCCGATTATTGTGAGTGATAATTGGGTAGCCCTCCCTGAATTGGGGAATGAGATTTAATTTATAATTCTTTAGAACCTCCGCTTGGGCGTAACCCTACTACGTAGAAATGGTCCCAATTAAATAGGTTCCGCACAGCGGTGGAGGTAATCTCACCACCAAATGTTACCCTCTACCTGCATCGATAGAATAATCTCATAATCCGGCAGGTATTTTCACCACTAACAGAGTTCAGGTAATAAAAGCAATATATACCGTAATTTGGGAATTTCCAGTACTAATATTAACTAATGTCTATTTAATGTGACGTTCTTGCAAAATTATTACGGTTTCACAAGTCAATTTCTTTTGCTCAACAGAAGAGGTTAGTACTTACAATTGGTGTTGTTTATTGTGATAATAATTTAATATAAGTATTCGATTTATAAGATGTCAGCTACGTTAGTAAAAAGTATACGGAGTAAAGATTTACTTCTCTTTGAGAATTTTACGTATTTTATAGAAAAAGAATTGAAAAGCGGGGAAGTTTTCTGGAGATGTGTCCAAAGAAGAAAGTGTAATGCTAAAGTATTTACTGTTGGTCCTGAGCTTACAATATCGAGGAGTGATATAGTTCATAACCATGAAGTAGATGAGCAAAAAACAAACAGGAAAGTGCTTACAAATTTGTGCAAGCGAAAAGCAGAAGAAGATTTATTGGAAAAACCTTCAAAGATTATTCGAAGAGTCCTTAGTGCCAATATGCCAGAGTCTGTTACAACCAATGATGTCAATTGTGTACGAAGAAATATGTATAGCTGCCGTCGGAAAATATTTCCTAGTCGCCTACCTGCAAATATAAACGAAGTGCATGAAGTTGTAAATCTATATTCTCCTAAAATTAAAACCGCGAAAGGTGAAAGGTTGTTTATAAATAGTGCAGAACATAACATTATCGTATTTACATGTGAAGCCAATATTCGTGCCTTGTCTAAAATGAATACTTTGTACATGGGCGGCACATTCTCATATTGTACGAAATACTTTCTACAATTTTTTACCATCCATGGACTTCAGAATGGACACTATGTCCCACTACTGTATTGCTTGTTGCCAAACAAAAGTTGGACCACATATAAAACACTTTTTTTGTTGTTGAAATCTAACATTTTTGAATCATTTAATTCATTTTTCGAACCTAGCGAGATCTATGTTGATTTTGAAAAAGCAATACATACCGCAATAATTCATGTTTGGCCCAGTGTAAAAATCAGTGGCTGTAGATTTCACCTACACCAATCATGTTACAGAAAAATTCAGTTCCTTGGATTAAGTGAACATTATAAAAATAATTCAGAAATAGGAAATTGGCTGAAACTTACCTTTGGTATGACTTATCTACAACCAGAACATGTTGCGGACTGCTTTGTTTTCGATTTGATGGCTTATAAACCAGACAATAGCCTGTTAGATAAATACGCCGATTATTTGTTAGAAACGTATATAGAGGAAAATGCTACATTTCCAACGAATATATGGGCGGAAGAAGTTGCCTCGAATACTCGCACTACAAATGCGTGCGAGTCGTTCCATTCCAGATTTAATGCATCTTTTTATAGTACGCATCCGTCTATATATGTGTTTATCGAAAAATTGAAAGAATTCCAAGTTGACACTGACATCAAAATACAAAGTTTACATATTCCTAATAAAATAAAGGATAGGCAAGTGAAAAACAAATTCAAATATTTGGAAAATTGTATAAATCGATTAAAATCAGGTCATTTGTCTAGGCTAGAGTTCATAAAATGTGTTTGTCATTCTTCGTTACCCAATTAATTTTGCTTTTTTTTATATATAATATGTATATACCTAATAGTTTCTATAACTTTTTAGTGATTTATTTATATATATATATATATATATATATACAGGGTCCGGCAACGAAGCGGGGACGGAAGATTACACGCGTATTTGAAAGTTAGTCAAATATTTAGTCATCGGATATCCTTCCGTACCATCAAGCGCACGTTCTAAAAATATTTTGTTTTATACAGGGTGTTCCAGATGGAAATGCTAGACTAAAGTTGCATTTTTTAAATGGAACACCATGTATATTAATAGATAAAACGATCCGCGCTTGAAAGCTGGTTACATCGATATAATGTTGTATGGGTCTAAAGTTGATAGTTTCCTTGTAAATAATTATTTTACTTGATAAATTGATACATTTCAGTAGGCTATTCTGCATGAGGAAAATCAAAAGATCCGAAACCAATAGAATAGAATATTTTCTACTAGTATGCACTTTCGTTGCTACGTGAAATAAATTCTGGAACTACTCGTGTTATACAGAGTGTTCACTATTTCGCAAAATCGAAGAAATCTCGTAATTTTTAAATGGAACACCCTGTATATTTTTAGCTCATTGAAAAGCCCTTTTACCACCCTTTCTATTGATACCTCATTTGATGCACCTAGGATGGATCATTTGCTAATTATTTCTTTTTAGAGTTGAATTAATGAAAAATGCTTGTATTTTTAGTTGCCAATTTGCGCTTTTAAACCTTCTGTAAGATCGGATATTCAACAAATTATCCATAAATGGTCTATAACAAGAAGAAACCCTCTTAAGTACGAGAAACAGTTGATTTTCACTCAGCGGTGAAAGCAAACATTAAATTAATATAAAGTAATAGAGCATTTTCAATATATTCACTGCTGATCAAGTTATCTGGTGTCAGTTTTAAGCTTGTATACTTAATAACCAAGTTGTCAAAAATTTAGTTCCATCTTACACAGTATTTCGTTCAATCTTTAAAAGAAATTGCTATAATGACTAATTTTAGTATTCAAGAAATGGTGAATATGATATTTATTCTTGGGGAGTGTACAAGAAATTGTCTCCTAGAAAGTAATATACTCTACTTTCTAGGAGACAATTTCTTGTACACTCCCCAAGAATAAATATCATATTCACCATTTCTTGAATACTAAAATTAGTCATTATAGCAATTTCTTTTAAAGATTGAACGAAATACTGTGTAAGATGGAACTAAATTTTTGACAACTTGGTTATTAAGTATACAAGCTTAAAACTGACACCAGATAACTTGATCAGCAGTGAATATATTTAAAATGCTCTATTACTTTATATTAATTTAATGTTTGCTTTCACCGCTGAGTGAAAATCAACTGTTTCTCGTACTTAAGGGGGTTTCTTTTTGTTATAGACCATTTATGGATAATTTGTTGAATATCCGATATCCGATTGGGTCTTATGGAGAATAGCCTCTCTTATTAATTTATAGCGATGCTCATATAACTATCTTTTTTTAACAGTACGACGTTGCATTTATTTTGGCGCACTTTGTCTCTTGGGGAAAATTTTTATTTTGTGTTTGTTATATACTCCCTGTCACTTGAAATTTTCGATCTGTCATCTTTTGTGTATATTTCGTAAATGTCTCATATTTATAAAATAATCCAAAATAAAATTACATTATTGAATTTAAAAAAAATGTCGAAACGATTTTGATTAATTTATGCACATCTACCTATTTTTGCATTAATGATTTTAACTAAATTGAACGTCTTGTAAATACAGATTTAAGACGAGAGTTTTCTAACCTAAAAGGTAAACAACATGCATTTTGAATGTCAAATCGATAAATCAATATCTTACGTATAGCCAATCTATAACTGAAATAACCCTATTGTTAGAAATTAGGCAACAACAAATGCAATCTCCATAAGAGCAATACTTCGAAGTTTGGGTGACATAGACTATACTTCTTTTTATTATTATCCTCAATAAAATCTCAAATTTCATTTATTAGTGTTGAATGTTTGCAAAATTATAATTTGTTAAACTTTTATAATAGATTCTGAAAAGGCACTCAGTAATAAATTAATTCTTCCTTCATTAGAAAATTTAATGAAAAATTACGTATTAAAACTAGTGGTGAGAATACCTATGGTATTAACGTGAATCCTTACGTACGGTGGGGAATTTACCTATAGGATTAAAGTAGACTGGTCATTTAGTGGTGAGATTACATCCGCCCCCGCACAGGCTATGGAAGGTGCAAGTCAATGCTGCATAAATGGAAACTAGCAGATACTAGTCTCTGCGACTGCGGAAATGTGGAAAAAACTATGGCCCACATAGTAAACGACAGCTTCAGAAGTTTCCCTGGGGGCCTCCACAGTCTGAGTTAGGCAACCTCTGTAGCACTGGACTATGTTACGTTTAAAAATATTATTTTTAAATAATAATTGTGTTCTGCTCTGTGCTGTCCTTGTTTTCATTCTTCCGATTGTACCCCGATAACAGGTGTTCGAATATGTAGCATGGGACAAAGCTGCATAGTGCGAGAGGTTTCTTCTCTCCGTCGGTAACAAGATATTAACATACCCGCTAGTTTGTGTTTTGTTCATATCGTTTATATCATTTAAAGTAACTAGATATTTGTTTAATATTTTTATTTAGGTTATATTTGGTAGTATATTTCAAAATATTAATTAGTCAGTTTCAATTTCATTAGCTGTTATTTCATTTTGGAGCATTTAATTATAAGTATTAATTAGTATACCGTTTTGCTTAAAATTTATTTAACGTCATATTTGTGTGGAAAATTAAGTCATTCTGTGCCTAAGTTTATAACACCTTTTGTAAACGTTCATGAGAACTCAGTCAATGTAGTTATATTATTTTATCGTTCTGAAAGTATACCGTATGTTAATATTACAGGCACGTTTAAAAGTCTCAAATCTGCTGTTGTATTTTGTGCATTTGTTTATATAGCCATAATTTGAATATATACAATGTGTTGCCGGATAGGTGCCCCAATAGAACAAATATTTTTATTGTAGATTAATGACAAAAAACATTCATTATTAAAGTTCTTGCTTAATACACAAATAAGTCCAATAAGTTCCTATTTAGAATTTTTTAAGCATAATCCTTTTAATTCCATGTAATGGTTAAATTATGTTGAAAATATAATTGTCTGTCGATATTAAGTGGAAGTGCTTCAACTTCCTCTAGAAAGAACTTAGCATATTTAAATAAGTACGTTGGTTGACAGTAGTTGTAAAAAAATACGGCACAATAATTCTGTCGTATTCTATCGCACACCAATGGACACATGTCCATTTGTGATAAATATACACTCATTAGAGGATGCAATGTTATTATGAAAATTTTGATCACTTGCAATTTCGTAGCCTACCCATAGACAAAAGTCTAACCGCTTAACATTGTCGCCAGATTCGCCGAAAATGTCTTTTATACGCCTTTATCTTGATTGCTGCATAAACACGACAAAGAAATGAGATGCGCTCATATGTAGATTGGCCGCTCGTTTTCTTATAGATTGTTTAGGATTTTGTCTAACCGAATTCAAAGCTAAAAGAATACCTTCATCTTCATTATCATAGTTCTTTTTCGATTTCTTTTTAGGAATGACAGTTCCCGTTTTAAAATCATCTCATCAGTCTGAGAAGGTTTTTATAGTCAATAACATCAGGATACTTTTTGTGAAATTTTTCAATTGCGTATCTTGCTAGTGTACCATAACATTGTACCGCATAAACTTTTTGTGTAAGTGTCAGCATTTTTTCAATTAAATGCTGCATGGCAGTAGTTCACTTAGCACATGCCTAACATGTGAAATGCAACGTTCAATGCAACTAGATATTAGCACAACTAAGGACTAAGGAACTAAGGAAAAATGTTTGCAGAAACCAACTATTTTACGCATTATTATGAAATTTATTTTAAAAGTCTAGTGTTATTTGTGTATCTTCAATCAAGCAAAAACCTTAATAAACAATAATTTTTTTTCATAAATCTACAATAAAAATATTTTTCCTATTGGGACACCTATCCGGCAACACACTGTATACAGGCCTTCACCCTTTTATCATATATTGACGTTTGATACATTTCTCACTTGTTTATATTTTTATTTTCAATATAAACGCTTATAATAAATATTGTTACTTTTTATTTGGTTGTTGTTCGTTTTCTTTTAATATATTTAGCTTCCTGGGATACAGCCTGATTAAGCCTGGGTACGTTAACGCATGCTTGCACCCCGCGTAACGTATATTCATTTATACAAGTTACTTACACAACGCGGTGGCGCCTTTTTTAAATTTAGATCAGTACAGTCAACAACGTTCCGCCAACGAACCCATTCGTCTTCACTGAGTTGCAGCCGTGGTACTGGATGGGTTGACTTGTATTTTTAACAGCAACCCGCTCACGAAAGATAAATCCAAGGAGGGCTATTGAATTTAGGTAAAATTTATAAAGATCAATTTCCACGATTGTTGTTGCTCGCACGCGGCGTGCGCCAATTGGGCACCAAGTTCTCGATGTAATAAATGTAAACCGGCGAACTGGACACCAAGCAGATCAGGTACCTTTTCAAAGCGACCCTTTGAGACAGGCGAATTCAGCACTTTCTAATGTTGCATGATCCCTAATGTTAAACTCTTTATTTCAATTTAAAACTATTATTAGCATCTTATTTAAGTACCCTTAGTTAAGCTTCGCGTTAGAATGTAACGGTGCAAACGGGCATAAGGATATCATTAAAAAACAAATTTGTAACGAGCCATCGAAAAAATTCATAATTGAAGTAGACTGTGAAATTGGGTTGCTACTTTAGCCACTTCCACATAATGACATTTATTATTTGACATTGAAACTATAAGTTTGTGTCAAATTTTTCAAAACTCTTATTAAGAAAATTAATAAATAATAAATAAATTAGTTTAGATGTAAATGGACAACATTTTCAACAACTTCTGTAGCAATATGTAAATTTTGATTATGATTTCGATATTAAATAAATTATTTGTTTTCCTTTTTGTTATAGTATCATTTCAATGCTATAACCTTTTTTTTTTACAATGAAACCAAATAAAACTGTCAAGCATCAAGTAATGTGTCATTATGTGGAAGTGGCTTAAGTACCAACCCAATTTCACAGTCTACTCCAATTATGAATTTTTTCGATGGCTCGTTATTATTATTGGAAACCCCAGAAATTTGTTTGCGCTCCTACTTGTCTGTAGGTTTGTTTTGGTTCGCAATTCAGAACAGTAATGGAACTGCGCAGAACTGATGCGCACAACTTTGTTAATTCTAGAACTGTTCTGAATATGTGTGAATTCAAAAAAAACAAAACACATTTAAGCTTTACTAGTGTGCCATCTAGTAGCAATTTAAATAAATTGTTTTTTATTATTTGTTATTATCCGTACTTCTTTATACGACAAGTTTTAAATAAAATATATAAATGCTTAGGGACCAGATAAGAGACACAAAAAATAAATATCTTTGTTTCAATAAAAGTTACAAATATAAATAATAGATTGTAAGTCGTATAAATAACTAATTATATGTTCTATCTTCACAACCCCAAGGCGAGATTCAGGGTGGAACCTAACCTTGAATAATAAATGAAATAAACTAAAATTACTGCCTATTGCTAAACTTGAAATTAAAATTTAAATTAAATATTTGGAAAAAACATTACTTATTTTACTTAACATAACCTAACTTAATTTCTCATTCGTTAATCGATAATCATTATTGTTTCTTAATACTTAATATATTTATATCGTATATGGAAATAGCAGTAGGTGCTAGTATAATACGACTCGATAATATCGATACATCGATGTGTCTTTTTCGATATTTTTTAAACATCGTTGTTTTCCAACAATGTCCCAATTCTATCACATACAAAGCAAAGGTTGAGGCAAATCAAGTAAAGAATATGAAAAAATTGTTTTAGTTAATTGCCACGGACCTCAAATTATTATAAAATAAAATAAAAAATCAAATTCTTTCTTATTAAGATTATGTTTGTCAGACTTAGAGCAACTTAGAGCAACATTCAAAAATGTCAGAAAAATAAAACAGTGCGCACGCCTCGAACTATTAATTCTGAACTGGTACTCGCTAAGGAGCAAGAACTGCTAGAACGGTTCTAGAATCGTTCCGAATTAGTTCTTGCAACAACCAAAACATATACTTAAAAATTCGGAAGTAGTTCACATGTAACCAAAACACCAAATAGCTTATACGATTGCGCAGTAGTTCTGGAACTGTTCTGAATTGCGAACCAAAACAAACCTTGTATCTAACTCATAAATAGTATCAAATGTAAAATTTTACCACTTCTCATCTAAACCTGTTAGTGTTTGGACAAAAAAAGGCCTATTATGATTTTTATTTTTATTTGGCCGAGAAAGATAACTGTTTGCATTAATTCAGCACCTCATAACTCATAACTAGTTTGTTCACTAACAAACTAGTAATAAAGTCCGCAAATTGGCTAATCTAAAGTGCTCAATTAGTCGGTCTCCGTTTGGTTACTGGTGCTTAATTGGTGTGTTCGGCAACGGTATACATTTTTACCTGGGTGTAATAAAGTACTCAATTGGTGCCCGTTCCTCGGACGGAGCAGGTAGCAAAAAAAAGAAAAATTTAGATATTAGTGCCTAAATTATTTTTATGACCTTATGTTTTTCATTAAAGTGATTTAAATGTATACTAAATACCTAATTTTTAATTTTTTTTTAGCATCGTTTCTCATACGAAATAAATAAATAAATAACTTAATTATTGCATGCGATGTCGAGCGTCCCTTTGTAAAGTCGTATAGCTTTTAGTTTAAGATATTGTATTTATTAAGACGAAGTAACAATTTATCGGCAACTATTTTTTCAAGCAGTTTAGAGAATGTGCCAATTAAATAGACATATAGGTCTGCAATTTTATTTAAGAGTTTCATCGCTTCTCTGTATATCAATAGTATGTTAGTTAAGTTTTCAGTAACAATAATTTTTCTAATTTGTAATGTATTCGCAATATATACTAATAATATTCACAAACTTTTATATATTTTTTATAGTTTTCACTTATAGGATTCATCAAATATCTTTTTAAATTAAAAAAAAACAGAAATGGGTCTATCTTTGTACAGATATCCCACATATCTGTAGTTGAGTTTATACGTATTTTATAGGCCCCTTTAGTTAACCAAATAACAAAAAAGTACGGATTCATGATTTTACTTTTGCTCGAGAAAGCGTCGACTTTAAAGTTTGAACCCAATTAGCCAGACAGATCGTCGAAGTTGAGCTCGTTTTTCTCAAAGAACTCGCGGCAACTTTACGCTGCAAATTTGGAATTTAGCACGTCTGAAAACTCCATTAAACTTCCATAGTAGCCATTACCGCTGAAACGTTGTCGTCAATGGTAACGACTCTGGAAAATAGAGTAAGACAAAATATACAAACGGAGTTGAAGAAACATGATGGAAGAATAGTTTGCCTTAATAGCATGTTGAATTCAACAGGTAAAAGATAATGAAACGACAAGTTTTGGATGCAACGAAGTGTTGTGTTTGCGAAATAATGTAAAACTAAATATACATACATATGTGTTAATAACTTCCAGCAAACAATAAAGAATTATGAAATTGCCTACAATATATTCTATATAAAGCGAGATTTACATGGATTTCTTTATTAATGTATAAAAGAAGCTTCATGAACACTTACGCGAGTATATATAAAAGGAATAAAGCAGCCTAACAAGACAACGCAGCTGGTCAAGATATATTTTAACCCGTAACAAAATACGGAAATTCCACAAGGTTTCATTCTTGGACCTATACTTTCCATAATTTTTATAAACAAATTGATTAACTTTTTAAGAGTAAAACAAACTAAACTTAAATCCTTGATAAGTAAAGACCGTCACTTAAGTAAGCAAGCAGCGGTGTTACTGAGTTGGCTTTACTGAAATAAAAGTGCACGTTATTTAGAAAAATGCTTTCCAATTTTAATTTAAAATTATACCTACGCGTATTCGTATATACGTCTATAAACAGATTCACATTATGATAGCTGTTCATGTATTCTTGTACTATATACATATAGCATGCGAAGCGCTGGTAAAATAAGTCTCCCGAACCTCTCGCTTGTCCACGCCTCTGTGAGCCGACCGTGAATGGGGGTCTTTATTAAGAAGTGTATTTGTTAATTTCTTACAATGGCGGAAATCGACTGTTTTTTAAATAAAACTTAAAAGGGAATATAAATTTAATTAATTTAATGTAAATATACCGTTTGTTCCTTAGTGATATGCGAATATTTACAGGTGCGAATCTAGATGAAAAATAAATGATAGTTTGCTTTATAAATTATGGTCCAAAAACGTTCCGTTACGAAAATACAGGCTAAGTATATATCTGTTTACTTAATAAGTTAAATCTTTGATAACAAACGAAATAATATAAACTTAGCTCAATATTTTAACTTCACTATTATCCGTCTATAGATCGTCCAGTCTCTGGAATCAAACCCTGCTCCTCCTGGCGTACGGCTGGTATATTATTCTAACAGGAACAACGGTCACGATCCTAGCAGATCTTGTAGGTGTATGGTCTCCAGAACACTCAAGGTAAAACAAACTTTTTCTAAAATTCCAAATTCTTCTTTTTTTAATTTTATTTGTTTTAAAAATTATCTTCTCAAAAATGCCACTGAATTTGCATCGTACCAAAAATTATTCTCTCCAATTCAAAACATAACTCCACTTTCTCCAATGCAAAAATTCTTCTTTTTTTAATTTTATTTGTTTTAAAAATTATCTTCTCAAAAATGCCACTGAATTTTCATCGTACCAAAAATTATTCTCTCCAATTCAAAACATAACTCCACTTTTTAAAATGAAAAATTCTCCCTTTTTTAATTATTTTATATCTTTTCAAAATTATATTCTCCAAAATACAACTTAATTTTTTTATCGTCAAAATTCTTCTCCCCAATTGTTTCAATAAATCTCCATAGCAACCCAACAGCTTCTTCTCTTTTTAAGCTCATTGGTCGCTTTAGTTACACATAATTTTCCAAAATATTTGACATATAAACAATAATTTTGATCCTTGATTAATATTATGAACTTATTGGTTTACAAATAAATTTTTCCTTCACACATAACCTTTGACATTATCAAACATTAACAATTGTATATATAGTTAACTAAATTTACATTGTTCTATAATTTTGGGAAATGTAAGGAAGTCATATACTTTTAAAATTTAATTAGACTTGACACTCTATGCTAAAAAAAACAATACAAATATAATAGTCTTCCACCTTCTAAGAAATCCTAATAACAGAAATGTAACAAATTAAAGCTAGTGTTTTCCATAAGCTAATAAACATTTCATTATAGTATATAGGCTTTGACACTTTCATTTGGCATTGTTAAGCAAGGCTCGCATTACAGGGAAATTCGAAGATAACTGGTTGATTAGAGCGGTAGCACAGCAATTTGGCATCAATAAATCTACTGAGCTAAAAATTAAGAAACGATAGGAGGAGGAAGGAACAGTTTCGAGAAGACGTGGTTCTGCTCGTACACGCGAAGAAGACGCGCTGCTTTTGCGGCATTTGGGGGAAAACCCTTTTAATACCGTTAATAATACTAAAATTGCAGTAAATTTTCCTGGATCACGATCCACAGCTAATCAGAGAATTAAAGAATCAGACTAGAAAAGTTGTATGGCGATTAAAAAATTATCGCTGACAGAAGTTCACAAACAAGCTCGATTATTATTTTCCTTAAATCATGTATATAGGGAATTGTGTTTTTGGTAAAATGTCAAATTCACCGATGAAAAGCTATTTCAATCTACGTATAATGGTCGTATATGTGAGTATAGATTGCCGCATGCACGATTTAATAAACAATATATATATATATATATATATATATATCCAGTACAAAGGAGTGGACGGTTCAACGTAAATGTATGGGGTTGGTGCAGTTATAAGGGGCTAGGAGTTTGTTACAAAATAGACAGGCGGTTCAATGCTGACAACTATACCGATATATTAGAAAATGTAATGCTACCGTCTGTTCGACAATTATATCCGGAAAATTTTATTTACCAAGGTGATAATTATCCTGTACATAAAGCCAATGTTGTTAGAACATGGCTATATAACAATAACATTGAAACCTTACCATGGCCCGCTAACAGCCCAGATTTGAACCCCATCGACAATATCTGGGGTCTATTAACTAAAAAATTGTATGCTCAAAATATGAATTTTCTTAACGTGAATCACCTTTGGGACTCTATAGAAAATGCTTGGGAAGAATTAGCGGCAGATGAAAATTACATGCAGCAATTAGCAAACTCAATGCCCCATCGATTGAATATAGTCATTGAAGTAAATGGTAGTATGACGAAATATTAATGTTTTCTTGTGATGGTTTTATATTTAGTTTTATTTGTATTTTATTTTTCGTGTTAAATATTAAACAATTACGTAATGTAGTAAATTTTCGTTATACGCATACCTACATAAGATCATACCAAAAATTACTAACCTTGATAGTTGTATAGAAGATGAATAGAATCAAGCATTTTGACAACTAATGACAATAATGAAGGCGTTACATAACCATTTAAATATGGGAAAAGTAAGCCGTTTTCACAGTGATAAAATAATGCCGGAATGAGCAATAAGACGTTTACGCCAATTTATTGCACAGAACTATACATGATATATGGGTTCTGTCGTGGAAATGAGCATGGCAGAACAGGAATATCGAGTGTATTCTCCAAACTAAAGGCATCAAACTAAAAATGTATTTCGAAGGCTGGATCAACGTCTTCGTGAAATAGGTTCGTTTATTCCAAGAAATACAAACGCTGGTCGACCCAAGGCAAAGGCGTACTGTGCAACTAGAAGAGCAAATTCTAGCCACAATACAGGAAGATCACTCTGCAAGTACCCGTCAATTAGGTTCTACATTAAATATCCCCAGTAATAAGATTGTTCATTTAGTTCTACGGCAAAACTTACTTAAAAAAAAAATGGTAATTAATTAATATTATCGAAAGCGCTTGAGATACATCAGTTAAATTTAATACATAGCGACTGCTAATAAAGGTGCATATTTAAAAAAAAAAATTTGATTTCGACAGTGGCGTGCATACGGACACATACTTTTATATTTGGAAGATAAAAATGGAACGCCTTTTTTTTCTAAAATATAAATTATTTCTGAATTCCCCGTTCAATTTGAAACGTAAAAAACGCAAAAGAGCTCTTTTGAGTTGTTTTCCTGTAATGCGCCGTTTTTGAGTTAAAAAATTAAAATTACAATTTTTCCTATTAAATTAATAGTAATTTTGAAAGTCCTTCATAACTCGAAAATGATGAACTACAGGAAAGCACCTCAAGTCAAATAACATTCATTTAAACGATAAAGAGCCAATTAAAAATACAAATACAGAAATACGCAGTATTATTGATGGGGATAGTGATAATAGTAAAAATAGTCGACAGCAGATACTCGTTTTAAGTGATAGTCAGGGTCGTGACTACAGTAAATTTATCAATGATAAATTGGAATCAAACGCTGCATTTGGTATGGTTAAACCAAACGTCGGAATTAGGGAAATAGCAAGTCAGTCACATGATTAGCAAAAATCGGGAAAGGAAGAATTTTTAATAATAATGGCTGGCATTAATGATGTATCAGAGTGCTATGAAAGTGAAGATGTAGCAAAACTGTTACATCAATTCAGAATTATAAAGGAAAATGCTCGAAATACGAATGTGAGTACTATCCCGTTTAGATTAGTACTATCCCGTGTTATAATACGGAATTGAATGCTATCATAGAACACATAAACTATAGGATATATAATTTGGCACAGCAATATAATCACGTGCGATTTTATATGTTAATAATCTCGTTTCGATTCGTGATTACACAAGAGATGGAATTCATTTTAAGAATCGTACCAAAAAATTTATTTGTTTAGAAATTGTCGAAATAATACGTTCTGTGCGAGATATTTCCAGAGAAAATATTTTTTTAGAAAAAACATAGTCAGCAAAGGACGATTATATAGGTCGTCTTCTCATGGTACATCAAAATGCGCAAAGTTTGACCAATAAGCTTGAGGAAGTGGAAATATTTGTGGAAAGTGAAAAAGTGGATATCTTGTGTATAACAGAGCATTTGTTTACCAATAATAATATTCGGTCTGTTGGTCTTGGTGGATTTAGCTTAGTGAACCATTTCAGCAGAGAATCATCAGTGCATGACGGGGTAGCAATGTTTTTAAAGGTGTCATTAGACTGTGTAAATGTAAGGGAAGTAGAGACTGTAAATAATTTAGCTGTGGAATTTGACTTTGAATGTATAGGTGCAAAATTTGTTTTATTACATATTTGTATGATTGTAGTGGTAGTATGTAGGAGTCCAAATGGCAATTTCCTTACATTTATAGATACATTTACTGAAATGATACAGATATTAAGTAAACATAAGACTTTTAAGATAGTGATTTGTGGAGATTTTAATATAAACTTTCTAAATGAGTCAAAAGAATTAAATATTTTTAAGGATTTGATAGGTTCCTATAACTTTTGTAGCATTATAAACGAGCCTACTGTATATGCGTTCTTAATTAATCCTCAGAACGGGAATACTCTTCAGTATGCGCGAAATACAGGTTCACAGAAGAATAATGTGTGGTATAATTCCATTCTACAGTAGCATCGACTTGAAAATTGCACCAACGATGCTGTCGCAAACTCGTTGAGACAGCAGTCTCTGAGAATTTTAAGGAGGTATATATAGGAAAATGCCAGAAGAAACCTACTGATAGATTTCTGCCTTGAAAATTTATGTTATAATATGCACATGACACAAACCGATAACTTCTTGTATATGAAATATCATTGAGATTGTCGCAGCAAGATGTATAAACAGGTCAGATCGCTCAGATGATTGTGATATGTCATATCTAATAGTGTTTATGTATGAGATTGATCTTTTTTTAAATGGACTGTAGTTGTGTAAAGGAAAAAGTATGATTTTGGATTAAAATATTTTCACTCACCACCAGTGAGTATTTAAGCAGTCACAGTAGAATTTCGCTTACAGAAACAAATTTAAGATATCACTAGGAAGCGGTGATATAATAACAATAATAGTCCCCGTAATTGGCCTATCCTTTGGGGTAGTACCAGGGAAGGCTTGTTACAACTTGAGTCGTACGGTGCAGCTAGGATGGTAACGTGGCTAGCGCTACGCACTGGAATTGGTGATATACGTTGTATTATAATCTTATTAAAAAGGTGTTCTGAACTTACTGCAAATGAGAATTAATGAATATTAAATCTAATTTTTACATGTAAATGTCGCCTTATGTGATGCGTTGCTAACTACAATCCGACAAACCAAGTTTGTACTAGCATGTAGGACACACCTCGCCGCGACTCTGACCTTCCTGGTTGTTAGGTTAATTAAAAATTACTGAAAAGCCACGTCAATCAACGGAACGTACAGACGCGTTTCGCTCTTATTGGAGCTTATCAATGTACGGTATCTCGAAGACGGATATGGCTTTTCACTTCTATACTTTGTGTATACCGATAGGTCCAACCCGCTACGGGACATACGCAACAATATACGTATGGAACGTAATGCGATGTGGCAACGTATGTACGATGCCACTCCGCGTGCGCATACATAAGTCCGATGATCGAGAGCAATAGATTGCCCGTCATTCGTATCTAGCTGTGCAAATGTAAAGGTTGCAACAGTTGCAAGTTCAACTGTTTAGAATTTTCGAGACAATAACCCCTAGAAATCTCGAGGGAGTGAGGCGGGAGTTTTACAATAGGCTCGGCTATTGTTTCGAATCCTATATTTAGTGACTTTCTTAGAATTAAAATTTATTTTGCAGAATTATTGATTTTTTTACTTTTATCTTTTAGAAAACGTTATTGTTTTTTTATTACTTAAAATTACTTTTCCGTAGCAGCTAAGAATACAATAATAATAACTTGGAGATATAAAGACCTTATTATATCTGAAACAAATGGGCAAATTACGTATACAGAACGAATATGCAAACGACTATATCCTTGCGCGGTTTAAGTCTTACTAAATTCATAACTCTGCAATGTATGGTAATGTAAGCTACCGCGCGTAGAGGGGATATTCGCTGTTGCCACTTATTGCCGGGTATGGCCCGTTGAGAGCTGGTCTTATGTGTATATAGTAGTTAACATTCTGAACTTACTGCAAATGAGAATTAATGAATATTAAATCTCATTTTTACATGTAAATGTCGCCTTACGTGATGCGTTGCTAACTACAATCCGACAAACCAAGTTTGTACTAGCATGTAGAACACACCTCGCCGCGACTCTGACCTTCCTGGTCGTTAGGATAATTAAAAATTACTGAAAAGCCACGTCCATCAACGGAACGTACAGACGCGTTTCGCTCTTATTGGAGCTTATCAATGTACGGTATCTCGAAGAGGGATATGGCTTTTCACTTCTTTAATTATCCTAACAACCAGGAAGGTCTGAGTCGCGGCGAGGTGTGTTCTACATGCTAGTACAAACTTGGTTTGTCGGATTGTGGTTAGCAACGCATCACATAAGGCGACATTTACATGTAAGAATGAGATTTAGTATTCATTAATTCTCATTTGCAGTAAGTTCAGAATGTTAACTATATATACACAAAGTATAGAAGTGAAAAGCCATATCCGTCTTCGAGATACCGTACATTGATAAGCTCCAATAAGAGCGAAATGCGTCTGTACGTTCCGTTGATGGACGTGGCTTTTCAGTAATTTTTAATTAAAAAGGTGTTGATATTTATTGTACCTTTTATTAGAATTTGAATCGCCCTGAGAAGTTATTTAGTCAAAATAAGCAAAACAGTAAGTGTTATATAAAGTAAGTTTTCTGTTTATTAATTATATACTTTTTAAGTAAATTCAAGTGCCATTTTAATCATTTTTTCTAGCTGGAGCATTTCTCAATAAATAGATTGTTGCACCATCTGGCGGTAGTCGATCTATTCCTATCAGTATATAAACACTAATTATGTTTCAAGGCGCCAAACAACACTTTAAATATATTTTACAAACAAATAACAAAACAGAAATGAAAAGGGTACAGTAACAACTGCTTTTTTCCTTTTCCGACGTTTGTAGTAGGAGTATGGAGGACGCGGTGCCAGCTTGGAAAGCGAGAAGAAACTGAAAGAACTGTTATCATACACACTGTTCAACACTTAGACGCTTTGCAGATGTTTAAATAAAAGCTATAATAAAATATATACTGAACTGATAAGTAAAGCCAAGATATTTAGACAGCATGCCTGAGCGGCGAGCGAAGCTAGTTCAGATGTCTCCGACTAGTCAAGGCCGTCACCGATGTTTAGCGGGCGTTTTGTAAAATGTACTAAATTGATTTACGTACGGGTCTTTATTGCATTGATAACGTATACGTTTTTGGCATCGCAACGCCTAATATACGTCCGTGACGGCGTAAATTGGAACAAATTGACAGAATGAACAGAATTGTGTTGCTGACTGCCAATGCAAGCTCTATAAATATCCTGTACTGATAATTCTGTGTAAATTTTATATCTTGACCCATCGCTCACGGGGCGTAACTTCCGTATAAGCGTTCTTTATTTTTTTTGGTGGAAGTTATATTGAAACTTAGGTGTGTTTTCTAAGGATTTTATTTATTTAACAAAAAGCACTTAAACCTAATTTATTAAGGTATGTTAAACTTAAATTCTCTATGTTCTGTCTTGTTATTGAGGTAAGACTGTGTGTCTCTTCATGCTAAGTACTGTACTGTAACTATTGTTGCATGAATGTTAGGATGGGACTCTTGGGATAAGATTGTTCGGTCCTGTTTATAAGTAGGTAAATATCCACCACTACCCCAATAAACTATTAATAATAATTGAATGCGGACCGTATTGATTTTACATTGTATTGGTTGACGTCATAATTGGGGAAAATTTGCATGTCATCGATCCTTAGTAAATCGCACTTACTGGCAACAATAGCAGGGTTTACCATAGGTGTTTTAATCTAATCTAAAAATATTATTGCTAATTAAGTATTAGTTGTAAATCTAAACGTACAGTTAAGAATAAGTTCCATTGTTTAGTAATTGAATTTACTGATACCTATTTAGGAAACGTGAGCTTAAGAATAGATGGTCAGATTAAACACTGTGTAAAGTGAATACGTTGACTAATAAAACTAGGTAACAATACAAGCGGTCTAATTCATAAAACAATAAATTTGCAAATATAAAGGAAGCTGCTTCTTAGAATCTAAAGAGTTTTATAATTTGAACATGATAATAAAATTATGTTTATACAATGGTTTCAATTTGAAAATCAACGCTGAATATTAATAAAATTAGAAATGTTATATTCGAATTCTATTTCCTAGATTTACTTATATTTACCATACAGGGTTAGGAAAATGTATGGATCCATTCAAATATCTTTGATACGGCTACTTAGATTTTAATAAAATTTTTCAAATTTAAGTTAATGCGGAATTCGAGGAGCATATTTATTTTCAAATCAGACTTCCGGTGAACTGAAAACGATGTTAACTTTTTTATTTTTAATGAAACAACCTGTAAATTTTTACGAATTTCAATAGAGCTCTTCTCTTGGAGTTCAGCTATAATAAGGTTTGGTACGCACTGTTCAACAACAACAACAGAGAAGTTTTATTAAATGTAATAATGCAAATTTTATTGAGAACTAGAAAAATGAACACAAAAAAAAATAAGCAAATCAAAGAAAGTTTTCGAAATTATGACTGTTCACTTCTTGACAATATGCAAATCTGTGAACAAATTCTTGCATGACATTTTCGAAAGCCTCCTCACGAATTAATTGCACTTCCTCAATTATTCTCCTGCCTGAAAATAGGACCAATACAGTTCGTAGAAATATCAGCATTTCTATTTCAATTCTAGCATCCGATGAGGGTTGTATATAGACCAATATCGACAATTATGGCGATTAACGGTATCACTTAAACAAAACGTCGCCTCGTCGGAAACAACAAAATAAACTGTATGTAAAATATTGGTCATTTTTGCAAAATTCAATTCTACAATCATAATCTTCTCAATCTACGATCATAATCCAATAATTCATGCACTAAACGGATGATATTTTTCGTACTTCAATATTTGGGCTACTGATTGTCAACTTATATCATAGTTTAGTGCGAGGGATGTACCTAGTAGAAGTTTGTGGTAATTCTCCTAATGCTATAGCAATATCTTGAGCAATAATTTCATTAGTTGCGACTTTTGGTCGTCCGCTTTTCGGAAAATTTTTAACATTTCCGGTAAAGTTATACCTTTTTAAAGTTTAACCAAAGACAGTTCGTGATATTAGATGACGTTCTTGATGCAAATTGTTAAATAAAATGCATACTTTTTCATGAGTTCTAACGCGGTCACCAAAACCAATCATCAAAAGAATTTCAATACGTTGTTTTTCAGTTAATTAAAGCATTATCTTCGTCGTATATCTTTGTCGTTGCTGAACAAAATGGTGCTAAACTTTAT
The DNA here is from genome assembly GCA_935421215.2 of Melolontha melolontha. Lineage (NCBI taxonomy): Eukaryota > Metazoa > Arthropoda > Insecta > Coleoptera > Scarabaeidae > Melolontha > Melolontha melolontha. The sequence continues at coordinate 150,269,882 of OW285238.1, forward strand.
TATTCCTGAATTCCCAGAGCAGAACACTATTGAAATTCGTAAAAATATAAAGGCTGTTTCATTTAAAATAAAAAAAGTTAACATCGTTTGTGGCTAAACCTGAAGTCTAATTAGGACAATGGTGGCTCTTTAATGAGAGCAACTGAGCAATTGCACCCCCTGGAATTATGAAACAAAACAAACCAAGCGGCGACTAACTGAAAGGATTTATTTATTATGTATATTATGTATTATGTATTATAGTTATTGACGAGGAACGTGGCACGCTAACAACGTACATACACCGAGCGTCGTCACAGATATACTGAGCAAAGCCCTACCGTTGCTCTGTTAAGGTATTAACATTACATTGATGGTGGGGAGAACTGTATTTTGCCGTACTTCAATGTCGTATGATACATAACGTTGGAGCAACTAAACCAGACTGCTCTCGGGCGTTATTGCGATGAACTCCGTGTCTTTTTTTAGAAAACGACGCGTTTTCGCGTTTAACGTATAATGAAAAAATCGCAGTAAAAAATCTTAACCGGCCGATGCCTCAATTATGTTTAGAAAATAAGCAATCTGTTAAAGGTAAAGACGTTATAAGAAAATTCAAAATGAATATTTATCAGAAAAATGACTGGATTTGTGGGTGTGAAATTAAAAATACTTTGTTTTGTTTTCCGTGTCTTTTGTTTGGTGGTGAACCGTCTTGGTCAAAGAACGGAATAAGAGACTTAATTCATCTTAGTGCTAAAATTAGTAAACATGAAAATTCCGAAGGGCATTTGAAAAATATATTTAGTCTAAGAATGTTAGGAAAAAATAACATTCAGAATGTTTTAGATTCATCATATAGAAAAGCAATTCAACAACACAATGAAAAGGTAACAAAAAATAGGCATGTGCTAAATTTAATAATAAATTGCATTAGATTTTGTGGTGCGTTTGAACCGGCACTTCGGGGTCATGATGAACAGCAAACGTCGAATAACAAGGGCATTTTTCGGGAATTGAAATATTTTACTGCAGAATTGGATAAATCGCTCAGAGATCACATCGAAGCAGCACCGGTTTTTAAGGGATTATCAAAAACGATACAGAATGAGCTGCTTGATGCAATGTTGAACGTGTATCATGAACAAGTTGCCAGTGAAATTAAAGCAACCGACTTCATATCTGTGATAGCTGATGAAACCACAGATGTGTCCAATCAGTTTCAGTTGGTGGTTGTTTTAAGATATATTGTGAACGCGAGACCGGTCGAAAGATTTTGGAAATTTCTTTTGCCTAGTGGACATGATGCTAATTCTTTATCTGCCTCTATCCTTAACGAAATTAGTTTGCTTGTTGATTACCCAGAAAAGCTGATTGCACAGAGCTATGATGGGGCAGCAGTCATGAGTGGTGCTATTAACGGCGTGCAAAGACATGTCTAAGACCAGTATCCAAGAGCTAATTTTGTACATTGTTATGCACATCAGACAAATCTAATTATGTCACATGCTACATCGAGCAGTAGTAATTGCAGAATTTTGTTTGCCAATCTGACGGGATTATGTACATTTTTCTCCACTTCACCACAACGAGCTGCAAGATTGGAAGAATTCCTTCAGAAAAAAAGCATACCTCGTTCTTCAAAAATATGATGGAACTTCAATTCTAGGACAGTGAATACAATATATGAGCACCGAGAAGAAATAATTGAAGCTCTAGAACAAATCGAGGGAGAAGCAAGTTTACAAACCACCATTCATCAAGCTAGTGCCAATTTGCGAATTTTAGAAGAGGAAAATTTTATCTATTGGTTAACTTTCTTTCATAAAATTATGCCACATGTCGACATATTGTTTAATCAATTACAAAATGTCAATACAGATGCATTGAAAATCAAGAATAATTTAGATAATTTTGAACGTGCTATTGGAAAAATTCGAACCGAAATCGCTGACACATATAATCAGTTGGTTAAACAAAATGACCCAGAACTGACTCCTCGACCATCAAAGCGGCGAAGAGTAACTGATGGTAGCCAAAGAAGGAGGGAAACTATTGAAGTGTGCGATATTATTTTGCTAGAAATAAATACTAGATTTCGGTATACAGGGCACTTAATATTAGCAAACTTAATTTCTTTTAAACAGTTCTCCTCTTTTCAAAAAAAAATTCCGGAAGATTGCCTTAAAGAAGCAATAAAATTTTATCCATGCCTCAATGAAAGCAGACTACGAACTGAATTAAGCATTCTATATTCTAGAGAAGAATTTAGGCAAAATATAGAAGTCGGTGCTGTAGGTCTGCTCGGTCTTCTGCTGGATGGATTAAGCGACACCTTTAATGAAGTTGTTACGCTTTTAAAAATTGTCATTACAATCCCAATGACAACGTCCGAAGCGGAACGCCAGTTTTTACGGTTGAAGAGAATAAAAACTTTCCTGAGAAATACAATGAAAGAAGAGAGATTAAATGCCCTTACTATGTTATCTTGTGAAAAAGAATGTATAAATGATTTCCCAAACTTTAATGAAAAAGTGATAGAACTGTTCTGCAAGTCAAAGCCACGTAAAATGGACTTCATTTAGCGTCAGATGTAATTAAACTGTGTAGTGTAATATTTACTATTCCCTCAAAACAAACTCTACAATGAACAGTACCTGTCTGGAACAGTACGTCGGTGAAATTTATAAGCATTGGGTAAGCGTTTTTGTATTACACTTTTTAATTTTGAAATTATGCACTCCCTATGTGAACCACCCCGAGCCGCCACTGAATTAGGATATAAATAAACTCATCGAATCCCAGATTTGCATTTAATTAACTGTGGAAGGTCTTATTAAAATCTAAGTAGCCATATCAAAGATATTCGAATGGATGCATATAGTTGCCTAACCCTGTATATACATGTGAATAAATTTCATTTTATGATGAAACAGACCGAAAATGTTCAAAAAACATGTACATTGCATTTTGGAATAAAATCGTAGGTACGGGTATTCAATTGTCTATGTCACTTAGTACAAAGACCACCCCTCATTTATAAAACCTGAGTGTTAAACACAATTAGGTGTTTTTAATGAGACTATAAGAGGACAAAAAATTGTATTCAAATAAAAAACTCAAAGTTTATTGTTCGGTGTTAGATATAGGTTAGATATAGGTACACATGTAAAGTGCATGAAATATAAAAAGCTTTGAATAAGCGATAAAAGGAAAAAGGATTGTTTTGGAAATATACATAAACAATGCATGTGCTTACAAAATAAATTGGTTTCTTGCCCCAAATTTTATATTAAATTTTCTGTTAACACATACGTGAATGTTAAAAATGAGTACTTTCTTTACGCTGCAAATTTTATTAGAATTTAACAAAGAAAAAGGAAAAACTAAAGTACGGACCCATAAATATAACTGAATTACAACAGAAAAGTTTCCTTTGCTTTTAAACTATTGTACCTTACAGTTGACGTGCCATAAATCTAGTCGCCTCACGTCGTGCAATATTTGCGCCAGATTTGATCTATGCCAAGTTCTCTCCCTCCGTTTGTAAAAGAAAAAGCAAACACCACTTTGCGACAAGGAACAAACTGGTTTATAACTTCGTTCCCGATATTATCGATCATTTTTGTAATTTACTGCCGAAGTTTGTTTACGTCGATGCTTTACAACATCCTAGGAGATCTTTAAATTATAATTTGGTACTTTACGGGGTCGTCGGAAGCGGCACACAGACAGTAAAATTAACGGCAAGTGGCCACCCTCATTAAGGTGGTATTAAAAAGAGATAAAATCAGTAAAACTTTCGTCCTCTTTGTCGTTCACGGCACGTGCTTTTCGATGCTTAACGCTTCCCGGAAAATGATATCGAAAGATGAGAAGTAAAAAAGTTGGTTGATACTTTGGCGGATGATGCCGCCTTTTCATATTTTACTACCAATCAATGTTAAATATGCAGGAAGTTAAGGTCTTAAATGCAAATATTTGCTAACAAGTGCTACTTATATAAGTAGTGTAAGATTTGTTAATATTGGTGAGACATAACTATTTTAATGCTTTATACCAAAGAAATTTGAGTAAATCAATACGTTAGCACGCATTACGCATTTGTTGCAAATGCATTACACATATCTGTAACTGTACACATGGACATACTCCTCGTATTTTCCAACGTTCACTTCAGCCAAAGAAACGTGTTTCTATCTTAATAGACGTCGTCAGTTTGGCTAAACTCATAACAAACTGATGACGTATATTAGGACAAAAACACGCTCCTATACATAATTCAGCAACTTATAAGTTAAATTCCACGGTGTGAATCTGTCAAATTAAGTAGTGGAAATGAATACTAAAGCATAATGTAGTGAGAATTTTTACATTCTTATCTTATTCTAAATAAAATCGATCAAGAGCGATTAACACCTTCGCAATATCTACAATGGTATATCCATTTAGAATAATTAGATCGGCATGCCTTACTATTGACGATAATTACAATGGGTATAGGTAAGCATGGGGGCATGAGTTATTATTACGTTCCCGCTCTTGGAGCGACTTTAGATGTTTAGCTGTCGGCATTCACCTTAAGTGAGAATGAAAACTATGATAACCTTTTTGGACAGCCCAGTCCCGGATCCGATCTCGGAGCCACCGGCATGATAAGCCAGTGCGTTGCCAAAAGGCTGTCAGCCGTTATTAGCAATAATGCAACTAAAATACTATACCAAGCAATAGCACAGAAATATAACATCATTAATAACACATCTACACTTACAACAATTCTTTAAAATCAGAGATACAAACTCTTTTAGGATAGCACAATACGAGGTGCATTCAAGTTCTAAGGCCTCCGATTTTTTTTCTAACTAACTACTCACCCGAAAACTATGAAACTGGTGTTACTTCTCGACGTAATCTCCCTGCAGACATACACATTTTTCACAACGTCGACGCCATGATTCCATGGCTGCGGCGAAGGCTTCCTTAGGAGTCTGTTTCGACCACTGGAAAATCGCTGAAGCAATAGCAGCACGGCTGGTGAATGTGCGGCCACGGACAGTGTCTTTCATTGTTGGAAACAGCCAAAAGTCACTAGGAGCCAGGTCAGGTGAGTAGGGAGCATGAGAAATCACTTCAAAGTTGTTTTCACGAAGAAACTGTTGCGTAACGTTAGCCCGATGTGCGGGTGCGTTGTCTTGGTGAAACAGCACAATGGGTAAGGATTACGCCCTCACTGTCCCAGAACATGTCCCATCATTTTTTCAGCACTGGCGGTTACCCGAATTTTTTTTTGGTGGCGGTGAATCTGTGTGCTTCCATTGAGCTGACTGGCGCTTTGTTTCTAGATTAAAAAATGGCATCCACGTCTCATCCATTGTCACAATCGACGAAAAGAAAGTCCCATTCATGCCTTGGCTGCGCGTCAACATTGCTTGGCAACATGCCACACGAGCAGCCTTGTGGTAGTCCGTCAGCATTCGTGGTACCCACCTGGAGGACACTTTTCGCATTTTCAGGTCGTCATGCAGGATTGTGTGCACAGAACAAGTCTCTCCACTTTCTCGATCATGTCGTCAGACCGGCTTCTGCGAGCCCGAAGTTGTTTCGGTTTGTGCACACGATGTTCTGCCTTCATTAAACTGTCGCACCTACGAACGCACTTTCGACACATCCATAACTACATCACCACATGTCTCCTTCAACTGTCGATGAATTTCAATTGGTGTCACACCACACAAATTCAGAAAACGAATGATTGCACGCTGTTCAAGTAAGGAAAACGTAGCCATTTTAAGTATCTAAAACAGTTCTCATTCTCGACGCTGCCACTACAATTCCATCTGCGGTACAGTGCTGCCATCTCTGTGACGTATTGACAACGAACGCACGCTCATTTTAAAACAATGCACATGCTTCTATCTCTTTCCAGTCTGGAGAAAAAAAATCGGAGGCCTTAGAACTTGAATGCACCTCGTACATACAACAAACTAACAAATTTTAGTAAATCGACCAGACATCGTACTTCGAGATAAAGTGGAATACATCACATACTTAATAGACATAACTGTACCAGCAGGCAATAATAATAATGGTAAATACTCTAACAAAATTGAAAAATACACACCACTGAAGACAAATTTTATTGAGAACAAGAAAAATGAACACAAAAAATAAACAAAATCAATATTAGTTAAAAAAGTTTTCGAAATGATGACCGTCCACTTCTTGACAATATGCAAGTCTATGAACAAATTCTTGAATGACATTCGTCAAAGCCTAACGAATGAATTGCACTTCCTCAATTCTCTGTCGTCCAGATAATGCGGTCGTCTACTATAAACCACAAAATCTAGGAATCTTGTTGGAACCAAACACATGCAGGCAATTCCTCATTTGCCTTAATATTGGGAACAACCTGATCACGTAAAAGATCTAAATAGCTCTGTCCAGTTAGTGTACCATGAATGGAAATAGGATCAATAATGGGGTTCCTGAAAATACTAGCAAACGTTTAATTTACCGATGTTATGTATGCGTTTCTGGCGTTCAATTAAGGTTATCTATTTATCATTATCGACAATGATGGCGATTAACGGTACCATTTAAACAAAACGTAGCGTCATCGGAAAACAGCAAATTGTATGTACAATATTGGTCATTTTTGCAAATCTCCATCACTCTCTCACAAAATTCAATTCTACCATCATAATCCCCGTCCAATAATTCTTGCACTAAATGGGATTTATACGAATGATATTTTTCGTACTTAAATATTCTGGTTACTGATCGGCAACATATATCATAGTGCGAAATAGAAATTTGGGGTAAGTAGTAGTTAGTAGAAGTTTGTGGTAATTCTTCTAAAGCTATAGCAATATCTTGAGCAATAACTTCATTAGCTGTGACTTTTGATCGTCCACGTTTCGGTACATTTCTAACATTCCCGGTCAAGTTTTACTTTCTCAAAGTTTTACCAACGACAGTTCATGATATTGAATGTCGATCTTGATGCAAATTGTTAAATAACTCACATACTTCTTCATAAGTTCTGACGCGGTCACCAAAACCAATCATCATCAGAATTTCGTTCTTTTTCAGCTAATTGAACCTTTGTTAATATTGGGACGTCTACAAAGTTAATTCTGACATGGATTTTAAACATACTTACTAAACATACACATGATATTAAAATATCAGTTTTAATTAAATATCTTTGTTGTTGTTGAACAAAAGAGTGCCAACCTTATTATTGCTAAACTCCTAGAGCAGAACTTTGTTTAAATTCGTAATAATATACATATATAAATTAAATTTACTGGAAAGTTTCGAAATCAATAAATTAAAACACTCACAAATTTTATTAAACGACCAATTAGATTTAAATAACTCGCCTTTATCAAATTTATTTACTTAAAATCTGTTTAGACGATAATATAAATGTATATGTAGTTTACTAAACAAATTTTATGCGTAAACATGTTTAGTACCCTATAATATAACAGTTAGGGCCGACCAGATGTGCCACATTTTCTCACTACCGACAATACTTCTGTAAATTCATAGATTTCTTTAAAAACATTGTAAAATAATACCAACCTTCTTGATTTTATATATATATTTTTTGCTATTATCAGGATAAAATAAAATAAATTTTAATGAATTTCACTTTTTAATTGACACTGCAACGATCGTTACGCTCCAACCTGAGCTTCATCAGACATATAACTATATGTTATACTATATATACTTATAACTATATATACTATATATACTTATAACTATAAGTTTTTTAATTTTATTTTATTCACCCAAAGCAAAGTTCATATCGAGTTAAGGCTTACACAAATTGCTTTATAAGTCCTAACTTGATATGCAACAGTGGAAATATGATTTTCTCTTTCGCAACGAAAGGTTCGTTGATTACGATTTCTTTTCCTGGAACCATGACGTTTCATAAGGGTCAATTTTTGTTAATCTAGTGCTGATCTTTAGTTCTGTTGTCCCGAAAACAAAAAAAAAAACAAGGATATTTTGTGTAAAGATACCATTATTTCATTATTTTTGCCTGTTACTAAAACGGAATGGATTTCAAAAACTAAAGCTGCTACGAAAAAAAGTCAGGTATATTTGGAATCAGCACATTAAATATATCCAAAATCAGTTGTCAGTTTCTTGGCACCAAGGAAAAATTTAATTTTATTGGCTTGTGTTATGATTGGTTACTGTGGTTGGTGTAATTTTTAACACCCTTGTGTTGAAGGCTTATAGATTTACATTTTTTGAAGCAGTAGCTGTATTGAAAATGACATGTTTTACTAAATTATAATAATAAATTATTTTTAAAAGGTTTATAACATTACAATCTCCTGGTTTCTTCTTTTAGTGGTAAATATGATAACTACAGGTCCGGCAGGAATGTGTGACATTAAAAAAAAAATCAGAGCTCGTTTTTCTATGAAATAAAATTTTTATTTTTTTAACAGATTTAACAGTCTGCCGCTTCATAATAATTAGAAAAACGTAAAAAAAGCAATTAATTACGGAAGATTCTTTTGGTGAAAACCGATTTTTAATCTCAACACTCCTCCAGTTAAGTAGTGATTTTGTCCATACATCTTTGTAACATGCTAGCTGCTATTACGGGTGATACCAGCAGAAACCTCTGCAAAGGGACGGGGTCTCTCAATGTAAATAAGGGCCTTGAGGTACCCCTATGGGAAGTAGTCGCACGGGGACAGGTCAGGCGATCGTGGAGACCACTCGATGTTCCCGAGCAGCAAAATGAGTCGTCCTGGGAATTGCCGCCTTAACAAAGCCATAGACTCCCTTGAAGTATAGCGAGTTGCCCCGCTTTGCTGGAAAAATACCCTTCCAGAGGGAATACGGCATTTTCTCAGCTAGGGAAGAACAAAAACACGCAACGTCGTAACGTAGCAATGTATGTTAACGGAAAAAGTACGGACTGATAACGCCAAATCTCCCAAGTGCACACCAGATAGTCACCCTTTCAAAATGAAGTGGCCTTTCATGGAGTTCCCTCGAATTGGCGGCCAACCAATAGCGAAAATTCTGCTTATTGACACAGCGCGCTAAATGAAAGTGTGCCTCATCACTCATTATCACAATGCCGTCATCCCTGAGCTCTGTTAGCATGGTTCCAGCAAATTGACGCCTACGTATCAAATCATTTTGTTGCAGCTGCTGCACCACCATCATTTTGTAGGGGTGAATTTAGAGATCGGAATGTAAAATTCTGTGCACTGACCTGTCACTCAATCATAAAGCGCGAGAATGTTGCAGTGCAAATCGGCGGGGGACTGGTTTCCACAGCTGCTCTAACTCGTGCCACGTTTTCAGGGATCTGACAGTTTATAAACTACCCCTAAGTACTCTAGCTCTCAACAATCCTGTTGCATGTAGGTTATTTACTCACTTCAGTATAGTGTTTCGAGTGAGAACTCGTTCATGTCTACCAACATTAAATTCAGCACGGAATCTGCGTCACTTAGCTGCAACCGGACGCCCAGTTTCAATAAAAGTATCCTACACGAAAAGGCGGTATTATAGTGACCACGGTTTCATTGCAACTAAACTAAAAAATGACATCTTCTAACGGTCACATATCAACCATTCTGAAAACATTATGCTCCCCCTATAATTTGTTATACGCGTTTCAAAAACGTCAAACATCCCTGCCGGAGCGTGTATTTATTAGTAAACTTTATCTATATCTATAGCAAGGACTAATTTATAAAAATTTAAGAAGTTTCAATAAAATTCAGTTCTCATATAAGAATTTAGTCCCATAAAAATTCTAAACAAATACGTGCTAATTTGTATTAAGCTCTTATTTCGAATGAGCGAGTTGCTAAAATTTTTAAGGTTTCCTTGTATGATATATTCGTATTTATAAACTTGAGGGGCTTCTTTTCCGATGCCGTATCGCCCTACAAACACATACATACACATCTACTAAAGTAAAAAGACCTGCACTAACTTCAATGAAATAGAGAATTAACTATCGCCCGTCATTATTCCTTTGTTAAAGTAATTATCTATGCAATCGGTAACACTAGTTTACAAATTTAAGTTAGTTCGCTGGGGTTTGAATTTCGATAGGTGATATTGATATTTAGATTTTTTTCTATCATATCCAGATACAACACAAATTACGAAATAAAAGGGCATTTAAGGCTGTTTACGAACGTATATAACATTGTATTTAATAATGACAAATTGATACTTTTACGTTTTAACATATCAAAAAAAAAAAAATACATAAATACTGAATAGTATTAGTCGAAATTCTGAAACTTTTGTTAATGAGACCGTTGTCTCTTTGTTTGAAGAGAAAGTTTCATTGTTTTTATTTTATGCACAGACGTAGGCATGTCTCTTTTTAAACACCAACAGTAGACGGTGAAATACAAACATGATTTGTATTTCACCGTCTCTGATTCCTCTGCTCCATTTCTTTTATATCCAAATGGAAGCTCTCCTTGGTTTTCGCTCATTTGTTCAAGGTTTTCGTAAAAAAAAACTCAAGATGGGCATGCAAAAAGTGAATTTTAATCTCAAAAAAGGTATAAAACCCCTTACCACAATTAATAATCGTATCCTAAAGACGTATTTCGACAACTAAGTTGTCATCAATGTATCGCACATGAAGCACAGTAAAGCTAACACATATAAATATAAATTATAATAATAAATTGCAACAACTTTACATGGCTTTCGCGTATATACTGACTTTAAAATAAGAATCTACATACTAAAAATTACGACAAACTTACCTTTCTTAAGAAAACGGCATCAACATGTGTTTATTCGTTATTCTACCGTCTTAAACCTTTTCAGTCCCTTTTCTAAGAATGAAAGAAGACAACTGTATGTTCAACGTATTACATTTGTCTTCAGCGATATGAATTCTTTTGTATGCGTCGAGATCTTTGGTGTTATTGATGGCTTTGATAAGCTTTTTCTGGTCTATTAAATTGAATATATTAAATGTGTTCTTTAAAACGGGTTATTATTGAACGTTTCGTTTGACCTATATAATTTAAATTACAATCGTACCAATTAATTTCGTATATACCTGATTGCATATCCACATTAACTTTATCTTTGGTATTACCTAGGAGGCTTTTGATGGATTTCAGACCGGAAAGCAACTTGGAGACCTCGTCCAGACACAACTCGTCCAGAGACAACTCTATTAATGTTTTTCGTGATTGGGTGGTATCGTAAACACATGTACTTCTCCTAGTTATGTTGGGATATCAAATTTGTGGATTCGCGGATGGTCTTTTCTAAATTCGTTTTTCTAATTAATTTATTAATTATACAGGTCTACAGTGATTTTGATATTTGAAAGCTGTTTGCTAATTTGTATATGTTTGGGGGCCCTTATTCCAAAAAACGCCATATTTTTGCTCTATCACGTAAATTTTTTTTATAGCGCTCTATATCTTAAAAATGTTAATTTATTAATATACATACCTATGACAAGAATATGTTTGTTCCATGTTAGGCATGATTTTTAAATGAATTGATTTTTATGAGATTAAATGTAATTTGGCAACACTGGTTAATATTAGATTTCTCAGCAAAGCAACAGAGTCGGCGCAGAAGCGTCAATACAACGTTGAAACCTGCTTATGTGCAGTTTGGTTGTGTTAGTCGTCGTGCTACTGTGTCAGCGCGCTTGTTGTCTTCGTTGTTGCGTATTTTAAGTGTTCTAGAATGTATAAATATCGAAAGAAGACATTGTATGAACAATCCGAATAACTTTTGTTATATCTGTGGTAGTTATGTCGTAGTAAAGCAGAGGCAAACTATAACTTGGTTTGTGAAAAATGTATACCACGCTTATTTTGGTGTAAAAATTGGCGACCAAGACAAGTCCTGGGCTCCTCATACCGTTTGTTCCGTTTGCGTTGAAGCATTAAGGAACTGGCAAAAAGGTAGGAACAAATGTTTAAGCTTTGGTGTTCCTATGGTATGGCGAGAGCCTAGAAATCACAGTGATGATTGTTATTTTTGTTCGTGTAATGTTCAAGGATTCAACAGAAAAAATAAGAAACAAATTGTGTATCCCAATCTTGACTCTGCTATTCGACCAGTTCCTCATGGACCAGATGTACCGATACCTACCGCCCCAAAAGCACTAGAAAACGTCATATCGTCAGAATCAGAGGAATCTACTTGCGACCCAGATGACTCAGATTTCACACCAGATTTCAGAGAGCCCGAAGTGTTTAACCAAAGCGAACTAAATGATTTAATTAGAGATTTGCACCTTCCAAAGGATGCATCCGAATTGTTAGCCTCCCGACTTCGTGAGAAACATTTACTGGCACCTGGCGTCACATCAAGCTTTTACCGGGATCGCGAAAGAGAGTTATGTCAATATTTTACTCAAGACGGACCGCTAGTGTATTGCAACAATATTCCTGACTTAATTTCAAAATTAGGAAATGTGCCGTATGTAAAAGAAGAATGGCGCCTGTTTACTGACTCAAGTAAGCGTAGTTTAAAAGGCGTTTTATTGCACAATGGTAACGAGCTGGCCTCGGTTCCCGTTGCCCATTCGGTGCATTTAATGGAAACGTATGAAAATTTTGAACTTCTTTTAAAGAAAATAAACTACCAAGAACATCAGTGGATGCTTTGTGGTGACCTTAAAGTGCTGTGCATGCTACTAGGGCAACAAGGAGGTTATACAAAATTTCCATGCTTTATTTGTGAGTGGGATAGTCGAGCAAGGGTCTCAAATAGAATGGCCCTCTAGAACAAGCCTTACACCTGGTAGCAAAAATGTATTAAGAGATAGCTTGGTTGACCCCAAAAAACTTTTACTGCCTTCTCTCCATATCAAACTTGGCTTGATGAAGCAGTTTGTTAAAGCCCTAGACAAAAATGGACAGTGTTTTAAATATTTGTGCGATACATTTCCAGCCTTATCCGAAGCCAAGTTAAAAGAAGGTATTTTTGTTGGGTCGCAGATAAGAACATTATGCAAAGACAAGGATTTTCAAAACACAATGACCAATGTCGAGAAAAACGCCTGGGTTAAACAAGTAATTGATAAGTTTCTTGGGAACTCTAAGGACGAAAACTACGAAAATATTGTACAAAATATGTTACAACACTTTCATCGTCTAGGTTGTAATATGAGTTTGAAAGTGCATTTCCTGTTTTCACACTTGAACTATTTTCCTGAAAATCTTGGGGCAGTTAGCGAAGAACAGGGAGAGTGGTTTCACCAAGACATTAAGGAAATGGAACGGCGATACCAAGGCAGATGGAGCATAACGATGATGGCGGACTACTGCTGGATGTTAAAACGGGAAATGCCCTTAAAAACATAGAACCGAATGTCCGGACAACGCAGCTTTCTGGCAAAAAGACAAAGATTTCACTTAAAAAAGACTGAGTAAAGTATTTTTTTCCACTTTTTTAACTTGTATTCCACCTTTTTACTCAATAAACAAATAAATTTTTTTAGAAATATCGTTTTTTTTCATTTAATATTTGCAAAAAAACCTTACGTGATGCAAATAAATGCATAGAATTTTTGAAATCAACCTACCAAAATTATATAAAATCAATAAAAACATCTGTCAAAAAGTTTAATTTTGTAGACCTGTGTTATTTCTATGTCAAAGCATTATATCTTGCGATGTTTTTAATGAAATCTAGTTCTATTTCATATCTCTCTTTTGTTAACGGAAAGTTTAGTAACAGATTGACTAAGAAATTAAAAGAAGCTATCTTATGTTGAAAACTATGATTTGAATCCGCGAATCTATTACCATTGGTTTCTTTCCGGAAAATATCAATTTCTATGTTATGCTTATTTCTAATTACTAATGTATCTAAAAATGGTGTCCTATCATTGTTTTCATTTTCGATCGTGAATTTAATAGTCGGAAATTTCAAATTTAACTGATTATCGAACATGTCCAATTCACTTTTCCGAGTATCAAAAATCGCGAAAATGTCATCTACATACCTGATCCAGATTTTTGAAAAGTATTTAGCGTTATTTTTAAATTATACTTCAAATTGACTCATGAACAAATTAGTTATGAAAGGAGATAGGCAATTATTCATTGTTGTGCCCTGTTTCTGTTCATAAAATTTGTCTCCTACTTGGAAACAATTTTGCGTCATGCAAAGGGTTGTTAATCTTATGTATTCCTTTAGTTTTGAAGGATTAATGTTATTCTTATGAAGCAAGTCTTCTAAATATTTTAAAGTTTCTGGAATAGGTACCGTAGGAAATAATGACGTTACATCGAATGAAACTAAAATTTCCCCGTCTTCCAGGTCATAATCTTTAATTAATTGAACAAATTCTAACTTTCTGGTTTCACGGGTAAATTTTTAAATCCATTCACTAACCATTTGGAAATCATGTAAGTCGGTGAGTTGATACCTGAAACGATCGAGTTACCTGGTTTATGTATTTTCGGCCAAAGCATTTTAATGTTCAAGTTTTCAATTACACTTTCAAAAGCAATCTAGGCTTCTCTTTCAACGACAGTTTTAAAGTAGTATTAAAGTGACTGACCAAAACAACTTTTCTAATTTCGGGACCAATGAAGATACTCTCTTTAAGTTTGGCGTCAGATAAACCAGTAAATTTACTACAAAAGTACTTAAGGACAAAAGTACTTATCTGACTGCACTAAACTTTTGTGCAGAATACGTTTTTTGACCCAGGTGTAAGATTGTGTAGCAGAGGTCATTGCTTCTTTGTTCCAGCTCTGCTATCCTATTACCAATGAAGCACGGTATTTTAGTGTACCCACCCCGTTGGCCTAACAAGATACATAACACTTTTGAATCTCTAAATAGTTGCTATTCGTGGTCTTGATATTTAATTTGCTTCAAAAGCAACTGTAAATTGTCATAAGTTTCCTTTACGTGGACTGAATAACCAACTGGCATGGTTGAATTCTTAACGCCATTATATAAGAGAACAGTCTTTAAACTAGCCTCAGACTAGTCTATAAACAATCTCCATCGGCCAGGAACATACGATGGAACTTCTAAGGTACCTATTAAACCAGCGATATCACTGTAATATGGCAGAGGACCTTCTTGTAAAAAATACTCCATTGCCTTTCACGATTTCTGTGCCAGAAAAATGATGCACCTGTAGCAAGTAAGTTCTTCTCCAGAAGTCTAGATCTCGGAATTTCTGCAGCATATTTTGTAAGATCAAAGTCTCTTACTAAATCGTTCAGTTCGGGTTGAGTGAATTAATGCGGCATTAAAATATTTTCCGGTTGATAACATTCCTGTTCATTAACCTCTTTTCCTTCAGTATTAGCTTCGCTAGTCGTGGGAAATTCTTGTCGACATGCCTCTGTCAGATGTACCGAGACTTTCTCTTGAGACTTGACGGGCAAGATTATGTTAGGTTACTTAGCGGTAGCAATAGGTACTTCAATTAATTGCGTGCACTGACGAGATCTAAAATATCGAAACCGTGTCTGTACGTTGAAGAAATCATTGCTTGAATATACGTCGTGTATGTCCATGTAATCATGTCCAGATGTTCTTTTAACATTTCTGTAATATTGTACTTACACATTTAATGTTATTTTTTAACTTCGACATTATAACTTTAAGCAAAATACACTCAAATATCATTATTATTATTGGTATAGAAGATAGTCCCAAGTTTATGTCCTACCCTGTATAGTTGTTACCGATACTACTTTTATTGCTATAATTGGTACATTTACGATTTTTATTTAAAAGACAGAATTTTACAAAATGAATGAAATGGGAAAAATAAGAAAACCAAAAAGGATTGAACGATCAAGATACACATGTATCAAAGTATACTTGCGGAAATGGCTATGGTCAAGCGGTTAGGGCATCCTTGCGGATGTTCGCAACTGTACCCCTTATCTTAATCCCTCCGCCTTCGGTACAAGCAATGTCTCCCATGTCAGTGACGTCAGCTGGCATTCAGATCACGTATGCTACCTTTCACCCGACCCTGTGCCCATCCAGATTAAAGCAACGTCTTCAAAAGTAGTTCTAAATTCACCCACCACCTCTCATCTGGTCTTGTTCTCTCGTTCCGGGGTTCTCGCTCTGTCTATATCTGTCTGTCTACTTTCAGACCGTTTTCTCCAGATATTATTAACGTCACCTCATCAAGTTTATGTTACCGACTGAACCGAAGTTTTGCGAATTGGAAAAAGTTATCTCCCTCTTCACGACTTGTTCAGGTCAAAGAATACATGTTAAAATTACGAAAAGTTGGTGTAATGTTCAATCTCTACATTTCTAAGATTTTCGATGGAGGTTGTTACGTCGGGAACAGAAAGATTTACGAAAATTAATTTGGCGGGTGTATTTTTAAACATTTTATTAAACTAACGATGTTTCTACAGTTAATTGTAGTTGTATTCGGACACAGGTAGTTGTAGATATATGCTTACTGACAGACATTGCAACAACTAGCACGGGTGGACGTTTTGGGCTAATTTAGGCAGAAACATGATTTATTCAGTAACAGCAATTTTTTTTTTTGGAGGGGGAGGTCGAACTATTTAAAATTTGTATTTCGATATAATTGGTTAGATTAAGTTTTGTTTTTAAATTCTAATGTTATGCTTACAGCCGAAATATATCAACACTATAATAAATGAGGGAATTTCAGAGAGGTCAAATTACTAGTCTAAGACAAGTCGGATTGTCATAAGTGTCAATAGAAAGTGTAAAAGAGATAGTGGAGTCCAAAGACGAAATATTACTCGCTTAACATTATATTTTGGAGATAGGTTTTCAATTGCCAAATAAATTCGCAAACTTTGATTTGGTAACGAAACCAATCTTGTAAACCTTCCAATAGTCTGTTGCGGAAAGGAAAAAGACGTTATCTTCAATTTTCTGTTAGCAAATCTCTTCAGCAAACTGCTGGAGTTTTAGTATGGTGGGTCATTACGTTTTCCCAAAACTCCAGAGGGTCATTTGCGAAGATTCTAGCAAATGTAAATTTTCCTAAAAACGGCTATGGATTTTCTTCGACGTTGTCAATCTTACGTACTTCTGATCAGCATTCAAGCATCTCGAAAATCCATTTCGCTGAAAGTTTGCTAATACTCAAGTTGCGATGAATGATGTGAAAACAGGTATTCATAGGAAATGTGTAACACTTCTGTAATACACTTCATGCCAATTCGTTGATCTTCTACAATCGTATCATAAACAGAATTAATGTTTTCTGGAAGGGTTACAGAAATTGATCGTTCAGAGCGATGCTAAATTCCGTAATATAGTTTTTATTAGTGGCGTATGAAGGACAGTTATCATTTCTTCTTCCTCTAGTTCTTTGGGTTGAACGCCAGTAAGTCCAGGCACTTAAGCACAGAGCTTTTTGTACCACCCCCAATAAATCTCTCAGTATCGTTAGGTTAGTTTTGTGTCCTCGATAAAAGCCACTAACCTCCGCACGCGAAATTTGAGCACCCTCGTTGGATCCAATAGATCTCCTTCGAAATGTTTCTGTCTGAGTCTCTTCAGTTCTTCACAAGTGCGTATTACATGAAGGCTAGTTTCCTCCTGCAGCGATCACTTAAGGTTTTCATCATATCAGCAAATAATTTTTTGTTTAATTAAAATTAAACATTTCAAACGTAAATACTTAATAATTGACCAAACCTCGTTGTTTCGAAATTTAGCTTTCCTCAGACATGCCCTTCTCAAAAATTCGTAATTTTATAATCGTTCAACTTGAGAATCCCTTTATATCAAGCGAGCCACAAAATTTGTATCCAAGGTAGGCCGTGAACAACTGAGATAAGACATATAAGTCACGTCTGAGCTTAGTGAATTGACGAATTGTTATTTGTAAATAATTATAAGTCAAATTGACACGTTACGATTTAACCTACTAACCTACGCTATGATAAATATTTAAAAAAGATAACTATTCCAAACCTTATATTTAATAAATTAGAACAAAATAAGCATTTTAATGAAGTCATGGCCATCTATGATTGCTATTTAAAGAAATATAAATTTATTTTATATTTTGATATTTAAGTGTGCCATGAATATTTCATAAAGATTATTAAATTCTACGTAAAAAAATACTATCAGATTCAATTTTTAGTTTTGCTCTGTCTTCAATGGCCACGAAAATATGTATAACTGAAAATTTCGTCAAATTTCAATTTTCCTTAAATATCTCAAAAAGTTGACAACATATGACAAATTTGAAAATTTAACCGATCCGATATCTTCAATACTAAAAGAGTTACCCATATACGGATATAGAAAATGAGCAGCCTGTATAAGGGCAATCGCATTGGAAAAGAGAACTTTTTCTTCAAAACCTTTGAAAACAAGGATCACAATTTATTTTTGAAAATCGTAGAAAATATAAATTCTTAGATTCGTTTGAATAAATAATTCCATACACTTTAAGTTGAATTACTCGTTGAGAATCCCATTTTAAGTTTGTTTAAATTAATCATTAATTTTATTATTACTAATTTCCTTTTACGATGAACATGTACCACGCTGAGTTCGACAATATATATAATGAGCAAAGGTCTATATAAAGTACCGAATACGGTAAAAATTTGAAGTTTATAAACAAACAATTAAGACTAATCGTATAATATTGATTAATTAATAATAAATTGATTATAATTCCTGCTATAAAACTGGAAAGGATGACACAGACACTTTAGATTGCTCCTTGAGAGTAGGTCTCATCTACATCTACAGATATCTAGGTTTTTAATTTGTGAATAATAAAGATTCATTATTTAAGAATTGAAATAAAACTTATAGCGTAAAGATAGATATCTCATGTGGTAGGGATTATTTCTTGTCATGTGAGTATTAATTAGCACACTTTTTTAAATATAGAGCATTGGGAGAATTTTAAATACATAAGCATCATCATTTTGTAAAATTAAATAAAACACGTTGTGTCATATCTTGGTGATTGGAGAGTATATACTTCCAGAGCTAAGACAATACACAAGCGTGATTGCAAAATTTTTAAAAATCTAACTAAGACCTTTAAAGTTATTTACATGTACAGTGGACCCCCGCTATTCCCGCCCCCTGTATTTGCGAATTTGCTTATTCGCGTTTCTGTTTTTACTGACATTTCTCGTTATCCGCGCTCCGTATTCGCGGTTCAGTATGGGTAGTTCCCCTAAAGTTTCAGTATTTCCCTTGTTCGTTTATTTCGTTCAACCGTATTTGGCTCTCATATGCAATACGTATATCTGTATATCTATTTGTGTCGATTACATACATACATACCTGTAGTTTATACGCACATACTTACCTATTATTTTTGTACCCCGATATACGCGAATAATGTTCGCAGTGTTTTCATGGACTCCAACCCCCACGAATAGCGGGGCTCTACTGTATATATTTTGATCATACACAAAGATTTATATGTTATGCTTTTTTTAAATAAATAAATAAATAATTAATAATGTTCATAAAGCGTATTAATGTGTGTAACTACAAAGTGTGACCAATAAATGTATTAACCCTTAACCACCCAGGTGCCGTCTGACGGACTACGCGATAAATATATTATGTGATATTTCTGTAATTCGACCGTCCATAAATCGGTTGCTCCATCTAATCATTTCTCTATTGTTGCTCCCACCACAACTCCCTACCCATGAGTCTATCATTAGTATCATTACTCGTAAAGAAGTTATCGAATTTTACGTACAGAATTCAGTTTGTCACAGTCTGTCAGACGGCACCTGTGTGTTTGTGTACTAAATATTGTGTAACGTGAAATGGCGGGTCCGTCGAAAAGAGTTCGGTTTGGCGATAAAGATTTTGACGAAACTGTTTTGAAATGGCTTGAGGAAGTAGACGATGATGTAAGTGACAGGCAATGCGTCAGAGAATGAAAATATAGAATCAGAACATGATTCTGCTTCCGAAGATTCGGAGGAAGACTCGCCTGATTATAGTGATGTTGATGAGAATGTGGTAGAACACGGTGAAAGTTCTACAAGCAAAAATTATTTATATGGAAAAAACGAGTACAGATGGTATACTACTGAGGTAGTTCCTTCATCGCGGGTGAGAAAACACAACATTGTATTGAAAGTTCCCGTTCTCAAAGGAAGTGCTCGGGATCTTGGCCAAACTGCAGATCCATTTTCTATATGGAATTTACTTTTTTCGGAGGATATTCTAGTTCAGATAGTTGAGTGGACAAATCATAAATTATTTCAAGTGCGATCAAACTATACACAAAAATATCATGTAAGTGATGTAGACATGATAGAATTGAAGGCCTTTCTAGGACTCTTGATTTATACTTCAATATTCAATTCCAATCATGAAAACATGGATACAATTTTCGCTAATGACGGGACAGGCACAGATATATTTAGAGTGGTGATGAGCAAAAATCGTTTTTCAGTTCTGCTGTCTGCCCTAAGATTTGATGACCCTAGGACAAGAACCAAGCGTAAAAAAGAAGATCCAACGGCAGCAATTTCTCAAGTTTTTCACAAATTTATTGAAAACTGCCAAAATATCTATGGAATGGGGGATTCGGTGACAATCGACGAGATGCTTGTAAGTTTTAGAGGGCGAACACACTTCAAGATGTACATGCCAAATAAGCCGTGTAAATACGGCATAAAAATTATGTGTCTAACTGATTCCAGAACAAGCTATTTATACAATGCCTACATTTACAGCGGAAAGGGTTCCAATGGACTTGGACTAAGCGAAGAAGAACATAAATTCTCTAAGCCAACACAGGCAGTAATACGTCTCGCGAAACCTCTCATTGGTAGTAATCGAAATGTTACTGCCGACAATTGGTTTAGTTCTATAGAACTTGTAGATATTTTACTAAGAAACAAACTAACATATGTTGGCACTTTTAAAAAAAATAAGCGAGAAATACGAAGCGAGTTTTGGCCAAACAAAAAAAGAGCGGTAGGATCATCATTTTATGGATTTAGAGATGAGAAAACTATGGTATCTTACGTGGGAAAAAAGGGAAAGGCTACCATCCTTGTTTCTTCTATGCATAGTGGTGCATCTACCGATCCAGACACCCAGAAGCCAGACATTATCATGTACTACAACCGTAACAAAGGAGGAGTAGACACAATTGATTAGAAGTGCGCAAAAAGTTCGTCAAGCCGACGCATTTGCAGATGGCCCCTGGCAATAGTTTTCAGAATCCTTGACATTTCTATTGTTAATTCTTATATTCTACATCAATGTTACACGAGAAATTCGGTAATTAGGGAAAAGTCGGTATTTGCAAAATAACTAGCGCACCAATTACTACGTCAGCACATGGAAAGGCGACTAACAAATCCTCGAGTATCTCGCGAAGTACGTTCCAACATTAGCAGAATTTTGGGAATTCCAGAAATAATTGCGCCATCTAGTGGTGAAGACCTTTTATTGGAAAAACGCAAAGGATGTTATCTGTGCCCGAGGGCCAAAAACCGAATGACGAAATATCTATGTGTGCAGTGTAGAAAAGCAGTTTGTTTACAATGCTCAAAGCCAATTTGTAATACATGTGTAAACAACCGCGATGTTTAGCTCCTGCCGCAGAGTATTTTTATTAATTTTTTGAGTTTTTTTGAGTTTTTCATATACTTAATACAACCTTTTATTAATGAATATGCCTTAAGACATTGACAGGATTTTATGATTTTTATGTTTATAATGGGAAGGCTTGAATTTATTTTACAAATAGTTCTTTATTTTGTTATTTTTAGTAAAAAAGTTTCCCAATTTTCCTTAGTTTTATCTCTTAGTAGTCTCATTTGTAACTAGTAAATACACAATAAACAATATTTTCAAAAAACGATGATTGTTTTTATGGTCTTTAATTAAGTAGTCTGTCAGACGTCACCTGGGTGCTTGTGTAAAAATATTTCACCTGGGTGGTTAAGTGTTAAACTTGATATCTCGGCGTCTCATTTCTTACCCCTTTTACATTGTATGCTAGGCCTAGTTGCAAAAGAAACCTTTCATAAAACAGAACCTCAGAACAATTTATACAAGAGTTTAACAATATATATGCGTTGTGTAATGATTCACGTTTGATATAATTATAGCCTTTTAGACTAAAACTACACAGAAATACGTTTATTTGTATTGATCGCATGTAGGTATGATATTCTTGCATTGCCAATTACGGAATTTCTATTGGACAATATAAATCAATATAATTATTATTATAAAGAAACTACATTTATCAAAAAATATATTTCAAAATTACTTTGCGCAAACCTGCTGTATAAATACTCTTTCCCGCACTATATATGTAAAATATGCATGAAAATGACTTGTTTTTACAAGGCAACAATAAAGCCAGTATATTACACATTCCTTAATATCGAAAAGTAATTTCTGTTCCAATATTTTTCTTCATATGTGGAACGAACAAGCAATCAATGTTCGATTTTAGAGAACATTTCAAGTAAGTATAGGATAGATTATGAATATGTGTTCATGAGAGATTTAGTCTCGAAAGCGGCAAGTGGAAAACTGTCGCCTATCGGTACGCCTCTAATGCATTACCCAGGTCAGCACCTCCCCAAGTCGTTCAACTTTAAATGGCGACACTACCGCAGCAAACACGACTATCGCCATTCAATTCTCCGTTATCAAAAAAGAAAACTTCCTTTTTTCTCTATCTCCTTCTTCCAAAAAGGTGTCGCGATACATATACAGACGAACGCACACAAAAGCACACACGCACAAAGTATTCATTCGCTTCTTCGGGGGGAGGTTGGCGACGTCGACATTTTGATAAATTAAGAACATCGTGTAGCGCGATTTATATCGATGCGCATCGGTTTTTCGAAAGTGATTCGAATGATGTCGCCGTTGTCGCTCCGAACAAAGAGAAATAAATTGCGATTTCGGTACGTGTTTACACGTCTAAGGGTTACGCCGAGATGCTAACAGTGTTTTTGGCATTTTCGCAACCACTTTGTGCTACGATGTGTTCTTATGGTGGATTATGGTAGGAAAGTGTTCGTAGTTGCTGAAAATGACGAGTCGGTGAAGGAGGAAGAAGTGAGGAATTTAAAAGATATTGTGGATTTATGAAAAATGCAAATTACACTTAAAAAGCTCCTTTTTATTGGAGTCTGTGTAAGTATAGAATTTGTCAGTATTTTTTATATTGGCATTTTACGTGCTGTAATGCTGTTACAGGCGATGTAATAAAACATTTTTCAAATTTCTATTGAAGATACAAATTAATTGCATTTTCGCTAACTAATGTGAATGTAAATATTGCTTTCTACATTTTGCGATGCTAATTATTCGAATTTTTTAATAGAAAAAAATCGCCCTGAAGCAGGGTTCGAGCCGACGTCCATGGTTTTCTGGACCATTGCTCTAACCACTAAACTACCAAGGACTGTGGTTTCGAATACATTGTGGGAAAGCCTTAAGTTATATTAAGGAAACAAATGTCAATATTTTTGCTCGTAGACGGCTCTTATTGCAAATTACATTTTACATGGGTTCATGTCTCCATGATAATGCGAGGCCACATGTTTCCGTCTAATCAGGTTTCCTGAATTAGAACAACTGGAACATCCATCTTACAGTCCAGACCTAGCACACAGTGATTTTCACTTGTTTCGGTATTTAAAGAAGTTCGTTGGTGGTCAACGGTTCGAAGACGACGAATATGTGAAAACTGCAGTATGGAATGGGCTTCATAAGTGGCAGATTTCTTTCACATTGGAATTCGGAATTGGAATTTGGTTAAGTTGTCACTGGAAGTCATGCCTCACAATTAACTTTTTTTAATTATGATGGTTTAATTTTTGTGATCTGGTTCAGAAAAATATCTTATAAGCTAGATATTAGTAAAGGAATTTACGAATGCTCAAGCGTGATATTGTTGCCATTTACCGTGAACTATTTCTTTATCAATAATTTATCACACCATAAGGGAATGTGAAGAGGGAATACCCTGCGTTAATTTACCCAAAAGTGGTTGACCAAGAATTTTGAGCCAAGTAAGGGAACAAGGAATGCTTGAAGCCATTAAGGATAGAGTTAGAGCTTCACAGCGAAAAATAGGTCAAAGACTTGAAGTTACAAAAACCACTGTTTTTCGAACAATATTCCGAAATAACGTGCTGTTTTGAAAACGAAGAAAAGCCCCAAAATATACAGCGGTCCAGTTAGAAAGAATACCCAGCAATTGACGTTGTATGCTGAATATGATATAATTTCTCATGTAACAACTTTAAACCATTTTCATTTGATATTATCAAGGTTGCCTGAGGTTATTTCAATAAACTGGTGAACTACATATTGTTAAATGTTTAATAAGATACAAAGACAAAATTTGAATAACTTTTTTTCGGTTTTAAATTATGCATTCCCTGTTTTATTTAATATTTATATTCATTATTATAATTTATTTAACTAATAAATTTTGGTGGCAGAAATTCTTTAGTTTTATTAAAATAATCGTCAAGACAAATTTCTATGATTTTAACTAACCTTTTCACTTAAAACAATTAGTTAAAATGAATGTCTTTTTTTGTGGCGACGAGGAAAGAAGAAGATATGTATTAGGTTGAGTCGTAAATAATCTCCGATTTTGGGAACAAATTGTAATCATGCGTTTTGTCATCCGTCCATTAACTCATCAAAATCGTCAAGCCTGAACCCGTAAGCAGTAAATCAGTATTCCTCAATCCAAAGGGTCATTCGAAAAGCGCTCCGATTTTGATATATCGAATTATGAAGTTTATTTTTAACAAAATACATAAACATGTTCATCACATCTTCCCAATTCAAGTATAGAAAATAATGTCGGGCATATGAGCACCTCTACTGCGCTGGCATGCAAGAACTCTATCCGTGAAATTTGCTATGACTGCCTGACAAGTTTCCACTAGGATCTCGCCAACAACCCGTCGAATTTCCTTCTTCAAGCCAGGGATGTTTCAGGGTTTATTGACATACACCAATGATTTAAGAGCACCCCAAATACACAAGTCACAAGGAGTTAAGTCGCATGACCTTGGTGGCCATTTATGGTTAGCATTACGCGAAATGAGGCGATCCGGGAACAGCTCGTGGAGCAACTGAATTGTTTCGCGAGAAGCGTGGCAGATGGCACCATGCTGCTGAAACCACAATTCCAACCATTCCATCCAAATGAGGTCACAAAAAATCTCTTATCATCACACGGTATAGATTTCCAGTAACTGTCACAGCTTGTCCTGCCTCATCTTCAAAAAAATAAGGCCTGTTGATGCCGCCCGCCCAAAAGCCACATCAAACTGTCACTCGTTGTGGATGCATTTCCCAATTTTTGAATAATGCAAGGATATTTTCATAAACCCGTTTAAGTGCGAGTCGGCAGCCTGTAGTCTTCTCAAAAACCAAGAAGATTAAGTATTTATTGTTAATTGTTGTAATATATGGTTTACAAACTTTTGAGAAAATTATCAACATCTAATTCTTTTTCCGAAGACTTTGGGACCATACGTTATTTCAATGATATTTATAGTATTTATCTTCGTATTTAAAAAAGGATCTTATTTAAAAGGCATCACTCGTACATATGCAATATATATTGATAAATTTAAATTTAAAAACGACTTCTGTAAATTACAATTGTCATATATAAAGTTTGATTAAAATTCAAGTTTTTAGCATTTTTAGCAAGTTTTAAAATTCAAATTATGTTTAGTCTGGTACAAATTTTTGATAATATCTCACCTCGAATTACGTTGTGGCAACAGGTCATTAATTAATCAGCCCGATAAAGTACGTTGATACGCGAATAGGAAAGTTCAAATGGCACGTCTATCCTTGTATTATTCACATGTATCATTCAGCATCTACTATGTTGATCTATTCTGTTTATCGTGAAAGCCCTCAGTGATTCCTCTTCACCTTGTGAAGAAGTCACTTCAGATATTGGCTCCGCGTCATTTATCACGTCTAGTTGGATGAACGTCGGAAAATCGCAACGACAAGCGGTGCAGAAAGATTTTCGATTCGCTCGAATGGAAAATGGATTTCTTTCTGGAAACGAAGACGATGCCTGTGTAGTTAAGTAGGTAAAGATGTCCGCCCATATTCTTTTCATCCAGACGCACACATATATATCTGTTTACTCTTCGTAAAACACAACCTACATTAATAAATTTCGAGTTACATATTCCGGGATCAACAGATATTGTTACACCGGTTGGTCCAGAAACGTTACTATAAAAACATAACAACACGATATATATGTTTATGGGCACCTCGAGAATAATAACGCGGGAGGTGAATGGTGATTTTTCGTGATGATACTGTTATATGTTTGAAATGCGGTCACAGTTTCGAGAATTTTTTAGGAATGTTATTGAGGGCAGTATAGTATTCATTTATGACAAATTTATAGACTTTTCGAGATGTGGGTAGTAAAGAAAATATTTGATATTATTACAGAATGTTAAAAGAAAGAAAGAATCTTAGATATCTGGGGCGATAATAATAATACCATTTATAATACAAGGGGGAACCATTTGTTGGACAAATTAAAGTATATACATACAAGGTGTGGCTGTAAAATAATGAGACAGATGCTACTATTAACGAACTACGCATGCATCAAAATCATACGACCGATAGCTGCGTAGCGTGTACCTTTATCTTTCGATTGCCACTCCTGCTGTGTCTGTAGACAAAATAGTCTGACCATGGCCTGCGTTTGTATAAAATCTTTTTTGCCGGAAAAATGATGTGTTTCATATGAAACTTGGAAAAAACACTAATGAGACAGACTTATCTTATATGAAGAGAAGGATTCGACGATGATTTTTATCGCGTGTGCGAATATTTGAGTGGCTTAAGCGTTTCCAAGATAGCCGAAATCGAGACGCCCTTCTACGGGCGTCCCGGTCATATCAAAAGCGGATGAAAATATTGAAAAAATTAGTAAACTGACCCGATCTGGCCGTTGGTTAACTATTCGTTTGATTGCTGCAACTATGGAAACTGCCAAAGAATGCGTAATACAAATCTTACATAAGAATTTAAACATGCGAAAAGTGTGTGCGAAAATGGTGCCGAAAATTCTCACAATCGATCAAAAAGAATCTCGTGAGAATATTTGTACTCGCATTTTAAGTGCCATTGAAAATGACCCAAACTTCTTGGAAAGAGTGATAACTTGTGATATTTGTTGATTCTTCACCTATAATCCAGTAACTAAGCGTAAATAAATGCATTGGAAGGACCAAACTTCACCGAGAGCTAAAAAAGCGCGCATGAGCAAATCAAAATTCAAAGTTACGATTTTTTTCGATATACCATGGGATTGTGTACCTGAACTGGAGTTCTTGAAGTTAATCAGCATTAGTACCCTGAGGTTCTTGCTCAAGAAAATCAGAAGAAAAGATCCGAATTGTGGAAAAAAGTAGTGGGTTTATCAGGACAGTACACTGACGCACACTATATTTTTGTTAAGACATTTATAGGCAAGTACCAGGTGTCAAGAAAGGGTAAGGGATATTTCTATCTGCGCTGCCCATGCTTCCGGAGCGGTTTGGAGGGGCGCGGTAAGGATTGCCGTGAGACCATCGAGCTTTTTGTGTACGCGCCTATTATCGCATGGTGATCCGATAGTCACAGCTCAACGTGTATGTCGTGCAGAATTTAACGCACGGAATGCATCGAAGGACGATATCATCACAAAATGGATTCGAATGTTGGAAAATACTGGTTCGACCGTAAAAATTGTTAATCAAGGACGTCCGCGCTCTGTTCGAAGCCAACAAATGATTGAAGAAGTGAAAGTTACAGTTCGTGAAAATCCGTCTCAATCACTTCACAAACGCAGTCAAGAACTTAACATTAAAAAATCGTCGTTGCACAAGATTTACAACTTACAGGCTACAAAATTCAGTTTGTTGAAAATTTGAACGCTACCGACTATCCTCTCCTGCTGAATTTTGCAAAAGAAATGTTTCAACGCTTCCCAACGTTCGAAAACATTCTGTTTAGTGACGAACCAAATTTTCACTTAAATTGTCACGTAAACAAGCACAACTGCAGCTACAGGGCCAAGGTAGAAACATGAACGACCATTACATAGTTCAAAAGTTAATCTGTGGGTTGCCATGTCTGGTGACAGAACCGCTGCGCCTTATTTTTTGAAGACCGGCGAGCGTGAGCACTTGTGAGATATGTTAAGAAACTTTTTGGTTCCACAACAGCAGGAGTTTGAAGGTTTTAATGTGGAAACATGGTTTCAACAAGATGCAGCAACTTACCACACCGCAAACCAATAACTTTATGGAATATCCTTTATGACGGGTTGTTCAGGACAGAGCTTCCGGAGGAAACAAAAACTGTAGGTTTTGCTGATGACATGCCCTAGTTGTCGCAGCAAAAGGAGAGGAAAACTTAATGAACGTGGCCAATACGGCAATATTAAGGATCGTCGAGTGGCTGAAGACGACACAGTGGGAACTTGCCCCTGAAAAAACAGAGGCCGTCCTATTAACAACTAGGCGAAAAATTGCGACCATCGAATTTGAGGTCGAGGGATTCAAAATACGTCCCTGCAGGGAACTAAAATACCTGGGCGTGTGGCTGGACACGAAGAGTACTTTTGCTGCTCACGTCAGGCACGTCGTGACGAAAGTTGAACGAACTATTGGGGCCCTATCAGGCTTGATGCCAAACATTGGCGGACCAACGGCATCCAAGAGGAAATTGCTGGGAGGTGTTGTAAAGTCAACAATATTGTACGGAGCGCCGGTTTGGGGCAGAGCTGCAAAAAACCAGAAGCTGACCGCAAAGTTAACAAGTGTCCAACGTCTGACTAGTATCAGAATAGCCAGTGCTTATAGAACCATTTCGGCGGAGGGGCTCGGTGTAATTGCGGACATCCCTCCGGTAGTCCGGTCCCTCTGCTAATCAAGGAGAGGGAGGAGAGATATGCTGGAGCCTCAAAACTCGCCGCCAGAGAACAATTGCTTGGGAGATGGCAGGAAGCATGGAAGAACGGCGAAAACGCAGCGTGGACACGAAGGTTAATACCGGAAATCCAGAAGTGGATACAAAGACCTTACGGGGACTTAAACTATTTTATTACGCAGGCGCTGTCTGGCCATGGCTGCTTCCGCAGCTATCTGTACAGCAGAAGAAGAGCGACCACTGACGCGTGTGATTATTGTGGAGGTATTGATGATGCGGAGCACACACTCTTTGTGTGTCCAAAGTGGGAGAACTTTCGAAATGAGTATACTGCAGAAACGGAAAAAACTTTTAACGAAGACAGTATGATGAAGAACCTAATGGGATCCAAAGTTCAATGGCTGTTAGTGTCCAAAACCATACGAAGCATCATAGCCACTAAGGAGCATGACCAAAGATAGGAGACTAAAGATGAATATATAGACAACGCCAGCACCGAAGTAATGCGTAAGCGGGTTCCGGTGGGAGGTGTGCAAGACGACTGGAGGAGGGGTTTTTAGTCGGTATAATCCGACACTACCCACGATCAACATCTGTGTGGGTGTCTTGATTTAAGATTTTCCCCTCCTCGGTAAAATTAAAAAAAAAAAAAAAAACAGTAACTTGAGCTTGTCAATCAATTTTTCCTGGAAAAAGTGATCTCTCGTCGAGGCACCATCAACAGACCCCCGAGAAGCTCCGGTCTTACACCTCTTGATTATTTCCAATGGGGATACCTTAAAGAGAAAATGTATGCAAACACACCACGAATTCTACAGCAATTAAAGCACAATAGCCGCACCGAAATGGCCGCTGTTTCCAGAGAGATGTATAGACGCGTGACCGCTAATTTCCGTGTTCGGTTAGAGGTGTGTCAGTACCGCAAGGGTCAACATTTGCACAACATAATCTTTGGCACTTAATTTTCCAAAACTTTGTCTAACAATTAAAAATAAAAAATACTCTTCTGACTTGTGGTGTTTTCTTTATTGAACTTACAAATACTCCCTACCCTATCTGGACAGCCTGTATAACATCCCAGTGTTAGACTATCCACTTTATTCTCCTGACCTGGCACCATGTGACTTTTACCTGTTGCCGAATCTGCATTAAAAGGGATAATATTTCAGACTGTTGAAGCTATGAAAGAAAAGCGGGACGCGTCATGAACGAGCACACAGAAGAAGACTTCCAGTACTATTTTGCTCAATGCAAAAATGGAGCTTTGAAGGCATAGAGGAGAGGTGTATATTCAAGGAGATAATAATTAGAGACGGGCGTTTAGGTCGGGCAGCATTGGCGTCACTAAATGGGGTTTACCGAAATAAAACTGTGCGTTATTTAGAAAAAAATTATCGTAGAATTATTGAAAATGCAGATAATAGCTATTTATGGTATAAGTGAATAAAGACAAATTTTATCCACGAAAAAATTGTTTAGCGCACGAGGTGCAAGCCGAGTGCGATAATGTTTTTGAGTGGATAAAATTTGCTTATTCACGTGTATCATACAAGATTTTTTCAAATTTTGCAAAAGTTTCAAAAAAATTTATTGATTAGATAATTTATTTACATGAATATTGATTGTACTATTAATAATTTGATGAATTCTTAAACCAGGAAAGTTGACACTATTTTCGTCAGAGTCAAGTACAGTGCAAGCTAAGTTGACTCTACTTTCGTCAGGGTCAAGTGCAGTGGAAGTTCCAGGCCTTTCATTTGAATTTACATCTGTCAAAATTTTTCAACGAAAATTTTAAAGGTAGTGCGACGTTTTATTTTTTTTCCTTTATTCGTGTTGTCAATAGCAGTGTGAATAAAGTGTTGCTAGAAACATTTTATTCAATGTTTTGATTAATTTTATTCACCTTTATGATTAAAATGATGTTTTAATAATGAAATTCAATATATGTAATGATCATTTTAATAAGTAAAATTCGAAAAAATATACTAAACAACTTACCAAATATGCTTCGATGGTTTCGCAACACTGTTGTTAAAAAGTTGTCTTAATCTAGTAATATCAACATTTTTACGTAATACAGTATTAATTTATCTCTGACACACACTTTTTTCATCATTTAAAGTATGTAGCACTGTTTCTACGTGAGCAACAATTTCAAGGACAACGAAGTGTTCTGCAATTTTTTTTATTGCATCCACTACTAGAACGTAAATAATTTTTAAATCTACTGCAATTTGAAGATTTTGAAATTGAATTTGACTGAGACTTATTGCAGCTTCTTCCGTAGGATTTAGTTGTCAAAATCGCCAACTTTATCTCATTAAACTGTTTAAAATAATAAAGTGTTGCCTCTAATCATGTACCCCATCGTGTCAGAAATTTGCTGTAGCAACTCCGATATGTCAAGACATTGTGAATGAAAGAGCCGAATACGTTTCGGAGATTTAAGAAAAATCGCTTTCGTCTGTCTTATTAATTGATCTACATTGGTATAACATGTATAGTGTCTGCTACAAGATGTTATTCATGAAGCAGACATGTAACGTGTAATAAGTTTGGCTGAACATCTTGTTTTGGTAAAATTTCGTAGTGTTCTAACTAATACATTATGATGTGCTTCAGCAGTGCGTTCTTGCAGTCTTTTACAGATTAACAAATAAGGATGTGACGGTTCTTGCGAGGTCATTGTCCGTAAATGGGATTAATACAATGTAATTTTTTTTCATCTATAGTGCGCCAGTCTTTTATTTTTTCTACGATTTTTACATAATTATCCATTTTTTTTCGGGCAGCGTAGATAAACACCTACGTAGCGTCCTCGGATTTGATAGTTTCCACTGATGAAACATTCTTTGTCCAATTTTTTCAACTGGTATATTACATGCACTTAATATCATACTTAAATCACAAAGAAGTTAAATATACGATCTCTCCGTTTTTAGATATGTGTATTGTACTATTCACATGTTTCCTACACAAACATGTATTCCA
This sequence comes from Melolontha melolontha, assembly GCA_935421215.2. NCBI lineage: Eukaryota > Metazoa > Arthropoda > Insecta > Coleoptera > Scarabaeidae > Melolontha > Melolontha melolontha. The sequence goes on from OW285238.1 coordinate 150,301,817, forward strand.
GCATAATAAACTTTTCTCACACACTAAATACCTCACTATTTTACCATTAATTTCTACCATTTTCAAAAATAGATCTTATTCAGTTAAATGTGTATTTGTGTTGGGTGTAGTGGCTATTTTGACCACTTTATGATTGTGTCTGTTATCGGGGTGTTTGAAAATTCTTTGTGTGTGTTTGTGAGATTTTTATTTTTAGAAATTGTTTTTTTTATTTCTAATGTTTTTAGGTAATCCAGTTTTTTGCTTACATTTATATTGTACTATTTTGTACTACCTTCTATATCGGGAAAGTTAATATTATTTATGCAATTTTCTGCAAATTGTCTTTTTATTACCTTGAATTATGTCTTTTTATGTTCTTTTAACCACCCAATCCTTCAAATCTAGCACCGTCAGAGTCCAAAACTCAAAAAACATTTGAAAGGTGAAAGATTTTTGAGAAATGACGAAATCATATGTGCCGTTGAGGAATAGTTTACAGACCAAGACAAAGAACGGGGTTAAAATTGCTCTGTGATCGTTCTTCTTCAATTGTGTAAGTGTTAAAGGAGATTATGTTGAATAAATAAAATATTGTGGCATTTTATATGGTTATCTAAGCTCAATATCGCTCATAGAGATCCTAAAACTGTTCTAGAATAAAGTCTTACGGACAATAACTAATGCACCGTGGCACGTGCCAAATATGATTCTAAACACCCTCAATTTAATCAAAAATTAAACGTTTTAGCAATGAAACCTTTTAAAATCGTTTAGCGCAACATTTACAACCGCTCGATCTGCAAATACGAATGAATTTTTGCAATTGGTTATCAAATATTGGAAGACAATACTTGTCACACATTTTATGAACGGATGAACGAAATTTTCATAGGAAAGGTGTGTTTAATAAATACAATAATAAGTTTTGAGATGACGCGAATCCTCGTAGAATCCAGCAAACTCGATGTAGAATACGTTTTTCTACAAATGTCTGTATAGGTGTGATATGGGATCAGTTATTAGGACCCTATTTTTATATAACGGCACAGTTAATCAAAACCGATACTTAAACGTTCTTGAAACTGAATTTAAAGAAAATTTAGACCATCTGCCTTTAGCTAACCGGAGACAAATCTGGTTCCAACATGACGGCGCAGCACCGCATAACGCGCAATTAGTAGCAAATTTTCTAGAAATGGAATTTGAAAATAGGTGGATTGGGAATGAAGGGCCAAATGTATGGGCTCCGAGATCGCCTGACATTTGAATGTTAGATCTTTGTCTGAATTTATAAAAAATGTCCATTGCACTTTGTTGAATACCCTTGAAGAAATTAAAAATAAAATACAATTAGCAGCACAGGAAATTACACCGGATATGTTGAGAAGATCCTAACATAATTTTTACGCTGAACCCCATATGTGTATTAAAAAAGTGATGGACATTTTGAACAATTACTTCAATAGGATTTTTGCTTTATCATGTTACTCTTTCTCTGTTGTTCTTCAACCAATACATAATCCTACTAATGTGATTTTTTTCTTGTTATTATTGCCCAAGGAAAAAGAGAAAAATGATACTGTATTCAAAATTGAATAAGCTTTCTAAATATCCTATAATACACAGGTTGTTCAATTAGAAAGAAAAATTAGATCATCGTTTGTTTTTCAAATGAATAGCACTCTATTTCACAGGAACTGAAAGAGGGCAGAAAATAGTATCGGATACGTTTTGATTTCTTTTAAATATGATACTCTGAACTCTGAATATTGAGTGTACAATGAAAAGCCAATCACTCTTTACACTATACGTCGTATTCAAAAGGATTATATGAATATTTCACGAGAGGTTATCCATATTAATTATTAATAAGCAACAAATTAAAAATAGTTAAACTGAATTAAGTATAATAGATAACTTAAATAGTAAATAAACATTAAGACGTAACTATAAAACTAACTTTTATAATGTATAGCAATTAAGCATTAACTATATCATAGTCATACAAATATCAGTTTATTTATATTATATGGGAATTAACTAAATTTTCTCTTATTGCTCAGATAATATGATACTAAGAAATTTTATAGAGACATATAAACAGTGTGTAAAATATATGTTTGAAATATTTATTTCATGTCAAGTATTTGCATTTTTGGCAATTGACTTTTTAAAATTAGATTATACATACGTCTCTTTGCTGAGATTTTGAAGTGACAGTTGAAGCCGTGAAGGTCCCCATTCCATTATTCTGAAACAAATTCATATATTACAATTTATATATTATTGGTCAATAACATCTATTTAAAATCAATATTTGCATTTTTAAATCGATAGCACTTGTTTGTTATCTGTCATCTATGAGTCCTTCTTTTATCGGATACATATCGGATATAAGTGCTCACTTGAAAAGTCAATCTAGGTTACTTTGAAATTTTGAAAGAATAAGACGCAAATGTATTAGTATGTGTTTGTTGTTCCGTAAACGTAAATCCAAATGACATTTGATAATGTCAATCACAAATATCAGTTAGTGCATAAAATAATCGTGCGTCGATTCTGGTTTAAATAAATTGCTTCTCAGTTTTAAAATGGCTTTCACTTTAGAACATAAATTTTTTTTAGTCCAGGCTTATTTTCGAAGTGGTAATAAAATTGATGGTTTATGGGTTTATTCAGTTCAAGATTGCATGGTAGAATTTCAAGTTGAGTTTCCACATTTTGTAATAGGTTATATACAATTTAAGAATACTTTGGATAGAACTTTAAAAACTTTTTTCTGAAACTGGTAGTCTCTTAAGAAAATCAGGCAGCGGAGCAGTTAAGAAACGTACACCTCAAGTTGTGAATCGTGTTGAATAAATAATGGAAAATGAACCACAAACATCTGTTCGACATTTTAGTCAACAAATAAACCTTTCTGTTGGTACAACTCACAAGTTATTAAAAATATATATACTTTATCCATACCGTGTCACAGCAGTACAAGAATTGTTAGAAATTGATTACCCACGTAGACTACAGTTTTGTAATTGGTTTGTAAATATGAACAATAATGGAGAACTTTCGCAAAGAGTCATCTTTACTGATGAAGCATGGTTTTATAAAACGGGATACCTAAATTCACAAAATACAAGAATTTGGAGTAGTGAAAATCCACATGTAATTAATGAAGAATCGCTACATCCAGAGAAAATTGGTATTTGGGCAGCGATAAGCCAAAGGCGAATCATTGGACCAATATTTTTTCAGGGAACGTTAACTGCTCAAAGGTACCGTACGGAAATATTACAACCATTTGTCAATCAGTTGCATGATGATGAACTTCAAAATGCATATTTCTGCACGTTCATGCGATTTAACATATTGCGACTTCTTTTTGTGGCCTTATCTAAAAAATAACATATTTCGAACACCTATATTGAATTTGAATGATATGCTACAGAGAATCGAACAGAAATGCATGGAAATTAATAACAATCCAGTAATGTTGCAGAGTATCATCAGAAATTTTGAACGGAGGATTTTAAAGTGCATTGATCTTGAAGGACAACATTTTCAACATTTGCTATAGTTTTCAATAAATACCTATTATTTGTTATTTATTTGTATGTATGAAACTGTCAAAATATACGACTTCGTAGGTTAAGTAGTAAATTTTAATTTACGACATATTTCAAAATGTTCTCAGTAAATCACATGCTACTAGATTGACTTTTCAAATGAACACTTGTTACATTTGGTGACAATTGTTTAATTCCTAGTTTTAAATAGTTGAAAATGGCAACGAATAAAACTTTAATTTGAGGTTGTTTACTCTATGAGTACAAACATGGTACGAAAACTGAAGTAACGGCGCGACAAATATGTACCGCATTTGAAGATGATGCCGTAATTGATCGAAAACCACAGAAGTAGCTCAAGAAATTTTCTTCGGGAGATCTTAGCTTGATCGATGAAGCACGTTCTGAGCGACCGAAGATCATTAACAACTATGATATTCAACCGGTTGTGGCGAAAAATTCCATAACAACGTGCTTAGAGGTTGCAGAAAGGTTTAACGGGAGTGATGAAAATATTCTTTTGCACCTTCAGCAGCTAGGAAAGACGTGGAACTTAAGCAAATGGAGCTCACATGAATTGTTAAATGATAACAAATTAGGTGTATTACCATTTGTTCGCCAAACATTTCACGCAACGACAATGAACCATTTTTTGACCGGTTGTTAACCTGCGACGAAAAGTGGATATTGTCAAATTATAATGGTTCGTATCATTGGTTGTCCCCTACTGATTCGCTACCACATACTGCTAAGGCTTTCTTGCACCCAGGCAATATTTTATTGTGTGTTTGGTGGACAACAACTTGAATTGTTCATTATGGGTTTTTGGAAACGGGTCAAACCAACACCGCTAATTTATATTGTGAACAACTTCAGTGAGTACAAGCAGCACTTATCCAAAAGCAGCCTTCTTTGATCAATTGAAAGAAAAAAATTCTGAACTTGGCTGGGAAACGTTACCACACTTTATTCTCCTGACATTTCGTCAAGTGATTGCCACCTTTTTTTGGTCTCTTAACAATTGTATGAAGCATAGACAGTTCAAAACTCGAGTTGGTGTAACAAATGTAGTCCGCCAATTTTTTTAATCAAAATCCATAGAGTTCTACAATACCGGCATACAAAAATTGGTGTCACGTTGGCAAAGGGTCATTTAGTGTGATGGTAATTACTTTGATGATGTGTAAAGCGCCAAAGAAAAAAAGTAGTGAACGGTATATGTGAGTAATGCCTTCATGCAAAAATCACGGTCTAATGTTCACGTAGTAACGAGAAAATGATTTTTTCTTATTCGAGTTCGGCCCTGTCTCAGTTAATATACAGGTGACAATACGGGAGCGCTAGTACAAATAACGCTGATTTAAATGTAGTATGGACATAGTCTTCGCTGTGGTTAGGTGTATTCTACACGAATATCGAATATACTGAGATGATTTTAATCTATAGCGAAACAAGACAAAATAGTCTTGTGACAAAAAAATTGAATTCATAACGTTTCCGAAATCGACGTCTTCCGTCGACTAAGAGAATTGCGATGGCCGTGCATTCAATTCGCGACACAGGATCAGTAATTCCACGTTGTTAAGGTTGTGGCCTTTAAAGATCACGCAGAAGGCAACAAGCAGAAGAGGATGTTTCAAATATCGCGGAAGCGAATCCCGGCTAAGGACGACAACTCTAGCACGGGAAGTAAATGTGTCTCAAACTACGGTGCGTCAAATTTTTAAAACTAATTCACTTCATCCTAATCAAATCTAACTTAACGGACTTAGATTTTCCCCGCGGAGTTGCCTTGTGTGAGTGGTTTCAAGATAGAGATGTTCATCAGCCAGATCTTGCGTTAATAATTCTCTTTACTGACGAATCTAAGTTTACCAAAGATGGTATTTTGAATTACCATAATATTCACCACTACGAAAATTTCCACGATATACACGCAAGTTAACTTCCATTTAACTATATTTCCAAAGATTCTTGACATATTCGACGTAAATATTATTGATATTCACAAAGACCAATGAAAAGACCACATGTTCGGCTGTCTATATTGTATAAATCATTTGCTAAACAAACAACAATGTTCATTATCCATTACATTCATAACAAGTCTAAGTCTAGGAACTCCATCGATTTTTGTGCAGGTCTATGAACAGATTCACATAAGTTGGGCGCTATTCAGCGTCAACCCTGTGCATCGATTCGCCTTTGTAGATATCACCACTATAGTATAGAGGGAATAGATGTTTGACAGATTTTAGTTTGCTATTGATCGATTAGTTGTAGAATACGATTTGTCGCAAAAAAAGCAGATACTGCAATATTTATAACGAGCCATCGAAAAAATTCATAATTGGAGTAGACTGTGAAATTGGGTTGGTACTTTAGCCACTTCCACATAATGACAGATTACTTCATGCTTGACAGTTTCATTTGGTGTCATTGTAAAAAAAGGTAATGCCATTGAAATGACACTACAACAAAAAAGAAAACAAATAATTTATTTAATATCGAAATTATAATCAAAATTTACATATAGCTACAGAAGTTGTTTAAAATGTTGTCCATTTACATCTAAACACAAACCAACTCTTCTCCGCAAACCAGCAAAAACTTTATGCAGCATTTGCGGTGAGTTGTTGATCTCTTCACACTTTTCTGTTATGCGAATTCTCAGTTGTTCCAGATTATGAATTGGCGTTGAATAAATCGAATTTTTGATGTATGGCCATACGAAAAAATCACATATGTTTAAATCGCAAGACCTAGTTGGATATGGGATTTCAGTGTTCCTGCTTATTATTCTGTTATCAAAAAATTCTCTCGAGATATTGAAGTGTTTCTCTGGTCGTATGTGCTGTTGCACCATCTTGTTGGAAATACCCATTTTGTAATTCCTCATCATCCAGCTGATTTATGAATGAGCCGAGTATCTAATTGCGATATCGTGCAGCAGTAAGTGTACCTTAAAAAAATGAGACCCACCAATCTTCTTCGACATATTCCAACCCAAACACCAACTTTTTGGGGATGCAATGTTTTTTCAACAAAAAAATGAGGATTTTCGGAGGACCAACACCTCATATTCTGTGAATTAACATATCCAGAAAGATAAAACCAGGCCTCATCCGTGAAAAAAACTGTGTTAAGGATATCCTCATTGTGTAGATTATTTTGAAACCATTGAAACCAAACTTTTTTAAGAATGAATTGGCACGTACCATAAGATAAATTTGTTTGTTGGGTCACTACTGAAATGGATGTTTTTGGATTTTCATCAATAATATGCTAAAGGGCTTCAATATTACCATCTGCACGTTTAGATGGCCGTCCACTTCCAGTTTTTCGCCCGACGCTAGCAGTCTCTCTGAATAACTTTACACAATTTGTCAAAAAATTGTAAAAATCATTGTAGTCAAACACTAATTCAGGATGTTCTTCAGTAAAATCAGCCATGCATTCCGTAATTGAATACTGCCACTCGCCATTTACTTTCACATCTGTACGGAAGTAACATTCGATAATTTTTGCTTTTTGTTCTATGTTGAATACCATTTTTTAAATAAATTTAATTTTCTTAATAAGAGTTTTGAAAAATTTGACACAAACTTATAGTTTAAATGTCAAATAATAAATGTCATTATGTGGAAGTGGCTAAAGTACCAACCCAATTTCACATTGAAAATTAATGTAGAGAAAAACTCCAATCGATATCTAACACATAGTCATACAGATTATTGAACTCTCTTTTAAAGATATACCAGAAAAAAATGAAAATAAATCATATATTTAAACAACTCGTTTGTTATTAAACCATGATGTGAAATTCGGGTTGTAGTTTTAGGACTGTATATATACATCTCATAATAACACTAACAAATAAATACGTTTCGCCCAGAAAATTTTGCGTTGTATATTTTAAAAATATTGCCTATTTCGTAGCTCTATACGGCTTGTTATTACAACTATCCGAAGACGGTGTTGTAGATTTTATTGATTTACCCTGGATATTGCTCCGACGGAAGAACAGCAGATGATAAGAAATCTACAGGTCTTGCCCTAGCAAACAGTCGACACATTTGAACAGGATATATCCCAGTTAGGAACACAGGAAAGCACTCAGCTTTAACTCGTCCTCACGTTTTATCTGTACTAAATTAAATATAGCCGACATATCTGCGTAAGAACCGGGTTAAAATGTGTTACGAGAAATAGATTTTAAAAGCTGCCCGTAGGTATTTACGGGAAAATTAAAATTAATGAATGCGAATTAATTAACATCTGTAGTTTAATGAAATACAAATTTAATTAGTTATTACTGTAATTTTATTAAATTATAAAAATGCCACGATACACGAAAGTGGAAAAAATTGAATTGGTAAACTTAATCCATGATACAAATAGTTTTCAAAGAGTCGGTGGTTTTTTGTTGCAAAGTACCTTAACAGATCAATTCCATCCAAACCAACGATTTTTAATTTAATTAAAAAATAGAACGAAATCGGATCTATCGAAAAGTAATGCTAGTTTGAAAATCCAATTTTTTTATTATCACAATTTTACTGTATATTTGTTTTTAAAAGGTTGACGATAAACCAACATCATCTTAATTTAATGTTTTAAATTTGATTAATTTTAACATGTTTAGTGTCGTTGTGTGCTGAATTTTAACTCTCAATTACACTCCTGATGAAGTAACAAATCCGTTATGAAATATAGAGTGTAATAAAGGAGTTTTTTTTTACTTGACAGACCGCTTAATTTTACTTATACAGTACGGTCCATAATACTTAATAGTCTATATATATATATACCAGGTGATTCAGTTTGGTATTCGCCCACCTGGAACTTTTTTACCTTTAGAAAAAAGTATAATAAACCATATATATTCGTAAATCCGATGGCAAAGCCTATTGGATGGGATCAACAATTTATCTTTGCAATGACATCTGTCAAAAAAGTGACAGTCAACTTTTTTTTTTCAAATGACACCCTGTATATTTTTTTGCACCATTTAATAGGTATTTTATTTCTAATTCCAAATATGTATCACTATGATAAAATAATAACAAACCATCACAAAAATAATAAAAGTTTATTCAGATACGTAACAAGTAGATGACGATGAAAACAATTGTTAGGAAAATTTATTTAATAATTTTAGCAAAAAAACTTAGTGCATCAAATGCTCGAAATGTGCACCGTTCATCTCAAGACACATTTCAGCCCTATGTAATAAGTCCTGAGTACAGACACGTAAATGAACTTCTTGAGTCAATTGATGACATTCATGTTTTATTCTATTCTGCAGATCTTCCAAATCAACTAGAGGTGTTGTATAAATCCTCCCCTTAAGATATGGCCACAGAAAGAAATCAAGTGGTGTGTCATTTGAAAAAAATAAGTTGACAGTCACTTTTTTGACAGATGTCATCGTAAAGATAAATTGATCATCCTATTCGATAGGTTTTACCATCGGATTTACGAATATATATGGTTTATTATACTTTTTTCTAAAGGTAAAAAAGTTACAGATTGGCGAATACCAAACTGAATCACCTGGTATATATAAGTGTTTAGATAATTTCTTAGCCGTTCATTAAATATAACATTTGATAAATTATTGGAGCTTTTCGGCTTTTTTATATGAAATATTTACAAATATTAAATTAGAATGTATGTAATTGCAGAGTAATTCTAATTTAATATTTGTAAATATTTCATATAAAAAAGCCGAAAAACTCCAATAATTTATCAAATGTTATATATATATATATATATATATATATATATATATATATATATATATATATATAAGTAGACATCGAGTCTTTGCCGTTAAAACAAGTATGTAAAATGAAAATTGTTGGGGAATCCGGCAATAAAAACCTTTAATTAGTCGATTAGAGTCCTTTATTTTATACCTTATATTTCGCTCTGTAGATTTAGAGCTTCATCAGAGGTCAAAAAGCAGACTAGTTGTTGTGAGAGATATATACATTTTCAAAAAACACAAACCGATAGAGAACAGGAAATCCACGAAATACAAACAAAACGTCATATTAATTAAAAATTGTGTCTTTAAAAGCTTATTGTCATTACATATTAAAAACCATTTAAAAAAAAAATTCTTTTTTCAGCAAACACATTAAAAAAAGGAAACACGTAGCAAAGAGACTACTTGTCTTGATGTAAATTACATTTTAACAACTTAACTACTTAGACTACCGTGTCAACACTTAAGTTGTTAAAATGTAATTTACATCAAGACAAGTAGTCTCTTTGCTACGTGTTTCCTTTTTTTAATGTGTTTGCTGAAAAAAGAATTTTTTTTTTAAATGGTTTTTAATATGTAATAACAATAAGCTTTTAAAGACACAATTTTTAATTAATATGACGTTTTGTTTGTAATTCGTGGATTTCCTGTTCTCTATCGGTTTGTGTTTTTTGAAAATGTATATATCTCTCACAACAACTAGTCTGCTTTTTGACCTCTGATGAAGCTCTAAATCTACAGAGCGAAATATAAGGTATAAAATAAAGGACTCTAATTGACTAATTAAAGGTTTTTATTGCCGGATTCCCCAACAATTTTTATTTTACATATATATATATATATATATATATATATATATATATTGTAGTAAAACCAACATGTAGGGCTGTTTATATATATATATATTGTAACGGTACACCTTCTAAAAGCAGATTTAAAAGCTGATTTTTAAATTATAAATAAACTGAAATGATTATTTAGAAAATGTGCATTATAAATTTCTATTATTCAAATAAGTTATCAAATATAACGTATAGATGGAGTTGAATGATGTTACAATAATTATTTGCGCATAATGCAAAAACGCATACTTGCACATAACAACATATACTTAACCTTAAAAACAGCTGTTCAGATGTACATAAAACTTCTTATAAGTGTTTTGAGTGGGCGTAATGTTTAGTGTTTTGTGGTTCCGGCTAGTCAATTGAACAATATAAACTCTTGTTGTGGGACATAATTAAGTGCCCCTTTATATAGTAAGTTCGGTGACACCATATCGAACACTTACAATATCGGCTAATGGCCATGCAACAGACAAATAGAATTTATTTATTCTTAAAACTATAAAATAAAACGATCGAGATATGGATTATTGATTAACAACTTTAATGAAATGAATGCCAAATTAACAGGTAAGTGAGATATACATTAACATTATGATCAATAAATATCTAACATGTCACGTGATGAAATTAACATGGCGATTAAACTAGGTTAATAAAAATAAACAAACTTAGTGTGACATGAATAAAATAATATTATGAGTGAAATCTATGATACCTCTTAAAATATCAACAAGATTAAAACTAAAATTGAATTATATTAAACTGAACTTGTATTCTTCGTAACAGTAATATAAATATCTTAATCTTTTAAAAATAATTTAAGTAATTATTACTCAATGAATCATAGAAATATGATATTTTATTTGTGCATGATGAATTAATTATTCGTTTTCTTAAAAATTCGTAGGTATTTTAAATAATACTTAAGTGAATCAGGATAGGATTTAAGGTGTTTGGAATCTGCAAAACAGGTCCATAAAGTGGGTCTGCGTTTGCGGCAATCTGTTGGCGTCACCTTAGCTGTAGTCCGGTCCAATCGGCCAAGCTTCGCGGTGAAATTCAATTGCTGTTTATCAGGACCCCGGTCACCTTCTGGACTTGTAAAATAGGTAAAACTGGAGCTGGATATATAGGTAAGATTTTTACTAGAGTAGACGTATGGTTTTATTAGTATTATTAATGTTTTTCATTTAATTTTTAGAGAAGCACTTCAAATACGTCGAGATGTTTTTAATGGCGGACTTCTAGTTACGCTAACTATCTTTTTTTTCTCATCCCTCATCCTGATTCGTCTAATTGTATGTATCATTTTAATCGCGGTGTTTTATAATAATTAAAATGACAATTTAAACATTTTGAAAATACATATACTTAATATTAATTATTTAGTTTATTTTAGTGAATATATATTTCATGCTTGAATAATAATTATTGTAATTAAAGCTAATTTTATTGTGGGAAACATTCCCGCGATAACCTTTTTAAATATAAGTACAGTTTTGCCTAAATTTATGGCGTCTATAATTATTAATCAATTAAGTTGAAATATCAATAGAAAAATATAATATCGAAATGAAATGACTGATACAAATTAAAAGATACAAATAAATAAATGTGAAATTAAATTTAAAACCATTGATTACGCGAATTCAACTTTATTGATTTTTCATATGAAGAATTCAAGTTCTAAACTTCTAAATTATCCTAGAACTTACATATATACATTTAAATACAATCTTTTGTCCACTGAGGCATTCTTATGGATAGGCTTGCCCTATATCAATATATATATATATAGAATTTAATTGGAGTGAGAAATAGCAATTATTCAAATCTCCTCTCACATGTAATTGTCGCTAAATTTGTGCAATTGATTCTACAATCTGACAAGATTACTCCTGCCGAAGAATGTAGACGCAAACACGTCGCGACGTTAACACGTCGTCAGATTGTAGAATCAATTGCACAAATTTAGCGACAACTACATGTGAGAGGAGATTTGAATAATTGCTATTTCTCACTCCAATTAAATTCAATATAATTCGTATATATACACGAAAGTATAATAATAAAATCATGTCCATGTTAGAATATCGTGTACTGATGATCTGTAACGACAGTGAAATATCGATATATGCACGTTTCTGGACGGATGTGGTTTTTTTTCATATATATATATATATATATATATATATATATATATATATATATATATATGATATATAAATAAAAACAACCCTACATGTTTCGGCAAATGATGCCTTTATCAAGGAATATAAAATATAAATTTAATTATTTTAATTTAATTTAATATTTATTTATATTTTATATTCCTTGATAAAGACATCATTTGCCGAAACATGTAGGGTTGTTATATATATATATATAGATATATATATATATTGAAGTAAAACCAGACCTTAAATCGCCAACAAAATGAATTTACCATAACATATAAAGGTCACGAAATAATTATCTATATATGTATGTATATATGTATGATGAACTTCATGCGTATGAGAATTAATAACTATTAAATCTCATTTTACATGCGATTGTCGCTATAATTTATTGCATTAAATTCTACGATTCGGCAAATCATTTTTGCCCTAGATTGTAGACGCAACAAGCCGCGACGTCAACTATACAAGTTGTCAGTACAAATGAAAAATTAAAAAATTGTGAAAGCCATATTCGCCCGGAACGTGCAGATACCGATATTTCACTGTCTTTACAGATCATCAGTGCACGTTATTCCGAGACAGATATGATTTCCACTTCCATACTACGTGCATATACAGGATGTATTATGACGAGCTTAAACTATCTGTATATTGGGAACTACTGACATAATATTTACGAAAATTTGTAGACATGGATTATAAATTATGGCGAATTTAAACAAAATATTTTGACAGACATGCTATATCCGGTTATACCGAAAGTGTACAGCAACTTTGTTATTTTAAACGCAACACCCTGCATATTATTACATTTTCAAATTCCACGTAAAATTTTAGAGACATTTTGTGTAGGATATCCTATATCTAAAATGTATACTTTTCGAGATATTAATTTTTTTAATAAAGAATTGACAGATACAGACCTTTAATTCTGTGTGAACATCCCCTAGAACAAATAAGAAATATTTTGCTGTGGTGGGCAGTATAAAGGTCAAGGGTAATTAGTGATATACGACCAACTTATAATAATGATAAATTACAACACAGAAGAAATAATTAAATTTTCTAAATGCAATGTTATATCTCAAGAACGGTTATGTTTAGGTATAGGAAAGTTAACATAAACTCCCTTTATTTTCTGGATTTCATTAAAACAGGAAAAAATGAGTAGTTCTATTTAAAAAAAAATTAAATATTTGACATTTTTTAAGTTAAAACTTTCCATCACTTCTGCACAAACCCTGTATACAGTAAAGAAGTTTTTAACATATCACTAATTACCTTTGATATTCCTACTGATCACCACAGCAAGATATTTTTTATTTGTTCTTGGGAATATTCACATAGAATTTTTAATATAAACGCCTGCATCTTTAAAAAAATTAATATCTTGAAAAGTATACATTTTATATATAGGTATTCTTCACAAAGTAACTCTAAAATTTTACGTAGAATTTGAAAATGAAATAATAATTAATTTAAATAATCAATTTAAAATAACAAAGTTGCTATCCACTTCCGGGGTAGCATGTCTGTCGTAATATTTTGTTTAAATTCGCCATAATTTGTTATCTATCTTTACAAATTTTCATAGATATCGTGCTAACAGTTTCCAATATACAGATAGTTTAAGCTCGTTGTGACAGACCCTGTATACGAACTGTGATGAACTTCATACGTATGAGAATTAATAGTTATTTTGTTGTTAATTGGGTCTATTTTTACAATTTCTTAGACTTCTGTTTCACAATTTCTGCCATTCTGTTTCTTAGCATACTTTTCAGATCATACTTTTGAGATCTATACTATGTCTTTTGTTTATTTCTGCAAATACATTTCCTTCTCTTGTCTTATTTTCTGGTTGACCGTGTTTCGTTCTTCTACATAAAATATTCTGTAATTTTCTATTCTCGTTGCTTTGTATTTTAGTTAATTATTTTAATAAATTAGAAACTAGGCAGAAATGTTAGCATACATCCGTTTGAGACTAGAGCATATTGCTACGTGTACTTATATTGAGGCAAGGGTTTTAAGTTTTTTCAGGATCATTATATGTATGTAGATGATTCATCAACCACATCCCACATTTGACGTTTAAACTATATTTAATATTTGGATGTAGTTATATAATATTCAGTATTTTCGAATTTCGGAAACACCTTTCTAATTCTAAAGATTAAAATCGAAAACTGTGATGTTACCGCAATTTCTACACGAAAATCGTTTATAATCGGGAGAGTATTTTAACATTTCATCTTTTTCTACTTTGCTCTTCCTTCCTCGCGCGGTAAATTTAATATGTGTCGAACAAAAACGGCAGGAATTTTATTTTAAAAACAGATTTAATCCAAAGTTCGAAGAGCGTTTATTACACCATTTGTCACGTCGCTAGGTGAAACCATAATGAGAGTAATGCCGACTTGATGAAGATTTGTGATCAAGGGCGCGTAAAAGGAATTTCAGTTTCCTATTTTCTTGGGCCTCACTTTCCGCCGGCGTTACCGCATTATCAAGATTTAATGATATTGCATTTATTAAGCAAATTGTCGTGAGGAATCCATTAGAAAGGGATTTTTCTTGATGAAAAAATTGGGAAAAGAAAGGGTAGACTCGAGTAGGTCTAAATATTTACGGGCATTCTTTAAATTTTTGTTTTTAAATCTTAATATGCTATGCAAACATTATAATAGTGCAAAAATGGTTACATACGAGGGTGGATTAATGTGAGGTCTCCAACAACGCCATTGTGCGAGCAGTGGGGACAAAAACAAGTTCTAACCTGGAAACAGTAATTTCGAGTATCTCGTTTTAGCAAGCAAAGTTATTTTCTCGTGTGTTCCGTTGCTGGGTAATAGTTTCATTTATCGTGAGTTCGACGTTAAAAATTCTGTCATAAAGGCGAAATGATGGTGTTAGACGAAAGGCGATCAGATCGACCAGTATTTGATTCAAGGTAATCGTCGAATTCGTCAAAAAAGAGAGAAAAATTTGCGCTAGATAGATCCCGCGACAATTAACAGATGTCATGAAATAACAAAGAAAAGATATTTGTCAAGAACTTCTTAACCTGGATCGACATGAAGGAGATTATTTCCTCAGAAACATCATCACCGGGGACACATTTTGGATTCGTCATTATGACCCAGAAAACAAGCGGCAGTCAATGGGATATGGTCGTCCTAATTCTCCACGTTTACGGAGATGCAAGAGTTTCATCAGCGCAAAAAGTCATGCTCACTATTTTCTGGGATACAAAGAGAGTCGAGTCATTGATACCGAATATCTACGAAAAGAATCAACCGTTAATTCAATAAGATACTGTAATGTCAGAAAGTGATTGACAGGATTACCATGTAATGTCAGAAAGTCGCTGGTAGGATCGTCATGTGAGCCGGTTCAGCTAGCGAGAGACAGTATCGCCATATGATGTCCCCTGGTCTTGGTCGTAGTTTTGTTCCCGAGGTGGACTCATTAGAGGACTTATTTTTAAAATTAAAAAAACCTGGGTCGAACAGCAGCGACTGTAGTGTCTTCCTAGACGAAATGTTGTCTCCCGTTCAGCTATGTCGATTTTGAAGAGAAAAAAATACATATATAGGTGTAACACTTTATAGGCAGGATAATTGACACAATCGGAAACGATTAAATAATAACGTTTAATTATATAATTTTAATTATAGTTTAATTATAGATACTTGTATAACAACGATCTGATACACAAGACTGACTGACAAGACTTCTGTCTTTAGTTTATATATTATCTCTACTCCTACTAACCTAGTTAACGTGACCTGGTTTACATACCTGTTTACTTAATGACTTGCTAATCTAGATACATGAGCTTCTATATTGAAAGATATACTAACTAAGAAGGACATGTTGCGTTAAACAAGTTACATTGAATGTGTGAAAATAGGTGTTTTACTTAAGTTATCACAATACTGTCAAACTTTATGATCACTAAAGAATTGTACCTATAGTCTAAGGATGGAAGGAAGTAATTTTTTCTTGCACCGCGACAACGTTAAACCGCATTGCAACAACTAAACAATGAAGACAGTGACGAGACTGAAATTTACGGTTGATTGGAACTTTCAGATTTCTGGTTGTTCTCAAAGTTGAAGGTATTGAAAGGTCAACAGTTTTCATCAGATACTGAAACTCGGGCTGCTGTTCACAAGTTTTTTTTTATGAACAGAATGAAGAAATTGATTCAGCGTTTGGAGAAATGTGTTGCACTAAGTGGAAAAGTAATTATTTACGTAGTACGGTTACGATCATCCAAAGGTGAATTTTAAGATTCCATAAAAATTTAACTTCAAAGACGAATCGACAATTAAAATTAGTACAAAGAGCTGGGACAATAGCCAAATTAGAAGAAGGATGGTCTTTATGAGAAGTTGCTGTAGATTTGAACGTTAATTAGAGCTTTTTAAAATTAAAATGACTTTGGTCGAACACCAGCGACTGTAGCGTTCTCCTAGACGGAATGTTGTCTCTCGTCAAGCTATGCCGGTTTAGAAGGGAAAAAATACGTATATAGGTGTAAGTTTAGAGCAAATCACGTCAGATGTCACTAGATTATCTGGTGCCACCTGATAGGACAAAATTTGCCATACCTATGAGGCGATTCATCAAACTTTACTTCACTAGTCAAACTGACGAAGTCTGTTGAGACAGAAACATATATCTTTCGCTGAAGTAAACGTTGGAAAATACGAGGTGTATGTCCATGTGTAGAGGTACAGATGTGTGTAATGCATGTCTGTTTCATTTGCAACAAATGCGTAATACCTGCTTAACATATTGATGTACACAAATTTCTTTGGTTTAGGTTACTAATTATAATTATACATCGTTGGAGTATAACAATTTATGCCTTATTTTATAACTTACAGAATAATTGTCGTGTAACACTGCATGTGTTCTGCAAGAATGGATGGCTGAGAATGATATTGAGCTCCTACCACGAGTGTCAAAAAGTCCGGATTTGAATTCAATTGACAACATTTCGAGGTATCTTGTTAAAAGAATTAATAATCGAAATTTCCGGTGAAGAAATGCAGAAGATTTGTGGGGATGTATCGAAGAGGCAAAATTTACAAAATAATTACGATATGCCTTCTGTAATTTTATCTATGAGACGAAGGCTTGAAAGTGTAGTCGTAGCAAATGTTGTACCTATAAAATATTGATAGGTTTCTAAAATTCTGATGTTACTTTGTTAATTAAATATATCTTTTAGTTAATTAGTACATTATTTATTTTTAAATGATGTGTCAGTGCCGTTCCTTTTTGTAAATATTTACATTCACATTACTTTGCGAAAATGCAATTTATTTGCAACAAGTGCCGATTACAGGCAAAAATATTAACATCTGTCTCCTTAATGTAACTTAGGGCTTCCCGATGTATTCGGAGACACAGTCCTTGATAGCTTAGTGGTAGAATAATGGTCCGGAAAACCATGGACGTGGGTTAGAATTCTGATTAGGGGCGAATTTTGTCAATTAAAAAATTCGAATAATTAGCGTCGTAAAATGTAGAAAGCAATATTTACTTACGCTAGTTATAATTTAGTTATAATTAGTAACGATTTTTCGTTACTAAGGCAATTTCTTAATTTTTGAAAAAAATTAAGAAATTGCCTTAGTAACGAAAAATCGTGCACCATTGGATGATCACAATACTACAATCTGAAAAAAGAAGCTTAAATCGAATTAAAACTGGAATACAATTTTAATTCCGCCGAATTAATAAAAATCTGTTCCTTTTATTCGCAAATATTGTTATTGTAAGGCAATTTCTTAATTTTTGAAAAAAATTAAGAAATTGCCTTAGTAACGAAAAATCGTGCACCATTGGATGATCACAATACTACAATCTGAAAAAAGAAGCTTAAATCGAATTAAAACTGGAATACAATTTTAATTCCGCCGAATTAATAAAAATCTGTTCCTTTTATTCGCAAATATTGTTACGTTTTCTTTATTATAAATTTTTTGTTTCTTTTAAGTTAAGATTTAAACCAAGCTTTCTTTTTCATTGGTCTTATTTATTATTATTTACTGAAGAAAGTAATAAATTTTAAATTAGTTTTCACGAGACGGTCGTTATTTTATAGATACTGGCACATTAAATGAATTGTCTAAGAAGGAAATAAAGTCGTGTTTGTTTGAACAAGTTAAGCTATAAATAAGGATTTCTAATAATTAATTCACTCGAATAAATATGTGGTTATAAGTTATATATTTGCTTAAATTAATCTAACATCTTGTTTGATTTATATTTTTTCGTAAAATTTTTTATAATATTATTTATTAAGTATTAATATTATTGCTGATCCTTGCACGTGACGATGGCACGTGTAAAGATGAAATTTTAGCTAAAATATAAACGTTTAGAGTACTAAGCAACTACTACTAAGCATATTGATGGAAATTTTAGTATATAAAATGTAGGCCATTAAATGTTTCACGATTTGTAAGGTAAAGATAAGACGTTATCATTTATTAGTGGGGAAATTTTTATATTTTACTTTTACGATGTCTATGAACATTATGTCTCAATGTAGATTCAGTTTGGATTACTACTTCTCCATTGTCTGAATCAAGATTTCTATTACAAAATAAATGATAGTTTCGCATATGTTACAAATTATTTTGTTGTGAAAAATGGTCTGTAAAACAAGAAAAGCAAACGATTACTTTTGAAATATCTCGATGTAATAAACTACTAAATTAACTGTTTTAGTCAATTTTTACTGAATATTAGCACATTTAGTAAGTAAAATATGTAACCAGAGAAAACAGACATCATGTGGTGGTGGCTTTTCAAGTTAGATTTTCGTAAATAAAATAATAGCAGGACTTGTAATAGATACCGTTCCTTGATGCATAATACTAACCGCATCTCTCAAGAGATATGTGAACTTATGTGAAATGTTTCTTTGCGATAGGCTGGGGTAATGCGAGAAGGATCGGCATATATATATATATATATATCATATATATCATTTGATAAATTCTTGGAGTTTCGGCTTCATTTTAAATATTTTTAAATTAGTATGTTATTTCGCGAAGTAATGTGAATGTAAACATTGCTGTCTGCAATTACGACGCTAATTCTTCGAAATATTTATTTGAACAAATTTCGTCTTAGGTGGGACTTGAACCCACGTCCACGGTTTGCCGGACCATCGCTCCAACCAACTGAGCTACGAGGACTTGGTTTCAAGTCAACGCCTTATAAGGAACAGATATTAATATTCTGTCGGTTGGAAATTGCTAATTTTGCATCCTTAGCTATTTAATAATATAAAAACCATTTCTTAGCCGTTAATTTAATATATCATTTAATAAATTCTTGTAGTTTGGGCTTTATATTAAATATTTTTAAGTTAGTATGTTATTTCGCGAAGTAATATGAAGCTAATGATGAAAAATTAGCAATTTCCAACCGACAGATTACTAATATCTATTCCTTATAAGGCGTTTTCGATCAACTTGAAACCAAGTCATCGTAGCTCAGTTGGTTAGAGCGATGGTCCGGCGAACCGTGGATGGGGTTTCAAGTCCCACCTAGGACGAAATTTGTTCAAATAAAAATTTCGAATAATTAACGTGGTAACTGTAGACAGCAATTCACATTACTTCGAGAAGTAACACACTAATTTAAAAATATTTAAAATATTTAATATAAAGCCGAAACTCCAAGAATTTATCAAATGATATATTAAACGGCTAAGAAATTGTTTCTCTCTCTCTCTCTCTCTCTCTCTCTCTCTCTCTCTCTCTCTCTCTCTCTCTCTCTCTCTCTCTCTCTCTCTATATATATATATATATATATATATATATATATATATATACGCCGATATATATGAAATCGTTGTAGCTTGGGTTCTTCTACGTGTGTGTCATATGCCCCGAAAAAGACTCATTTTCTCCACATTTTAAGCAGATCGCACTCGTCATCTTCTGGACTTCTTGGACTCGTTGGAGTCGGTAATTATTGTTCGATTGCCAGACATTTAGTAATCTAGCTTCCACGGTGTATATTTATATTTATATATATATATATATATATATATATATATATATATATATGGTAAACCTAATCAGTAGGCGATTAAAGGTCTGTATATTACTTCAAAATATATGTATTTAAAAAACTCTACATGTTTCGGCTGTATACGCCTTTTTCAAGAGAATATAAAATATGAATGACAGGATATAAATGTCAAGTAATTAAGTTGCTATGGTTTAAATTATTCAAAGATACATTCTAGTAATAATAATAAATCATGCCTTAGTATTCCAAAAAATAGATAACAAGGTGTGAAAATATGTGTTGTTCGCTGCTAGCAATTTGTGTCTCCTTCTGGGTATGAACTTGTGTGTTGGTTGCTGCTGGCAGCTTGCGTCTCTCTATGGGTGTGTGGTTTTGTGTGAGAGCGTAAGTGTAGGGTTTTGTATGTCGGTGCGTTCGTGCGTGTGTTTAGTGATCGGTCGCATGAATTTAGAGAGGTCGGATAACCAGCCGTTGCGTAGGGCCGCCAACCCTTTCCCGACAACTTCTTTACAATTCCGTGCAGTACTTCGACGGTCTGACCCCCGCCCCAACGAGGCAAGGCGCAGACAGGCGAAGCGCACCCTGTACGGGGTTGCTCATCGCAACTAAGGGAACACTCTTAGTGGCTACCTCGGTCGACGATGGTCACACTTATGCCATCTTAACGTTTTCCGCCGAAGCGGGGGCATAGCACACACGTCGAACGTGTGTGTGCTGTTAACGGCAACCTAGCCAGGTTGTCGCCCAGGACCGGTCCTAGTGGTGTGTGCATTGCGCGGCGACGAGATAGCGCCGCGTAGCATGGTTCCTCACTCTTGCTGGAAAGGCGGAATGGCACCTGACTGCCCAACGGGCAGACCCCCCTAGAGTTTTGTAGCGCATATGCTAGGCTGCAACCCAGTAGAGGACCACATCAGCAAAAAACAGAAAACAGGGATAGGCAGGGAAAAGCAAGACATGAGTTATTATTACGTATGCGCCCGTGGAGCGACTTAAGATACAAAGTTGTCGGCATTCGCTCAAAACGAGAAGGAAAACCACGAAAACCTGCTCGGACAACTAGACAGGAATCAAAACACGGAACAGTCATCATGATAAGCAAAAGTATATGATATTTAAACGATATTTAAATAACATAAGGTATATAACAAAAAAAAAAAAAAAAAAATATAATATGATGGTAAATTGTAGATCGTTACAAAATTAAATTATAGTATATACTGCTTAGATTTTTTATATCATTTCTGTTGTTAATTGAATTTTTTTCCTGTTTAATACTGATCATTTCTTTAATTTGTCTTTTCACTGTGTGTTGTTCTTTATCAATTATCTGTGTGTTTTCAAAATCGAAATGGTGATCGCGTTGTAGTTTGTGTGTAGACAATGCAGTTTTGTCTGTTCTAGAGTATTTGTGGGCTTGTATTCTTTTGTATAAATATTGTTTCGTTTGGCCTATGTAGTAACTATCGCAATCGCGACATAGGCCAAACGAAACAATATTTATACAAAAGAATACAAGCCCACAAATACTCTAGAACAGACAAAACTGCATTGTCTACACACAAACTACAACGCGATCACCATTTCGATTTTGAAAACACACAGATAATTGATAAAGAACAACACACAGTGAAAAGACAAATTAAAGAAATGATCAGTATTAAACAGGAAAAAAATTCAATTAACAACAGAAATGATATAAAAAATCTAAGCAGTATATACTATAATTTAATTTTGTAACGATCTACAATTTACCATCATATTATATTTTTTTTTTTTTTTTTTTTGTTATATACCTTATGTTATTTAAATATCGTTTAAATATCATATACTTTTGCTTATCATGATGACTGTTCCGTGTTTTGATTCCTGTCTAGTTGTCCGAGCAGGTTTTCGTGGTTTTCCTTCTCGTTTTGAGCGAATGCCGACAACTTTGTATCTTAAGTCGCTCCACGGGCGCATACGTAATAATAACTCATGTCTTGCTTTTCCCTGCCTATCCCTGTTTTCTGTTTTTTGCTGATGTGGTCCTCTACTGGGTTGCAGCCTAGCATATGCGCTACAAAACTCTAGGGGGGTCTGCCCGTTG